>JAKCOX010000029.1:1306942-2608885 GCA_022605575.1 Laterallus jamaicensis coturniculus
AAGAGCGCAGAGGAGGGAGGCAAATTACGCAGCTGCAAGGCTTATCCCTCCCCCCCTCCCTCCCCGGCTCCATCCATCCATCCATCCCTTCATCCCTCCCTCCATCCCTCCGCCGCCGCGCTCCCCCCGGCCGCCCCGCCGCACCCATGGAGGCCGGCGCAGGTGATGGAGGCGGGGGAGGGCGGGGGTCGGGGGGTGAAGCGGGGGGGTGTGGGGGGGTACTGGGTACCGCACCGCGCTCCGCGCCCCGCGCAGCCGCCGCTCATCCCCCGCTCTCTCCCTTCCCCGCCAGGTCGCTGAGTCCCTCCCCCCCTCCCGCCGGCGCTGCCGCCCCGGACATCGGCGGGGCCCCGCGCAGGTGAGCGGGGCGCGGTGCGGGCGGGGGGCGGCGGGGCCCGGCGGCCGCCGTGACTCATCCCTTTCTGGCTGCGGGCTCTGGGAGGGGTGGGGGACCCCAGCATGGGGCTGCCAGCGCTGTTCTGTATCATGGGGGTGATGGGAGGGGGCTGCACAGGGTAGAGGTTGCTCGGGGCGTGTCACGCATCGGGCCCGCAGCACACCCGCATTGCATGCACAGGACCCCCATGGCATGCACCGGACACACGTCACACTCCCCAGACCCGCAACGCATGCACCGGACCCGCACTGCATGCACCACACCCCCCACGGCATGCACCAGACCCCACACCACCCTGGCACGCTCACCGGACCCGCACCGCAGGCACCCGCACCCACACGGCACCCTGCATCGCCACCACCGGACCCACACGGCACGCCTGGGGCTCCCACCACGCTCACCACATCTGCAGTGCACTCGCTGCACCCTCCCTGCATGCACCTGACCCACATCCCATGCACCTGACCCACATCCCATACACCAGCCTCTCCCTGCATGCTGCAGCCCCACATCCCATGCTGCAGCAGCCCCACATCCCATGCACCAGACCCTCCCTGCATGCAGCAGCCCCGCATCCCATGCAGCAGCCCCGCATCCCATGCAGCAGCCCCGCATCCCATGCAGCAGCCCCGCATCCCATGCAGCAGCCCCGCATCCCATGCAGCAGCCCCGCATCCCATGCAGCAGCCCCGCATCCCATGCAGCAGCCCCTCCCTGCACGCACCAGCCCCACATCTCATCCAGCATGGAGACGCGTCCCCCAGCACCCTGGGGCGCTGCAGGAGGCAGAGGCTGCTGTGCAATTGAGATTTTATTCCTTGATGGCTGAAGGCTCCGTCTCCGGAGGGACACAGAGAGCACAGGCGCTGATTGATGAGCTGGGTGCTCCTTTCCCTCTCCTCTCCACAAGGTCAGTGCTGCCTGGCTGCCGCATGGACGCCCGGTGCTTTGAAATCCTGGTGGTCCCACCCTCCCCGGGCACCGGGGCCTTGAAGTGCCCGGAGTGCCTTGACCTTAGGTGGGAAGGTGCAAACCCCCATTTCCAGGGGTGCAGGGGTGGTTGGAGGGAGGGGAGGGCGCGATGCCCGTGCTCGCGCCCCGGCAGCTTTGCGGTGGGGCTGAGCCGGGAGGTTTGGTGTGTGGTTACAGTAAGTAGGCCATTCTGGTGGTGCAGAGACCTGGGGCTCATCCTCCTGTGACCACCATCTTTCCCAGACCTTGTTCAAGGTGGGTGGGAGGTTTGGGGAGGCTGGTTTCCACCGGGTCAAGGTGGCACGAGGGTGAGGAGGGGAGGAGTGGCTGTTGTGCTGCGAGCTGGGGTTCTCCTCCATGATTTTGCCTGTGTATCCCAAAGGAGTGGGCTCCTCCTTCTGCTTACCAGCCCTCAGCTCGGCTCCCTGCCAGAGCCCCGGCAGAGGATGTGCTGTGGGATGTGATCTCACCTGCATCCCCAGCCTGCCAACCTTCCCAGCCTGGGGTAAGACCATAGGGTTTGCGCCCTGGGTATCCTGCTCCCACTTTCATGGCAGCTGCTGCTGCTACAGCATTTGTCAGGGAGCTCTTTGCCCTTTTCCCTTTGCCTCCCAAGGCCACAGCAAGGGGCCAGCCTGTTCCCTCTGGCTGGGCACCTTGTTTTTAGCTAACGAGGGCCAGGAATCACCACCTCCCTGTTGGGCTCCACAGCCAGGTCAGCTGGAAAAGTGATGAGCTGCATAACTCGATCTTTGCCAATGGTCTCTCTTTTCCTGTAATCCCTGGGTGTCAACTCAGCATGTTATTCCAAAGGAGAGGATAAAAGGAGGTGCTCCTCTGTTTCAGCATGTGATACAACAGCTCCTAGTGCAATGGATTTTTCTGGTGTTGCATAAACATCCTGTCCCTGGTCTTGCCCTGAGCACCTGCTCTGAGGGGAGCTGGAGCATCTCCCTCTGCCTAGCAGCCAGGTGAAGCCCTGTGGGATCAGGGAGCTGGGGTTCCCAGTCCCTGGAGATACCAACCCTCCCTTGGAAGCTCCCAAGCAGGAGCAGAGCAGCCCCTGGTCCTGAGGAGCAGGAAACAAAGCAGGTGCCAGATCAGCCTCAAGACTTTCCTTAGGAGTTGGCATCCCAAGAAGCCACCCTGGCAGAAGGAGGGGTGTGGGCATGGCCACCACCCTGCACCAGTGCTGACCCCCTCCTTGGATGGACTTCTCTGGGCCTTGGCAGTGGCCTCAGCTTCTTCCCACTGCCTCCCAAGCCTCAGTCCCTTCTCAAGCACCAAGTGATGCTGTTTCAGGGACGCAGCACGCTGTCCCCAGTCAAGGTGCTGGTTCCTTGCCACGCTCAGCACTTTGCTTATTTTTAGTGTGAAGGAAAAGCAGAGCTGGTGTCAGAAAGGCAGAGGGATGGGGGGGGTCTCCTCAGGAGCCCTTGAAGCTGTGATTTCCCTCCCCCTGTTGCTCTCTGCTTTTAATCTTGTCGGTACTGGAAGGCTGAAAATCTCCCTCTCCCCCTCCAGTGGGGAGGGGAGCGCAGGAAAGGCACGATCCAGGATGGGTAAAGCTGCTCTCAGATGCTTGGGCTTGGTGCCACCGTTGCACAATGTTCCTAACATGGGATGCATCGAGTTAAGCAAGGGGATAAGGCAGTGGGCAGGGGGACAGGAGCCCCAGCAAAGGCAGCAGAGAGTGAGGAATCCAGGCAAATCCCGTGGCTGCCAGGCCCAGGCGGCTGCGTGCCGAGGGCTGGGGCTGCCAAACGAGCCCGCCTGCTCCTGCTCCTTCCCCACAGGGATGGGATGAGCTGGTGGGGCAGCTCGGGCCAGCACAGCAGCTGGCTCCTTCTGAACCATGATGAAGTCAGGCCAAGTGAGATGGCTGAGAAGAGAGCAAAACCCTCGGAGGAACAGGCTGAGGAATCATCATCATCATCATCAGAGCTCCCCGAGGTGATGGTGAGGGTCTCTCTGGGTGTCCCATGGCCCCGTTTCCCACTCAGGAAGCTTCTAGGAGGAGCAATACTGGACTGTCTGTCTGTTGCTGGCCCAGCCAGGGCTTTGAGTGTGGTGTGGGGATGCAGCAGTGTTTGTGCTGAAGCATCTCTGCAGGGCAGCAGTGCCAAAATGATGGCTGAGCCACTGCTTCTGGGAAAATCCTCCCCTGGGGCGCTGGGCTGAGCCTCAGGGTGTTCTGATGGCACTCTGCCATGGCTCTGCCACCATGGCTTTGACTTGCTGTCATGGTGTGATCTGTGGGGCAATGGTGCCCCAGGCCCCTCTGTGGCTCCAGTGGGAGCTGGGCATCCACTGGAGGATGCAGCTCGGGAGCTCCTGGAGCCCTGCGGTGTCACCCCCAAAGGGCAGTGACATTGAGAGGGGGCTCTTGGCCCCAGGGAATGTGCTGAGGTGCTAGTGGGGGGCCATCTAAGCTACCTGTGACAGCAGGGACCAGACATGTGTCCTGTCTGGTGCTGGCAGTGTGGGCATGGGGAACAGCAGGCACAAGGAGCAGCAGCTGCCTGTTGGGGCGGGGGGGTGTCTCCAGTCCTGGGGGTGAGGGGATCTTGTGCCCAGCCCACCCAGCACAGGGTATCAGCTTGTCATGCTGTACCTCCAGCTGTTCCCTTCCCAAGGGCTGTTGCTTTTATTTAGTGTGAGTTCCCCTGGCTCATCCCGTGGTGCAGGACAAGCACTGCTCCCTGCTGCTGTTTATAAAGCAGCTGCCTTTCTGTTCTGCTGTGGGCCAGGTGATTCATAGGGAGGTTTGGCCTCGGTGGCTCCAGGAGAGCATCACACCTTGCACCAGGCAGCGTTCATCCTGCTTGTCCCCCAGCAGCATTTTGGGGTGCTTGGCAAGGTGCTGGAACATGTTTGGGTGGTTTGCAGCTCAGGGTCAGACCCTGGTCCATACCAGCATCCCCTGGTCCATACCAGCATGCCCAGGGAGTGGGTGTGCTGAGCAGGGTCCCGCTGGTTTCCCCCAGCGTGGGGATGAGGCAGCACTCCCAAAATCGCCCTACCCTCACTCCTGGTGCCTGGTGGTAGCTGACAGAGCCCCTGTGGAACTGCACACTGTGCCTCATGGTGGGGTAAGGGTGCAGGGATGAGCTCTGGCTGCGGGGTCAGTGTCTGCAGTCTGTGTGGCTGGGCTCAGCACCACTCTCTGACACCGACTCAGTGCTGTTTGGGGTCTCTGGAGCCTGTGCCATGGACACATCCTCTCTCCTGGGGCACAGGCTGTTTTCATCAGCTCCATGAGGGTCAGCACACAAGCAGGGGATTCTCCTGCATCTCTTTTCTGTCCTGCAAGATGTCCCCCACGTTCCTCATTCTGCAAAGGTGCAAACAAGGTGGAAGAAATCCCTTCCCCACACCAGCTTCCAGCTGGCACGGGAGCCCTGGCTTCATCTCCCCCACCCTTTGGATGCCCTGGGGTTTGCAGACTGGGAGCCCTGGCCATGGCACATCACCCCCCAGCCTTGGGGGGTTTTCTGCTGAGGGTCTTGATGTTCATTTGAAGGGGGGGTTGCCCCTGTGCTGAGTGGGAGCTGCCTTCCCTGTGCAGGGGCTGTGGGACTGGAGCCCTCTGCAGATCCCCAGGAAGGCAGAGGTCCTCACTGCTTCTCCCTGGCTCGTGCTTCCATCCTGGGGAGATAATCTTGGGTTTCCTCCTGTTTCTGTGGCGAGGCTCCCTTTGCTCTGTAGCTGCTCACCCTGGTCCATGTGATGGTGGTCACCCTGAGTGCAAACTAGTGGTTCCCTCTGCTCTGAGACCCAAAATCACCACGTGCCACCCGTGTTTCCAGCTTTGGTGCCAAGCACACCCAACCTGCCCATCCTTGGCAGCCCTTGGGCATGGTGAGGCCTTTTTTGAGGAGACTGGAATGGGCCAGGGATCCTTGGGAGGAAGGACAGTGATGATTTATTGCTAGTGATGAAATTCAAGCCACCCTGGGGCAGGCTGTGAGGTAGAGCTGTGGGACCTGCTGGGATGGGGGTGCACAGCCCATCGTGGTCGTGAGACCTGGGCAGGGTGTAGGAGGATGCTCTCCCCTCGGTGGGGTTTCGGTGCCCGCTGGCAGACCTCAGCCAGGCTCCCTGTGGCAGCAGCACAAGGCTGCTCTGAGTTTCTCACCCCCTGAGCCTGCTGGCACCGTGAGAGGAGCTGAGACGTGGGCGCCAGGCGGGTCTGCAGCGATGGGAGGAGGAGGAGGAACCGAGCTCCCCAGGCACGAGGCCAAATCCAGGCTTCCCCACAGCCCTTCCTGGCTCTGGATGCTGGGGCAGGTACCTGGGGTGCAGCGAGGGGTGCTTGCAGGAGCCCCCCCCCACGGTACCAGGCCGTGTGCCAGACACTGATGTGTGGGTGACTCTGCAGTGTCTGGGGAAGGGCAGGAGGCTGCTGCTGGGTGCTGCTGGGTGCTGCTGGGTGCTGCTGGGTGCTGCTGGGCTGCATCAGGGCTGCATCAGGCCAGGGCACAGGGTTTGGGGCTGCGAGGGGTGAACCCCTGTGGCTGTGAATCTCCCTAAATCCCTGCCCTGGGGGAGCCCCCGGCAGCAGGAAGACCAGGGTGGGCTTGTCCTGGCTGCCCAGCTCCGTGGGGCCGGGGCTGTGCCGCAGCCCCGCCTGGCGCTGCTGGAGGATGCTCCCGCTGATGCTGATTCACGCTGCCGCGCTAGGAAAGGCTCCAGCCGCCCGGCTGCACAAACCGCCGGGCCAGGAGCAGGTCTCTGGCAGGGCAGAGCGTTGCCTCCCCCCTGCTCAGGTCCTCCCCTGGCATGTCCATGCGGGAGGGGAGCAGCAGGGCCCCTAAATCCCAGCCTGTGCATCCCAGTGGTGCTGGTACCCCCCTGGTGAGGGGCACTGGGGCTGCGGGCTCGCTGTGGCTGCCCATCGCTGGCTCCCCTGCTCCCTGTTCTCTGGGCTTTTCCATGCCCTGGTTTGGGGAGCAGGGAGTGGTGAATCCTGGGGAGAGGAGAGGCTTGGGCTGGCTGCTGTGGGCTTCAGGCATCAGGCAGGAGGTAGCCTGGAAAGAGCAACCCCGGGGTGGCAAAGGCAAACGGCTGCAGCGGGGTGAGCTGGCTGTGCTCCCTCTGCCTGTCCTGCTCCTCACCTCCCCCCCTGTTTGGGAGCACTTGACGTTTCACATCACCCATCGATTTTACAGCTGCCCAGTCCCATCACTTGTGTTGCTCTGGGCTGGAGCTGCCAAAATCTGGGGCAATACAGTGAGTGTGCTCCAGGATGGGGAGGGAGCCTGTTCAGTGCCCCCAGCCCCTCCCAGCCCGTGAGTGGCATCGGGGCAGCGCCATGGGATGCTCGGTGGGATGGATGTGCTGCTTCCTCCACTGCAGCAGCTCTCATCCCTGTGTGTGCCCGAGCTGCTGCCTCTGGATCTGGATCTGGCCTATTTATTGACAGGAAAACGGGCTCTGTGTTTCCTCTGAGGGATTAGCTGCTGCTGCTGCATCCTGCTGTGATCTCTGCTTCCTTACCTGATCCCGCTGGCGAACGGGTGATTCTGGTTTAGTTAAGGGAAAGCAGGCACCCAGCCCGCTGCAGAGCCAGCTGCCTGCCCAGGCAGAAGCTCAGCAAGGTCTGGGGCTGGGTGTCAGAGCCCCCAGCCCAGCTCTGCCCTGAGCAATGGCACACTCCTCCCTGCATCAGACCTCCCTTCCCAGTGGGGATGGGCACATGGGCTTGTCCCGTGCAGGGAGACAGGGTGGGAAAGGGGCTTTAGACCCCGAGGATGGAGCAAGAGTGTTGTGGGGAGCTGCCTGCTGGGAGGGAAGATGAGCAGCAGGAGCACAGGCACCTTTGCCTTACCAAGGGAGGAAGCCATCACCCTGCGCCCAGGCAGGACCCTGGGCATGCAGCATCCCAGCGTTCCTGGGCCATGGTGGGGGCTGGCAGGGGACAGAGCCCAGGTGTGCAGGGGATGCAGCCCACATCTGTCCCCACACAGGTGGCTGCAGGGTCTCCACTGACACCCTGGTGCAGGGGCTCACGCTGCCCTGGTGCTTCCCGGGGCCGGTCCCTGCCCTCACCCCCCTCTCTCTGTCGCCTTCCCCCGCAGCTCCCCCAGGCCCTGTGGCACTGCAGCAATGTCTCTGCCGGGCAGCAGACGCTCGTCCACCGGATCACGAAGGTGAATATGCTTCAGCCTCTGGCCCCTGGGATCGGGCACCGGTGCCTGCCCAGTGCTTCTCCGGGCTGGCAGCAGGCAGGGAACGACCCCCACTGACACCACGAGCTGCTGTTCGCAGCACGAGCCCCCAGCCCGGCTTTCTGGGGGGGTCGCATGTTGCTGCCCACTGCACAGCACTTCCCAGTCCATGCATGAAGTCCCCCCCAAGCACTGCACACCCCCCCCCTTGTCCCTCTGTCTGTCTCTGCCACAGCTGGGACCAACCCCTCTGTCCGTCTGGGCAAAGGCAGGCGATGGTGGACCCCAGGCACGGGGGTGCTGGGGTTGGGATGTGAAGCTGGGAGGGGTGTTAGCCCTTGAAAAGCTCCTCGAGCTGCAGTGATAAAGAGCAAGAGGGGGGAAAAGAACCCAACCCCAAAACATTTATTCCCTTCCAAACATCTCCATGACCTGGGCTGCCCCTGTTTAGGATCTGCCTGTCAGCAGCAGCACGGGTGGAGAGATGTACCCACATGTAGGTACCGATCTGGAGTGAGGTGGCCCCAACTCTGCTCCCAGGGGGCTCCCAAAGGGTCTCCTGGCCCTCGGGGCGCGGGGCTGCCATCCTGGCACCCTGGGGATGCCAGGCAGGGGAGGGTGAGTGGGTGGGCAGCCCCCAGCAGCCCGGCCTTTGCCCCCGTTGCCGTGTCCGTGCCATTTTGATCCCTGCTGTTTGTTTTGTCCTTTTGTCTTGTGTGTTCTCGGTGTGGCGGTTGGCAGTCGCGGGGTTTATGGACGGAGTGGCTTTGCCTCCTTCTTTAAGTCTTCACCGCCCTCAGCCACTCGGCCTGAGACACAGCCTCTTCTCCCTGCCTCCAGGCGCCCCTCGCCCCCCGGGAGGGACACCTACGGCACCTCCTCGCTGAGCAGCAGCAGCAATTCTGGCTCCTGCAAGGGCAGCGACAGCAGCCCCACCCCAAGGTAACCCATCACCCGTGGCCCCAGGGCGGCTGCCGGGTGCCCCTGGGCAGGGGGGAGCAGCACCCATGCTGCCGGTGCCCCGGCAGGGAGAGGAGCACAGGGGCGCTGGTGGAGCGAGGCTGTGCGCTTGGCAGCTGGGGGAGCCCAAGCTGGAGGAGAAAAGACCCCCCCCTCCACTATCCTCCTCCAAACTTCTCTGCTGCTGTTGTTGTGTCTTCTCCCTCCCTGTCCCCCCCGCCGCCTTGCCAGCCTGGTGCCCGTCCCCTTCCCTCTGTCCTGCCATGGCTGTGGCTTGCACGCTGTGCACATCCCTCCCTGCAACCCGAGGGGCAGCGGGGGCACTTTGGGGTGCAGTGGGCAAGAGCTTCGCTTCCATCCCCTTGCACTGCCTGGCAGAGGTCTGGTGAGAGCAGGAGCAGCCTGAATTCCCTGCGCTGAGCTCCCAGCATGCTCCAAGATGGGCACCAAGCCACAGACCGGGCACTGGCCCCATCCCTGTGGGCACGGCAGCCTGCACCCGCATGTCAGGCCATCCCCAGCTGAGCTCCTCCTGCCACCTTCCAGAGGTGGCATCAGATGTGGGAGCAAGCGATGGGCCCAGGGGGACATGGTGATCAGAGGCCCTGCATCACCGCAGCGGGAGCGGGTGGATGTCCTCTTGCTGCTGGGCCTTGCATGGCCACGGTCCTGCCTTGCTGCTTCCTCACAATGGCTCTGGCTGGAGGCTGCTGGGCTGCCTGCCACCATGCACAGGGGTCGGGGGCTGCCCTGCTGCCAGGCACGGAGGGGAGCCCTCTGTCCTGCTGTGATGCACACCAGGGTTTCTGTCCAGCCTGCTGCACTGCTGGAGCATCTCGAGCTGTGCACAGCTCTGTGCACCTCCCAGCCCCCATGTGCAGCTCTGTTCCCAGCCAGCCCCTGCTCTCCATGCTACCCTGGGCTTTGGGCCAGAGATGTCACCTCACCCACCCAGCCTCAGCAAGAGGAGGGTCCAGACATGGTGCTGTTCCAGCCCAGAGTGGATGCTGGATGCCCCAGCTTGCTTGCCATGGGCAGGATGCTCACTGACTCCAGACCTGTTCCATCTCAAATCCATTACCCATCTTCCATTGCTGCCTCTGATGGGGCCATTCCCACCCCAGGGTCTCTGTTCACATCTGCCACTGCCCAGAAAGCTGGTGTTGGGCACACAGAGACCTCAGTGCTGCCTGCTCCCAGCTCTGCTCATGCACCCACTGCCCTGGTGATGCTGCAGCCTTTGCCAGCAGGGTCAGGAGCTGCACCCACCCTCCTGCCAGCAGCACGACACCCTGAGACACCCACCCTGCCCCTCTTGCCCTCAGGGCACCTTTGGGGTGCACTATGAGGCTGCACCCCCCCTGCACACCCTCTCTCTTGGGGTCCCTCTGCTGAGCCTGTGCCAGTCGGGTGGGTGACAGCCATGTCCCCACAGGCGCTCGGCCAAGTACAACCTCTGCAGTGACAACCATGGGATAAAGCCACCTACACCAGAGCAGTACCTGACCCCCCTGCAGCAGAAGGAGGTCTGCATCAGGCACCTGAAAGCTCGCCTGAAGGACACGCAGGAGCGGCTGCAGGACAGGTGAGCACAGGGGCAGCGGGTGCAGACCCCCCCCTAGCATGGGGAGGGTCCTGGCAGCGGCCGTCACTACCCACACCGGCAGGTCCTGCATGGGACGGGGCCTTCTGGGGGCTCTCAGTTCCCAGCACCACGTCCCATCCTCGGGGTCGTGCCCAGGCACCAGGGTCGTGGCTTTGCCCTGTCTGGCATTGCTGGCCATCTAAGAGGGCAGCGATGGATTCGGGGGGCCCCACCTGCAGTGCCGCACTGCCCGCTGAGGCTCTGCCATGCTGCCTCTGAACTGCAGCCTCAGAGGCTGGCTAATCCCCATCTGCTCCTCTCAGGCTTAGGCACAGCCTTGCCGGCGTGCCAGCTGCCACGCGCCCGCCTGGGGCACCTGCCCGTCCCCACGCAGCCCTTGGGAGCCCTGGGCTCTGCAGCCCCTCTGGGAGAGGGCTGAGCATTGCTCCTGAGGGTCCCCCCCCCCCTCCACCCCGATCATCACTCCTCTGAGGGTCTCCAAGCCGCTGGGTCCATTCCTGGGTCCCAAGTGTGGGTTCTGCTGGGTGAGCTGACTCCAGCTCAGTGCTGGGCATGCAGGGACGGGGCTGGCTCCCACAGCCCCCTCAGCACCCTGGCCGTGCCCTCCCCATCTCTCACAGGGATGCTGAGATCGAGGACCTGAAGACGCAGCTGTCACGGATGCAGGAGGACTGGATCGAGGAGGAGTGCCATCGCGTGGAGGCCCAGCTGGCGCTGAAGGAGGCCCGCAAGGAGATCAAGCAGCTGAAGCAGGTCATCGACACGGTGAAGAACAACCTGCTGGAGAAGGACAAGGGGCTCCAGAAGTATTTTGTGGACATCAACATCCAGAACAAGAAGCTGGAGACGCTGCTGCACAGCATGGAGGTGGCCCAGAACGGGGCGCTGAAGGAGGAGGGGGCTGCCGAGTCGGCTGGGGGGTCCCCAGCCCGTTCCCTCACCCGCAGCTCCACCTACACCAAGCTGAGCGACCAGGGGGCCGGGGATCGCAACGTGGGGGGCTCGCAGACCATCTCGCTGGACGAGGGGGCTGACAGCGGCTTCGTGGGGGCAGAGGATGCTCCTGGCCATACGGACCTGCTGGAAGGGGGTGGCGGTGAGCCAGGTGCCCGCCTGCCCCCCAGCTCTACCTATGAGAAGCTGCTGGGGCTGCGGGGTGGCGTGGAGGCTGGGGTGCAGGCCAGCTGCATGCAGGAGCGGGCCATCCAGACAGACTTCGTGCCCTGCCAGCCCGACCTGGACACCATCCTGGAGAAGGTGATGAAGTCCCAGGCTTGCAGTTTAGGCAGCCCCACCTCGGCTTGGGTCTCCGAAATGGAAGACGTGCTGCCTGGCCCCGAGCTCTCCAACCCTGCTGGGGCCACGGACCTGCTGGTGGCCGAGCCCGATGCCACAACAGCCGGTGCCGAGGTGGGTGCCCCCTGCAACCCGGCGGTGCGGCAGCCCGTCAGCGCCGGCCCGTCCGTGGCCATCGCCTGCGTGGCAGAGGAGGATGCGGCGACCGAGGCGACCGGTTGCGAGGCTGCTCCTTCCAAGAGCTACTGGAGCCGCCACTTCATCGTGGATCTGCTGGCCGTGGTGGTGCCAGCCGTGCCCACGGTGGCCTGGCTGTGCCGCTCGCAGCGTCGGCAGGGCCAGCCCATCTACAACATCAGCTCGCTGCTGCGGGGCTGCTGCACCGTGGCCCTCCACTCCATCCGCAGGATGGGCTGTCGCCCTGTCACCAGCCCTGGCCCGGGGGGTAGCACCCAGCCCTGACACCCCCGCCCTCCAGCCCCCAGACACCCACCCCTGCCTGCCCCCACGGACCCGACCGCTGATTGTAAAGCCCCAGCACCCTTCCTTGGCTCCGGCTCGTTGTGCAGCCCCGGGGCGTGGGAAGGGGCCAGGGAATCTGTGGGTGCATCAGGGGGTGCTGTGCCCCCTCCCCCCCCAAAACTCCTCTGTCCTGGAGGAGGGACAGGGTCGTGTCTGGGGGTACTGGACGGTGATGTGAGATGTGGCCCCAAGCGTCACACTGCAACCCCCTGCCCGGCTGCTGCTGCCGTGCCTCTGGCTGGGGGGGGGCTATGGGGATGCACCCCCACGGGATGGGCTTTCCTTTCGTTGCACTCGCTTCCCAGTTGTCCTTGTCCTGCCCTGCAGCCACCCTGCCACGGGCGGGCAAGAGTGAGGAGCTGCCCAGCCTCTGGGAGAGCTGGGGGGCCACAGTGGGACCCCCTGCCAGGTGCGGGTTGCGCTGGGACAGCAATGCCTGGCGCCGGGCAGGAGGATGGAGAAACCCACCCAGGCACAGGGACTGGCTCGAGACTGGTTGGGGAGCTGGTGGGGCCACCTTCACCCTGGCCTGCTGCCTGGCTTTGGCCTCCATCCTCTTCCTCCCTCGGCGGGACAGTGCCCTGCTCAGCCCCTCCTCAAGCTGCCCATCTCTTGGGAGATGCCTCCCCTCTCCGGACAGAACTGGGCTGTGGCTCCTACGGCCCTGAGCGAGGCCAACTGGGACCTTTGGCCTCTCCCTTCCTTTGCTTTGCACTATATTCACTTTTATTTTCAGTACAGACTCAAACCCTGTTGTTGGGAGGGGGCGAGGCAGCAGCGAACAGGGTGGGTAACACTCCCCCAGCCCTGCTTCTGGCTGCCACGGCCTGGGACTGGGGGCTCTGGGAATTTGGGCAGCGGCGATGCCAGTGATGCTGACGATCCTGCCCTGCGCTGGAGCCTGGTGATGCCTTTACTGGGATGCAGTGGGGGGGCGGGTGCGGGCAGGGCAGGGCTGGGTGCTGTGTCCTGTTCCAGCCCATCCCAATCCCTGCTTTGTTGGTGGCCTCCAGGAAAAAGCCCAATTAATAATTCTGCCTTTTTTCCTTTCTTTTGGAAAGCAAAGACAGCGATGATTGCTCAGCGGGGGCTGGCGAGGCGCGGGGCTCCCCCTGGGGCTCCCCCTGGGGCTCCCCCCAGCGCTCCTACCCCAACGAATGTCTGTGGCTTCTTTGTGACTTGAACTAACGGTGTTTCCCCACCACCCTCCCACTCCCCCACCCATGGGTGCTGCTGACGGGGCGCCCTGGGAGCTGGCGATGCTCCTGCATCCGGCGGTCCCCGGATGGGCCGAGCGCTGCATCCCGCATGCCCTGCGCTTCGCCGCATCCCTCATCCTGCGGCTGGGGCGCGGGGCAGCGGCTCTACCTGTGCTGCTGGGGGGGGCTGGTGGCAGAGGCTGTGGCAGCCACTGGCACAGAATTGGGTGTCTGGTGAAGAATTTGGGGAGCGATGGTGACAAGGCAGCCAGGGCGGCCGGTGTAAGTGGACCTAGGATATACGCCTCTCGTGCAATGTATTTGTGGATCTGTGTACACGTCTGTTAGACTATCCAAAGCTTTGCCAAGAAATAAATGTAACTATTATATTTGAAAGACAAATCTATATAATATATTTTTTAAATACAGAACTGAAAAAGCTGTACCCCCCCTTTTCTTGTTTCCCCTGTCCTGTACTCGCTGTCTGTGGTGGATGTAATAAACGTCGCTGGGTCTGTGTCTGCTTTGGCTGGAGCCGGCCTTTGGGGATGCAAGGAGACACAGGGACCCCAGGGATGGGGAGAAGCACGTGTCCCGTCCTGGCTCACGAGAGGGAGGAGAGGACCAGGGGGACATGGTGGACATCACAGGCTGGCGGTCGCCCCATGGCACCCGGCAGCCTCTGTAGGGATGGAGGGTTTTGTGCTAAAGCAGTTTTGGGGGTACCTACAGGGGCCCCTCCAGGCGTGTGTGTGGGCTCGGCTGTGGAGAACGCCGGCGTTGGCCTCCCCAGGACAGCAGCGATCACATCAGAGGTCAGGGATGGAGTGATCCATGGAGGACTTGACCTGCCCCGCTGAGAGCCTGTGCACAGGGATGGGTGCTCAGTGGGGGAGCCCAGGGGGTTGCACAGGGACCCCACGGGCCCCAACAGGGTGGGGATGGGCACTGCGGCCCCACGGTCTCACCGTTTGACCATGTGCTCGTAGATCACGGTGGGGATGATGGTCAGTGTCACCACATTCCCTGCCCCTGCTAGCACCTCTGTGAGCTGCTTATCCTGTGGGAGAGAGAGGTGGGTCCTGGGGGTGCCCAGCTCTGCCCACTGCCCGTGGCAGCTCCGTGGCCAGACCCTGGCCACCCCCACGCACCCCTGGCTGTGTGCAGCCCCCACCTTCATGCCGATGACGTTCTGGCCGTTCACCTCGCAGATGTAGTGGTGGGTTAGGAGGCCGTTGCGGGCAGCTGAGCTGTCCTTGGCCAGAGACACGATTTTCCCCTTCTTGACCACGATGCCGACGTGGCCGCTGCTGTCCTTGTGCACCGTGACGGTGCGCTGGAAAGGCCTGTGGGGAGCGCGGGGTCAGCGCCGGCACCGGCACCGACACCAGCACCAGGACCAGCCGCCCTCTCACCTGTCCCGCACCACCATGAGGATTTTCTCTGGGGAAGCCTTCTTCAGCGCCCGCTGCGCCTTGTCGCTGCTCCAGCCCGCGCAGTTCTTGCCGTCGATCTGGAGGATCTGGTCACCGAAGCGCAGCCCCACCAGCGCCGCCGGAGAGTTGGCCTTCACCAGCTGCACAAAGATGCCCTGGGGACATGGAGAAGGAAGGGGAAGCAATGGTGTGGGGACTGGGCAGCCATGGCGTGCGCCGTGCTGTGCCATGCCATGCTGAGCCATGTCACCATGCCATGCTGTGCCATGCCATGCTGAGCCATGCCACCATGCCATGCTGTGCCATGCCATGCTGAGCCATGCCACCATGCCATGCTGAGCCATGCCACCATGCCATGCTGTGCCATGCCATGCTGAGCCATGCCACCATGCCATGCTGTGCCGTGCCATGCTGAGCCATGCCACCATGCCATGCTGTGCCATGCCATGCTGTGCCACACTGCACCCTGCTGTGCGGCACCACGGTGTGCCAAGCCATTTAATGCCAGGCTTTGCCCTGCCATGATCCACTGTGCCATGTCATGCTGTGCTGTGCCATCATGCTTGTGCCTTGCCGTGCAACATCATGCCCATGCCACAGCGTGTCATGCTGTGCCATGCGGAGCCATGCTGCACCCTGCCATGCTATGCCATGCCATGCTGTGCCACATCATACCATGCTGCACCCTGCCATGCTGTGCCACACTGCGCTGTGCCGCACCCTGCCATGCTGTGCCATGCTGCACTGTGCTGTGCCATGCCATGCCATGCTGTGCCATGCTGCACCCTGCCATGCTGTGCCACGCTGCGCCGTGCCGCACCCCGCCATGCTGTGCCATGCTGCACTGTGCCGTGCCATGCCATGCCATGCAGTGCCGTGCCATGCCGTGCCCCCCTCACCTGGTCTACGTTTTTCAGCTGCAGTCCTGTCTTGCCCCGCTCGTCCTTGCAGAGGTGGATCTCCCGCACGCCCGGCTTGATCTCTGCCCGGCGCAGCCCCGCGTTGTTCCCGCTCAGGGGAGCGACCAGCTGGCCTGGAGCGGGCCCGGTGGGGGTCAGTGCCTGTGGTGGAGCTGGGGTCAGGGGGGCTGGTGAGGTCACGTGGCCCTGTGCACATCAGCCCTTGGGGGATGCGGGATCCCGTCCCCAAGCAGGATGCAGCCCCTGAGGGAGCAATAGGGACCCTGCGCAGGGCAGGCAAGAGCCACCAGCCCAGACACCTACGGTGCTGCCTTCTGGGTGCAGGTTCTTCTGGATCTCTTCACTGGAGAGAGCGAGCCCCATGTAGTTCTCCAGCTCGGCCAGGTTGGGGTACAGCACGGGCGGCGCTGTGGGACACACCAAGGGCGGCCTCAGCTCGTGGGGTTTCAGCCCATGGCCAGGGCTTCCCCCCTGCTGGGACGCCCCTGGGACCATGGGCCAAGGAGGAAGACACCCCCAAATCCCCTCACTTATCCATGCACCAAGCTGTAAGGGGGGGGTCTCAGGTGAGGTCCCCTGCACAGTGAGCATCACTCCCCCCACCCTCAGAAAGCCCCTCAACAGGGAGACCTGACCACAACCTGTGTTAGCAGTGCCTGAGTCGAGCTTGGGTTTCTCTGTGACCACCGTGGTGGCAGGGGTCCTCACCCCCGCAGCTGCCTGTGCCTGCAGAGAGATGGGGTTTGCTTGAGGCTCTGCCCCCTCCAGCCCTGGGGACCCTCTGAGGGGAGACACCCACTGGGGCTTGCTCAGCCCCCCCGTAATGCTGTGGTGGTGGCACTGACCTGGAGGATCTGGTGGCCCTTCATGTCCTCTAGGGATGGGTAGAGCGTTGCCATCGTTGCTGCTGCCACAGCCGTGCCTGGGGATGGAGTGGTTCAGGGATGGGGTGTCTCTCCCTGAGCATCCCTCCCAGCCTGCGTGCCTGGCTCCGTGTGCCAGTGACAGGCTGTCACCTGGGGCCTCTGCTGTGACTCAGGGCCATGTCACCAGGGTCACCACCTCCAACACTTCCTGGCAGCTGGGACATGGGCAGACACATGCCAGGCACGGGCACCCTGGGCATTGCCCAGCTGGTGGCAGGTCCTGGTCCCCATGCCCACCTGCCCAGTGGGGTCATTCCAGCATCACCCAGACATGGGAGCAGGATGTCCCACAGGAGCAGGATGTCCCATGGGAACAGTCCCTCTAACTGCTCCTCACAGTCCCCTGTGCCCCCCATGCGTCCCCTCTGTCCCCCCGAAAGACCCTCACACAGTGCCCAGGCAAGGCTGTGCTGCCCAGCCCTTGTCCATGGCATCGCCTGCCCCAAAGGGCACCATCCAAAACTCAGAGAGTACAGGACAAATCCAGAGCCAGCTCTGAGTCCTGTAGGAACCCAGCAGGATCCCACACACAGCCCAGGGACCGCAGCAGCATCCCCCAAAGGGTAAGACCCCCCTGAACCCAACCCTGGCACCCCTAGACTCACCTGTCAACAGCTCCTGGCTCCCTGTGCCACCCTCTGCCCAGCCCTGGGCTTTTATATCTGTGCCCAGCCCAGGGAGGGGCCAGGCAGCCTCAGCTGACAGCCACCCCCGCAGGTAGGGCACAGGTGAGGAAGAGGAAGGTGACGCTGGAGCTGCACAGGGCCCTGGCACTGCAGGGATGGGGCAGGGACTGGAATGGCTTTTGGGGGGTTCAGGCATCCTGGGTGAGCTGGGATGGGGCTGGTGTCCATCCCACCCCCCTACAGTCACCGTGGTAGCCCCCCCCCTCCCACTGTATCACCCATCACTCCTGCTGGCACCAGCACACAGCTTGGCCCCACCACAGCCCTTATGCCCCAGTCTGGGCCACCACAGGTCAGGGACCACTGGTGCTGCTGGGCAGGGGGGGTGGTGTTCAAGTGGAGTCCCCCACTGTGAGCAGCCCTGCGTGGGTGGCTGGCTGCTGCTGACACCTTGCTGCCCAGGCTCGTGGGGATGACGCAGCCGTGACAGGGGTGCTGTGTCCCACACCCCCCCAGGTGTCACCAGGGGCCCCGGGGCACACGCCAGGCGTGGTGGCCCCGTGGGAGTCCCGTGCCACAGCTGGAAACACTGCGTGAGCGCGGAGCTCGCCTGAGTCAGGGCACAGGGCATGGGACACCGTGTCACCCTGGCCACCAGCCTTCCAGGACCCACCTGCCACATCCCACTCCTGACACTGAGGATGCCACAGGCCACCACGTCCCCAGGAGCTGGGCAGTGGGGTCCTATGAGCCCCCAGTCAGACCTGAAGCTGGTGGCACCAGCCCAGGACCTCACCGGCACGGAGCCAGCCCCTCCGCAGAGCAGCAGCCGGGCACGTCCCAGTTCCCTGTGCCTGGGCTCCCCTGTGCCAGCCCAGGAGGAAGTGTTTTATTTACCAGGGATATTTTTAGCCTGACGGTGCCTCGGCCAGTCTGGGACGAGAGCAGATCGACTGCTGATAAACACAGCCAGGAGCAGCCAGACAACCTCCCACAGCAGCCAGGGGCTCCATGCCCGCCCTGAAACCCTCATCCCCACCAAATGGGAGCCAGAAGGACCCACACCCCATCTGCGCTGGTGGGTGCTGTGGGAGGGCTGCAGGGCTTCCCCCCAGCCTCCTGCCAGCCCTGCTTATCTCCAGCCAGGAGCCGTGGCACTGCCTGGCACCGGTTAATAATTAAAGCAAGAAGCTTTGCAGGGACAGAAACCCAAGCTCGCCTCGAGTTTCCACCTAGAAGTGGTTGCAGCAACGTGCAGAGCATGATGCCAGCACCCCAGCAGCTCCCCGTTCTGCTTAATTAACTAGCAATTAAGGGCAGTGTTAATATCTGCACAGCGTGGCCCCAATCCTGCATGAGCCTGCACAAGGACTGGAGCTCCCAATGACAGGCCAGGTGGCAGAGCTGCTCCTGCCCTCCGGCCCCCAGCCCCTCCAGTGTCTTCCCCAGCCTCCCATCAAACACAAACTTTGATCCCAGCCACCCTGCTGGGGAGCTGGGACTCGGTATTGATCGTGGCTGCACTATTGATCGTGCAAAGGCCGGCAGGGGCTGTGTGCTGGCACTCAGCAGTGCCCCAGTAGCACCACGCTGGGGCCACCACACGTTCACCAGCTGCTGCTGGAGAATGTCCAAGCTGCCAAAACAGGGGGGGCTTGTGGACCCCACGGGCTGGGCATCGTTAAGGTGCCAGAAAAGGCCATGCCATGTCACCCACTGTGATGTCCAGCCTGCAAAGAGGATCGAAATAGACACAGGGAGGTACTGGTGTGCTGCTCCAGAGCCAGAGGGACCCTGGGAGCCCAGCTCCGCCTGCCCTCTGTGCTCCCAGTCTGGGCTGAGCCACAGCTGCAATGGCAAGAGGCTGGGAGGGTAATGCTGAATAGCTCACAGTAAAGCAATTAATTATGCAAATTCCAGCAGGCCACCATCATCTCCCCAGAGAACCCAGTGAGAGCCAGGCATCCCTCTCTGCTCCCAGGGCCAAGCACCCCAGCCTCATGCCAAAGCGAGCCAGTCCTTGCTGCTGCCACAGCACCGCCCCAGCCCAGCCCAGAACCCTGGCATGGCATCCCCAGCACCCTGTGAGCCCAGCACGGCACCCCCAGCACCCCGAGAGCCCAAGACAGCACCCAGAGCACCCTGTGAGCCCAGCACAGCACCCCCAGCACCCCGAGAGCCCAAGACAGCACCCCCAGCACCCTGAGAGCTCCCAACACCCTGTGAGCCCAACAGAGCACCCAGAGCACCCCGTGAGCCAAACACAGCACCCAGAGAACCCAACACAGCACCCAGAGCACCCCATGAGCTCCCAACACCCTGTGAGCCCAACACAGCACCCAGAGCACCCCATGAGCTCCCAACACCCTGTGAGCCCAACACAGCACCCAGAGCACCCCGAGAGCCCAGCATGGCACCCCTAGCACCCTGTGAGCCAAGACAGCACCCAGAGCACCCCATGAGCCCAACACAGCACCCGTTGAGTGACAGAAAGGTGAAGGAAGAACCTCCAGGACACAGGGCTGAGAAAAGCCAGCATAAAGCGTTTTTATTGCAGTAATAAAAGGTGATACCTTTCTGCGGTGGAGAAGGAAGTGAACGGCGGCAATTTCTCTTACCAATCACTAGGCAGGGAGGGGGCAGAGAGGACAGCAGCAGGGGAAGCTACGCATCGTATGAGACCAGACAAGCAGCGATGACCAGCATCAGGTGTCAGGAGAGAACGGTCAGGTGTGCTCAGACCAGGGACAACTGGGGTCTGATGTTTCTTTTCCAAGAGAGGGGGGGGGGTAAAGAGGGATTGGGGGTGTTTTCTTTGAGCTGACTCCCCACCAGCCCTGCCACCTCCCCTGTACACAGCACCTTCCGTTTGTCTGCTGTTTGTTTTTAAAGAAAACTCAGATGGAAACCCATCTCCATCGATCCTAAAGCAGGCTGGGGCAGGGAAGGAAGGTCTATAGTGAGATGGCAGAGTGAAGCAAGGGCAGAGCAGTCCCCCTCCCCCTTCTCAGGAGCAAACCCACGGTGCCCAGAGGGATGCTATGCTGCACCCTCTTCAGAAAGCAGGGAAAGGACACGCTGCTCCCTCGCTGCCCCCGTTCCAGGCAGGGTACCTAACACACAATCCTAGCACTACTTTGCTCTCCACATCCATTCAGCCTCACCAGCCTCACTCTGCTATGGCTTTTGCAGCAGCAGCAGCAATTTCTGGTTTGAAAACATCAGAGAGATCTGCACCAAAACGAGTAACTAACGGGTTTCCTTTTGTTCAAGTGACTCCTATCTAAGGTCAGCCCGTCTGCGTGCTACCAGTAAAACGTAGTCTACACCTGGAAGGAAAATAAGAGTAAGAACTTGACCCAAAAAGAGTTGAGGTTTACGGCGTATAGTTTAAAAAGACATAAAAACACGATACAAGGAGGAAGAGTCAGACGCAAAGCTTAGTGACCAAAGGCATTCAATCAAGGTGTAAGGTTATACAATGAGTGTAGTGGACTATCAGGAAAAGCTCCGTACAAAGTCATGTGCACTCTTCTTGAAGCTGAGATTCTGGGTTCCTCCATGTGCCAAACCTGCTGGGAGAGAGGAGAGGGGAGGCAGGGTGAGGAACCTGCCTGCGGAGGAGGGGGCACGCTCACCAAACGGCCCCTCACTGCACGACGTGGCTTCTCAAAGCAGAAGTCAAGCCCCACTGACAGGGGTAACACAGCCCCATCCTGCCTGCACCACAGGACCCACACCCCCCAAAACACAGCCCCATTCTGCCTGCACAGCCCCCAAAACACAGCCCCATCCTGCCTGCACCGCAGGACCCACACCCCCCAAAACACAGTCCCATCCTGCCTGCACCGCAGGACCCACACCCCCCAAAACACAGCCCCATCCTGCCTGCACCGCTGGACCCACACCCCCCAAAACACAGCCCCATCCTGCCTGCACCGCAGGACCCACACCCCTCAAAACACAGCCCCATCCTGCCTGCACCGCTGGACCCACACCCCCCAAAACACAGCCCCATCCTGCCTGCACACCCCCCAAACACAGCCCCATCCTGCCTGCACACCCCCCAAAACACAGCCCCATCCTGCCTGCACCACAGGACTCACACCCCCCAGAGCACAGCCCCATCCTGCCTGCACCACAGGACCTGCACAGCTCCCCAAAACACAGCCCTGGCCTGCCTGCACCATGGGACCTGCACAGCCCCATCCTGCCTGCACCGCAGGACCCACAGTCCCCAGGCAGGCCCATCCTGCCTGCACCACAGAACCCACAGTCCCCAGAGCACCACCTCATCCTGCCTGTGCTGCAGGACCCACAGCCCCCAGAGCTCAGCCTTGTCCTGTCTGCTTCTATCCACAGCCAGAACCCTGCCCTATCTTTTTCATACCCACTCACCACCATTGCCTCTATCTCACTTAGCCTGAGACAAAAGATGGGGGGTCTTAAGTCACCCCCAAGCCCCAACACCGCCCCCCAACAGCCACTACCCCTCCTTACCCGAGGACAGGGTGCTGGGGTAGGTCATTCCAATTTCATGAGCTCCACGTCAAAAATTAGAGTGGCGTTTGGTGGGATGATCCCTGGGTGGCCAGTAGAGCCGTAGGCGTAGTCTGGGGAGATGGTCATCTTTGCCCGCTGACCAACACTCATCTGGGGCAGGAAAGAAGCACAGGGATGTCAGGAGATGTGCACAAACACCCCGTGAGGGACAGCAGGACAGACACAGACCTGTTCTTACTCCTTTGCCTACTCTGGGACAGAGCAGGACACAGGCTGGACAAGCCAGAGGGGACAGAAAAGGAATAGGAAGGACATAGAATCCCAGGGGTTGGCAGGGCCCTCCAGAGCCCATGGGGTCCAGCCCCCTGCCAAAGCAGCTCCCCAGCTCATATTGCACAGGGCGGCGTCCAGACGGGGCTGGAATCTCTCCAGAGATGGAGACTCCACACCCCCTGGGCAGCCTGTCCCAGGGCTCCCTCACCCTCCCTGGGGAAAAGTTCTTCCCCAGGGTGCTGGGGAACTTCCTCTGCTCTGACTTGCAGCCATTGCCCCTTGTCCTGTCCCCACAGACACTGAAAAGGGGCTGGCCATGTCCCCCTGCATCCCATCCCTCAGCTATTGATCAACATTCATAAGGTCCCCCCTGAGGCTTCTTCTCTCCAGGCTGAACAGCCCCAGCTCTCTCAGCCTTTCCTCCCAGGGGAGATGCTCCAGGCCCTTCAGCATCTCCTCAGCCTCCTCTGGACTCTCTCCAGGAGATCCCTGGCTGGTTGATCCCAGGGAGCCCAGCACTGGACACAACACTCCAGGTGGGGCCTGCCCAGGACAGAGCAGAGGGGGAGGATCCCCTCCTGTGACCTGCTGGCTGGGAAATGCTGGCAGCAAGGGCTGGAAAAGCAGAGCTGGAGATGTCCTTTCCACAAGTGCTTTCTAGGACAGGCAGGGAGTGCCAGGCCATTCTCCATAACCACTAGCATGCCCAGCAGCACACAGAGCCACCTGCAGTCGTGTCTGCAGGAGCCAAAGCCAGGCCGTGCCCACCAACCCTCTCTCTGCGTGGGCTCTGCAGCCCAGGAGCCCGTTGCACTGAGCAGGAGGGGGGGTGCTGAGCACATATCCCCCCCACTGCGTTTAATTCAGAGCTGACTCAGTAGAGAAATGTCAGCGCTGAGTCACCGCCGTGCCGTAGGTGTTCTGGTCCCGGCCCTGCTCCGCTCCTGCCATCTGGCAGGTGGCAATGCAGAAGGTGATATTCACACCCACGGCTCCCAGCGCCGAGGGGGTGGAGGGGTGGAAAGCACAGGGGGATAATACAGGGGAAAGATTCACAGGGAGAGAGAGGAACGAGCTGCACAGAGGGATTTCTGCCCACGCCACAGCTCCCCGGGCGCTCGGCTGTGCGCAGGGACACCGGGAGGCGGAGAGGAAGCCAGGCACCTGAGCCACTCCTTCTTCCCAGCCACGGATCACCTCCTGCTTGCCCATCACGAACTTGAAGGGCTTGTTTCTGTCACGGGAGGAGTCAAACTTCTTCCCATCCTCCAGCATACCTGGGGAAGAAGAGAGGGAGACACGGTGACGGTGACACGGGGACAGAGCCACGCACGCCTGCGTGAGGGAGGCTGTGACCTGGCAGCCTGAGTGGGTGACAGTCACCCCTGGGACAGCTCACACGGGTTTGAGTCAAAGATGTTTCACAGCTCAGGTTCCTTTCCCCTGGGGAAACACCTGCACAAGGCAGCCTGGGGCAGGGGGGTGGAAATCCCCCCCAGCACCCCCACCCCAGGGCATCATCCATCCTGGAAGGAGCAGCCCTGGGGCAGGGGAGGATTGCTCCTGGCTGCTTTGCCCTGCGGAAATTAGTGCTTTTCTGGGCTTGGACCAAGGGCAGATGAGGGAAGCAGATGGTGGGGGGCAGGGGGAAACATCCCCACCTCACAGTGCCACTGTTTTGCAGGCAGCAGGATCAAGCTTGGTGCTTCCCATCCCACCAGCAAACGCACCCCCCGCTCCTCACCACAGTCAGGCAGCTGTCCTCAGGCACCCAAAACACAGTGGACCCTTCCACTGCCCCATTTTGGCTGCTGTTGGCCTCCAGCCCTTCCCATGCCCCACGACATCCCACCGATCTTGAGGCACATCACTCCCATACCCAGGAACGATGACAGGGAGAGGCAGCACCAAGTGCTGGCCACACGTGCCCAGGGCAGCCCGCGTTCCCCTGGCACACAGAGAGGGCTGAGCAAGGCTGATATCCCCAGGGCTAAATATAAATCCTCAACATGAGCAAAGGAGGAATTTCCTCCCCTCCCTTGCTCCCTGCCTGACCTTCTTGGGGAATCTTGGAGCTGGAGCTGCCTTATAGGAGCAGCAACTCCACTGGCCAGGAGAACTGCTGCTCTTGTAAGGCAGATCCTGCTCTGCATTAACACAGCCAAGTGTCCTGTGCAACAAGAGCGACATTAAACTCTCCTCCAAATGCTTCTCACTTCTTCACTTCCCAAAACAGCCCAAAAATCTGTCTGTGTGGCTGGAAACAGCTCCATAGTCTTGAATAACCAACCTTGTTGGGCAACACATGGGGCACAGCGGGTTCCCTTCACCAGGGCACTGCCCGTGGGCAAGAGAAAATGTATCTGTGCTTAAGATGGGTCAGGACACCCCAGCCCTGGCTCATGCTCCAACGGTGGCCAGAGGGAACAGTCACCAGAGGGAACAGCCGCCAGAGGGAACAGTCACAGTGATGGGAGTCACTGACAGAATGAAGGGAATGGGGAATGAAACCCTTTGCAGGGGCAACAAGTACCAAAACCTCTGGGCTGCTGGAGATGCTGGGGGTGGGGGTCAGCAGCCCCACGTTTCAGCCCAGGGGTGGAATTAAGCTTCTAATTTCCCAGAAAGGAAAAATCCTGAGTCCAGGCTCTGAGCATCAGCCCCAGCTCAGCCAGTCAGGCTGCAGCCCTGGACTTTGGAATAGTAAATCTGGAGTTTTCATGTTTCCTCCTTCCAGGATAAAGCTCTTTGTCACTGAACCTGCTTCCAGCTCTGTCTGGCACTGCTCCCCACTCCTGCCCACTGGCCTTGCTCCCAGCCAGCAGGGAAGCTGGCAGCAGGGACACAGGGCAGGCTGGCACAGGCAGCGCCGCTTGGCTGTGACACGAGCTGATCCTGAGCTCAGCTCTGAGCCCTCAGGCATCACAACGAGCCAGGGTGGCTGTAGAAGGACAGAGGGGACAGGTTGTGCCTGCCACCCTCCTCCCTCAGGCACCCACCAAGGAAAAACCCCAGGGCCCATGCAGCACACCCCCCCTGCTTGTCACAGCACACGGAGCTGCAGGATGCTTGCAGAGCACTGGTTTAATGCCCATCAGCAACACAGGAGATGCTGCAGACCTTGTGCAGGAGCAGACAGCACTGCCCAACCCTGTCATGGAGCTCACCTGCCCAAATCCAGCCTCAGGAAGCATTCTGGAGCTGGCAGTACCCTGACTACATGATAAAGGGGCTAAGAGACTAAAGGTCCTACAGCAGCCCAAGGAGATTGATTACTCATGCTTCCCCTGGCACGGGTCGCACATGGGTGCTCAGCCCCACTCCCCAGTGTGGGGCTGCTGTGCTCCCCCCCTCCACACCAGCAGGGAAAACAAAGAGTCTCCGATGCTCCAGAGATACATCCTCATCTCAGGCACTTCCTCTGCCTGCCAGGCTCCCGGGAGATTTCTCTAGCCCCGGACCAGTATGAGCAACATTTCCTCATCCCTGCCATCCCCGAACAAGGAGATAACAAGATATGAAAGCTATTATGGAGGCAAAGCATCCTCTGGCAAAAGCAGTTGCCTGGCCAGAGCCCCGGAAGCAGCAGCCAGTGCCCAGCACATCCTGATGGCTGCAGCTCCCGGCTGGGCCCCTTGCCCATGGCCAACACCAGCCCCACAAAAAGGGCAGAGCCCCCCAAGGTGGGTTACAGGGACCCACCTGCCACAGCTCCCACCCCAAGGTAAAGATTCCCCCAGGAGGTCTTGGTTGGGTGATATGGACACCAGGGATTCCTGGAGGTACCGGAGTGGGGAATAGCACAGCCAGGGCTATGGCAGTTGCAAGATGGGGCAGGAGGCTCCAAAAAGCAGCCCCAGCTCCAGCCAGGCAGGCAGCACAGCCCTGCCAGGTCTCTGCCACACTTGGCAGGCAGCAGCCGGGAGACGCCGGCTGCAACGTGCGACTTGGCTCGGGTCCCCCTGGGCGGGCAGAGGCAGCAGAGCGCGGCGCTGGAGCAGGCAGGCAGAGGCAGCCCTGGAGATAAACCTGCAGGTTTGGGTTTTGCTGGAGGTGTGGAGCCCCACCCGCACCCCTCTTCTTACCCCCTCACCCAGGGTCCCAGATCCTCGGCACAGCCATTGCCCAGGGCTGCGTGCTGGCCTCCCAGGGACAGGGAGAGATTGCAGCACCAGACAGGTGCCTCTGCTCCAGCAGGAGGAAGGGGGAGGATGGGAAACCCTTCCGAAAAGCCCTGGGATACCTGGCATGCTCCAGACCCATGTCAGAACAGGGGTGCCCAGCTGAGATTAAGTCCTGCCTCCACCAGCAACCTCTGCCAGATGATTTATATCCCAGGGCCCTACCTGCCTGCACCAGCAAGGTACCTACCCCCATCACCCAACACACCCCCATCACCACCTCCAGACAGATGCAGGAGGGGGCTCTGCCCTCTCCTCTGAAGTGGAGGGATGCTTCAGAAGGCACCGAGCTCCCACAAGCCACGCAGCAGCAGTCACACACCCGGGTAGGAAATGTCTCTCGACCGCAGAGCACTTGCTGCTGGTGCTGTGCTGTGGGGAGGGAGCCACACGTCAGGTGCTGTGCAGACAAGTGAAAGAGCCAGCCTCTGAAGCTGCACAGACACACACAGGTGCTGGGCAAGGATGGTGGTTCCCCTCTGTGCTATCCTGTCGGAGAAAGGCAGTTCTCTTGAGCATCCTCCCCAGCATTTCCATCCCCCTGCTCCGAGCCCACCTCCCTGAGACACAACGAGCTGGGGATGGTTTGCTGTTCAGGCAAGGCCATTTGGCTAAGCCCAGTCAGACTCACTCCCATTCCAGTGCTCCCCAGCACGGCTGCAGGCCCCCACCTCCCTTCCAGAAGCACACCGGGGCAGCTGCAGACCCCCTTGATTTAGGTTCCTTAGCAGCAGACTTCACATCAAAGGCTGTTTCAGGCACCCCACTGTGCAAGCCCCCCAGCAGCCAGCGCTCCCCTGCTCCCCACAGGCACAGCCTCCTGCAAAGAGCAGGGATGCAGAACTGAAGGATGGGGAATGGGTCCAATTCCCCCAGCTCTCTCCCACACCCCTCCACCACTGCAACCCCCAGCATGAGCAACCTGTGTCTCCCCAGAAAATGCTCTGCTCTCCACCTCCCTCCCCACGCTGGGGCTGTCTGTCTGTCCCTCACTGCTGGGATGAAGTGGCTGCTCCCAGTAAGCCAGGCCCCATGGAGCAGGGGTTTGGGCAGAGCCAGAGGCAGCAGCCGTTGGATGATGGGTCACCAGGATTTTTCTTCCAAAATGTTTTTTAACCAAGTCACTGCACATCCACAAGGCAGCAGGAGCTAGAGCTGAGCGGCCATACACCCATCACGGTGCACCACAGGCTGGATCTCCCCAGCACCAGCAGGTTTCTGCGCGGGAGCAAAGGGCAGCCAGGGATGGAGCCAACACAGGGCTCTAGAAAGAGCCTTGGAGCACATCACCTCCCATCCCTGATGCTGCTCCGGGCACAGAGAGCACCGTAACAGGGCTGGGGAATCAAAGGTTTCCAACGCTTCCTGAGCACAGCCCGCTCTGGCCTCTCACAGGGCAGGCTGTGGGGAGCCGCGCTGCCGAGGCGGGCAGCGTTCAGCAACCGAAACAGCGTCAGGGCCTGAAGGTGTTTGATTTCTGCTGCCTGCCGAGGCGAGAGGAGAGGGGGTGGGGGGGCCAGAAGCTGCCTGCAGAGAGAACTGGGGCGGGAGGGGGGGTGGGTAGAGGACAAAAGGAGACAATAGCAACAAACAAGAAGAAAAGGAAATCAGAGAACCGCTCCCACACGCAGCGGATCCACGCTGCTGGAGAAGGTCTGTCAGGAGCAGGGCACCGTGCAGCGCTTCGCCTGAAGCCTGGGGATGGGACCTGGTGACCCACGAGCTGCTCTGCCAGGGTGGGGGCTGGAGCTGGGAAGAGCGGCAGAGCTCCGGCAGCGCTGCGGGAGCAGAGAGCCGGCAGAGCTGGCAGGCGGCAGGGCTGGCCCACCGGGAGCCACTTGACTGCCTGCCAGCCTTCCTTTGTTCTTCCACCGGCGGAGGAAACGGGGCGGCCGGGGAGACCGAGTCGCTTCCTCTCCCCTCCTGATGAAGAACGGGCTGGGGGGAGATGGAGGAGCAGCAGATGGGCTGGATGCCCACTGAACCCTGCCAGCAGGCAAGCAAGGCTGCCCAGCTCCCCCTCCACCCCCAGAAAGGGGCACCCTTGGCCTGCCACCGTGGGTGAGGGGAGGGTGGGAAGCACTGGGCTAGCAATGGGAATGGGTTATTATAGCGGGAAGAGCCAGAAATTGGCTCACTCATTTTTAACCCGGAGCACGATGGCTACCCTGATGAGCCAGAGCTGTTCGAAGGGCGGCCTAGGGAAGGAGGAGACCCCCGAAGCATTCTTTTGGGATCCCAGGGCTGGTTTCTTCCCCCCCCCTGAGCTCACAGAGGGCTGCTGGAGGACACCACGCAGAGTCTGAGCTTCCCTGGCTGTTGGGGTACCCCTCATCAAAATACCACGCCTGAACCCCAAGAAGTACCTGCATTACCCACACCAGGGGGCCCTCTGCCAGACCAGTGCCCCATACTGCCCAGCCCTAGAAACAGCCCCGGGGGTGGCTGTGAGTCTGGGTCTGCCCCACAGACACCCCTGGTGTCACCCCCACCCACCCCAGAGGGAGAAGGGGCTGGGGCAGCAGAGACAGTGTTGGGGAGGGGGTGTACCCCTGCAGCTATCTCCGGCGGGGGGCCCCCCGCTCTGACACAGCAAACCCCAAAGTTCCCAGGGCTCTGGCTCGCTGGGGGCCTGGGGGGGGGGGGCTGCCGGTGTCCCGTGGGATCACCCAACGTGGGGGCTCTGGGCTCAGCCACTCCACAGCCCGCTAGACCTCCGCTGCCTCAGGACCCCGTGGGGTGCTGGGCGGGGGGGCTGCCTACCAGGGGTACCCCTGCCCACCCCTGAGCACCCCCTGGGCCGTTTCCTCGGTGGGAAACCACCCCCACAGATGGGGCAGTCGGAGATAGCTCCTACAGGGACCACCGGGGACCCCCCCCAGCCTCGGGGCACCGCCAGCCCCCCGCCCCAGACACCCCCCCCCCCCCCGGGGAGTGCCTCCTGCCCCCCGGTCCCACAGGGCGGGGCAGGCCGGACTCCCCCGTTTCCCCGGGGAGCGCCGCGGCCCCATCGGGCCGCCCACACGGGCCGGGCCCAGGGTCCCCCACAGGCCGTCGGGGCGGGGGAACCGATCCAGCTCGCCCATGGCGCCCTTAGGTCTCCGGGTCGGGCCCAAACGCCACCCTTCCCCCATCTCCCGGTGGCGGCGGGGCAGCCCCGCCCCGCAGGGCCGGCGGCGGGCAGCACTCACCCGTGTAGTGCACCACGCAGGTCTGGCCGCGCTTGGGGAACGTCCGCCCTGCGGGGAGATAACGCACCATCAGCTCGGCACCGGGACCCGGCCCGGAACCGGGACCGACCCCGGCAAAGGGCCCGGTCCGGAGAGAGGAGGGAGAGGGGAGGGCAGGGCACGCCGCTGCTCACCGTCGCCGGGGGCGATAGTCTCCACATGCACACCCATGCCGGTGCCGGTGCCGTTCGCGCACCCGCAGCGCCCGCAGCCCGAGGGAGGAGGGGCCACGTGTGCGCAGCCTCGCCCGCCGCGCCGCCATAGAGCCCGCCCGCCCGCCCGCCGAGGCGGCGGGCCCCGCCCCTGCTCCCAGCCGCCGCCATCTTCCGCGCTCCCCCCCCCCCCCCCCCTCCCGGCGCCCCAACCCTCCTTCCTGCCCGGCCCCGGCCGCCATCTTGGCACGCACAGTTGCCGTGGAAACGCGGCCGTGCTCGTCGGGAAGGAGCGGCGGGACCGGGCGAGACGCAGCCCCGGGGCCCAGCCGGTTCTCCTCCCGAGCGCCCCGGGAAAGCCGCAGGGCTCCGCTCCTCGCGGGTTGTGCTCGTTTATCCGCCGGTTTATCGGCCCGAGAAGCGCAGGGCCTGGCGGCAGCGAGCGAGCCCGGCCTCGGGTGCGTGGCCCAGCACAGGCCGCGGGAACCCTGAGGCGCCAGCGCACCCCGGCCGCGCCCGGGCCCCAGACAAGGCTTTGCATTGTTGTTACAGCCCCCAAGGCTGGGCTGAGCCTAAATCGAGAGTGTGGGGCACGTGTAATGGAGCCTGCAAGCAGGGGAGTTGCGGCCTGGAGGAGCTGTATTAGAATGATAGAACCAGCTGGCTGGAAGAGCCCCTTTAGGTCATGGAGTCCCACCACAGCCTCACCCTGCCCAGCCACCTCTGGACCATGTCCCCAAGCACTCCATCCACACGCCTTGGAAACCCTTCCAGGGATGGGGACTCCACCACCCCCCTGGGCAGCCTGTCCCAGGGCCTGACAGCCCTTTCAGGACAGAAACTCTTCCTGAGCTCCAACCTGCATCTCCCCTGGGAATTTCAAGCCATCCCCTCTCCTCCTGTGGCTTGGCACCCCAGAGAAGGGACCGACTGGACACCTCTGCAGCTGCCTTGCAGGGAGCTGTAGAGAGCCATGAGGGCTCCCCTCAGCCTCCTTTCCTCAAGGCTAAAAAGCCCCGGCTCCCTCAGCTGCTCCTCACAGGACTTGTGCTCCAGCCCCTTCCCCAGCTCCTCTCTCTCCTCTCTGGATGTGCTCCAGCATCTCAACGTCCTTCCTGTAGTGAGGGGCCCAGAACTGGACCCAGCACTGGAGGTGCAGCCTCACCAGAGCCGAGTATAATGGAACTATCACCATTAACACCACTGCCCACGTTACTCCTCATGATGGAGGTCAGCTCCATCCCTCTTCAGCAGAAGACCCGCAGATCTGAACAGTCCTGCATCCAAAGGGCCTTTCTTCTGGGAACAATGGCAGCTACTTTCTTTTTTTGGTAAAAATAAAGCATTGCTGTAGGCACAGGCTTTTTTTCCCCTCAAAGCGCCCTATTTCCTTACTTCAAGGAGACAAACTCGAGTGTTCACAAGGGAACAGAAGTTCCAAGGACAGCCAAGAGATGAATAAAAAGTCAGTATTCTCACCAAGTGCGTTAAAATGGGACACAAGAGGAGAGTCTTAAAATAACAGATAATGGGATGAAGCAAATTTGAATAGCTTCTATTCCTTGCTTGTATCTTTTGAATACTGAAGTATCAAGGTAATTCCCCCCCCCCCCCCTCATTTATGGAAAAGCGTTATTTTTTATGGTGAGTCTGCAACACACAGTTGGTGCCTGTGGTCCCTGACTGTCCACAAACACACCTGTGAAATGAAAAATAACAGGAGAAAAAGAGGCACAATCTCACCCCTCCTGATTAATGCCAAGGGACAGTGATAAACCAAGATCTGAAGATACTGGTTGGTGTGCCCCCTGCCACACTCACTCAGGCATGTTTGTGCAAGTCAGATATGGCAGCTCTCACCCTGGCTAGGGTGCTTTGGGGTTGGTGGGAGGGTTTTTGCTCCCTGGCATAACCTGCTCATCTCGAGCAAGGTCACCACAACGAATTGTACATCAGTAGGGACAAGGAGCTCAGCTAGGTTTGACCACCCCTCACTGCTCAGGGTCCTGCTCGTCAAGACCCAAGCAAAGGTTGAGGTCAGGTTCAGGTGTCTGAACTCGGGAGAAAGTGCAAAAACCACTTGAAAAAACAAGTGAACTCTGCCCAAAATGCTCCCTGCCCTCTGGCTCATCTGCAGAACTCCTAAAATAAGAAATCCCAACAGGGGAAAGCATGACTGCTCAGATTTATTGTAAAAAATAAATGGAGTGCTGATACATAGCAGCATTAGCCCAGGCAGCAGCAGAGCTGGCAGGCATCGCGTGCGTCAGCAGCGGCTCCCTGCGCTGCACTGCGTCAGGTCTCGCTTTGCAACGGCCCGTGGCGCATTCACAGGCCTCACCTCTCTCTCCCAAGGAACACACGTGCCTTTGAAGTCAGTTCAAGCCTTCTGCAGGACTTTCACAGCAGCGCAAGTGATGCTCAGAGGTACTTGCTGGTTCATAAATGCGCAGGCAGCGAGGCTGAAAGCAGCGTGGCAGAGGGCAGAGCGTCGCCTCCCCTGACCGCTCATCTCGGCAGGCGATCCCAAGGGACATCCTTCACACTCCAGAAAACATCACACACACACACAAAAAGAAAGAAAAGGATAAAAATTAAACAGGCACCTGAGAAATCATTCTGAATGCAGACTGCTGGAATGGTTCTGCAGGTGACCTGGGGCAGCTCCTAAAACACGGCGTCCCCCCCACGGATGGCAGAGTTGCACCCCCAGACTTACCCTTTCCAAACTGAGTCGGTGCACAACTGGGGAGTAATTTGCTCAGATCCTGCCAGCGTGCACCAGACTGGGGAGCTGCAAGGTCAACCAATGGTCAGATATAGCTCTAGCCCTAAAAATAACCAGCCTCACTCTCTGCCTCTGCACAAAGCTGAGCACGGCTCAGCACTACCAGCCACCACATGGCTGATTTCTCCTCTCTCCCCCCCCACCCCCTCCATTGTCCCCTTGCTGTTGCCAAGAGAGATGTGGGGGTGCTGAGCAGCTCTTGCAAGATGCTGCTGTAGGAGATCAGGACACGGGCTACGATTTACAAGTGACTCAGCTCTTCTTCACGTTTATTTGATGCTTCTGCCATAACCTCCCAACCTGGCAAAAACCAGGACAGGCTGCCAGGAACCCACCCAGCTGCTGAACGGGAGGAAGCCCAGGCCATGGGAATGGCCCCTTGCACCAAGCAGCTCCACGTTTTCCCTGAAGAGACTTGGCTAACGAGGCCCAGACAGACAGACAGACGGACAGAGCTGGCTGCCACCACCCTTCTGCCAAGTGCCATTGTTTCTGCACATGCTTTAAAACACCACTGGCTTGAACTTCACCCTCGTTCAAAGAAATTCTACGCCGCTCCCTGTGAAATGGTAGTCTAAACACGGAGACGTGCACTATCTCCGCAGAATTTTCCCTAAAACCTGGTCAAAAATAGTTTCCTCTCCAAAACAATCCCCCAAGTCCTTTGCACGTGCTGTCCCACGATGTTAAGCAACACCTCCGCACCCCAGCGTGTGTGAGCACTGCTTCCAGGCTGAGGGGTGTGGGGGGGGGCTTTCCTCCCCAGCACTGCTGTCTCTCCCAGGAGGAGAGGATGGATCTGCCTTGCCCAGTCCTGCCAGAAGGCTGTTGTGACCAAGCCCTGGAGAAAGCAGTTGTTGTGGTTTAAACCTCAGTGGAAAAGCTGGGGCCACAAAGGTTAGAAAAAGAAGCCCCCTGCCTCTCATGAGGTGGCAGGGACGGAGCTGCAGCAGGACCCCTTCCCCATCCTGTGCGTGCCAGCTGGGAGAGGGAGGGGGTCAGGATGCAAACAAGGCCTTTTGGATAGGAAACAACAGGAAGCAATGACATTCCCTGAGAGCAGCACATCCTGACAGCGAGGCAAATCCACATCCTTCCCGAGGAACTCACCCACTCCAGGCCTAGGATAATCCTTGGCTCCCATGCTGCCCCCGATGCCTGCAGAAAGGCACACGAGCACTCATGAAACCTGGTGTGAAGTCAGCAGGCCCCAAAATAACCCCAAGTCCTTTGGGAAAGGCACCCCTAGAGAGGATTGTAGCCCAGCCCTGGGGACCTGGATGGGACACACACACTCCCTCCACTGTACAACATTTCTGTGTCAGGCGAGGACTAAGGTCGGCACCCAGAATAGTGCGATGTGACCTGACTCCCTCAGGGAGCTTCAAGTTACCCTATTGCCTCCATCTCCATTCTCATCTGCTCCCTCCTCTCCTCATTGATGGGGTGAAGGCAGAAGATGACTGTGGCAATAAGGAGCAGGCTTATTGGGACGGGAGCCATGAGGAGTTTCAGGGTGAGGATGACGGTGGCGTTGTACCTGCAGTCTCCAGCATGGTAACCTGCAAAACTGAAGAGGAGAATGGGTTTCCTTCCCCCAGACCCACAGGGTCACTGCAGAAAAGCAAGCAGGCACCTCCATCGCTCTCCTCTAGAGTCTAGTATAAGAGGCCCAGTTTTGGGGAATACTAAAACCATTTGGTCTTCTTACTCCCAGTAGATACTGGAAAGGCAGATTTGGATACCCCTGTGACTAATTCCAGCACCTCCTGTCAGACACTCTAGAAAACAGCAGTAGGAAGTGCCTGTGCTGAGCTGACAAAATAGGGGAGGTAGTGTTTGGGGCTTACTGTAAGCTCAGCGTCGATATCCCCAAAGCAAGGCCACCTGCAAACTTGTTGAAGAAGACATAAAACGAGTAGAAGAGAGCCTCCAGGTTGAGGGAGCTGGGGTTCCTCAGCATGAAGTCATCCACCGCATCTGGCAGCATAGACCTGAGGACAGCCAACCCCACAGACATGTTGGTGACACCCACCCACACCAGCTGAACCCAGCTGCAGCCCCTCCAAGGCCTCTCCAGGCAGCAGAGAGACAGAAATCCCTGGCAGAACCCCACTCTGGAGACCATATTGTGCCTGTCCTCTGCTGTAGGCAGAGGCTGTCAGCTGCTTCAGAAAGAGAAGAACAAGAGCACCTCATTCAATGACTGGTGTGCTGCTGCTGAACTCCATCACAGATCCCAGACTCACACAATGACCAGGTTGGAAAAGACCTTTAAGATCATTGAGTCCAACCATTCCTGTCCTCTACTAAACCTTATCTCTGAGCACCTCAGCTCTCTGTCTGTTAAACACATCCAGGGGTGGGGACTCAACCCCCTCCCTGGGCAGCCTGTTCCAGGCCCTGACAACTCTTTCAGGGAAGAACTTTTCCCTCCCATCTGCTCTGCCCCTGCCCTGGCACAGTTTGAGCCCATTGCCCCTTGTCCCATCTCCTGTTCCCTGGCTGAAGAGACCATCCCCCACCTCTCTGCACCCTCCTGTCAGGTCAGTATAGATGGTGATAAGGTCTTTTCAGCCTCCTCTTCTCGAGGCTGAACACCTCCAGCTCCCTCAGCTGCTCCTCAGAGGATTTGCCCTCCAGCCTCTTCCCCAGCCTGGTTGCCCTTCTCTGAACACACTCCAGGACCTTGATGTCCTTCCTGTAGTGAGTGGCCCAGAACTGGATCCAGCACTCTAGGTGCAGCCTCCCCAATGCTGAGTACAGGGGCACCACAATCACCTCCCTAGACCTACTGGCCACGCTGCCAGAGGGAACAATGCAGCTGGTGGACCACAGATCACATCTGCATCCCTTTCCAGTCCCATCTCCACATGTCCCTTTGAATCTCAGAAGCCACTGTACTGTGTAAATGGTCAGTCTTGGCACATCACGGGTGGTGCTTTCCCCAAAACCTTCCCCTCCTCTCCAAGTGGCATGTGGCTCAGAGGTGCCTCTGCTCACCAGGGTAAGAGGTAGAGCACAGCCATGCTGCAGCCTGCCATGATCACCAGGAAGGCGAAGGCCGGGAAGTTGTGTGTCACCTGCGTGACGGTGACCAGGGTTGGGATCATCAGCTGCACAGCAAGAGGAAAAGTAAAAACCAAACCCACACAGGCGCTTCGTGCTGCTCGCAGGCAGCTTGCAGGCATCTGCCTGATGAAAGGCCACGCTTGCCACAGCAGTGGCCAGGCACAAGGAGTGCAGAACTGCTGTCAACTACTGGCTTAAGTCTCGGTCACCTGCAGTGCAGAGGACACTGCGCTCAAGGCCACCTCAGCCAGCTCTTCTCCCTAGAGTGGCTGGGCAAGGCAAAGCTATTTCTTCACAGGGCTTCTCAGTCCACAGCCATAATCATGGGCAAACTCACCGCCAGGCCCACTGAGGCCGCTGTTTTCTTCCCAAATCTCCTCAAAAAAAACTGCCAAAAGGGAACAGAGAGGGAAGCTGAGACCTGAAGAGACAACAAAAGTAGGGGGGACTTAGCAATGCACCCCAGGACTGCCAGTCTCTACCTGGGTGGTGTCCTTGCTGATGGACATAAGCAGCAGTGTGTGACCCTGTGAGGCTGAGCTGCCCACACCTGAGGGCTGGGGGACCCGGGGATTAACAGCCCTCCAGGACAGCCTGCCTGGGGCTCACTTACCAACATGATCAGGACTAAATGCTGGAACTTCCCTGCCAGCCCTGCAGCATGAGTACAGAAGAAGGCAAAGATCCCCTGTGTGATCTAAGAAAGCAATGCAGAGATTCATGGCTGGGGTCCCCAAATCCCCTGTCTGGAGGGCTTGCCCATACATCTCATGCCTTAAGTCCTGCTATGGCAGGACTCACACCTGGAAGGCCAGGGATGCACAGAGGAAGCCACACAGCAGCTGGGTGTAGGGCTTGTGTCCCATGATCATCCTCAAGCAGGTGGAAAAAGGCAGCTCAACCTTCCCCAGGGGGTTGAGGGGTCCTGAGAGGAGAGAGACAGCAAGGCTGACACTGGAGCTGCCACAAACAGATGCAGTGGGGTGGGAGGCAGGAGGCGAGTTGTGCTGCTGTGTCTGGGATGCAGCTCAGGTGGGTGCAGAACTATTGGATTCTAACATCTCAGCACAGAGCCAGCAGCCAAGGTGTCAGCTCCAGGGAGGATTTCCCCTCCATGCGCTGCGCCCGGGCTGGCCGGCACAGCTCTGCAGGCCGCGTGTCGCTGGGAGGCACTGAGCTGCAGGCCCCGGCCCGGGCAGGCAGGGCCTCCCTTCTCCACACCATCTCCCCTCTCTGCAGGGCAAGATGCTGCTAGCGCAAACCAAGGATGGTCTCAGCATCCAAACAGGTGTTGTGTTTCTGAGCCCCACACCCAGAGAGCCACCCCACACACAGGAGTCCAGCTCCCTCTGCCCCACACCTTCCTCTGCATCCACATCCTCACCATTCACTGCCACTTACCCTCCAAATCACACCTAAATAGGCCTTACCAGCCTGCTCCCTGACTCCGAAGATGAGAATCAGACAGGACAGGCAATAGATTGAGCTCAGGACCAGGGCTGCATATACATAGGCCCTACGCTGGAAAGGGAGAGACAGTAGATGGTGACAACACAGGTACCATGCAGAGAGCTGGCAGCATGGCCAGCAGCACCTCCCCCAGACCTTGCAGGAGGAGCAGAGGGCCAGCCCTTACCGTGTTCTCCAGAGAGTCCGTGAGGCTATAGGTGCTGGTATTGAGCATAGTCTCGTTTGACAGGTAACAGCTGATTGTCATGCGGGCATGATATCCACCCACAATCTGCCCTTGGATTCCTGACCCAAGGAGTGTGCTGAAGACTTCCATCCCCATTCCTGCCAGGAAAACCAGGAGAGAAACCTCAGTCCCACTCTCTGGCTGATAGGACACATCCCTCTGACAGGGTAAGAGACCAGTTTTGGGTATGGAATTGTAGGCACCGACATCCAGACCTGCTGCAGAAGATGACATCTGCTGTATCTACCTGCTCTGATTTTTTTCCCCTTGGCTCCAGCAGTAAATGCTGTAACATTTGGAAACAGTAAATCCAGGGCCTGAGTCCTGGAGGGATGAAACAGATCTAAGAAATGTTTCTGCAGGTAAATATGTTGCAGCAGATGACTGGTTTCATCCCTCTTCATACTCCTGGTTTACTCCCTCCACTCTACAGCATGATCAAGACCAGGGGAACTTACCTCTCTTGGGAGGAGAGCCTCTCAGGAACACAGGGTTGTAGGGGCACAGATACTTACTGTAGGCAGTGGCGGAGTCACGGTCTCTCTGGGTTCCTCCCAGGAACATTGTCAGGGAAGTGTAGGGCACATGGTGACACTAGGGAGAGCACAGTTCAAACACAGCTCCCACTGCTGCTTCCCTGCTTTTCTGGTGATGACCCCCCTTGTCCTTGTCCCTGCACAAGGCAGATTCTGCTGCCTTCTGTGCCCCCTCTGCACACAGGTGGCTTTTCACCCTCTTCTGTGATTTTCTTTGTTCCCACAAACCAGTGATGGAGCAGTTCACATCACCACATACAGGCAGCCCAGCCAAACCCCCCAGCATTAAAGTGCACCTCTGCATCTCACCACTCCTGTGGGGTTGTGGCCCTCACCATTCCCTAGCAAATCTCCCCCAGACTCTGCTCCAGGTCCTTTCCTGGAGAGGCTGAGCCTCCCCCTCCAGCTGCCCCTTTAGCTCGCTGTATAGGATGATGTGTAAGACCGTGGGCCCCAGGCACCGTGTTCCTTACAGTAATACAAATCTGGAAGGCGGTGTACATGAACAGGTGCCACAGGAATTTCAGGGAGGTGGGGGTGGTATCCGGGAGCGTGAACCACGTCATGAAGTAGCAGAAGACCCCAAATGGTGTGGAGCATGCAACCCTGGGGAAGAAGAGCTGGTCAGATGTGACCCTCAAGATAAGGTGGCCACACTTCTCGTTGCATAAGCTGACCTACATAACACGGCCTCTTCCCCATCTCCCGAACCACAGCCCAGCTACTGAGAGGTCAAGACCTGCTCAAGTGAGCTGGGGTGGCTAAACACAAACCCTGAGACAGGGGAATGGCCAAGTTGTACAGCAGTTCTTATTCCTGGAGACAGGACGAGGGGCAATGGCTGCAAGTCAGAGCAGAGGAAGTTCCCCAGCCCCCTGGGGAAGAACTTTTCCCCAGGGAGGGTGAGGGAGCCCTGGGACAGGCTGCCCAGGGGGTGTGGAGTCTCCATCTCTGGAGAGATTCCAGCCCCGTCTGGACGCCGCCCTGTGCAATATGAGCTGGGGAGCTGCTTTGGCAGGGGGTTGGACCCCAGGGGCTCTGGAGGGCCCTGCCAACCCCTGGGATTCTCTGTGATTCTCTTGCTTAACTACTTCAAGTCCTTGCCCTGTAGCAGAACCCTGGGGCCAGCCCTAACCCTCTCCATGCAGGATTTGCCCCTGGTTAAAGCCTGGTGGAGACCTGCTGGCACAGCAGACTGCCAGACTCCATACCTGCCACTGCACAGGCCTCACAGAGCAGTCAGCCCCACGGCCTCCAAACCAGTGAGCGTACAGGTCTGCAGTACATTTCTCCTCACTCACTGTGATGACATACAGACCCCACCACAAGTTATCTCTAAGTGTCCTTGTGACGTTAAGGTTTTGCAGTTCTTCATAAACCACAATCACATTAACCTCTGGTGAGGCAGCCCAGCTACCTCCTTGGGCTGGAACTGAAGGAACTTGAACCCAGCAAAGACCCTCATGAGGCTGCAGCCCTGACACTCACCATGGAACCAGCTTGCCATATTTTCTCCTTGGGCTCTTGCTGACCAGGAGGCCAATAGTAGGGTCTGTAACTGCATCCCAAGCTCGTCCAACAATTATCATCAAAGAGACATAGAATGGCTCCAGCTGGTGGGGAAATGGAAACCACAGCTCAAAAGGGAAAGAAGTCCTGGCAAAAAGCTGCAAACAGATAGCATGATACAGCTTGCTGTAGTTAATGTTTCACCTGCATCCCCTGGAGACCACTCCAAGCATTGAAATGGCCTGAAAATGTCTCCTGCATGCCCACCACCAATATTTACATCCAGTCTGATAAGTGGCTTAACTCTGATAAGCCACCCACCAAACTCTACCCTTGTCCCAGTCTGTTGGGCTTATGCTAAACCCTTTTGCAGGTAACCCCATCTCACGTGGCCACTCACCTGCACAACATCCAAGAGGAAGATCTGGAGGAAGAATCCAAGGGTGTTTCCTGTCATCTGGTAGGGAATTCCCCCAACAGCATAGCAGATCTTCCTGCAGAGCGGCAGTCCTGGCTTCTCCTGCAGCTGAGACACCAGGGAACAAGCTCACATGAGGAAATATGCACCTCTGGCTGACAGCTAACCTCCAGCTGCTGCTTGTCACAGCCACTGAATTCTCCAGGTGCTCCTTAAACCCCAAGTCACTTCGTAACTCTCACCTCAGACCTCATCAAGACACACATACCTGTCCTTTGGCTGGACATCACTCCACCTGATACCTACAAGCAAGGTGGAAATGACAGTTGGGGTGCTGTAGGGTGCTTCCCCACCTGCTGGTAATTGTGATAGGTCAGGGTACAGTGCTTCCTACACACAACCTGCCCTTGGACAGCAGAGTGGCTCCTGAGGTCGTCCTCAGCAGCATTTCATACTCATATTCAGGCTCCCTCCTCACTCCAGCCCCCAGCCCACATCCACTCCTCCACCCAAAGCCCCAAGGCAGGAGCTGATCAGCTGGCATCTGTCTCATTTGCTTGTCTTGTCACCAGGACCACATCCCTGGTGTTTCTCCTTGGTTCTCCTTCAAGGCAAGAAATCACAGACTGCAAATGTAAGTGAGATCCATTTCTAATGCCAGGCACAGAGCTATCTGCTGAGCTGGGCTAACACTGTTCTTTCCTCTTCTGTTGAGCCACGATCCAGTGGTTCAAGTTCTTTAATATTAAAAGCACAAACATGCATCAGGCTTAAAGTGAGGGTAAGGGGGCAGTCCAAGGAGTGAGACTCCAAAGGCCAGAGCCCAGGGGATTTCTATAGATCAACAGGGAAGACACAAGGAACGTGTCAGGGTGCAGGAAAAGGGCTGATGGCAAAGCCTCTATTTTATTTGGATGTGGTTGGCTTCAGTAAATACCATACCAAGCCTCAAACCTGGCACATTCCCAGAGGCTACCTACAACACTGATTTCCTCCCAGCCCTGACATGAACTTGCTGTCTAACACGGTGCAGGACAGGGAGCATCCTGCAGAACACAAGGTGAGACCATGCAGAAAGCATGCTAGGTGCCTGGGCTTGGCTTTCCACTTGGCTGGAGCAGCACGTGGCCTTGGATGCAGCTTGGCTCTCCTATGAGCAGACCAGTCATGGTCATTCCTGTCAGGATAGGGCAGGTGGTGGGGTCACAGATGCCTGGAGACCAGGGCTGACCTCCTGTCTCAGCACAGGCTGCTTTGGATGATGCTCAGGGGTAACAGAGTCATCAGCCACCCAGGTTCCTGACCTACTCCAGGTTTCAGCTTTCCCAATCGCAGCTCAGAGTGTGGTAGGCAAGTTGATGTCACGCACCAAAAAAATACACAGCCCTTTCTGGGAAGTTTTGGGAGGCTCCCCTGTGCACGTGGGGCAGATATCCATCCCAGGAGACAAGCCTGGTCCAGGCATGGCTATAAAAGGCTGTGAGCTCCTCCCACAACAGCAGAGAGAGGGGGATGGACGCTTGGCAGGGAGGCAGCAAGAGGCTGGGTGGAGGGAGAGGCTGCAGGGTCACATCCACAGCAGGGTCACAGGGGAAGGGAGTCAGGGATTGCTTCAAATTCCCACTCACTCTCATCTCTCCTGGGGTGTGGGGGCAACTGATGGTTCCCCAGCTGTTTGGGCTGAGATGGCTTGCTGTACCACTCATGTGACAGCCACCCTCAAGGGATGTGAGACCTTCACCATGACAGTACTTGGAGCAGCTTCCAAAAACACACCAAAAAGCAGCGTTCCAGAAAGCACCAAGCACCTTTCCTTCCTGCAGCGATCAGCAGCAACTCCTCCCCAGCCCACGACCTGGAAAACAACCGGACACCGCTGTGCACAGCAGGCTGGAGGGCCCAGCCTCTTCCTGCACAGCCAGGAAGCAGAGTGCCAGCTCTCCCTGTGCTCAGTACCCGCAGCAGCCTGCTCATACCTCTCCTTCCAGCTCATTCTCTGGCTTGCACAGCACAGGGAGAGCTGGGACCCTCGTACATCAAATCCCAGACCAACCTTGTCCCACAGGGATGGCTGAAGCGTTCAGCTTGCACCACCACTGAGGAGCACTTACTCATACAACACCTTGCTTCCACAGCAGTTCTGTTTCTAAAATTACAGAGGCAGTCTCCCTGGGCTGTAAGGTTTTGTGGCAGCTTTGTGTTCTCTTCACACTCAGCAGGTAGGACCAGCGCTCCGCACGCCTTTGCCCGATTCGCTTGGGAGAAAACAACATCAGCCACAAACAAACCCAAAAGGCAAAGCCTGGCTTTGACAACGTGTTCCTGAGCTTGAGTCATCCCCACTTGGTGACACCCCCACAGCCTGCAGCAGGCAGGCTCTGCGTGGGTGTGCACACTTGTGTGAGCATTGTGCGCACGTGGAATGCGTGCCTACATGTAGGAAAAGCACCCTGGGACAGGGATCTTACCTCCCTGCAGACCACTGTCCTCTCTGGAAGGTCAGCTTCTTGGTTTAATCTGTGCAGCTCAGTGTCTTCGTGACCATCTGGAAGTGTGACTTCAGACATGATTGCGTCTTTCGGCAGCTCTCAGAGGCTTCCTAGTTCCGGACTCAGGGCGAGGAAGTTACTTCAATGTGTTTACCAAAAAAAGAAAGCTAGACAGAGCTGATAGAAATGGCTATAATGGAGGATCCTGTGTGGCCATGAAGGCTGCACACGAGACAGGCTCTGCAGACAAGTGGAGAAATCCAGTGCTCTTCAAACATCAAGCTGGGTCCAGCATATCCACCCTATCCAAGGGCTACTCCCACACTGAGATCTTAGGAGTCTGGAGAAGAAGCTTTTGCCAGAGCTCCAGATGACTGCAGGAACACGTTTGAGCCAGCCCAGGACTGTTGCCTCAGCACCAGCAACACCCAGCTGCAAAGAGCCAGCATGTAAAACCCAGAGTGGCCGGGGAGAGGGCAGCGGGAGCCAGTTCTTACCCCAGCAGAGCTCATCTCCCCCGAAGCAGTCCAGAAGGGCCAGGAGCTCAGCTCTGGCTCCTTATTTGGGGCTGTGAAAGCTCCCTGACCCTTTGCTTTGCTGTCTCCTTAATGGATGCAAAATACTGGCACAGCCTTAGCCCAGAACAGCATCAGTGGGAGTGGGAGGCGTGGGATACATTTTCCTTTCTCAATTAAGCGAGATTGGGAATTATCAACCACTTTCAGTGCCTGAGCTCCTGAGAGATCTCCCATGGCAATGCAGACCCCACACACTATGTTTTAGCTTAGTGACAAGAACCGTGCTTTTCTTAGACCCCTTTCACAGACCCTTCGTAGCCCACAGAGCCCAGCAGCCTTGGTTCCACGAACCAAAGATGACTCCTACGTTACGAGTGGCAGGAGCCTGGTTACTCAGTGCTGGTTGTGTGGGAGCAGCCAAGTTCCCAAGGCAGCGGTGCTCACAGCACGCAGCTCCTCATCGTTACAAGCACTTAGCAAAGCAAAGGCAGAGGGAGAAATCTGCTTCAGAGGACAGCAGGCACCCAGCAAAGGCTGGCAGGAGAGGGACCGCACTGCCCCTCTGCCTGCTAATCATCCCTGCAGGCTCTCCAAAACCAGGCTTCTCCAAGACTCAGGTCTCCAAGGCTGAACTTACCTGCAGCAACTGGGGCAGAACACATGCAAAACCCTCCCCCTGCTCTCCTCCCAAGTTAGGAAAAGCTGATGGGAGCGTTTGGTCCATGGTATCTCACTGCACCACCCCCGGTACCCAAGGGGAACACCAGCACCCGTTCCTGTTAGATAAATGTGCCATCTTCAGCTCAGCCTTCCCTTGTCCAGTGGGGTTTAATCTAAAAGCCCACCAATTTCCCAGTCAGAACTTGGTTAACAACCCACATTACAACTGAGTCAGTGGCATCTCTCTTCACTGCTATTTTCCCGTCACCCCAGATAACAAGGATCACTCAACGCTGGACCGCAGCCAGCGCAGCCAGAGCCAAATCCCCGTCTCCCACCAGCATATCTAAGCATACATCTCTGTAAGAAAACAACACATCTCTCTCCCCACCCAGGAGAAAAGTGGAAATGCAAAAGGAAATGGAAAAGAACTCATTTTATTTTTCTTCCCAGGCCAGTTTGTACCCACTCACCCCTCACACTTACATTTGGACAGACACAAAGTACCTTTGGAAATTGTACCCAGCACTTAATCCTCTGGCTCTTTGGCACTCATTTACTCCCCAGGTGCAAATAGCTGCATTTTCCTGCTCACAGACAGAAAGCCAATGGATGACCAACAGTTACCTCCCGGAGCAGCAGCGCAGCTCTGGCTCCCTGGTGAGTTCAACACGCAATTATCTTCAGCACAGGAAAGCTTTATTTCTGCTCTGCTCCTCCCAAAGCCTTTTGTCATGTCGCTCAGTGCCTTCCACAAGAGAGCATCACCCCTTGGGTCTAGGCAGGATGTCACAATGGCTGGAGCAGCACGGGGAGCTCCCAGCCCACCTCTGCACAAGAGCAGGGGTCAGCTTTGTGCTGGAAAGGCAGATTTTGGTGAAAAGCACCAGTCTGGCTGGCAATCACTGCTATACCCCGGGCTACCTGCTGCAAGCAGCCAGCTTTCCAATAACACCATGTACCAAAGCCTGAAATCTAACCAACCCAGCTCACTGCACGCTGTACACCGAGGGTCTGGAGCAGAAGGATGATCCCTTGCCCACCACCACGCTGTTGTTTTGCTCTCTGTTGCTTAGAAATCGGTTTTGAAATCTTAGGGAAGCAACACTGCAGCTACACCCATTTCTCTGTTCCACAAATACTCATCAAAAGGCTCTTGGAGAAGCCAAAGCTCTGCAGTTTAAGGTCATGTTGGAATTTACTCACTGCAGTGGAAAGGTCCCTTCCCTAGAACTCACTTCTCCCCTGCAAAAGCAGGACATCTTATCTCTCAGAGCAGCCCAGGGCTCAGGAATGTGTCACACAAGCAGCTCCATGCTAGCTGAACAGCTTTTCTCAGGGTACTATGACCTAGAGACAGGCTGCTGGGGCAAGGGAGCCCCAATAAAAAAACAAACAAAAAAAACCCCAAAGATGTCTAAAGCCAGAAAATGGGAATGCTTTTGGCACAGAAACAAATGGCAGCATTGGAATACATTCTGCTAGCGAGTCCTCTGAAGGTTTACCCCTCCCTGACTGCTCTGAGCATGACCAAAAGCCAAGTGAAAGTGCCTGAAACACACCAGGAATGCTGGCAGGGCAATCATACACCTCGTTAACGAGGGCTGTAGGTGAGGAGGCCTAGCTCTGCACGATTCAGTGCAGGGGTTAATTAATTCCTCACACCAGGCAGAGCACCAACACATTCATCACTGCTCTGCCTGAGGGACAGGTACAGAAGCAGGCAGCTCGGAGGAGCCTGGTTTGAGCCTCGAAGGCTGAGAGGAGCTGAAAGGCTTTTCTTTCATCGGGGAGGCGGCTGGTTGCCAGGAAAGCACAACCCAGCAGCTGGCACTGCTGAGAACCAGGCTCTGGCTTCCCAGCTCTGCCTCCAGTGACTGTCAGACACCCTTCCTCCTGTTTACTGCACGAGCACCAATGGAAACCCACAACCTGGTAAGAAAAACAACTTTGTTGCTTAATTAAATCTGTCATTTCAATTTACCCAGAGCCATCTCTAAACATCCTGGCTCACCAGCAGGAAGACGACTGTTTGGAAGCGTAAGGGGGTAGCACTGTCTTGCTTTCAGAGCCTGGCAGTTCTTCATGCAGGCTCACCTAGAACAGCCAACTCCTCAATAGACACCAGCTCCTGACCAAGGATTAATGCTGGTATCACAGGTCTTCCCCTCGTGCCACTGGGCTTTGAAGAAAGCTGTAAGCATCTTGCTAGAGGAGTCAGAAGAAACATCAACTCAAAGTCCTTTTCCTTGATAAGAAATAATTGGTAAAGCAGTGCTGCTTTCAAAAGAAAACCTTCCTGGCTGAACGCCCAAAGAACATCCCAGGAGCAGGACGACAGGAGCTCAGTCCTCTAAATACAAACACCAGGCAGATGAAAACTCACTCAAGAAGCTGACGTGGCCTAAAGGTTGTTTTCTCCTTCTGGAGAAGCTTTGTTCATCAATGAGAAGCAAAGAATAAATTAAATAATAATTAATGTCCTGGGTCTGGCCAGGCCAGAGTTCACCTCCCTAAGCAGCCAGCACAGGTGAGCTGAGTTACCCCCAGGCTGTTTCCACACCACCTGGTATCACTCCTCCATAAGAGGGGCTGGTTGGAGAGGGGTGCTCTTGGGTGCCTCCAGGGCAGTCTGAGGGTGTCTAGGGTGTCCAGTCAGTCCTCACTTCGGTGCAGTACTCTGTGTAAGTGTAATTTGTTCCCCTTTCACAGGGCTTTTGTCAGTGAGCTGTCCTTATCCCACCCGACGGACGCTCGGTCTGTTTCTCCTCCGGGAGTGAGCGAGCAGCGTGTTTGGGGCTGAACCACCACAATTAAACAACTGATTAAAACCAAAACCATCGAGAAAAAATAAACAAAGACCCAAATTTACAGTCGTCCTCTTGCAGCTGCAGGTGTGCACTGAGATTTCTTGCTCCTTATCTCATCACTCAACTTCTGTTTATGGAAAGAAACAGGGAGCAGGAAACACCCTGTGGCAAAGGTGGCATTACAGGGGGCAGGCAAAGTTCCCAGGAAGGGGTGCAGACCAGACCCTGGTGAGGAAATGCTATCAGCAAACACAGCAGCTAAATCTTAGCAGTGAGGGTATGTGGGAAGGAAAGAGGGGGAGGAGAAAAGGAACTGTGTGCAAAGGATAAAAATCCAAGGAAGCGCTGCGATTGCCAGTGTGAGGAAGGGAAAACTGTTAAAATACAGCACTCAAACAGGCAGTGAAAGGCACCAGCCCCAGATAGGGCAGCAGAGCTGGAAAACCAGGCTGTGTCTTATCATACAGAAACTGAAGAGAAGCGAGTTTTCCCCTGAGATGTGGAGCACTGCTTGTGCACCCCCTGAGACCAGGAAGGCAGGCAAGTCTCCCTGGCTGGGGAGGGGGGAATAATCATAGGGAAAAAGCAAAAAATCAAGGTGTCAGTGTTTAGAAAAGCACAAGCTCAGCCTGTGACTGTTGGGACAAAGAAAGGAGATTTTACTAAAGAGAAAGGAGATTTTACTAAAGAGAAACTCACTAACGAACTTCAAGAGTGTCAGGAGTGAGCACTTACCTTACTGAACACCAAAGAGCAGCACAAGTGACAAGGAAGGTGATATTCTTTACAAAAATAAAGTTGTCTCCACCACCCCCCTTTTTCCTGTTCTGGTCTATTATCCTTTCCTTGTTAATTAGCCTGGCTGTCAGTTTTGCTTTATAGCTTATTTTATAACAAAACATCCCAGCAGGAGGAGATAGCTCCATGCAGTAGATTGCAGGCACGCTGCTTTCGTTGTTCCACAGGCTCTTTTGTCAGCTTGGGAAGAAGATAAGAGTATCTTGGTTACTGATAGTGCCTGGGTGCTCCATTTGGGCACGCTTCAGATAGCCTGGCACAGGGCAGAGCAGGTCCTGCTCACCAGGAGATAAGGACTGCTCATTACTTACAAAAACAAAACACAAGGCAAGAATCAGAGGAAGAAGGAGCGAGCAGCAGCACCCCAGAGGGGCTCAGACTTACAGGAGCTTCTCTGAGACAGCAGGGACCTGGCAGAGTTCTTCAGCTGGTGCCTTCGAGGTGGAGAGAGGCTTCTCTGCAGCACTGCCACCCTCCGGCTCAGGGGAAAGTCGCTTTTCCTGGCAAAGCATCTCGGAAGCCCTCTGAATTTAGCACCTTTCCGTCCCACTGGCAAGGGGAGAGCTGGGAGGAAACTCAGAGGCAAAACTTCCCATGGGTGAGCAGAATCTACACCACAAAATCCTTGAGGTCAGCAGCTAGATGAGTTGCATTTAGCTGCCAACCCCCATTTAATTTTAGGGAACCCAGTGCAGCCAGCTCACCCAGCCGAAGACTGCAGATGTCAGCCAGTCACCACCTCACTCCTCTGATGCCACCAGCCAACCAAGGCAGAAGCAGGACACAGCCTTTTTGTGGTTTGTTCTGCTAGAGAAACTTTCTGACCCTAGGGATGCACCCTGGCCAGCGCTCTAGATACTGTCCCAGGTCCCCAAGATGGCACACGTGGACAGATCAGGATACAAGAACTCCTCTCACGAGCAATTAAGTGACTTCCCACAAGGCAGCAGTGACTATACTTAGCTCCAAGGGAAATTCCCTTTCTGATTAAGCTGTCACAACATCCATCCAGCGATACAAGCCGACAACCCCCAAGTCCACCTATCCGAAAATACCTTTAAATGCACTCCTGAGGTTTTTTCCTCTCATTTAGCTGAGGGCAGCTCAGCACTGGGGAGCCTGCTTGCACCCAACGCAGTAAGAGCAGACATCTGCATGTGCATCCCCCAAAACATGAGAACAGAAGGTGGCTGCTGTTAGAAAGGGTCAAACGCTGGTTTCCTATTTTGCCGGCTTTTAATGGGAATTTTCACAATCATTTACAAATTGGCTGTTACACACACTACGTATCCATTCAGGAAAGAAAAACCTAACTTAATTCAGCTCTCAGTTGAGAAACTCTTGTAAAAATGCCCTTGCCAAGCTCTGGGAGCTACTCCAGCAGGTTTGTGTTACTACAGGCAGCCAAGCGAGTTTCTCACGCTGAACCTGTGGGACCTGCTGGCCTTCCCCAGCCTCCACCTCCCTTGTTCTCCGCTCTCCCACCAAGGTGAGGACCTGGAAGCTTCAGAGGGCTGAGGAGAGCAGCCTTACATCCTCAGGGCTCCAGTGTAACTAAGGCAGGAAGCGGGCAGCATGCTCCAACCCTTGGCATGGCAACAATCCAGCCTCTCCCAAAGGGATGCTGCCGGTGCAGCGCAGCTCCCGGGGAGCTGGTGTCTGGAAGGGCCCACGGTTCAGCACAGCAACCAGCTCTGCTCCAAATCCCAAGGCTGAGAGAGTTGGGATGGTGCAAAGGGCTGTGGCACAACACTAGATGGCAACTCTTTACCAGGCCCTCACATCTGGGCGTAAGGATTTCACCCACAGGATTCTGTTCAAAGGGAAGACAGATATGGAAACCTGAACCCAAACAACAGACAACAGAACAGACCAAAGCTGGAGAATTCCAGGTGTTCAGCTATTTTAGTCCTCAACAGAGGAGAGGAAATAAACCAAAGGGTACTACAGCCTTGAGTTTTTCCACCTGAGCCGTTCCCATCACCCCAAGAATTCACCTCTTAAAATAAAACTTGCTTTCCAGTAAGAGAAACTGTTTGACTTTCAGTCACATCGAAGCTGATTCAGCTTTCTGCCTTCTTGGAAAGAAAGTCAGCAGCAAGTTGGGTTTCTCAGAGAAATGCAGAACAGACAATTAAAACTGCCATCAGTCTGGACTGCTGGAGAAAGTGCAGGCACAGCAGGTGGGTACGGTGCTGAACACCCCTACGGATCTGCTGGGAGAAGGAAAGGCAGCACCTTCTCCCTGGAAAAGCCCAAGAAAAGCATTAAACCTTATACCTGCACCCACATACTGGGGTTTTCCCCACACTGAGCAACAGCTGTTTCACAAAGACTTCGCCCTGACCACTCTTACAGTAGTGTAACCAATATCCTGACAGTCGGATCACCCATCCTCATAGAGTTTCTATTTCATGTGAGAAAATACAGGGAGTACTTTGCAGCAGTCCCTGGAGGAGAGAGAAGAGCAGTCGATTGGCAACGGGCAGAAATGGCTCCCTGGGAGCTCCCTTCCCCCTTGCCTTCCTCCCCTCTAAAGAGTGCAGTAATGTAATCCACAGAAGTAATTCAACTCTCCTGGGAGAACTTGTGGCACAATAGGCTGCGGCTCCTTTCAAAACGGATTCGTTTGGTTTATTTATTTTTAAAGTCCACTGATCATCATCACCAAAAAAAAAAACAAAACCCAACCCCAAAAAACAAACAAACAAACAAAAAAATAACCCCCCATGGGAAATGCAACTAAAGAGAAAAAAGAAAAAGTCCAACCAAGACCTAAGAACCCAGAGCTACAAGTAGATGTGAGCCTGTGTTGCACGCACAGGACGAGACGACACATGCGCCGTGCAGGCAGGCGTGTGGCCAGAGGTGGGTTCCTTTATGTTAACCGCTGAACAATGACAGCATTGAGCAGGTTGGCTTCCTTCAGGGTTTGGTTCTCATCAGTCAGCTCTTTGTTTGGGAAGGTGGTCATGAGGACGAAGCTGGTGGCAGCCATCGCTGGCCGGGCATCTACTATGAAGAGCCGGATGTCACGGATCCTGTGAGAAAGGGATCAAACACACGAGGGTGATCCTGTTATTGAACATCTGGGAAAACACATGGCAGCCACCTAAATTCACCATTCCCAGAGCACACAGCGCTGCAGTCACTGCATTTGCTCTTCAGCTAACAGTAGAGGCTGCAGCCAGACAAGCCTGATGTAACCTTGCTCCTCCACAGGCTTCATTAGTGACACACCACCAGCTGCTCTGTAAGTTACAGACTTTCAGCTGGGTTCTTTACGCTGCCCAACTGGAATGTTTGGGTTGAAGGCAGCTATTTCAACTGAAGGCTTCTGAACCCTTCAAGAAGAAGAGATTAATAAGCTGCCTGGCACGAGCTGCAGGTGACTGAGCTCATCACACACAGAGGAAGCTAGGTGACCTTAACTCCCAGAAGCAGCCACAACAGCAACACCAGATCCATTCCCTGCACCCTATTGCAAAAAGTTGTGTTTTGTTCTTAAACTTTGAGCACTGTGCTCAATTCTCTTCTAGAACTGGAGGAGTGGGTATAAACAAACAGCCACACTCTCCATGATGAGGGGAAGGACTTCAGGAGGCAAGTCTAACAGAGCAGCAGGGTGTACAAGCCAGCTTTCCCTGTCCAAAGGAACTAATCTGCTGTAAGAGCATCCCTTGGGGCTTCACTCAGCACAGGGAATGACCCAGCAGAAAAGGCCTGAGTGAGTCAGAACAACTGAACCAAGTTCCTGATCAACTCTCAGTTTTTTTTAGAAATGATTCAGTTTTTCATAGCTGACATTAAGAAAAGATCCATGGATAATACTGAAGCTCCCAGGTGCACTATCACTGACTGTAATCCATCACTACTTGGAAAGCAAATCCTATCCTTCCAACACTTAATGACTGCCTTAAAACCTCACAGTCATTTTATTCCTCTTCACCTATATGGAAGGATCCCTAGAGCTCCTTTTAGCAGGCTAGCCAGGATTTTAATGTCTGCTCCATCTGTGCACAGTTGGCAGTGCCATTAGCGTGTTTCCTGTTGTGTTTGTACCTGTGATTGTGGTTAAACTTCTGGACCAGGCGCCCACCATCAGCAAGACGGATCTGGATGTTGGTGACGGGCTCCGACTCATCAATGGCGATGGCAGAACTGGCTTTGGCTTCATTCTCTGCCTGCTGGGCTGGTGAACTGGTGCCCATCACCTGGGGTGCAGTGCTGAGAACAGGGAGACACAAGGAGAGCTGTTAAAAACCAGAGGACTCACCTGGTGAATGCCAGGAGGGCAGCGAGCTTATGGTCTGCTGGGCCCCACTTCCAGGGTTCCCAGTGCACCAATGCAAGCTGGGAGTGAGAATTTAGGAGTCTGCAGGAATTTATGACTTCAGCCTTTGTCACAGCATGTCACAAGTCTCCACACACCTGCAGGAACAAGGGCAGTGTCACCCAAAGCAGGGATCTGCCTCTGGCCACGAGAGGCTGAGCCATCTCACAGCACACACCAGGAAGCCTCCTGCCCTCTCAGAGGAACACCCCCCATCCCACAGGCACCTCTTCTTCAGAACAACAAAGCAAAAGGCAACACTCTCCCACATCACACATACAGCAACCCCACACTGCTGTCTTCTCACCTGCCCAGCTTCTGTCCTTCTCCAGTAAAAGCTTTGAAGACACTTTTGGGCTTCACATACTCCTCATCACGGTGATCCTCCATATCCAGGTTCACCTGCCCGCCCCGCGCTAACCTGCGCAGCTCTGCTGGGACTTCCCTGCAAAGAGAGGGGCCTCAGGCAGCTGCCTGAAGCAGCCAGCCAGGAAAGCACAGAGAAAACCACCACCACCACAGACCTCTGGAATTTCAGGAATCACAGTGAGAACTTCCTTAATTAAGAGGGTTGATGCACACCTCCCCATTAGCAGACACACACTAAAGGTTACTTTTCCCTGGTCCTCACCAGCAGTGATAAGATGCATTAGGAATTCCCAGCCAAAATATAAGTTCATTTCCAGCTCTCAGGGTCCCAGATGAACCAAGGGCACTTCCCATTTATCTGAAGTAGATGTTCAAGTCTCCCACTATTTCCACATGAAGAAACTAGCTCTTATAAGAAAGCTCAGGTGCCATGATACAGCATCCTGAATTCCAGAATCGTTTTGTGTTTCAGAGAACAGCTATTTTACTCTCCCCCTTGCTACATACCCTCTACGGATATCATCAAGGAACTGGGCATTGGATGGATCCTGGTAGCTCCTCAGTTCTCCACTGTCCAGACTGAATCCACTCTTCCAGAGCTTCAGTACAACGTGCACCTGCAGCAACCCCCAAAACAACCATCAGCATCCCCAAAGCATCTTAGTGGGAACAACAGATGCAAAGTGCCAAGTTCCTGACTGGCAGAGGAACCTGAAGCTGCACAAAACATTCCAGCAAGGTTCCTCTGGGCTGAGGGAAAACCCAAGGCACTGGCTGTGTAATGACCACACATCAGCTCCCAGAAGGTGGCATCACAGGCCCTTTTTTGATAAATGTGGTTGAAGAGCCAAGAGCTTACCTGGCAAGGAGCCTGAACCAAGCTCCCACCAAGGCCTAGATGGGTATTTACTCACAAACCAAAGACAACAGAATCTTGTGCTGATGCTGTTAACTCCACAGCTCTTCAATGGACAAACTTAATCACCCAGTGCTCTTTGCGTGCTATTTCTCACTATCTGCACTTCTAAGGAGCACTCAGATTCTCAATTAGAAGCTCATCAGAAAACTGCTTACCCAAGACTATTATTTTCTAGCCAGAAATCCCAGGAGAAGCAGGATTTACCGTGCTTCTGTCCTCTTCAATTTCTATCAAGCTTTATAACTCTCTGGGCTCACAAGCTGTGCAGCTACAGCAGAGAATTCCCTCAGGTGACATCTACAAAACAGAAGAGAGAGATACTCACATCCTGAGCAGAGTTCTGCCTCCTCTCTCCTGCCACATAAGCAGATTCCTCCTCTGGAGTAGCCCCGAGGCGATACCCTCCCCCAGCGAAAGGCTGTGAGAGAGAGGGGAGAGCAAAGTGGTTATAGAAGGCCAAGACAGCTTGCTTCCCTTTCCCCAGCACTGTTATGGGTGAAGATAACGTGGCATCAACACCATCTATTGTCCGGCAGGCACAGCAAGCAGCTTGAACTGGTCACACATAAGACCACTGCTGCTCCAGGAGGAGCACAGGACTGGACCCAGGACATCAGAACAGCCTGGATCTACAAATATTGGTTACTACCACTGGATCTCCTACTGTAGCCACTTAGGAGCTCCTGTACTGCAGAGACTTCCTTTTTATATCACTTACTGTAAAATTACCCATTGATCAATAGCAATAAAGTGTTAATAACTCTCTCAGACCTAGCAAAAGAAACCACAAGAAAGTGGCTCTTCCTGCCACTGTGACACATGGACTAGAGGAGTCAGCTCTCCTTTCGAGGTCACTCCAGGACCCCACAGCACCAAGCAGGGTACTGTCACGGTGGGAGCCATACACAGATGGCAGCAGGAAGAGAGAACCCAAGGAAGAACAACTCCTCACTCCTCACTTTTGGCTTGCTGGTCTCGCCTCCGCTCTTGGCCACCCGATCAACCGCCACGGCGCCGTGCTCCTTGGCGCCTTTGAACAGATCCTCCACCAGCTCGTTGGGACTCTTCTTCCTCGGGGGACCCACGATCTGCTGGCCACTTCTCTCTGAGCCGCCGGCGTAAAACCTAGCAGAGAGCACACAGCTGCTGGGTGAGGAGCACTGCTGCTCCAGGAGGAGCACAGGACTGGATCCAGGACAGCAGAACAGCCTGGATCTACAAATGTTGGTTACTACCACTGGATCTCCTACTGTAGCCACTTAGGAGCTGCTGTACTGCAGAGACTTCCTTTTTATGTCACTTACTGAAAAATTACCCATTGATCAATAGTAATAAAGTGTTAGTAACTCTCTCAGACCTAGCAAAAGAATCCCAGGGGTTGGAAGGGCCCTGCAGAGCCCCTGGGGTCCAACCCCCTGCCAAAGCAGCTCCCCAGCTCATATTGCACAGGGCGGCATCCAGACAGGGCTGGAATCTCTCCAGAGATGGAGACTCCACACCCCCTGGGCAGCCTGTCCCAGGGCTCCCTCACCCTCACTGGGGAAAAGTTCTTCCCCAGGGGGCTGGGGAACTTCCTCTGCTCTGACTTGCAGCCATTGCCCCTCGTCCTGTCTCCAGGAATAAGAACTGCTGTACAACTTGGCCATTCCCCTGTCTCAGGGTTTGTGTTTAGCCACCCCAGCTCACTTGAGCAGGTCTTGACCTCTCAGTAGCTGGGCTGTGGTTCGGGAGATGGGGAAGAGGCCGTGTTATGTAGGTCAGCTTATGCAACGAGAAGTGTGGCCACCTTATCTTGAGGGTCACATCTGACCAGCTCTTCTTCCCCAGGGTTGCATGCTCCACACCATTTGGGGTCTTCTGCTACTTCATGACGTGGTTCACGCTCCCGGATACCACCCCCACCTCCCTGAAATTCCTGTGGCACCTGTTCATGTACACCGCCTTCCAGATTTGTATTACTGTAAGGAACACGGTGCCTGGGGCCCACGGTCTTACACATCATCCTATACAGCGAGCTAAAGGGGCAGCTGGAGGGGGAGGCTCAGCCTCTCCAGGAAAGGACCTGGAGCAGAGTCTGGGGGAGATTTGCTAGGGAATGGTGAGGGCCACAACCCCACAGCCCCTTGTCCTGTCCCCACAGACACTGAAAAGGGACTGGCCATGTCCCCCTGCATCCCATCCTTCAGCTATTGAGCAACATTCATAAGGTCCCCCTGAGTCTTCTTCTCTCCAGGCTGAACAGCCCCAGCTCTCTCAGCCTTTCCTCACAGGGGAGATGCTCCAGGCCCTTCAGCATCTTTGTAGCCCAGCCTGACAAAGCTCAGTTTCAAATGCTAGTACCAGCAATATTACCAAGCTGAACAAAGCTTCCAGCAAGTCTCTGACCTCAAGGTAGAAGAAAATGGTCAACATCTCCCTGGCATTTTGGGGAAGGCATGTGTTCATGCCACACTCAGATGACCAGCACAGGATGGATCCGGATTGGAAGCAATGAATGAAAAGCCAGTGAAGTGCAATTAAGCCCTTCTGGAAGGCTGGGTTAATCAGCTTCCAGCTGCCTTGTAACACAGACAGAGCAGGCTCACAGCTGTTTGCAGAAAACCACACAGTCTGCCTAGGTTGAGCCACCTTAAGATACATCAGTTCCATTCAATTTACCTTGCCTGTTAACCTTCAGGGCATGTAACTACTTACAGCTGACAGTGCAGATGACTCTCACTCATATGCCACATTCCCATTGGAAAGGGGACCTACATTTCTCTTTCCACCACCATAATCCTTATTATCTTATTACATTACCCTTAAGCAGCATTAAAAGAACAAAACCACAACCAAAAACCCCTCAACACCCCTACCAAAAAACCCCACCCCCCAAAACCCTAAGCAGAAAGAAAATCCCCAGATTACTCCCACATTTCCATTCTCTACAGACACAATGATGAGCTGGGCTTCTTTCTGTTCTTAACCTAGGGCTTCCACACCCCACTTCAGGCTTTCTCTCAACAGCACAACCCAGTGATGACAGCTGGGGCTTACACAGCCACACCAAGCAGGTGCTTGTGCACAGACTCAGTCCTGACCAACCTTTCTGAGGCAAACCTGTGTTTTTCACTACAGGAATTTTGTATCAACTGAAATCTGCTTTGAAAACACCCCACAACCATACACAAGTGGCAAGCCATCACAAAAGGGCAGGGATACATGCAGGGGTTTGAAGCCTTTAACTGAAAACTCACCGCTGCCCCTCCTCTTCTTCATCATCATCCTCCTGTGCATGAACAAGGTCTCGGAACGATGTTACTCTGTGGTCACTACAAAAGTCAATCAGAGCAGTATGTCAGCCTTGTGACTCCTTTCAACCACACAGAATCACAATCATAGACTGGCATGGGTTGGAAGGGACCCCAAGGAGCACAGAGCTCCAACCCCCTGCCACAGGCAGGGACACCAACCTCAGGCCTGGAGCTACACAAGATTGCCCAGGGCCCCATCCAACCTGGCCCGGAACACCCCCAGACACGGGGCACCCACCCCCTCTCTGGGCAGCCCCTTCCAGCCCCTCACCACTCTCTCTGCAAAGAACTTCCCCCTGATATCCAATCTAACCCTTCCTTACTTCAGCTTTAATCCATCCCCCTTGTCCTGCCATTGTCTGTCCTTTAACAAGCTGATTCCCCTCCTGTTCCTCTGCTCCCTTCAGGCACTGGCAGGCTGCAATGAGGTCCCCCCACAGCCTTCTCTTCCCCAGGCTGACCCAGCCCAGTTCCCTCAGCCTCTCTCCAGAGGGGAGCTGCTCCAGCCCTCTGAGCATCTCTGTGGCTCCTCTGACCCCTCTCCAACAGCCCCACATCTTCCTTGTGTTGGGCCCCAGCTCTGGACACAGGATCCAGCTGGGGCCTCCCCAGGGCAGAGCAGAGAGGGACAATCCCCTCCCTGTCCCTGCTGCCACCCCTCTGCTGATGGAGCCCAGGATCCCATCTCCCTTCCCAGCTGCCAGAGCCACTGCTGCTCATGGGGAGTTTCTCATCCACCAGAATCCCCAGGTCCTTCTCACAGGGCTGCTCCCCAGCCTGTATCTATGGCTGGGATTTCTCCAGCCCAACTGCAACACCTGACACTCTGCAGTGTTGAACCTCATTGGGTTCACCCAGGCTCACCTTTCCAGCCTGGCAAGATCCCTCTGGAGAAGCAAAACCTTCTGAAGGCAGCAATTAGGTTGACCCTGTTCTACTTTTAAAGTCTGATTCATTACTCTACGAAATGACAGGTCAGCACTGGGGAGACTGGGTGGAGAATTGAGCTCCAGTCCTCTCAGCCAACTGCACCAGCAGCAAACAGGGCCAGGGGTGCTGGGGGAGGCTCAGGCAGTGACTGCAGACACTGTGAGTCTTCAGTCCCCTCCCTTGCTCGTGTTCTGGGTGTTGTCAGAAGAGCTGCCACTTCCAAATGTGAACAAGTGCAGGTCCCTCTTCCAGGGCCCAGGGCAGTCCAGCCTGCTCATCCTTCCCCTCTTGTCATTCCTGCTGAGGCTGTTAAAAACTGGAGCAGAGTTCTTCTCCAGTATGGACTCCTATCTACCAAAGCCTGAGCTGAGAGTACTTCTCATTCAGGATGGTCAGGAACTCCCTCTCTCTAACTCCAGGCAGCATTTCCCCACAGCACAGGGATTCCATACAGCAAAATCAGCTTCTTTTTGTAAAATGCTCAAACAGATCAGGGGTCCTACAAAATTAGAGAACGTTTTTCCTAACATTAACCTGCTCAAATGAAACCATCACCAACTGACAATCAACAAATCAAGTTCTCCCCAAGCAATGATGCAAGTTGGATTAGTTGTGCAATAACATCTGCCCTTGCAATGTGTAAATGCTGAGGGCTTTCACAATTTCCAGAGAGCCACAGGAGGTGAGGCTGATCTAAACACAGAGCCACTTCTCCTGAAAATTAACATACATCCAGGCTTCAGGTGGACCTTGTGTTTCGACATAAACAGCTTCCACCATCAGGTCTACAAGCTGCCAAGAAAGAGATGGGTCTGAGCTGAAGCTCCCTCCTCACCTGGCTGCAGTGCCTCTAGATACAGAGCTGGGTGTTGGCTGGGGAAGAGTCAGGATGTCCTCATCACCCCCGTCCTCGTAGAAACTGGCGAGTGCAATCTGGAAAGGAACACCACAGGAGCTCTTCAGGATGAGAGCAGGCACTCCAGAACGCCAGGAACACCCCAAAACAACTCAGCTGAAGCTTCTGCCCTGTTGGATTTCTTAAGGCACGTCAATGCTAAAGGTGTTTCATGTCATTCTCCCCTTTGGAGGCCCCAGCAAGGACCAGGCTTTGCCAGGGTCTCGCTCCAGCAGGCCTCTCACCGTGACAGGAATGCCACAGCACCCTGCCCAGCTGGACAGCCTCCTTCTGCACCGGCTCCACAGGGGCTGTGCCAGAACTGCCGCCCTGCAACTGCCGCTTCGGGCCGCACAGGAGCAGGAGGTAGTGAGGAGCCTTTGGGGAGGGGGGGGGGGCAGGGGCGGGGCAGAGAGGCGGCCGCTCTCCTCCTTAGTCTGGGGGTGCCGGGGCGGCCGCTGGCAGCGCAAGAGGAGGTGTGAGCCCAGGAGCCCCTCGGCAGGCCCGGCAGAGCCCAGGCGCCCAGCTCCTGGGGCGGGACACACGCCAGGAGGGTCGAGTTAAGGGGAGAACCGGGCCGGGCTCCGGCCCACACCGTCCCGCGGTACCGCCCGGGCCCCAGCGTGCCAAGGGCCGCCCGGGCGAGGCCTGAAGCCGCAGGACACCGAGCTCCAGGCCCAGCGCTCCGCCACCGCCGCGGCCTGCAGGCCCGCGGCCCCCACCCGCCGGCGGGCACCCCCCTCCCCCCCCAGGCCGCGCCTCAGCGGGCCCAGCCGGCGGCGAGGAGGACGTAGCGGGCGGGGTCCGCGGGTACCTGGAGGTCCCAGCCGGCGGACTCCAGGAAGAAGCGCGCTCGCTCCTCCTCAGCGCCGGTCACGGCCACGAACTCCCGGAGCGCCTCCTCCCTGGCCGCCATCTTGCCGCGGTGCAGCGCCCAAACCCCGCCGGGCCCCGCGCCAGCCCCGCCCCCTGCGCGCCGCCAGCGCCTCCGGGCTGCAACACCGAGCGCCGCAACGCAACGCACAGCGCCCCCCGGCGGCGCGGAGGGGCCAAAGCTCGGCTGAGCTCGGGCAGCTCAGCCTCCTCCCGCGGCCGCTCTCCGGTGAGTCCGGGCCGGGGCGGCGGCCGCAGCCCCCCGCCAGCCCTCCCGCTCCCCTGCCCCGCTGGCCGCTGCTGCCCGGAGGGGGGGGGATGGCGGGACAGAGGCCCGGCCGCCGCAGCAGATCGCCATGGTGGCGGGCCGGCGGAGATGGAGAGCGGCGGGGGTTGGGCTGGGGGTGTCTTTCCCCCTCCGGCCGCCTCTTGGGGCTGCCGGGGCCGAGGCGGGCGGCGTGTGCAGCGCCGAGCCCCGGGGTGCGCAGCGCCCGGCCCGCCGAGCGCGGCCCCGGGAGCCGCGGGCAGGAGCGGGCCCGGCGGCGCGGAGCAGCCCACGGCAGCTTGTGCAGCCCAGCCGGTTTATTTCCAGGCGCGCATGACAAGAGCGGCGGCCGCCGAGCCCGGGACACGCTGCCGGCGCTGTGCCTGGAGGGGCCGGGGGCGGCACGGGGCGCTGGGGCGGGGGCAGGGCCCTGGCCTGTCCCTCCTCACGCTCTCCCGCGCTTGAAGAGGAAGAGGAGGAGGCCGCCCAGGAGCCCCTTCTCCAGCAGGATGCCAAGCCACAGGACCGGGCTGGACAGGACGTTCACACCTGCGGTGGGGAGAAGCGACCTGAGCGGCCGGGGCTCCGGGACGGGCGTCCTGCAGCCCCCGGACAGCGCGGGACCCACCGGCTCTCACCCAGCTCTACCTGGCTGGGACGAGCCGCTCGGTCCCTCGTTGGCCGGGGTGATGATCTGCAGGGTGGTTTGCCCATCGATGGGGCTCTGGCCATCGTGCACCACCCGGCAGGTGATCACGGCGCCGCTCTTCTCCGCTGTTGCTCGGACCTCCACCAGGCTCTTCAGCTCAAAGAAGCCCGAGGGCAGCTCCTCTGGCTGGGAGGTGCTCAGGGCCTTCACCTCCGTCCCGTTCTCCAGCCAGGTGACGTTCAGGTGTCCTGGGTAAAACCCTTCCACGCGGCAGATGATGATCACAGCCTTGTTCACCTCCACAGATCCAGGGGACTCAGAGGACACACGGACGCTGGGGGAGACTGGGAAGAGAGGCAGAGCCTGCTGACAGGGTCCCCCAGCTCCACTGCCCGCAGGGTGCCCCAGCCCTGCCTCAGGACCCCCAGCCCCACAGGGACTGGACACCCCGCGTGCTGGTCCCCAGCCAGCCCTCACCTCGCAGGACGTGGCTGAGGTTGTACTCTGCCCTCAGCGGCTCCTGCAGCATCGTGTGCTGCACGGCACAGATGAGCCGCGAGCGGACATCGTCCTTCCGCAGCGTCACCTTCACGGTGCTGGACATGCTGTAGGAGGAGTTTGTCCGCCCAGGGGTGATGTCTGTCTGCTCAGCTGGGGTCTCAGTCTTGTCCTTGAACCATTTCACACCGATGTCTTTGGGGAAGAACCCTCTGGCCGTGCAGGTGAAAGTCACCGATTGCCCTGGCTTCACTCTCTGGTTGGGCCCAGACACGACCGGGTGGGTGGGTCTGGCTGCAGGGAGAAGCAAGGGGCCATCAGACCAGGCTCTGCCACCCCACCCAGCCCCAAAGCTGCAGGGAGAAGGGTGTCCTGGGTGGGCACAGATGGGCCTGGGGATGGCCCATGGGACCCTCTCCTGGCACCAGCCCCTGAGCCCCTTCCCTGTCCCCACTCACCCAGAGCAGAGCCCACCAGGCTGGGCTGGGCTGAGCCCATCTGGCTGGTTCCCACTGGGAGCAGCTCTGGGAGCCCCACTCACCGTGTACAGACACCTCTGTGCCCTTTCCACGCTGGAACACCTCATCTGTCACTATTCTTCGGAACTTCACACAGTAATAGATGCCATCATCCCCGGGCTGAGCGTTGCTGATGGAGATGCTGAAGTCTGTGCTGGACTCACTCACTGCTCTCGTCACACGGGGGAAGGAGCCCTTATCAGCATAGACAGTCTCGTTCCCACTGCCCCAGCCCTTCAGCCACTTCACAGGACCGATGATGGATTTGCCTCCAGATACAGTGCAGTTCAGGTTGATCATCTCTCCTGCAGTCACCACCACCTTGTCCTGGGGCTGCTCCACCTTGAAGCCCTGAACCGTCCCCTGGGCACCTGCACCTGGTGACAGCAACAGCAGGTCTGGGGGCTGATGAGGGGCACTGGAGCTCAGGGCAGGGGACAGAGAGATGTCCTTGTCCTTCACTCCTGGGGCTGCCAGTGCTGCTGGGCACAGGGACGGCCTGGGGCTCATAGCATGTACTAGAGTAAGCCACACTCTGTTTGGTTGGGGATAAAAGCAAGCTGGAAGGGTGGCAGGGAGAAGAGCCCCCGATGTGTGCAGGCACAGGGAAGGATTGCCTTGCCAGCTGCGCAGAGCAGCGTGCTGTGGAAAGGTGCTGGGGCTCTGCAGGACCCCCACTCACCTGGAGCTCTCTGGAGCAGGAGCAGCATCCAGCTGGTGAGAAACAGTGCCCACAGCAGCAGAGCCATGGTGATTCCCACGTTCTGCTCCCCAGTAGCTCAGCTGGACTCCGCTCTGCACAGCTCGGATGGCTTAACTCAGCTGGGTGGGATGCTGTGCTCTCTGCTGGCAAAGAGGAAGGAAGGGGCTTATTGTTATCTGAGTTCCTCCACTGACCCGTTGCACAAGTCGTAACCAGTTCCCCAGTGTTCCCACCATCTTGTGTCACGACACTGGTCCCCACCAGTGATGTCAGTCCCACTTCCCCTGCGGTTTATTGCCATGGCCACCGGCACCAGGCAGCCAGAGAGCGAGACCCCGATGATGGGGCATGCTCCCCCCTGCGTGGCCAGGCGGCAGCTCAGCACCCAGGGGTGTCAGGGGGACACCCAGCCCTTGCCGGCAGGACCGGGACACGGGCTGGTGTCTCCGATGGAGCCGTGGTGCAGAGCTCGCGCAGGAGGGCTTCAGCTGAGCCCCCTGCAGCCAGCGCTCCGGCCGGCTCCCGGAACCGGGGCAGGGGAGGTAGAGGCGCTGCCCTGCCCCGTGCCCTGCTCAGTGCCTCGGGGTCCGGACAGGCCCCTCGGGAGATGATACCCCCAGGAGATGATGCCCTCGGGAGATGATGCCCTCGGGAGATGATACCCCCGGGTGATGATACCCTCGGGTGGTGACGCCCTCAGGAGATGATACCCTCGGGTGATGATGCCCTTGGGAGATGATACCCTCGGGAGATGATACCCCCAGGTGATGATGCCCTCGGGTGGTGACGCCCTCGGTGGGTGAAGCCCGGCGCAGCTCCCGGCCGGCTCTGCCGTTGCCCTCCGCCCGCCCCGGGGCCGGCACTAGAAGCGGGACCAGCCCGCGGCCGCTCGGCTCCGCTTCCTGCCCAGCTTCTCCTTTTCCTTTTCCTTCTCTCGGATCCCGAACTGGGGCAGTGCCGATGGCTTGGCGCGTGGCGGCGGCGGCTCAGCTCCTGCTCGGGCAGCTCAGCCTCTTCCCGCGGCCGCTCTCCGGTGAGTCCGGGCCGGGGCGGCGGCCGCAGCCCCCCGCCAGCCCTCCCGCTCCCCTGCCCCGCTGGCCGCTGCTGCCCGGAGGGGGGGGGGATGGCGGGACAGAGGCCCGGCCGCCGCAGCAGATCGCCATGGTGGCGGGCCGGCGGAGATGGAGAGCGGCGGGGGTTGGGCTGGGGGTGTCTTTCCCCCTCCGGCCGCCTCTTGGGGCTGCGCGGGGCTGCCGGGGCCGAGGCGGGCGGCGTGTGCAGCGCCGAGCCCCGGGGTGCGCAGCGCCCGGCCCGCCGAGCGCGGCCCCGGGAGCCGCGGGCAGGGGGTTTTGGGGGCTGGGACGGAGCTTCAGGGCTTTTCATCCCTGGTCAGAGCTGGCTCCTGGCTGGCTGCGCACAGCCCCGGGCTGTGAACCCCTCTTCCTTGCAGACCCCCGGGACCCTGGTTCGTGTTGTTAGCTCAGTGCCGGGGTATTCATGTTTATCAGTGCTTGGGAGTTTTTCCTGCCTGGAATTCCCCTTGGCTCCCTCTATACCTCCCTGAACTCCAAGCAGCTGCAGTGCCTCCTCTTAATGTCACGACAGGGGATGCAAATTAGCCCCTTGTTCGTTTTTAACCTGGCTTCTGCAGGTCCCAGTTCCTGCCGTATCCCAGCTGAGCTGCTGCAAACTCGGACCAAGCTGGGGCTGCCCTGCCCCTGGCACTCGGGGTGAGTAGAGCAAGCCCTCCCCTCACTGCATCACTCAGCCTCTGCCCCCCTGTTGCTGTCACCAGGTGCAGGTGCCCAGGAGATGGTTCAGGGCTTCAAGGTGGAGCAGCCCCAGGGCACGGTGAAGGTCACTGCTGGGGAGACGATCACCCTGACCTGCACTGTGTCTGGAGACAGACCCGTCATCGGTCCCGTGAAGTGGCTGAAGGGCTGGGGCAGTGGGAACGAGACTGTCTATGCTGATAAGGGCTCCTTCCCCCGTGTGACGAGGGCAGTGAGTGAGTCCAACACAGACTTCAGCATCTCCATCAGCAACGCTCAGCCCGGGGATGATGGCATCTATTACTGTGTGAAGTTCCGCAGAACAGCGACAGATGATGTTGGTGAGGTGTTCCAGCGTGGAAAAGGCACAAAGGTGTCCCTGGATGGTGAGTGCAGGCCAGCAGGACACTGCTCCTGAGGACCCCATCCCACGGCCCCCACCCCTGCTGCCCCACACCCACCACCCTCTCCTCGCTCTGCCTTGTATCTCCACAGGGTCAGCCCTGGTTCCCATTATGGTGTCTGCAGCTGTACTTCTCTTCCTCCTCCTTGTCTTCTGCATCGTCTTTTGCATGTACAGGAGGAAGCACAGAGACAAGGCAAAGAGACCATGCCCAGACAGTCCAGCTGTGGGCAACCTCTCCCCTATCCCAAAGCTCCGTGAGACCAACAGCACCCCCAGGTTTGTACCTACCACATCTTCCTTCTGCACCTTGAGATGAGTGATCTGCCTTATTCACCTGCCTTATTTTGGTTTCCTCTCTCTCTGGAGCAGTAATTTTCCCTAGAAATGGTCCTTTACTCACAGGTGCATCACTGCTCCTCTTACTTCTCTCTGTGTTTCACAGGAGCACGCAGCGGGGAGCACCCAGCACCGGGGAGCTCCCTGCACGCCCCTCACCGCAGTGTCTGAGCCCAGCCCAGGCATGCAGACAGCACCTTGTCCCTCTCTTTTGCCTTCTGTGTGGGTGTCATGTGGCCATGTGCTGCAGAGCCCAGCTACACTTCAGGAGGGCAATTGAAGAGTGCTGTGCTGAGTGGTGGTGGGGGGAGGGGTGAGGGGGCAGCTGCCTTTAGCTCTAACAGCTTTCCTTCTCCCCCAGCAGCAAAGTCCTGGATGCAGAGACCTCACATCAACCCAGCCAGGTAAGAGCTGCCTGTCAGTAGAGGGGAAGAGCATCCTGTGCCGATGTCCTGGCTTACAGGGACTCTGCAAGGCTCTGGGGCCAGGGTGGGCATTGGCTGAGCAGGAGCCTCCTGCAAGTGGTCCTGGCATGCTCCGCACCGTGGCCATGGCACCACTGTCATAGCTTGACCCTGCTGTTAGGGTGACTTTTGCATGTTTTATCTTGGGCCAGCATTAACCATTTGTGTGCACTTCTGCAGCAAAGCAGCAAGGAGGACAATGACATCCAGTATGCCGACCTCCAGCTCCTGCCCCAGGCTGCACGGCACGGCAGGAGCCCCGGCGCAGCCTGCTCGGAGTACGCCAGCATCATGGTAGCTGCCAAGTGATGTGTGGCACTGCAGCCTGCACGGCCACAGAGCCCATTCTGGGGAGGAAGCAGGGACATTTCTGCAGAGGGCAATAAAGATGTAGATCTGTTTGTATGGCATACTCCTGCCCAAGCTTGTCATGCTCGGTAAAACTCCCCTGACTCGTTACTGTCTCGGTGGCTGCACGGGGCAAGGTGAGGCTCAGGGCTGGATGTGCCATGCTGGGGCTCAGCAGCAGCTCTCCCAGGACCCAGGGGCTGTCTCCAACACAGGATCAGGCTGTAGGGATGAGCACCTCTGCCTTGTGCAAGCTGTGCAGTGCCAGTGGCTTCAGGAGAACTTCAGGTATGCCTTGTCTCCACCAGCACGAGCCACCACTGGCACCTTCCCAGCTCAGCCAGTCCATAATTTCAGTGATTTTGTCACTGCATCAAGCCCACCCTCATTGCAGCCAGCAAACAGCCATGCCATCCTGTCACTGTGTTCAGAGCGAGAGCAATAATGCTTGTCTCCTGGGGTCCTGGGAGACACAAGGCTTCTGCTGCCCCGTGCCAGCTCACCCTGTGCTTGTGCGGAGCCCCACAGGCAGTTCCCCCTCCCAGGCTGCCCCTGGGGCAGGGCAGCTGCCTGGCTCCCACCAATCCTGCATCTTCTGACCGTGCACAGGGCAGTTCTTGGGAACAGGCCTCAGTGCTGCATTGCTCACAGGCAGAGGACCAGCCCTTGCCTGCCCTCCCGAAGTGGCCAGTGTTTGGGAAAGGGTTCATGATGCTGTGTGAACATCAGGTCAGTGGGCAGCAGCCTGCCTGCCCTTCCACCCTGGCTCCTTCATCTGTGCATCCCCTGCTCCAGCCAGAGCCAGTCCATGTGCTCCTGCTCCATGCACATTCCCTACTCCATGCAAATCTCCTGCTCTCTGCTCATCCCCTGCTCCACACCCCCTGCTCCATGCTCCTCCCTTGCTTCATGCACAGCTGCTTCATGCACATCTGCTTTGTGCAAAACTGTTCCGTGAGCATCTCCTGCTCACATCTCCTGCTCCATGCACTTTTCCTGCTCTGTGCATGTCTCCTGCTCATGTCTCCTGCTCACATCTCCTGCTCCATGCACTTTTCCTGCTCTGTGCATGTCTCCTGCTCATGTCTCCTGCTCACATCTCCTGCTCCATGCACATCTCCTGCTCCATGCACATCTGCTCCGTGCACATCTCTGTGCAGACATGCTCAGTCCTCACCTCCAAGAGGAGCAGGCTGTTGGCTGAGGATGTGCACCTTGGGTTTGCCTGCTCCACGCCAGGCTCCGCTGCAGCACCCAGGCACAACCCAGCACCATGTGCCCATACACCCCCACCTGTGGTGGTGGGTGCTCCTGCCGCACGCAGACACCCCCTTTGTGAGTGCGGGCTGAGGGTGAAACCTGCTTTTCAGGCAGAGGAAGCTGCTCTTCCTGCAGCCTCTGCTGCCCGTAACCTTGAAAGCTGCTGCCGTGGCCAGTTCCCAACTTCAGCTACTTTTTACCATGAAAAAAAAAGGAGAAGTGAAACAAGACAGCGTGAAATAGCGTGTGTGAACCCCGGGGAGCCGTGTCTGCCTGCAGAGATCCTCTCAGAGAGCTCCTACCAGGGGAGAGGAGTCACTACTGAAATTTGTTTGCATGCCTGGGTAAGTGTCCCCTGCCCCGGGGACGGGGACGGGGACGGGGACGGGGGGACTTGCCCTGGGGAGAGTTTTGAGTCATTTCTTTCTGGGGGGCTACTCTGAACCCCGTGGGGGACAGTGGGGAATGGTGCAGGAGGAAGTTTGTGAGGACAGAGATCTGTCACCCTCAGCACCCACTCCCAAGCCTGTCCCCTTCGTGGATCAGCCCCAGCAGAGGGGCTGTGGTGTGGGGGTACCAGCAGGAAGCCCCCAGCAGTGCTGCATCCCAAACCAAGCCTTAACCCCACCGGGCAGTGACTCATTTGCTGGCCCGAGGCGGTGGCTGACGGGTCTCTGTGAGGGCAGGACACTGAAGCTGGCAGAAAGCTCAGGCTTGTAAGAGGGAGTATGTAAAATAGGTGGTTGAGACTGAGCCAGGCATAGACCTCACAGACAAGGGGAAATGAAATTCAGGGGGATTTAGGGCTTTTTAAGCACTGGCTGGCTCGGGGCGGGGTGGGGTGGGGGGAAATCCAGTTTGATACAAGCATATGCAAAGCGAGCAGAGCACCATGGAGCGCCCTGCACCTAGGAAAGGGCCCAGGTCTGCGGCTTACTGCCCAGAGGAGGGATTTGGTGGTTATTATAGGAAAATCCTTTAAGCCACCAGCCCGGGGTGTGCCGGCAGTGAAAGCACAAACAGGCGCCTGAGCGTGGACACAAGGTAGGAGTGTGCTGGGGAGCACCTCGCTTCGGGGGCAACACCTCTCTTTGGGGGTAGTGCTGGGTGATGCTGGGGAGTTACTGCTTGGTCCATGGTGGTTTCTTGGTGCTGTTGGCTGTCCCGTCCCAGTGAGTCACCCACCGGCTGTGCCAGAGAGCAGGGCAGGAGGTTGTGCCCTATGGAGAGCTGCCATGGCTGGGGTGGGCGTGGGGCAGTGGTGGGGCTGGTACATGATGGGTTCCTCCTGCCTGCAGCCAGGGCCCGGAAAAGGCAGCTTCAGCGTGTGGAGCAGCGGTAGTGGCTGTACACACAGTGGGGAGAGGCTCAGCATCCCAGCCAGGGAGGGACACACCAGCTCCAGACAGGGTTTGGGCTGTGTCCTGGCACCAGACCTCCCTGCACGGACACCCTAGAGTGGTGCTGTGCTGGGCCAGGGCACAGTGGAATGGGTGAGGCAGCGGTGGTGTGTCTGGAAAACAGGCCTGGCAGTGCCCACTGCCACAACGAGAAGCTCCTGGCACGGGGGGGGGGGGGCTTAGCTGGGCTTTTGTGTGAGGGGATGGGACCTCATGGCCAACCAAAAGGGCTGGGAAGAGGCTGAGCTGGGCTGCGCTGTGGTAGGGGGTCTGTGTGGCGCCGTCTCGGGGAGAGGTACAGAGTGGGACCCAGGGAAGAGCCAGGGGATGCTCAGGGGCTGCCCCAGCGTCTGCTCCGCTCCCAGCCCTGGGAGGAGGGAAGTGACTGCTGGAAGTGCCAAGGCAGGAGGGCTGGTGGAGGCTGGTGGAGGCTGGAGGTGGTGGTGTGTGCTCTGCTGTGCCGTGCTGCACCATGCTGTGCCATGCCGTGTGATGCCTTGCCATGCCATGCTGTGCTGTGCTGTGCCGTGTGATGCTGTGTCGTGCCGTGCTGAGTTGTGCCATGCCATGCCGTACCGTGCCATGCTTGGTGTGCCATGCTGAGCTCTGCCATACTGTGCCATGCCGTACTGTACCGTGCCGTGCTTTCCTGTGCTGTGCCGTGCTGTGCCATGCTGTGCCATGCCAGGGAGCCAGCGTGGGAGACACAGGCTGTGCCAGCAGGGAGCACAAGCCTCAGATGGAAAACATGGAATAACAGGAGCGATTAGTCTGGAGAGAGTGACTGGTGGATGAGGCAGGCCCGGCACCAAGGGATGGGGGCAATGATATAATTAATGCTGAGAAAGAGCATGGTCTCACCTAGCACGTGGGGTGGCTGAAGCAGGGGGGTGTGGGTGTCTCCTTGGTGTTTGGGGGGACAGGAGAGGCCTGGCAGGGCTCACTGGGGAGCAGGACAAAGCTGAGCTTGTGCTGGAGCCAGGACTGAGCAAGGAGAAAAGGGGAGAGACGGAGATAAATGCTTCATGCCCTGCCCTGGGATGCTCCAGCTCCATGGCAAGGAGCAGAGTCCCCCCGACAATGGCAGTGCCTCTCATGGGGACGGGTGTCCAGGGGCCATCGTGTCTCCCAGGAGCCAGCATTGCTCCAGCTTGTTCCCCCCAGCCAGTGACCCAGCCAAGAGCGTGTGGCTCTGACAGAGAACCACAGGCTGGTTTGGGTTGGCAGGGACCTCAAAGCCCATCTAATACTGGGGACCCCAAAGCTGGACACCATGCTGCAGGGGTGTCTCACCAGAGCAGAGCTGAGGGGCAGAATCACCTCCCTTGACCTGCCATCAAATTAGTTAGGCACCATTTGCCCTTAGTGAAGCTATGCTGGTTGTCATCAATCGCCTCCTTTCTTTCCATGTGCCTGAGCGGAGTTTCCACTTGTCCCAAATGCCCTTGTGCTCCTGCTGTGTCCCCATCCCTGTCTCCATCCTTGTCCTTGCCACTGTGAGACCATGGTGGCCACAAGCCCACTCCCAGGGAGAGACAGGCACTGGCCAAACAGCCATGGGCCCAAGAGCATCCGATGCCACAGGGACCCCACAGGGCCCACATGATGCCACAGGCACCCAGTGACACCTTGAGCACCCTGTGATGCCATTGGAGACCAGGGGATGTCGTGGGGACCCTAACATGCCCTGGGGACCAGGCGATGCCATGGCTGTGCCAGGACACTGCTGGGAGCAGCATGAGGAGCTGGAGGAATGCCTGGGGTGCTTTAAGGGGTTTGGAAAGGGCAAGAGGGTCACAGGGACACTTTGACTGTCTCCAAGAGATGCCACACAGGTCTCTCTTGTGCCTGCTGACTGCTCTGAGCTGAGCTGGAGGGAGAAGCCCTGGGACACTGCATGGCCAGACCAATTCCAGCCCCACCAGTTCCAAACCCACCAGCTCATCCCTCTGCAGATGCCCATTTCTCTTACTTTCCCTCAGAAGGCAAGGAACAAGGATGAAGTAAAACGGTGACATGCTTTACGCTGCTCCTGATGTATTTCACGTCTTACTTATTGAATCTTATTCCCCAGTTTCATGGTTATGGTGGATTTTTATTAAAGGGGATAAACAGGTCTGGGATTTGGGGTTGTCATAGGAACTGTTTCAGTGCTGCAGCCTCACTGCCAGCCCTGTCCTTCCCCTGGGCTCCTGATGCAGTGAGGGCTCTCACCAGCACAGCAGAGATTTCTCTGGCTGCCCAAATTATGGGACAATCACAGCCTGGCACTGGGGCAGCCTGTGAGACCCTCTGGGGAGGGGGTTCTCTCCAGCCTGGCCCTGGGAAGCGAACCAGGGCTTTAAGCTGCAGGCTGCGGTCCAGGGCTTTAAGTGGAAGAGAGGTGAAGTTGTCTGGAGGATGCTGCTAGCCCGTGTGGATTCTCTGGTGTCTAACAGGAGGTTGTGGTACCGCAGGCATTGCCACTGGGAACCCCTCTGCCCTACCTGGCATCATTTCCATGTAACCCTTGGAGCTGAGGTGGGCATGGGGCAGAGTAGGGGCTGCCCTCTGGCCATTCCCCATCTCTCCTATCACAGGCAGTGAAAATGAGAAGTGTCAAAGGTGTTTTAAACCTGCAGATTGAAAAGGAAATCCTTTGTACCCAACACTCCTCTGGCCCACGGAGCCCTTCACTGCAGGATGTTGTGGAGGCCAAAATTCTGGTAATGATTAAAGAGGGATTTCCAGGACCACGGGATGAACAGGAACATCCATTGCTTAACAAAGACTCACTTTGTGCTTTCGGTGTTTGACAGGACTTTGCTCAGGGACAGTCACCCTCCAGAGCTGGCACGGGGAGAGCAGATCCAGCTGCCACGCTTGGTCCCGCCAGCACCTGCAAGAGGGTCCCAGGGTGGGGAGAAGGGGTGTCTTGCCTGTGCTGGGGATGCCTGGGGGCTTCTCATGTTGGATCAAATGACGATGGTATATTTGAGTTGTCCTGGTCCCCTGATATCCACACGTGCATCGTGCCCCAAGCAGGCCACATGTGCTCGCAGGGATGCTCCAGTGGGTTTCACTGGGGGGAAAAGAGACAGGGGCTGCCTCCCAGGATGGGGAAACCCTTTGGGGATGCCCCTTCCTGTGGCAGAGCAGAGTGCCAGTAAAGGCAGGATGCTGTGGGGTTCCCCAGGGCTCCCCATTCTTCCCGGCATGGAGCGACCTTAAAGCTGAGCTGTGCTTGGCCACAGCCCCGGTGCTGGCAGCGCCCTGAGCCCGGCACAGGCACCGCTCTGAGGAGAAGAGCAGGGAAAGGAAAAAATATTTAGAGAGGCAGGAGAAGGGGGAAAGCAGGCGCTGCAGGAGGGAGTCACGGAGCGGCCTGAAAGCGGACTCTCAGTTGGCTTTTGTTCTCCCTGGACGTGCCCAGCGGTGCTGCCAGCACTGAGGAGCGGTGCCGGCGCCGGCGGTTCCCAGTGTGGTGTGGCCAGGCCAGCCCGGTGCTCCAGCAGCCTGCACGGCGCCTTGGCCCAGCGACCAGGCCCATGAGCAGGCCTGTTACCAGGACGCGGCCCCTGCAGAGCCTTCAGCAGGGAGCTCCATGGGCCCGGCTCGGCCTGGCGCTGCCGGCCATGGGGTGGGCAGCGCGGCAGGATCAACAACGCGCCTGCTAAAATAATTGCTCCTGACAGATCCATTTCTTCCGCAAGGTTCAGCCTTAATTTTATAATGGCACCGGTAACCATGGCAACGTGCAAAAATAACGGATCCCCAAGCCCAGCAGATTCTCTGTAAACAGCTCCCGTCTCGGGGAGCCCAGGGAGGCCCTGGCTGGCTGGGCAGGCAGCAGCAGCCCCCTGGCTGGGTGGGCAGCAGCAGCCCCCTGCCCATGGCGCTGCCACGGCCGGCTGCCTGTGCCTGGGGTAGTGTTTGGGTTGGGATTCACGCGATGACTAATTAGCAGTGTTAACTGCTTAGGCCTTGGGATGATGATTTCGTTTGCTAATCCTTCAGGCTAGGCAGGGCTCGCAGGGACTAATTGGGTGGATATCATTAATGCTGGCGGTCAGGAGCTGCTGTTAAAGGGCTGCAGCGAAGGCTGGAGCATCCCTCGTGCGGGTTGCACGACAGACGCCTTGCCGCCAGCTCTCCGGGTTCCCTCTTGGCACACAAGACCCAACACGATGCTGGCGGCTGCCGGAGGCTGCGCAGGGCTCAGACCCTGCAGAGCCCAGAGCTCAGACCTTCCCCTGCTGCGCAGGCATGCACATGTGTGCACACTCATGCAAACACATACACATGCATGTGCACACACGTGTATATGCATGCCCACACATGCCACACGTGTGTACCCTCCCCTTAGCAGCCATCAGCTGGCACTGACGTGTGTCTCAGCTCAGGTGTCTCTGCCCACCACTGCCAGTAGGTAATCCCAGGCAATAGTTTCTAAACCTTTTAGACATACCACAGACCCTCTAGCCCCCTGACCTCCCTCCACTGCCCAGCCCCACGCTGTGCTGGCCCAGCCAGCCTCGAGGCCCAGCTCTGCAGCAGGATGGCACCGCTTCACAGCTCTGATTTGCAGCTCCTTATCAAGGCCAGGCCAGACCCCTGGGACTGCTGCAGACACCAGGAGCGTGGTGGATCTCACAGAGCTGGAATTAATTCTTGTGCTTTTTGTGGCCTGTAGCTTAAAAAAAAACCCAAACAAGCCCCCCAAAAAGGACAGATTGACACAAGGGCCTTGCAGAAGCATTATCCTCAAGCTCCCAGCAGTGGGACCAGCATGACCCCAGTCCCGCAGAGATGGGAGTGCTGGTTCAGGCAGCATGGATGTGCCTGGTCTCAATGGGGCCAAAGCAATCAGCCCCATGCTCTGGCACACAGCCCCAGGCTGCTGCAGGGACAGCACAGTGCCAGGGACAGCATGGGGCCAGCCACCACAGGGACAGCCCAGTGTCAGGGCTGGGGATGGTCCTGGCGATGCTGGAGACTGGTCAAGACAGCATCACCCCCCTGTGGGGCTGAGGCTGGCTGTTTGGGGGGGGGGATTCCCCCCTACATCCCAGATGCTGTGCAGTTGTGGTTTCTGCTGTGACATGTTACATACAGCACTTTCACACGTAACCTCAGTAAGAGCCCTCACTGGCCTGCACACTGTTAGCTGGGCTCTTATCTCTCATCACTGACATCAGCAGCACCCAGTAAAGGGTTGCACCACATCTCACACACCCAGCTCAGCCTTCCCAGCTCCAAAGCAGCGACTGCCTGGCTGACCAAGGTCCAACAGCACAAATTCCCCCCCACCTCACCCCCACCCCCCTTTCCCCAGCCTGGGCTTCAAAGTCCCGCAGCCACCCTGGTGCCTCCAGCCAGAGCTCTGATGAGCAGGAAGCGATGCCCTGAGATAGCTTAACTTGATAAATCCCCCCACGTTAGCATTTTTCTTTCCATCTGCAGCTGCCGCAGGACTTATCAGGCAGCCCAGCCTGCAATGAGTTACAGCAGCCGTGCCTGGGAGCGCGCAGGGCATTATCTGCTCTTGCAGCGCTGGATGCGCTTTCATGATAACAATTTGCAATCAACAAAGAACTTTGAGATGATGCAGAAAAAAAGGATGAAATAGGCAAAAGAAAGCTGAGATGATATCACTCCTCCTTTGGACAGGCTTCTCACCCTGACATGGTCCTAGCAGTGCTGCCAAGGGGAGAGCAAGGTCTTTTCTAGCATCGCTCTGTGAGGCTCCAGGCACCCACCGGTCCCTTGTGCATGCCTGCGCCTGTGTTAAGAGCAGGGGGCAGCTGGAGCAGGATGGGCTCTATCTGACATGGGGAACCAGCAGCAGCAGGGACCTGACCCGCTGGGGAGAGCCAGCGCTGCAGGGGCTGGAGAGGGTGGATGCAATTTGCCTGGCGTCAGTGTGACAAGGCCTCCTGTTAGTCCCTGGTACATAAATTTGGCTGTGGGGAGCTGCCTGTGCATGGTGAGAATTTGGGTACCAGCACTGCCACCACATCCCCACGGGCCAGCACTGTGCCCAGCATCCTCCTCAAGAGCGGGGATGGAGCTTGCAGCCCAAACAGCTCCTAGGAGCCCATTAGCAATGAATACCCAGCTCTGAAATGTCCTCTGCATGGCTGGAGCTCCCTGCCTGCCCTCCCCTCCCCGACACCTTCTCCTCCACAGCACCACTGCTCCTGGGGCTGAGCACCCCTTCCTTGCCCAGCCCAGGGAGGGGAAGGATCCTAAAGCAGGCACCACTCAGCTGCCACCACGGCACGGGGGCTGCCTGCAGCTCTGGACCCCATGAGAGCTGTGACAAGCCCTATCCATGCCCCCCAGGCACTGCATCCCCCACAGCCCCTGAGCTTTGCATCCGCTGACACGAGGGGTGCAGGATGGGGCCACCCTGTGCCCCGCAGTGAGTTGCCCTGGGTGGGAGCTGCCTCACACCCTGGTCCCCATCCCTGCATCTTGCATGCCTTGCAGACCCGGGTGGCTGCAGTGTGGGACTGCTTGGGCTTTGCTCAGCTGCTGCACCCACGGCCAGCGAGCAAACAGTCCTCCAGAGCAAGGGGCAGGACCCTGCCTGTGAACAAAGGTCACCACAACCCTCCAAGTGCTTACTGCAGCTAACCAGGCAGCACAGCCAGTCCTGCCAGGCCCCATCCTTCCGAGCCACCCCCTTCCATCCAGGGTTTCCCAGCCTGTCAGCAGTTTCCCCCTAGACCCCTGTCCCTCTGCCCATCACCTTCAGGTCAACCGGGGCTGCTCCCAGACCAGGCACAGGATATAAACCACCTTTCCTGCTCTGACACAGCCAGGAGGAATTCCCCCCCTGGTCGGAAGTGTTTAGGGCTGTGTTAAGGAAGCCTGGCTGAGTTACCAGGTTTGCAGCTCCCTGTGGGGTGCTGCTGCTGCTGAGCTGGAGCAGCCCAGGAGCATTGCATAGCCCTGGGACAGGTGAGCTGCAGCGAGGAAATAGTCCCTGCTGCAGCCCACATGCTCCTTGTTTTGCTTGGTGGATGATGCTGGATGGTCTGGTGCCAGCCGGGCTCTGCCACCTCTGCCAAACGGGCTTTGGGCAGTGGTGTGTGAATGCACACAGGCACTCAGAGCATCGTTCTGCCCCAGTGAAGGTGAGCTCCAGGCAGGCAGCGCTGGCATCCATCCTCCGTCCTCCCTGGGAGTCAGTTCATGGACTTAGAGGGGACCAACTGATGCCAGCAGAGGCCTAAAATTAAGTGGGTTGCAATTAGGAACCCTCCACCAAGGAGCCTGCGGTAACAGGCGGTGGGTCCTACCAGCATGTGCAGAGGTGGGCCCCTCAGTACATCCCCCATGCTCAGGAGGGCCTCCTTCCTGCTCATCCACAGCACCATCTGCACCACCGAGGCCCAAGAGCTCAGACAGGGACAGGAGACATCTCGGCTCAGCCCTAAATCAGCAATAAAAGCTTGACCAAAGCAAACACAAGACTGTCCCCATGAGTGCAACTGCCCCCTCCCCAAAGATCCAGCAGCCCCCACCACCCACACTGCCCTTTCACTGGCAATCACAGCACTTGTGGCTCATTCCCCACCCCCAGGCCCTCTCCCACATAAAGGAGTGGCTGGGTGCCCTCCATCTCCAGCTGCAAGGTGTTTGTGGTGAGCAGGCAGGTATGATACACACCTTTCCTAAACCAGTGTTTGCAGGGCTGGGGTGCTCTGGTTGTGGGTGCCTTTGCCCCTTCCCCAGGTCCTGGTCTGGCTTGGCTGCTCCTCACGAACAGGCTGTGGGTCATTTCTTTCCATTCTCTGTTAGCATATTGCTTGTTATGAGTTAGCATCAGATAACACTAATTTAAGCTCCTTCTGTACTGGATGTCTTGGATTAAATTGGCATGGTACCTAATGAAGCTGAAGCTCCATTTGTTGTGCTGGAAGCCCTAAATATCAGCAGTGTAATTGGTGCTACCTACTTTAGAAGACATTTGTGTGGAGTTTGGGTTTTTTTTTCCCCTAGCTAAAAGCCCTGTGAGGGTGTTGACTCTGAAGCCTGAGGCAGGAGGGTTGTAGGGTGTGTTCACCTGGCTCAGAAGTTGGAGGGGTCTTGAAATGTGGCTCTGGAGCTGGGGGGACAGATGGGGTGAGTGTGCCCAGCCCCATGCATGTGCAGCTCTCTGGTTGTGGGGAGGCTGTGCTGGCTTCTGTGCACAGAGCAGCCCTCCTGGGTGCTGAGGCTGGGCTCCATGCTCTGATGTGGCTTCACACCTTGTTTTCTTGTGGTAAGCTATGAAAGCAGCATCTCTTGGGGTGCTGGGCCACTGGATGGCCCTGAATTTCTCCAGGGCTGCGCTGCCTTCATGGAGGTGTGGGGTGGGTTATTTGGGCTTGCTGTGGAGGGCTCCTGTGGGTGCTTGCCGCTCACTGGTGCCTGGGCAGGGTTCCCCACCTGCAGACCCAGACCAGCACTATTGGATGCTGGATTTAAGGGGCTTTCCAAGCTGATGTCCAGAGCACTGCTGTTCTTTCTATGTTGATACTCAGGCTTTCCTTGCTGCTTGGGATTTTGAAGATGAACTGAGCCCAAGAGCTCTATAGGACAGCTGGTGTGATGTGACTGGGGGGTGAGGCCATAGGTAACCTTCCCAGTGTGCTGTACAACGCTGGGTGGGGGAGCAGGGATCCTGAGGGGGAAAGTTCTGGGCAGGGAAAACCAGGGTTACCTCCATTCATTCTTAGTGGCTCATTAACAGGCCCAGGTTTGGCGCTGCAGGGCAGGAACTGAAACCTCTCCCATCTCCATCACCTGTGAATCCCAGTCTAGCAGAGGAGTCACCTCGGGCTATAGGTGTTGGGAGGGGATCAGACAGGTTGTTAATTAGGGGAATGAAAAAGCAGTCTGGGCAAAACCAGTGTTGCAAGACTTTCAGCTGGGGTGGCCCTGGTTAGGCTGTAATTGCCTCCCTCCTTGGATGCTGCCAAGCTCAGACAAGGGGGTCTTTTTTTGACCCCCAACCCTCGAGATGGGGGGTGCTGCTGCCCTGGCTGGGGGTCCCTATGTGGGGAAGGATACCTGCACAACCGGTCCTGCTGCCCTGGCTGGGGGTCCCTATTTGGGGAAGGATGCCTGCGCAACTGGTCCTGCTGCCCACGCAGAGCTTCCCAGCTGAAAATGGGGAAATGAAACAGCACTTTGGACCCTGGTTCCTGCAGTGACAGCTCTGGACAGAGCCTCTACCCTGAGGAGCAGACCAGAGCTCTGTGGGGGTGGGTGAGCCCAGCCCACACCACCCGAAGCACGTGCCTTCCCTGAAAAAGTGCTGGCAGCGCGGTGCAAGTTCCTCACTGTGCCTCAGAGCTGTGACAACCAGCCTGTCCTGAAAAAAATCCCTCCTGAAACGCTGCCCCAGATTCCCTGTGTGTGCTGCTGAGCAGCTCCTGGGGCCAGGGAGACCCAGGCTCCACAATGGTCCCTGTGGGAGCGGTGGCTTTGATCTGCAACATGAAGAGGCTGCGAGTGCGGCCTGGCAGCACCCGGAGCCTGGCAGCACCGCCCGCCCTGCCAAGCGGCACAGCAGCCTCCTGCTCGTGGTGGGTGTTTGGTGCAGAAGGGAGCTGCTAATGATGGTGGTGTGTCTCCCAAAATGCTGCACCCTCCCTCTGGCTCGGGCTTGCGAAGGAGCGGAGTGCTCCTCTCGCTGAGGTCCATTGCCAGCCTGAGGGGAAAGGGCTGCCCTCCTGGGGTGCACCCTCCAAATCCCCCTCCCCACCTCTGTGCGTGAGCAGGTCCCCGTGATGCCGAGTGGAAGGGCCGTGGGCAGGAGGGGAGGCAGCTGAGCCTGCCCATATGCTTCCTAATGGGGAGCAATAGCAGCCTTTGCTGGGAAGCTCACGCCGCACCATCTGCTCTGCTGCAGTACCTTCTCTCACAGAGCTGCTGGGGTTTTTTTAAGCTCTAACTTTCCTTCCCAAGCTCTCTGTGGTGGCTGCTTATGTACAGACTGTCTGTGCTTCGGAATCGCCTCGAAACAGGTTGTCTGAACCTTCAGTGCTGAGTGGGAGAACAGCCCAGGCAGGCTGCAGTTGGCCAGGTCTCCAGGAAATGTGCTTATGTATAAAAACAACCAGGAAAGCAGTGGTGAGCAGCTGTGGCTTGGCCCCAGCACCTTCCCTCTTGCTGGGCTCCCACTTGGTGCTCCCAGATGCAGGCTAGCTGGGATACTCTGCCCACGGCAGTGTAGTTGCAAGGTTACTGCTAATCTCACATCCCAATCCCAACCAAAGTGATTATTTCCACAGCACGCTGCGTGTGCCAAAGGCCAAACCCAACTGCTGCTCTGCTGGGTCTCTGCTGCTTGCTCACACTCTCACCAGCTGTGCAAAGGGAAATAAAAGCAACGGCTGCACAGGGCTCCCCAGGAGCAGAGCTGGCCTCAAGTCCTTCTACAAGTAGTAGCAGCAGTGCTGGCTAGGGTAGTTGAGTGCAGCCTCCAGCTGTACTGGGAGGGTCCCAGAGGGAGGTGCAGTGGAGGTGCCTGGGGAGGGAGGCCGGTCCCAGCTCCCAGCAGCAAAGTGAGCTAAATTAAGGCTGGATACATGGGTGTAGCTGGGGCCGAGGGGGAGGCTGGTGGGGATGGGAACGTGCTCAGGCTGATGCTGTGTGCAGATTGATGGTACCAAGTCACTTTGGATATCTTTGCTGTTTGTTTGTGAGAAGCTCTAAATAAAACTGATGGCCCCAGTGGCTGCCTGGGGAGGGAGGAGGAAGCCAGTAGCCAGTCCCCCAATGTGGCACCCGGTGCTGGCCTTGGGGCCTGGCCTGGTGTGGGCGAGTAGTTAGTTGGGTGTGATCTGGGATGCTGTGGTATGGCTGGGTGCTACTGGGTGTGCTGGGGATCCCTGCTCAGCCTTGGTTTGCAGAGTGTCTACCCCATACTGGGGTGGGCAGAGGGGAAAGGTGGGTGGTTTTGGGACCTGCCAGAGCTGTGAGCTGCCAGCATCGCATTAGGCTGCGTGTGAACGTGCCCATGCAAGGCATGGGGGAACAAGCTGGTCCCTGTCCTGGCCTTGTTAAAGTGCTCACAGATGGTGGGAGAAGCTCCCAGCAGGCACAGGAGAACATGTCCCTGTGCCTACCCTGGGAGGGACTTTGTCAGGGAGAAGGGGGAGTGATACAGACAGGCATCCCATGGGTGCTCATGTCCAGATGCCCTCCCTCAGCCCTGTCTCCAGTTGTAGCTGTCTCATCCTTAGACCCTCATCCCTCCTGTCACAGGCTCCTCTAAGCCTGTCCTGCTGGGGGATGTCACAGATGCCACCATGCTCCAGGGTGTGTCTCCAGGACCCCCTGCAGGTATCTCCTCTCCCTCCCCATCCAACTGTCTCTGCTGCTCTGGAGTCTCCTCCTTGCTGTGATCCCAGCTGGTCTGTCCATGTAGCCCCTCCAAAATGCCACTTACGCCTCTGCCATGGGCTCTGCTGGCTCAGCTGCTACTCCTGGGGTGGCACAAGCTCAGGACCTCCAATGCTGCGTGTTCCCTGGCGCAGGGATGAGGGTTGGGTGCTGGGGCCGTGGCTGTGCTGACCCTGCCTCAGGCAGCCTGGGGTGAGCGGGTGGGATCCCCGCCACCCCCTTTGCAACCCCAGGGTGAGCCCTAAGGCCAGTGAACCATCCTTCCTCTTCCCCAGCTGCTTCCTCTGCCCTGGCCCTGTGTCCTGTCTGCTTCCTGCTTGCCCCGCAGGCACAGGTTCCACCCGGGGCGTCCTGGCAGCCCTGCCCGGGGTGGAGGGGGGCATCCCCCAGCCCACCTTAAGGCAGCCGCACACCGGGCACGCCGGGGTGACCTTGCCAAGAGCAAGTTTGCTCAGGGCCGGGCGCTGCTGGCTTCGGCTCCGCCGCCGGGGGAGCGGCCTTAAATCAGAGCCGCGGGGGGTGTGTGTGTGTGTGTAAGGGGTGGAGGGGGGGTCTCCGAGCCGGGGCCGGCCCCATCCCGCCCCGGTGCCAAGGCAACGGCGGCGGGGAGGCGGCGCGGCGGCGGGGAGGCAGGCGCGGCTCGGCTCGGCACCGGGGCATGCGCCCGCCCCGGGCCCCGCCGCGGCGGCCCCATCAGCGCCCGGTGGCGGAACCCGGGCCCGGCCAGGTCAGTGCCCGCGGGCGGCGGCGGGGCCGTGCGTACGTGTGGCCGTGTGTCTGCGCTCTCCGACGGAGAGAGAGGGAGGGGGGAGCCCAGCCCTCCTTCCTCATTTTGGGGTTGAGAAGACCGATTTCCTTCTCCAGCCGCAATTCTGCCTTTCCCACACCCCCCCCCCCCCTCCCCTTTGTTTTTGCCCCTCTCCTTTTATTTTATTTTATTTTTTAAAAATCTTACTTAATTTTTACAAAGCAACACCGCCGTCCGTCGTCCGTCCCCCCCCCCCCTCCCGCCCCCCCCCCCTCCCCAAATAAACCCCGGGGCTGCGCTCAAGCCGCTCTAATCTCTGCTTCCCAGAAACGGTCGACGATGGAGCTGGTTCCCCGCAGCCCCGGCCGTGCCGCCTGGCCGCTGACCTGCCTGGTGCTGCTCTCCCTGCGCGGCTGCCTAGGTAAGCCCCGGCCCCGACCCTGCTCCTCTGCTCTGTGGTTTGCTTTGCTATCCTTGCTCCCCCCCACCCCCCATCTCCCCTCCTCTCCCCGCACACCTCCCGTGGGGACACGATGTGATGCAGTCTCGCTTGGTTTGACCTTTCTGGGGGATGACCTAGAGCGCGGCGATGGCAGAGGGGGAGCGGGGAGGGGGGCTTCCCTCCCCCCCAACACCCCACCGCGGGCCCTTGAAGCAAACTTCAAGGCATTCCCCTTCCCGGCAAGACAAGGGAATTAGGCAGGGGCATGAAGAGGCATGCTGTTTCCACCCATTTGCTAGCACCCCCTGCCAGCTACGTGAGAGGCGAATCTCTGCAGACAGCCCGAATTCCCTCCGGAGGCAGCCCCGAGATGGAGAGGGTGGTGGTGTGGGCGAGGGGAGGCTCTAGGGATGGCTGCCTGTCACCTCAGCCAGGACCTTGTTTTGCTTGTTACCCCCCCCCCCCCCCGCTTTACCCCCCCCCTCTGCAGTGTGCAGCTCTTGCCGCTCTGCCCAACTATCGAGCACCAACGCGATAGGACTGTGCACCCACCATCCTGCCAGGGACCTCCTGCCACCCATCCCTGCTGCGAGCACCCGCCCTGGGGCTCCTGCTGATGCCCTCCTCCTCCTCATCCCTCCTCAGGGCTGGTGGCCCCGCTGGTCCCTTATAAAAGCTTAGGGATACAGTGTGAGAAGGGGTGATCAGAGCCTGAGCTGCTCTCTGGCTGCTTCCCTTCCCTCTCCAGCAGTGGGAAGTTTCTCTCCCTACCAAGAACGAAGAAGCCCTTGTGGTAGCTGCTGCTTTCAAGGATGTTTCCTTTCGAGGGTGTTTCATTTCAGTGCTCTTCATCTCTGGTGATACCGCTCAGGAATTGCTCTCCTTCCTGCCCATCAGTGCCTTCGCCTCTAGGGAGGGATGGGGGTCCAGGGTTGTGCAAACCCCCTGGGGCAATTGCAGTGCATGTTTGGGAGCACCTTGCTGCTGAGGTGTTTGCCTGCTCTGTCCAAATTTCACACCTTCCAGCTGGATCCCACTGTAAATAGCCCAGCCCAGGCTCCCACACGGGTGAGACCTTGTCCTGCGTGGAGGGAAAGCTGTGCTCTTCCAGGCCCATCAGCAATATTTACTGCTGAAGCTTTACTTGGGCAGGGAGTTGAGTGCAAACTTGAGCAGAAAGCAAATGTGTTCCAGCACAACACTCCGTGCTTTGAGTTGCCCGATCACAACTGAGAAGTGTTGGCCCCAAGCTGAAAACTCCTGGTTGCTGAGAGCCAAGAAGGCTTTGGCGGCAAGCACAGCTCCTCAGTGAACCGCTGCGATTTCCTGCCATGAAAGAATGGCTCCAGAAAAAGCTGTTGAGTTTAATTAAACATGGTCTTGGAGTGAGAACCCCATTTTTCCAAGCCAGCTATAGGAAAAGAACCATCCTGGGACAGAAAGCTCTGGGTTCTGAGGTGATGTGTATCCCTGATTTCAGGTGCAACCATGCAGGTATTATTATTATTATTATTATTATTATTATTATTATTATTATTATTATTATTATTTATTTTTCCTCCCCTTTTTTTCTCCATGAGATGGAGACCCTGCAGTGAACCCTCCTGGGCTACGGCTCAAACTAAGCCTCAACTCCAGAAGAGCTGGCCTGGGCTCCTGCTCCTGGAGGGCAAGCTGCTCTGGCAGCCCTTCTGCAGAAGCAAAGGGGAAAAGGGAAAGTCCTGCAGCTCTTCAAGTAGGGCAAAGAGAAGCGAGATGCTGGGAAGCTGGCTTGCAAACCCCATTGCAAAACCTGCCACTTGCAGAGCCCTTCCATGCTGGTGTGTCTTGACAGAGCGTTTCGGCTGCGATTTCCGGAGCCTCCTCTGAAGAGGAAATCAGTTTGGTTGTGGGGCTTTGGCTTTCAAGCTGAATTCCAGCTAATGCTTGTAGGAGAGAAGCTCACAAATGGTGGCTGTGTGTGATCCCAGGCATCCTCTGATGTCTTGTATGGAAAATACAGCCTCTACTATAACCATCCCCAAGCTGCTCCAGGATCTGCGTGGTGCTCAACAGCTATCCCAGGGTCTCTCTCCTTGTCTTCCCCCCCAAGCTGCAGATTCCAGGCCCATTTTTATAGGCAGCACCTGTTAGTTTTCCCTGCAGATAGCCCAAGCTGCAGGTGAAATTCCAGCAGGATTATTTTGGGGCTTCTCTTGGCCATCAGTCTGTTCCTTTGGCAAGTGACCGGGGGGGCTCTGGATGCCGGTGACCAGCTGCGTGTTGCTTCTGGAGCACGCAGCCCTTCCCTCACCATCCCTGGAGTTCCTTATCTGGCTCCTTCAGTAGGGAGAGAAAAAAAAACCCCATCTATTTTTACCAGGAAGCATCCAAGCAGCCTCTCCCGAATTAAACCCCAGTCTCTTGCAATCTGTTCGGTATCCAATACTTCAAAAGGTGGAATACAAGGGGGAAAAAAAATAAATGTGTCACCAAGATGGAAAAACTTACACCACAGGGAGAGAGCTGGGGATTATTTTGCTCTCAAATTAAACTGGGTAAGGGGAGGGAGGCTCTGCCAGGCCAGGCGCAGCACGATGCCTGTGCTCGTGCCTCTACTCTGGGCTGGAAGTGCTCTGGATCCACGTAGCGAGGGTGCTCCCACCTACGTGGGGACTGTCAGGTGGTGATTTTCAGGGCTCTAAAACCCCTTTGCTAATTCTGGAGTGTAGGATAGAGCAGATTAGCGGGTCAGAGCACCTAAACTCCCCTTGATCTTGGGGGCAAAGGGATTGCACTCCGACTCTGGGTGGTTTGAAGCCTAAGACAGTCATGTCACGGGGTGGCAGTGGGAGTGTGGAGGCAGGAAGCAGAGGCTGGCACTGAAATGGTGCCTTGCAGTTCGGAATCGTGGTGTGTCCTGTTTGCAGCATGAAGAAGACTTCCCCACTTGTGGTGCACAAGCAGGTCTTGAGCACACAGGGATCACGCTGCCAGCAAATACCTGCTGAGAAGGGGGCTCAGCCAGGCTGCTGGTCCCACTGCTCCTCAAGACCAGCACCCAGAAAGGGGAAGAGGGAGAGAGAAAGATCCTCTGGGTGCAGGGAGAAGCTACAGTCAGGGGGAAGAGAGGAAAGGAGCTTCAGTGGAAACTTTGCATTTTCTAACTTGCATATTCTGGGGTTTTGTCTCAACTTCCCCTTTTAGTTTTCCCATCATGTGGGGGGTGGGGGCATGGCTGCTGACGGAGGCTGGAGGGGTTTTGGCCACGCAGTGGGTCACGTTGGTCCTGGCGTGGGGCTGTTGGGTGTGGAGTAAGTAGGTGGAGGGGCTAGCAGGACTGACGGGGACTCGTGCTGGGAGGTGTGAGCTGGCCTTGTTGTGCCAGGGTGATGTTAACCTGGCATATCGTGTATGACAGTTCTCCTGCCAGCCCTGAACAGGGTGATCTGAGGTGCGCTGGCTGGGCAGAGCTGTGTGTGAAAGTCTCTAGAGTAGCATGGTGGTTCACATAGGGAGAAATACCCCAAAGCCCAAATTTAGCCAGATCTGAGAGGCTGCCTAGAGCCACCCAGTGTTGTCTGCAGTGACTGAGGGAGAGAGAAAGCTGCCAGTGAAGCCTCCTGGCAGGCAGCACAGTGGGCAGCGTGAAGCCCTTTGCTCCCTGGATGCTCTCAGGGCCGCTCTGGGAGCAGCAACACCATCAGCAATGCCCTGGGAGTCGGTGGCCCCGCTGCAGCAGCACCCTGGGCAGCCTGTCGCTGGACGACAGCACACGTGCTGCCTGCAGATCCCTTGGCGCAGGGAGCAGGCAGGGTGCTCGCACGCCGCTGCCTGGCAAGGAGTGCTGCGGGCTCAGCAGTGAGCGCTGCACGCAGACCGTCTGCAGCCCTGCTGCAAGCGTGGGCTCTGGGAGAGGCAGCCCTGCTGCCTGCAAGGATAAATCCCAGTGACCCTGGGAAGGCAGGAGGCTTGTGTCAAGGTGATGGTGAGCTGCAACCCCCCACTTTGCACCAGGCTCAGTTTAACTGCCCGGAGCTTTTGCGGATGCTGCTCGGAGATCCTGTTGCTGCAACCAACAAACGTGCTTTGGGGTTGAGCAACATACGTGCTGCTCACCCTGACCACAGTCTGGTGGTCAGGGACCCCAAAGCAGGTACTTCTGCCTGCTCTCACCACTCCAGCACAATGCGTGCCTTGCAGGGGGGTGGACAGATGGAGAGAGGGAGGATGAAGAGGAAGGGCTGGGCTTGCTGCAGGCTGGGCTGGGCGCTGCGGGGTGGAGCAGGGCAGGGGTTGTTGGGGCTCACCGGCCCATAGAAGTCTTTTCTGCAGGATTGAAGAGGGAAGCAGTGTGTTCATCCCGGGGTGCAGAGGCCTGTGGAGGGGAGGGGACATGGTGCATGGCCACTCACTTCCCGCTGGCAGTGCCACCTGCTAACGAGTGGTGAGGCAACACGGGGCCTCGTTTGACCAACACGATGGAGTGAGCAATTAACCATGTGGGGTGTGTGAAGGGGCCGTGGGGCAGGGGGTTGGGTGCTGGTCCACGTGCTCAGAGCAGCCCGGTACCCTGCCTGTGTCATGTCCCAGCGTGGGGGCTCTGAGAGGTGGATGGTTGTTCTGTGCTTTCGAACTTCCTCTGTGAGTTTCTCAGCTGCTTCTTGCGAAAGGTCTGAGAGCAGCAGGTGATGGAGTATTGCAGGAGATGGCAGGGCAGCCGAGCTGGCTGCGTGTGCCCTGTTGGGCTGCTGTGCTCTGCACAAGAAGTGCCTCTGTCCCTGCCAAGGGCAGGGGCTCTGCTCCCCGGATTTGGTGTCATCTGAGAAACACAGGCTCACTTTGCAGGAGCCCAGGCTGCTGCTGCTCAGGCAGAAGACTGAGGCTCAGCATGACTGTTGCACTCGGACGTGACACAAACCAGGTTTCCGTCCTTCGGTGCTTGTCTTCTGGGTCAAAGTTGCCTCTGAATCCAGTGCTGGTACTGTGTTAGCCTGCATGTGGCTTTGAAGGGTAACACCAGGGGCTGAAGACTTTGGCTGTGAGCATCAGCCTGCGCTGGGGATGCAGCAGACTAATGCCCTGGGTAAAAAGCCTTTTAACTTGGGGAGTTTGGTAAAACTGTGTTCTTGGTAACTCTGGCCATCAGGACTAAGTAATTGCACAGACAGTGAGAACATCTGTGGGTACATCAAATACTGCTGGAAGTCAGAAGGGATTAACAGCTGCCAAAAATCCTCTCTGGTCTCTGTGGAAGCCAGAGGCCAGGAGGGGTCAGAGCAGCTTGTCCTACAGCAGGTCCTCTCAGGAGCATCCAGCCAAGGATTTTGTCCCATCCTGGGGATGGTTACAGCAGGGGACTGTGGGGATCAGCCTTTGCAGGAATTACTGCCCTGGTTTTTTTTCTGGTGCAAGAGATGTGGGGTGCAGCTGCAGCCCCCCAGCCAAGAAGGTTGAAGAGCTGGTTGTGCTGACACAGCTCCCACTCCATGGGATGCTGATCCACATGCTCCCAAAGCCACTCAGCTGCAGGAGAAGGTACCTGCTCGAACATGATGGTGGCTGTGACATGGGTTCTGTGTGCCACTTGCCAGCTCAGGATCACAGGACACAGCAGTGCCTGGCCCCTATGAACAGCCTGGGGGTGTAAGTGGTTCTCCCACCTCTCTCCTGCACTGCTTAAAGATGTTCCTTTACTCAGGGACCTGTATGGAAACCTCAGTGTGACTGAATTGAGGAACTCTCCTTGCAGGGACAGTATTGCCCAAATGAACCCCTCGAGGAGCCGTGTCAGCCACAGGCCAGCTCGCGCTGCTGCTGTGGTGGTTTCTAGGGAGTGGGGAGCAGCCGTGTCACTGGTTCCTCTCGGGCTGAGACAGCTCTGGGTGTGTTACGCCTGTGTGGCAGTGAGCTCGGAGTCCTGTGTGGAGCTGGGTGATGGGCAACACACAGTTCAAGATGAAGTTTAGGTAAAGCCATTTATTGGGTGAAATCACCCAGATTAGAGACCTTTCTTACTGCAAATGTGGCAAGCTAAAAAACTGCTAATTGGTTACACACACTGTTTACACCCCACTGATTGGTTAGTGATGATAATGAGTTCTGATGAATATATCTTATAGCTAAATATCCTTAGTTTACCTTTGAGGCCTAAAAGCATCCACACACCTGCTGGTTTGACCATCTTACTATGGCTGGTTCTTAACATGTTCCGTTACTCCCAAATACCTGCCCATAACTTCTTGGTTTAGGGCAGTCTGTACCCCTGTCATCAAGGCCACTGTGTTTTGAGGATGTGATTATCAAAACCCCCTCAGCATGAGGAAAATTTCCTGTCTCACGGGAACACGAGGATATTGTCAGGGCCTGTGTCTTCGGTGAACAGAGCTAGGCCGCGGGCAGGCCTGCTGCCTTCCCCGACACTCCTGCCCCTGCCAGCTCTGGCTGTGGGTCTGTTTGGGGTGGGGTTTGGGTTTTGCCAGCCCACAGGGAGAGCGGAGCCCCTGCAGTTTTCCTGGAGACCTCGGGATGTTTTCCCTGCCTGACTTGCACGGGCAGGAAGGTGGGTGGGCACCCATGGGTGCGCAGGCAGACCTCACTTGGGACGGCAGCTGCTAGACTCCACTGGAACAATTTGGGGCTTGGATTCAGTGCTTAGATGGGACAGATTTGGTGCAGAAAACATGGTATCCCATCTGCATGTGGGAGGGGAGCTTGCTTTTTGGAGTGCCTTCTATTTTGTACCCTTGTTTCCTCCTAATGGTCAAAGCCAAGAGGCCATGGGAGGCAGCACAGTGTGCCAGCAGGCATGGGCAGCTGGGATGTGCTCAGTCTGTGAGCTGTGCAGAGCAGAATGTGTGGTCATCTAGCAAAGCTCTGGCTGGCTCCAGTGCCGACACCGGCAGGCAGAGCTTGGTGCCCGCTGCTGGAGTCATAGCCGCTCCTGGGTGCTGGCACAGCCCTGTCACCTGTGGTCCTTGCTGACGGCCTGCGCAGAGCTGGGTGCTCAGCCTGGCCCTGGGACCTGGGCTGGGTGTACGGTGCCAGATGAGACTCAGTCTGTTATTTCTCTAGATGTGGGTGCCCAGGAGACGGTTCAGGGCTTCAAGGTGGAGCAGCCCCAGGACAAGGTGGTGGTGACTGCAGGAGAGATGATCAACCTGACCTGCACTGTATCTGGAGGCAAATCCATCATCGGTCCTGTGAAGTGGCTGAAGGGCTGGGGCAGTGGGAACGAGACTGTCTATGCTGATAAGGGCTCCTTCCCCCGTGTGACGAGGGCAGTGAGTGAGTCCAACACAGACTTCAGCATCTCCATCAGCAACGCTCAGCCCGGGGATGATGGCATCTATTACTGTGTGAAGTTCCGCAGAATAGTGACAGATGAGGTGTTCCAGCGTGGAAAGGGCACAGAGGTGTCTGTACACGGTGAGTGGGGCTCCCAGAGCAGCTCCCAGTGGGAACCAGCCAGCTGGGCTCAGCCCAGCCCAGACTGGTGGTCTCTGCTCTGGGCGAGTGGGGACAGGGAAGGAGCGCAGGGGCTGGTGCCAGGAGAGGGTCCCATGGGCCATCCCCAGGCCCGTCTGTGCCCACCCAGGACACCCTTCTCCCTGCAGCTTTGGGGCTGGGTGGGGTGGCAGAGCCTGGTCTGATGGCCCCATGCTTCTCCCTGCAGCCAGACCCACCCACCCGGTCGTGTCTGGGCCCAACCAGAGAGTGAAGCCAGGGCAATCGGTGACTTTCACCTGCACGGCCAGAGGGTTCTTCCCCAAAGACATCGGTGTGAAATGGTTCAAGGACAAGACTGAGACCCCAGCTGAGCAGACAGACATCACCCCTGGGCGGACAAACTCCTCCTACAGCATGTCCAGCACCGTGAAGGTGACGCTGCGGAAGGACGATGTCCGCTCGCGGCTCATCTGTGCCGTGCAGCACACGACGCTGCAGGAGCCGCTGAAGGCAGAGTACAACCTCAGCCACGTCCTGCGAGGTGAGGGCTGGCTGGGGACCAGCACGCGGGGTGTCCAGTCCCTGTGGGGCTGGGGGTCCTGAGGCAGGGCTGGGGCACCCTGCGGGCAGTGGAGCTGGGGGACCCTGTCAGCAGGCTCTGCCTCTCTTCCCAGTCTCCCCCAGCGTCCGTGTGTCCTCTGAGCCACCGGGACCTGTGGAGGTGAACATGACTGTGACCATCATCTGCCGCGTGGAAGGGTTTTACCCAGGACACCTGAACGTCACCTGGCTGGAGAACGGGACGGAGTTGAAGGCAGTGAACACCTCCCAGCCAGAGGAGCTGCCCTCGGGCTTCTTTGAGCTGAAGAGCCTGGTGGAGGTCCGAGCAACAGCGGAGAAGAGCGGCGCCGTGATCACCTGCCGGGTGGTGCACGATGGCCAGAGCCCCATCGATGGGCAAACCACCCTGCAGATCATCACCCCGGCCAACGAGGGACCGAGCGGCTTGTCTGATCCAGGTAAAGCTGTGTGAGCTTCTGGGATGTGGTCCCTGGCAGGGAGGCTGTAAGGTGTCACCCCCTTGAGAAATCTCCCACCAGAATCTGGTTCAAGAACTCCAGATCTCCATTCCGGGGGGTGGATGGTTGTGTGTGATGCTGGCAGGTACCAAGCTGTCATCCTCAGTGCTCCAGGCATCACCAGACCAATCCCAGCTGTAAGGCTGCAGGGACTAGGTTGGTGCCTGTGTTTTCAGGCCTGTTGTGAGCCCTTTCATTCATGTTTCAGGCAATCGCCTCATCTATATCGTGGTGGGAATTGTCTGCAGCGTCCTGGTCCTGCTGGTGTCTGCAATTCTTTACCTCATCCAGGCAAAGCAGAGCAAGGGTAAGGAAACCAGATGTGTGCAGGGAAACAGCTGGTCCCAATGCCCTTCTCCCTCTTGGGTGCTGAGTTCACAGCCATACAGCTGCAGCTCCTGCCCGAAAGGGAAGACAAGAGCAGAGCTCTCCGGCTGCAGGGAAAGCTCTGCCTGGTTGCAGGGTCAAACAGGCTTGTTGTTCCTTGTACCTAAAATGTTTGACACCCCCCCTGCACCTCCTGCCAGGAGCAGTCCCGCAGCAAATGGAGTGAGACATCAGCAAATGCCTCTGGGCAGAGATGGGTATCTGCAGCAGTCCCTGCATGTGGGCTCCGTGGGGGGGCGGGCTGTGGGGATGTGTGTGGGGGTGGGGGGTGGCCTTATGTTGCTTCCTGAACTACTTGATTCCTAAACTATTTCTCTTCTGGCAGGTAAAAGCTCACCATCTGCTAGGTAAGTGCCTAAGTCTCCTCTAGTCACTGAGTAACCTGTGGGCACTCTGAGCTGGACACCTCCAGCCTGCAGACAGGGTCCCTTGGGATCTGGATCCCCAAAAGTTTCTTGTCAAAGGGGAAGCAGGGACATGGGGTCTGCTGATCTTCCTGGTTGTGGTTCTGCCCTCCCCTTGGTGGTCTTGTACTCAGATGTTGGGCTTTTGGTGAGGCTGAACACGTGGCCTCCAGCCTGCAGAGATGTAGCTGGACCAGCCCGTGGGCAAATCCTCACTTGGTGAGGACTTTGTTACACATCTGAACCCACCAGCTGCTCCATCACTGGGGAAGAGGCAAGAGGGAACTCAGTCTGACTTGGTTTGTTCCCCTTTTCAGGTTACATGAGCCGGAGAAGAGCAGTGAGGCCACTACCCAGGTGCGTTGCTCAGCCCCCGGCACCTGGGGAGGGAGAGGAGCTGGGAGGCAGCAAAAGCCAAGAGTCGGGGGTGGTGGTTCCTGCAGGAAACATCTTCGCGTCTCCAGGGGAGGGTAATGGTTCCCCTGTGAAACACCTCAGTGTCTCCACACCGTGGCAGGAGAGGGAAGAGAAGCTGCCCCAGGATGGGGTAGCCACTTCCCAGCATCTTTTCTGCCTTTACCCTCCCTCCCTCCTCCTCCTCCTCGCAGGAAAGTCTGGGTTTGTGTTGCCTGGAGAACCAGCTGTGTGATAGCCAGCCAGGCTATTCGGGGAGTTATTTTTGCTTTTGATGATGCAGTTACAAGCAAAGTCGTGATCAGCAGCAATCTGTCCATCCCACCCAGGCGCTGCCAGCTCCTGCGTGGGTATCGCTGGGCAGGCTGGCCCCAGCCCATCCCTACCAGGATGGGGTGACAGGGCGGTTCCAGTGGTGGCTCTTGAATCGTGGTGGTGGCTCTGCAGCCTGTCGTGTGGCAGCGGTGGCTGGTGATGTGACAGTGTAGCGTGGGGTGGAGCGTTGTTGTGGGATCACCCCAGGCAGCTGCTGTAACAAGCACAGACCGAGCTGTCCCAGGCTGAGCTGCAGCAGGGGGGCTTTGTGTTGGTGCATGGGGGGGGCTCCTCACTCATGCTCCCAGAGGAGGAACTCTTGGTGTCTCGTGCAGGAGTCCGACCCCAACAATCTGACCTACGCGGACCTGAACTTCGACAGAGAGAGGAAGACCATCCGCCGGATGGAGATGAACCAGCAGTCGGAGTACGCCTGCATCCAGAGCAGCCGGGCACCCCCCAACGATGACAACCTCACCTACGCCGACCTGGACATGGTGCACCTCAGCAAGGCACCCAAACGACCAGCCCCGCACCCTGAGGAGACCGGCTCAGAGTATGCCAGTGTTCAGATCTCAAAGAAGTAAGCAGGGGGCTGCAGCGGCTGCCAGGACTCCCCCCTGCCCCGTGGGGAGCAGCTGAGCTCCTCCCTGGGAAGACTTTCTTGGAAGCACTGAGAGTGATGTGAAGATGCCCTGTGGTACCTGTGCTTTACAGTGGGAAAGCAGCCTGTGTTACTGTGGGGCTCAGCTCCCATCCAGAGACCTGACTTTTGGAGGCAGCTTGTTCCCGAGGCTGCTGGCTCCATCCCTTCAGGATCCCACTGCACCCACGGGGGCTGCTCAGCCTTGGTGCACCCATTTTGCCCACAAGTGGGTGAAGCCAGCAGATCATCAAGCAGCTCCTTGGGAAGCTCCAGCTGGGCTGGGGGGATGGGGACACTGCCCCCCACGCTGGCTGCTGTGGGGATGCCGCTGCCTGGCCAGGCTCACAGAGCTTCCCCCACGCCCGTGGGGACTGGCTGGAGCCTCTCTGCTGCCTTCTGGGCTGCCTCTGCCACCAGCGCCTGGAAAACGAACTCTGGCTTTAAAGGAAGGACCGAAGTGTCCACCTCTCTTCCCAAGTGTCCCTTCTGCGGGACCTCAGTCTCGCACCGAGGCCAATGAGGCTGGGATGGCCGGACAGCTGAGGCCACCCTGCTGCAGGCTTTCCTCCATCCTGCTGCCCAGGGAGGCTCTGGAACAGCTCCCCAGCACCAAGCATCCTCCTCCTCTTCCTCCTCCTCATCCGCACAGCCTTTCGCCCCACACTGGGACCCACAAGCGCTGCCCCAGGCCTGTGCAAAGCGTGGCAGCTCTGTGCTGCCTGGGCTGCAGGTTCCTCCCCCCCCTCCCCCAGCCCAGCTCCCCTCCTGGGAGCTCCCTGCAGGTACCGTGTAACATGTTTTGACTGTTTGACATGTAACTGTTAATTTTTAGAGCTAAACCCTGATGTTTTGTGTGTCTGTGGGTGTACTGCTGTGTACCTAACACTAGAGTAAGATGTGCAAAATTAAGCCTCAGTAAAGAGTCCCCTAAACCCTGTAGAGTTTAAAAGACTGATGCAACCCCCCCCACCCTCCAGCTCTGCCGTGGGGGCCAGGCACGCTCTCCCCACCCCAACCCCTACCCCCCCTCACCCCTGGGGTGTCTTCCATGTGCCCCCTCCCTGGGACACCGCATGGGGCCACCACCCTGTGTTGGCTCCCGCAGCACCCGGGTGGCCTTGCAGCAGTGGGCACACGTGGGGCTGGCCCCCCCAGTGGGGGGCTGGTGAGGCGGGGGGCTCCTGAAGATGCTTTGGAAATGATGTGACTGCCTGTACAGACTATTCTTTTTTGGGTTTGTTTTTTTTTCTCTTTGCTTGCAAGATATTTTTATAATAAAAGTGAAGAGTCCTGTGCTGCTCCTGCACATCAGTGTGTACCCAGTGCTTGGGGGTCACCTCATCTGCCCAGGGGGTGTGTGATGGGGGTCAGCATGTCCTGTAGTGTGGGCAAGAATGGGGAGGGGTCTTATCCTGCACAGCCCTGCCGTGTGCTGCAGAGGGAGAGAGGAAGAGGAGGAAGATGGCAGCAGGAGGTTGGTCATGGTGATGGTCCCTCTGGGCTGTGGGAGAGCTCTGACCAGCTCTCCCCATGCAGCCCTGCTGCATCTTTGGGTCCTTCCCTCCCACGGTGAGCTGGGGTGCCCAAATTGGGGTGCAGGCAGGCTGGGTGCTACTTGCAGCCTGTGCTGTGGGTGAGCTGAGCATGTCAGTGCTCTGCAGCAGCCTTTCCTCCTTCCCAAGGCTGGAGCTGGCAGCTCAGCTGGTTCTGGCACACAGGTTGTGTCTTTACTGGGGCCAGGGACCGTGGGGAGAGGTTTTCTGGGGCAATGGGCAATGTGGAGGGTGGGGCTATGAAGGAGAAGGTCCAAAATGAGCTTGCTGCCCAGGCTGGGCTTTCTCAGCACTGAGCTGCTCCCGATGGCGTCACACCACCCTCCAAAGCAGGAGTGGGAAGGGGACAGCCTGGCCCCTGCCCTTGGCACAGCTGCTGCTTCCCGGCAGGGGCAGCTGCTGGGATTCCCAAAGGACCCTCCCCAGGGTGCTGCAGGGGGTAAAGTGGGTGTCCCCACACCCTGCTGCCCTTCGGGGCAGGGTGGGGGTACTTGCCAGCACCCTGCCTGCACCTGGACTGAGCATCCCTGTCCTTGCTTGGCTTGGGGGGCCTGGCCTCCCCCAGGGCCCAGCTCCAGGGGCAGCAGCAATGGGCTGCAGGGGGTCCCACATCCCCTTCAGCATCCACAGTGCAGGGAGGGTACCCCCACATGCTGCCTGCAGGTTTTGTAGCTGACACCCCTGACCCCCACTCCCACCTCCAGCCCACCCCCCAAGCCCCAGGTCGGTGTGGATCTGCCCTGCAGAGAATGCTCAGCACCTGGCACAGCTTTGGCTTTGTTGGCATCTGCCTTTTATTGGCTGGGGGTGGGGGGAGCAGGGGACATGGGTTGGGTCCAGCTCTGCCTCTGGGGCCATTCTCAGAAGGGGAAGCTCAGGGTGGGGGACACACGGACCAGGCAGGTGCTGGGGCAGGTGAGACACAGTGAGCAGCTTGGGGAGGGGACTCGGGGTTGTGCTCAGCCAGCTGCCTGTGCTGGTGACGGTGCCACGGTGCCAGCCCTGCCCGGTCACCTCTCCCTACAGCCGTGCTGGCTGCGTGAGCCATGGCCCAGCCCAGAGGGCCTGATCCTGCCCCAGCTCATCCTTCCTGCTGCTCAAAGGCCATTGCCTCGTACATCAGCTGTGATGGTTTCCAGGCCCTGCTGCGCTTCTGCAGCCACAGGAGATGAAAGGATACACACTTCCCCCTCTGGATTTGCCCCCAGGAGCCCTGGGGCTGGACCCACAGCCACACAGCCGGGAGGGTGGCACTGCCCCTCAACGCACGGGGTCCCTAAGGGATGGGCAGAGAGGGACAACAGGGGATGAGGACACATGGTCACCTGGAGGGACAAGACAGGGATGATGCTAGCCAGGCCGGGCTGGGTAGGGGATGGGGCCGGGGTGATGGCACAGCCCACGCTGGCAGCCTGGGGACCACGGGGTGCTGCCCGTCCCACGCCTGGCTCTATAGGTCCAGGACCTCCCCTGAGTAGGCGCTGGGGTCCTCGTCCGACCGCGTGTTGACCTTGAACTGCCGCCTCAGGAAGCCCCCGTAGCGCTTCTGATTGTCCCACTTCAGCTTGGGCCGGATCCGGCGCATGAAGCCACCGTAACGCTTGTGCAGCTCTGCCAGCTCTTGCCCCTCAGGCCCGGCCCCCGTGGGCTCCTCGCCCCCATCTCCAGCCAGCTCCGGGCCTGGGTAGTCCTGGGGGGCTGCCCGCTCCCCCAGCTTGCGGCCGAAGCCCCCAAACTTCTTGCTGAGGCCGCCCTTGCTGTGGGCGTTCTCGCGCAGGAGGGAGAGCAGCTTCCCCTTGGCTAGTTTCTTCATGAAGCCACCGTAGCGCTTGGCTGGGGCTGGCAGCAGCTCCCCAGGACCCAGCTCCTGCCCAGGCTCTGCCTCTTCCTCCTCCACCTCCCTCGGGGATGGGTCTGTCCCTTCAGCCAGGGCCACCAGCGGGGCCAGGAGTGCCAATGCCTTCCTGCACGTCTCCCACTCAGGGCCAGGGGGTGAGGAGCCCTCGCACTCCCGCAGGCACATCTGTAAGACAGCGGCCCCAGGGCACCCACCGGTATCAGCCCACTGCTTGGGGTGAACCCCCCAACCCCATCCCACCTTCCTCTCACCCTGCCCGGAGGGTGTCCCCATCCCAATCCTGCACCCACTCTGCTGACAAGCTCACCCAAAACCCTAAGCTTGCACCTTCCCAGCACCCCACAATTACCACCCCAGCAGCACCCGGTTCTGCCAAACATGCACTGGTGCTTGTGATGCCCCCGTAGCTGTGACACCCCCCCGCTCCTGGCTGCATGGGGCTGGCACTCACCAGGGGCCGGATGCTGCTCTCTGCGCCGCGGGCCTGGGCCGTGCAGAGCGAGCACTGGGTCACGCAGTCCGCAGATGCCACCGTGGCCAGGGAGAGGCAGAGCGCCAGCGCCAGTGCCCACCGTGCCATCTCACCCCGCAGCCGTCGCCTGGGGAGGGCAAGACAGCACAGAGCCCATCACCTTCCCTGTGCCAGCCCCGGCGAGTCCATCACCACCCCGCTGGCACCCTCAGTGTCAGGCACCTACCGCCCACATGGCTGCTCCTGGGGATGGGCACTGGGACCTGTGCCTGCACGACTCACCTTTGGGAGCTGCTGCTGGCTCCCAGGGTAGGGGGAAAGGGCGCTGGAGTGACCCACGAGGACACTGCGGGCTGCAGCTTGGTCCTTGGCACAAACCCTGAGCCACAGCCAGGCCCCTGGGGCCACCAAGGTCCCCAGAGTAACAATCAGGAGGATCCCATCCCATCCCACCCCATCCCATCGCTCCTTCCACACCATTAGAAAGAAAAGCCCCTTTTTTCCTTGAGCACCGCGTTCCCCTGCAGTGTTTCGCCGTTGTGTGGCACAGAGGGGATGAATCACCAGCTCTCCCCCTCGGCCTTGGGGAAGAAAAGCTCAGCGCTGAGAACTGCTGGCAGAGCAGGGCCAGGAGGAGGATGCCATCACCCGGTACAGCCTCACCGCCTCACCCGGGTGTTGCGCCACGCACCAGGGGCAGCACCAGTTCCCCTCCATCCCACCTGCTGCTTCTGCTGGGCTGCTGCAGCAAGAGGCAGGGGGGAAAAAAAAGCCAGATTTCAGGTTGGAGCCTCCCCACAAGCCACAATCGCTGCCCAGCCTGCCTGGAGCCCTGGCAGAACCTCTCACCTCCACAGACCAGGCCAGGGAGCGCTGAACTCGCCCTGCGATGGCCAGGAGAGGGGCTGTGCCAGCGGCAGTGCCCCGTGCGGCTCCAGAACCCCCTAGCTGAGGTCAGAGGGGGCAGCACTGACCCCAGCTGCGGTGCCACGGGACCATGATGCCCCTAGGACCACGGTGGCCCTGGGAACAAGAGCCCACCCCAAAGGGATGCGCTGGCAGCAAGCACCCGCCTGCCTCAGTGGCTGCTTTTATCTAGGGTGGAGAGGCATGACCCAGAGGGATCTGTTACACATTAATGACGCATATCAGAGACTATTGTATTCTCCAGCAGTATCTGCTAATGTACTGTAATTGGCACTGATGAAGAAATGTTAATGCCACAGTATTAATTCATGCTAGATTAAAATTTAATTGGAGTTATCTGCACCGTGGTGTGTGGAGCTGTCTGCGTGCCTCGGCTGCGCTGCACACCCTGAGCAGCCCGGAGCCCATCACCTCAACTCACCTTGGCAGAGCAGCAGCCCCTGGGGCAGGGAGATGCCCAGGATGGGCACAGGCATGGCAGGACATCAGCGAGCTCCCTTGCTGCTGAGACACGGTGAAGGTCCTTTACTGCCTCCCCCCACACCAGGACAGCACCGATGAGTGAGGACTCACCAGCCACGGCAGGTAGGTGCCAGCTGCAGCACCGAGGGGAGGGAAGCTCCCAAGAACAACCTGGTAGGAATCTTTTCCCCCTATTTTTCCCATCCACTTTCCCTCCCTTGCCATATTCCACTGTCAGCAGCCCTGTGCCCTGCTGCAGCTGAAGAATCGGGGACTTCATGGCACTCAGGGGCTGCATCTCTCCAGGGCACAGTGGGGCCAAGGACCCTCCATGCCCAGGCACCCCAGGATATTGCTGCAAACGTACCTTGTCCAGGCAGTGCCACAAATACCCCCACAGCACTCTGCCTGCTCCTGTGACCGGGGCGAGGGACTGGCAAAACTGGGGCAGGAAAAGGGGGGGAAGACAAAGGGAAGCTTTGGACAAAAGCAGAAAGCAGCACACAAAGGGAGGAAGAAGAAAAGCAGAGTTAGAGCATGATCCCGTGTTACCTGGAGGAGCCCCGAGGCTCTGCAGCCATCCCTCCTGCAGAGACACGATGGGATTGTGACAGCATCTGGCAATGCCAGCGGTGGGTCCTGGCTGCCACGGCTGCCCCATAGCACATCCTACCTGGGCCAGGCATCTGCTGGGGTCCTCTCTTTCCCTGTTGTATTTTTCCCCAAGTATTCAGCGCCCAGGCTTTGCTCACACATGGAAAAGCCCTGAGCTCTGTCTGTGCACCTCAGGAGCCCGTTACAGCCTCGGTGGCCCAAGGAAGGACGGGGAACCCAGGCTCTGACCAACCTCCCCAGTTATGATTAGCCTGTGATGATTCCTGGGGAGGGATGGGAACAGATCTCCCAGGCTGAGCAGGTCTCTCCTCCCACACAGGTCTAACTCAGGCAGGTTAGGATCCCACAGGTATTTCTGGTGAAGAAGAAGAAGAATCACCTTCCTCACCTTTAAAAATTACCTGGGCCAGCCCTCAGGACAAGGCTTCTCAATGACTTTTGGAACAGAATCACATCAAAACCCAGCTCTGTGGCCCCTGCTGCTGCCTGAGCCAGGTGGGGGGAGACAGAAACCTCCCACCTGTCCTCCCCCCTGCTCCCTTTGCCCCTCCAAGCCCCAGGTGTCCCCACTGCCAGGGTGGCAGACATGGCATCAAAACGAACCCCAGCAAAGCTCTGGGCAGTGGTTTATGAGCTCCAAAACCTCTCGAGGGACGAGAGGAGCACTTGTGGCCAGGTGGGAGCCCATCCTTAATACCACAACAAGCCCGACGACCAGGAGCAACTCTTGGCACCGTGGCTTGGAGGGGAGGGGATGTTTTTAAATGGGGTCCCTCTTTGGTGAGCAGGAGCTACCCCCTGCCCAAGGGAAGAGGAGTGGGATGGAGACCCCGGCAGCCCTACCTGCTGCTGCTCCCCGTCCCGCCGAGCAGCCGCTTCGCCAAGTGGGGATGAGTCGTGGTTGGCGGGTCCCTGGGTGTCAGGCTGAGGTGCTCATCGGTGGTGAGGCCCTGTGGCGGTGCCCGGGGTGCCCACCGGACTCACCGCCCGCCGGCTCCCACCCTGCTTTTATGGCCACGGAGTCTCCTCCTGCCGCGGGGCCCGGCTGCGCTCGGCGCCGCCGAGCCAATCGGGGCGAGGGAAGCTGTGAATAATCAGCCCCGCAGCTTCTTCGCCACCTCCTGAGCAGCTCTCCTGCTGCACCGGGGTCTCCCCGCAGCCCCTCGGCTGGCCTGGGGACCGGGGTGCACGTCCCACCGCTGCACTGCCATCAGCTGCATCCCCCGGGGACCCCCGTCGGGGGCAGCCTCAGTCCTCAGGGCCAGAACGTGTGTGCCCCAAACACAGGAGGTGGCAGGGGACTGGGACAGGGTTTGTCCCCCTCCTGAGCTGCCTGTTGGGGAAGTTTGGCTTTCTGGGGGTGTGAATTCCCCCTCTACACCAAATTCAAATCCTGCCCAAGAAGGGGAGGGGGGGGATGAAGCTCTGAACCCCTCCTTCTTGCTCCCCAGGCTCAGGACAGGCACCATCCTCGTGAGGATGCTGGGGAGAGGAGCGAGCCCAGTCGAAGCTGCTGGGAAGGGTCAGAGGGTCTTCAGGCCCTGGGATAGGCTGGTACCCCCCAACCCACCCAGCCCAGCTGCAGTCAGGCAGCAAAGTCCTTGCAGGTAAACCCCCCCCAACCTCTGCATCGATGGGGCTCAGACCCACCGGGCTTCCCCCAACTGCCCTCTCTCAGTCCCCCTTCTCCTGGGGGCAAACCCAAAGAGATGAGCCAAAGGGGCAGAGGGAATGGGGTGGGGTGACAGAGAAACAACCCCCCCCACACACACACACCCCTTCCCTTCTCAGCCCCGATTCCTGTTTGCACATTTCTGAGCCAAATTTGAATGTGAAGGAGGGCAGTGCTGGGCATGCCAGGGCATCCCCTGAGCCTGAGCACCACCAGCCTCCAGCACTGTGTCCCAACACCCCTCCAGCACCCACCCCACTGGGGAGCTGCAGGGCCAAAGGGGGGTTGGGGGGCTGACCCCACAGGGCCAGACCGCCCCGTCCCATCCCCTGCAGCCCTGGTGGGTGTGAGCACATCCTACACGCTGCCGCCACTGCAGCCCGTCCTCCGGCTTTGAAGACACAGCTATTTTTATCAGAGCTCAAGAGGGATGTTTCCCAGCAACCTGCCTTTCTCCCCGGCTCGAACACCAGCTGCAGGACCCCGTGCCCCCTGCGCAGCCCCCCCAGCGCTGGCGAGGGGCAGGAGGGGCCGCTGGCACAGCTGGGACCAGCAGGATGGATTGCTCCAGTTGCTCCATGGTCCCCCCATCCCCAAGGCTGATGGCTGCCTCCACGAGCACCCACCTTTGGGGTGCCAGGCTCTGCTCCCCAGGAAGCACGTGGGACCCCGCAGCTTTTGCTGGGAGGTGGATTTTGGCTCACCTGGGTGGGGATTGTACCAGCACAAAGGGACTGAGGGAGCAGGGAGAGGCAAGGGCAGAGCATCCTGCACTTCCAATGGAGATGCCTCCTGTGGGACCCACCCTGGGATGTGGCAGTGCTGCAAAGAGGGGGAATGGAGCCAGGGCCTCGGGGGGGGGGCATGGGCAGGGGGCAGCTATGACCCCCCCTCACTTGGTGTGCTGAGCTCAGGAGAACAAAACACAGCTGCAAACCACCACAGACACCCTTGGCCAGGAGCTGGAGGGACTCACCAGGCAGGTTTAATCCTTGCTGCTAGGGCTAGCGCTCCTGGGGGCACCACACACACACCATGGGGAGGAGCGTTTCTTTCACTTAAACCCATTATTTCTATCAACCAGCCCCCCAGCCCCATGAAGTCCCCCCCTAAAGCCCAGCTTCCCTGATTTAACCTGCCATTGTACAGGCAAACAGCTCCATCCAGGAGTCTGTGTGAGAGCAACAGCGTCACCCCAAAAAGCTGGTGCCTGCCCAAGGACCACAGAGTGCAGAGAAGAGCAGCGTGGCCACGGCTGCTGGCACATCCCCCACCCCAAAAGCAGACCTGCTTGCAGCATCCTCCCAGAGCCCAGCGGCCTGGGGTACATCCCCCTCCCATGCAGGGTAATTGCACCAGAGGGAGACATGCTTCTGGAGATGGAGCAAACCCCAGGGGCACAGAGAGAAAAGTCCTTGGTAATAAGGTCCCTTCCTCACCCTTTGCTCCAGGAGGGAGGTTGAGTTACTCCTGCCCCTAAAGCAGGTTTATTATCTTACATGTGTCAACCTATGTGCTGAGATGGGTGACAGGGTCCTCCCTGGGGCTGGTTGGGGTCCAGGCAGGAGTGTGGGGATGTCAGGGTGGCCCCCCAAGAAAGGAGCTGGGAGCAAACCCACTCACCAGCAAGTTTAATTACTATTCATCTGTCGCTTCCTAATGGGAAACCGCCTCTGAGTCACACTGACATTTCCCTGGGACAATGGTAATTAAGCACCCGGGTAAGAGCAGTGTGCAGTAATGGAGAAGTTAAGTTTCCTTAACTACAGGAGTGAAAAGTGGCTTCAGTGGGGAGGGGGGGGGGGGACGAGCCTGCGCACCCGGCTCCTCGAGAGCAGGTGGGAGGTAATGGCAGCTAACGTCACACAGCACTGCTGCACTGCCCCCAGCCCAGCCCAGGGCATCCTCAGGGTACCCAGCTCCCTGCCCTGGGATGGGTGGGGGGAAAGGGTCCCCGCAGCAGGGATGAGCTCACCCAGCTATTCGGGCTGTGCCCTGAGCAGAGGGACTGTGACCCAGCACTGTCAGTGGGAGCATCCCATGGGATGGCAGTCGTTCTGTGGCAGTTCCTCCAGCACAATCAGCTCCATCCTATTCAGCAGGACAGGGCTTTTCCAGAAACAGCCCCATTGCTCGCCCTAAAGTGATGCCAGCTGGGCAGGGTCAGCCTGGAGGAGAGAAGGCTGTGGGGGGACCTCATTGCAGCCTGCCAGTGCCTGAAGGGAGCAGAGGAACAGGAGGGGAATCTGCTTGTTCAAGGGCAGAGACTGGCAGGACAAGGGGATGGATTAAAGCTGGAGGAGGGAAGAGTTAGATTGGATATTAGGGGGAAGTTCTTTGCAGAGAGAGTGGTGAGGGGCTGGAACAGGCTGCCCAGAGAGGGGGTGGGTGCCCCATCGTGTCTGGGGGTGTTCCAGGCCAGGTTGGATGGGGCCCTGGGCAACCTTGTGTAGCTCCAGGCCTGAGGTTGGTGTCCCTGCCTGTGGCAGGGGGTTGGAGCTCTGTGACCCTTGGGGTCCCTTCCAACCCATGCCAGTCTGGGATTCTATGATTCAAAGCACAAAAATAAACACGTTCAGTTATTTGGTAAAGGCAGATCCATTGTACCTGATATTCCTGAGGTAACTGCTTGGGAAACTTCTGCCAGGCTGCTGTGGGCAGGGCAGGAGGTGCCCCTTTTGCAGGCAGGCACAGGGATGGGGCAGCAAGGGTGGCTGTGGGGGTGAGGGATGCACCAGACTCATTCCATGGGTCCCAAGAGCTCCAGTAGGGACAACTGGGGGGCTAAACCTGTGGGTCTGCTCCCAACCACCCATGGGAGCTGTGTGGTCCCCAACTGACCACAGCAGCGAATCCTCTGGTGGCTGTGCCGGTGCGATGTGGAGGTGGATGCCAGGTGGGCTGAGCAGGGGGAGGTCACTGCTCCCAGGGATGCAGCAGATTTAAGCCCATGCCTGTGTCATGCCATGGTGGCTCGAGGTCACCGCCTGCGAGCACGGGCACCCGCCTGGCAGGCCTGCTGCACATCCTGCTGCACATCCTGCTGCAGGCCTGCCAGGCGGGCGCCCGTGCTCGCAGGCGGTGACCTCCCTGCGTAGGCAGGAGGCACAAGTGGCCACTTGAGGCTGGGATAAAAAGCTGAGCCCACGTAGTCACATCCCTGCCATCATCCCTGCCATCATCCCAGCCAGCCAGCACCATGCCAGGCAGCCCAGCCAGCAGGCACCCTGGGGTGCTGTGGCACATCCCCCCTCAGGCAGGATGTGGAGTGGATCCATTTCAAAGCAAACTGAGTTAAAACCAGGTGGAAAAGGGGCAGCCTGCGCCCTGCCACCCTGCTGCAAAGGGTCAGCGGCACTTGGCCCAGCTGCTAAACTCTATAGTGCTGGGGGATCTGGGGGTCTCCAGCCCCTCCACAGGGAGACCGGTGTGATGCAGCACTGAGTGGCTGCAGGCTGTGTGTTTGGAGCAGCACAGGAGTGAGTTAAGGAACGGGTAATGTCTTGGGCTCCTCTGTAAATGGGCTGTGCAGGGGCTCTCCTTGGGCTCTGCAGATGCTCTCCTTGACTGTCGGCAGAGCACGGCCAAAATCAGCCACCCGGGGGGGCAGGAAAACACCTGGAGAAGTGTCTGGGATCTGATCACCATTCCCCACGGGAAGCCCCAAACCCTGGGTGTTGCTGGCTGCCCACCCCCGGCAGCATCAGGCCCCGCAGCCCCACACCAGGATGAGCCCTCTGGCCCCACGCAGGGTGGATGGATGCTCTTGAAATCCCCGGCCAGGGGGGGGAGAGGAGTTTGGGGATGATGTGGGAGCACGGGACCCCTGTGTGAGGGCACAGCCACCGCATGGCACCCGCCTGCCAGGGCCTCTTGCCACAGCAGCCCCTGGGGCATGGGGGATGCTGCCATCCCGGGGGATACCCTGCAGCCCCCGGGGGCTGCTCTTCCCTAATTTGGGGGGTGCCGATGTACTCCCCGTTCCACGGGCAGCCAGCCTGCGGGTCCCCAACCCCCCCCTGCCATGCCAGCGCCCGCCCAGCACCGGCTCCCCCGGCATCTCAGCCAGTTTCCCGGGGAACCTCCAGCTGGCAGCACCCCGCCGTTGAGCCCCGGGAGCGGGATCGGGCCGTGCCGGGCAGGATGAGCGCAGCGCCCCCCCCCCGAATTCCCGGTGCCCCGCAGGGCTCCCTGCAGTGTGCCGAGTCCCATCTCCCGCTGCGCGGCCCCCGGGGCGTCACCCCCCCCCTCCCTCCCCCCCCCATCCCTCCCTCCCTCCCTCCCTGGTGCGCCGCCCCTCCTCCCCGCCGCACCACCCCCTCCCGGTGCACCGAGCACGGCCGCACGGCCCCGCCGGGCACCACCCCCACCCCTCTCCCCGATGCACCGACCGTCCCGGCGCGGTGGGAGGGGGGGATGGGGGGGAGGGGGAGGGGCGGCTCACCCCCCGCCGTTACATAAGGGGTTACGTCAGGGCGCGCGGCCCCGCTCTTATCCCGCCGCCGCCGCCGCGCAGCGCCCAGCCCGGAGCCCGCCGCCGCCGCCGCAGGTAAGCCCCGTGTGCCCGTGCCGGGCCCTGTGGGGAGCGGGAGACCAGAGCGGCCCCCGGGCGCCGCCACCCCCATGAGCGGCCTGTTTACACCGGGGCGGCGCGTACCACAGCGGCAGGGTGGCGGCGGGGCCGGCCGCCGCGCTGAGACCCCGCCGCGCTGAGGTTCCCTGCCGCCTCGGCGTCCTGTTTAACGGCCCCGGGTTACCCGTACCGGGCCGCCGACACCTTCCCCCATAGTTTGGGGGGGGGGGGGGGGGCCCGGTTCTCGGCGGCGTCCCCAGCGCTTCCCCCCCCCCCCCGCCGCCGCCGTGGTTCGCCCCGCGGCGCCGTGATTGGCTGAGCGCTTAAAGGGGCTGGCAGGGCGCGCTTTTCCGCCCTCCGACGCGGCGGCGCGTGCCCCCTCGCCGGCGCGGCGCTCCCCGGCGCGCGGGCCGGGGAGGGAGGGGAGGTGGGGGGGGGGGCGGCAGCGGGCGCGCGGCCCCCCCAGAGCGGCGCCATGGAGACGGCGGATGGCGGCCGCCGCGGGACACAAAGGGCGACGCGGCGGCGGGCGGCCCGGAGAGGCCCTATGGCGGCGGCTGCAGCAGCGGCGGCTACAGCGGTGGGTCCCGTCCCGGGTGTCGGCGGGGCCCTGCCGCGGTACAGCCTGCTGGCCGAGATCGGCCGCGGGGCCTACGGCGTGGTGTACGAGGCGGTGTCGGGCCGCAGCGGCGCCCGGCTGGCGGTGAAGCGGATCCGTTGCGACGCCCCCGAGAACGTGGAGCTGGCGCTGGCGGAGTTCTGGGCCCTGACGAGCCTCCGGCGGCAGCACCCCAACGTGGTGCGCTTCGAGGAGTGCGTCCTGCAGCGGCACGGCCTGGGGCAGCGCATGAGCCACGGCAACAAGCGCAGCCAGCTCTACCTGCGCCTCGTCGAGACCTCCCTCAAAGGTACCCAGACCCCCCCCCGCACACCCCCGGCCGCCCCTGGAGGCCACACTTCCCCATCCCCCCCGAGGAGGCCCCCGCACCCCCCCCCCACATCCCCCCCCCCCCCCCCCAGGAGGCCCCCTCACACCCCCACCCCCCACATTTATCCCTCCGAGGAGACCCCCTCACAGCCCTCCCTCTCCCCTCCCCCCCAGGAGCCCCCCTCTCACACACCCTCCCCCCTTTCCCCCCAGGAGCCCCCCTCACACACACCCTCCCCCCTTTGCCCCCAGGAGCCCCCCTCACACACACCCCCCACACCTTCCCCCCCCCGAGGAGCCCCCCTCACATCCCTCCCCCACCTTCCCCCCCCCCCAGGAGCCCCCCTCACACACACCCCCGTTCCCCTCCCAGGAGCCCCCCTCACACACCCCCCTTCCCCCTCCGAGGAGCCCCCCTCACAACCCCTCCCCCTCTTCCCCCCTCCGAGGAGCCCCTCTCACACCTCTCTCCTCCCCCCCACTCCACGAGGAGCTCCTCCCCTCCCCAATCCCCCCACCCCCGAACGCTCATCCCCCCGGGAAGCCCCCCGTACCCAGGGCCTCCTGCCCCCCCACCTCCCATGTTATTGCCCCAGCACTCGGGCTCTGCCACCTCTGTGCTGTCATGGGGGTGCCCCATGTAGGGTGCCCCGGTGTCTCCCTTCCCCAGGGACACCCATCCTGGACACCCCCATGCCAGGTGCTGCTGCTGCCCTCCCTTGCTTCACAACGTCACCCATTGCTCAGATCACTCCTGTGCCTCGCCTGCCCCCAGAGAAGCACCCAAAGCCACCATCCCAGCCTGCCCCCAGCTCTCACAACACCCCTCCCTCCATCTTTAATCACCTTTTTGCTGGTATAGCCCCCCTGAGCTCCCCCCACTGCACCTCTGGGTGTCCTAGACACCTCTGTCCCCACTGCTAGTCTTGGGGTCCCGCTGCTCCATCACTTGTCTTGTCCTGTCCCTGCAGGGCTTGTCCCTCTGCTGCCCAGCACCCTTGTTTGCTGCCACACACCCAGAGAACCCCGTGGGACCCCTGCCCCATGCTGTGCCCTGGGGGTCTGTCTGTGTGCCCCCTCCACTCCCCATCCTCTGCGTGCTGCTCGCTGGGACACCCTTCCCTAAGCCCCATCCCCATGACTTGCTGGGTCTCTCATTGTACTCTGCAGCACCCCAGCCCTCTGCCTCTACTCCTGAGGGACCCCGTTATCACCTCCAGGCTCAGACCCAGCTCTGGGGACCATGCCTGCATGTCCTTCAGTCCTTCCCTGCACCCTCTGCCAGCACTTACCTCCTCCCCCTAGGTTGCACCCCCTTCCTGGGGCTCCCTCTGCTATCCTGACCAGTGCCATAGCCCATGCAATTCCTTTGGGGACCTTCACCAGTCTACCCCAGTCACACCATGGGGACATCTCCCCACGTTTTGTCTGCCATTCAGTCACATCTGCTCCAAGCACCCCGAGGCTGCAGCTTCTCAGGGTGCTGTGCCTGCTTCCTCAGCTCCTACAGCTTTGGGACGGTTCTTTGTGCTCTCCTGTGCCTGTTCCCCTCCCAAACCCTGGCTCTGTGGGACAGCCCTGGAAGCAGCAGTGCCTGTAGCCTGGCCTGACACCCCCATCTTCCCCTGGGGTCCCTCAGCAGCATCGTGGGGCTGTCAGGGGTCACCTTCTGCTGCCCCAGTCGATGGCTGTAGTGGTGACATCTCTGCAACGCTCCCTCCCTCTGCTGCCTTGGCTGCTTGTCAGCCTGAGCTCTGCCAACGTGCAGGGAAGATGTGGAAAAGTACTGCAGCCCTGTATCCTCAATGCCCCCGTGCCCACCAGCCTGTCACAGCCAGAGCCAGCTCCCCCCAGCCCTCCCACCCAATAACCTGTGTGTTCAGACTCCTCTCTTCTCCTGGGGGGCTCCATCTCCTCCTGCTCCCCCCAGCTCAGCCCCCTGCCCAGTGTAGGCAGCCTCCAAACTGTGTGCAAGGCACAGACTTCAGGCAAGGATGCTGAGATGCATCCTGTGAGCAGATGAGGGAAGGGTTAGATTGGGTATTAGGGGGAAGTTCTTTGCAGAGAGAGTGGTGAGGGGCTGGAACAGGCTGCCCAGAGAGGGGGTGGGTGCCCCGTGTCTGGGGGTGTTGCAGGCCAGGTTGGATGGGGCCCTGGGCAACCTTGTGTAGCTCCAGGCCTGAGGTTGGTGTCCCTGCCTGTGGCAGGGGGTTGGAGCTCTGTGACCCTTGGGGTCCCTTCCAACACAGACCAGTCTGGGATTCTGTGCCAGGCTCTTGGGCTGCCCTGCCTGTCCCTGCCCTGCTTTTGGGGGAACATGTCCTGGGGCACATGCTTGGGCCTGCCTGGCTCTTGCCCATGCAGATTGCCCTTGCTCTCCCTTCACACTCCATGCACAGCTCTCAGGGAGCCTCCCTGAGAAGGGCAGTGCCTTCACTTCTGCACAGCCTGTGTGCTTCTGTTATGTGCTCCTGTGGGCACACCTCCCTGGGAGAGGAGCAGACTCTGGGCCCCCCCTTGTCGTGTTGCACACCCTGGGAAGAGGTGGCATGGCTTGGGAGAAGCTCTTGGCTCAACTATGTGTGCCCCCTGTCTCTAGGTGGGGAGAGACCCCCTCCAGCATGCCTGCCCCTGCCCTGCTTGCAGCCCTCTGAAGGTGGGGGCAGAGCTGGACTCTCCAGCCTGTGAAGGTGGGGGCAGAGCTGGGCTCTCCAGCCTGTGAAGGTGGGGGCAGAGCTGGGCTCTCCAGCCTGTGAAGGTGGGGGCAGAGCTGGGCTCTCCAGCCTGTGAAGGTGGGGGCAGAGCTGGGCTCTCCAGCCTGTGAAGGTGGGGGCAGAGCTGGGCTCTCCAGCCTGTGAAGGTGGGGGCAGAGCTGGGCTCTCCATCCCAAGGCTGGAGGGGCAGCGTCACTCCCCAAATCAGAGCGCATCCTTCCCTGCCTCCTGGCTGTGTTGTGCTGGCCTCAGACTGGGGCAGTGCCTGTGTTTGCTGCCTTCCCAAGCTCTGCCTCTTGTAAGGCACTGGTAAATATCTTGCCCACAATAATCTAGAGCTGGCTGAGCCTCCCAGGTCTGCCTGCTGCCCTTCCCTGGGCGCAGCACGTGGGCTGTGTGCGTGGAGCTGCCGTGCCATTCTGCACGACCGCAGCTGGGCTATTTATGGGCCTGCACAGATGCTGTGCTGGGGCTGAGGGCACAGGGGGAGGGGGATTAGTTGAGGGAGATTTTAGGAATTGGGAGCACAACTGTTGGAATACCAGGCCGTGGTGTGGGTCTCAGCTACAGCTCGGAGCCTCAACCTTCTTCAGGTGGAGATGTGGGAGGGTAAATTTAAGGGCAGAATGCAGAGAAGGAAGCTGAAAGCCCAGCACAGAGCCTGGAGGAGAGGCACATCCTTGAGTGATGTGCTTGGTGCCCTGGTACACGTGCTCCTCCCAGGCTTGTGCACAGCCATGTGCTGGTTGTCCCTAACCCACAGCAGCCATACAGCCGCCTTGTTAAGTGAACAGGAATAATGCTTCCCTTCCTAGCACGTCACCCATGGGGCCAGCAACTTCCCATTGGTGCCCAGCCTCACTGGGTGGGCTGCCCTGGCATCACCCACCTGTGTTACCATCAGTCCAGACACCCCAGTTCGTGGTGCCAGCTCTGGTCTCTGGCACAGAGGGAGGCAGAGGTTACATGCAGCAGTGGGATGATGCTGGTTCTGCTGCCATTAGATTATCTCTTCCCCCCTCCCTCCTCCCCTGTGTTGCTAAGCAAATTAGCAAGCTGTTAACGAGCTCCCAGGATAGGTTGTGGGAAGGAAGGCTGCTGCAGGGATGGGGAGGTTAAGGTGTGCCATCCTGTGCTGGGGCAGGGAGCCTGGGGGGGGGTGTGCTGGCTTGTCTGCATCTCTTCATCCCCTGGCTGCTTGACTCCAGTTTGTTACCCTGTCAGCTCTAGGAAGCGGCTTCCCAGCTCTTGATGTTTAAAGCTGTTTGTTTTGAAGGCAGGAAGATGATTTAACAGCTAAAACACTTTCAGATTATAGAAAGAAAACGAGGAAATATTCCTCTTGGCTTTAGCCTCTCCTAGCAGCACTCCACCCAAAGTGCAGTGCAGGGTGCTCCCAGCTGCTACTGGGTCAGCAGCAGCCTCCCTGTGCTTGCTGAGCTCCAGGGGGACAGGTTTTAAATCAGAGCCTTTCTTTTTATGCTAAAAACAAACCTGGGTTGTCAGAGGCAGCAGGTTCTGGCTGCTGGTGAACTGGTTTTTGAGTGGTTTCCCTGTGGGAAGGGGCTGTCAGCAGTGCTACCCTGTGAATGCTCCCACCCTCCCTGGCTGTGTGTGATGGGCTGGGGGCTCTGCTGCGCCCCCCACATTGTGGTGTGGTTCCTGGCTGAGAAGAGCCAAACCCTCCTGTCGTCCCCCCCCCATGCTGGGGCTCTGTGGGTGCTGAGGGGAGTGGGGGAGTGAAGCCCCATGCCCTGCTGCTTGTCCCTGGGGTTTAGCAGACCTGAGGTGGTGGCAGCAGTGTGAGCTGGGGCTCATCTGGCTGTGCAAAGGTCTCTGTGCCCAAAATGAGCAGCTTCTGCTTCAGTTTCCATGCTGTCATGCTAGTCTCACCAAACAGTGGCTTGCACAGGAGGAGCTGCTATTCCTGGTTGGTGTTCTGCTCTCCAGAGCCAAACTGCCCTGCTCCCACTTGGCCCTTTGGCTGATGTGCTGAGCCCCACTCCAGCACCTCAGGGTCTCATCTGGCCCCTCAGAGTCCACCCAAGTGCCCTGAACCTCCAGCCTGCTCACCCTTCCTCCCATCCCCCCAGACCTAACCCTTCATCTTCTGCCCAGGGCAGGGAGGTGCAGCCAAATCCTGGTGTTGTGCAGCCTTTCATTTCCATAGCAGTAGCCATGGATACAGACTGTTTGTGCAAATAACCAATATTCCCACCCCCACTGATCACTGACCATTGCAGGCATGGGTGCTGGGCAGCCCAGGGCTTGGTGTCCTTGGCTTTACCTGCTGCTGGAAGTTTTGCTTTCCCAGATGCTCTCAAGGGCTTTGCAAAATAACACCCCCCCAACTCTGTGGGATGGGTGGAGTTATATAACTGCCTCCAGAGCACTTGGACTCATCCCTGTGACTTGTTTGCTGTGCCAGAGGCCAGTGGTGTCCTCAAGCTTCTCCCTGATGGTGCTTGAGGGTAAAAAAAAAAAAGTCATAAATAATCCTGGTTCCTCCAGCAAAATGATGCCCTGGTTGTGTGTGCAGCTCTGCCTGTCACCTGGGTGCTCTGTGTGGGTGCTGTGGGCTCTGGCAGCAGGGTTTGCAATCTGGCATTGCCTAAGAGGGCTGGGTGTGCTGCCAGGGACTGCAGGATGCTCTGGGGAGCACCAGCCCCCTTAGCCACTGCCACGCTGTTCCTCTTCCCCAGCCTGGCCAGTCGGTGTACAGGAGAGGGGTTTGTCTTGGCAGGGGCTTGCAGGGTGAAGCCTGGATGCAACAAATGGGACCTGAGGTCCTCTTGAGTTTGAGGTCACTGGGATGGGTGGTGGAGGGAGGAGCGGTTTGGTCCATGACCCTGAGCAGCAGCACTGAGGAGACAGTGGTTGTATCTGTAAGCACGATGGAGATGCCACTTGAACGTTGTTTGCTACTTGGGCCTCCAGTTTCCTCTCTTTAAAGGACTTGTTGGCACTTAACAAAAGCTGTTTGAAGTGGCAGAGCTCCCCCAGCACAATCACAAGGCTCAGAGGCACAGACACAGCCAGGGAAGAGGCAGTGAGTGTGTGGTGAGGCTTTGGCACCGCTGTGACTGCGGTTAGTGAGGCTGTACACAGTGTTAAAGGGGTGTGATTTACCCCCAGGTTGGAGTTGTACTACTGAAGTGTAAGGTACAAACTGGGCTTTGCCTCCCCTGGCAGAGCTTGGGTGGGAGATCTGGTGGTCTCAGAGACCTGGTAATTTTGCTCACACAGAGTGGCTGCTAATTGTGCTTCTAGTGTCTGTTGCTTTGGCTTCTGGAGCCTGGGGAGGATTGTTTGGTAGGGAAGGGAAATAACCCCCTGCTTTCACACTGCCTGCAAAGGCTCAGGAAGATGTGTGCTTGGCCTCACCTGCACTGTGGGATCCTGAGCTGGCTGCCAGGCAGTGGGCTCAGATAAACCTGATGCTTGGCAGTCAGCAAGATCCTAAAACACCTGAAGCCACAGCAGTGCCAGCATCACCACTGGCATCCTGTGGTGTGATAGGTGCTGGCCATGTTCCTAAGGCCTTTACTGTCTGCATAAACCAGACCCCCCATCCCTTGCCTGTGCTGAGTTAGTGTGGATGTTTTGTAAGATGCTGAAGGGCCTGGAGCATCTCCCCTGGGAGGAAAGGCTGAGAGAGCTGGGGCTGTTCAGCCTGGAGAGAAGAAGCCTCAGGGGGACCTTATGAATGTTGATCAATAGCTGAAGGATGGGATGCAGGGGGACATGGCCAGCCCCTTCTCAGTGTCTGTGGGGACAGGACAAGGGGCAATGGCTGCAAGTCAGAGCAGAGGAAGTTCCCCAGCACCCTGGGGAAGAACTTTTCCCCAGGGAGGGTGAGGGAGCCCTGGGACAGGCTGCCCAGGGGGTGTGGAGTCTCCATCTCTGGAGAGATTCCAGCCCGGTCTGGACGCCGCCCTGTGCAATATGAGCTGGGGAGCTGCTTTGGCAGGGGGTTGGACCCCAGGGGCTCTGCAGGGCCCTTCCAACCCCTGGGATTCTGTTGGGGATTCTCCTTCTCTGGAGACACTCAAACCTGCCTGGATGCATTCCTGTGGGATTTTGGTGACCCTGCTTTGGCAGGGGGTTGGACCTGATGTGCTTTGGAGGCCCCTTCCAACCCCTGGGGTTCTGTGATGTGGCTTAAAACCTACTCTTGCTTTTGTTCCCTTCTGTCCAGGTGAGAGGATCCTGGGCTACGCAGAGGAGCCTTGCTACCTCTGGTTTGTCATGGAGTTCTGTGAAGGGGGAGACCTCAACCAGTACGTGCTGTCACGACGACCTGACCCAGCCACGAACAAGAGCTTCATGCTGCAGCTGACCAGCGCCATCGCCTTCCTGCACAAGAACCACATTGTCCATCGGGACCTGAAACCAGACAACATCCTCATCACTGAGAAGTCTGGCACCCCTGTGCTCAAGGTGGCTGATTTTGGGCTGAGTAAGGTTTGCGCTGGCCTGACTGCTCGGGGCAAGGAGAGTGGGCATGAGAACAAGAATGTGAATGTGAACAAGTACTGGCTGTCTTCAGCTTGTGGCTCTGACTTTTACATGGCACCTGAGGTTTGGGAGGGCCACTACACTGCCAAGGCTGACATCTTTGCCCTTGGCATCATCATCTGGGCCATGATTGAGAGGATAACTTTCATCGACGCTGAGACCAAGAAGGAGTTGCTGGGGACTTACATCAAGCAGGGGAGTGAGATTGTGCCCGTTGGGGAAGCGCTGCTAGAAAACCCAAAGATGGAGCTGCACATCCCTCAGAAACGCAGGACTTCCATGTCTGAGGGGATCAAGCAGCTCCTGAAAGACATGTTGGCTGCTAACCCACAGGATCGACCTGATGCCTTTGAGCTTGAAACCAGAATGGACCAGGTTACATGTGCTGCTTAAATCCAGGGCAGGGCACTGCTGTGCTTTGCAGCTGGGTAAGTGATCTGCAGTTTTTGTGGTGTTCTGTCTGCTGTACCAGCCCGATAATGTACTTTGTAGTGACACAAAGGAGTCTTTTATGTTCCTGGAGCTATTTCTATAGTGACTCATCAGAGCAGTGCTTCTGAGGGCTTTTTTCCCCACCTATTCTACAGCAAAAATAAAATAGAGGTGGGAAACAGAATTAGCTGCGTGTCCTGCTGCTGCCCAAAGGCCTGGCAGGCCTGGGCAGGAGTCCTGCTCCTCAGAGACCCTGACCAGTGGCTGAGGCAGGCTGGTGCATGGCAGAGGCACCCCTGAGCGCTCTCTGACACCAGCTTTGGGTATGTCTGACTCTCCCAGGGGTAGGGAAGTCACTGCCAGTTCTGCCTCCTGGGCTGGGTGGGATATTTCAGCTGTCAGTGCTGTCTAGCAGGGTCCCTTTCCCCTCAGACTCAGACAGGACACCTCGGGGCTTGGCTGCCTCAGTGAACAGGCACTGAGAGGAGTGCCAGGTCTGTCTCAGCACAGACAAAGCTCTTGCCTTTGCTTTCACCTCCAAGGCACATGGATCTGTCTTGTTTCGTTTCCTTGCTCAAGACAGGACTTCCCTTTGGTGTGATCTGCAGCTGCCCAGACCCAGCAGGAGGATTTGGTCTCCAGCACCTGAGTTGGTAGAGCTGTGTCTGCTCAGGAAGGAAGCTTACAACACAGTTGTGTCCAGACTAATCTCAGCTCCCTTCAAGCACAGTCCCTTCCCTCCTGCCCTCCAGCTCAGTTCCTAAATAGTCCAAGCCCAGAGGTCCTGGTCCTGAGATGTGGGTGGTCAGACATGGTCTGGAAAGACCCTCCCCAGGGATGTGGGGTAGCTGGTGATGTCACTAAGCTGTGACACCAAATGACTGGGAGGTCTTGCCTGCATGGCAAAGCTGCCTGTAAACAAGAGCTGTTACTAGGGATTCTCCTGGCCAAACAGAGTCCCAGAAGAATGACAGATTGCAAGGGGTGAGGCTGACTCCTTCCCAGCCCAGGTCCTTCTGGAGCTCCTGCAGATCTCAGACCATTGCTGGTCACAGGAGACTTCTGAAGCCTGTGTCAGGTGCTGGCACTGCAGCTTGGGCTGCCAGCCCTTACCTCACCCCAACACCACACAGGTCCTGCTGGACCAGAGAGCAGAGAGGGACAGATTGGCTGCCCAAGCCACTGAACAGCCACAGATGGCTCTGTGCCTGGCCCAGTCCAGAGGAGCCTCCAGCAGCAGGGTGGTAGGGAAAGTTTGGGGTATTTTGACAGGTTTTGTTATAAAAACCCTTCTCACTGCCCACCTGAGGGTTCCTGATGTTACATAAAGCGATGTGCTGCCTGTCTCCTCTCTGCCTGTGCCCAGGTGAGCTGTGTCCTGTTTGCAGAGGAACAGGAGTATAAGAATGGCAAGGCCTGTGGGGTAGGTGTAGTTCTGTCACTGCTCATCTGTCCAAACTGCTCCACAGCCCATCCCCTCCACAGCCCATCCCCTCTGCACCCCGCCAGGAAATCCTCAACGCCCTCAACATCTCCAGCACAACTAATTGATGTGACTGCTCCTGCCTGGGGCTGGGGCTGGGTCCTGGGGCGAGTGTGGGCTGGGGATTAGGGTGTGGGGGTGAGACTGCCGAAATGTGAGCCCTTAGGATGGGTGCCATGAAGTCCTGCCTGGGGAGAGAGCCTGGCACACCCCCCGCTGTGCCCCAGGGTGAGGCAATGGATCTCCCCTGGCTTTTGGGAGCAGCTCTGCTGCTGGAGGCTGAGGGTCCAGGTTCTGTGGCTTCCACCTGCGAGGGCCCTGGTGCTGGTGGCCCTGTGGGGATGGCCGTGGTGTTGGTGGCCCTGGTGCTGGGGATGGCCCTGTGGGGATGGCCCTGGTGCTGGGGATGGCCCTGTGGGGATGGTCCTGGTGCTGGTGGCCCTGTGGGGATGGCCCTGGTGCTGGGGGCGGCTCTGTGGGGTATGGCCCTGGTGCTGGGGATGGCCCTGTGCTGCTGATGGTCCTGTGTGGATGGCTCTGTGCTGCTGATGGCTCTGTGCTGACACGATGCTGCTGAGTTATGCAACCAACCCCGTGCCCTCCGGGGAGAATTCATCCTGCGCAGCTCTGCAGAATAGTACATGCAGGGATAACAAACACCGAGGGGACAGTCCTACCCCGGGGCTGTTTGCTTAAAACCCAGCTGCCTTCTGCAAACCGACCCCCCCACACCCCCCTCCCCACCCCTCCCTTCAACCTCCATCCTTGATCAGACCGTGAGTCTGCCCCGATGGGCCGGGTGGGTGAGGCAGCTGCAGGGAGATGGATGTGCTTATGTAATGCAGCCTGGCATGGATACAGAGCGGGGCTGCTTGGCCCAGATCAGAGCCCAGCACTGGCCATATGCTCCCTGCAAACCCTGAGCCTTGTGCTGTGGGGAAGGTTCTCCTGGCTTCTCTATGGGGCAGCAGAATACTGGGTGTGCTTTGCTGTAGGGGTGTTTTCCTGATGGGTTGTGGATTTGTGCATTTCAATCATCCTGTCAGGCTGTTATTAAATGCAAATCTTAAATCGGAAACCTGCTTTGAGAAGCTTAAAATGGGATTTAGAGCAGGGCCTGAGTTCTACTCTCAGGTAATTTCAGTTGACCGAGGAACTCAAGTAACCTCTTCAAACCTAAGTGTGGCACTGGTGTGGAGCTTGGGGGGCTGCTGGGTCACACAGCGGGCTCCTCTTCCCCAGGACACCTTCCAACCCTGCTCAGCCTTGGTTCACATCATAACCTGGAAAACTAACCCTCCCTGACCCTGGCAATCAGACTTCTGCTCACTCTTCAGTATCCTCTTCCAATTTGCTTCATGTCCCAGCAGCTTTGCCTTTACTTCTGCCAGGGATGCTGCTGCTGCACCTGCCAGTCAGAGGCTTCATGTTCTGTTACCCCTCTAGGATGTAGACATTAAATGTCAGTTCTCAGCCAGAAGAGCGTTCCTGGCTTGTGTTCCTGCTGGGCATCAGGGTGAGGGTGCAGAGCCTGCTTATCTCCCCTCCTCTCTGCATGCTGCTGGTGGCCCTGGGGCAGAGGTGGGCAAAACAAAGATCTCCTCTTTCTTACTTTGGAGACTCCGCTGCCCCACCTCCTGCAGAGGAGTTTATCTGGAGAGATCTCTGTTTCCCAGAACATGTCTTCGGGGCAAAGAGGACAAAAGCCTTTCTAGTACCATTGGGCAGTGGCCCAATGTGCTGGGTACCTGCTGATGGTCTCTTGATCGCCCTGTGATAGCCCAGCACTGTGTCTGTAGTTCACCCATCCTTGTTGGTATCAGGAAGTTGGGGCCCCTCTTTTCCTGCCAACTGAAGATCTTTTCCTTTGCCTCTTTGTTCTGTATCTGCCCCCTGAGGTCCCTGGGGCAGGCGAGGGGCCTCCCACGGGCACTGGGACCCTCTGACTTGGTGGGTTCCTGCAGAGTGGGTTGAGTGCACCTTAGACAAGTCCTTGGGGAGTGAGGTGCAGCAAGAGCATGTGGCTGCTTGCTGGAGTGGCACCAGTGCTTGGCTACCGAAACCAGAGGAGCAGGGAACAGCTGCTGCACGTTTAAGACACTTTGCAACTTTACTACAGACTGCAGCAGTTGGTGCAGATGATCAAAGATGCTGAAGGGCCTGGAGCATCTCCCCTGGGAGGAAAGGCTGAGAGAGCTGGGGCTGTTCAGCCTGGAGAGAAGAAGCCTCAGGGGGACCTTATGAATGTTGATCAATAGCTGAAGGATGGGATGCAGGGGGACATGGCCAGCCCCTTCTCAGTGTCTGTGGGGACAGGCCAAGGGGCAATGGCTGCAAGTCAGAGCAGAGGAAGTTCCCCAGCACCCTGGGGAAGAACTTTTCCCCAGGGAGGGTGAGGGAGCCCTGGGACAGGCTGCCCAGGGGGTGTGGAGTCTCCATCTCTGGAGAGATTCCAGCCCCGTCTGGACGCCGCCCTGTGCAATATGAGCTGGGGAGCTGCTTTGGCAGGGGGTTGGACCCCATGGGCTCTGGAGGGCCCTGCCAACCCCTGGGATTCTGTGTGATTCTGTGGCCTTGGGGTGGGAGGCAGCTTGTGCTAGCAGCTCCTATTCCATGGTAGTTGCACTGTGGATAAAATGGGTTTGGGGTCGATGCTCAGGGTGAGCAGCAGGAATCTCTGTGTGCAGCGTGGGGCAGGATGCAGTGTCTGGACTGGAGGGGTGTCTGCCAGCTGGGGCCAGCATGGTTTACTCAGCACTCCTCCTCCTCTGTTACTGGTTTTGATTATTCCAGTTTCAGCTGGGAGTAACTGCTTGCATTGGCATTGCTCTTCTCTCTGCATTTCCAAACTGCAGCTGGACTCGGTGCTGAACAAGCTCCTCTGCTCTCCCTCTGTGGTGATGGGTGCCCCAGCCAGGCCCATGCCCAGCCCTGGGCAGTGCTAATAAACTGCTGCCCTATGGAATTTCAGAGCTGGAGGGCAGGGTCAGACACAGGTAGCAGTGTTTGTGCTGGGGAGCTGCCTGTGAGTGGGGCAGTGCCATCCACTGAGGTCTGGTCTGTTGGCATCACTTGACTCCTGTGTGGTAACAGGGTCCTGGCCCTGCTGGATGGGGTCAGGTGAGCAAGTCAGGGAGAAGGAGGGCGGTTTCTTCTCTGAAATAATGTTGGGTTTGACTGCAGGCTGTTTTCTGTGTGGTTTGTGAGTCTTGGCATGGTCAAAACAAGCCGTGGGGCAGTTAAAGTCAGCGTTGCAGGGTCACCCTGCAGAGTAGGGTGGGCAGTGGTGATTCTACATGGAGAGGAGCATGATCCTGAGGGTGAACTGGACCATGTCACCTCTGGCCAGATGTGTTAGCTCACCATTGCCCTGCTCTCCATCCTGGGGGAGGCAGCTGCAGCTGGATATTGGGGATCTCCACAGGAGTGTGTACCGAGGGTGAGGAAGAACTCGGGAGATAAAGCTGAGTCTCAGCCCCCTTCCTTTGTACCCCCTGTTCCCCTGAAGGGACAGATGATGTGATTAACGTGAGAAGGAGCTGGGTTATCTCCACCTGCCCTGAGTCCTCTGCTGCCACGCAGACACCTCCCATCTCTGCCATGCCCCACACGGCCTCAGCTCCCTGTGGTGCTGGGTGAGGGCTCCGTGGGCTGCTGGTTCATAGCCTCCCGATGCTGAATGGGCGTTGGAGCTGATTAAAGCTCTAAGTGGCATCAGTGGAGGGATTAAAAGCTCTTGACCAAGCCCCTGAACCGACGTGCGTCAGTGGAGTGAGCTCTCCTGCCTCGGCTGCGAGCTCGGGGCCGCGCAGGCAAGCGCTTGCCCTGAACATGCTCCTACTCCAGGGAAGCACAAGCTGCAGCACTGCCCTACTTGCTAATGAAGCTGCACCACAGGAGAGATCTTCCAGAAAATTCCTTGTGCAGTTGCCCCTGACCTGCTGTCCTGGTGCCTCTCCCAAGCCCCCTTGCTCAGGCAGAAGGGCTCTGCTCCGATCACAGCCTGCAAAGGCAGCATCTCCTCCTTCACCTCTGCTGAAAAGCAGCCACAGCTGCTGCTCCAGGCAGCCTCTGCCTTCAGAGACGTGTTCTTCAGGCCTGGATTTCTTTAATGAGGTTTCCTGGGCCGAAGGGATTGGAGTGATTTGCTGGGCAGTGGCAGTTTTTATGCAGCAGGTCTTTTCATGCTGCTCTGTCCCTGATGCTCAGTGTCTCTGCAGAGCCCCTCTCCTTCCTGCTGCTGCAGAAGTGAGGGGGATGAGTTCATCCCACCCCCAGATTTTTTTTCCATCGGCTTCAAGTTTAAGTTAATAGTTTAAAACTGAGCTCAGAGCTTAAGTTTGGGGGAAATGGAGTTGCTCCAATCTGGGAACCATTGCACCTTCTACCTGGTGCAGAGGTTTGTGGGCACTGCTGCTGGCAGTCATTGTTTGGGGCTCTGAGGAGAAGGCACACACTCATTGTTCTCCAGGCCTTCCAATGATGTTTTAATTAAAGCTTGGGAGTGAAAGAGGTGCTGCCAGCACACCAAGGCAGGGATGGTGCTTGCTTTACTTCCCTTCAATCTAGCTTGGGTGGTGGTGGTGGGAGGGCTGGCAGGGTGAACTGGGACAAAACCACTGACATAACTGACCCCTCTTTCTCCTTCTGTGTGTTTTTTCTTGCAGGTTTATTTACCAGGGACCCATAATCTCCATTACTTACGTGCAACAAGGGAAGTCCAAGATGAGGGAAGATGATGATGCAGAAGACTCCTGGTCTGTGGGATCTCTGGCAATGTGAAATCTTTGAGTGTTACTCTGGGGGGGGTTTTTGGGGGAAGAGGTGTTCTGGGGGTGCAGGAGGAGGCTGCTGGGGCCTGTAGAAGAGCATAAGCTGCCAGCTATCATGAGACTTTGAAACACCTGAAGGGTGCAGCTTGCCCTGCACACCCCTCCCTGTGTCTCCTGCACTGCCATCGCCTCGGTAGAAGCTTCTAGAGAATTCATGTCTCTATGAGGAGGTGGGAATCAGCAGCCAGGTGTGCTGCCAGGCACCAGCTCTGAGTGTGGCTGGGCACAGCTTTGGGTTTTAAACTATTGTACTTTTGCTTAGGGAAAACAGGAGCAAGGCTGATCGCTGGGCGTGCTCTGGGAGCACAGTGTGTGAGGGGAATGAGGGTCTCAGAGAGCAGCTCAATCATTTCATAGCCAGGCAGCTTCTGAAGAATAGGTGGGTGCTGCCCAGGCTCTGAGCAGTTGACATTAGGATCCTGTAGCATAAGCTGGAAAACCATCTGGCAAGGCAGGTCTGCTGCTGCAAGGGGCAGACCTTCCTCCTCCTGAGCTGGATGTCACTAGTGATGCTTGTTCCAGACTCTCCGACACAGAAGGCAAAGGGGAGCCTGTGAGTTCATTTTCAGGTGAACATCATCTGTATACAACACAAACAAAGCAGTTCACTACTTCCCTTAATGCCAAACTTCAGGTGTTAGGAACAGTACTTGGGAGAGGAGGAGGTTTGGCCTAAGTGGCTCATGGGCTGGAGTCTCACCTCCCATAAACATTCCCTGCTAGATACCAATGTTCAGGAAGCAAAAGGCAATGCTGCTGTTTAGGTTTGGTTACAGTACAGCTCAGGTAAGGAGATTGGAACCTCAGGCTGAGCAGTTAATACTTGATTTCCTTGCCTATATTTAGAGCTACACTAATATTCTGGGGCTGACCCTGTGCTGATGGTCTTTATACTTGGCTCACTGTAAATGCAATGTAAAGCACCTCCTCTTCTCCACCCTGCAGGTTCTGACCCAGCTAAAACCTTCCTCACCAAGCTAAAATCACCCAGGGAGCAGCTGGGGGAGTGGGCTCACCTCACCCAGCTCTGCCCATGAGCTGCCCAGGTGCTTCAGCCTTTTCTGCAGCCAGCCAGGGCAGAAGAGGGTCCCTGTGAGCCCCTCTTCCCTGGCTGTGGGAACTGCTCCTGGCCTCATGCAGGCTCCAGTTTTCCTGTGTCATCTCTGGAAGGTTTCTGAACTGGCAGCACTTCCTTGTATCTGCTCAGTGGGTTAAGACAGACCTAGAGAGGGGAGAGGGATTTTTTTCCTCTTCCATCTATTCCAAGACACAAAACTAAGTCTGTCACTAGAGGAAGGCCAAGTTCCTCAGGAGAGGATGATGCCAGGAGGCTCCAAACCATCAGCCTGTGACTTGGGAAGGTTCAGACAGCTCAGATCTGGCACCAAGCCCCGTTGCCATGCTGCTCTTCTGCTCGTTCCTGGGGATGCTGCTGTGGGCTGTGCCCAGCCACAGCCAGACCCTGACCCTACTGCCTCCTTCCAGGCTGGTTACTGGGGCTGGAGCAGCCCCAGCTGGTTACAGGCCCTGTGCTCAGCAGGGCACTGGTGTGGGGGGGCTTGGAACAGCATTTTGGCTACTTTCTCTCCAACTAGCAGCAGGTCCCTGTGCTGAGGAGCAGTAGGTGTGTTGCTCCCCCAGCTCCTGGGGGGCTTGCAGAGCCCTGCACCCCTCAGGAGGGCTGTGGGGAGGTGAGAGCCCAACCCTGTCAGTTCACAAGCGCAGTGTTAGTGCCCTGATCACTGGACCACCCTTCCCTCACCCAACAGAGACTTTGCTCCTGGCTGTTCCAACTGCCACAGCCAAACCCTGGCTTGAAGGGGTGCAGGGAGGGCTTCACCCCCCAGCCCTGCCCTCCTGGCTTTCCCTGCTGGAAGGGCCCCTCGCATGGTGTTCACATCCCAGCTGAAGGGAGCTTCCTAGCAGCAGGTTTCCACGTGTGGAAACCAAGCCTGAAGTGCAGGAGGTGGGAAGGTGGCAGGGAGGGTTTTGCTCACCAGGACTGCTGCCTGCACCCTGCTCCTCTCTGGGGACAGCAACTCCTGTCAGAGCAGGCAGGTGGGGCTCCAGGCCAGCCCTGTGAGGGTCACCCCTCTCTGTCCACTGCTGCTTCAGGCCATCTTCAAACCACACGTCTCCACCTCAGCTTTGGCACTGCAGATGTGTTCTGAAGCAGCTTGATGTTAGTGAGCTAGACCGTAGTGCCTTACTTAGGATTAGTGAACACTTCCAGGGCTGAGGCCTGGGGCTGCCAGCCTCTGGCCAGCCTGGATGCTTCCCTCACTTAGCTTGTCCTTTGGAGAGCATTTGTCCCTGATGATTTTGCTGCTGTTTGTGCTCAACTCTTGTACTATAGGGGAACCTGCCTCATGTTTACAGCTCCTAGCATGTCTCTTCCCAGTTCCTTCAGCCCAGCACTCCCTCTAAAACAAGGTGGGAACAGAGAACAGCTCAAAACTGCACATGCTGTGGGATGGGAGGGTGTTCAGGCTTCTCTTCCCAGCTGGATCCTGCCCAGCTCCCACAGGCTGAGCTTCTCCATTCGCTGTGGATGTTTTTGGCATTAGGATGCGTTGCTGGGAAAACTCAAGCTTAGGAAAGCAGCTCCAAGCTTGCAGCCTGTTGCCCAGCCCAGGGCCAGGCTGTCTTCATCTCTTCCTGGCCAGAGTGAAGCTGAGCATCCAGGAGCTGGGAGTGGAGGGGGGGGGTGTGCCTGGTCAGTGTGGGGGGAGCCAAGCGCCCTCTCATGAACCCCTGCTGCCCTCCTGGCTTGCAGGGCCCCAGCTGGTGCCAGGGGACTGATTGTATGAAACTGTTTACTTCTGAATATGCTGTTTACAAGAGGGATGTGGGGTGGGGTGGGGGAAGTCAAGCCTCTGGAGGATTGGGAAACGTGTTATCTGCACCAGCCTGCAGCAAGGCTGGCACCACTGGCATCATGCAGGTGTCACACAGATCTCCTGGCCGGTTTTGGTCCTTGGGGAGGAGAAAGCAGAGGTGGCTCTAGCCTAGAGGGGTTAGATTAGCTTTCCCCTTGTCCCCTTGCTGCTGTATTTGAGGTTCAGCGGTGCTAGTGACAGATAAGAGTTACCCCTGTGGTCTTCCTTTACTCCTCAGGACCCATCTCCTTCACATATCAGAGGCTCCCAGAGCCTTTCTGGAGCAATAAGACTTCAAACAAGCATTACCACCCTTGTGGATCCTCCGTTGTGTGTCCTGTGTCACAGTACCTTGTGCAGTACAGAGTCTGGGTTTAAGCCTGCCAGGTGTCACGGGGTGACTGCTTCAGGGCACAGAGTTGGACAGGTGCTTCTCCCTGTGCTTTCTGCAGGTGACAAGAGCAGGGAAGCACAGAAACACGGCTGCTTGTCAACTCCAGGCATGCCCAAGCCTCACACTACAGCTGCCTGGGCTGGGGGGGGTGGGGGGTGGGTGATGTTCCTGGTCCTGTTTTGCAGGTGATGCTGTGGAGCCCAGCCCTGTGCCAGCTCATCCCTGCTGCAGGATGCAGCCACCTGCTTTATCCTGGCTCCTTGCAGCCTCCTGTGCCATCAGCCAGGCTGTGTGGGTCCCAGGCTGGGCAGAGGGGTGGCAGCTGGAAGGCAGAGCCCCCCTGTCTGCCCTGGCAGCAGGATGTGGTGCTGTTGGCTCCGTTGCTGAGGTGCTGCTGGGAGCTGGTGCTGTGGTGGGGAGAGCTGTGCTGATGGCTGCTCAGTGGGTCACTGGGCACATCCCAGTGTGTGGCTGTTCCCATCCAAAAGCATTTCACACTTCAGAGCAGGGTGTTGGGCACATCTGGAAGGAAAGTGCAGGGAGCTGCAACCTGACCTACCCTGTTTCTCTGCAGTCTGCCCAAGTGCTTGTAACTCTGAGGGTGATGTCTGGGCTGTGGGAAGAGCTTGCATGGCTGTGCTTGGTGTCCCCATCCCAGTGCCTGTTCCCTCCCCAGCAGCTGCCCAGCCCACCCTGGGCCTTCAGCTCACTCATCCAGCAAATCCCAGCAGCTTCCCAGCCACAAGCTGCATCTCTGCCCTGCCAGGGAGGTGCCGGGGCTGCAGCAGCAGCGCTGGGTGAACCCTGGGACAGGGACTCCCTGACCAGCCCTGCTCCAGGCTCCCCTTGCTCCCTGCAGTCCCTGGGCTGAGTTAGTGATGGCAGAAGGCTTAAACCCAGACTCCAGACTAAAGATAATGATATTAGTAAATGAATCTGTATTTTTCTTTTTTTTTTTTTGCACAGAAGCTGGTAATCTAGGACCTATGTGTGAACAACTTTATATAAATATTTTTTGTACTTGGTTTACTGGGGTTGGTATGAGATGTTCTATTTAAGTTCTTTGAACACTGTGGATACCCTGATGTGTATGAGTGGCAGAGGCTTTGTAAGTTAAAGAGACGTTTGTGTGAATAAAGCTATTTGATGGGGTTGAAAAGCCACGCACCCAACTTGAAACACCGACTCTGTGTGTGTGTGTTTGTCCTCAGGGAGTCTCTGAGCAGTGGGTCCCTACAGCAATATCCCTCACAGCCCAGAGGGTGGGTTTAGCTAAGCCAGGCCTAGGCTAGGCAGCCTGACCCAAGGGGTGTAGGGCACTGAACCAAGGCTCAGGGGCTGGTGCCAAGCTGAATGTGGCTGCTGGCACACAGCACCCAGGGCTGTTCATCCTCACCCTGGATTAGGATTAGCCCTGTTCTCCATGCAGGCACCATGTAGGCCGAGGTGATTAGCTCAGCCTCTGCTTGCACACTGTTTATCCTGCCCCTTCCCTGGCAGCCCCACGCTTTGGGAGCCAAAGGACGAGCAGCTACTGGCCCTGTCACCTGCTCCAGAGGTGGCTGTAAAGCAGCACTGGAGGACAGCCTCCACAGTTGCAGCTTCAATGAATGCTTTCTCCCTTTGCCCAGATTTTCTGCCCCAAATCCCACCTGCACAGCCCAAACCCAGCCAGTCACAGCAGCTGGGACCCTCAGTGCCACCCACGCTGGGAAAAGCACGGTGAGGCTGAGCCGCATCCTGCAGTGAGAAGTTTTCCTGTGGGCAGGGAGTGATTCCTGGGGTGTCGAGCAGCTTGGGGCCACCCCAGGCCAGTGTGGGACAGGCTGTCCCAGCACACAGGGCAGTGCATCCCTGCTTGCCAGCCCTTGTGTAAGAGCTGCAGCCTCACACGACCCAGGGCAGCCGCAGCACCCGAGTGGGGACGTGCTCAGTGTCCCTTCCTGCTCCCTGTCTGGCAGCCCCAGCACTGCTGGGTGCAGGCTCCCCCCCCCATGGCTATCAGCATTGTGCTCCCTAATCGCTGCTGACAGGGACCTAAAATGAACGTGTCCAGCCCAGCCAGGCTGCAGCAGGGCTGGGCAGCCCCAGCCAGAGCGATGCTGAGGGGCCAGAGCTGCCCCACTGGCCAGCAGGTAAGTCAGGGGGAGGCTCAGGTTGTGTTTCCCCATCCCCACAGCTTCCAGCTGGGTTATCGTGGGGCTGAGGGGCATTGGCTGCACAGCACCTGCAGTGAAACCAGCCCACCCCCGTGGTCCTGCCTAGAGCATCCTGCCTGCAGGCAAGGAAGGGGCTGTCAGCTCCTGTCAGCGGGTCTGGGACAAGCCTGGAGTCCCTGTCCTGGTGACAAGCACAGCTGCAGAGTGCCTGTCCCACACTGCCTTGTAGGCACCAGCTGGGTGCTCACACTGTCGCTGTGGGCTGGGGAGCAGGGGGGGCCTCTGCTACCAGGTCTGTGTCCAAATCTCTGCAGAGATGCTGTGTAATCCTGCTGCCCTGGACACGGCTGGCTGTCCCCCACCACATGCAGTCACCCCCAAACTCCCCAGCACAAATGCTGCTGCACTCCAAGGAGGCTCCCTTTACCCCCATGCCTCCCTCTGGTTTAAGCTCCACCTGTGACAAGAAATGTTTTGCCTCCCTGGCTCATGGCATCAGGCCCTTCCCTGGGATCAGGCACGTACCACCCCAGGAGCTCCCACAGCCCCTGGCTCTCCTTAGCAAACTGTGATGGAGATGAAATCCAGCAGGAGCTTGGGTGGGATCCTGGGTCAGCTTGCACGTGTGCCACCACGCTGCAGGCAGGGAGCAGGGAAGGGCAGGTGACCACATGGCACAGCCAAAAAGCTTTTAACATCATTAGTGGGGAGAGGTTGGTGTCAGTCACCAGGAGAAATGTTTCACTCTGGATTTGCTCTCTGGAGACCTGCTGTTTCATATGCAAAGAGGGCTGCTAAGCTCCAGGAAGACTTGATTACTTGATAGCTGACAAAAGTACCCCAGCACCAGCCATCCCCTGCCCTGCTGCTCCTGGGGGAGAGGGGCAGGAGATAGAATCATAGACTGGCATGGGTTGGGAGGGACCCCAAGGGTCACAGAGCTCCAACCCCCTGCCACAGGCAGGGACACCAACCTCAGGCCTGGAGCTACACAAGGTTGCCCAGGGCCCCATCCAACCTGGCCTGGAACACCCCCAGACACGGGGCACCCACCCCCTCTCTGGGCAGCCTGTTCCAGCCCCTCACCACTCTCTCTGCAAAGAACTTCCCCCACATATCCAATCTAACCCTTCCCTCCTCCAGCTTCACTCCATCCCCCTTGTCCTGCCATTGTCTGTCCTTTAACAAGCTGATTCCCCTCCTGTTCCTCTGCTCCCTTCAGGCACTGGCAGGCTGCAATGAGGTCCCCCCACAGCCTTCTCTTCTCCAGGCTGACCCAGCCCAGCTCCCTCAGCCTCTCTCCAGAGGGGAGCTGCTCCAGCCCTCTGAGCATCTCCGTGGCTCCTCTGACCCCTCTCCAACAGCCCCACATCTTCCTTGTGTTGGGCCCCAGCTCTGGACACAGGATCCAGCTGGGGCCTCACGAGATGGCATGTGCTGGGGTGGAGGTGCACGTGGCAAAGGCCACAGCCAGGCAGCAGGGTGAGAGTGGGATAGAGAAGGACACCCATGGCTGCCACCACAGTCCTGAGGCCAGGCACAGGCCCAGGTGCCAGCTGGGCAAGGGCCAACCTCACCCCTGAGAGACCCGATGCCTGCGAGCTGTGAGCTGCTGCCACCAGCTTCACCCCCCATCCCTGCATCCTCACTGGTAAGAACATTCTCAAGAGCCTCCTCTCCGGAGAGGCCCTGGCGCTGCGTTTCACCGTCAGAGCACTAAGTCATGCAGTACACAACACAAGTCCATGATTCTTTTAAGCTCTCTTGAGCTCCTCAAGGAGCAGCCACTTCAGCAGTCCTTGCTGGACCCCAGAGAGACACCAGCTGCTCGAGCTGGTAGGAGGAGAGCAAGGCCTGTTTCATTGGCACAGGACATTCATCTGCCTCATCCCCCCGGTGATGAATAGCTCTATTTTACCCCGTGTCAGGCTCCAGCAAAGCAGAGGATGAACAGCTAAAGCTGCGCTGAGCCCACACACTGCACTTAGCCGGGAGATGACTCAGAGGAGGCTGGTGGTGCGGGTGGAGGTGACGATGAAGTGTGAGGGTACCACAGCCGCGAGCGGGGGCTCTGCCCGCCGCACCGGCCGCTGCGCTGCGGGGCAGCAGGATGGACCCTCCTGACCCTCTGCCCCCCTCCTGACCCTCTGCCCCCCTCCCGACTCTCTGTCCCCCTCCCGACCCTCTGCCCCCCTCCCATTCAGTTGCAGGGCAGCCATGGGTGTCCTTGGCATAGGGACAGCCCCTCTCCGGTGCTCTGCCTCATGCAGCCGGGGCTGTGGATGGCATTGAGCTCTTGTTTATTAAACACATCTATCCCATTGCCCACAGCACCCTGACAGCTCTCCAGTGCCAGCTTAGGCAGGAGCAGCGCAGCCCTCACCATGTGTGGGACAGCTACCATCACCCCATCCTCCCCCCCCGCTACAGAAACCCCCAGCAGCAGCCCCAGAGCTGCCCCCCCCTGCTTGGGGGACCTGGGTGATGGAGCAGAGGGAGCAGCATCACCCAAACCACCTCCCAACCCCAACCAGGTCTTCCAAAAGGAGAGGTGGCAAAGTCGGGAAGCCAAACCCCATTTCCTGCCCCGAGCACACACCCATGGAGCCAGGCAGGGTGCCCACCCAGCCCACCTGCCTCCCCCCACAGCTGGGCCCGCACGTGGCAGAGGCAGCAGCTTCTCCCAGAGCTTTTTCAGGTCAGTCTCAGTTCCATGAACAAGAGCCACTTCTTCAGCTCGTTTCCTGGCAGAGTTAATGGCCTGTGCTCCTCTGGGGACCCAGGCAGCAAGAGGGGGGGGGGGGGGGGGGGGAATATAGACCTTATTTCCTCTGCCAGAGACAAGAGCTTTAAACAAGCTCCTCAGCCAAGAGCTTTAATTTTTTTCCTCTTTCTTACAGGTTCTGTGAGAGAATCTTGTTCTCCAGAATTGCATCCGCCTCCAGCCCCACTTAGAGCTGCCACAGCCTGTGCATCCCCCGGGACCAACCTGCGGGGCGCTGGAGATGGATGGGCTGACATGGGCATGACATCACCCTCCTGTCCTGCTGCTGGAGCTGTCAGTATTCCCAGAGTGACGTCCCTGCTCTGCTCCTGCGCTGCAGCCCTGCCAATCCTCACGGATCAGGCACGCAGGCCACCCCCCCACCCTCACCCCCCCCTTCCCCCCTCCACAGCTCCCTGCCCCAGCATCCGGGCTGGATGAGGCTCTCCCTGGGCTGAGCATCCCTGGGAGCAGCAGCAGAGCCTGACCCAGCCTCACACTGCTCCAAGCTCCAGCTCTGCTCCCTCTGCAGGTATCCAGCGTCACGGTCGCTCCTGGTTTAGCCCAGGAAGGGGCAATGCCTGTGGTGTTGCCCATGGTGCTGGTCGTCCCTCTGCAAAGCCTTCTGGAAATCAGGGGGGGGCACTAAGCTGGCCACACAGCGTTCACCTCCCCTCTTCCACAAAGCCAAGCAGGCTGCTCTCTCACCGTGAGCCTCAGCTCCTCCTTGTGACACAGAAATACCCTGGTGCTGCCCCTGTTTGAGGAACACAGATGTTCCCCAGCCCCCCCCAACCTTCAGTGGCAAGAAATACAAGCCCCTGCCTGGCTCGTGCCCTGTGGGGGCTGCTGACCCCTCGTGCCTGGAGGGAACACACACTTTGGGGGGGTTTCATCCGGCACAAGATGTTAGTGCTGCAGGTTAACACATCAGCCCTCAGAGATGGGAGTGTGAGCCAGGCAGGAGAGAAACCCCAGGACACAGAGCTCCAGCCCTGCCTGCCACACTGAAGGTGCTGGGCACCAGCAGGATGGATGCTGGAGCCTTGGAGCTGATTTTGTGTCCCCTGCTCTGCAGAGGGTGGGCACCAGGCTCCCTGGGACCACCACGTCCTGCTGTTATCCTGACTGTGCTCCCCACCAGCCTCAGCCCCAGTCCAGGACTGACCACAGGGGACAGCCAGGGGACAAGGCTGCAGGCTCTGGGGTCTCCCATTTCAGTCTCTCAGTGTCTCTCTCACAGCTGAGGAGGTGAGACCCCCACCCTGGGAAAAGGGGGACGCGCACTCGCTGCTCGGATGAGCCAGCAAGGGCTGTCATTATGGGATGTGGGACACAGCAGCCTGCCTTGGCCTTGCACTCAAGGGTGTCTGTCTTGTAAAGTGCAGCACAGCACAAGGGTATCTGAACAGGCTTTGGTGAGCTCCCAGAAAGATAAATGAGCTTCCATGACCCTGCTCCATCTTCCTGAGCTAGATCCTCAGTTAACCAACCTCTGCTGAAGCCTGCAGCTCAGAAGAACTCTCACCTCTCACATCCCACACACGTGTCTGGGAGAACAGAGGGTCTGTCCACCCTGGGACTCCCTGTCTGGGCTGTCCAGCCACCAAACACTCAGCAGGGAGGAAAGGAGAGCTCCCTTTCCCTGCCCCAAGGACATCCTAAGCACTCAGCCCTGGACAGGCCAGATCTCACGGCTGGGCACAGACCAGAGAAGATTTTTGCCCCCAAACCACAAAGAAGATGATTTTTTGCCTCCAAACCCACCAACTCCTCAGCCTGCTGTAGGCACACAGCTACCCCAAACTCCAGCAGGTCCAGGCTGTGGGGCTCCCTCCTAAGGTGCCATTAGTGGGTATAAGGAGCTGGAGATAATTGCTGCCTTGGAGACACAATTAACTCCTTCCTGGCCTGGTCCAGCTGGGGCTTTTCCATCTCAGGAGAGCAGTACCCCCCTCAAGTGCCTTCAAAAACTTCAACCCCTCTTCCCTCTCGAAGTGAGCCTGCTGAATCACAGCCTGATGAGCAAAGTGAGTCCCCTGATGTGTGGTGATGATTTAGATTTGGGATATATCTGGAATGCATAATTTATTTTAGGTATATGAGGCACCAGTGAAACTGGGAGCAAGCAGTGAGTAAATCAGTGATAAGCCCCTTGTGATAACAGGGCTTGAAGCAGCTCAGTGGAGCCAGGTGATGGGCAGCCCTGCTCTGAGGGTCCTGCTCCCATGGGGCAAACACAAGTTCTGGGGTTACAGGTATCATTGGGGGCTGCAGGGACACAGTTGGGCAGCCTGGAGGACACGGTGACATCAGGAGACTTCTACAACAGCTCTGGAAGCCACAGCCATGGTGCCACAACCTCTGGCAGAAGGTCCACGTTGACCAGCCTTCTGTCCCTGGGACAGGGATCGCCTTGGACCAGGTGCTGCCCAAAGAGCTGCTCCAAACCCACCCCTGCCTGACACCCTCCTGCACCCATGAGGTCCCATCTGGAAGGAGCAGAGGAAGACCTAGGCACCAAGCCCATCCTCCTCCCTGGCCCTGGGGTGGTTTCCTTCGCAGCAAATTACTGTTGCAGGCATGAAATATGAAGACAGAAATTGCCAGCGACTTTTAATTTGGGTTCTGCCAATTTCTCTGTTCCAGCTATTGATTTTCCATAAAGATGAATCCCTGCTCCCAGGTCTCTCTGACAGGCACTATCTGGGTGTTTTGCTTACCCTCAGAGTGGAAATATATGTTTTATTAAGTGTCAGAGCTCGCTAACGAGAAGAGGGAGGAAAATCAATTGTCTGCTTATATCTTGATCTCAAAGACAGGGCTAACAAGTTCTTTTGATGCTGTGGGCAGGAGGATGGGGCAGAGTGACAAACGTGGCTGTCAGCTCTGCTACAGAGACAGCTGGGCTGATGGGGAGGGGGGAGAGAGAGGGGTACCTGGTGTTTGAAGGCTTCAAACACATTTGTGTTTGTATTAATTCCCAGAGAGCTGGGAAATCCTGAGCTGGATTGGTCCCTCACACTGCAAAGGGAACAATCTCAGCTTCTCAATTTCCCCAGCTGGATCCTGTGTCCAGAGCTGGGGCCCAACACAAGGAAGATGTGGGGCTGTTGGAGAGGGGTCAGAGGAGCCAGGGAGATGCTCAGAGGGCTGGAGCAGCTCCCCTCTGGAGAGAGGCTGAGGGAGCTGGGCTGGGTCAGCCTGGAGAAGAGAAGGCTGTGGGGGGACCTCATTGCAGCCTGCCAGTGCCTGAAGGGAGCAGAGGAACAGGAGGGGAATCAGCTTGTTAAAGGGCAGAGACTGGCAGGACAAGGGGGATGGAGTGAAGCTAAAGGAAGGAAGGGTTAGATTGGATATTAGGGGGAAGTTCTTTGCAGAGAGAGTGGTGAGGGGCTGGAACAGGCTGCCCAGAGAGGGGGTGGGTGCCCCGTGTCTGGGGGTGTTCCAGGCCAGGTTGGATGGGGCCCTGGGCAACCTTGTGTAGCTCCAGGCCTGAGGTTGGTGTCCCTGCCTGTGGCAGGGGGTTGGAGCTCTGTGATTCTTGGGGTCCCTTCCAACACAGACCAGTCTGGGATTCTATGATTCTACGATCAGCTGTGGACCATGGGCAGGTTCATGCTCCTATTCCTGAAGTCACACCTAAAGCTTGGCCAGCTCTTTGGGAGAGGGGCAGCCAAAGGGTGCCCTCCAGAGAAGGAGACTCCACACCTCCACTTGGGCAGCCTGTCCCAGGGCTCTATTGGGATAGGAAGGTGCTGAGGGGAATGGACACAGTGCAAGCTTGGCTTTGAACCCCTCCCTGGGCATCTGGCATAGGCTGGAACGAGAGGGGAGGTGGGCTGGACCCCACAGGATGTCTCTTGTACCCTTAACACCTTCAGACCACCGAGGCCAAGGGATAAGGGCAGCTCCAGTTCCCAGCACACTCTGCCTGAACGACAGGATTTGGATCCATGACGTGAGCATGAACATTCATCTTCTGCAGAAACCCAGCGTTATTACCCAACGCTGATCTCTGCCACCCCCCACCCCCTCCCAGCAAGGCTATCAACCTCCTTTCACTCATATTTGTTATCTTCCTTGTCTGTTGGGAGAATCACACCTGACAATTGTATAGTTAATCTCTTGGCAGCTGTGAAATGAAATGGTAAGCTCTGCCTGCCTTGAGAAGATGCATTGATTTCTTAAAATGACAGATTGCCTCCTCCCTTGATGTTCAAGCAGCAGCTCAGGGCTGGTGCTATGGATCTTGCCTATCATTCAATTAAAAAGGCTTAGCAAAGGTGGACCAGCTAAGCATACGAGACAGCATTAAGGCTAAGCCCTGACCCAGAGATTTAATCTCAGGGAGTATGGAGGCACCTTCAGACGCAGGACGCCTGTCCTGTGTGCTGATGAGCACACTGAGTGTGGTATTGAGCTTGACACCCTGAACCAGACGAGCCGGTCTCTGCTCACAGGAAAACAGCCAATGGGCCAGTCGGGTCCCACAGCAAAGCAGAGCAGGAAAAATACCCAAAAGGAAGTTTGCTCTACTTAATGGAGCAGTTCACATCCTATTCCAACACAGCTCTTTAATAAACATTATGTGTTTAAGTTAATAAAACTCCTGACACTGTGTGAAACAGCCTCAGTCTCCCTGCAGAGCATCGTGGTGTGTAAAGACTTCAGGATTCACCCTTGGAACATGGGAATCCTGTCACCCCACAACATGCCTCAAGTTGGAGCACAGGGAGTTCTGCACTACTATGTGGAAGAACTTTTCCCCAGTGAGGGTGAGGGAGCCCTGGGACAGGCTGCCCAGGGGGTGTGGAGTCTCCATCTCTGGAGAGATTCCAGCCCCGTCTGGACGCCGCCCTGTGCAGTATGAGCTGGGGAGCTGCTTTGGCAGGGGGTTGGACCCGATGGGCTCTGGAGGGCCCTTCTAACCCCTACAATCCTGTGATTGTGCCTGGGTACAGCCCTGGCCAGGGACAGACCCTTCTCACACCTCAAAGCACCCAACCCCCAGCCCAAGGCTGGCGCTGGCCCCTCGCCCCGTGCCCAGCAACCAGGGCTAGGCCTCACTGTGATGACAGCAGCCAGGCATTGTGTGCTGGCTCCCTGGAAGTGCCCTGGAGTCGCCCTCTCAGTAGGAAGGCAGCCACAGCTCAGTAGGAAGGCAGAGGAGCAGGCAGCCACGCTGCTCTCCTCACGCAGCCGATCACCTTCCCCTCGGGGCTGGCCGGCTGTCACCATACGCCCAGGGACTCAAGGTACCGCATTGGCCTAGGGACTGGAGGGCAAAGGGGGCAGCTCAGGACTGTGTTACTGAGATATATCAAGAAGGATTTGGGGGCTGATGGCCCTATAGACACCTGGGGTATGTCCCCACAGACCACTCTCACCAAGAGTAAAAAGCAGCACGGTGAAAAGCTGGGGCCTGAGGGAGGAGTTGGTGGGTGCTGGGGTCTCGGACCCAGTGGTGGAGTCCAACTGCAGGGAGAGGGAACAGCAGCCATGTCTGCCCAAGGCGCTGGAGCCCCATCCCCAGGCAGTTTGCCCGTGGCTCCCTGAGCCTGGGTGGTGGGGAGGGCAGGCAGGGGCCACTGGATGGAGCTGCCCAAGGACTGGCAAGGAGGGTCTGGGCCCGATGTAAGGCAGGCTGGGGCCTTCCTGGGAACTGCCTTTGCCAGAGAGGATGAAGATTTGTACCCCAGTCCCTGGCAGCATGAGGCGGTGGCAGCTCTGGGGTGAGGGGCTGCGTTCGAGCCATGGGGAAGGCTTTGGGCTGCCCGCAGCTTCCATGGGTGCCCCCTTCCACCTCCTCAAGCCCTGGCTTGGGGGAGCCATGCAGCCTGCGGGTGTGCAACTGCAGCCTCCCAGGCTGCAAACACAGCAGCGGTACAGGCAATACAGCATCTCTGGCAAAGAAAAAAGGGATATAAAAACAGAAAGGGAAAACAAGCACAATCACAGCTCTGTCTGTGGGCAAACAGACTGCTCTAGAGAGCCAAAGCACTGCAAAAGCAGGGTAACGTAACCTAGTGCATGTGCTGTCCCTGTCGCGCTCCATACGGGGATGCCAGGAACTGGCACTGCTTTGCCTTAGGGTGGCATTTCTTGCTTTTTTTCCTTTTGGTGGCAAGAAAAAAAAAAAAGTGAAAAGGAAATACAGCTTGTTTTTTGAAGTTGACAGCTCTCTTAGAAAAAAAAAAATCTGCTGTGAGTGAGTGAATTAGTATAAATTGCAGTGCAGCTTGGGGCCAGACGTCTGAAAGGTTTACAAAGGCAGTTCCTACCAGGCAGTATTATTAGTTCTGGTATGTATTTTGGGAAAATGAAGCTGAGAAAAATTGCTTTGTCAACTAGATCTTACCACCCAGCTTCTATATGACATGGAAGAATTATCCCAGTTAGATACTACAATAACTTGAATAATTAAACCCAGAAAATGATGTAGAATGAGGGGAGTAGCCTGTTGCTGGGGCACGTCATTGTGGACTGACTAGGGACACAGGATGGGGCTTTGCAGGGTTCTCTACTTCTTTTCCACGTCAAAGATGTTCAGGTTGTGAAAGGCATGGAGTTTCTTTTTTCCATGTCAAGCTGGGTTCTCATTACAATATCACTGACAACAGGGATACAGGTATTTCTATAGTTAATTTCTGTTTATGAGACATAAACTGGGTGAGCACAGGAGAGAAACACCTTCCATTTCGGCTCAGCAGGCACCACCAAGCAGGGCACGGCTTTGTCAGTGAATGAAAGAGCTAAAGCTAAGACAGAGGGCAGATATGACATTGCAAAGGCCTGTTACCTTCTTACCAGCAAACCACTACCTGTTCCTGGGTGCTTCATGTGTGTTTCATTCTCTTCCTGTACGTTGCTTGTGGAAGAACAGAGTTGTGCCGTGAGAAAACAAGTAGCTACCATGGGTCGAGGTGATGATGGAAATGAAAACCAAAGAAAGGGAAAGCAGCACGTTGCTGGAAACATTGTCAGGTTATGAATGTCAATCTGCTGTTGAATGAAGGTAGAGGTGCAAGGGACAATGTTAGAGCTGCTCTTGAAAGCTGTTGTGAGGCAGCACTCAGCGTACTGCGTGGCTCTGCCTGCTGCATACCAGCTCTCCTGGGGGGCAGAGGGTTAATTTGAATCACCAAGGTGATTATGTACCAGTAGAAATTGGCTTAGAAGATGGGTCTCAAACCTCGACAGCCTGGCAGATTACAAAGAGAGAGAAAAATAGACAGCTCCGGAGATGTAGAAGAATTGAAAGAAATTGCTTACAGGAATACAAAGGCATCTAATTGGAATGAAACAGAAGATAATAAGATAGGGAGACATTTTGGCAGAGTGTATCAGAGAATAATTCCTGACAGTGAATCTATTAAGTGGAGGTAGAACCTCTTGGGAATGGAGTGGGGGGACAGGGATCAGAATCACAGAATCCCAGAATCCCAGGGGCTGGAAGGCCCCTCCAGAGCTCATGGGGTCCAACCCCCTGCCAAAGCAGCTCCCCAGCTCATATTGCACAGGGCGGCGTCCAGACGGGGCTGGAATCTCTCCAGAGATGGAGACTCCACACCCCCTGGGCAGCCTGTCCCAGGGCTCCCTCACCCTCCCTGGGGAAAAGTTCTTCCCCAGGCTGCTGGGGAACTTCCTCTGCTCTGACTTGCAGCCATTGCCCCTTGTCCTGTCCCCACAGCCACTGAAAAGGGGCTGGCCATGTCCCCCTGCATCCCATCCTTCAGCTATTGATCAACATTCATAAGGTCCCCCCGAGTCTTCTTTTCTAGACCAAGTGGTCTATGTAAGAGTAGACTGTAAAAAACATTAGAAACTACACAACTATAAGGGAAAATTCCTCTGGAACTGCAGCTAATTAACAGTTTTTTCCCATCTATACATTTCTAAGCTAAGCTTTATTCTTAGAAAGAAGAGTCACAGCCATGATTATGCTCCCTTGCAGCCACTTTTCCTTTGGTTCTTAATGTTATCATCACTGCTCTCTTACACAGCAACTGAGCTCTGGGACCATGGCTGTGACTTTGAATGGATTTGAAACCAGTTCAGAGACCACTGTGATCAGTGAAGAGCAAGACAATGCCAGGAGGGACCAGTACTTGGAAAGGAAGAACCTCATTCTGCAGTTCCTGCAGTCTGAGCTGAGCCTCCAGCACCTCCAGCACCACTACAAGAAAATTGAGCTTATGAAGAGGTGCACCTTTTACTTGGAGGTTGAGCCCAAACAGTATAACATGAGGAACCAGAACAACGAGATATACTGTGCTGACATCTGGGAAATCATAGACCTCTGCCAGTTCCAGAAGATGAAGGATGTGGCGAAAACCCAGATTGAAATCCAGCTGACACTGCTGACCGAGCTGTGGGAACAACTGTTTCGGGGCCAGGCAGAGCTGAGGTGCTACACAGAGTCCTGGGACATGACAACTTTCCTCTCCCGTTGGGACTTCCTTACTCAGAGAGTGGCCAAGCTCTCTGAGTTTATGGAGAAACTCCTTTCCTTGGAAGTGCCAGGAGGGCTCTATGCCAAGCACCGTTTAGTGTCGCACCCAGATCTGAGAGGCAGTGGAGCCCCTGACATTAAGCTTACCATCTCTATGAAGATGCCACTGATCTTTGATCGCAGACAATCATATGCACGCAGTTACTGGGCCAGGCTCGTGTGGTTTACTGAAAATCAAGAAGCCTCTGAACCATGTGAGCTGCTCGTGTTGCTACAGCCAGACTCTCCAAGAGACAACACATACAACAGGTTTCAGGTAATCAGCTCCAGCATGTGCTTAGTCCTGGACCTGCTGCCTGGCAGATCATACAGGTTCAAAATCAGAAGACCTCACACCAATGTCTTTGTCTGTAGCAAATGGCAGGACATAATTACCTTGACAACAAGACCTAATGTCATTGCAGATGTGGTCAAAAGCACTTGCATATAAGTGCATACATTCAGTGGCATATAAGAACATATTTCTCATTTAATCCCTTTGAAAAAGATTAATAAAAAAAAAAAATTAAGGACAACTGTGTTTTTAAATATTTTGCCTAAGTCTGAACCGAATCACAGGAGTTGGAAGAGACCTCAAGAGATCATCGTGTCCAACCCCCCTGCCAAAGCAGGGCCCCTAGGACAGGTCACACAGGGCGGTGTCCAGATGGGGCTGGAATCCCCAGAGAGATGGAGACTCCACACCCCCTGGGCAGCCTGTCCCAGGGCCCCCTCACCCTCACCATGAAGAAGTTCTTCCCCAGATTGGTGCAGAACTCCCTGTGCTCCAACTTGAGGCCATCACCCCTTGTCCTGTCCCCACAGACACTGAGAAGAGGCTGACCATGTCCCCCTATGTCCCACCCTTCAGATATTTATTAATATCTCTTTTAAGCAAGTGCCTTCCCCAAATCTTTGCAGGTTAACAGAACATAGCCTGAATAACATCCTTAGGCAGCACTTGGGACTGGACACTTTCAGGGTGGGGGGAGCAGCTACCAGCAGCCAGACTCATGGGACACCTCAGATGCCAAGCACAGGAGACAGAATCATCTCCATCATCCAGTACTCTCCAGCCACCCAAAGATGCCCAGTGCCAGCTTCCTGTGACTATGTTGGTTTGGGTTTTTTTAACCACAAGTGATTTTCACCCTTCTGTGGAGAGCCTGGTTCAGTGCTAGCTACTACTATGTAGCCTGGGCGTTTGCTCCAGTACGAAAAACACATCCTGATCTAATCTTTTATCATTATATGGTTGCTATATTGATTGTGGGAAAAAACTTGGACGTTGAAAGTTTGATTCACGAGTTAACAGTGCATTTGAAAAGCAAGGGGTTACAGATTACTCCATAGAAAAATTCAAAATAAGCCAGTGTGAAAATATTCGGACTGACAGATTGATAAAAGTACTGCAACACCTCAGAGGATTGCAATCAAAACTGGGGTTGGCATGTTAAATGATGTTCAGAAGTTGCTTAAAAATGTTAACTGGATTAGATCATTGTGTGGTATTATGCATCAGTACTCTGTTACCCAGATTCACAGCCACACTGAGCTAACTGACTACCTCTAGGTCTAGCAGGGAGAAATCAGAGAGCAGACAGGCTGGTTGCACCGGCCGGGGCTGCTCCCTCAGCAGACAGCTTTGCACGAGCTCAGAAGTTGCATGAAATTTTGTTTACCAATCTGCTAAAGTGCTTTAATGACAACACCACTTGTTGGTTGCTGAGACTAAAGGGCTTGTGTAGTGCAAAACCATGACAGAACATATGAATCAAACCCTCAAGCGTTTGCTTCACAAACTATAAGGGGGAGAGAAGGATATCTCTCCAGCTGATTGATTAAATGAGGCTCTGTATGTTTTGAACGGAAAAGTTCATGTTAGATCTTAGTGAAATGAAGTTACAGGTACTAACTTGGGAAAGGAGATCTGCCTATGTCATTACAGATATGGGAACCAAGCAGATAAAGCTGTGGATCCAGAAGAAATCAAGCTTGCATGAACCAGGACGCGATCCTGATCACAGTAACTGAAGTCAAGTGTTCCAAGTGCAGCCACAATGGAGTCAGAGTTTTGCTGCGGGACATTTTGAATACTCTTTTAAATCTGAGTGTGTTAGTGGTAAATAAAAATTAGAGAAACAGTGATTTCTGCACAGCCTAAGGTCACAGGCTGCAATCGGTGCCTGCACGGAAACGTGAAGCTGAAGTTATCTGCACTTCTGACACTCCTGATTGGCAAAGCAAACAGGTACAACAGCAAAGGTATCAAGGCACTTAGCTACAGATGCGGATTCTGTGAAACATGCAGCAGCTGATTTGTGCTGCTGGCTCACAGACATGATTGTGAAAGTTTTGGAAGTGCTGCAGGAATCTGGCTGACCACTCTCAGTCGATTCATGTGAGCATTCAGAAATTAAGAAATCGAACAGAAAAGATATAACAACAACAAATTGGTTTGATGAGTGGGGGATTTCGGGGCGGATGTTGTCAATGGTCAAATTTGGATTGTTGGATTTGGCAATTCGGTACTTGACTTACATTTGCTGCCATGCTTGTTGAGCTTTCTGCGGGGGGCCCTTGCGGGGACCTCTGAAGGCAGTTTTGTGGCGCAGATACAAGGGGGGAAGGATTTGTTGAGGGGGACGGCAGGCCTGCTGGCGGCCTGGCTCTCCTCGCTGGGACACGGACTCTGGCGGTGTCCTTGAGATTCCCATGAAACAACAAAATTACTCACGCTGAGAAGTTTTGGTAATCACTTTTTCAAAACACAGCAGCCTTGAAAACAGGTGTACAGACTCCCTTAAATCAAGGAGCTGTGAGAAAGTATTTGGAAGTGGGTGAACATGTCATCAACCAGCCATAATGAGATGGCCAAAGCACAGCAGGCGTGCAGATAACTTTTAGACATTAAAGACAAACTGACAATGTTTGGCTATAAGGTATGCTTATCAAAACTCGTTATAATTACTGATTAATCACTTTGGTGTGAACAGCATGTGTAACCAATTAGCAGTTTTTAGATTGCCACAGTTTATAGTATGGCTTTTCGTTTACGGGATGGATGGGCTGGTTACCTTCCTGTATCACCTCAGGAACCGCAGGAGTTGGAGCTTCTGGGTTCAGTAAAGGCTGATGCATGCTTGTATTTTAACCACCCAAGTGGGGACCAAAGCTCGCCCACCAATGTAAATTCTAGCATGGCTGTTAATCGCAACGCTACAAGCTGGTGCAATTATACTTCGCCTAACATTTCGATATCTACTAACCATCCCTTGCAGCTACCGCCTGGTAATTTACTGAGATGCGGAGACCGTGCCTGGCCAGGTATCCCGTCACGTCTAAGAGGGGGCCATGCACGCTTGGCCGCTTATCTCTGCTAACGCCTAACACCCCTATGATATTTAACATGAGCCGTCACCATCGCCGAACCAGGAGGCAGATACATGCTTTTAACAAAGAATGCAACGGCCAGGTAACATTCTGGTCACTGGAAGAGATTATATCTGCATCTCTTCTTGCTCCAGGGGTGTCAGCAGCAGCTTCACGCAATCACCTAAACAAGTTGGGGTGTTGGCTAGCAAAACAAACAAATGCTACTTCTCTTGCACTTTCCAGTCTTTTGCTTGATGTTGATTCTGTCTGCCATGCTATGCTGCAAAATAGAGCTGCAATTGATTTTCTTTTGCTTGCCCAAGGCCATGAGTGTGAGGAGTTTGAAAGTATGTGTTGTATGAACCTCTCTGATCATTCGCGATCCATACACTCCCAAATTGATGAATTACGAAAACTAACTGATAACTTACAAATGGACTCTGGTTTAGGACTAGGCGGATGGTTGCGATCACTGGGACTGGGACCCTGGCTGCTGTCTATTGCAAAAGCAGCCATTCTGATAGGGATAGTATTACTAACTCTTACCCTACTCTTACCATGTCTCTGTATGTGTCTACAAAGCGTGATGCAAAAAATGGTATCGACAGCCTTCTGATCAGACATTGTTACCCCAAAACAAAAACGGGGGAAACGTGGAAAGCCTGGCTCAGTGCTGGCTACCAGAGAAAGGGCACAACAGCCTGGATTTGCTTGAGATGGTGTAAGGAGGGTAAGTGTTAGCTCTAGGTCAGCTTGACCCAGTAGCTAGCTGTGACTGGATATTGCTGGTGCTCGGACACCTGCAGGATGCGATAAAAGGATGTTTAAACTTCAGGAATGTGGAAACAGAACAAAGAGGGGACGGGCCGGCATCTATCTGCTTGACCAATAGTGAGCTTGACTTCTGCAATATGCATGAGCTAATTAAGCAGTATATTTAACCAAGGCTTGCTTGAATAAAAATTGGGACTTGCTGATGAACCATATGGTGGTCGAAGTCTCCCTTCTCCGACACCCTTCCTCCACAACACCTGAACTGAATCCTAAGCTCTTCAGATCACTCTCCTCACCTTATCTCCATCTCTGGTTCCTCTTACCCTCTACACCCGGTGTAGAGTTACTTAACTCTGATTTCACACTCCCACCCCCATCTTACAAAGATCACTGATTTAAAAAACCAACAAAAACCCAACAAACCCCAGCAAAAACCCAACAAACCCCAGCAAAAACCCTCCAAACCCCTTCTTAAGCCCTCCCCCCCAACAAACAGGGAAGGGCAGTACATCCACATGAGCAGTATGCAGAGCACAATCTTTTCTGCCCTGTACTGCTGTTAATGCTCTTTCATTTTACCGCGTGGTTCAGCCCAACTACAGCTGCTCCCCACCCACACAGTCCAACCATCACATAACCAGACCCTTCAGTAATAAAATTTATTATTTAAATTCAAATCATTTTTACAATTATGGCTTAGATATCAAAAAACAAACAAACAAAAAAAAGGAATGTTGAGGTTCATTCTTAGAAACAGTAGAAGCAGGTAAAAATATTTGTATCCAAAACAAGATCTGAGGTTTGCTGCAAGTCACAGACATACAAAAGATAAAAACCTGCCACACTGAAAGTTCCATAATTTACTCTTCATGACACTTAACATTTCATTCCCATTAAAAAAAACCCACCCAACAAAACAACTATTTATTGCAGTAAATTGATCATCCTACAGAAATCTGTCCATAAAAAACCCAGCCCAGTGGCTTCTCCTTTGGCAGCTGGAGCCAAGGAGAGGTTTCCTACTTTTGGATGCCCATCCTTTCACCACCAGCCCGAGTGGGATGCAGGGCGATGGCTGCACCCACACGGAGCATCATGGGCTGACGCCTGGCACACAGGGTTCCTGGTGTTCACCTTGGGCTCAAGCTCGAGCTAGTGCCAGGGAAATGAAGTTATCCCCATGGATGGACAGACCTTTGTGTCCTGCACCAACGTTCTTCTGCTGGAAAAGCATGGAGCCCATGATGGGACAGACATAGCCTGTGCACCATGCTGGTTCCTCCTGGAATTACCAATGGTTTGGTGGTTTTGGTTTCTTTCTCTTTTTTTTTGTAAGCATTTGAAGAATGTGTGCTTGAACATCAAATTCCTTCAAAAGTGAATCCAAAGCTCTATGTGCAAATGAAATCAGACTACTTGGAACCTTTTTTTCCCCCCCCTCTATTAATTTTGATGATTCTCTCTAACCATGAGCATTAAGGACAAGAACATGATCTCCAGCTGTCACTAACAGTCTATAAAAGGTTTGATTAATTGCACTTTCTGCGATCCCTGACTATTGCAGCCACATGCCCAAGTCTACAGGTACAAACACAACTCTCAGCCCAAACAGCCCAAGAGCTCAGCCTGGCTGTTACTGCTGCTTGGGTGGGTCTTGGGCAGCATCCTCTAAACACCAGTTACAAAATGCATCTTCAGATGAAAAAATGAAAGGAAAGTAAATGTATATTGTCTTTGCAACACAGAGGTGACCAAGCAAGGCATTTCAGGCTAGGCTTTACCCTCCAAGGAGGAGCACTCAACACTTTCCCCACTGAGGAAGGAGCTGCCTTGTGTGATCTCTCTCTTGGTCTACACAAACACATGGCCAAACTCCCCCCCCCCCCAAAAGCACTGGACTAAGCTGGTCTGCTTGGGATGAGTTCTCCTCAGTTGTGTCACAGGCAATGAAATAACCAGCAAATAAAAATCAAACCAACAAGAGAGACTCTTCACTTACATCGTATCACAAACATGAGACCTGCTGGTTCTAAATGGACCAAGGTGACTTTGTTAGGACAGTGCTGGCACCATGCTAAAGTCCTTCTCCCAACAACTCCAGCATCTTGGAATTCTCCACATTGTAACTGCATTTCAGTGCTCCACAAAATGGTTCCCCTCCAAACTGACTTTGGAACTGCAATCACGTTTGCAAAAGCAGGCTGGTGCCAAAGAACTTTTAAGATCCCACCTGGGATGGCTTCAAAGAGGAACAAGGAACTTGACATCTTACTTACCAGCTTTTATCAAGCCTCTTTAGAAGCAGCAGGAAGTTCTTCCTATGGGCTTTTGTCCCTCAGGGAATCACCAGCCATATGTCCATTATTATGCTTCAGTAAGACAAGAACAAGCCTGGGTGGCCTCTAGCGCACAGATCAAACCCACCAGATGCAGAAGTGCAGGAAGAAGGAAGAGAACAACACAACTTCTCTCCATAGGTTCTTGAGTCAAGTCTAATACAGTCATGAGAAGAAACACAGCATTAAATAAGGACTTCTCCAGACACAACACTTTCTTATTGCACATTCCTCCACACTGAGACAGCCACACGCTGCGTTTGGCGGCCGCAAAGGAAGGACAGAATCCATCCCTGCCAGAGTGCTGTGAAGTCCCAGGGACCCCTTGCTTATGCCAAGGAGAACTCATGTCCCAGCACAGTATATACGTGGTGCAGAAACCACCGTGATTGCATCTTGGCTCCATCCCACCTGAACATCTAGAGTCACCCGAGCGTGTGGTCCTGGGGAGAGCTGAGGCAGGCACTTCATACATTCAGAATTGAAATGAGATAAAAAGACACCCCCTCCCTCAAAAAGTATCATGCTTCAAGGAGAAGCTCCACGACTCAGCAGAGAGCACCGCTTCACCCGCTACGCATCTGCATCAGGCACACCTTCTTGGGCCAAAGCAGCCTCCTCTCCTGAATCTCAGCTTCCAGTTCACAGCAGTTTGGCTACTTGAAATAAAAAAATACATTCTACACATACACGCTGTGGTACATGTATCCAATCTCCATCACTGCTCTAAAAACTCAGGCCGTAAGACTGTGAAACAAACTCACAGAGTTAAAAGTTAATAAATTAGAAGCAGCTTAAAAAATATGGGGTAGGAAAGAGGTGTGTGTGTGGGGGGCTCTTCAAGGAGATTTCAAATCAAACTTGGAACTGTTTGAAATACACTTATAAATTCCAACATTTCCTGGTAGGAATGGTCCTTGGTTTTCATTAACTTTATACTGGCGAGGCCAACCATCGTTATACAAAGATTGTAGGAAGAATAAGTAAATCTATTTACAAAATGGACTTGGCCTTGGCTCTGTGATATTTACATGCTCAGAGAACAGCTTTTTGGCTAGACAAAGAGCAGTACATGGTGCATTCTTTGCTTTCTTTCACTGATAAAGAAAACAACAGAAACCAAAACAACAAAACTTGTTTTTCCTGCCTTGAGAGGCTTTTAAAAATCCCCTGGCCTTGGTTGTAAAATGAGTGGTGGCACTCAGAAGCTTTGGTCCTCTGTGGCAAATGGCAGCGCGGCTCCGTTTGCCTGCAGTCCTTCTGCCCTCCATGAATGGGCAGAGTTATTTGGTCCCCAAAACGCAGCTGCACTGGCAGAGAGGATGGGGGCTCTGCTGAGCATCTTACCAGTTAAAAAAATAGTATCATCATCATCATCATCAAGAAAGTCTCACACCCATCCATGCATTTCCAATGCTTTTTGGTTTGCTAGAGCTGAAAGGTCCTGGCCAAGGCTGAACTCATTGAGTCAAAAACAACCCCCAAGGTGCCAAAGCGTGTGCTCTGAAGCTGAGCTGTCACTGTGCAGGGGAAGGTCCTGGCTCTCCCACTGCATTTGGCTCTTGGTCTTTAAATAATGGCAAGATTGCGTTCCTCCCAAGGCACACGTCACGCCGTTCAGGTAGAGAGGGACGAGCTCATCGAGGTGCGTCCTGAGCCCTGCAAGGCCGTTGTCTTCCTGATAGAAATCCCCTGGGCTGCTGTGCAGCTGTTGTGCTGTCTGTAATGCTGAAGCAGTCTCTTCCACAAAGGGTTGCACTCCAAGAGGTACCGGTTCCCTGTTGGCACAGGGATGGGGACGGCGGGTTAGTGGCCAGAAGAGGTTTGAATGATACCATCACAGACCGCTCATGTCTTTCGTTTAGCATGTCTAACCTAAGGGTGCTGGGTAACTTGCAGGGACATTTCCTCCAGCCAGAGCTCTGTGAAGCCCCAGCTCCCTTTGCAGTGCTGTTATATCTGCAAGCAGCTTCCCTACACAGCCCAGCCTAAACCTGTGTGATGAGGAGGGAAATAAGCAGCCAAGTTCTGTTAGGAGAACGAGCTCTAGCATGCAAGTGATGGAAACGACCTGGTCCCAAGCAGAGAGTGAGAAGAATATACACGCTGTACACAAGCCACACACAACCTCTGCTTCACATTGCCCAGTAGCCCAGTTTCAAACCCACAGACAGCCTAAAGGGCAGCAGGATAGAGCACAGTTATCAGTCAGACTAGTTTAGATCTCCAACCCTTTATGTAAGCATCCCGTTACCCTGCAGATCTGGACACACTCCCAGGAGACCCACCTAAAATGCAGAGCCCTTCCCGAGCTCGTGTGATGCCGACATTGACCTGGTTTGGGTCAGTAACAAAGCCCAGGTACTTCTTCTGCCAGCTCTTCGTGGGCTTCCTGTCAATCTCTGCGCGGGGGCAGGAGCGCACGGCCGACAGGATCACGTATCTCCACTCGCTTCCTAGAAAACAGAATCGAAACAGGGTTCTTCTAGGGAAGTGTCTGGCCTCCCCCGTATCCCACAAGACCCTCATTTCCCTACAGCAGCACCCACAAAACCACAGCCACCGTTTGGGTCAGTCCAGCTTTGGAGGCCACCAGACCCCTGATCACCGGTCTCCAAAGAGCCTGTGCTACAGCAGTTCTTTAGTGCCCTCTTCAGACATCCCCCACCTTCCTGTCCTCACCAGCCTCACCCTGCCTGGGTACTCCAGAGGATTCCAAAGGATCCATTAAAATGACAGGTCACCCAGAAATCTGGCCCGGGGATGCTTCCTCCATGGCTGAAGTGATCCTGGTGTAGGATTTGCTCAACGACTATCTCTGTGAGAAGCTGCTTCAGTCCTCGGGAAGGGAGGAGAGGACAGAACCAACCAGTCTCACCTTGACTCTTCATGATGGTGCAGACGGTCACCCCACGGATGCCCTCCTTCTGGAGGCCCTTGTTGATCTCGGACACCTGGGCGTTGTAGGGGCTGAGGATGGCGATGCTCTCTGGCCGGATGGTGCCATCTAGTGTCAGCTGCTTCGCTATCCTCACCTGGGGAGATCAGGGTCCTGCTCACCTGGGCGCAGCGGCCAGAGCAAACTGGCCCTCCAGCACCCTGTCCCCAAGGCGGTGAATGGTGCCAGGCTGTGCTGCTCTCCTTGCTGGGGGTCACACTTCCTTACAGCTGCCTCTGGCCAGGGTCACCATGCTGTGCTCCAGACCCACGAAGACACCAGGCAGACACTGCACCCCACTGATTTTTATCCTCTATCACTACTCATCGTGTCCCCGCCACCCTCAGAGTCACCCAGAACACCCCCCTCCCTTTTCCATCCCCAGCAATTCCCCGGGACCCTCCTCACCGCCTGCTCCACTTCTTCTAGGTTAGCTTTGGAGTTCTCATTCCCTTCTTCAGTAGAAATCATGAGGGTCTGCTCCTTGCCCTCCACGTGCCCGAAGATGACAGGGCAGCAGCCGTTGTCCTTGTGGTAGAAGACGCTGGGTTTGCGGGTCAGCTGGGGACACGTTTTCAGCCGCTTCTCATAAAACTCTTGGGATGGGAACTTGCAAATGCTTTTGTGCTGGAAGAGAGAAGAGGAGAAACCAAGGTGAACAAAACCCAAGGACATTCTCCACCTGCAGCACCTTTTTGGGCAGCTTTCACCTGCAGTGCTGTTGGGCTATAGCTGGCACCGGGCGAGCGCTTTACTTGTTACTCTAGGAAGGCAAAGTGCTAGTGGGGAATATCTGTTTCTCAGGGGCTTGAGGCAAGCTCCAACAGCAGCATTTTCTGTGCTGGAGAAAAGACAACGCACTGGAGGAAGGCCTCACCATGCGGTACTGCGTGTCCAGCATCCACGCCTGGTTCTGGTAGCGCTCAAAGAGAGATGTCTCCATGCCAAGGCTCTTGCAGAAGTCATTGTTGACCACAGGCCGCAGCTGTTTATGATCCCCAAGCAAAACAACCTGGAACAAAGAGTGGACACCTCAGCTCTGGGGATGGTGACTCTGGTGAAGGCCATCAACTCTTTGAAAGGCTGCTTGTACAAAGACATTCGTTGTTACTTCTATATCATGTCACAGCTACCACAACCTCAATCAAAGACCATGTTGGGGATTATGTAAAGATCCTGATCCGGATAACATGGAGCCTTGTTCCCACCTGGCAGCAAAAAGACATCCTGCAGTAAGTCTACTGAGATCTGCTTTATTCTTCTTGTCACATTAATACTTTGTACTGGAGTCAGCACATTTTTTGGTGGTAACAATACCCACCCTGTAGAAGCACCAAAAATACAGCCACACGACCACTCTTCTCTTGCAGAAACCCAAGAGCAAGTTTAGAGGGGACAGTGTGATACTCAAACAGGTGAGCAGGTGGGATAGTTCACCACCACAGCTTTCAGGTTTACATCAGGACTTCTGCCTCTGCTTTATGTGATAGGAGCAGGTGATGCACAGATCATGCATCCACGGAGAACACTTATGTGCCTCTCTGTGCCTCCAGGATTTAATTATAGTTAGTACACTTACACCTCAAAGGAAACAACTCCCTGAAGGCTGAAACACTGACACACCATCATAGATACTACCAAGAACAAGGTTAAAACTCAGTGTAACTTGGAAGAGCAGCATGGCAAGGAGTTGAAGACACACAGAGAGGTTCAAGAGTCCTGAGAAACGCAGCATCCTAGAACCACGTCTCTGGAAGAGACTCACCTTCTCAGCAAAGCGGTGGCTGACCAAGGGGATGAGGGTCTCGGGCTCTGAGGACATGGAACACTCATCAATGATTATCTGCTTGACATTGAGTTGCTCCAGGGAGTTGGCAGCTGCAGCAGAGCAGGTGCACAGGATGACATCGTGGCGGGTCAGTTCGTATGTACGAGCAGCTGACAACTGAACTTTGTACCTGGTGGTTGATGCAGAAGACGCCAGGTTATACACAAGGGAAACATCTCCAGGTTCCTCATGCAGGAACCAGGCAGAGGCTATCCTTTCCCAAATGACTATGGCTCCATCCCCCCCTTAGCATGAGCCCGTATTCCCAGACAAGGGCTTTGGATGGACACTGAAGGAAATGTCCTGAACTCAACAGGACAGAGGCTCAGGGTGGAAGATGTGTCACCATACATAATGTGATTTTTGGTCCAGATGGACAACAGCACCTGAGCAGAAGTGATCACAGAATCCCAGGGGTTGGCAGGGCCCTCCAGAGCCCATGGGGTCCAACCCCCTGCCAAAGCAGCTCCCCAGCTCATATTGCACAGGGCGGCGTCCAGACGGGGCTGGAATCTCTCCAGAGATGGAGACTCCACATCCCCTGGGCAGCCTGTCCCAGGGCTCCCTCACCCTCACTGAGGAAAAGTTCTTCCCCATGGTGCTGGGGAACTTCCTATGCTCCAATTTGCAGCCATTGCCCCTCATCCTGTCTCTACAGAGCACTGAAAAGAGGCTGGCCATTTCCCCCTGCATCCCATGCTTAAGTGATGCTGAGGCTCTTCACTGTACCACTAACCTCAGGCTAATCACTTTTTATCATCATTCCAAACACACAGTTTATTCATCTGTCTTGATGAATAGTCCTTTATCACCTAGTCCCTTGGCTTGCATGAGCCAGGACCTCTCATGCAGTCTACCAGCTTGTGTCAGCGGAGGGCTGGCAAGTATTGCCCAAACCTCTTCTTACAGGGGGAGGAGACTGCTGCACTGCGCTCCTTCAGGCAGTGCTTCAGAGGTGGCACAAGTCCAAAGCCAGCTGTCCCCAGGGTCTCTTTCTACTCACTTCCTTATTTCATCTTCTGTTATCTGCTCTCCTTTCTTCACCCGAGCGTCAAAGGTACAGATCTCTTGCCAGTGAGGGTTGGGTGGCCGACGGATGCGATGATGCAGGGTAATGTCACTGAGTAAAGAGTCAATATGTAAATATTTCCCCCCCCCACAGACTCAAGAGATCTCTTCTGCAGTGAAGCTGACCACACCACCCTATGTGGAGAAACCTCATTAGCTAAAGCTGCCACAGCCAGACTGCTCCACCTTTATAGACCTGACCCACAGTTCATCCCTGAGGAAACAAAATACAGAATCACAGAATTGTAGGGGTTGGAAGGGACCTTGAGGGATCATCGAGTCCAACCCCCATCTCCAACCAGGGAGAGAATTAGTGCTCATGAATTGTGGATAATAAGGGAACATTGACCACATAGTAACTTGCCAGGCAGGCCAAGTTGATAGCATGATCTCCTTTGGACCCTAGTGAGGTCTTGTGCAGGTTTATGAAGGATAAAGCTAAAGGGCAGTGCCACTGAATCATACCATTAGAACACCCTTCAGACTGGAAGGAAAATTTCCACCAGAATCTTCTTCAGTCCCTGGCACAAATGACCAAGGATGAGATATTGTCATATTCTGCTCCTATGTTTTAAAGGAAGAAAATGTGGTGCTATTGGATACCATAGAAATGACAGAATCATAGAATCACAGAATGTTAGGGGTTGCAAGCAGGAATGAAATCAGAGACTTTTGGAGCTGTTCAAAAGAGATGAAAACCTGTAGGATCTTCTCAACAGCCTGAGTCTCCTGACTAGCTGCTACATGAGGCTCCACACCTTCACTTGCGAAAAGTAATTCCAAAGCAGGTTCATAGTGCTGCTCCACAGTAGTGGAGTCGAACCCACGTTTTCTCCAGCTTGTTCAGCTTCACTGGTGCAGAAAACATTGCTCCCCAACACCCCGAGAGCCTGGGGGGCCATGTGGGGTCCTACCTGAGCTCCCGCTTGGGTTTTGCGTCCCGCAAGGCTTTGCGGTACAGGTGCCGGTTGCTCCCCGGGTACGGGTATTCCATCATCTCAATGGCCTCCCCATAAACCCTCAGTGGTTTCAGGTTCTTCATCTTCATCAGCATCTCTAGGGATGGAGGACAGGTCTGCTCAGACAGCACCAGGCACCAGTGATGCTGAGACAGCTCATGGCCTGTGAGGTGCCCAGCGCTTGTCGTGCACTCACTTCTTTTCCCCTCACCTTGCTCACCACCCCCAGCTTCATTGGTCCTCACCCTGCAGTGAGGGAGGGGTCTTCTGCAAGGACCAGCCATGCTTTCTGCCCCTCCTGTCTCCTAGCCCCCTGCTCATGCCACATGTCCTCCCTCCCACCAGTAAAAGCCACTTCAGGGTCTTAAAACTGATAGTTACCAGCAACAACATCCACAGACTTGTTGGACGGGCCACAGTACAAGATGCACTTTCTCCCCTTGGGCTTTTCTTCTTCAGAGGAAGGTGTTTGCTCCTTCTCAGAGCTGTTCTCCTTGCTGACCTCATTCAGCTTATTGAACCAGTAGACAATGTGAGTTCCAACAACCGTTTTCCCAGTCCCTAAGAAAAGTAAGGAGGTTGCTGAGCACACTTTAACCACAAACCCCATGCTCTAGAGCAGCATCTGTATTATCAGCCATGAAATAAAATCAAGAATGGAGGGGACTTCCCTGGACAGCTGTGGTTGATGCCAACCCATGCTACCTTCTCTGGTCTCACCAAGCAACAGATTAGCTCTAAACTGCCTTTCATAACAAAGTAGGTATGTATTCATGCTGTCCCATCCACCCAGGCCTTACCTGGTGGGCCCTGGATGAGTGTGAAGGGTTTTCTCAGAGCACTCAGGATAGCATGGTTCTGACTGTCGTTGAGCTTCCTGTGGTTGCCAGGGAGATCAAAGGATTTTTGCTGCAGGAATTTGGAGGATGTCACTGCTACTGCAAAGAGCCAAGAGGACAAGTGTGAAGGAAGTTTCTGAGGACAGCACACAAGCAATTCACATGAGGGTGCAGTGGATACCAAGCAATCGTGGCCCATTTATAAGACCACCTAAAAGTAATCTTGGTGCCATGCAGAATCGAGATGTTCTGCCCACGAGCCATCTCTGCAACTCCCAGGGATGAAAACATCATCCGTGCCCCTCCCCAGCAGGGCATCCCATATTACCTCCACTCTGCCAGGCCACCAGCTCCTCTCCTCCCCTTGCAGGAGAACCCCCTGGTCTAGGAATGCAACCCCTAGGGCAAGGACCCCCAGAAGCTGCCAGGGCACCGCAAGGTAAGAGAGGTGAATATTTGCACCCACCTTTTTTGGGAGGTTCGTGGCCGAGGGCGATGCTTTTAGCAAGCTCAGAGGCATACCTGAGCTTCCAAATCGCTTTTTCTTTCCGCCTGACAAGACAGGGAAAACAAGGATGAATGGAATCTAGCATAAAATCGGGACAATTCCAACACAGCTTTGTACAACTGCCTTGGTCATTCCTCCTCTCTCCTCTGGTGTTTCCTTACCTCCTTCCACAAAGAGCTTAAACCAAAAGAACTCCTACCCTGCTCTTTTGCAGAAGGGCAAACTAGACATCAGCTCTGCTTGAACAAGAGCAGGTCTTGCCTCACAGCAACAACAAAAGGGGAGCGGCTGGGAAATCAGGGAGCAGTTCTGCTGCGCAAACCCTGATCCAGTGCTTCACACTGCTGTCTATGACACATGCTGGAGCAATCTAGTAACATAAGAAACAGATGTCCAAGGAAATTCCAGCATGGCACCTTCCCCCATCTCCCCATTCTCAAGGGCAACCAGAAGAGCATCGGGAAATGCTGCCACCCCCACCAAATATCAGCAGCCCAGCAGCACGGCCAGGTGGAGCTGGGTAAAGAGATTTTTTTTAGGAGATCAGCTGCACCCATGAGAAAAGCCCTTTGTGTGCAGCAACTGAGTCCCATGGGAAGCTGCTGCTCTGCACGGGCAGGTCACCCAGAGCACAACTGCTAAGCACACTTACACATCTGGCAGCATCTTTGGTATGAGCTCCACTGTGAACCTGGCAGAAGCCTGGGAGATTTCCACAGGGATGTTCTCCATGGACATATAGTGGATGTAAAAGTTCATCGTCTGTACGCTCGTTCTGTCTGACTTCTCGTCATCGCTGAACTCTTCAGTGACCCCGTGAGCCACCCAGGTGTAGGTATCAGGATCAACCACAACTTTGCTTTCTGATCTGCCCTTGTTATTAAAAGTCAGGTTCTGGAGGCCGTGGCTAAGGCATTCCTCATCGCTCTGAGGCGCCCCAAGCTTCAGCCCACCTAAGCGGATGCACAAGTAGCAGTGGTTGAAGTCCACTTCAATAGAGCACTCCTCCAAACATTTCTTGTCAAGGAGGAAACTCCCCTGCAGCTGTCCTTTGCTCGTCCTTTGCTGTGCCCAGGTTATCTTGACGTCGTGGAGGACGATGGAGTCGTTCTCAGCCACGGCACACGAGGCAGACTCCATCGCGCTCATGGGCATCCACACCTTGTTATACTCCCCTGCGTTCTTGTACTTGTCTTTGGATGGGAGGGTGGCGTAGGCAGAGAAGCAATCGATAGGCTTCTCCATGTGCTGCAGGCAGACATCGAAACCCGGCGTCACGCACCACAGCTGCACGAAGGGCACCAAGAAGCCCCGGCAGACGTCGGTGGTGAGCTGGAACTGCAGCGCGTCGCCGGCACTCAGCTCCAGGGACAGCTCCATGTAGTGTGAGCACTGGCTCTTCCTCACCCAGCCCACGTACCGATGGTACAGCTCGGTGCTGTTCTGAAGGAGCGAGGCTGCGGCCTCAAACTTCTCACTCCTGATGGCTGCCAGCACGTCTTGCCAAGTCTTGGTGCCAAAGAAGGTGATGCTGCGGTCGCGGAGAGGGCCCTCCTGCAAAGCATGCTCCTTCATCGTCTCCGCAGAGTACACCCTCCTCTTCCACGTCAGCCTGATGCTGTTCCGCTGCTGGATGAACACGGGTTGCTCTATCAGCTGCAGAGACCTGTAGTTAATTATCTGGGGGTCTGGAAGACTCTCGTTGTTCAGTGGGAACAGGGCTTTAAAATACTTGATCATCCCCTCGATATCCACTACGAAGGCGATCTTCTGCAGGACTTGTCCCTTCAGCTGGGTGGCCATCTGCAGGCAGCGGGCTCTCTTCTCATACATCAGTGCCTGAGAATTCTTCCTGTTGAACTCGTGACAGAGAAATTCAATGTCATCTGCAGAATAGATGATGGGCTTCTTGCGGAGCACGGAGTGAAGGTGCCTCTGGACCACAACATCCACGTATCGGCGGATGGGAGAGGAAGCCCAGGTGTATGAGGCAACGTGCAGGGAGTAATGGCCTGCCTTCGACTGGACAGTGGAGTTGGAGCGGCTGAAATAGGAGCGGCTGAGCAGCCTCCTGAACTCCAGAGCCACCGGTGCCAACTTTGGGTGGATGTCATCAGTAACAATAAGGTCCAGCATCTTCTGGAAGTCACGGACATTAGCAGCTGACTGCAGGTGCTCCCAGATGGGGGCCAGGAGGCTGAACTCCACGTTTTTAGAGGAGGCTTCCCCAGGAGGCACCTCTCCCAGGTGGTGCGAGAGATGGATGGACAAAGGAAGGATGTGGCTGAACTTGTTTTTCATAAGCAATATCTGTTGAGGGCTTGGCTCACACTGACACCGGAGAGGAGTGACATTTCTGGTGTCCTCCTGGTTAGTGAGGAACTCTGCCACGAAACTGTTGAACATGATCATTAACTCCTCTATCATCTGATGGGACGCCCTGTTACCTGGGGAGCTCTCCTCATCCAGCCGGTCATAGAAACAGTCCTCCTGCAGCCGAGACTTCCGATGGATCCTGGAGAAGTGATAAGCCACAGCTATGCAGTCCTCCAGGGTATTGAAACGAAGGGCTCCTGCTGATCCCTTGTAGTGGTCCTTAATGCAGAGCTCTGCCTCTTCATAGGACAGCTGCCTGTCCGAGCGGATCACAGAGATGTTGAAGATCCCGTCTATCACCTCATCAGTCTCCTTTTCTACGGTGACAAACAAGGACATCACCCGACGATCTTTCTGGGGCAAGAGGCTGCAGACATCCTGGCAGATGTGAGGTGGGAACATGCAGAGTGGCTGCTGGTTGGGAGCGTAGTAGGTAACACCCCGCTTCTTTGCTTCTAGGTCCAAGGCACTGCCTTTGGGAATGACACCGGCCACGTCTGCAATGTGGATCCCAATCTCATAGTGACGGCCCAGATCCCGAACACTGATGGCATCGTCCAAATCCCTGGCACCTTGGGGGTCGACAGTGAAGGTCAGGTAACTCCGACAGTCCTTCAGATTCTCCTTGGTGAGGTTCAGTTTGCTGCTGGAGCTGTATTTGGCTACCTCCTTGGTGACAGCAGCCGGGTATTTCTTCTCCAAACCATACTCCAAGTCAAGGATCTTTAAGCCTTCTTCCAAAGTCAACGCCGCGCGCATAATCTCTGTTATGATCCCCAAAGGGTAATAAAACCCCTCCCGCCAGGAGATAACCTGGACGCAGAAGAACTGACATCTCCTTGTCTCCTGGCTGATCTTCTCACAGCTGACCACCTTGTACTTCCCATTGATAAGCCTGCGGATGGGAATGACGTTGGGTTTCTCTTTCAGCCCCGGGACAAATATTTTGGTGACGGTGGGATCGATGGGTATCATCACCCGGGGATCAAACTCATCCATCATGCAGATGAAGGTGCGTTCTCTCTCCGCACGCTTTAGGATGCCCACCACCTTCCCCTGCGGGCGGTGGGCGCCGCTGTCAGCCGTGCCGCTCTGCAGCATCTCCACCAGCACCTCGTCCCCACTGAAGGCTGTCCCACAGTGAACTCTGCCTTTGATCTGAATGGTCATGGCAGGGGAGTCGTTGAGGGTGAAGGCAGAAGCTCTGTCGAACCCTTCTTTGATCAGCTCACACCTCTTGTACATCTTGGGGTGCATGTGCAGGTACTCCTGCATCATCTGAGAAGAGAAGCTGACGTATTCCTTCCTGCCTTCCCACTGGTGTGGAGCCTCAGACTTCACATTCAACAGCCCTTCTTCAGACACAGTCACCATCACGTTCTTGCTCTCATCCAAGAGTTCCTGCAGGATGGGATCATCAGGGTTTATGCTCTCAGTCTCAGAACTCCAGGAATCTGTGTCACTGTCCTCCTCGTCCTCCTCTGGGCTCCTCCTGCTCCAGCTCTCCTTGTCGCACGCAGCTTGTTTGATCTGAGCCATTGTCAGAGTCTCTGGGAAGATGCTCCTGTTCTCAATGCACTGCTGGATGAAGCGCTTCCATACCTTGCTGCACTGGCCATGGGAGCACAAGGCCACAGCATCCCCCACTGCAACAACCAGCGACTGAGCCCGGGTCATGATGGTGTTGAGCACTCTGGCTTCGTTGAAGAACTCGAGGTGATGGGAGGACGAGATGAGCAGGCTCTTGCCAGTGTGGACCGTGCTGATGATGATGACCCGAAACTCCCGCCCTGCACCAGAGGGGACAAGGGAAAAGTCACTCCTGGGAACCCAACGAGGAGGACCCTGTCTGGCTGCTGCCCTGTGCTCTGCCCATCTACACTGTGTTAGATGGTTGTGGGCTGATGTAACCTCAGTTGGCTGAGTCATGGGAGCCATTGGCTGAATGAACTGGGGCTGCTCAGCCTTGAGAAAAGAGACTGAGAGGGGATCTGATCAATGGTTATCAATATCTCAAGAGTGGGACACAGGGGGACATGGCCAGCCCCTTTTCAGTGCTCTGTGGGGACAGGATGAGGGGCAACGGCTGCAAGTCAGAGCAGAGGAAGTTCCCCAGCACCCTGGGGAAGAACTTTTCCCCAGTGAGGGTGAGGGAGCCCTGGGACAGGCTGCCCAGGGGGTGTGGAGTCTCCATCTCTGGAGAGATTCCAGCCCCGTCTGGACGCCGCCCTGTGCAATATGAGCTGGGGAGCTGCTTTGGCAGGGGGTTGGACCCCATGGGCTCTGGAGGGCCCTTCCAACCCCTACAACTCTGTGGTTCTGTGATCTGACGTGAATAAAGCAGCTCTTGGGGATCGTGAGGGCCTCCAGACATGAAGCAGGATGGATACCACAAGGCCACCACCATCCACGCACCAGGGAGGGAATGGCAGTGTGGAGACAGGAGAAAGGCAAGGCACTGGACCAGTTCAGCCATGAATCCCCATGGAGCAGCCCCATATGCTCAGTGCCACCAGCAGCCCCCACCAGCCACTCCTCACAAACACAGGTAGAGTTTGCTGTGAATCCCAAACTCCTGGGGGAGAGGAGGGTCTTGCAGGAGCAAGAGCAGTGACCGCTCACAAGAATCCCTCCCCCCATCTCAGGGATGATAAATAACAAACAGCAAGAGGCACCCCAGTGATTTCAGAGCTGGGAAGAGACTGCAAAGAAAGGGTGTGGAGATCAGAAACACCCCCCGGGGTCAGTTATCCTCACCATGAGGAGTCCCAGCTGCACAATAAAAAAAAACAAAACCAAAACAAACAAAAACAGGGATGAGTCATAAACTCAGTCCTTGAGGACAAAACCAGCCTATCCCCCTCATCACCCAGAGCAGCAGACTCCTCCTTCAGCGAGCTGTTGTGTGAGTTTTGTGACTGGTACCCACAGGCCACCCTGGTTTCAATTCCCTTCTATGCCCAGCCTCCCCCGCTGGTACTTGGGCCTTCACATGATTCACACATGCTCAAGTCCCTGGGATCTCACTCCTGGGGGGGGGTTTCACCCTCCTACAGTGTGGCATCCCTGTATTTGGAAGGAGCTGACAGTTGGGTGCGGATTTAGTTCAGTGGGAAAACTTACTTGCTAAGGAAAGGACAAGACTCAAAGAATTACCCACCAGAAGGGGATGGAAACCAGCCAAAGGATTTCCAGGCACTGCCCCCTAAGCAGCGCTCCGTGGGCGGTGGCAGAGCCACAGGGAAGGGCAGGGGAGCTCTGCTAACAGCACAGCATGCACCCCCTGCCATGAGCTCAGCCATGTATTTCATGTTTTAGCAAGGAGGGCAGCGTTAGGATGCCAGAAAGCCCTCTGCCACCGACCCAGCAGCTCTTCCCCCTGCTCACCACACAGCTGCTGTAGCTGTGGTAGACTCTCTTGTCCACTAACATGACTGCAATAGTTCTCCCTAGCAGACAGAAGACCTCAAAACACAGCCAGGCATGACTAACTATTGCACAAGACACAAACCTGGCAAGTTCTCATAGTTTTCTACCACCACATCTTGGAGCTGCTTCTTTCTCAGCTCTTGTCTTGTTGCAGAAACCTGGGAAGAAAGAAAAGAGCACAAGTGAATATAGTTTCAGCTCAGAAACACCTTCCCACCCAACACCAAGGTCCCACACCCTTCTCAACTGCAGGCCACCCCAGAGAGTTGCTGGACAGCAATCACACTTCAGCCAGTGCTCTCAGTCAACTCTACTGTCAACCTGCCTAGAGGATGCTGAAAGAAATCTTCTTAACTGAAGATTTCTCTGCCCCAACTATCCGTCCTACTCAGAGTGTGCCTCAAAAAGCCACTGGTGGCACGCAAGACCCCAGGTGCCCTGGTTTTGTTAGCACAAGAGACAGGTTTATGATAAGGAGATCCCAGCTTTTACTAGAGAGCATCTAGAGAGCAGTCAGCAGTGCATGTATACCCTCTTCAGGTGGGGAACATACCTGCATCCCATGGGAGACCACACAGATCCTCTTCAGATCTCGGGGACCCCACTCATCTGGCCACCTCTGATAGATCTCCTTCACTTTCTCAGCCACTTCTGTTATCTCGGAGGTGTTGTGCCAAGAAATCATGGACATATCCCTTTCAGCCACGCCAGACACATGGCAGAACATGAGTGGGTAGAGTTCAGGGTGGGGTGGGATGTTCCCACTGGCTTGGATAGCATTGCCCTTGCCAACGTAGAACTGCTTGGAGACGAACTCGATTATGCCTGCAGTGGAACGGTAGTTCTCATTGAAGATGATCCTGCTCTTCATGGCCACTTCATGCCTCTCTCTCTGGTAAAACTGAAAGAGTCGGTTTAACAGGGTGTGATCAGCAGATTGTCCATCCCCAACACAGAACAGCTTTGGGGTTATCTGCATGTGGTCCCCAGCGAGGACAATCCGGGTCTCAAAAGTGGCGTAGGAGAGGGGAACCAAAGCTTCACACTCCAGCATCTGGGCAGCCTCGTCGATCATGATGTGGGTGAAGTAGCCTGAAGCAACCTTCAAGTTCTTGGATAACATGGAGGTGGTGATGATGATGCGGTGCCGGTCGATCTCTGCCAGCGTGGGGTGGCGGAAGGAGCGCTGGTCTGGCGAGAGGCAGCAATACATCTGGGTGATGGGGTCTGTCAGGTTGATGGGACGGTCAGTGGATATGATTCTCAAGGGAACAGCCCACGGGTGCCCGCTGGTCACGTAGTTATGGAAATACTCCCGGATGTAGATGTCAGCAGCACTGGAAAGGGAGGAAAGTAGAACTGATCAGGGAATGGTGAGTGCTGCTCCCAGTGCTGTCATCCCAATGTGCTGTCTCAGCGTTCACCAACACGCACCCAGAATCTCCCCCAGCTTTGGCTGGCGGCACACTGCTCCCAGGGGATGCTCACACACGCACAATGAAGCCGGTGTTTACGCAGCCACCCGCTCCCAGCCTATTTTGAGAACATGGTTTTAAGTAGGAGTTGAGACTTGAGACTAGGGCATCTCCCCAGGCCAGGGTGGGAAAAACCCAACGTGCCTAACAAAACCTCTGCCCCTGCTTCTCCAGGGCCGTGGACCTCTCCTCTGACAGCTAAGCATCCCCAGCCGGGGCGGGGGCTCCAAGGTCTGCACAGCAGAAGCTTTGGTGTAAGCAGCCAGCCTGAAGCAGGCTAAGATTAGCAGTCACCCATCTATTATACATTAACAGCTGAGGCGGTGACAGCGGACACTCTTTTCAGTGTATCTGCTCTAATTTTAACAGTCTTGTCCTGGTTTCTCTGAAGGCAGATTCAATGGCAGCCAGACCTGATCTGCATTTTCTCTTTCCCCAAAGTGCCTGGGAAAATAATAATAGCAATAACAACAATGATGATAAATTCCATGTGCACAGAGCACGGTAGACTTCAAGGGCAAGTAGAGCACAGTATTATCCCGGCAAGGTCAGGCAATGGGTTTCTGCTTCTTCTTATACCAAGTAAAGGCCAGGAAGAATCACAGAATCACCTGGGTTGGAAGAGCTCCTTCAGATCATGGAGTCCCATCACAGCCTCACCCTGCCCAGTCACCCCTGGACCATGTCCCGAAGCACTCCATCCACACGCCTTTGAAACCCCTCCAGGGATGGGGACTCCACCACTCCCCTGGGCAGCCTGTCCCAGGGCCTGACAGCCCTTTCAGGACAGAAACTCTTCCTGAGCTCCAACCTGCATCTCCCCTGGGGCAATTTCAAGCCATCCCCTCTCCTCCTGTGGCTTGGCACCCCAGAGAAGAGACAGACCCCAACATCTCTGCAGCCGCCTTGCAGGTAGTTGAACTGTCTCTCCAACCCCATTCCCATTTTAAAATGAGGCAGGAATAAGCTGCCTCTTCTATAGGAATTCCACCCATGCCAGGCTCCTTCCTTGCAGGAAACGCTACAGCAGCTTAAGACATATTAAACAAAAATTAGTTCATTTAAAGAAGTCACTGAAATGCATACTAAGAAAGGGCAGCTCAGCTCCATCTCATACGCCCTGGATCCCTCTCATCCCACCAGGCAAGCGTTGGCCCAGCTTGCTTGGACCTCACCCACAACTCTGGTTGCCTCTTCCCTCACACCCTGCTAACCTGTTAGTGTGTGTGCAGATCAGCACCCGCGTGTTGGGCTGCCGCAGGATCTCCAGCGTGGCCATGGCCAAGGTGAAGGTCTTCCCAGTGCCAAAAGGCCCATAGATGAGGAGAGGAGGGACCTGCCGACTGCTGGTTGCTCGGCCCGTGATGAAGGAGATGGCTAATTTCTGCTTGCTATTCCCTTTCTGTGGTGACCCAAGAGAGTAGGGGATGGAGCAACTGGCGACATCTGGGAGGACCAGCTTCTCATCCAACAGGCGGTCCACAGCCTGGTGCCACTGTCGGAACAGCAGCTGGTCGATTTGGAACTGGATCTCCACTTTGTGGGAGGAGTTTGGCTGGAAGTTCAGCTCTGAACAGCATCTCTTTGGTATCTGTAGCCAGATGGTCTTCTCGGTGGTGGCTTTGTGCTCCACACTAACCTCGTAAACCTGATTGTCTACGGGTGGGTCAAGTGCCAGGAGAGCAGTGGGCACAGACCTGCTCAGAAGATAGCCCTCGTCTGTGTCTGTCGAGAGGTTGTAAGGTGTAGGCACTTCAGCAAACAGCTCACCAGAGACAGAGAACTTCATCCCCATGGAGAGGCTTTGCAGCATGGGGGTCAGCGAGATGAGGACCCGCAGGTTGAGTCTGGAAGGAGAAAACACCCAAATGAACAGCAGAGAACTGGCCCATCCCATCAGTTCACCAGCAACCACCCTCCCCACTGCAGAGCAGGGATTGCCACCTACGCTCAGAGAGAGTCTGCCAGCCCCCCTGAGCACAGTGACAGGAACCGTGCCTCCAGCTAATCCAGGGCCTCAGGACAAGATCTGTCCCTTCCTCTCCCATCACTGCCCAGCCAGCCATCGCTCTTGGCAGGCTTCCATTTCTCTGGGAAGGGTCTTCAGGACCCAACCCAGAAGAGACAGAGCCTTCAGTAGCAGCCTGACCCCAAGGCTCTGCAATGGACCTGTGGTCCACAGCGAGGAGAAACCCCTTTGGCTCTTCACCTGGCACTTACTTGGCAATCAGAGCCTGTTCCGCTTCCTCCTCACGGAAGAGGAAGCTGTGCATCCTCTCACGGTAGTTGAGCCGGGTGATGGGAATGGCTGCCCCACCCTCACGCTGGTAGTCCAGTGCGAGAGCAGGAGGCTTGTACTTGGCCAGCAGATCCACATCTTCACTGGTCCTTGGCACGCTGGGAACAATGATCCGGTTTCCTCTGTCCCATCGCACGAAGTTGACGGGGCGGCTGCTCTCCTTGCTGCTGGGGACTTGCCGGGGGGCCTCCCGCTGACCCACCTTCACCTTGATCTTTTGGATAAGGACGGGACGTCTGCCAAAGTCAAACACCACCCACTGCTCGAAGGTGCCCAGCGTGCAGCACTCCATGCAGACCTCCACCAGCGCGGTGGGTGGGGAGGAGGGCAGGGTGGCCACGTGCTCCCCACGAACGTAGTGGAGGCCCCGGGAGAGCCCGTTCCCTGAGAGGTAGAAGTTGACTCCAGGTTCCCGCTTCAGAAGTGCCACGTGCTGCAGAGGCATCTGCCGGTTGAGGAGAAGATGGGGACACAGTGAGGGCAGCCCATGGGAAAAGGATGAGGTCCTTGCAGCAGCATTTCCTGCCACAGGAACCGAAAGCCATGCTGGACCTACAGCACGCCTGAAACTCTCCTTAAAGGAGCCTATTCCTTGTGGCACCCCACAGCAACCATTTTAAAGTCTTAAAGACCCCCAGGTTTCAGTTTTATAGCAAGTGAGCCAGTCTGCTGTAAATGTGAAACCTCTTGTGCTGGAGAGGACAACTGGACCCAACCTTTTGACCCTGACACCCACATAATCCTGGGCAGGAAAGCAGATGAGCCTTGTTTGTGGTGATACGTGGGAGGTGCTGAGAGCAGCCAGATCCACCCCAGCCCCACTGCACAAGACAAGACAGGAGACACGGTGGCTGCACCCCTCATGTACAGCCCCAGCCCGGGCACTGCCCAAGCCTGCGCTGCTCCCCAACACCCATCCTTATTTGGACACCCCAAAGTCTCCATCCTTCTGCCCCTCGTAGAAATAACAATTAAGATAAAAATAACCAAACCCCCTCAAAGGCCAAGGACTGTGCAGAGCAGCAGGCACTGCCAGCAGCTACCGGCCTCCCACTACACAGGGCTGGGCTCACCTGGGAGCGGACCTTGAACTTCCACTGGTACTTCATCTTCCTGTCCTCTGCCTGCACGTGCAGGGGCTGCTCGCACACAACTCTGACCCCCTCAACATGTTCAGACATCTGTAGGGGAGCCACAAGAGGAGCGTGAGTGAAGGTGACATCCCAAGGACAGACCTCAGTGCCCTCCACGGGGCCATCTTCATCCTTTAATGTTACACTACGTCCTCCTGAGAGTGGACAATCAGGAAACCCTCACAGTCCTCACCCGCTGCGGGTCAGCATCCCCACACAGCAGCCTTGGGCAATGAAAGGACAGCCAGGTACCCTGAGCAGGCTCTTGAGCTGCTGTCTCAAAAGGGGTGAAGGAATGAGGACACAACAGCCCTTTCTGCATCACTGTTAAAGGTGAGCAGTGGGCTGTGTTCCCAAGCTCTGACACACCACACTACAGCACACCAACGCGCTCCCGCCTCGCTGCCCACAACTCACAATCAACACTTCGTTGGAGCAATTCCGATACTCGGAGATGAGCCGGTCCTGGTAGGACAAAAGCCCTTCCTTCAGGGCTTGCTTCTTCTTCTTCACAGCAACCTTCACCCTCTGGATCCACTCCTGCAGCTCCTCGACGGAGTGAGCCTTGGTGCAGCTGTTCCCCATCTCACACACCTCCGCTCTGTTGGGAGAGAGGCATCCTGGGTGGCACGGGGGTTCTGGGGAGCCAGCACCCCTCTTCCCCACCACGTTGGGTGGGTGTCTTACCTGCTGCACAGCGAGAACTTGGTCAGCCCGAGCGGCGGCGTGCGATGGACCCACTGGACAGAGGTGTCCGCTGAGAGCATCTGCAAGTGCTCGATGGAGGAGCAGTGGCTCTCAAAGCTCTCCTGGGAGTTGAAGGTCACCAGGCAGACCCGGCAGTAGAAATGCACTGGCACGGGCGCCGCCGGTGCTCTGTTGGTGCTGGAGTTCCCCGAGGAGGGCAGCAGGTCGGAGCGAGTCAAGCCATGCTCCCTCTCGGCCTCCCACACAGCCATCTCCACGTCGCTGTGGGCATACTGGCAGCGCTGCGGCCCGTGCTTGCAGGGCTGGCCCCGGGAGACGAACCTGCAGTAGCTGAGGGTGGGCATGAACTCGGGGCAGGGCCGGATGGCAGTGTACTGCTGCTTCCTCCGGCTGTCCGACACCACGTGCACCAGGAGAGGGTCCCAGGTCCGGTGGAAGTCGCAGAGCCAGCCCTGGCTGCCCGCCGAGATGCGCTGGGGGCAGCCGAAGAAGCAACGCCTGCAGATGGCCTGGAACTGGCCCCCAAATTCGCTGATGATCTCGCTGGCGGCGCTGGCCACGGCGGGGGCAGCGGTGGGGCGAGCCCCCAGCTGCGCCTGCAGCACCGCTTCCTTCAGCCAGCGCCTCTCCAGCTTCTGATCCCTCTCAAAGTTCCAGACCATAGCCTCCTCCGGGCTCCAGGCAAAGGTGCATTGGTTCTTGTGCTTCTTGCAGCCCAGCCCCAAGACGTAGTACCTGCAGACGGCGTAGTGGGCTGGGTTGGGGAAGCCTGGCCGCCTGGACACCTTCCTCCATGCTGAGCTCCGGCGGCTGCGGCATCGGGCCAGGAGGATCTCGTACATACACTTGTGCTCCACCTCTCGCAGCTGGTAGGTGATCTCATTCTCCTTCACGCTGCACTTGGAGCAGACCAAGCGCAGCTCCAGGTGCCGCTGGAGGTTGCCCAGCGGCACTGCGAGGCCGTTGGTCATCGGCATCCTCGGCGGCGGCTTGAGCGGAGCAAAATCAACGGCGGCAAGTTCCTACCAGGTGATGATGCCAGGAGGAGGAGGTGCCATGGAGCAGCCGTGTCCTAGCTCACTACGTACCTGCAAGCCATTGGTGCGAGTTCACAAAGCCTGACAAAGAAACAAGGAACACGCAACTTAGCAGGAAACATCAGCTGGTTCCTGGCTGGGTGCACACCGAGGCACCAGCACAGCCTGGCCCTGCTTGCTCGGACCACCCAGGAACCTCACCCAGCACCCAAACCCACCCGGCACCCTCGGCATCCAAGCACCAAGGGTCTGCCCCCACACGCTCACCCAGCTCCATGTCCCCACAGCCGTGTCCTGCAGGGACCAGGCTGCCAAGCAGTGAGGGCTGCTGGCACGACTCAGCTCAGTCCCGGCGTGCCACAGCCTGCCGACTGTCGGCATTTACCACCTGGCGCAGGAGAGCCTGATGCAGCAATGGCTGCCCTGGGGGGCCCAGTACAGCCCCCACAGCAGCCACTGACCTCCTCCCAGACCATGGCCGGACGATCTGACTTCCTCTTCCCGTTGCCAGCGCCTCCCCCACCTCGGTTCGCTCCTGCCAACTTTCTTTTTCCTGCTCTCTCCTGTCGATCAGGCCAGGCAGCCCCTCGCCAAGCAGGAGAAACCCATCTCCAACCCCCCCAGCTCATCTCTCCCTGTGGCTCAAAAATATTAATTCAAATTAACAAACAAAGCAACCACCCTCTTTGCTCCTTGGATGCAGCACCCGAGGCCTGGAGACAGGCATGCTGGAACAGGGACCTGCCGGCATCTCCTCCAGCCAACAGCTCAGTAAACATCCGGCTGGGAGAGCTCTGGCCAGGCGTGAGGAAGGTGACTCACGGCTCCTTGCCCTCTGTGGCCACTGGCTCCGGCATTTGCCAGCAGTTTCCTGGGTAACCAGAGGTCAGGAGCATCCCTAGGAATGATGCTGGCAGGTTTGGTGCCTGGACCATCCTGCTCAGGGTGAAGGGAGTCCACTGAGGCTGATCTGTGGGCAGGGTGCTCTGCCAGACAAAGCCACCAGCCAGCCTTGTGCTGAGCATCCGCCTCAGGGTCCCAACCTGCATCCACAATGGGCTGGCCCTAGGGATGTATTTACAGCTGTGGTCCAGAAAACAACTGAGCAGGAGGGGCAAACTCTGCCCTCCTTCTGTGGAAACACTTTTCACTTTTAATTCAGACTCCTTCCCCCACCTCTGGGATAAACGTGGGGTGTGGGGGGTGTGGGGGTGTGGTGTGCTGAGGATGGTGGGCAGCGGTGGGCTGAAGAACCTGCTCCAGCAGAAGCTCCAGGAAGCAAAGAACAAGCTGGGTCTTTGGGGGGAAAGTGGCTGTAGCAGCACCTGCTCCCCAACTCACCAGCAGCGAGCTCCTCACGTCCCACCCCAGTGCCACAGCACCCACCCACTGCCAAACTAGGAAGCAATCACCTAATCCTACTTCTCCACCGTGCGTCAGGTTGGACACACGCTGGGAGGATAAACACCAGCCCTGTTTATCTCTCAAGGCCTGGCAGCGAGCCTGGCGCTGGCCACAACTGATACTTTCTGTTTCGGCAAGCCGCGAGACGCGGCGGTGGAGTCCCACAGCAGCACCAGCTCTTCCCCCACCTCAACTCGGGTCACTGTGCCACACCACCGGCTCTGCACCCCGAGCTAAACCACCCAGACTCATCTCTGCACCTCAGTTTCCAAAGCTGTCCTTCCGTGCAGGCCAGAGGCACTTAGAGCATCACCCATCGCTGCAGCTTGGGCAGCCTGGCCCTGCCACACCTCTGCCTGGCTGCTTAGCTAGACGTTGTCCAAACCTACAGCACCTGCAGGGACCACCACGGTCCTGCTCAGGGTGTACCACCCCCATGCTGTGTCCTGTGGGCACCCAGGTCCAAAAGCCCAGCAGAGCTGCTGGATGTCAACGCAGCACAAGGGCTGAGGAAGAGCAACCCTGAGCTGGAGTGGGACTGGAGCCAGAGGAGAGACAGGGTATCCCCATCCTCCAGCTGTAACAAAGTCACAATCCTCAGAAGAAAACAGTTTCTGCAGCACAGTCACTGCACAGGGTTCCAGAGCTCGTTCTTTGCTCTGTATCTAAGAACAACAGGTTGGGGCCACAGCAGAGGTTTCTGTGCTACCTGACCAGCAACTGATGCAGAGAAACTGTTCCACACTGAAATAAAATAACTTGGGAAGCAACAACAATATAGGAGAGCACCTACGAGCAATAAAAAGGCAGGAGGGGAAGAGGATGCTGTCTCTCCTGCCCAAGGACACCAAGAGATGCTGTACTGATCCCCAGTGAGATAACCAAGGCAATGCAGTGCTGGGACAGGGCTGCAGATCCTGCACCTGGGCACTGCTCCCATCAACCCCCCCAGAGGGTCATTTACACCTGCAACCCCCCCCAGCCACCAGGAACCAAGGCAGCAGTTTGGGGAGACCTGGTCTGCCCTGAGCACAGCTCTGCAGGACCCTGCACTGGGCTGCAGGAGGGGGAACCCCTGCACCTTTTGGGGGGCAAATATCCCTCCTGCCACAGCACAGGGAGACTGTTTGTCCAAAGCAGGATGCTAAGAGGGAGCATTCCTGCTGGGCTTTACCCAGGAGGGCAGGAATCAGCTGGAGCTAAGCTGGGCCCCAGGGCAGAGGCACAGATGTCTGGCTGCTGCAGGCTCAGCTCACCCTGGGCCCTCACAGGCTCTGGCAAGGTGGGGGCTGGCAGTGGGCAGGGCAGCAGAGAGGGCAGGGGGAGATGCAGCAGTGAGAGGCCAGGAACACCCCAGGTCACGCTCAGCCTTTGAAGCTGGTGGGGGCAAGCAGTGAGTTCCCATGAGAACCAGAGCTTATTTTGGGGTAGTATCTGGGGCTTTGGGAACACTGGAGTTTCCCTCCACCAGCAGCTTCACCTTCCTTCCTCTGAAGCCTCTTCCTTAGGATGAGCCCTGCTGGGACAGGCACTGGCACTCAGGATTTGTGCAATATCTGTGTAAGGCTGTCACGGGTGGCAACTCCAAAATACCTCAGTAACACGAGAGGGGATGAAATCTGACAGCCAGTGCTTGGCTCCATGGAACAGAAGCTGACCTTCCCTGTCCCAGCACATCCATAGAGCTGTGTGGTCCACAGCAGCAATGATACCAACCTGCTCAGTTAAACTCTTTAAGAATTATCCATAAAGACTGTCTGGGACAGCCAGGCTATCGCTGGTATTCACCCCAAAGGCAGGGCATCCCAGTTTGGAAAAGCGAAGAGAGGGAATATTCCACCTTTAAAGCATCAATTCCCCAACTGTTTATTTCTTTAAGGAAGCACTTGATTTTGAGCATGCTGCCTGAACGTGCTCTGGGTCTGGAGGTGGGAGGAAAGAGGAAGTGAAAACCTCTAAAAGTCTGTGTTCAGCACCAGCACCAAAGCCAAATTAAGACCTTTTTCTCTCTGCAGTCGTCATACACCAGAATAGAAAGGCAAAAAGAAAAAAGTGATGAGAACTTTTGAAACCCAGACCCAGGCAGGAGAGAGAGGTGGGGCACAGGGAAGTGTGGGGAGCACACCATAAGACAGCAGCCCTGCTGGTAATAAAACTCTGATGTCAACAGGGCAAAATCCAAGTGCCCTGAGGAGCTGATCAAGAGGAATATTTACGAACGAGCCACAAATTGTGATTTGAAAGCTGAATCTTGTACATTTTAAGAAGAGAGAATTTAAAACCCAAGCTTTTTCACATGGGTCCTGAAGAGCCCAGCCTGGTGCTTAAAGCCACTCGGGTGAAACAAGTCACTGCGGCAGACAGAGGGGCTGGTTTTGTGTATGCCCAGCTCTGCACCCACTCATGGAGGCTCACAGCCCCATCAGGGTACCTGTCTCTCTCCCAAACAGCACACACCCTCTCCAGGCACTCACACACAGGCTGCCCAGCACTGGAGCAGCCTTGCTGCAAACCAAACCAAACCAAACCAAACCGTGCCACCACCTGCTACCAGCATTTCCTCCATGCTGGGGAAGATGCTGTGGGTCTGGGCTGGGCCATGCTACATCCGAGCATCGTCCCTCAGCAGGCACCTGGCTGGGCTGTGCTGACACCAGGGATAATCACATTTCCCTGGAAATGGCAAGTGGAAGCACGGCTGGGGTAGAGAAACGCTCATTGTGGTTTTACACCTGAGTCCTGCCACCCTGGACCCCCCTCTGCCACCCCATCCCACCGCAAGGAAGGTGGCCTTCTGTCAGGTCTTGCCTCAATTAATTATTGACAGGTCGTTAAGCAACACGCCGCGCTGGGGCAAGCCAAGTGCCCCTGGATCAGAGCAAGTGACATGGGTCAGAGTGCCGGGACAGCCCTCTGCAGGGATGGGGACAGGCCAGCGGCACGCAGAGGGGCTGTGGTCCCACACCCCACTTACAGCTCCCAGGCACACAAGGACCTGGGGACCAGAGAGCTTTTCTTCTCAGCGGTGAGCGCCCGGAGCAGCGGTGTGAGAGGAGCATCCCCGGCACGCTGCGTGTGGACAGCACAGCGGGCTGGATGAAAGGTTTGGCTCCAGTGGAAGAGGAGCTACCCCGCCTGCGGTTATCCTCCTGCCTGCACAGCGGCCACGGCCCCTCTAGCATTTCCCTCCCGGGCAAAAGCAACCTCGGAAGTTCCTGGGGCCCCTCCTTTCCCTTTTGCCTCTTTCAGCAAGGCAGCTCGCTTCGCATCCCGCCCGAAGAGCTGTCACGACAGCCGTGACACCGCTGCCCGGCTCGGTGGGCAGACGCGACCCCTCCTGTTTGCGCACGACATCTGAGCCCCAACTGCCCGCGTCAAGCCGGACCCAGCTACGAGAACGCGAGAAGTTCGGGGGGGATGGGGGGAGCCCCCCGAAGCTCTGAAGCGGGTGCAGGGACCGAGAGTCGCTTGGGGATCCCTTCCCAGAGACAGCGCCGCGCACCCTGCCAGCCCGGGCGCTCCCTGCCCTCCGACCCGAGGCTTGGCACCCCAAAACCTGCACCCCGGCCGCGATCCCCCCCATCTACCTCCCTCCCTCCCTCCCCCGAGAGCGCTCCTGCGCGGGCAGGGATGCTGCGAGCGGGTGCTGAGCGGGATGCGCACCCCTCATCGCCCCGAAGGACCCCGCGCCCGGCGGCACCCCAAAGAACGCCGCGGGGCTCCCGGGGGCGCGCTGAGCCCCGCAGCACCCCAGGGAGCCCCGCAGCACCCCCTCTCCCCCTTGCAGACCCCCGCACCGCTCTCACCGCTGCCGCAGCCGAGGGGGGACCCGGGGACTCGCTGCCGCCGGCGGCAGTTTCGTTTCTGGGGCCTCCCCGCATTCAAACCGGGGCCGGACTTCGCGGAAATTACATCACGGCGGCCCCGCCCCGCCCGCTGGCACCGGGGGGAGCCGGCACCAGCACCGCCGGTACCGGCTCTCCACCCCGGTCCCGTTCCCCGCCCCCTCCTGCACCCCCACCCCCCAAACTCCGCATCGGGGGACGAGTTTCCCACCCGGTCCTGCCCGTCCATCCCTGCCGCGCACCCCCCTCCCGTTCCACACCCCCCCCCCACCTCCCGGGGATGCTCCCGGGGCCGCCGGCCGCTGCTCACCCGGGGAGGGTCGGGGCGCTCCCGCGCTCGGTGTGGGTCCGGTACCCGGGAGCGGCGGTACCGGCTCCCAAGCGAGTTGTTCAAGCGGTCCGGCGGCAGCCCCGCTGCCCAGCCCCGCCAGCCCCCCAGCGAGCCCGGCGGCCTCCGCTTGATAAAGGCTTCCGGGAGGGGCGAAGCGCCGGGTTCCTTTCTGTTCGTCAGCATCACTTTCGTTTTCCATTCCTCTCCCCGCCTGACGTACACCCCGCTGCACGGTTCAACCTCGAAAGAGGAAAAACCCCCAAACAAATCCGCCCCCAGCAGCCAGAGTCCCAGAGCTGCATTCTTTGTGCAGGGCGGCAGCACCCACAGCCTGGGTCACCCGAGCCTGCGCCCTGGTTTGCAGGCACATGCCATTGCACAAGCACCACTGCCTGATGCTCAGCACCCGGGCTGTGGGGGGTACTCAGCCCCCCGCCTCCCCCCCAGCGCTGCCCCTTCCCAGCTGGCCAAGCTGAACCCACAGCATGGCCCAAGGCAGCATCCATCCCCCTGCATGGGCTGGTGCTGCCATATATTGAAGGTAAGCACAGCCAACCCTGCTAATGCTGCAGCCTGAGACCCCCCCCAAAACCCCACACACATCCAAGCAAAAGGCCCAGGAGGTTTCTCCAGACCCCAGGACCACAGCGCATCTTCCCACCAGCCTGGACACAAGGCTTTAGAGAGCACCGACTTGCAGAGCAGACCCCGTGCTCAGCCCAGCGAGGCAGCCAGGCCCCAATTTCCCCCCCTAATACAATTATCCTCATGCCAGCAGCGAGCCCTGGAAAGCAACCAGGCACAGGCACCACGCCTCCAACCACCAGCCAGCGGACAGGAGTGGAGGCAAAGTTTCCCCTCTGACAGCGACGTGGTTAAATCCCTCTGCCAGGGGATGGGCACATCAGGCTGCGCAGGTGCCTGACACAAAGCCAGTGTCAGCCAGGGAAATTAGAGCTTGCCCTCAAAACAAGGAGGAGGAAGAGGAGGAAACGCCAGAGGAGCTGAGAGCCAGCCCGCAGGGCTCACCGGCAGCGGAAGCAGGGGAGGTAGGAGGAGCAGGGACTGGTTTCTGGCATGTTTGTCAACACTGAAGGGAAGAGTAAGAGGAACAACATTTTCTGCTTTCCAGCTCTCTGCGGTCGCACCCATGGGGTGTCTCAGAGGGAGCCCACTCCCACCAGCAGCACCCCACAGAGCCCTGAGGGAGAGGGGCTTGCACACCAGGGAGGGGTGAGGTGCTGTGCAGGCCTGAGGGCACAGGATGGACCCCACCAGAGCAGTGGGTGGCTGTGCAAACCCACCGGCTCCATACACAAAGCCCTGGCACCAGCAGACCTGCATCCGTGCTGGCTGCCTGTGGTGGGGATGTGGGCACCGAGCTGCACTCACTCTGCTCCCGTCTCTGCCAGCAAGGAGCAAGCGGGTGGCTGCGCCTTGCAGCAGGAGCTGAGCCCACAGAGCCCCCACACTGCCCAGGAAGGAGCCTCTGGTCTCTCCCCTCCAGCCACCATGGGAGCTGTTACCAGCCAGGGCAGCACCGGGGCCGTGTCCCCACACAGGAAAGGAACAGTCCCTTCCCCTGGGAAGATGCGACCCCAGCACAGAGCCGGGCCAAAGCACTCCCAAAGGGGTCAGCTCCCACACGGAGCGAGCACAGGCACCGGGGCATGCAACAGCGATGGAGCCCATCCCCATGGGCAGAAACCCTCCTCCCCTCAGCAAACGGCTCTGTAACAGCCCAGGCAGCAGTAAAAACCAGAAACAAATGACCCTCAGACACCAGGGCTGAGCGTGCCAGGCCCATCCCAGCAGAGCAGCCTTGGCTGCAGCTCCACACTGGTTTTACAGGTGGGATACACGAAGGTTTCCCTCTGGTTTTACAGGTGGGATCTTTTCCCTAGAGCCCCGGCTCCAGGAGAAATGAGCTTTCACTGCCTTACATAAAGCTCCCAGCCCTGCTCAGCAGGCTTAAAGAGGCAGGAGAAACACAGAAGGGACCCAGGGGAGAAGCCAGGCTCGGCTGTTACTTAATCCCTGGCTGGCAGAGAGGAGGAAGCCTCTGCCCAGGGCCCAAGCTGAAGCAGGGAGGAGGCAAAGCTGCGTCACCGCATCAACAACTTCAGGGTGGGGAAAAGCCGAAACCCAGGAGCTTCTGATTTTAGACAAACTCCAGCCCGGAGTTTCGGTTTCAGTTCCCGCAGCCACGGAGCAGTTTCCCTGCGAAGCCTCTGCTGCAGCTCTCCCTGCCCTGCCCCCAAGCACGCTGCGTCTTGTGAGCTGCTCAACTGCCCGAGGACCCCCCTGGGCACCATAAGACCCTCCCTGCAAAGCTGCTGGAGCATCTCCTGCACCCTGTAACACCCTTAAACCAGCCCAGAGCAACCCAGTGACTGAGGAACTGGCGATTTCTCATCGCTCCCCAGCAGCTCTGCCGGGCAGGAAGGTGGCATAGCCCTGCTCACCGTGCTGCCGGTTGGATGCCCAGGCAGCAGGAGCCTCTGAGAGCTTTTTCCCAGGCTGCTCCTGCTGCTGCCTGGGCAAGAAACGCAGGCGGCTGCGCTTCCATCGCGCACAGTCGGGAGGAAAACAGGGACCTGGCATGAGTCATCCGCAGCCCTTATGTAATTTGTCTCTGGGTGCGAGTCCTCTGCTCCCCGGCTCTGAGTGGAGCAGCCCTGGCATCCCCACGGGATGCTGCCCAGCCCCCAGGGAGGAAAGGGCAGCACAGCCGAGCACCTGCCCGGGGCTGGGAAGGCAGCACTGGGCTGGCAGAGTGGGCACAGGGGACCTCCAGTTCACACAGCAGGTTGGCCCACTGGGATTCACCCTGATGCTCTGGTTGTGGGGTGCACAGCACCCACCGCAGCCCTGGGAGCCCACCCCAGCTCCATGGAAGCACACAGCCCCAAGCTCAGACTCACTGGGGAAGGATAACAAGTCTGGGGGGGGGGGTGTCTCCCCACTACAGAGCCCTGGATCTTGATGCCCCCATCAGCACCGTGGGGATGACGCCCCCAGGAGCGATGCTGTACCCCACTGCTGAAACCAGGGCTGGGGAACCAGGAGACAAGCCAAACACCCCCCCACACACACTGCATGACCTTCCCCCCAGCCAGAACACCTTGCACAGTCTCCAGTGGCTGCATCCTTACTGCATCCCACCCAGAGCCAGGTATCCACGTGCCAGTAACCCCTGTTTACAGCTTGCTGCAGCCCACTTCTCCTCACTTTCCCCTCTCCAGCCCCAGCCCTACGAGTTACCCACAGCCCAGCAAGTACCCAGCCGCCCTCCACAGAGCCAGGGAGCACTGGGGGCTCTCAGGAGCAGCACAGCCACCCCAGGAAGGAGCACACTGCTGGAGAATCAGTCCTAGGGCATCACAGCCAGTCTCTCCAGGGACACAGGGCTGCAGCACCAGCACCTCCCTGCCTGGCCGCCCCAGAAGCTGCTGCAAAGGGAGGGGAGGATTACACCAGGCAGTATCTACTGGCAGAGCTTTTTACTGCTTGGAGAGCTGTTTACATCCCCACCAAGTGTTGCCTTGCAGGGCAAAGTACAGCCCCACACTGGGAACATTTTGCTGGCGACATGATCTGTAGTCTCCAGGGCAGGTAAAGGTGTGTGGAGCCAGGGAAGAACTGCTGCCTGCTGCCAGCTCTGCCCCAGCACTGGCTACCCATTGCCATGTCCCCAGCCCTGCTTGGACCAACACAGAGATGCCACAAACCCTGCCCCAACCCCACGCTCAGATGCCACCTCTCAGACAGCCTCACAGAGGAGCCAGGAGGCCACTCCAGCCATCCCCCTCCATCCTGGCCACCCCCTCAACCCACAGCCCCAGGGAGCCTGGGTGGGTTTGCCCAAAGCTGCTGTAGGGCACCAACACACCAACACTGTCCAGCCCCTGGCACGGCTGGGGAAAGGGGTCCCTGTGGCCACGGGGGACCCTCACTCACCGCTGTAGTATGAGACCTGAGGGGTTCAGGCTCAAAACGCACCCCCACATCCAGCTCAGCACCGCTGCTCACACTAGAGAGGTAAGGAGCAGCTCACAGTGATCACAGCCCTCTTTATGCCCTTGGTCTGACATACAAACACCATCCCAAGTACAAAGATAGCCAGGAAGCAACAACCTGGGTATCTGAACAGCAGGCAGCCCGAGAGGGCAGAGCCTCTGATTAGGCAGCACTTGGCCCTGGCCCCGGGTCCAGGCGCAGCCAGAGGGAATCTCACACCTGGGAAGGATCAATGGTTTCTCCTCTGATCCCGTGTCCCAGCTCTGCTCAGCACAGCTCCAGGAGCTGCTGGTTATCAGTGCTGGGTGCAGCTGGATCCGCCCCACAGCAGACCAGACTTTGGAGTCCCATTTGGGGTTCACCAGCCCCACAGCTGCTCTGCCCGTGCCAAGGGCAGCCCAGCTCCACACAGCACCCTGAAAAGCACCCAGCTTCCCAACACCCAGCGCTTCTCTCAATGTGAGGTGGTGCTTTGAGGCAGGACCTCACAGGCAGCAGGGCTCTGCTGCAGAGCTTGATGCCACTGTCAGAGGTGGCATTAAGAGCCACAGCTGAAGCCCAGGCATTCAGGGACAGCCCTGCCAGCCCACCACCCTCCCCACACCATTTTGGGGTGTGGATTTTGGTGTAGGCACAGCTGCAAGGGGATGTTTCATGGTATGAGGCTGCATCTCCCGACACTCACATCCCAGGCAAAGGGTGGAAAAGTAAAACATGGAGCGATCTGAGTGTCCCTGAACAAGAGTAGATGTACAGAACTCATAAACCCAACTTCCTTTAACCGACACCTAAACTACCTCCAGACAGACTCACAGCATCCCCTGCACCTTGGGGATGAACAGGCTGGACCAGTGAGCATCCAAGGGCTCCCCCACCCACCAGCAGGCACACAGGAGGGACAGACAGGCAGATATCTCTCTCCTGCCCAGCAGGCTTTCAAACCCAAAAAGCCTTTTGAGGCAACTCTGCCTCCTCACACCTGCAAAGTGCTCCCTCTGCAACCCTCTCCTTCCTGACAGCCATGCCCATCTCACCAGGGCTGGATCTAGGAACAACTCACTATACACCAACATTGCTGAAACCCCCATAAAATGCTGAATTGCAGAAGCTACAGCAGCTCCTGCCCTCAAGAGAGGATGTGGAAACCTTCACCCGACCGCAGAGGCATGGAGAAGAGCCCCCTTGCAACCTCGGAGCACCAGGGACCTTGGTGCCCACCACAGGGGCTGGGGGACACCTGAGCACCCAGCATCGTGGATGTCCTCACCCACCCACCCCCCCCCCCCAGTGACTGTGGCTGATCCTGAGCAGACTCAGTGCCAGAACCACCCCCCTCCAGCCCCACACCCCATCTCACCTCTGTCCCCAAGGAAGGGCCAGCCTGGCCATGCAGTCCCCCTCCCTGGGCTGAGGCAGGAGTTGGTATTTATGGACCAGGAGGAAGGCAAAGCCAGCCAGCCCAGCAGAAGAGGCAGAATTAGTCACTACTGAGTTATTTAATGGCTTCACTGGGGCTGGGACACAGAACTGGAGTAGCAAAGATGCTGATGAAACAGGCTCCACGCAGCATCCGGCTGTTGGCTGCCATGGGGAAGAGCCAAGCTCCACTTGAAGCAGAGCTGCAGCACAGCCACCTCTCTGGGCTCTTCCCCCAGGGCAGGGCACGCACAGGAGCTCTGCTCTCTGCTCCCTGCTCCATCCCCTTCCCTGAGGGACCTGCCTGGAATGGCAGCTCCTGACTTGGCCGGGACACCCGGTCACAGATCCACACAACTGCTGCTCTCACCCAGCCCCATCACTACCAGGCCTGGGGGGTGCTACCAATCTTTCTGGTTCCCAAAATTAAAAGCATCATCTGCAAAGAAAAGAGAATAAACCCTTTAATGGCATGAACACATTTGGGATGAAGCTGCTCCCACTCACTCTGGTAGCACTGAAATTGCCCAAACTCACATGTCTGGCAGGGTCTGACCAGGTCACTCTTCCTTCCTCCCTGCAAGAGGGGAATCACCCTTTCCTAATGCAGATCTCAGCTTTCTCTTCCTTTAACAAACCCAAAGGGTTTTCCCCTCAGGTTTCAGTCCTCCCAGTGCTTCACCAGTCCCTCCAAACACTGGTAGATTCAGGCATACAGAACACTCCCTTATCTTCCCAGTGGTTAATAAACCCCCCAAAACACAGCAGTGCACCCCAACCCGGACACTCCTTGGACACCCAGGAGAGTCAGAGAGCATCATGGCATTCCCAGCATCCTCAGGGGCCTGTGTGCAGAGATGCTGCAAGCAGTGCCCATACATGTGCCTCTGTATTTAACTAGAAGTGAAAAGCCCCTCCTGCCCCAGCGCCACTTTCCAAGCCTGGCTGTCGCAGCCAGACACACAGAGAAACCAGAAACCAAGGGGTGCTCTTCAAAAAAAATATTTATTAGCTCATTAAAGTGACCTGTTGTCGCTGCTGCTGCCAGATCAAGTTTGTAGAAACCCCACCACCTCCAGCACCCGACTCCTTCCAGCCGGGCGCAGCGCGGACATCGCTGCAGCCACACACCCGCCCCTCAAACAGGGCAACTGGGAGACCCACAGCGAGTTGAATGGCCAAAGGAGTATGGGGTTGGGGGGGGAAATGGCCACCCCGCTAGAGAATGGCTGCAGGATGCAGCCCCTGGTGAGATGCTGGGGACCAGCCTGATCCTCTGCCAGGATCACCCCCCGTTAGTCAGCACAGGCTCCTGGGAGCGCTGCCCTTGGGCTCGTCTCTCTGAACACCCAACAGTGTGTCTCTGCCTCACGGTGTGGTCTTTGCAACCAAAGGGGTTAGCTTAGAAAAAAAAAAGAAAAAAAAAAGAGAAAAAATCCCCAAAAATGGATTTTCTGTTTCGAGAAAACTAAGAAATAAATCCTAAACCCTCAGAAGTGACAGCTCTCCCCAGCCCTCTGGGTTTCTCTCTCCTTTCTCCTTCCCCCAGCAAGACCTGGGCCACCCACCACAACCACCATCACGAGATGCTCCCACTTGTTTTCTGCCACCCAAAGCCAGCACCGCACACAGAATCCAACCTCCTGGGGCTGGCTGCTGTGTAGAGCCTCTTCCCTGCTTCACTGACCACACACAGCCCGTGGACAACCCGCTGTCAGCACCGTGTGTCCCTCCTTGGAGCCCCTCGGGGACGGGGAGCAGCCAGCTCTCCTGTCAGCCCACGCCAGCCAGCTCGGTGCGGGCTCAGCCTTTCGCTACCTTCTCCCTGCCCTGCGGCCCTGCTCCTGCCCGCTCCTCTAAGGGAGGCTGAGGAGGCAGGGCTGATGAGCTACAACAGAGTAACTATCCCAAGACAACAGGAGAGGAAAGCTCAATACAAAAATAAGCTTTTTTGTTTGGGTTTGGGTTGGTTTGTGGGGGTTTTTTCCTTCTCTCCTCCAAGCAGGGCAGAGTGTTTTTGCCTTTCTCTTCTCCAGACATCTCTTCCTTGCCCTCCTTCCCTGACCTGAACCCTCCTGGTTACCACCGCCAGCCGCTCTGAGTCTCGTTAACACAGGCCCCTCGGCCCCGCAGTGCAGCCAGAGAAAAGGCAGTTCCACCCAGAGCGGCACGGCCAGCGTCCCTCCAGGCACGTCCCCCCCCTTTCACTTCTGCTCCACCTCATCAGCCACTGAGGTCACCTCGATGGCAGCGGCGGCCTGCTCCTCCCCAGCAGCCTCGGTGGCACCCGACGGGAGGGTCACGACCGTGCTCCCAGCAGGAGCCATTTGTGTCACGTTCTGGATGGCCGTGCCGAGTCCCGGCAGCGTCAGCAGCTGGAAGGGGCTCACCACCTTCACCACCGTGCTGCCGTCCTGCACCGCGGCCGCGCTCAGCACCGTCAGGTTGGAAGCGTCCGGGTGGATCTCCACCGTGCCCGGGAAGGTGGAGCCGGCAGAGGCCAGTACTGTGTAGCCTCCCAGCAGCGGGGAGGCCGGGGAGCTGGCGGCGGGGGGCTGGGACGGGCTCTTCCCCAGCACTGAGGACGGGAGGGTGGAGACCACTTTGCCGAGAGGGAGGTTGGTGAGCTGGGAGACGGGCACGCCGGGGGTGACGGCGAGCTGCGCCGGCTGGGACAGGACTTGGGAGGTGATGGCAGCTGGTCCAGAAGTGGCCCTGGTCAGCCTGGGACGTTTTAAAGGCGTGGGGACAGAGACGGGCGTGAGGGTCATCAGGACGTTGTTGAGATGCTGTGATTTGTACTTCAGCTCTTTGGCCCGCTTGCGGTGCTCATCACACTGCTGCTCCAGAGCTGAGGAGAGAGGGCAGAGGGGAAGACAGCTCAGCCCTGGGACACGCTCCCCAAGGACCCTGGCCACGCCTGGAGCTGGTTTGGCCCACACCAGCTTTCCCACAAACCCCACATTCTTGCATGGAAACCCAACACAGCTGGGCAGCAATGGCCAGAGCCTCGGTGTGTCCCAGGAGCATACCTGCCAGATCCCGTGTGTACTGCTCCCTCGAACGATCCATCTGACATTTGTGGCTGGCCAGGACCTTCTTGACGAGATCCAGCATGCCAAAGTTCTGCACTACGTTGTTGAGTAAAACAGCATCTTAAAAACAAGACACAGACCTCTGAGGAAAGGAAAGCTCCCCACACAGACCGTTTCTGGCTCAGTGGAAAGCCACCCGACAGCGCACGCTGTCAGCTGGGATGGCCAGAATCCAGGGAGGGTGACACAAGGGGCTGGGGAAAAGGAGACAGGAGAAGTCATGAGCAAGTGCAAGATGTCACCAGTGTACAAACAGCCCTCTCCTGCTTAGCAGGGCTGATAAGAAACCTGCTGGCACAGTAGCTGGTTGCTGCATCATTATTCTGATGGCCTAAATTCCAACTCGAGCTGAACTTCTGTCCACACCCAGAGCCAGCAGGTAGGAAGCCCCAGGCACAAGGAACTGGAGAACTGAGGCCACCTGAAGCATCCCTGAGCACAGCTGAGAGCCTGCTCTGGGAGCAGCTGGAAACAGACATCCCTAAGGGGAAAAACCCCCACAACCCCCTCTCCAAGGTGCCTTGAGCACCGTGCCCAGGTCCTTACCACCAAGCTGCAGCGGGGGGTCCTGCGCTCGCTGCTGCAAGCCCTTCATGGCCTCCACTAGCTCCTGGTGGAACTCCTGGATTACTTCTTCCAGGAGACCCGTGTCCTTCAGGCCTCTCCAGAATGCAAAGGTGTCATCTGAAGAAAGAGAAAGCAAGGGAGAACCTCAAAATCCTCAGAGGGGATCTGCTCTGGGTTCCCTTATCAGGCCCCGGCGAGGGCGACGTCCTCCCAGGCTGTAGATGCAAAGCCCAGCCCCAAAGGAGGGACAGCTGGAGAAAGGACATGGTTTCCCCAGCCTCCATCACACACAGGACACTGACGCTGCAGGAAAACCCACTGCTCAAAGCACACAAGAGGAGCCAGAATGATTTTAGGACCCTTCTGATTCCTCCCCACCACAACCCACCAGGTGTTTGGCCAATGCCTGGACACCTTAGCACTCAGAAACACCTCATCCCAAGGCATTCTGTAACACAGCACTGTGCACGAGCACACAGCAAGTAATCCCAGCAGAGGCTCAAGCAGGGATGCTCCAGCAAGAAGGGTCCTGCTCCTCATCCCTGCGCTTCCCCTCTTTCCCTCCTCCATCCTGTCATCGAGGATGCGCGGAGCCAGGCAGGATCCCTACCTCCGATGCTGGTGCTCCAATCGCTGGCATCCTCACATGTTTCTATGGTGATTGTAGCTGGGGATCCGTTCACTGCAACCAATAGCAAAAAAGAGAAGAAAAAAGAAATCCAAGTCCTGATCTTTGTGTTTCTCACAGGCTGGCTCTGAGGGAAGCTGTTCCCTCGCTGTCCCCTCTCTGCATTGCCACAACTTCTCCTTTTTACAGCACAGGGATGCTTTTATTTGACCAGAGCTCCCAGAGCTGCACAGAGAGAGCTGCCCAGTGGTTGCTGGGCCAACACGACTTGTTTTGTTTGTCTACATGACTTCGGCAACCCTTGTGCAAGAACACACACCCCAGAGCAGCACTTCCTCCTGCTCCCCCCCTCCAGACACACCAGGACCCAAACAAGATTGAAAATCTGAATTTTTAGGGGGAATCCCCTTTTTTCCCCCAGCTCGCAGGACTGGGATGCCCAGAGGGTTTCTGAAGCCTTGGAAGAGGAGAGCACCCCCCTCCCTGTGTTGGGATGCGGGGGGGGCTCCCCTTCTTCCAGCTCTGCCAAATCTCAGCAGTTTTGTTACCACAGAGCCAGGGGAACCAGCCCAATTTGAGCTGTGCACAGGAGAGGAATGAGTGGGAACAGGGCCAGAGACCCACTGCACTGCCAGAGTGTAATACTCAGGCACTGCCATTAAACCCAATCACACTGCTCCTTCACTCTGCAGCCCTCAGGACTCTGTGGCTATTCCAGTGCAGCCCAGCAATGTGCAAAGAATTTCCCTGTTAGCAAACAGATGTCCACATTCAGTGGGAGGGCTCAGGACAGCCTGCACCATGCACCAGCACCAGCTTCCCCACCACAACGCTGGGCTGTGGTGCCAGAGATGCTCTGCAGGGCTCGCCCAGCCCTCGCCCTGCTCCCACAGGCACTATTGGCTCAGGGCATGGGGGGCTCTGGGGGCTGTTCTTAACCCTCAGAAGCAAAAAGAGTTTAGAAATACAGAAGTACTTAGAAACCAGAAAGCTTTCCATTAAAATAACTGCCTGTGATTATAGGTGAAATTAAATGTAGGGCTACAGCTACGTGGCTGCAACATCGTTTAATTGCAGCCTCACGAACCACAGGGAAGTGTGTGGATAAAAAAGTGCTACTGCAGCCCCATGATCCCTTTGATTGTTTCAGCAGACAAACCTGGCAATAACTCAGTCAGGGAGCCTTAAATAAAAACCCCTAAACTGCTCCAGAGCAAGTCAGGTTTGGAGCTGGAGGAGGAGGGAACTCTGGTGCAGGAGAACCCAAGCTGATCCCTGCTTCCTGGGATGAGCACCACAGACACAGTGCCCAACTGGCAGTGAGGATGGAAGGGAACTTCATTGAGCTACTGTGTTCTTACAGAACAGCTGCAGTCTTCTGCTTCAGCTACACAGTTTGGGGTAAGGTAGGAGCCCTGAAGGGTGGCTCTCTGGGTCATGCAGTGCTACACCAGAGTGAGGTGAGTTACTGCACCTCTGCCAAGATGCTCTAACTATGACTCAGCCTAGCTCTGCTATGGGGAGCCCTGCAACAGAGCAGGGAGAGAAAGCAGAGGGTAAAACAACCCACAAAGCAGGAAAAAAACAGGCAAAAAGAGAAAGAGGCAACCATATGGGGTGCTGGTTACACAGTGCTGAGTTCGTTACTCTTTAGTGCTTCCCAGCCCCTGCTGAGGGTGTGAGGAATGGCTGGACGTACCATCCACAGAGGCAGGAGTCAGAGGGATGTATTCAGTTGATGTCTGGCTGCTCAAGGACACCCTGGCTCCAGTCAGGTCGATTTTGGTGCTCCGGCAGGTGTTGGAACAGACCTTGGTGTGCTGGTAGAAATCCAGCTCTCCTGAGTCCATGATCTTCCTGCAAGACAAGGAGCAAGCACGGGGACCTGCAGGTCAGCAGGAGTTGGGGTGGCTCCCAGCAGCCTTCACCCCCCAACTTCTCAGAGTCCCAAGTGAAAGGCAAAACCCAGGGGAGCAGGCAGAGGCAACAGCCTGAACATCCCTTCCTGAACCCTCCTGTGCCCTGACCTTAGAGGCAGCACTAATTAAGAGCTGACCATCCACACCCTGGCACTCCAAGTCTTTTGAGGTTAACTCAGAAGTTGTAAATATTACCTTGGGCTCATCACAAACCCAAACTGATTTTTTTATCCTTGAGATGAAGTTTCTTTTCCTCATTATTAAGCTCATGAAGCATTCACTTCTCATAGAGCTTACTTTCATCTGTGCTGCCTGGCTTTAAAAGTGTATGTTTTTCAAGGCCTGAGAAATCCCTGTGCAGATGGGACATCTTCCAGGCTATCTGGGCTTATAGGAGAAGAGGGAGAAAAGTGACTGACCTCATTTGGGGCCAGGGTGCTGAGACAAACATTCAGGGGTACATTTGTTCTCTCAGCAGGAAGGGAACCGTGCCAAAGGCTCCGTCCCACCCCCCCATGACCTCCTCCCCCCCCCCCGCCCAAAGTCATCTCTGTGGACACTGACCGGAGCATGATCCCGTTCATCCGGATCGCTCGCTTCCAATCCTTCAGGGTGGACTTGCCTGCCAGGTGGACAAACTCCTTGGGGCTGATCAGGTGATCATCGAACTGCAAAGGGTAGAGAAAAGACAGGGATCTCCTGGAGAGAGTCCAGAGAAGAGCTACAAGGATGCTGAAGGGCCTGGAGCATCTCCCCTGGGAGGAAAGGCTGAGAGAGCTGGGGCTGTTCAGCCTGGAGAGAAGAAGCCTCAGGGGGGACCTTATGAATGTTGATCAATAGCTGAAGGATGGGATGCAGGGGGACATGGCCAGCCCCTTTTCAGTGTCTGTGGGGACAGGACAAGGGGCACTGGCTGCAAGTCAGAGCAGAGGAAGTTCCCCAGCACCCTGGGGAAGAACTTTTCCCCAGTGAGGGTGAGGGAGTCCTGGGACAGGCTGCCCAGGGGGTGTGGAGTCTCCATCTCTGGAGAGATTCCAGCCCCGTCTGGACGCCGCCCTGTGCAATATGAGCTGGGGAGCTGCTTTGGCAGGGGGTTGGACCCCAGGGGCTCTGGAGGGCCCTGCCAACCCCTGGGATTAGTGTGACAAGCCATAAACCCCTAAACAGGCACCCTGTGAGCATGACCCAGTGTCCAGCAGCACAGCACAGTCACAGCCTCAGCCAGCTGTTTAACCACTGGCACCCACACAGATGGGACATGTGTTTCCCCCCTCACAGAGAGACACAGACCCAACTGAAACAGAAATCAAAGCCAAATATTGCTTTAGTGGGTGGCTAATTAACAGCTCCTGGAAGCCAGGGGCTGGGATGGGTGTGTGCAGCATGGAGGAGTTTGCTAAATGCCCAACCCAGGCAGGACAAAGGGAAAAACATCCCTAGGTTGTGCAGAGTGTCATTAACAGGGTGAGCTGTTCACATTCCCACTAACCAGCAGACTGGCAAACAAAGCCAGGCTGCCCATGGTGGTGCTGTGCCAAGGGACGTGCTACACCCCATGCAGGGAGGGAAGGAGAAGCCCATGTGGTCTTTGACCTCCTGCTCCTGAGCCCAGCCATGATATCAGGGAAACCTCTGGCCTCTCTCCCTGCACATGCCCACTGGTACTGAAAAGCAGCTTCAGGGAGGTGGCACACACACACTATCAGCAGCCAGCTCTTCCCCCTTCTTTTATTGCCCTACACACCCAGTTGTGCACCTCAACCAGTGTCCTGACCTAAAATCAACCTGCAGCATCAGTGCAGTCCTCCAAAAGGCTGCTCTCCAGCCCACCTCAGGATGGATTCTCCAAGTCCAGGCTTCCCCTTTCCAATGCCCACGTTGCCCAAGGCAGAGCTCACTCACCATTACTGCATCAGAAACCACTCCTCTGAACAAGTGCACAGGCTGTGGTGCAAGGAGAACACCAGGTTAAGGCAGCAGCAGCAGCATTATCTGCAGCAGCATCTGTTCTCTGCCTCAGGATGGAAAAGACCATCTCTCCTACAAAGGACAAGGACCATCCTTTGGAAAGCCCTCTTGGAACAGAGCCCAGAGGAGATGTTCTCTCAGCAGGGTATTGTGTTGTCTGTGTGTAAATGCCAGCACTGACTTACTACAGCATCACACACAGTATGGTCCTGGAAATGAAAGTTTGGCCCTGCTCCCCAATTTCATGCAGATTTTAACCATTCAACCTATTCAGCAGGTCCCTTACTACCATCTTATCTTCTCAACTGTCCCTCAAGCTGAGCAGATGCTGGAAGCACCCAGGTTGCTCAGACTCTCCAGCAATGCAGTTAAATTGAGGGAGCATCACTCCAGCCAGAACAGCTCAACTTGGCCTAGAAGACAAGTACCACAGCACCAAAACCTTCCTCCTCTTTGACTACCATGTGGTTCTGATGCAAAGCAGCTTACCAAAGCTCATCAAAACCAGGACAAGCCACGTGAGCCTGCAACACAGGCAGAGAAAGGCCCTTTACTCTCACCTGCACACACTTCACGTTGATCCCAGGGCACACAAACTTTCTCCAGATGAGGTTGGCTTTGCTGTCCCCACAAGTGATGGGGTAGACAATCTCTGCCTCCAGACTGTCCTCATCTTCAGCCATCTTCACTTCTCACAGGGAACAACAGGAAGGGGCAGATCAAAAAGAAACGTGAGTCACAGCCCCTGATGTGCCCCCCTGAAGCAGACACACAGCAATAAAGTCATCTCAAGGCTCAGGACTGAAAAACAACAAGGAGATGATGTGTGGTGGAGCACGCTGGAGTTTGTGGCCACCACTCACATGCACTCTGCTACCACAGCCTCCAACCACCCCAACTTCTCAGGCAAGCCAGCAGAGGCAGATTTAAACTGCTCTGGCTGCAGCTGAGCACATGAAGACGATGGACAGGGCTGAAAAAACTCAATTCTAGATAAAAATGAAAGGAATTATGTTCTTTGAGTAATTACAAGGTCACCCTTGTTCTTAAGTCAACTCCAGCCTGGCTGGTGACAGTTTTTTCCTACTAAATCCACTCATGCCCAAAGCCAGGGAGTTTGCTGCAGAGCTGCCAGCAGCATGGCAAGCCCCAGGGGCAGGAGCCAGCCATGCCCAGGCACAGGGTCTCATCCTGCACCAGGAGAGGGCAGCAGCAGCCCAGCCAGCAGCTCCTTCTCCTCATCCAGCCCCTCCAATTCTCCAGGTTCCCCCAAAAACTGGGGAGAGCATCTCTGTCCCCACCTAGAAGAGCATTCCTGGGGTCCCCCAAAAGCATCCACAGACACCAGGGAGAGCATCCCAAGGGCCAGCTGGCAGCTCTGCACGGCGGTGGCCGACCCCTCTTGGCCAAGGTTGTGAAGTCTTGGGGAGGTAGAGCCAGCACAACACAACCAGGGGCTACAGCACGGGCTGAACCTACCTAGGACTGCTTCCTTCAGGTGTGTGGAGGCTGTGAAGGCAGCAGCAGCTGCAGCAGCCGCGTTCTCAGTCTCCAGCGTGTCTTCGTTGATGTCACCGCTGGTCGGAGAGTCAGAGAAGCAGAGTTAAGCCACACCAACCAGCCACCCCCCACACCCAATGCCCCACAGAGACTTGGCTTCAGAACTCATTCACATTTTCCCACAGGAGCTAAAGGTCAGCTCTGGTTTTGAGAGGCTCAGCTCCTCTTCTTGGTACAGAGAGGAGGAGCCCTGCAGCAGGCAGGGCTGCTGCCAGCAGCCTGCCCAGCTCTGCCTCACCTCCCTTTTAATCCCAGCCCCATGGAGCTGCCTCCAGCACAGCCCATGCTGGGGAGCTGGTGGGGAGGGATGCTGTCAGCACGGCCCCTTGCTCAGAAGTGGCTGCCAGCCTCTGGCAGCTTTGCCTGACACGATTTCCCCAGGAAAAACATGTGTGAAACACGCTGCTGCTGCTGCCTGGGACATGGATGGGCTGAATCCCCCAGGACGTGGGATGCTCCCAGCAACGGGACTTCAAGGAGCAGCAAGTTGGCTGTAAAGGGGTTTCAACAAGCCCCAAGGGCAGATCTCTGAGCAGAGGTAATGTGAGCCACAGACCCTCCTGATCCCATCTCTGTGGCTCTTACAACTCAATAAAGCCAGCTGTTAGTATCACTGGTACCCAACTGCTTTCAGCCTCCCCACCCTGGAGATCTCCAGCTTCACTTGGTGCTTTGCTGATGGAGACACAGAGCTGTTCACTGTGCCCTCACTGCTTGTTCCAGCTCTCACTGCAGTGTACAGAGCCCCTCTAAGGAGCCCAGGGAAGGCACTGAGGGCTGTGATACCAGACATGCTCCTCAGCTGGGAGGGTCCTGCAGGAGGGAGGAAGCCCACACTGGTACCCTTATGGATCCAACTGGCACATCACAGCCAGCACAGCCCATACCTAGTGGGTTTTAAGATTTTGCTTGTCCCTCAGGGGTGTGGGGTAGGCAAGGAACAGCCCCCCTTCCCCATACTTCAGCACAGGAACCAGAAGATTGCCAAGAGAAAATAAACCTGCCCTCTGCCCCGGATCGGTACCACCGGTGAGTGGTCTTTGTGACTCACCACAGCCATGTTTCCCACCACAGGGACAAGCAAATTCAAGAGCAACTGGTTTTTCCATCCTGGCCTCCCAACACAGGGCTCCAGGGCGGAACTGGAGCTTCAAAGCATCCCTCCCCTCACCAGCTGCAGGTGGGGAGCAGCCCCAAGATAAGGGAACCAGCGTGGGCGGCAGCTCAGCCTCACCGGGTGAGTAACTCAGAGCTGCTGCTTCAGAGGAGGGAGAGCTGAAGGCAGCCCCAGTTTGGGAGGAGAGGCACAGTGGGATGTCACGCTGTCTCTGTGGCTCACAGCCCTGGGAAGGAAAGGGGATGGGCAATGCACAAGGACTCGAGAAGGTAAACTCAAGCTAACACGTTTCTACCCAAGTGAATGTTACAGCAGCAGCAGCTCAGCACAAGAGAAACAGAAGAATTCCAGCCTGGTTTTCCTCCATCAGTTTGCTGCTGGGTTCTTGCCCATTGCACCTGCACTGCTCCAAAAAGAATGACCCAAAGGCACAACTGGATCAGGAGTAATACCCCAGCCCACATCTTACACCCCATCCACCAGAGGAAACCAAACCAGCCAACTGCAGCAGCTTGTATGAAAAATTCAAGTCTGTGACTGGGGTGGGGGGGTGAAGAGAAAAACCATAATAAAAGGTAGTTTCATCTCCAGCTTTCCCCATTCCAGAGGAACACACCACGGCAGATGCAAGAGAAAACTCAACCCCCTTCCAAGCCCCAGCGTGCATCCCACCAAGGCGGTCCTGCCTTCACTGGTTGCCATGACGAAGCTGGGGGAGGATGGCTCTCATCTTCCTCCCCGGGAGGATCCATAAATCAGATGGGAGGAAGAGAAGAAAGGGTGTGCTGATAAAGCAGCGGGCTGTAGTCTCCTTTCTCCTCTGCTCCTGCCTTGCCTGGAAACTTGAGAGAGAGAAAAAGTCCCCACCAGAAAGCTGCTCTGGGGATGCTGGTCAGGAACACGGGCATCGAGCACAGAACCCTCCCAACTGCTGACAAAAGAGAACAGCTTCCTGCTGATTGGTACCATTTCCCATTTCCCTCTGCCTTTTCCAATCCATCTTAAAAGCACACCAACTAATTAACCACCGGTGTATTATTATTATTAGTTTTTAAGCAGCCAATCCTTGCCCAAAGGAGCACTAGAAAAAAGCAGAAGCCAAACTCAGCTCAGGGGCTGAGAAGTGCCACTGAGACAAACGGAAAGCCTGCTTCCTGTGTGAGTGGTGACCAAGGCAAAGCCAAGGCACCCCAGCTTACAGCAGCTGGGGCTGCAAAGGGGAAACAGAGGAAGAGCATCTCCCAGGGAGGAGCAGAGCCTACCCTCCAAAGCAATGGAGAGACCGTGGGTAGATCGTGCTGCCACCCACCACCAGCCCTGTTTGGCAAAGGGAGTCCCAGCAGCCAACACAGCAGGAGTCAGGTGGGTTTTGATCTGGGAGCTGGAGATCTGCATCCTTCCCATCGACCCTGGAGCATGGGGGAGCGAGGAACCTGCCTGCCAGCCCTTCTCCAGGGAGCTGCATGGAAAGCCCTCAAGCAATCTCTTGCTGCCTGCTAAGACATGCTCTGCTTGTAGCTGGGACTAAATAAAAATAACCCTCTCTTTGCTGTGTAGAGCTGTCCTGCTCCTGACCACCCAGGGGACACTGGGGGTATCAGAAAAGGTTCCCCCAGAAAAACAAGAGAAGAAATAAAAAGGGAATGAAATGGATTGAGCCAGCCTCTGCCACAATCCACGTTCCCAGATAACACTCTTGCCACACGTGGCTCTGCAAATGCTCAGAGCCACACTAAAAGCAGAAGCTGCTCTGCACCCAAGAGCCACATCCCAGGTTTCACATCTGGCTGCTACTCCACCAAGGGAGCCAAGGAAGTCATCCCAGGCCAGAAAACAAGGAGCAGAATCCTTCTTCCCCACCATCACCCACTCTTTTGGGAATGGGAAAGGCTCTTGGAAGCCCTCACAGACCCAGGGTGCAGAAGAGGAGCCTGTGGCATCTCTGCTGCCCTGTCCCCTGCTTCTGAATCAAACAAACCTGCCTGGATCCAGCTCCAGCCGTGAACGTGGGATTCTCTGCCTACTGACAGAGTGCTAAAATGTCTCTGGGCACTGACCCATGAAAGGCTGCAGAGAAATAAAGCAAAGAGCCTATTGCTACACAGAGCATCAAGGTACCAGCTGGGCACTTTGGCCATGGAAGCAGAGACTCGACTGACCCGCAGCCAAACAGACCAGACCCAAACGAAGAGCATCCTCAGATGCCAAATGCCAGGAAGAAAGGTGGAAACTGGGCAAAGTGGGTTAAAAAAACACCCAAACCCAGACATATTTCTTCTGGTTTTTTTTAAAACTGTGCCTCTCCATTCAGCACCACAGGGTTTCAAGGCCAGTTCTTGCTCAGCCAGAGGTTCCTGTGGAGCTCGGCAGGGGAGCTGGCTGCACCGTGGTAAGGACAGGCTCATCTCTTGGAGGTAGGCAAGCCATCATGAAAAACAGCTGAAAACCACTCATTTAGCTACTGGTGGCCTCTTCCAACCAGATCTGTGTCCATTCCAGTATCTGTAGCCAACTCAGAAAGGATGGTTTGATTTTGGGGGTTTTTAAAGGATGCTTCCCACATCCATCCAAACCAAACCGCTGCGTCGCTTTCTATTCTAGGTAACACTGGGTTTTTGGGTAAAGCCAGCTTAAACCCACCAGCAGGAGCTCAGCTTTAGCAGAAAGAGAGAAGCCTGCTCTGCTCTGTAAGCTCAGGGCCACAGAGCTCATAGCCCCAGGGATGGTCCTAGGGGCAGCAGCAAGGACCTCATGAGGACTTGGAGATTGCCCAGGCACCACTGAGGTCCCCACTGTGAGAAGTGCTGCAGGGGTAAGGAGTAGGTGATTAAATACACCCCCAGCCCAGCTGACTACAACCATGGGTGGGAGGGTTTCGGGCACCTCACTGTACACCGATCCCATCTCTTACCTGTGCTGGGACAGGTTGGTGGTGACCAACACCGTCTTCACCTCCTCCACACCGCTTCCATCCACCGTGCCATCAGGTGTTGTCACCACCACCACCTCCTCCATGTGCACGCTGACATCCGGAGTTGCCATCACCAGGCAGGAGCGGGCAGTGCCAGGCAGCCAGGCAGGAGAGCCCTTGGTCACCAGCTGCCTGCAGAGAAACGAGGAGGCACCACGTGTGAGGAGGTGTCCCTGCTAAAATGGGTCATGGAAAAGCCATTGGTGAGGTGGGAGCAAGGGGGCTGCCAGGGAATCCGTGCTCCCAAGGAGCAAGGGGAACAGCAAATCTCCAACTGCTCCATCCCCACAGGAGGGATGAGGGGAGGTTGGAACCCAACACAGGCTCTGCAGGCTGGGTGAGGGTGATGGGCACAGGAAGGGGCCAGGGTGCAGGTGGCCATGGGCAGAGCACGGGAGCTGATGGGGAGCAGAAAAAACCCAGTGCTGGCTTTCACAAAAAGCTCTCTGAGGAGACACCCTCAGCTTGAAGGCGTGTTTCCAAGAGTATTTCCAAGGATCTCAGGAGGATTTCATGCTGCTGGAGGAGCTCATCACTGCCTTCTCCAGGGCAGGAACAGGGGCTTCCCCCTCCTCCAAAGTCACACACACACACCCCCCCCAAAACACCCGAGTGAAAAAAGCACTCCAAGACTGCAGAAACCAAGTGACAGCTGAACCCCATTTTAAAGCACAAGTTTCTGATCCATCAGCACCAGATCTGAGACACATTCAAAGCCAGCTCCAGCGGCCACCACTGCAGAGCCTGGATTCCATGTGCAAGAGGAAATCTGGGTGAAAACCCCCCATGTTTAACTGAAGGCACAAGGGGCTGGTGTATCTTTACGCTCTGGTGGTTGCACTCCACCCTTGGTTGCTCCAACCTTCCTACCAGCAGCGGGATGTAACTCAAGAGGAGTAAAGCCCCAGTCCCAGGGGACTTCTCCTGCCAGCTCACAGCCTGCAGCCCAGCCTGTGCCAGCATTCCCAGGGATTTTAGGTAACTGCTTTAAGCCATCCAAGCAACAGGACAGGTCAGAAAAGGAAAGAAAGGTTCTTTACCAACACACACGTACAGACACATGCACAAACACCCCCAAAGACCTGTACCATCGTTCACCTTACAAGGATGGTGGGACATGAGCACACATTGTTTAGAGCCATAAAACTCTTTGCAAATCAGCCCCACAAGCTAACTGCATCTTCTCTTCCTCCCCTCACCTGCACAGCATCCACCTGCGAGGTGATGCCCAGGTACTGAGGGGGGGGACTGCAAAGCATCTCCTACAGTACCACACCAGTATGTCCTACAGTGCTGGCACAGAGAGGGCTCCTCTTGGCCATTCTGGAGCAACAGCCTAAACTCCTGCCTTTGCTTTCAGTCACCTGAGCAGGGTCAGAACTGCTGCTGCTCCTCTGCAGGACTTTCCTCCAAGCCAAGAGCAGGCTCACGCCGGCCTGCACGACACTCTCAGCGCATTGGGAAGGGAGGAAGGGGAAAGATTCTCCTGGAACCTTTGGGTTTCTCAAGCGAGCAGCACCACCCCCATGCACATCCACACAGCAGCACCTCTGCCACATCAGGGAGCAGTGGAGGAGCCACATCACCTTCCCCAGGCCACCACTGGAGCCGTGTGCTGACCTCACTTTGCAACATGATTCACGGCCCACAAACTGCCCTGGCCTACGCAGGCCCCATGAGAAGATCTTCCCCCTCCATCGAGGCCACGGGGTTTATCCGAGCTGAAGGTGGGATGGGTCCCTGTGGGGCAGCCCAGCATGAAGGTGCCTACAGCAGGGGGTTGGTTTCTGCAGCAGGAGGGAACAGAGCACGGGCAGGGGAGGGAAAGGGGCGGCTTGGCCACAAACCAGCATTTTAAGGATGGTGGGACCAGGCAGGGTTGCAGCTGCCACCTTTCATGGGGATAAAGGCTGCTGGGTGCTGCCCGTCACCCAGTGACGATGCCACACACACTGCTCAGCTGCTGCTGGTTTAAGTACCACATCTGCTGCTGTACCCCTACACCTGCCTGTTGTTTTGGGGTGCAACCCTTCTTGTGAGGTTAGCATCACGTGTGATGGCCTCTGCCCCCGTGTCCAGTTCTGGGCTGCTCCAGGGATCCCACCCAGCTCCAGCTGATGGAGGGCTGGCTGCAGGGGCACTGCAGGAAGGTTTCACCTCCATGAGTGCATCGCTCAGACCCCTTTGGGCACTGACCAGCAAGGGATGGGGAAACACTGGGGTGCAGCAGGGCAGCTGGAGGGGGGCGAGGGCTGGCAGGGAGCACCCTAGGCTTGGGGCACCCATGCCTGTCCTTGCTGGTGGCACTGAGGAAGCTCCAGGGACGGTTTGGGGGTGCAGTGAAGAAGAAAAAAAGGAAGGAAAAAAAGCACTGCAGCCCTCAGAAAGGGGGGGATTTTTGGGGTGCACTGTCAAGGCACACAGCTGGGCTGCCACAGCGTGGGGAGGAGGGGATATGGGGGTGTGGGGGTGTGGGTGCACTGGGTGCACAGGGGCAGCAAGCAGGGGGGTGCTCAGAAAGGGGGGGTGGGGTTCAAGGTGTGAGTGCAAGGAAGGTGCAGGACAAGCACTGGGGGGGGGGGCTGCACAAGAGGTCTGGGGGAAGGGGTCCGTGGGGAGGGGGCTTCACCGGGGCAGGGGGACACACACAGCAGGTGGGGTGCTGCGCGGGGCGGGGGGCACGGGACTGGAAGGAAGGCGCAGGGGGGTCGCACGAGGGTGCGCAGAAAGGCGGCTTCAGTGGGGTGGGGGGGGTGGGGGGGGGGTAGGGGAACGACCCGGGCCGGAGTGCAGCACGGGGGTGCGGGGGGGGGGATGCTGCGGCTGCACAGGTGGGGGCGCACGCGGGGGGATTCTGGGCACAGGCAGCACACACACACACACGCGGGGAGGGCGGGGGTCTGCATGGGGGGGGGGCGGCTGCCCAGGAAAGGGGTGCACCGGAGGGGCGGGGGCGGGGGAGACACAGGGGGTTATCGCGGCGCGCGGGGCTCCCCCGGTGCCGGTGAGGAGGGGGGGGCGGTGGGGGGGAGGGGGGGTGCTCTGCGGAGCTCCGCGTGGCGCCGCGCGGGCGGCCGGGCTGGGGGTGCCCCCCCCACCCCCCCGCGGCGGGGCGGCGCGCGCGTTCCCGCCGGCGGCGCCGAGCGCGAGGCCGGCGGGGGGGGGGGGGGGAGGGGGGGGGAGAAGGGGGGGGCGCGTGGGCGCGCTCACGCTGGCAGCGCCGGGCGCGCGGGAGGGAGGGAGGGAGGGAGGGGGGAGGAGGAGGAGGAGGGGGGGGGGGCGCGGGGCGGGCGGGCGGCCGGGCGCTGCCGCCGTCTCCTGCCGCTGCCGTAACGTCCTGACGCTCCGCGGGGACCCGCCGGCCGGACGGCGCGTGCGGAGGCCCCGCGGCGGGAGACGCCGGGCCCGGCGCTTACCTCAGGCCGGGGTCCCGCTGCCCCGCTCCGGTTCCGGCGGCGGGCGCTCCGGCTGGGCGACGGGCGGGCGGTGGGTGCGGGGAGAGAAGGGAGGCAGGGTGGGGGGGGGGGGGGGGAGAGAGTTGGGGGGAAGGGGGGGGGGGGAGCGGGGCTCCGCCGCGCGCGGCTCTCGGCCTCCGCGCAGGCGCACGTCCGGGCCCGGCTCCCGGGACTTATTTCGCGGGGGCGCCGCGGCCTGAGCTGCCTGTGAAATAGGTGCCGGGCCGGCTTAGTGCGCCTGCGCGCTGGCAGCGGGTGGGGGCCGGGGGTTTCGTGCTGCTCCGGCAGCGCCTCAGCCGGGATCTCCGGTTCAGCGCGTCCCCCTACTCACGGGCCCTGCGTGTGTGTGTGTCCCCGTCCTGTCTCTGTGCGTGATGCCTTCCCCTCCGGCGCACCCGGCGCGGCCCCGCACCCCTGCGCGCCTCGCTGCGCGGCCCCCCGGCCCCCGCGCTGTGTGAGGCCAAGCGCTCCGGGGTGCTGGGCGGGTGTTTCTTCACCCCTCTCTCCCTGCGGGGTTGGGGTGTGTGTGTGTGTGTGTGCCTGCTGCTTGGGGGTGCACATACAGAGGGCTGGGCAGCTTTGCCATGGAGGCCCAGTGCGTGCCCCCCCCGTTTTGGGGTGCCCCGCGCTCAGCCCGAGGCATTTCAGCCCAGCAGCAGGGACATGGGCTCCTTTATAACGCCCAGACTCTGCTGTGGGCTAGAGGCTTTTGGAGGAGGCACCAGGGTGTCACCTGTGACCTTCCAGCTTCTTCCCCCACAGCTGGGCCTGGGTTAGGGTTAGGGTGAGCTCCAGCCATGTACTTCCCACCATGGTGTTGGACCTGTGCTCCGCTGTGCTGCAGCCGGAGCTCTGCCATACTGCTCTGCCTCCGATTCAAAAGGCCTAATAAAAGCTAAAGAGATAAAGAACTTCTCTGATGACTCTTTTACTGTCCTTATCAGTGGCGAATTATGAAGATAGAAGATAGAAAAGTGTGCTTTGCACCGGCAGGAGAAAGTGGCCGTGTATCTGGTGGTGCTCAGAGCCAGCAGCTGCTTTCCATGCAGGGCAGGGATGCTGTGCCCAGGTTTGCTCCATTGCAGCACACCTCCTCCTGCCTGAGATGTCGGAGAGCCATCCCTGAGCTTTGCAGGCTCTTCAGTGGGTGTCCTGTTCCAAAGGCTGGTTAGTGACTGAGAAGTGCTGTTGTCCCTGGAAGGAGGTGGGCTCCACATAGCGCCCAGGGGGTGCAGTGTGCTGGGGTGCTGTACAGCACTGCAGTGCTGCTGTGTGATCTGGGGTCGGTCACTCCTTACCCCTTATATAGAGCCCAGGAGCTGTTCCTCAGCACCTGGGACATGCTGCTGCGTATCAGCTCTAAATACTGTGCTGCAATTCTGCTCTCTGGGGTTTCCCTCAGCCACCTTGAGCTCCTGTAGGTTTTGGGTTAATTTCTGCTGTTTCTGGGTTTGCACTGCAAGCTGTGCCTGTGAGGTCCAGGGTTTGAAAGGCGTGCAGCAATTTTTTCAGGGAGGACTTTTCTTGTGATCCCAGCACATCACACTTTATCTGCAAAGTGGGTGGTTAACACGTTCTGAAAAAGAAAGAGCCAGACCAGAGCCCTAAAAGTCGTGAATCCATTTTTGAAGCACTCTCCATGTGTTTTAGTTCTGTCGGCTTTTCGCAGCTCCTTGGTGAGTGGCTTTTTCTGCCTCGCTGGCCCTGTGCATGTGTGCTTGGTCTGGTTAGCAGTATTTTTTTTACATGAATTTCTAATGAACCCAACCTATAATGGTTTGTTTAGTGCTTAAATTTTCCAAGGCTCTTTCTTTTCTTTATCCATCCTCCCCATCCAGACCAACCCAGCCTGATAACCAGCTGCCAGCTCCATTTCCCCTGTGTTCCTTCTTGCTTTCCAGCCTATCCAAGATGTTCATTAAAGTGATTCTTTTCCTTCTCCAAGATAACCAGCAGTGTTAATTCACCAGCGAGAAATTGCAAAGCTCTTTCCCAGGGAAGCCTGTCTGCATTTCCACCAGTGGCTCCCCAGGGACCTGCCCTGGCAGCTGTGTCCTCCAGACCTAATGGGTCTGGATGAGGCAGATAAAAGGTCCCTCTGCCACCCTATCCAGCTGCCTGCGGTAATTAATGGCAGAGGCATTATAAAGGTGGCAAGAAGGAGTCAAGACACAGCCCTGCTCCAGTTTTCCCAGCAGCTGGTGGCTTCTTGGAAAGCAAAACCTTGCTTTTGCTGTCAGACGCTTGGGTCACAGGAACCTCTCTGGGCTCCTCCCCCCCAGCACCCAGGGCCAGGAGGAATTCGCCTCCTGGCACCTTATCTGCTGGCTCGATGCTCCTGGTCTGTGCCTTTATCTGTTGGCGGGTTCCTTGCAGCCCATGTGCTGGAGAGGCTGCTCAGAAAGGACAGCCTGCTATTTTTCAAACCTTTAGCAAATTACTCTGCAATTTTTACAATTATTGCTGTTATTTTTGGCCTGCCCAGGTGTGCTTTTGCATTTACTGTGCCAGAGCTGCTGTTCTCATCCCTTCCCCTTGTTCAGACATGGCCCAAGCACTTTGTAGGGCTCCTTCTTCATGGTATTATGCTTCGCTGGCCTAGTTTTGATCTTGGGAGAAGCATTTTGGTGAGTGATACAGTCTGGTCCAAGACTTAAGTATCTTGTCTTCAAGCCCTCTTAGTGCTGCCTGCAAGTGCTCAGCCCCCTGGGATGTCTGTGTGGGCAGAGATGGGGGGCGGTGGTGGGAGCCTCTCTGCAATGCCTGCCTCCTCTTCCTGCCCACACTCTCCCCGACAGGGATGATGGAGGATCTCACTTTAATTAATTAGTTAGAGGGCAACCGCTGATACATCCTTGAATTCTGTGGCACTGAGGCACCCCGACTCTTTTCCTAAGAGCAACGTGGAGGCTTACTTCACTACAGCCCCTTTTTGACAGAGCCTGGGGTTGGTGGCCTGTAACAAACCTGGGGAGAAAAGAGAGCAAGGCTGCTGAAGCCATTATCTCTACCAGCAGGAAGGCCCTGCTGCAAAAATAGCGTTCCTGTTTGTGCAGGCAGCTGCGACCTGTGCACACATGGGAAGAGCATCAGGCCCCAGCTGCTCGGCCCTGACGCCAGTGCGGTGATGGCTCCAGGCCCTGACGCCAGTGCAGTGATGGCTCCAGGCAGCAGGGCCAGTGCCATGATGGCTCCAGGCAGGCCCTGACACCAGTGCAGTGATGGCTCCAGGCCCTGACACCAATGTGGTGATGGCTCCAGGCTGCAAGTCCAGTGCCATGAGGGCTCCAGGCAGGCCCTGACACCAGTGTGGTGATGGCTCCAGGCCCTGACACCAATGTGGTGATGGCTTCAGGCCCGGACGCCAGTGCAGTGATGGCTCCAGGCCCTGACACCAGTGTGTTGATGGCTCCAGGCCCTGACACCAGTGCGGTGATGACTCTAGCTCATGCATAAGATCTACCCCGGGAATTAAAAGTTTACAAATCTCCCTGGTTGTAGTTGCAGCTTTTGGGGTGTTTTTGTGTATTTGGCCTCTCCCAGGTTAGGGTCCCTTCTTCTCCACTCCCCCTGCTGTGTTCAGCCCAGGCTGGATTGTTTGTCAGGAAAAGCTCATTAAGCAAGCAGTGGATCTCTGATAAAGAAGCACCTCAGGTGTGTTCCAGAACTGGATTTATTGTCTCCTGTCTTTTTTCCATCTTCCCCCCATAAAGACTTTGCGTGCCCTCACCTTTCCTGCCACAGGGTCTGTCTGCAGCACCCTCACTTAAGCATTTTTAAATTTCTACTTCTGAGAATAGTGATAAACTGGGGATCTCTGTATCTTTTGTGCTGGGTTTGATCACTCAGCTTAAAGTCTCTTTTGTTCAGTGCTTAGGTCAATTGTCCATTTAATGCACCTTATTCGTATTCTCACAGTACAAAGAGAAGCCTCAGAACTGAACTCATCCCCTTCTGCAGACAGACAGACAGACAGACAGACACGTATGGTTTCATACCAAGTTTATTTCTTTTTTTTTTTTCCTTATTTTTTTTGTTTTTCATAATCACTTCTTTTGCACAACAACAACCTCAAGTTGACAATGAAATGCACGCGGTAGACCGAAGGGAACCGGACAAGACTCTGATAGTGATGGAAAGTCCTCCCCTTGCCAGCTCTCCACCCAGCTGCCCACCCAGCATGAGCAAAGGTGACCCAGGCTGTGGCGGAAGGAGTGAATCCTGCCCGGGGGTGCTGAGCCCTGGGGTCACAGCTCAGCCCTGTGGCCATGCAGTCATCTTCCAAACCCTTGCCTCCAGCCCTGGGCCAGTTTATTCCTCCTGGGGTGGACAGCTTGAACCACCACTGGATACCTGGGGACTTTCCACTTTCAGAGCACTCCAGAGGCGTGGATGTGTTGGCTCTCTGACGGTCCCCGAGGGGGTAGGGAGTGTCCGTGGCCCCTTGTCAAGAGTGAAGGGGGGAACTGAGGCACAGGAGGGTGCCAGGGCTGGGATGCCCAGCTGCTCCCTGTGCCTGGGTCCCACCACCCCAGCAGCGGGTGGGAGCAGCTGCCTCTCTGCCCCCCAAGGACCACGGAGCACCTGTACATAGACGTTGGCCAGTGCTCCTCTTCTGCTTTACTTAAAGACAACTGACTACAAAGGTGGAGTTTATTGGTCTTACTATGTCATCTCATCCCTAGCATGGATAGTAAGAAATCTCTAGCACCGTAAACAGCCATTCCCTGACTCGTTTCAAGTGGTATAGGAGTGTATGTGCATATATCGTTTCCACGTATGCGTCTCTGTGCGCGTGTGCACAGCGCAGTGCACAGCCACTGCGAGGAGGGAAAGGGACGCGGCGGGACGAATTCAACGAACCCCATGAGCCAGGCTTTGCAGAGCCAGGGCCAGAGAGTCACACCGGGCTAAGCAAAAGCAAGCAAGCCAAAGTTTACATTTTTAAAAGGAGCAGCAATACCGACCTACCCCCGAGGTAGGATGCATGCAATTGTGAACTGCCACCATCCCTGGAAGGTCAACTCAAAGGTAACCCCGTGTCTGGGTTAGAGCAAGGTTATTGTATGACTCAAAAATAATAGGGACTAGGCTCGGTCCAGCAGTCTGAAGGGCCAGCACCCATTTATGGATAGAGCTGAGCTCTTTGCTGTAGGGGATAGTATGAGCACAGAGCTTCGATCTGGGATATGAGGCTGGTGGTCCCAGCTCTCGCGCAGCTTTGCTCATCACCTGCCCAGCTGGGAACTCAATTCGCTTCAGCTTCTCTGTCTTGCTCAAATCACCAGCCCTTCTCCAACACAGCTCTTCGAAAGGTGGATGCATGCATGTAGGAAATTGTCCCAATCTCCTCTTTCCTCCCTCACACAACTGGAAACGTTTGAGGTCCAGGCAAGGATGCTGCCGGCTGCCTCAAGGATGCTCAGCCTACCCGGCACACAGACTCGTGTTCATGTGCTGCTGCAAAAATGTGGCTGCTGTTGTTGCAGGGCTTGGTTCATAATCATCTATGGCAACCAATGAAGAACCTCAAGCCCTGCCAGAAGAAGGGTGACCCTGGGAATTGGGTGGGGGGGCTGCATGCCATGCCCGCAATTGCGGTACGTGGGAAAGGTCTGGGAATGAGGGAGGCTGGGACAGTAAGGATGTTAATGAGGATACTTAATTAGTCTCAATTGAGGCATGAAGTATGCTGCTGCACAGAACCATTAGCAACCCTGGGATGCAGAAAGGCATGAAATAACCATGATCCCCGACCATACCGTGTGCTGCTGGCTGTGGCACCACCTTAGCCACTGGCGCCGGTGGCACCACCCCCGCAGGTTTGGAGCAGCTCAGTGGGTGGGTGAACATCCCTCATCCAGCCAAAACTGCAGGACTTGGGGCACACAGCCAAAGCAATCACACATTTCCCTGATAGTGTCCAGTGGCACTGGACAAATGTCAAGCTCCCAACATCTCTACTACATTCATCTGCACCGGGCAAACATCGCTCTGCTACACCTAAAGCATCTGGCCCCAGGGATGTGGTGGTTTCCTTGGCATGATGCATCTCAGCAGCAGTAACAGAGCTGGTCCCCTGACATTACCGATGCCGAACTCTCCCTGCACATCCCTGCTCCTCTGACACAGGAGCTTACCCTGCAGTAACCTGTTTTCCAGCCACATCCACTGTCCCTCCCAGCACCCACTCGAGGGAGGTGAGAAAAACGAGTTTCCCAGTGCTCACACCTACAAGAGCACCGTGTGCTGGGCCACTCTGCTATGCACTTCCCGTGGGACTTCTTGTCAGGCAAAGCTATGGCAAGGATAAGTCCCCACCTGAGATCCAGGTTGGTCTCTGGGGAGGGGGAGGAGAGTGGGCACAGGGCAGCACAAAGGACCGAGGTGGAAGATCCAGGTAGGAACCAAGATCCAGGCCAGAACCAAGTCCAGACACTCAGTAGCTGTTTGGGGAGCACGGCTCTAACCAGCACAGCCTGCCACCGACTGCTCCTTCTTCGGCCCACACTAAACCTCACAGCTCCTCCAGCTTCCCCTGGGGCTGTGGGGAACAGCCTGGACCCCCCACCACCACACACACACACACAAGGAGGTTTGGGTTAACACTAAATCCTATGTACCCCAATTGAAGCATCACCTCCCCTGCACCTCTCATCCCTTCCTTCTCATCCCAGCAGCACGAGGAGCAGCCTGTCCCCGCTCTCACCGCCCTGCCCGCAGGACTCAGCTGCCTCTGGCTCCCGGTTCTGTGACTTTCCAGCTGCTTTTAGGTCCCACATCCCACCCCACCAGCACCCTGCCTGCACCCAGCCCAGCCTCTGACTCCTTCTGAGCCCCACGGAGGGAGTGAAAAACCATCATTTCTCTTGTTTTAAACTCCTGCTCATGAGTACAACATTTCTGATAATAATAATCATAATAATCATAGTACTAAAAACAGTATTTACAACAAGCTCCAGGTCAGAATTACACACCAAGCAAACACTCAGCACCACAGAGAGTAGGACAGGGTTAATATCTTGCAGATACCTTCTCAGATCCCACCAACGCGGGACACAGACATTTGACAGTTTCAACCATTTCTTACACACAAACATTTCGTTTAAATTACTTTTAATTCTTTTTTTTTTTTTTTTTTAAACTTTTTAAAATGTCTTGTCACTATATGAATGAGGTGATGCTGGCGGCGGCGCCGCGCTCTACACAGATGCTTATCTAAGACAGCTGCTACTATAAACTGATCATTAGCTACTGTTAAGAAATTCAACCCTCAGTTTCCTTCTCTTTCCCCTCTTTGCCCTAAATATTTGATGTTATTTTATTGTCACTGACAGTGCCGGGGCTCACTAACAGTCCTGTCCTCCCCCCAGCCCAGGCAGAGGGGTTTGGGAGTAAAGTAGCCCTTCCTTGTAGGAGCAGAATGTCCCCAGACTTCAAACCATGGCCACAGAGGGATCTCTCCTGAATCCAGCTGGGACTTGTGGGGAGATCAGCAAAGAGCCCCAGGGTTTGACCTCCAGCAGCTGCTGCTCTTTGGCTTTCTGTGGGGTTTCTGCAACCGCCTGATGCTCACCCCAGGCCATAATCAATTCTTTACCTAATTAAAGCAAAGGGTAGACAGAAAACTTCAGCTTCTGTCAAGACTCAGCAGCAATGTCTTTTTTTGGGGGGCAGAGAGGCGAGGGGGTTGTTACTCCCCCAGCAGAGCACTCAAGCTCCTCCTTGTTGCTGCCTGGCACTGCTGTGCAGAGCATGGTTCCTGGGGAGCCTGGGGCAGGATTGCACCTGCACCCCACTGCCAGGCTGCCCATGCACACTCCTGCACCCCTTGTTTGCTTCAATTATCCCCCAAGGACCCTGCAAAGCCTACCACAGGAGCTCCTCACCTCGCCCCCCCACCGAATGGCTCTGGAGGCACAGCGTGCAGAGGACACCAGTTATCAGTAATGAACCATCTGGGTGCCTTGGATGTCCCTTTGGTTTATTCTGGGGTCTGTGGGGGCTGTCAGGATACGGAGTGGAGCCACGGTGTAAATACCATCAAGCACCCTGCTGCAGCCCCCCTGCCTCCCCCCAAACACTGCACCGGTCTGATAAAATCCATAACAACCCAGTAATCTCTAAAGCCCTGGACAGAGGGGATTCTGGTTACCTTCTGCCTCAAACGAAAGCAGGTCCCACCGACTCCTCAGCCAGACCTTGCCGCAGGCTCGTGCTCCTGCAGGCCGAGTCCCCGGCACCGTGTCCTACAAGGCTCTGCTCTTCATATCAACATTTCCACTCTGCTTTTCAAGGCAGAAGCAGAGCTGGGGCAAGGTGAGCAGGTCTGTGGTCTCAGCAGGGGGATGGCAGCCCCTCACAGTGCTCAGTGGCTGCGTGGACCTCGGTTACCTCCGGAAGGTGTGACACTAGAAGATGAGGACATCCCTGGGCTCTGAGTGTCACCCATTTGTACCAGACACCACTGCCATGCTTGCATGTTCTCTGCTTATCCCTACCTTTGTCAGGAGACAATTTTTTTCTTCAAAATAGGCCTTGAAAACTTAAAGATAAGCAAGGAATGAGCATGGGGACATCTCTTCACTCTTACTGCAGAACTGCTCCCCTCTTAGCTCCCTCTCACCCAAAGCCACAGGGCAGCTGGCGTGCCCTGCCTCCTGCCTGAGCCAGAGCACAGGGGCTCATCTGGTGGCCTCTGGTCTCAGTGTCTGCCCTGCAACGGCACCAAAGAGTCTCTGGAGAAGAGAGAAGGTTAATTACTCTGTCTCACAGCCACGCACTGGATTTGCTTTCTTACTGGAGTGAAATCTTGTGTTCGGGGAGCGCTGGAGAGCCCACAGACTGAGCATCCCCTCCCAGGGCTCCTGTGGAGCTGGGGATGCAGCCACTGTCTGCGCTTCTCCCAGTGTGCTCAGCCAAGGCCTCTCGATCCCCACGCTGCCAGGGAGAAGGCAGCTCAGTCTGGGGGCTCCTTGGGTGACCAGGGCATCAGGCAGTGCCTGCTGTGACAGGGACCTTCCGTGCCCTGGCACCCGGCACTGAGCTCTGGCTGAAGACACCACCTCTTTTGCCAGGGGTTATCAAAGAATCACACAAAGATGGGGATTTTGGGTCGCTGCCTGCCTGGGCTGGCTCCAGATACAGCCAAGAGATGGGGGAGAGGGGGTCTGCACGCCACGACACTTGAGCCATCCCATCCCTCTCATTCCTCTCTCCTACCACTGGCAAACATGGGGGTGTTCCCAGTTCCGCTTCGCACACAGAAATCAGCGCTTACTTCCCATTATTCTGGAACTGATATTTGGCTTAGAGCAAACACCAAGAGGAGTAAAAGCCCCGGATAGGGAATCTGTATCTCTGGGATGCTGCTGGTTGAATTTATTCAGATCTTAAAATTATTACTTTTTACATCAGTTTAAGAAATATTTCTTTTTAAAAAAGGACAAAACCCTCCAAAGAAGCTGTTTGATTGACCAATCAATTCTCTATTTAATGTGAACTAGTTGCTATTCTGCTTAGAGGTCCCTATGATCTGTGACTCCCCACAAGTACTGACGATTAAGGATGCAGAGATAAGCGTGTAGCTGGGGGACGAACACCGGGGGGGAGGGGGGGAAGGGGGAATGGAGAACTGAATGTTGCATCTAGACAAACAAAATAAAATGTGTTGGTTGGTCAGTTGGTTGGTTTGTTAACAGGAATCAGGTGCTAGATGTGTAGAAAAGCCCTTTATCCAGAGATCTCCTCCCGCTGTTCCTTGTTCCTGCGAACTTCAGCTGCGTGCAGTTCCTGCAAAGATGGGAGAGATGACACCAGGCTAACACTTCCTGCTCTTGCAACCTCTGTTTCCCTTCTCTCCTGCACACAGAATTTGCACCAGATAGATAAAAAAGAGGCTGTTTCCCACCAGACATGCCACGAGGACAGCGGGTTCCTGCAGGGAATGAAGCATCTTGTCTGTGGGAGCCCAGGGGTGATGCAAACCTATAGCAAACACATCCACAGCTCCCTTCTTCTGCAGAGCCCTTTGACCACACACCCCTGGACATGGAGTGGGCTTGACTCTGTGCCTCTGAGCTTATTGAGATCAGCCAGATGGTTTCTCTGCTGACCTCAAAGGACACATCCCCACCCTCCTCCTGCTGCTCCACAGCCCCCTTTCCCAGCCCTCTCCCTGGTGCCCATCAGTCTGGGGTGACCCCACAGAGCTCAGCCCTTGAATCTCCCTCCACAGGCATCAGCACCCGTCCCTCTCCCAGGGCACGGCACTCGCCTTCTCGCGGAGCCGCTCCCGCAGTGCGGCGAGGTGTGCTTCGCGGATCTCCCTGCTCAGCTCCATCTTGTAGTTGAGCTTCTCCTCGGCCAGGCGGCTGAAGTTGTTGTTCTCCTCCAGGGCCTTGTGCAGCACCTCCCGCTCGTGTTCCCGCTTCTCCGCCAGCTGCTTCAGCACCTGCGCCTCCTGGGTCTGCCGAGGCAAGGCGTGGGGAGGGCACGTAAGGCAAGGGAAGGGGCTATTCTAGCCTTCCACTCCCCAGAGAAGCTTTCATAGAATCACAGAATGGCATGGGTTGGAAGGGACCCCAAGGGTCACAGAGCTCCAACCCCCTGTCACAGGCAGGGACACCAACCTCAGGCCTGGAGCTACACAAGGTTGCCCAGGGCCCCATCCAACCTGGCCTTGAACATCCCCAGGGATGGGGCACCCACCCCCTCTCTGGGCAGCCTGTTCCAGCCCCTCACCACTCTCTCTGCACAGAACTTCCCCCTAATATCCAATCTAGCCCTTCCCTCCTTTAGCTTTAATCCATCCCCCTTGTCCTGCCATTGTCTATCCTTTTAAAAAGTTGAATCCCCTCATGCTTATAAGCTCCCTTCAGGGACTGGCAGGCTGCAATGAGGTCCCCCCACAGCTTTCTCTTCTCCAGGCTGACCCAGCCCAGCTCCCTCAGCCTCTCTCCAGAGGGGAGCTGCTCCAGCCCTCTGAGCATCTCCCTGGCTCCTCTGACCCCTCTCCAACAGCCCCACATCTTCCTTGTGTTGGGCCCCAGCTCTGGACACAGGATCCAGCTGGGGCCTCCCCAGGGCAGAGCAGAGAGGGACAATCCCCTCCCTGTCCCTGCTGCCACCCCTCTGCTGATGGAGCCCAGGATCCCATCTCCCTTCTCAGCTGCCAGAGCCACTGCTGGCTCAGGGGAAGTTTCTCATCCACCAGCTTTGTGACCACCTCCTCTCCTCAAAAGCCCACTGCCACCCCTTCCATCCCATCACACTCTTGCTTGGAAGATGCTTTGACACCCTTTTCCTGCTGTGGGCCAATGTCTGCTGGGGCCAGTGCTCTAGATGGGCATACAATGCAATGCTGCACCCTCCAGCTCAGCAAAACCAAGGTGAGATGCATGTGGGTGTGGAGTCCCCTCCCTGAGTGTCACCTCATTCTTTGAACTATTTCAGCTTGCTCTCCTCTTTCCCACCTACATTCATAACATCTATACTTTGCTTTCCTTTGGTGGTTTTCTTCTTTCCAGTAGTTTTCATGAGAAGACTTTTTCTATGGCATTTTACAGTGAAATGGCGCACAACCAGCTCTTAGAAACACGAGGCTGTGTTTAGGTTTGGACTGTAAATCTGCTGTGTGACCAACAGCTCCATCTCCTGCAGCATTAGCTGCTGAGAACCACCCTGCAGTCAGGTCGTGTATGGAAGACAAAAAGGACCCTGTATTGTGTGATCATCGAGCCCAATTCCCTGCCTAAACCAGGCTGTAGAACCTCACTCCATGACTCCAGTTTACAGTGGAATATAAGAATGTGTAACCCCCACTATTTGCAGCTGTTTTAATTGCTCCTGCTAAGCCAGTTTTAGTGTTTGGTGCAATTAGTACCCATCACAGAAAAGTCACTGCTTCTATAGGACATCTCCTTACCTTCCTCCTCTCTTCTGCAGCCTCCAGCCTCCTCTGCAGCTCCTCCAGGGACAGGTCCTTCTTCTTGGGGGGAGAGGAAAGGATCGGGCTCTCAGGAGATAAATCTGAAGGCGACTTCAGGATCACCTCAAAGCTCTGGCCTGATGCCCTCTTATCCAGCTGCTTCACCTCCATATCTTTCAGAGGGAAAAAAAAAAGGGGGCTCTTTGGACCTGTGGCACTCAGGAGAGCACTCACCTGAGGGCACAGAGCTCTTTGTGTAGGAAATAGGGTGTTCCCCACGTTCTGACCTGTGCCATTTTGTTCTACCTCCTGATTAATGATCAGCTTCACCACCCCTTCCAAGTCAATGCAATTAATTTCAATTCATTTCAGTTACAGACAGGCTGTTCAAATAGTGTATGTCAGCCCAGCATGGAGCAGCCAGATTCTTTCTGGGACACCATGGGTCACATTAATACACAGTGAAAGGAGACCAGAGAGACCCTGGGCTGAGGGTTGGATTGCTGCTGCAGGATGGGCCAGCCCAGTGAGCTGGTGAGCTCCCATGGAGCTGCAGGAGCATCGTGCTGTAGCTTCTGCAGCAGCTGGTTACCTACCTCCATACTGGTAGATGGTGTTAGGATGCGGCTGGGTGTGGAAACAGGAGCAGATGAGGGAGAGCAGAGACAGCTCCTTCATTTTCTCCTTGTAGGCTGAAAAAGAAGAAGCAGAGTTGAGAAGAGAATCTTAACCAGCAGCAGCTCGTTCTCCTGGAGAGAAGCAGCAAGGAGACACAAGGAAACCCATGTGTAGCTACCAGACTCTGCTGAGGCTTATCCAGGCTGCTGTAACTTGCCACAGGGAGTGTGTGTTCCAGAGCAGACGAACTCAGTTGCCAGTGTGGCAGATGTCATGGGAAGACCCACAGTAGGAATTTGCCACAGCTAGAGGTACAGGTTTCTGTGCTGGATTTTCCCTCTTAAGCAGCTGAAATGTTGCAGCTGGGGTAGTTAACCACATGAGGACAGCTACCCCATCCCTTTCTCCATTCCACTTCACACTCAGAGGTAAAATGATGTCCATCAGCATCTGGAAGCATTGCTCAAGCCCTGGTGAGCCAGGAATATTTCCCAGTTCATGGGGGTGAAGAGGCAGGAGGCAGTCAGCAGTGCAGAGAACAAACAGGCATTTGAGTGAAGAAACAGTTTGGGGGTGCTGCTAACAGGGGGGAAGTGCTGTAACCCAACTTGCTGGGGTGCCTCCTTCCCTGCAGAACCAGGTAAGGGAGGATGTAACATGGATTCAGCCACCGCCCTGGCCCACATAGGCAGAGGTTGATACTGGTCTGCAATCACTGTAAATGCAAAGGACAAGCAAATGCACAAGCCCTTGGAGTTCTGCTGCTGCTGGGAGCCCTCCAGTGTGCTCATCGTCCCCATGACTGGAGGATGCCCGCAGCATCCTCGGTGATCTCACACAGGCTGCTGCCCTGCTGACAGCAGCACCCACAGCTTGCAGCAGGTCTGTTTCTGGGGCAATCTTCACCTGTATTTTTGGAGTTTAGCACATCTAAGAAGATAGGGCTGTTAGCACATGCTTGACAAAGAGCCTCAGAATAGAAGAAGGTCTTGAAAACAGAGAGGTGCTCTGTCAGGCTGTCATGGTCTTTATCACATCCATGTAACCCTCACAGCATCACTGCTATGTCACAGGGCAGCAGCTGATGGCTCAGCAGTGGGTGCTGCTGTCTCATGGATGCTGTGAGGGTCTGCCCTGGACTGGCTGCTCAGGGACACCTAGACACATGGGGACAGAGTCTTCATGGCCATGTGCCCTGTGAAACTTGCCCTCATCTTTCTTGTGCTGCCCTTCCTCCTGCTTCCAACACAGGGCATGGACATTCTAGTGTCCTGCCCTGGCTCTGCATCTCCCACATGTTGTTGTGCTTCCAGCCTTGGTTTCCCCCTTCCTTACTGAGCTCCTGTTTTGACCTCCAGCCAGAAGTGAATCTGCAGCCTGGCTGCCATTGTCACCTTCACAGCAAGACCCTCCACCAGGCAGGAAAGGGAAATCCCCAGAACTCTGTGATATAAAGAGGCATTAGTTGCAGGACAATTTTGAACAATAAAGTATCATCCTGTCTACCACATGCCCACAGGAACACCATTCAGATCTTCTCCTCTGCCTTCCTGCAGCTACTCTGCTGGGAAAACAGTGTTTTCATATGCCTGCTTCATACTTGTGCTTATTTTCCCTCCATGGTACAGAACTTCATCCTAATTAACACCCCCCTAGTGCCAACTGACAGTCTCTGCAGCTCACATCTTTGTTGAACTTTTTTTTTTAGTTTGCTCCACATTCTTGTCTTACTGCTTTGCCCAGTCCTGCTGTTACATGGAACCCAAACAGGAATAGCTTGCATCAGCTGTGCCAGCCCTGGAGCAGGGCATCTTTGCCTTTGTTCTTAATGAACACAGTCTTTGGAAAGCCTCTGAGCTCGCACTATTGTGCTGGAAGATGTGGTATGCAGCAGTAGCCAGCTGATGTACCTCATAGTCCCAGAATCCCAGGGGTTGGCAGGGCCCTCCAGAGCCCCTGGGGTCCAATCCCCTGCCAAAGCAGCTCCCCAGCTCATATTGCACAGGGCGGCGTCCAGACGGGGCTGGAATCTCTCCAGAGATGGAGACTCCACACCCCCTGGGCAGCCTGGCCCAGGGCTCCCTCACCCTCCCTGGGGAAAAGTTCTTCCCCAGGGTGCTGGGGAACTTCCTCTGCTCTGACTTGCAGCCATTGGCCCTTGTCCTGTCCCCACAGACACTGAGAAGGGGCTGGCCATGTCCCCCTGCATCCCATCCTTCAGCTATTGATCAACATTCATAAGGTCCCCCCTGAGGCTTCTTCTCTCCAGGCTGAACAGCCCCAGCTCTCTCAGCCTTTCCTCCCAGGGGAGATGCTCCAGGCCCTTCAGCATCTCCTCAGCCTCCTCTGCTGCCCAGAGCCCCCGGGAGGGTCCCCTGCACTAAATGAGGGACAGTACTGTTCAACAGAAACAAGCCATGCACTGAGGTCCTTCCTCTACCATTACGTCTGGTCCTGGCAAAACCAAGACATGAAGCAGATGTGCCACATCCCTGACCCACTCATTTAATGGTCTCCTGGCACTTGTTACAGAGCACAGTGCTCTGGATTTCACTGGTAGGTCTGTCTGGTACCGGTCCCGGTCCTCCATGGAGATGAGGGCGTGCTGCAGTCCCTGCCTCTTGGGTCTGATATTGGGGTTTTGCCTCCGTTCCCGTCTGATACAGGGATTTTGCAGCTGCCTGCATTCCATCGGGATCTTCCCTGTCCTGCTTTCCCTTCCGCAGAGCAAGCTGCCCGTCCCTCTCCATCAATTAAAATGGAGTGAGAGGACAAAAGGCCACCGCTCCCCGGGCTGTGCCCGTGCCTTAATGAGCGGTGGAAGTGCCGTGTGTCCTTCTCCCCGCCATGGGGCCCGCAGCTGCCCCCGGCACCGGCCATCAGATGCAATTAGCAGCACGGGGCGGGGGAGCGGGGCTGGCAGCTGCCGGGCCCCGGAGACACACGGGGGGAGAGCCCGAAGAGCTGCGTCCAGCCGGGCAGCCCTCACTGCCGGGCAAATCCGCTCCAGTCTTCCCATTGCTCAGGAGGACGGGAAAAGCAGCGGGTACGGCGGCAACGGACCGAGATCCCCGCCCAGCCGGTACCGGAGCCCCGGCTGGGAGCTGTCCGTTCAGCACCGCCAGGGAGCCCCGCTGCGGGACCTGTCCGTTCAGCACCACCACCGGGAGCCCCCGGGCAGCGCCCAGACCGGGGGCACCGGTGTGAAGAGGGGGGAGGTCGGACCCCTGAAGGAATCCTCCCACGACCCACTCCTCGAGAAACAAGTGGACTCCTGCCCGGCCCCCGCCCTGTCTGGAGCCAGCGGTTACATGGGGGGCACGGAAGGGTCCCCAGTGCTGCCCGTGGCCTTGGCACAGTGATGCTCTTGGCCTTGGCACAGTGATGCCCGTGGCCATAGCACTGTGATGCTCTTGGCCTTGGCACAGTGGTACCCTTTGCCTCGGCATAGTGATGCCTGTGGCCTTGGCACAGTGCTGCCTGTGGCCTTGGCACAGTGGTGCCCTTGGCCCTGGCACTGTGATGCTCTTGGCCTTGGCAGAGTGGTACCCTTGGCCTTGGCACAGTGCTGCCTGTGGCCTTGGCACAGTGATACCCTTGGCCTTGGCACAGTGATGCTCATGGCCTTGGCAGAGTGGTACCCTTGGCCTTGGCCAGTGATGCCTGTGGCCTTGGCACAGCGATGCCCTTGGCCTTGGCACGGTGATACCCCAACACGTTAAGTCATGAAAAACCAATGGTCCGTGTTTCCATCACCCTGCTGATCAGTTACAGTTAAGAATCATCCTGTGAGGAGAGGCAGATCCTCCAGTTCAGTAGGTAAAGGTAGGAATCATAACCACATAACCTCCAGGCCACTTTCAGGACGCTGTGTCAATGATGGTCAAAGCTCTCCTGAAGCACCACTATGTCTCAACCACAGCTGCACCAGGAAGGGCATGCTTAGAGCTCTCAGGGGGTAAAGATCAGCGCTGGAATCCTCCGCACTACAGCTCAGTTCAGAAGTACCCATGCTCAATAGGTAGAAGGTTTTGAGGACCTATTTATGCTATGGACAAACTCCCCACACCAAGACAGCTGCCTGGCCAGAGTATGACATGGCCAACAAGTCCCTTTCAGGAAAGACTATGTCTTCCAGTGCACAAAGTTACACATTTTAACAACAATTAGACATCACATGTGGAACTTTTTATCTAAGCATCTATTTGAGGGGTTTTTTTACTTCTTCTAAGTTAGTAAAAATAAATTCAGCTTTCACAGCAGAAATCTCATGTATGTGTATGAATTAGTAAGGACACCTGACTCAGTTCCTAAGGGACTTTATACCAAATTATCCCTTCAGTCTCAGGGGTGCAACAAGAGCTTTGACTCCCTGACAGGCAGAAGATTAGGACAGGCTGCTCCCTCCAGTATGGACTACTGATATTTCACATTTCTTTTTAGGCAAAGTTCTATCCCAGCTGAGTACGATCACTGCAGTATGGTCTTCATCACCAAGTCACATCACTTCACCACTTTCATATTTCAACAAGGCCCTGAAGAGCATGTGTTAACTTTTGGTCAGCCTTGAATTGGCCAGGCAGTTGGGCTAGATGATCACTGTAGGTCCCTTCTAACGGAAATTATTCTATTCTATTCTATTCTATTCTATTCTATTCTATTCTATTCTATTCTATTCTATTCTGTTCTGTTCTGTTCTGTTCTGTTCTGTTCTGTTCTGCTCTTGCTCTTGCTCTTGCTCTTGCTCTTGCTCTTGCTCTTGCTCTTGCTCTTGCTCTTGTTCTGTTCTGTTCTCTGATAGATCTGGTGTGAAACATTCAAATAACTGAATTTTGTAAACTAAGGAGGCAATAAACTGTAGAATGTATAGAAGCTTTATCAGAGTCCTGTCCTGAAAAGTGGGGTAAACTTGCATTTCAATGACTTCAGGAGACCTCGGGCAGCTGTTAAGCTACAACCCTGTCTACAAGTGCAGCTATGCAATGTTTTTGAATATTTATGCCCAGTAATCAGCACAGTCTGATCCTGCTCTGTTTATATCACAGAATCCCAGAATCCCAGGGGTTGGAAGGGACCTTGAGAGCCCATGGAGTCCAACCCCCTGCCAAAGCAGCTCCCCAGCTCATACTGCAATATCCCATTATATCCCCCCCATGCAACAATTAATCTTTATTAAAACTTCTCACCTAGCTTTTCTCTGCACTGTAAACATCCCATGGACAGAATTACTTGGTCCCTGTTGCAAGGAGAAGCCAGGAGATAACCTGGGCCTTTCCCAAGCCACCAAGAAGGTCAGGGAGCTCTCAGTTGCTTTCTCTCTAGCGACTCGTTTCCTGTGCTCCCTCTAGTGCTGCACAGTCCATACTGCATTTCCACATCCCTGCTGCCTCCTGTGAGCACTATATACCGCATTTATCCATGTAAAGTGTTTCTCTCTAAGTAGGACCCTGGAGACACTATCCAGTGGCTCCCGGAGGGGCTGTGGTGCAGGAGATGGAGGAAGGGCTGGGGATGGGTGTGGTGTGCACACAATGGCACCCCTCTCCCTGCTCATGATGTGCCTGGATCCTGGGGCTCACTGCCTGCTATTCATGGAAAAAGTTTTGTTCTCTGCTTCCTAACCAGATCAAATTAAATCACGGCCTGTTTGAGCAGCCTGTCTTTTTGGTTCGGTGTTTAATGCCACTCAGCAAACGGACACTGATACAGAGTCATTCATAAGGAACCAGGGGCACAGCAAGGCTCACTTCTGTGGATTCAGGCAATGGAAATGGATGAGGCTGGATGTGCCATGTCTGTTAGCAAGGTCAAAGGAAGGTTATTACAAGAAAATAATTTGGTTTGCGAAGATAACTTTGGAGAAGTAAAAATTGCTTCCATAAAGAATATTCTATCATGAAAAAATGGGAACAGTCCAATTACAGGAGCAGCCAGAGCACAAACAGAAAGTAGAGAAGCTAGGGAGACTGGGAACTGAGTCCTTCAGCACAAAGACTGCAATGCCACATACACAACAAAAGCAACCACGACCCTTGATAAGCCTTGAGGGTTCCACAGACTCCAGATATTCTCACCTGCTATGAAGCCTGTCATAAAACCAGACCTTCCCTTCAGTCAAACACACTTCCCTCTTCTTCCTCTCCAACAACCAGACAACACTAGCATGTTTTCTTCCCCAGATGAGCAGTTGAATGCCACCCACACTCAGGCCGTACACCACCTCAGCTGCTCACCATGAGATTCGAGGCCCAGAAGGTACCACGGGCTCCTGTGGCATCATCCATGTTGAGCAGGCAGATGTGGGGCCTACACTGCCTTCTGTCAGGCATCTGCTAACCCATCGCCCGGGAACGGTTTCCAACCACCCAGCTCCTCCCCTCCTATGTTTCATTTGCAGCTTATGGACATCAAGCCAGGTTATGCACTGCCCAAGCTGCAGCACTGGCACACATGGGCTCCCCTCAGGAAAGGAAATAGGGACATCTCCTCTTCTGGGGTCTCAGCAAGAGAGAAGGGCCCAAGCTGCGTGGCAGAGACCTGGCTGGCTGGGTTGGTGGGTGATTGATTGTCAGGAAGGAGAAAGGCATGGCCTGGGTTGCTTTAACAAGCAGAAGAAGGAGCCAGATGGAGGCAGCTGTCCCTGAGTGTAGATTTGGGGCAAACATCCGTTCGGATGGTTTGGGTGAAACCAAGAGCTACAAAAGAGCTGGGGGCTGGATAAGGCAGCAGCTCATAGGATAGTCAGAGACAGGAGGCCAGTGCCAGGATGTGTCAGGTACAGACACACTGTGTGACCACAGACAGTCATTTGGTCTCTTTGGTTCTTAGTTCCCTTTGCACTAACTGAGGATTATTTTACTTGCCTGTTAGACAGTGGTATTATTTGTATAAAGAGATTCAGAGAACATCAGATTCTCTAGAACAGCATTAAACATGTAGAGATGCCCTGAAAGGATATAAGGACTGTTTGGCACCAGTTGGGATGTGCCAAAGTGCACATGCACATGGTCTTTGGTTGCTCTCTAGCTCCTTTGCATTTCTAAACCACAGGCAAAGATGTGACCATTGGTTTAACCCCCCTCTGGAGAGAAGACTTGAAAAAAACCCAAATGGAAGCTTACACCTGGAAGAATAAAGCCCACCTCCATAGGGCAACTGGGAGGGGTTAGTTAGGCATGTTGTTTCCAGTTAATTTAGGATTACAGAAGTTTCAGTGAGCTTCAGGTCCCTCCAAGTATTGTCATCAAGGATCTTCAGCCCCATTCACCCTAAGGAAGCTTGAAGCTGTGATCCATACTGCTGCCCACACTGCTGTCACAAAGGTCTTATCTGCAACCTTCCAGCTGCCACATCAGACCACTAAATCCCAGCTTTTCCTTTGGAGAAGGAGAACAACACATTGACCAGATCCGAGCCAGCACTGAGAGGCTCCAAGAAAAGGCTCTTTTGAGATACCTCAGGGATGCTCACAGTGTGAGGTGCCATTGAAGGAGATATTGTTTATTCTTTAGAGAGAAGAAATATTTTCCAATGATTTAGATCCCTCATTTGGATTCAGTGCTAAAAAAATCTATAGGTAAGAAATGCCTACAATAGATTCTTTTGCCTTGTAAAACTGAAGTCCCAATAAAAGTATGACAAATTTCTAAGGCCATATAAAGTCCATCAGCACCTGAAGACAAAGAAAATGGTGATTTCTTGAGAATATAGAGATGGAGAGTTTGATAGAACAGACTCTGGCTCTCCAGCCTGGGCAGCAGAAGTGTCAGGACAGGGAAATACCATCTGGTGCCCAACAATACCATCCAGAACAGGCCTTAAGGGGAGAACTCAGCCCTGCATAAAGCCACAGAGCTCTGACACTTCAGTGTAGGAGGGGGAAACCTCAGCATATGTCAAGGCACATTTCCCGTGGCCAGTTGTTAGGCTAGGAACCACAGACTGGTGTTTCCTCTTGGCTCCACCTTCTCAGACACGTTAAGGTGTGCTGAGGCTGGCCCCTCACTGCATCACATCACAACCTCACATCTCTCTATCAACCCAGGTGCCTATGGATGGCAAGGAAAGCCATACAGACCTGCAGGGTCCATCCAGACTCCCCTTCTGCAGCGTACAAACCCCCAAAGCTGGGTGCAGACGCTGAGGGGAGGAGGTGTGAGGAGCTCTGCTGCTGCAAGCTCTGCCCCGCAGCCCGGCCAGCACCGCAGCTGAGCCTGCACTGAGCATGTGCCGCTGCGTGTTCTGCTCTAGCCCCAAAAACACCCACCACGGCCAGAAGAAAACGCCTGAGGTGGCAGGGAGAATAGAGGGGTGACTGCTGGGCTGGGGGAAGCAAACCTGGTTTCTTTTAATCCCGGGGATTTGTTTGTTTAAGCAAACCCAAGGAAATCTTCCCAAGGGGGATCAGCCCCCAGGCATCAGCTGGGGACAGCTGCAGCTGCTCTCCCTCCAGCACGGATTTGCTGGTGCTGCAGATGAAGGAGAAAATAATGAAGAAAAGCAAAAAGCAAACAAGATTCTTTCCTTAATTTAAGGATTTGCTTGCGCTTTTCCTCTGCCATTCCAGGCTATCCTCCATCCCTGCTCTAAGTGCTATAGGTGACTGGGAGCTGCTCCCTGCAAAGGCAGCTGGGCGAGGCTCAGCCCCCCCTCTCCCCTTTGGCAAACACCTCCCTATTCTCTTTCCTCCAGCCACAGCACTGCTTTCCCATGACTTCCTACTCCTTTCAATTCTTTCTCTCTGTGATGCGAGCCACAAGGAAGCGCGGTTTCGCTTCTTCACCATCCCAAGTCTCCTTTGGCACAGTAAAACCCCATCTCTGGGAAGATGAAACATGCCATCGGGCTGCAGTGGGTTGGGAGGGTGGGAATGCACCAACATGCAGTGCCTCCGCGTGCTCCATCCGCCACCACGTCCATCTCAAGTTCGATGCAACCTTGGTGTAGATGGCTGGTGAGCAGGAGCTGTCCCTCCCACCCCCACTCTGCAAGCGAGGTCCAATCCTGTTCTGGAGGAGAGGAAGGCAGATGGGTGGGACCTCCCGAGCGTGCACTGCCGCACACATTCATTGAGGCAGGGATGCTCGCAGGGGTACATACAATAGCTGGGGGGGGGGGGGTTCTATCATAGAGACACGTTATTATCAGTGCTTCTTCACCACCTTTAATCACACCCAAAACCCACTCGGGATCAGCTGCACACTCACACCCCCTCACACCCCTCCAGCTCTCTGTCCCTCTCTCTCTCTCCTCTGCCTTTCCTGGTCGTTTAGGAGAGGAAAGGAATAGAAAATGCACAGCTGGAGACACAGGCAAAGACCAGGGAAAGGAGCAAGATGTGTTGCCTGGTCTCCTTGGGGCTGGTTCCCTGTCTGGAGGTGGGTGGGACACAAAGCACTGCCTGCTTTTCCTTTTTGTCTGCTGTTCAGCCCTACAGCCTCCAGCATTCAGCTTCCCCCGCCCATGCCCCTCTTCATGCAGTGTAGAATTCAGAGCCATTTCAAGAGAAAACTTGGGGTTTTTTTTAAAGAAAAAGACCCTCTAATCCCACCCACTGTACATTGTACCGTTTCAGGGTTTTCTTCCCCTTCACCCCCATTCCCAGTTTCAGCTATTTGAATCCCTCCCCCCCCCCCCAGTTAAAAGAGGCAAGACACAGCTTTAGGAAATGGCTGGACTGATGAAGCCCAGCATCCCCAGGGAGGACTGCATCCTGCAGCCAAACCCGACCCAGCGCCAGGCTCCTGGGCAGCCGCGCTGCGCTGCCCATTCCTGCTGCAGGAGGGAGGGAGGAAGGGCTTCCCTTGCAGCATTCCATTTCACCCAACGCCATCAGAGGACCGCTCCCCTGTAGCACCTTCTAAAGAAGAAACGTTAGCTGTGGAAGAAACCTCAGGGATGGGGAAACCCTGAGATTACACAGAAACCCACCCAGGTTCTTCTGGATGGATTTAGGGGGGGGGTGTTGTCTGTGGCATTACTGTCAGTCTCTTGGCTGTGTCTTTCCCCTTACCCATTCAGGCAATACACAATCTGCACAATACCAAGTGTAAACTGCTGGTTTCTCTGCATCCAGCTATTTTTTCTTAGGAGAATAAATAAATAAATAAATAAACCCAGCTCTATCCCACTGGAAAAAGAACAATTAATTGGCATGCAGCAGCACCTTCTCATGGTGCAATGTAACAGCACCAATATTTTAAATTGGCAAGTTTATCACATGTGTATTCATATTAAAATAAAAAGCCCACCTGCTATCTTGCATCAGAGGGGGGTGTGTGTGTGTCTATGGGGGAGGAAGGGGAACAATGCTGCCATGCCAGCTGCCTCCTCATCAGAGAACACCCCCGAAATGCATGGGAAAAAAACCACCCCAAACCCTCAGAATAACCATTAATTAAAAAAAAGAAAAAGGGATTAAAAAAAAATATATAAAACCTGATGTTTCTGGAAGCAGGTTGATGATAAGCTCCCCCTCCTCCCCCTCCCAAAAAAAAAGATATCTATATATCTATCCTACCTGAGACGGTGCTGGCCATGCTGCTGCGTCGGGAGCCGAGCTGGTGCTGCAGGAGCGCAGGGAGCTGCGGAGGTGCTGCAATGCTGCGGGGAGGCAGGACTGACTCAGCTGGAGGGGGCTGCAGCCATCCGCGGCGGGGAGAGGCTGGAGAGCCCAGAGAAAGGGAAGGGGTGGAAAGAAAAAGAAGGGTCACTAGTTCAGAATATTAATTAGCGTATCGGGCCTCCTTTCCTGGGTGGCTTTGACGGCTGATCCCTCCCAGGCAAGACTGCCTGCCAGAAACACAGACCCACGGCGGGGGATGCAGGGAGGGGGAGGGTGGTGGTGAGGAGACACACCCAGCTGGGCTCTGGCGAAAGATGAATTTTCCTCCTCTTCCTCCCTTTCTTGTCTGCTCTAGATGGGGCTAACCTGCTTTTCCCCTCGCTGGAAGCAGAAAGAAGCCGTTGGATTGATTTTTATTTTTTATAAACCATCCGTTTCGAGGTGGGACCCATCCCCAGGGCCAGGGCTGGGGGCTGCCTGGGCCAGGGCTGGGGGCTGCCTTAGCTAGGCTGAGGTGTAAAGGCCAGGTTGGATGGGGCCCTGGGCTACCTTGTGTAGCTCCAGGCCTGAGGTTGGTGCCCCTGCCTGTGGCAGGGGGGTTGGAGTTTTATGATCCTCGGGGTCCCTTCCAACCCATGCCATTCTATGATTCTAAAGCCCAGACCCCAAACCTTCCAGCAGCTTGAGGCTTACAGCAAAGGGAAGAGGTATCCTAGGCAGACTCAGCGTTTTTAGGGGTCGGGTTTTTTGCACCAGCACTGGGGCACAAAAGGGGCTGCAGTTCTGGGGGAGAAACTGCTGTGAAAGTAGAGGAGGCAGAGCAGAACAGCGCCTTCCATTTCAGTGGGGCTTCTCTGGGTTTCTCCCTGCAGGCACCAGGTCCCCTTTTCTTTTCTGTTGTGTTTACTACCATTTCCATTTGTGGCTGTTGCTAGGGGCCAATGCATCTCTGCTCTCAGGGCATCACACACACATCTGGGACCAAGGAACCCTCCCCAGTTCCAATTCCAGCTGTACCATCCAACCAGGGCTGCAGAAACCCCACCTCGTGGCCTGTGGTTGCTATCCCACACCATCCTCCTGGCCCTCTCATCCCAGTCGTTATCTTGCTGGCTACACATCCCCTCTGGCTGAAAACACCCCAAATCTCCCAGCACGCTGCAATGCAGACACTCCCAAACAATTCCAGCAGCTGCAGGGAACCACAGGTTGTTGGAGTAGCTGCCAGTGCTCTGGCTTGGCCAGGACCAGAAGCCACAAGCAGTGCCTGCTAAATTCAGTCTAAACAGACATTTTCCTTTTTTCCTAACTTTTTTCCTACTGTTCTATTCCTTCAACACTGTATGTAAAATGAAAAAAAAATAATACAGAAGTCTAATTCAGAATAATATTAACACTATCCACAAGTTTTCCATGTCAATTTGGAACAGGAGCCTTTTTAATCACCATTAACTGCTCCCTGTTCTGCCCAAGGTAGAGGAAGTGGTTGTAACTCCCTCTAATTTTTTGCCTTGGGTTGAATCTCAAAGATTTATAGGTTATTTTGAAGCCAGCAGGCTGAATTACACAGTCCAGAACCACACTGTCCACTAAGAGATGAAGGCAGCTATCCCAGGCAGGCACCAGAATGCTGCAATAATTCCCTATTCTCAGCTGGATGAGCTCTGGCTTTGACTTACCCAGCAGACCTAGAGGGTCTGTGTACCTCTGGTTGTATTCTGGAGCTCCTGGGTATGAATCATGGGTATTTTATTTAGAAAAAGGTGTAGAGATTGCTTTGAGGTGCCATGGTATGTGTCCCACTGGAACACGCTGTATGAGACAAAGGGAGCAAACTGGGTTTGTCTGGCTCAGCCCCACATCACACCCTCAACTCCAATATTGTTCACACCTGTCACAGGAATCATTCCAAGATAATTAAACCTGGATCCATCTGTAACTCTGGGAGGTATTTCTTCATTATTTTACATGTCATTATCTTTTCAAGTTCTCCCTGATTTTCATGAGGGAGCATCAGAAAGCACTGGGTGTTTTTTCCAAGGTGGTGATTTGGCAAAATTGTATTTGGCTCATGTGTCCTGTGCCTTCATCCCACATGACATCCAACCAGGCAGACTTACTGTGTCCTGTGCCTTCATCCCACATGACATCCAACCAGGCAGACTTACTGTGTCCTGTGCCTTCATCCCACATGACATCCAACCAGGCAGACTTACTGTGTCCTGTGCTTTCATCCCACATGACATCTAACCAGGCAGATTATCACCAAACAATAGATTTTCATGGAAAACAACAAAGAAGTGGGGTGTGTTGCATGCACTTCTGTCACTGTCTCATTGCAAGTATTTTCAATGTTTATTAACAAGTTCTATGATACAGGAAGGGCTACTTCCAATAGCTCCTGCTTTCAACACTGCTGAAAACAAAGGGGAAATTCCCAAATTAACAGAAAAGATTGTGTCTTCAACAGTCCCAACAACCCCCATTAACAGGGAACATTCACACAGGGCAGTTCTCAGAGGAAGATTGGCAAGTTGTGGTTGTTACCAAAAGGGTCACGAGCTCAGCACACTTTCTGTCACTATTTGGGGCTGCAGGACTGGCAGAAGCACAGCTTGTGATAAGAAATTCCTGGGGAACAATTTGATCTAGTGACTAATGGAACACCATTGATACCTGGAGTAAAAGGAAGAGCACAAGCTGCAGCACAGGAGGCTGTAGCTCATGGTACGCAGGGGATAGCACTGGTGTGAGGCCTCCCAGTGCTGGTCTGAAGCTGGGAGATGCTCCCTTGATTGGCATGAAATAAAAATAATAATACATTTTCCCACAGGGCAGCAGTCAACCCCCTGAAATAGTGAAATAGCACAAGAGAAAGGAGAAAAAGAATTGAGGGAGAGCAGGCAGTGATATCAACACCAGCACCACCTCAGGAAGCTGTTTCCCTCAAGACAAGCTAAACCCCTTTAGCATGTCACTTGGGTTTGAGGAATGAGGTCAAGTTGTATGAAGTATCTGGACCAGGAGGAAGAAGAAGAGTTGTACTAATTCTGTCACACTGAGGTATGAATTCAGGTCACCACAGGGTCTGCTCAGCTCCTATGGGTGTCGTGTGTACAAAAAGTTAGCAGCACCAAGCTGGGTGGCTGAGTGACTATGAATGGTAAAGAGGAGCAAATGAACATGTGAGGCTGTGAACTCTGGTCTGGGGGTTCCCTTCTGGCCTCCAGCAAAGCACTGACCCATCTGCTTCAGCTTCTTCATCTGCAAAATGGGCATTTCCTCCCCTTCCTCATAACAGGATGATTTGGGTTAAAATTGGGAGTGTCAGAGGAAAGCAATTTTAATAATAATAGAATATTATTATTATTATTAATACTATCCAGAAGTGCTCTGGATTATCTGGATTCAATGGAATCAAATCATTCTGTGGTCAAACAAAAGGTTCAGACTGTTGCTATGGGAATCACCACATCTTCTCAGGGAGACAGTGAACAGCAACTTCATCCTCTCCTTGCTGCAAGGGGAAAAACCAACCTCCATGGGAACTGTAGGGAGTGTCATGGGTGGTCACTGCTGCTCTTCAAACTCTCTTGCCCCATTCCTCAAGCTTTATCTCTTCTCTGGGAAGAGGAATCCTGCACAGGTGCCTCAGAACAAGAAACAACCATTATTCACTTTGCACTTCTGTAGCCCACAGGCGTCCTGCCTGTCAGCAGTTTGGTTTGACCACTTCACACCCCCACTTCCCCACAGAGTTTAAGGATCATTTTTCCCAAGGTTTTCCTTTTGTATCTTTTTTTTTCCCTTGAGGGCACCACTTCAAATGACAAACAGTTGATCCAAGATCCTCAGCAGCCACTAACGAGCGAGCACCAGAGATGCTCTGGTTCCTGCTGCCTGGGCAGCACATCCTGGCTGTTGTGGGTGCAGGGATTGGCCTTCACTAGAACCCTCTGTGCTGCTCCAACACATCTTTTAAACCTCTTCTCCCCCTCCAAACCCCTGCTTGGTAAGAGCTCAGAGTTTATCCTGGGGAGCCAACCAGCAGAATGACAATCCAGGTGTAAGCCCAACGCTTGCCTTTCTCATGTCTGTATCCTCACACAAACACATGTTCCAAGTAAACTTTCACAATTCTCCCCCAACCTTGAGAAGAAGAAATATTTCTTCTCTCTAAACTTTTAAAAATTCTGTTTTCCCTGTCCTCAGTTTTTAGAATAAACCAGTGTAGCAATGCTGAAGGCAGAGTCGGCAGTGCTGGTGCTGCAGCCTTGGTCAAGTGAGGTAAGTGGTGCAGAGGAGCATCCCTCCAGAAGGATGAAATGCTCTCAGCTGGTGCTGACTCACGTTTGCCCCTGGACACCAGTGTATCTGCTGACTCACCCTCCTTTTTGGGCTTGGGACCCTTCCAGCTCTTCTCTCTCAGAAGGTAAGCACTGCTTCAATCAACATCACTTAAATACATTAAAATAACCTTGCTTGATACACTATTGATGCAGGATTTAATGTATTAATGATTCAATGTATTGAATGTATTGATTTAATGTAGGAAAGCTGTATTTACAGGAAATAATAACAGGACAGTATTCCATATGTTCATGGCCTTTAAACCTTTATTCCCTGTTAGAAATATCTTATCCCACACCCTCATTTTACAACCTTTACAAAGCCATTTCTTTTGCAGCTTAATCTTGCATGACTGAGATCAAGTTAAAGAGCTCACACAGCCAGAAACACCAACAAAATCAGTTGTGAGGTTTTGTGCTGAGCTCTGTGAAGATCCAAAGGAGTAACTCACAACGCTCTCTAGCCCATTCATTACAATTAATGACAATTTACAGTCCAGGTGAGTTCAGCTGAAGGAGTTTAGAGGCTGGCAACCAAACCAGCAGCACCAACAGGGTCCTCTAACCAAACACCTGGAAGACATAGAATGTACCAGAAGTTTAAGAGAACAGATTACATAATATAGAGTCCAAGGTCTGTTCATTTTAACAGTTAATTTTTCTTTAAATATCAGAGCACTTCTACATACAAACAAGCTGTGCAGCTTGCTAGGAATAAATGCACTTTAAAGTTACAATAAAACAAGCCACATGCTGTCCTACAACTGCACAGTAACCACCTAAGTGTGTGAGACACAGCAATAACACAGAGATGCATAGAGAATATTTTTTTCCTACCTTCTGTCTCACGTAACTGCAGAAAATATGGTTTTGCAAAATTTGGGGATCCAAATAAAGCATGTCTAACCATTTATTAAAGGACTTGCAAGGTTTGCTAGAGTCTTAGAAGCTGAGCAACCCATCAATCCAGAGTTCAGTGCAATCACATAGGTGGAACCAACCCTCAGCCTGAGCAACTGAAATGCCCAACGTAGCCCCCCCTGGCCGCGTGTGTGGGTGCAGCGACAGGGAACCCAAGGCTGAAAGAATCGTGCTGGAGCAAAGCATGGAACAAAGGAGTGGCACGTCCTCCCCTAACAAAAGATGCCTGTCAGAATTCATTACTGTTCTTAGTGCAGAAGCTACAAGGCTCGACAGGACACAGAAACCCTCGTATCTGAAACGCTGGGAGTTTCCACAAAGAATCCTGTTGTATTCTGCCTTCTCCTATATGCAACACCCCTGAAGAGTGGCAGGTGCCCAGGACAAAGCATCGCAGTGCACTGGACACAGACTCTGGGCATCACCCATGGCGGGCTCCCCAGGCTGGTACAGCAGGGGAGAGATGCCAGGCGGCCCTCACCCAGGACTGCTCACAGGCTCTCAGCCGGGCAGGGCTAAGAGGCTTTACAAGCGCGGCTGCTCTGCAACTTTTAGCAAGCCAAGAGCCGACCCTCCGCCCCTTCGGAGCCAAACCCCGCTCTCCGCCCGGGCACGCTGAGAAGCGGCTGAGGGTTCCCTGGCTGGAGCACCCAGCGCCTGACAGGGAGGCTGCCCCCGGCCCGGGTCCCGCTTCCCTCCAGGGCCCAGACCCCGCCGGACTCGGTCCCCTCCTGCCCGCTGCCTTTCGAGCCTCCGCGGCGGCTCACAGGCACCAGCCCCTTTCTCTCCCCGCCACCCAGGGCCAGGCCCGGGCCCCGCCGCCACAACCGGCCCCACCGGCAGGCCGCAGCCGCCGCCCTGCTCCGTTACCTGGGCAACGCCGCAGCTCTCGCGAGAGGGCGCGGCGGAAGTTACGCACCGTGCGTCAGGGGCAGGTGGAGGGACACGTGATACAGGCGCGGGTATTCCGAACGGACGGACAGGAGGTGGGGGCTGCGTCCGGGCCGGGGGTCTGGGAGCTGGGGGGAGGCTGGGCTGGAGCGGGCCGGGCTGGGGGTCCCGGGAGCTGGGGGGAGGCCGTGCCGGAGCGGGCCGGGGGTCCCGGGAGCGAGGGGGGATGACGGGCCGGGGGTCCCGGGAGCGAGGGGGAGGCCGGGCCGGCGGTCCCGGGAGCGAGGGAGGGGCCGGGCCGGGGGTCCTGGGAGCGGGGGGGAGGCCGGGCTGGAGCGGGCCGGGGGTCCTGGGGACACTGGGCCGAAGCGGGCGGGAGGTCCAGGGCATCGCCGCGGCCGGGCCCCGAGTGCCCGTGAGCCTCTTGCCTGCCGTGCGGGGCCGCCGGTAGCGTTCCGGCCCGAGGCCCGAGGCGAAACCCGGGCCTGACGAGACCCCGGCGTCCCAGCCCCCTCACGGCGCGGTGGCCGGGCCCGGCCCGCGCTCCCTTGCAGGCTCTCGGTGGGACCATGCCCAAGGTCACGCTGAACGGCATCACGGTGGATTTCCCCTTCCAGCCCTACAAGTGCCAGGAGGCCTACATGGCCAAGGTGCTCGAGTGCCTGCAGAAGGTGAGTGGGGCCACTGCCCGCAGCTCCTGGCTTCGTTTGTAGCCTTGAACCATGCCAAGGGGCCTCCCTGAAAGGAAGGGGGGTGTCACGCTTCTAGTTCACTTTTAGTTGCCTGTATCCTGGCTTTCACAAGTCTTCTCTGCCTCTTACTTGTATTTTTATCTTGTTATGTAGCTATTAAAAGCTCAGAGTGTGTAAGCAGTGGTGGGGAGAGGTGTGCTTGGGCTGTTTGGGCTTAACTTGGGAAAAGAAAGAAAAGCAGGGTGAGTGGCCTGTGTGTGTACGTGCAGGCTGGCTCAGGCATAGCTGGGCTTTGGGTTGGCAGTGTTAGTCCAGGGTGGCCATGAGCCAGCAGTGTGCCCTGGGGCTGAGAGAGACAATGGGATCCTGGGGGCATCAGGAGGAGTGTGGGCAGCAGGTCACAGGAGGGGATCCTCCCCCTCTGCTCTGCCCTGCTCAGGCCCCACCTGGAGTGTTGTGTCCAGTGCTGGGCTCCCTGGGATCAAACAGCCAGGGATCTCCTGGAGAGAGTCCAGAGGAGGCTGAGGAGATGCTGAAGGGCCTGGAGCATGTCCCCTGTGAGGAAAGGCTGAGAGAGCTGGGGCTGTTCAGCCTGGAGAGAAGAAGCCTCAGGGGGGACCTTATGAATGTTGATCAATAGCTGAAGGATGGGATGCAGGGGGACATGGCCAGCCCCTTCTCAGTGTCTGTGGGGACAGGCCAAGGGGCAATGGCTGCAAGTCAGAGCAGAGGAAGTTCCCCAGCACCCTGGGGAAGAACTTTTCCCCAGTGAGGGTGAGGGAGCCCTGGGACAGGCTGCCCAGGGGGTGTGGAGTCTCCATCTCGAGAGATTCCAGCCCCGTCTGGACGCCGCCCTGTGCAGTATGAGCTGGGGAGCTGCTTTGGCAGGGGGCTGGACCCCATGGGCTCTGGAGGGCCCTTCCAACCCCTGGGATTATGGGATTCTGTGACTGCTTTTTCTGCTGAGGAAATTCAGTTCTGTTCTAGCTGACAACAAAGACCTGTCTGTTCTAGCTGAATCTCCACCTTGCTCCCTTTTTTTCCCCCCTTTTCTTTTACCTCTCCTCAATAAAGAAGGTGAATGGCATTCTGGAGAGCCCTACAGGCACAGGGAAAACCCTCTGCCTGCTGTGTTCCACCCTGGCTTGGCGGGAGCACTTCAAAGACACCATCTCAGCCCGCAAGATCGCGCAGCGTATGAACGGAGTGGAGCTCTTCCCTGACAGACCCATGGCATCCTGGGGCAACGCTGCCACAGATGCTGATATCCCAAGTAAGAACCAAGATTTCTATGCTTGGTGGGAATGATAAAGTTTCATCTCTTTTTTTAAATATCTTTTTATCTTTCTTTCCTTTCTTCCTTGTAAGTAGTATGCCACTGTAGAAGCCATGGAGCCATTGTGTACCAGCTGAAGCCAGTTTCTCCATTTTAAAGATTTTTAAAAGCATTTTACATGTTTTTGTTCTTTGTTAGAGCATTAGAAACTCATTGGGCTCATTGTGTGTGTGTGTGAATAGCTAGATGACAGAATGTCTTGCTATCTCTACGAGGCAAACTGTTACCATAGTACCAGCTGGGAAAGGATGGTAAGAATATCTCTAGTTCTTCTTTCCATGCTCATAATGTTTTTCTGCTCTTTTTTTTCTCTCCTCTGTTTGGCAGCTTATTACACTGATGTTCCTAAAATAATTTATGCCTCCAGAACTCACTCACAACTTACACAGGTCATCAACGAATTAAAGAACACAGTCTACAGGTAAATATGAATTAGGAAAATGTTCCTATTCAAAGGAAAGGGGGAGAAACACATCTTGTTTATTGTCTGAATGTGTGTGGATGAATCTATTTCCAGCAGTGGCTCTGGCAGCTTGGAAAGCCAATGGGATCCTGGGCTCTATCAACAGAGGGGTGTCGACAGGGAGGGGATTGTCCCTCTCTGCTCTGCCCTGGGGAGGCCCCAGCTGGATCCTGTGTCCAGAGCTGGGGCCCAACACAAGAAAGATGTGGGGCTGTTGGAGAGGGGTCAGAGGAGCAGAGAATGGCAGGACAAGGGGGATGGAGTGAAGCTGAAGGAAGGAAGGTTTAGATTGGATATTAGGGGGAAGTTCTTTGCAGAGAGAGTGGTGAGGGGCTGGAACAGGCTGCCCAGAGAGGGGGTGGGTGCCCCGTGTCTGGGGGTGTTGAAGGCCAGGTTGGATGGGGCCCTGGGCAACCTTGTGTAGCTCCAGGCCTGAGGTTGGTGTCCCTGCCTGTGGCAGGGGGTTGGAGCTCTGTGACCCTTGGGGTCCCTTCCAACCCATGCCAGTCTATGATTAAAAAAATGATACCCACTGAAATGTGGTTCTCTGTGCATGCATAGAATCTGGATCTTGTTGTTGGGTTTGGGTTTTTTCCGTACTGAATTAATTTGAGCATAGAATTTCCTGCATTTGGCCTCATTTTGGTTCTTGAATTCCTGCATTTACTTCTAAAATTGCCTCCCCTCCCCTATATTTTTTCCTGGGGCACTTGAAGGCAGTGGGAAATGTGAAGTTGAATCCCTTAGGCTGATGTAAATCAATGAAGACTTTGTGGATTTGCTATGCTAATGTCTGTCAGGCTTCTCAGCTGCTGCTGCTGCTGTGCCAGTGTGTTGACTGAGCTCCTTGGACAGCAGTAGTAATTGATTTACATGTTTCTTGTAAAGGTACAGCCTTGTCACAAACAAAAAAAGGCATCACAGATGTGCTCAGTGCTCTAGTTCTTCCTCTCTTCCTCTCAAAATCACTGCTGGCCTGGAATAACTTGTAAGAAGCTGTCAGGCCCCAGCTCATTTGGCTGACCTGTCATAACAGAACCCATGTGTGTGGAAGTGGGTGATGTAAGCTGCTACCTATTACCTCCTGCTGCAAACTGTTGCTTGTTACTGTGTGCTGCTGCCAGGTGAAGTGCAGTACCATGCAGTCACATAGCATGTGTAGCTGTTACAGAATCACAGAATCTTAGGGGTTGGAAGGGACCTCAAGAAATCATCGGGTCCAACCCCCTGCCAAAGCAGCTCCCCAGCTCGTATTACATAGATAGGCATCCAGATGAGACTTGAATCAGTCCAGAGATGGAGACTCCACACCCCCTGGGCAGCCTGTCCCAGGGCTCCCTCACCCTCCCTGGGGAAAAGTTCTTCCCCAGGGTGCTGGGGAACTTCCTCTGCTCTGACTTGCAGCCATTGCCCCTTGGCCTGTCCCCACAGACACTGAGAAGGGGCTGGCCATGTCCCCCTGCATCCCATCCTTCAGCTATTGATCAACATTCATAAGGTCCCCCCTGAGGCTTCTTCTCTCCAGGCTGAACAGCCCCAGCTCTCTCAGCCTTTCCTCACAGGGGAGATGTTCCAGACCCCTAATCAACTTTGTCGCCTTTCTCTGGACTCTCTCCAGGAGATCCCTGACTTTTTTATCCCAGGGAGCCCAGAACTGGACACAGTATTCCAGGTGGGGCCTGGCCAACGCAGAGTAGAGGGGGAGGATCACTTCCTTCGACCTGCTGGACACACTCTTCCTGATGCATCCCTGGATCCCATTTGCTTTCTCTCACAGACTGACTGTGTCTCATTCTGAGACTTAGTTTGGGCTCATCTATTTCTCCTGAACCTTTTATTTCCTATATCTGATACCCAACCTCAGCACATACAACTGTGTTCTTCTTTCCTGCCTTATTTTTACCATCAGTGTTGTGTGTTCTGTTTGAACAGGCCAAAGATATGTGTGCTGGGTTCCAGAGAGCAGCTCTGCATCAATCCTGAAGTGAAGCGACAGGAGAGCAACCACATGCAGGTGGGAACAGCCTGGAAAGCCTGCTCAGTGAGAACAGGAGGGGTGTTGTTTTGGTGTATGGTGTGTAATTCTTAACTTGGGTGTTGTTTAACTACTGGAGACTGTAAGGGAAGACAGCAGTTCTGAATGTGTTCCAAGGAATTGTCTAGTTCTGTGAGTGCAGAATTTGATTTAGAGTCTCTGGTAATGTTTTTTATGGAATTATAGAATGGCAGGGGTTGGAAGGGACCCCAAGGGTCACAGAGCTCCAACCCCCTGCCACGGGCAGGGACACCAACCTCAGGCCTGGAGCTACGCAAGGTTGCCCAGGGCCCCATCCAACCTGGCCTGGAACACCCCCAGACATGGGGCACCCACCCCCTCTCTGGGCAGCCTGTTCCAGCCCCTCACCACTCTCTCTGGAAAAAACTTCCCCCTAATATCCAATCTAAACCTTCCTTCCTTCAGCTTTAATCCATCCCCCTTGTCCTGCCAGTCTCTGCCCTTGAACAAGCTGATTCCCCTCCTGTTCCTCTGCTCCCTTCAGGGACTGGCAGGCTGCAATGAGGCCCCCCCACAGCCTTCTCTTCTCCATCCAGAGAAGAATGTCATTATGGGAGTTCAGTTTTCAGTTTACTTTCTGATCTTCCACTTATATTTTTTCAAGAGCAACAATAAATCCAAAATAGTGTTTCACTGATCGATTTCCTTGTTATTTTTGTATAATATCAAAAGATTGTTTTGAAAAGTGTTAGTGGCAGCATCTATTTCCCCTGGAGCATGAGGGTTGTGTGCTGCATAAACCAGAGCCTGACTAAAGGTGGAGAGCACACACAGCTTTAGAACTGGAGAACAGTGTTTATTCCTTATCTGGTGTTACAGAAAACTAACAGCTCTTCACCCCTTGGTGGGCTGTTCAGTCCTTGACAAGCTGTGCTGCTCTTGGCTGAATTACCCTGTCTTTTCCAGATCTACATGTGCCGAATGAAAGTGATGGCTCGTGCTTGTCACTTCTATAACAACGTGGAAGGTGAGTTTGCTGTGGAAGCAAAGCCCTGTTTGGAGAGGGAGAGGTTTGTTGGGAAGGTAGAGAGAGAGGGGAGTGTCTGTTCTTGGTGTTAAAGTATCATTCTTGATGTACAGTAGGAAAAGGGTGAGCAGAGTGATCACAGCTCTGATCCCTGTACCTAAGCTTGTGGCTGTAATGTCGTTTTTCAGAGAAGAGTACAGAGAAAGAACTGTTTGACTCAATCATGGATATTGAAGACCTAGTTAAAAATGGAAACAAGCACAGGTAAGTGATTCCCTTTGACCTTCCTCCCCCTTAGTAGTGAAAACTCCTTCTCTGCTCATTTTTATTAGTACCTTGGTACGAATTTGACATACACTGAAGTAGCAGAACTGTGAGGACAGCAAAGTGGAGTGGCCCCAAACGTTGCAGAGAAGGCTTCCAACAAAATCAGGTGTGCACTGAAGCCTTAACTTCTGCTACTGCAGCTTTTATCAGACAGCAATTTATTTGTAAACCTGACTTGTGTGAAGACTGAATCAAATCAGAATCAGACTCGCCAATTTTATATCTTGTTTGAGCAGAGGCTGCCAAAATCCAACACAACAAATGATGTCATGGTGTTGGTGCAGGTTGAAAAGCACGAGGTGACTGGGATAAAATAGTGTAGTGCAGCATTTACCTGTACCCTAAAGGAGTGAGATGACAGTGCAGTAGAGGATGCTGCTCTTTCTCCTTTAATTTCTCCTTTGTTTTGTGAGCTGCACAGCTAGGTATTATTTTCTCCACTTCTTTTCATGTCTGTGAATAGAGCTAACCCTTTGTGCTGGTTTCAACTGCTTAAGAAGTTGATTAGAAGCCCTTGTGAGTACAGAGCACAGTATGTGACTGCACTCTTAATGTTTCCTGCAACTATTACTTTATAGTTTGTTCTACCTCTGTTTTTTAACCAGAGCTTGCCCATATTACCTCTCTCGAAGCCTGAAGCAGCAAGCAGATATTATTTTTATGCCTTACAACTACTTACTGGACTCAAAGGTAACATATGTCTTTGCTTTTAAATCTAATTGTTCTTACGTTGTACTGGCTTTGGGTGGATAAGCTGTGAAGAGCTGACACATAGTGACTAAGTGCATTGTGTTGTATCCCTCAAAACAAATCAAAACCTAGTTTCCATTCAGAGCCATACAGGATGCCCTTTTGTGCTTCTCCCTGTAAAGTTCTTTCCTACAGTTCAGAAGTATTTTTTCTTTCTCTTGTTTGTTTTGTTTGAGGTCCTGCTGCTTTGATAGAATAGGCTTTGCAGAATGTGATGCCTTTGGTGATGTTCACCTACTGAATGCAAATCCTCAGTCACATTCTATGCAGTATTTTTTTGTGTCTTCTGAGATACTGTTTGTTTCTGCAGCCAGCTAGTTGGTTTCTAGAGCAAGGAAACATTTTCAGTCGAGATTGGACATCCCTCTTGGAAGGAATTGCTGGCTCTAAGAAAGCTTTTGCAATAAATTCTCCATATTTATGGAGAGAAGATGAAACCTGTGAATGCTCTGAGGAGGAAAATCTGCTGACACCTTCATGCAACTTGGAGTAATTAATGAATTATAGCAAAAGCCAGATGAAAGAGTAAAAGACAAAATATTTAATAAATTTTAAAATTTAATTAAACTAAAAAATAGAATTAAATTTAAATAAAATATCTGACACCCTAAGCAAAGAAGCACTGTGAAATGAATGTGATCTGGTACCACTGGGGGATGTTTTCAGAGCATCTGCTTCTTGCAAAGGGCATAAACTTGTAAAAACAAGGCAGATCTCACTTACTTGCACCCTGCTCCTCCCAGATTCCTGTTGGCAAAAATAGCATATCCTTGTGTGGTACAACTGTGGGGATTTTTCTTTGTGGTGATACTGGTTGTAACCTCCATAAACTCTGACATGATGCATTTTACCCACCTGCATTTCCACAGAAGGCAAGTCCCTGGTTTTTATGCTCAATAGCCACAGCAGTGACTGACCTGTTGTTTGTTTGCTTTAGAAAACAACGTTCAACATACATGAAAACCCAAACCTGTTTCCTGAGCCAGTTTCTTAGTCAGGGGCTCTGTTCCTGTGACCTTGTGTCCATTCCATCACTCTCCTCTTCACCTTTCAGAGCCGGAGAGCACACAGCTTAGACCTGAAGGGCACTGTGGTGATACTGGATGAAGCTCACAACGTGGTGAGTTGTTTCTGGTCTCAAACTTCATTCAAAGAGAAAACCAGCCTCGTGCCCTGTTATAGCCTGTAAAATCTCTACTGACTGTTTCAGTTGTTACCGGTTTTTAGCATTAATATTTTCTTGTTTCCATGTCAGTTAAAGCTTTGTGATTTAATTAATGGTCCTTTGCTGCTATTGTGACTTTCTAGAAGGTGGTAGTTTCATCCTGAGAGGTGGATCTTGACGTTTGAAAGCTCCAAACCAAAAAGTAAGGGAGTTCTCTTCCAGGGTGTAAAGAAGTATCTTAAATATCTTAAGGATGGGATGCAGGGGGACATGGCCAGCCCCTTCTCAGTGTCTGTGGGGACAGGACAAGGGGCAATGGCTGCAAGTCAGAGCAGAGGAAGTTCCCCAGCACCCTGGGGAAGAACTTTTCCCCAGGGAGGGTGAGGGAGCCCTGGGACAGGCTGCCCAGGGGGTGTGGAGTCTCCATCTCTGGAGAGATTCCAGCCCCGTCTGGACGCCGCCCTGTGCAATATGAGCTGGGGAGCTGCTTTGGCAGGGGGTTGGACCCCAGGGGCTCTGGGGGGCCCTTCCAACCCCTACAACTCTGTGATTCTGTGAATGTAGCAGGTTATCACCTTCTCAAATCATTAAGACCCAGCTGCATCAGCTGTCCAAGTGCAGTAGATGGCAAACGTGACTCTTGTAAGACTTTCAAGTCTTTCCCATAGAGGAAAAGAGAAGGAAAAAACCCCACACTGCATTATGCCATCTTCCTCTTAATTGGCTCAAAACTGCAGGCCTTTTGCCTAAATGCAAATGAGGGTTTGAAATCTGTCTCTCTGTAGCACATGAAGAGCCTCCCTGTGGGATTTCTGCTGAGCAGCTGCAGAGTTGGTGATCCCATTGCGTGGTGGTTCAGGAAACAGGCCACGGGAGGGGGTGCTGTGTGTGAGCAGAGGGAGCTGCAGGGCTGTGTACAGTATGTGCTCCTTTCATCAGAACATCCTCTTTTTTTTTTTTAGTGGAAATCCAGTCGTAGTTGTTGGTGTTTTGGTTGGTTCCTTCCCCCTTCCCCCCCCCTCCCCGCCCTTGTAGTGTTTTAAGAAGATTCATTGATGCCTCCATGCAGAAATGAAGCAGAATCTAATCTAGATCTACTCATTTTGCAATAGTTCTCCCATGGTACTGTCTGTTCCAGGTTAATATGTGGAAATTTAGTAATTACTCTGAAAGAAAATTGGCTTCTTTCTGATTAGATAGTTTACACATGCAGCTAGTTCAGCATTTTTTTTCTTTGTAACTTATTTCTTCATAGCTGTTGCAGTCTCACATTTTTGTGTGGGTTAATTCTTACTATTTCTCTTCATTCCTCAGGGAAGGTGGTTGTTTTCATGAATGAAAAATTTGTGGGAAAACAAGATGTGACTTTCTGTGGTCACAGTTTTGTCAAACTTACTGGTTTGAGTGTTCAAACCATTCATTCCTCTTTTTTTTAATAGAAAGTTAGTACCTTTTCTTCCTTCTCTATAATAATATTTGCCAGGCATACATTTTAGCCCAAACTTTACACATGAATATATATTTTACTACTTTTTTGGGGGGGCTTTTGTGGGGTTTTGGTTGTGGGTTTTTTTATGTCCTCCCCTCCTCTATTTTTTCCTTCCATGCCCCCATATCTGAACACAAGACCATGAGGTGCAAAGACCTTGTCCTCCTCTGAGGGAGTACAGGGGTTAGAGTCTTTCTTGAGAGGGACCAGGAAGTATTTCTTCTGAAGGACAAATTGACTATATACCTAAAAACCTTGCTACTGGGACCCTTTGTCACAAGGCAGCAAGCTATCTGGCAACTGAGTGGGAGAAACAAAGGGTATCAAGATACCAGTGGGTTGTTAGGAACACTAAGAATGCAGAGGAGGTGCCACCTATTAAAAACAGAAGGGATGTTAATGATGACAGTGATTTGCTACTGGGGAATGATATAATGTTAGGAATGTGAAAGGCAAAGGTTTTCAGCTAATATTGGTTCTACCTTTCAGAAAAAGACACACCTAGGAATAGCCAAAGTCTTCAGGTGTTTATAACATGTCCTCTGCTCTGAGCTGGAAATCAGGAATGAAATCCAGCCTGGTCATTTGGACTCTCTGAAACAGCCTCAGCAAACAGCACACGTTGCAACCCAAATAATGCTCCTGTTCTTTCATGTTTTAGGAGAAGTTGTGTGAGGAATCATCTTCTTTTGACTTGACACCCTATGATCTGGCTTCAGCAGTGGATGCTCTGAATGTTGTACTGGAAGAACAAGCCAAAGTTGTTCAACAGAATGAAATCAATGCTGAGTTCAACATGGAGTTGGCAACTTCAGGTGTGTTGACAGCCACAAACCACTGATTCAGTGAGATCACAGGGTGCCACTACCAAGAATCTTCTTCCTAATAGTTTCTGGAAAACTTGCTCTCATTAGTAGATAAATTATTGTTAATTAGGAATCACTGCCAGGCAAACATGAGAAGGTTTCACCAAAGAATGTGACATGAGAGGTCTTGAAAGAGAACTGTGAGTAGAATACAGAAGGTGTCTTTCCTTCTACACAGTTCTAGCCTTCATATCCATAATTTTGGAGAAGAAAAAGAGCCAGAGAGGATGTTTTGTGTCTTTCATTCTCAAATCTTTCCTTCCTTCAACAGGACTGAACATGGAACTGGAAGATATAGCAAAGATAAAGAGTAAGGTTACTTTTTTTCCTCTGTGTGTTGTTGAAAATTGCTGTTGAAACAGTTTCAGAAGGTCAGTGACTGGAAATCAGGTTCATGGAGCAATTCTGTAGCCATGGCACATAACCGAAAAATGTATGGAAGCCTGTGGTCTCTTTGAGATGTGTGGAATGCTTTGATACAGTTTTCTCCCAAGGAGGAATTCTGCAGATGAATGTGTCACACCCTTTTTTGCTAGAAGTTCTCTTGTCTCCTAATCCTGTCAGTGTGCTGGAAATGCATCACACAGCTGGAAGAATGTGATCCTACGTAGGCTGCAGAGCAAGAGCTTGAGATCTCAAGTTTACAAAGCATTTCCAAGAACCACTTTCCCCATGTATGTAGGAGAGTTTAACATTTAACTGAGAGCTGCATTTCCTAAGAGCATCACAGGCTTCATCTGAGAATTGAGGGCATAGAAGGTCTTGAAGGTTGAATATGAATATTTAGAGATGCTATCTAGGAATTTGGTTTTGATCATTTTGATCTGTTTATAGAATCAAGACAGCTAGGTGGCTGTCTTTGCTAACAACCTTTGTAATAAAGTACATCTGGAAAAAGAGGTTTAGGTGTGTCCCTGAAGTGAGGTTTTGTGAACCTTGATTTTCTTTTCTTTTCCCCTCTCTGTTCTCTTTAAAGAAATTCTCCTTCAGCTAGAAAGTGCCATTGATGCAGTGGAGCTGCCACCAAATGGGACAGGGATCACCAAAGAGGGAAGGTAAATTTCTTCTCAAGAGTATGTTTACATGTTAAAAGTACAGGAAACTCTTCCTAGAGCCTGGTGAAACTGGGGCAGTGGTTAGGCTTGGTAGTGGCTGTTAGGGTTGGTGCTGCTGTTCTAGTGTCTGGGATTACTATTTATTCAAGGGTTTGGGTTTCCTTAAATCCCCTTTCTGTGTTAATCATTATTCCTGGTAGAACTCCCTTTTAAAGTGTTTCCAGGGTGGAAGATCCCATGCTCTGTGTGTGCCTGTCAGGTACTCTGAACTGGAAGCAGCTCTTGGGCTGGAGGAATCCCAGCCATAGATACAGGCTGGGAGAAGAGATTCTTGAGAGCAACCCTGTGAGAAGGACCTGGGGGTCATGGGGGTGAGAAACTCCCCATGAGCAGCAGTGGCTCTGGCAGTTGGGAAGGGAGATGGGATCGTGGGCTCCATCAGCAGAGGGGTGGCAGCAGGGACAGGGAGGGGATTGTCCCTCTCTGCTCTGCCCTGGGGAGGCCCCAGCTGGATCCTGTGTCCAGAGCTGGGGCCCAACACAAAGAAGATGTGGGGCTGTTGGAGAGGGGTCAGAGGAGCCACGGAGATGCTCAGAGGGCTGGAGTAGCTCCCCTCTGGAGAGAGGCTGAGGGAGCTGGGCTGGGTCAGCCTGGAGAAGAGAAGGCTGTGGGGGGACCTCACTGCAGCCTGCCAGTCCCTGAAGGGAGCAGAGGAACAGGAGGGGAATCAGCTTGTTAAAGGGCAGAGACTGGCAGGACAAGGGGGATGGAGTGAAGCTGAAGGAAGGAAGGTTTAGATTGGATATTAGGGGGAAGTTCTTTGCAGAGAGAGTGGTGAGGGGCTGGAACAGGCTGCCCAGAGAGGGGGTGGGTGCCCCGTGTCTGGGGGTGTTCAAGGCCAGGTTGGATGGGGCCCTGGGCAACCTTGTGTAGCTCCAGGCCTGAGGTTGGTGTCCCTGCCTGTGGCAGGGGGGGTGGAGCTCTGTGACCCTTGGGGTCCCTCCCAACCCATGCCAGTCTATGATTCACTGTGCTGCTTTCAGGTTTGTGCCACAATTTAAATGGGGTACTAGTGCTGCAGTGATTTGCTTTCAGACACCTCAGAGCTCTCCTGGTCTATTTCTAAACTAATGCATATTTTATGTTGTAAATGAAGTCATGGAAATGGTGTGCAAATCTGTTTCTAAACTCTTACGTATTGAGTGTTGGGGAGAAGTCATGGAGGATGTGGAAACTCTGTCAGGATGATTTGTGTCATGTCAATATTGTCTGCTGCCTTCATAACCAAAACCATGCTTTTATTCCAGAACACGTTTTGCTATTTAATGATGAAACTGTTGTTATACCAGGAGCAGTAATTGCATCCATGTGATTATTTATGGCATTTACCCATTTCTGCTTTTTCTTTGTAAATTGCAGCTACATCTTTGATCTGTTTGCAGAGGCCCAGATAACTTTCCAGACCAAATCCTCCCTCTTGGACTCACTAGAGCAGATTTTACAGTTTCTTTCAGGCCGTAAGTGTAACTGAATCCTTTCACTCTGCCTTCCCTCTGGAGTGTTAGTAACTGGAGGTTTACACTGATCAGGGAGAGGAGGAGGAAGCAGGATCATAAAGGAGGAGGAAGGCTTCATTGTTTTGATTTGAATTCTAGAACTGTTAAGCTAAAGTCTGACCCTGAGGGTCTCTGTCTTTTTATGAAGACTTTCTGTGAGGTCCCCTACTGAGAAATGTCTCCTGTCTGTTCATGCAGCAGAACCAGTTGTAAGAACTGCTTTGTGTCACCCTGAGTGTGTGCATGGAGGGGTTTTGCCCACAACACTTCTCAAAAACCAGAAGAATTGTGGGGTGGAACTTGATGACAGTTTGCTGGTGGCACTTGTTTCTACTCTGGTCATGGAATGTTGGGAATAACGTAATCGAGAGGGGAAAAAAATACATTTAGTTAAGCTTCTAATTTTACTGCCTATCAGTATCTTGTTCTTAATTTGCTCCTCAGCAAAGAAAAAAAGTTTCCAAATTCTTCATGTGGTAAGAAAATCAGTTAGTTCTAAGCACTGGAGAGAGCAGGTCTGCTCCATGGAGACTGGAATATAGAGGCTGTCAGTTTTCCAAGTGCATCCTCTGAGCACCCACCTCTCCTCCCTGCCCCCGATTCCCCCTTCCCAGCATATTTCTCCTTTTAGGCCATTTGCACTCTGACTGAACAGGTTTGTGATGTCCATGGTCAAATTCTCCTCATCAGTCTATGTCATGGTCTCTTCAGCTGTTCCTTTGTAGTCAGTTTTGAGCTTCCTAGAAGCTTGGAGGTGATGTGAAGGGCTGGCTACAGCTATAGCACAGGTTACTCCTGCCTCAGCAGAGCAGGAGTCAGTTCTCCTTTTTTTTTTCCATAAGGCTAACATAAGTTGTGCAAGCTTTTGAAAATCTAACCAAACAGTGCAAGCAAGCTTATCTTTCCCTTAACTATTTCTTTTCCAACCTCTAAGGTAGAGCCTTAGGAAGTTTGGGACTCTCTGAGATGAGAGCTTCCCAATGTGTCAGAGACAAAACATTTCCTTTGGAATGCCAGTTTTACCCTTCTCCTTGCAACCTGAGGTAATTGCCTTGTTTCAGCCAACACTTACAAGTTCCTGTGCTCAGGGCTGTGCTGTCCAGGTAAGAGGTGGATCTATGTTTGTTCTGTAGAAGTAATTGTGCATTATTCTCTCTAGGTACTGGGATATTTGTCAATACATCTGGATTGCACAAGCTCTCAGATATTATCCAGGTAAATAATTAATTCTGCTTCTCTATACACCTGGGGGGCAGGCTGGGGGGGGGGGCAGGCTGTTGGGGGGGCAGGCTGTTGGGGGGCAGAGGGGGCAGGGGCAGAAGGGGCAAGCTCTGGGGGGCAGAAAGACATTGGAACCATTTTATTCTTGATGGTATGTAGAGTTGTGCAGTGATGGAAGCCTACAGGTTTTTAGGGGAAAACTGCTGCCTAATGGGATGGTCTACATTGATTTTTACCCAGCTGGTGCTTTTATAGCTTTAATATCCCTTTTTGGAGATGTTCTATTTAAAATTTGTCTATCAGGTGGAGCTGGGTTATTGAGCTGTTCACTTTTTAACTGCCCTGTTTGAGAATTGAGACCACCTCAGGAAATAACAGGGCAGGCTAAGGAAAAGAGCAAGGAAAAGATAAATTTAACTGTGGGTTTGTTTCCTATTTAAGTATTAAATCAAGGGTTCTGTAAAAGAAAAATCCTTTTAGTGCCACAGGAACTGAGTCTGATGCTTGTGGTATCCATATGGTGTTGTCAGTCTTATAAAACATTTGTTTGAAAAACTTGGGCCCCCTAAAATTAAGGTACAGTTGGGTTTATTGGCCTGACCTTCAACTTCTGGCTTCCCTCTCCAGTTGGCTAAAGCTCTAATATTCTTGAGTGATACTCATGAGTAGGGTAATGTTTGAACTTTAAGCTCTCCAAACAAAATACCATCTTAGCTGTAGTATTAGGTATTGGAAAATGTGCTGAGGCTTGAGGCTGAGTTCCCTGTATTCCCAGAACTTCATGTTTTACTGAGGTGTCAGGTTGGATTAGACCTTTTCCTGACAGCAAAATAAGAACTTTACTTACCAGATACTCCTGGGGGGGGTTTTAGATCATAGAATGGTCTGGGCTGGGAGGGACCCCAAGGATCACAGAGCTCCAAACCCCTGCCACAGGCAGAGCCACCAACCTCAGGCCTGGAGCTACACAAGGTTGCCCAGGGCCCCATCCAACCAGGCCTTGAACACCCCCAGGAATGGGGCACCCACCCCCTCTCTGGGCAGCCCCTTCCAGCCCCTCACCACTCTCTCTGCAAAGAACTTCCCCCTAATATCCAATCTAACCCTTCCTTCCTTCAGCTTCACTCCATCCCCCTTGTCCTGTCAGTCTCTGCCCTTGAACAAGCTGATTCCCCTCCTGTTCCTCTGCTCCCTTCAGGGACTGGCAGGCTGCAATGAGGTCCCCCCACAGCCTTCCCTTCTCCAGGCTGACCCAGCCCAGCTCCCTCAGCCTCTCTCCCCAGGGGAGCTGCTCCAGCCCTCTGAGCATCTCTGGCTCCTCTGAGCCCTCTCCAACAGCCCCACATCTTCCTTGTGTTGGGCCCCAGCTCTGGACACAGGATCCAGCTGGGGCCTCCCCAGGGCAGAGCAGAGAGGGACAATCCCCTCCCTGTCCCTGCTGCCCCCCTCTGCTGATGGAGCCCAGGATCCCATCGCCCTTCCCAGCTGCCAGAGCCACTGCTGCTCATGGGGAGTTTCTCATCCACCAAAAGATCAAAAAGTTCTTCCCCCTGATCTTTAGTGGGTACATGATACTGAGGATGATGTCATGTGCATTAATAATTACTTCTCTGTTAATGATTGGTATTTTTTTGATATTAAAATCAGATAGTGATGTAAGAAATCCCTTGGTGTTGTGGACTGTTGTGGCTGGCAGTGTTCAGTCTCTGTAGGCCTCTGGTTTTGCTCTGCTTGCTGGTAGCCTGCCTAATGGTTCAGCTGAGCTGCCAGGCTTTTTCAGAAACCCTTCACGTCATAGAGCTGCTGGAAAATCTGCTGCTTCCAGCTGGGATCTGTGTTTGGAGGGAGCACAGGAGTGTCAGGAGTGGGATAAAATGGAAACACAAGCAGGAAGAGAGTAAAATCTGTCTTCAGAGCCAAAAAAGCCCCCACAACTCAACAACAATCCCTTTCATCAGAAAAGGGGATTACATCTGTGTCCAGCTCTGCATATGGCAGTGTCACATGAACTTTTTTTCCTTAATCTTCCTGCTTATTTCCAGGACCCTTGTTAGAAGATGTGTGATGAGATTCCCTTCTACCTGGGTGCAGGACCAACTATTTACTACACTTTTCCTACTGAAGGATTTATGCTTTTCCTACTTACCTTGCCCTTTACCTGAGATTATTACTGCTTAGTTTTTAGCATCCCTTTTAAGTAAACTAGGAGGGATTAAATCATCTAGATCTAAATTTAGTTCAGGTCTGGCTTATCTCTGTTTCAGCATCCCTGTTATTTCCCTGCTGATTGCTAGAAAAATCTTAGAAAGAGGAAGTTTGAATTGCTTGGTATCATTGCTTTTCACCTAAGAATTTACTTACTCTCTTAGATTAATTGTGAGTTCTCTTCTAAAATAGGAATTTAATAGAAAGGGATACTCCTTATCATTGAGATTTTTCCTAAAAAACATTATTAGGTGCTTGTCAGCCAACAGTCAGCTGAAGTTAACCCAGTAATTCCTATAGATTATTCCATTTTCTTAGAACTTTCTGTGCCTGCTTGATCTGGTAGCAGTGTAGGGAGTCATATTGCACCACACAATAACACCCTGGGGGAAAGAAGTGAAGCAACACCTTGAAACGTCATGGACCTGCATGATAAAGAAGCTCTCTAGCTGTACTCTGAGCAGTCTGGGGAGGTTTGTGATGCTGAACTCCTCCTCTGGATGGGTGTTTTTCAGGCTGTATTTGCAGTGGCATCCATAGTGTATGACTTTTTATAGAAGCAGTTCAAAAAAACCTCTGTGTGTTCCGATTCAGTAGGAGCAATTTGTGTGGTGATACCCAAACAGTTTGCACTGAGAGGTGTGTGCTGCTGCTCTTCTGGGAGGAAGGTGAGGTCTGCTTAATTCAGATTGCAACCCTGGGAAAGCAAAGCTGAGAGAGAAGATGTAAGCAGCAGCTCTGAGAGCTGAGATCCCTTTTCTTCTGCTGCTCAGGACATGCACAGGGCCAGTTACTACAAATCATCTGCTACATGATGGTTTGTTATTGTGTATTTTTAAGTGGGACTAGATCTCAGCTAGTCTTTGGTGGGTAAACACAATGCTTTCTTCTTACAGAGCCTTGTCTTCAAGAGTTAATTTATAACCAGCTTGGTTTTATTAATAAATATTTTCCTTCTTTTCAGAAAAACACTTATTAAAATCTTTGATTTTGTCCTCTCCATCCTTGGCTATTTTTCAGCAGTTCATATTTCCAGGAATTGTCCTTTTTTTTTCTGACTGGTGGAGAACATCTTTCTTGTTGCAACTAACTAATATTCATATGATCTTGAATAATTCCTTTTAAATGTCTGAAGAAATTTTGTTTAGAAAAATTAACAGAAGCTCTAAACATTTGAGAACCACAGCTGTTTTCACTGGAGTTGCACTGGAATGCCATATGTTTGAAAGAGTGTCATCCTTAGTCATAAGAGATCACATAAAAGAAAGAGGAAGAACCATAACTCCTGTGCAGAACAGTTCTACAGGTATTTCACCTCCCCTCTGAAGAGAGGCTGAGGGAGCTGGGCTGGGTCAGCCTGGAGAAGAGAAGGCTGTGGGGGGACCTCACTGCAGCCTGCCAGTGCCTGAAGGGAGCAGAGGAACAGGAGGGGAATCAGCTTGTTCAAGGGCAGAGACTGGCAGGACAAGGGGGATGGAGTGAAGCTGAAGGAAGGAAAGGTTAGAGTGGATATTAGGGGGAACTTTTTTCCAGAGAGAGACTATTGAGGGGCTGGAAGGGGCTGCCCAGAGAGGGGGTGGGTGCCCCATTCCTGGGGGTGTTCAAGGCCAGGTTGGATGTGGCCCTGGGCAACCTTGTGTAGCTCCAGGCCTGAGGTTGGTGGCCCTGCCTGTGGCAGGGGGTTGGAGCTCTGTGACCCTTGGGGTCCCTTCCAACCCAGACCAGTCTATGATTTCATTTAAGATATGAGAACTAAAGATGATTACAGCTGCTCTTTCAAAGCAGGGTGTTGATAGAGGAGGGTATTGTGGCTGAAATTTTAAACTGAGAAAATGGAAAAAGTTCTTTTCCTCTCACTTGTGGCTCCTCTCATGAACACCTGGTGTCTTTTGCACTTGTCCACACTCAGAAGTCATGAAATTGTGACTAATGATGCTGTCACCAGTGTATTTGGATATATTTAGATACTGCTTGCCTTTTTTTGGGGCAGTGAGAAAGCAGGTTAGTAGAAATTACATGTAAAAATTTATTTATTCACAATTCCCTGCCCTTACCCAATACCAGGGGCCAGGAGGTAGATTTAAGATGAACACAACACTAACTTTTGTGGAGATACCTCTCAGCACAAAGACAGGGATTAACAGTTATTAAATCTTTCCTTTTGTTTACATGTGTTTTAAAGACAGTTTTCAACATTGATTCTCCAGAAGGCACAACAGTCTTCAAGCCACATCAGTCCATATCTAAATATTATAAGGTATGAGATGCTTTGTGTTCTGTACTTTTCCTCTCTGACATTTCAAGCCTGTGCTTTAGGGTATGTAAGAGTCAGAAGGCTGTAGATGATGATTGATTACAGGGAGGAGATGTAAGTTTTTCCACAAAAAAAACCCCAAACTAAAACCAACATCAAAGGAACTGTGGCCAGTTTAGGTTCCAAACAGATTTTTTAGATAAAAGGTAACTTTCTTGTTAAGTTTTAGACTTGATAGTAATTCTGTTGCCAAATGGAGTAAGTCTTTCTAACACAGCTCTCTTTAGATATATTTTAATAGTCAGTGTTTTGTTCTGATGGACAATGCCCAGCTAAGTGGGTTCTCAGTTCAGGGCAGCCCATGAAAAGCTGCTCCCATGAACTGACTCAAAGTAGCTGATTAAATGGTGATATATTTCTTTGTTCCTTGCTAGATGAGTTGTGAGAAAGCAGAAACAAAGTGGGAAAGAACAGAAGGAATAGGACCTTACTAATAATATAAGAATGGTGCTAATTAACCTTAACAGGGGTTACACAGCTTTTCTGAACAATGAAGGGCAAGTCCATTTCTGCAGCTGTCTCTAGAAGTGTTGCTGTTGTTTTCCTTCAGGTGCATTTTCATTGGGATAACAGTAACCAGAAGAAGAAACAAAGGACAGATCTCTGGAGTTCATCATCTGCAAAAAAACAAGGTATGGGGCTTGCTCTTGGGCAGGCTTGTGCAAAAGCTGAGTTCAGAACTGCTCAACTGCTCCTTTCTGATTCAAATCAAAGACTGTTAAAGACCTCTCAATCTGCATTGCTTCACACTTGTGAACAGCAAATCCTCTGGCAAATTTTGGAATGCCATTGTAGGATGTGGAGTGAAACACCATTCACAGTACCTTAAACATTAAAAATTGCTCTGAGGAATAAAGTGCTGAATAGCAAAACTCAATGGGGGGATGCTCCAGATAGCTCTGGATCCACAAGAGTTTTTAATCCCAAATGGTGTAGTGGTGTTCCTCACAGAGCTTTTCAATTTTTAAGGATAAGCCTTTGATTCAGAAAGCAAGGGTTTTCCCTCCCAGCTATGCTGTTTTATAGATGGTTGTATTGAGCTAGTTCCAGGGATAAAGTTCTGCAGAACATAAGGAACTAAATAGGTGGGAGGAAAGAGCCAAGGAGAGGGAGAAATGTCAGTTAAACAAGGAGGACTGAATACTTTAGTTGAAAACATGAAAAATTGCTCTGAGGAATAAAGTGCTGAACAGAAAAACTCAGTGGGGGGATGCTCCAGATGGCTCTGGATCCACAAGAGTTTTTAATCCCAAAGGGTGTAGTGGTGTTCCCCACAGAGCTGGGAAGTGCCTGGTTAGTATGCCTTGTTGCCATGGTCCAAGTTAAAACCATCAGTAGGTGTGGGATTGGGAAAGAGGTGTCACAGTTCATGTCCATGTGACGTGCCAGAGAAATCAGATGTGAATTCTTGGCTAGAAAATGCCATGTCAGATCACAGCCTCAGGGCACCACTGCCTTCTCTGAGAAGAGACCTTTTAAAAGCAACTCCCTAACTTCTCCAGGGCATGTTGTCACTTCTTGATAGCTTCAGCCTCAACTTCACTATTCAGTCCTCCTTCTTTAACTGACATTTCTCCCTCTCCTTGGCTCTTTCCTCCCACCTATTTTGTTCCTTATGTTCTGCAGAACTTTGTCCCTGGAACTAGCTCAATACAACCATCTACAAAACAGCATAGCTGGGAGGGAAAAATCCTTGATCTCTGAATCAAAGGCTTATCTTAAGGCTGCTATAAAGCAGCCCTGACCTTGGCTTTGTTGGACTTCAACATTCATTCTTTCTGGTTTTATTTAATATTTTTTTTTAATAAACACAGGTGGAAAAGCAAAACCACTTTCTCCTTAGAGAAGATAGATGCAGATCCCTCTACCTAAGCCTTCTTAATAGAATGCTCTCCAAAGATCTTTGTAAATACCTTGCCTTATTACTGTCTTCTCAATTATTACTCAATGAAATGCTCTTGAGAATATAAATATTTGTTTCATGGAAGTCCTTTCCTTAAGGACAAAAGTAGCTGCTCTTTTTTTTTCCTTTCCAATGAATGAGTTTTCATGAACTGGGTGGGTTTGTCCATAACACACCCCTTTAAGTGTTTCCACAAAGTACCTTCTGTTCTGTTTCTGAACAGAAGGATGCTGTTTGGTAATTGCTTTTCCTGTGATATTGCTCAACTGGGGTTGGAAGTTACAGAAAAAAGTCCATTTTGCTAAATATCACAGAATCACAGAACATCAGGGGTTGGAAGGGACCTCCAAAGATCCTCCAGTCCAACCCCTTGCCAGAGCAGGATCACCCAGGCTAAACCCCACAGGGACACATCCAGGCAGGTTTTGAATGTCTCCAAAGAAGGAGACTCCCCAGCCTCTCTGGGCAACCTGTCCCAAGGCTCTGTCACCCTCACAGTGACAAAGTTCCTCCTGACATTCTCATGGAGCTTCCTCTGCTCCAGCTGGCACCTGCTGCCCCTTGTCCTGTCACTGCCATCCCTGAGCAGAGCCTGGCTCCATCCCCCTGACTCTCACCCTTTAGATATTGATAGACATTGATGAAGTCACCCCTCAGTCTCCTGCAGGCTAAAGAGGCCCAGCTCCCTCAGCCTCTCCTCACAAGGAAGGGGTTCGACTCACTAATCACCTTGGTGGCCCTGCACTGGGCTCCTTCAAGGAGCTCTCTGTCCTTCTCAATCTGAGGGGCCCAGAACTGGACACAATATCCCAGGTGGGGTCTCACCAGGGCAGAGCAGAGGGGGAGTGGGACCTCTCTTGACCTACTAACCACCCCCTCCCAATACACTCCAGGATGCCATCAGCCTTCTTGGCCATGAGGGCACATTGCTGGCTCATGGTCACCCTGCTGTCCCCCAGGTCCCTCTCCCCTGTGCTGCTCTCCAGCAGACCAATCCCAAGCCTCTGTGTGCAGGAAAAAGCTAATAGAAACACTTTTGGTTTACTGCATAACTTGAAGGATTTCTCTACAAACCCAATACAAACCAACTCCAAGAATCCTCTGTGATGTAGCAGACACTGATACCCCTGCTTTTCAAACAAACCCAGTAGTTCCAGCTCCCAAGGCTACAGACTGGGAATCTGTTGAGACTTGCTCTGTGTACAAACCTAGCTGAGGCCAGACAAGACCCATCAAGTCTCTAGTTTCCTGTAGTGCTGTAGCAGGTTGTATAGAAATAATGCAAACCTTTTAAGCTTAGCTCTTTTCAAAGGATTTTGTGGAAATCACTCAAGTGTCACTATCTACAAGTTGTAATTGGTGAGGACAAGTGGTGTAGCTTGGGCCAGCTGATCAGATTTCTGCCTGAGCTCTGTCCTGTGCCCAGGTGCCACTTGGGACCAGGATATCGAACTGATGCTTTTACATGAAGATAAAACACACTTTCTTTTGGCTTGCTTTTAAATCACCCTGTTGTAAACTATTAGCAAACCCATGGATTAGCTGTCCTTGGACCAGGGATGGGAAAAGCTGCTGCAGAGTTCTACATTTCAACAGGTCCTGTTTGTGGGTGGGAAGAACCTTCACAAACCTTCCTGTTTGTGATTGGGAATTAACCTTAAAGACTTAACTGCAGAACAGCAGGCTGAAAGTCTACTCCAATTCCTGCTTCTCCAAGGACTGAGCACCTGGAACTGGCCTGTCATCCTGTACCACTGCAGAGAGATGTATTTCAGACTGAGCACTGGCAAGGCAGGTGTGAGTGGTTGGTGTTCTCTAGGCCATCCCATATCAGCACAGCTTGCTTTTACACTGGAATTTCTTAGGATCCTGATAGAAGGGACTTTGCTCTTGTCTGTAGATGCTGGCCTCTCATTACATGGATCCTGACTGTAATTAGCACCATTTCTTAGTACCATTTCTTGCCTGCCAGTCCCTGAAGGGAGCTTATAAGCAGGAGGGATTCAACTTTTTAAAAGGACAGACAATGGCAGGACAAGGAGGATGGATTAAAGCTAAAGGAGGGAAGGTTTAGTTGGATATTAGGGGGAAGTTCTTTCCAGAGAGAGTGGTGAGGGGCTGGAACAGGCTGCCCAGAGAGGGGGTGGGTGCCCCGTGTCTGGGGGTGTTCCAGGCCAGGTTGGATGGGGCCCTGGGCAACCTTGTGTAGCTCCAGGCCTGAGGTTGGTGTCCCTGCCTGTGGCAAGGGGTTGGAGCTCTGTGACCCTTGGGGTCCCTCCCAACCCATGCCAGTCTATGATTCTTAGCTTGAATTAAAGCTACAGAACTTGCTACATTTTGCAATGTGATTCTTCTGGAATCTAGACGTTGTATGGATTTGCCCAAACCAGATAGAAAGATAAAACTTTAGCTTAAAATAAATGTTCTCCTGTAATTCTAAGCAGTAAGTGACTCACTGGGCACATACTACTGGGGATTTCCTGAAGCTGTCAGCTCCTTTTTGGAAGTACAGGCTCTGAGCAGAGTGTGCACATTTAAGCTATGCACGTGATGTGTGGATGCTAGATGACTTTTTTTTTACTGAAACTAATAATGCAAAGCAGTATCAGAAACAGAAACAAATGCTAATGTTTCATTTGGCTGCTCTTGTTCTTGATCTGGATGCTTGTTTGTTCCCTTGTTCCTTTGACTGTCCCTGAAAAGTCAAAGCTAAGTTTTCAGGGAGACCACTGGTGGTATGACTGAGCTGAGCAATGAAAGCAGTTACTAGTGTGACTTGTTCATTTTAATTTCTATCCACATCCCATGAAAGATTTGACCAGAAATTGCAAGGTTTGGTAGCTGACTGTGGTGAAAGGGAAAGTTAAGTGAAAGGTTTATAGCCATTGGGAATTCCTGATGGGGAAGGGCTTCACCTCTTCAAGGAAGAAACTTTGGCTTGGGTGGAAATTTTCTTTCTTGAATAACTTCAGTATTTGTCCTTCATCCCAATATTCTGCAGTTCTTCCACTGTGCTTCCTCTTCCAGTTGTCCCTGACAGATGGATCAGTGGATGGAGGACTGGTTTTACCTTCTCAATCTGCTTGATGCTTGCTGACATAAAGTTCTGGTGCTCTCATCTTCTGATGAGAAGTATAGTCTACTTAAAGTGTGAGGGAGCAGTGACCTCTTAAACTATATTTTGAATGTGTTTATTTATTAAACCTGGGAAGTTGCAGGTTTTACTCCTTAAACCTGGGAAGTTGCAGGTAAGTTCCAAGAACATTTGGAATTATAGCTTCAAAATGCTGGCCATTTTACTCCCAGAGGCTCAGATGCAGTGTGCTATATGCTAGTCCTATTCTGATTTTCCTTCTTACAGACTTGCTTCTGACTTCTTTCTCTTTATTTGATACAGGAAAGACCTTAAGCTACTGGTGTTTCAGCCCTGGATACAGCATGCATGAGCTCATTCGGCAGGGAGTCAGGACCATTATCCTCACTAGTGGGACACTCTCCCCCCTCTCTTCATTTACAATGGAAATGCAGATGTAAGTACTTGGGTGCACAGGTGCTGACAGTGCAGCCTGCCCTTGTGAGCTGAGGCTTTACCTCAGGGTTTTTGCATGTTCTGCACCAGTAGAGAGTCATAGAATGACTGGGATCTTCATTTTGTGTTTCTTCAGCCCTTTTCCTGTTTGCTTGGAGAATCCTCATGTTATTGATAAGCACCAGCTCTGGGTTGGGATCATCCCTAAGGGACCTGATGGAGCTGTGCTTGCCTCCACCTATGAACGAAGGTAATGCACTGCCATGTGGCGTTCTGCAGTCCAACACGTCAGGTCTAGCTGAGTGCTAGTGGAGTAAGTGGGCTCTGGTTCTTCTCTGGGTAACACTGTGCTGCATAACAGCCCCCTTCAACCACTGCTTGGAAACTTAGAACTGGAGGACTGGAAGAGTTCAAATGTCAGGGCACTCAGTGCCCATGACATCACCCAGGAGTTCTGCCTAAGCTCTGGCACAGGCCTACAGTCCCTGCCCAATCTGTAGGACTGTCTGTCCCCAATTCCACCATAACTACACCTGGCCATGGACCCTGTTGCTTTGACCCTGACCTACTGATTGACTTCCCAGTTTGACTTTGGACCTGCCTCCACATCCCTGGACTGTAACACTGTGCTCCTGGTTTACTGACTTGCTTTCCTGGCTTGACTTTGGACCTTCCCCATCACTGTGACTTTGCCTGATGATCCAGACGCGTGTCTGAGCCTGGCTGCTGCATCCAGGTCTTCCCTGGCTGCCTTGTTCCGTTAGTGTGGGCCTGGGCCCTGGCTCCTGAGGCTCCTGTCCTGCATGAGTCCTTATCATGCTCAGGTGCCTCCTCCATGCCCCTTACAGAGCAGTCCATCCTTGCTGGCATGGAGCCCCATCCTAAATTTCTTTGCTAGAGGCTTAATTGATTTGAAACTTGACTGTCCTGTGCAACAGCTCTCTTTGTATTTAAAGCCTGTCCACATGACCAGCCTCTCCTCCCTCTGCATTGCCTCTGTAAGGGAAATCTGTCCCACCATTGTTCAAGCTTTTCATCATTATGTTTCTTGGTTTCCTCTGGTCTTTTTATATCTTTGCTTGTGTCTTTCTGTTCTTCAGAGTAGACAGTGCTTCTGCTGCAGCTTCTGCTGCCAGCAGAACACACTGCCATCAAGGAAGGCCAAAACCTGATTTCACTGTATGTTGACATTCCCTTGTGCAATCTGAGTCTCATTGGCATCTCTGTGTATAGTTTGAAAAGGCAGCTTTGTACTTTGGTGTACATGACAGAAGGTTCTGTGCTTGCCAGTTCTCTGAAGTTACTGAAGAGTGGCATCAGCCTGTTGCTAGTGCTGTGTTCAGGGATGCAGTCATAGAATGATAGACTGGCATGGGTTGGAAGGGACCCCAAGGGTCACAGAGCTCCAACCCCCTGCCACAGGCAGGGACACCAACCTCAGGCCTGGAGCTACACAAGGTTGCCCAGGGCCACATCCAACCTGACCTTGAACACCCCCAGGGACAGGGCACCCACCCCCTCTCTGGGCAGCCTGTTCCAGCCCCTCACCACTCTCTCTGCAAAGAACTTCCCCCTAATATCCAATCTAACCCTTCCTTCCTTCAGCTTTAATCCATCCCCCTTGTCCTGCTGTTGTCTATCCTTTAAAAAGCACTCTGAAATGAAGATGAGTTCTGTGTGATACACTCTGTTCTTCCATGTAACTTCCTTCCCACAGCACACAGGTTTTTGTGGTGGCACATTCTTCCCTCTATCTCAATTTTGGCATTTTAGACAAACTCTGGCTGAGAATTGTGTGGCTCAGCCTGCTGCAGGGCTGACCTCCTCTTCTTTGGTCATACAGGGATTGGGGAAACAGGCTCTAAGAGCTGTTACTGCAAATGAGGAAAACCAGATGTTCAACAGAACTGGAAATGGACTCAGGAATTATAACTGAATTAGAGAAGCAGCCTGGAAACCCCTCAGATTGTATTTTTAATTTTCAGAAGCTTTTTTTTGATGTGTCTCTCTATTTTGTTGAGGACACAACCTTTAGAAAGGGGAAGGTTGGGGAACCCCCACCTAAGGCTTAAAAATGCATTTTTTGGGGTGGCTTTTTTTTTTGAAGGGAGGGAATTCACAGTGCTTGTGTTTTGGTGATACAGGTATTTATAGGTCTTATAAAAAATAAATATGTTTTTCTTCCCTGCATATGTAAGTTTTCTGGGAAAACAGTATGCAAAACTCCAGGGCACTAAAATGAAACCCAAAGGCATGAGAGAACAGGTGACTCTTCAGTCAGGGCTGGAAGAGACAGATCAGGAGTGTTCATGGGAGAGCAGGATTTCTTCAGTCAAAGCAAAAGCCACTCTGCTCTGAGTAAACAATAACCCTGGTAACTGAATTCACCCCTTTTGCCCCTGCAGCCTCACCACACCTAATTCATCAGTAATGATTTTAAATAGCTGTAAGGTTAGTCAGGCTTGGCAGCATCTGCAGCCCTTGCTGGCAGAACTTTCACCCCTACATCGTTAGTCTTAATCACAGAGCTCCTCTGGGGGCTGAGTTCCACTTGTTACATTTTGATAGTGCTGAAGCTTAGATCATCCTCAGCACTACTAGGAGTATTTGATAGTAGTACACAGTTGAGGTGTTACTAGCTTGGTGTTGCTGGTATGGGTGCTTGTGACCAAGGGGGGGCAACTCAGAGTGTGGCTGTGCTATCTTAGATCACAGAATCACCAGGCTGGAAAAGCCCTTTAAGATCATTGAGTCCAACCATTCCTGTCCTCTACTAAACCATATCTCTGAGCACCTCAGCTCCCTGTCTGTTAAACACATCCAGGGGTGGGGACTCAACCCCCTCCCTGGGCAGCCTGTTCCAGGCCCTCACAACTCTTTCAGGGAAGAACCTTTCCCTCCCATCTGAGCTGCCCCTGCCCTGGCACAGTTTGAGCCCATTGCCCCTTGTTCCATCTCCTGTTCCCTGGCTGAAGAGACCATCACCCACCTCTCTGCACCCTGCCTTCAGGTAGTTGTAGGTGGGGAGAAGGTCTCCCCTCAGCCTCCTCTTCTCCAGGCTGAACACCCCCAGCTCCCTCAGCTGCTCCTCAGAGGATTTGCCCTCCAGCCCCTTCCCCAGCCTGGTTGCCCTTCTCTGGACTTGCTCCAGGACCTCAGTGTCCTTCTGATGCTGAGGAGCCCAGAACTGGACCCAGCACTTGAGGTGCAGCCTCACCAGTGTCCAGCCCAGGGGCACAATCACCTCCCCAGACCTACTGGCCACACTATTTTTGATCCAAGCCAGGATGCTGTTGGCCTTCCTGGCCACACTGCTGGCTCATGTTCAGTCAGCAGATCACTCAGCAAGATCAAGAAGATGACAGGAAAGCAATCTGTGTAAAAAGAGAAGAAAAGGAAATACAATCATGTCACTTGATTTTTTTTTTTTTCTTTCACTTTATAGGTTTTCAGAGGATTATTTATCTTCTCTGGGGAAAACAATTGGTAAGTGAAACATGTGGGTTTCAGAAACAAGTTGGTGCCCAGGATATCTGTAAAATCTCTTGGAAGGTGTCTGAAAAACTAATGAAGATAGAACAAGGGAGAAGGGGGTTTATTGCACATACAAATGCCAGATGTTTCTGCATGCTCATGTTTGCTCAGTTAGCTGGCTCCTCTAATGATGCATGAAAATTAGTTTGAGCTCTTGGTTTCATATTTCTAAGTTAGGAATTCACTTCTATTGTCAGGTGTTTGGGTCAAAAACATGTTCTGTAACCATGGACAGAAAGTGGTGCAAGCTGAAAAATCAATGCCATGGGGTGGTGCAGCTGAGCATCAATTTGCAGAGCAATTAAGGATCACAGTAATTCAATGCAGTTTTTTCCCACTGTTTCAAAGACACTGCCTCAAGCCTGTCTGGAGTCAGCAGTTATTATTTTGGTCATGTTTGACCATATATATAAAAGAACTATAAAATTTTAGCACGTGTGGACAGAGTAAAGCCCTGGTGTGGCTTGGCTGGTCTATGGCAGAGAGGAGTCTGTTAAATATGAACACGTTGGGAGGACGTGAGAAGTGTGCTCAGAGGTGTTCAGCTTGGCCTTAAATGGTGGAATTGAGAAGGTGCTTTCACAGAACACCAGATGAATGGGTTGTTGGGGTTTCCTTGTTGTAAAATGTATACTATTTGAGTAGAAAAGTATATGCTATTTGACTAGAGAACTCTTACAAGCCATCTTACAGTACCTCATGCAGTGCTCTGAATGTTTAGGCTGCAGTGGACAATAAGTGGAGAAAATGATCTAAAACTAGATCCTGTATGGACAAACATGGCAGATGAGGCTGTATTTCTTCTCTAAGCAGTGTTAGATAGTCTAGTGTTAGCTCATAAAATGTTCTATCCTGTCAAGACTACCTTTAGGAGAACTAGTTAGCCATCTGTATTAAACTTTATACCTTAACATGATATTGCAGTAATTAAAAACCCAAAACAACTTCTAATGCAGCACTTTTCATGTGAAGAAAGCAGCAGAGGATTTGGAAGGGACCCTGCTGTTAGCTTGTTTTCCCTCTGCAGTCTGTGAGCTCCAGGATGAAGGTGTCCTCAGCTCTCCACCTGTCTGTCTTCTTGCAGGTAACCTCGTGCGAGTTGTGCCACATGGACTCTTGGTGTTCTTCCCATCCTACCCTGTCATGGACAAGAGCCTGGAATATTGGAGAGTATGTTGGCCTGGTGAACCTAATGAGGTTCAACACTGCAGAGTGTGAGGTGTTGCGCTTGGACTGGAGAGATCCCAGCCATAGATACAGGCTGGGAGAAGAGCTTCTTGAGAGCAACCCTGTGAGAAGGACCTGGGTGTCATGGGGGGTGAGAAACTCCCCATGAGCCAGGAGTGGCTCTGGCAGCTGGGAAGGGCGATGGGATCCTGGGCTCCATCAGCAGAGGGGTGGCAGCAGGGACAGGGAGGGGATTGTCCCGCTCTGCTCTGCTCTTGGGAGGCCCCAGCTGGATCCTGTGTCCAGAGCTGGGGCCCAACACAAGAAAGATGTGGGGCTGTTGGAGAGGGGTCAGAGGAGCCACGGAGATGCTCAGAGGGCTGGAGCAGCTCCCCTCTGGAGAGAGAGGCTGAGGGAGCTGGGCTGGGTCAGCCTGGAGAAGAGAAGGCTGTGGGGGGACCTCATTGCAGCCTGCCAGTCCCTGGAGGGAGCAGAGGAACAGGAGGGGAATCAGCTTGTTCAAGGGCAGAGACTGGCAGGACAAGGGGGATGGAGTGAAGCTGAAGGAAGGAAGGGTTAGATTGGATATTAGGGGGAAGTTCTTTGCAGAGAGAGTGGTGAGGGGCTGGAACAGGCTGCTCAGAGAGGTGGTGGGTGCCCCTGTGTCTGGGGGTGTTCAAGGCCAGGTTGGATGGGGCCCTGGGCAACCTTGTGTAGCTCCAGGCCTGAGGTTGGTGTCCCTGCCTGTGGCAGGGTGTTGGAGCTCCCTGATCCTTGGGGTCCCTTCCAACCCAGACCAGTCTGGGATTCTATGTTAATTGCTCTGCTTTTGTCAGTGGTTTAGTTGCACAGGTCAGGCATCTTGCAGTTATGTTATATAACCACACTCTTTAAAATTTGTTAATAAATAAATTAAAAGATCTGGAAATTATTAAAAACCCAGGTCAGGCTTCTTTTATTTTGATCACAATACACAGAAATGCAGTGTTGTAAAAAAAACAAGCCCAAAAGAATTTGAAGACATGATCTCATCTGACCTAACCTAACCTCAGAGTTCATTTAGTTTCACTAGAGTCACTTTTAAACTTCCAAATTATTGTTAGTCTGTGTTCTCACTCTTGGAGGGGGAAAAAAAATCCCAGTGTGAGCATTTGTCTTTATTTTTAATCTGTGACTGTTGCAACTGTCATGCTCATGACCCCAGTGTCCCTAGTGAGACTCAGTAGAACAGTTCTGGCTGAAATGCTGCTCCTCCTCCTTAAAAGTGAATGCTGGGACAAAGGCATCACACAGCAGTGAGTCCCTGGGAGGTGGATGTTGGGAACTTCTGAGTTGGAAGGAAAAGGAAATCTTCCTGTGCACAATGAGTTGCACAAGCTGCAAGGAATCACTGTGAGTGTTCATACTGCATGGTTTTGCTTCCATCTCTTCCTGTGTTTAGCATGAGAGGAACAAACTGTGTTAGGGAAATCAGTGGTGACCACTTGAAGCCTGTGGTGACCACTGCTGAGCATTTCCTTTCTTGCAGGCACTTCTGGCATGTGTTGAGTTTCAGAGTCATTTCTGATATGTTGCTTATTTGTTTACCCAGGAGCATGATTTTGCTAAAAGAATTGAAGAAGTGAAGCCCATGTTTGTGGAGCCCAGGAACAAAGGCAGCTTTGCAGAGGTTGGCAATTTGCATTACACACCTGTAACATGTTCCCCAACTGGTTTTGTGTTTGAAGCCCTTCTCCAAGATGTGTTTAGGTGTGAGCTGCATGTTCTAAGGATAAAATAAAAACACTGACATGAGTTCTACTCATCTGTCCTTTACTCTTAGGGCTGTTTGCAGAGGGTATAGCCTTCATTTGAAATCCCATGAGCTAACAGTGGCTAACATACATGTGGACTCTGTCATGGAGACAGAAGAAAACAGTCACATCTGTAGTCAGCATCTTTTCACATTCTGCAGGCCATTCCCTCCCAGCTTGTCATGCTTTGGCTGTTAAGGAATTGTGCAGTGTCATCTTGTTCACTTCTTGGAGTAAATAGTAGCCTTGAATTGCTTTCCTAGTTTGCCTGTTTTACTTAAGGATCTGCAGAAACACCAGACAGTCCTTGTTTTACCTTCTCATCCAAAGTATCTGACATTAATCACTTCTGCTCACCCAGTTATGTTCTAGTTTTCAGCAATGCAAGGATTTTGCTAAGCAAATGGCTTCTGGCATTTGCAATTAGTAAAAGCAGAGAAGATTATCCTCAGCCAAATTAGTCTTATTTTAGATCTTGGTGTACACCAAGTCAAATTTAGCTGGAACAGGTTGTTATTTATGCCTGTGCAAAAGTTAATGACGCTTTAGTTCTTGCTTAAACTCGTTTATCTTTTAGGTGATGGAGGCATACTATGATAAAGTGGTCTGTCCTAAGTCCAGTGGAGCTGCTTTCCTGGCAGTGTGTCGGGGCAAGGTAACTCATAACTTCTTGTGAGACACTCTCCATGAGCAGCAGTGGCTCTGGCAGCTCATAAGGCCAATGGGATCCTGGGCTCCATCAGCAGAGGGGTGGCAGCAGGGACAGGGAGGGGATTGTCCCTCTCTGCTCTGCCCTGGGGAGGCCCCAGCTGGATCCTGTGTCCAGAGCTGGGGCCCAACACAAAGAAGATGTGGGGCTGTTGGAGAGGGGTCAGAGGAGCCACGGAGATGCTCAGAGGGCTGGAGCAGCTCCCCTCTGGAGAGAGGCTGAGGGAGCTGGACTGGGTCAGCCTGGAGAAGAGAAGGCTGTGGGGGGACCTCATTGCAGCCTGCCAGTCCCTGAAGGGAGCAGAGGAACAGGAGGGGAATCAACTTGTTCAAGGGCAGAGACTGGCAGGACAAGGGCATGGAGTGAAGCTGGAGGAGGGAAGGGTTAGATTAGATATTAGGGGGAAATTCTTTGCAGAGAGAGTGGTGAGGGGCTGGAACAGGCTGCCCAGAGAGGGGGTGGGTGCCCTGTCCCTGGGGGTGTTCCAGGCCAGGTTGGATGGGGCCCTGGGCAACCTTTTGTAGCTCCAGGCCTGAGGTTGGTGGCCCTGCCTGTGGCAGGGGGGTTGGAGCTCTGTGACCCTTGGGGTCCCTTCCAACCCAGACCAGTCTGGGATTCTATGGTCTGAGCTCAGGTTGTGTAGTTGGTGGCAAGACCCCATCCTTCTGGAGCTCAGTGTGTTTCTGTGACGTGACTAATTACATGGGGGGGGGGGAATAAAAAACCCCAAAGCCTTTTCAAAACGATGTCATGTTTACACATGCCTCATTCCTGTTTGTATTAAGGGGATACATCTTGAGCTTTTTAAAGGGGATGAGCATCATACTTAGACTTCCTCTTGGCTGCTCACTGAAAACTGAACCCATTAGATGAGAGCAACTGTTTTGGAGGGGAACTGAAAGATATATTTGTAATCAAGTATGTTAGAATGCTGTGCTGAAAACCAAACATATTACTTAGCTTGAAAAAATCTGCAGCAAACTTGAGCCCTCTGGAGGCATTTGGCCTTTACTCTTTCCAGGGTTGATAAATAGATCTATGATTATTGGTGGAAATATTTGCAAAATCATGAGTTATTCTTAAAGCCTTTTTGACTGTTGCTTACAGCCTCCTAAGATAAGATTCAGCTTCTTTCAAACCTTCAGTCCTGCTCTCCAAAGCAGCTGTTGGGTTGATGAAGAAATGATGTAGCTCTCTTTAGGTGGGACTCCATTGCATATGCCTGTCCTTCCAGTGACAGGGCATTACCCTGAGGGGATCAGTCTGTGGAGGCATCATGCTTTGCAGTGCCATACAGATGAATATTTAGTTTATTGTCATTGCTGGGTTAATAATATGAGTGCAAAGTTGGAAATATTAAGAAGACAAACCAAGAGATATGTGTTAAAAGCTCTAAACCTAGCTGCCTTCTCAGCTGTTGAGGTTTATTCCCAGGTTGTTGCTCAGCTTTTACATCAGCAGTAAGTTCCAGCAAGCCTTTTGTGTTCTCTATTCCCTGAAAGACACCTAAACCCCTTGTCCTTCTTCTAAACAGGAAATTCTGTCCCAGTTGCTCCAGTTCTTTTGCTAGCTCTCTCTAGGCCTGCAGTGTCTTACAAAGGCTCACAGAAATTCTTTCCTGTTTTGAAGAGGTGAAGAGCATGTTCTTTTTTTTTTAAATCAGGATTTTCTTAAATTTTTATCCAAGGTTGGTCTTCAGATGGATTTTAATGCACACTGTGACTGCTCTTAGTGGCTTAAGCCAAGTAGAGTTGGTCATTCCACCTGCCCATCTCTCCAGATGTTATCTCCCATCACAGTTGCTTGTGCAGCGTGGTAAATAAGGTTGGAGAATGGATAATCTGTTAAAAAACCAGAACTTTTTGCCTCTGTTAATATGGCTTTGAAATTATTCTGTTGATTTTTAGTGTCAGAGAAGGCTTGCTATGTTCTCTCTCTGTTTCATTAACAATTTAGGGTATGGAAGGTTTAAGCAGAGGTATTGGGCACTGGAACAGGCTCTCCCAGGGAAGGGGGTCACAGCACCCAGCTTGACTGAGTTCCAAGAAGCATCTGGGTGATGCCCTCAGTCCTGTGGGCTGCCTTGGCTGGGCCTGTGTGGAGCCAGGGATTGGATTCAATGATCTTTATGGGTCCCATCCAACTCAGGACATTCTGTCATTCTAGGAATGACTGACATTTATCTTCCAAATACAGCTATTCCTATCCAAGGATAAGACCCATGTACTAATGATGTTGGTGAGGTTGCCTTGTCCAGAGCCTCCCAGGGGAAAAAGCTAAGTTTAAAATTCTGGTGATAAAAGCAAAAAACCTCATTACAATATCCATAGCTTGTGTGTAAACTACAGCTGGCCAGGGGGTTGATTTAATTTAATGGAAAAAAAGGCCAATAACTGCAAAATTATTCTGAATTGTCTCTTCAAATCCTGCTGGTAATGGAAAGCACTCTCTCCTCAGGCCAGTGAAGGCTTGGACTTTGCTGACATAAATGGACGAGGAGTCATCATTACTGGGCTTCCCTTTCCCCCTCGTATGGAGCCCAGAGTTGTTCTGAAGATGCAGTTCCTGGATGAAATGAGAAGAAGTGGTGCAGGGGCACAGGTAATGCTGGGCAGCTTCTCACTGCTGGCTCTCTGCAGGTTCAGGTCATTGGGGTTTTTTCCCTCTTTTCTCTAGATTTTGGCTTTTCTTCTTCTCCCAGCCTCATAAGACCATGAACATCAAAAAGTTAAAACAACCTTGGGAGTTGGTCACAAATAAAAATAATACTAAGAGTTCCAAATTCTGCCTCCAGTGATACAGCCTCAATCGAATAGGGGCTCCAAAAAATGGTGTAAATAAAGTTTCAGACCAAATCTTTGGATGCATGTGATCCATACAGCTTTCTGAGGGATTTATTTCATGCAGAGAGAGAATGGGCAGGAAGAACTGATCATGCTGCTGTGTTTGGGGGGGTTTTTGGTTGGGTGGTCTGGGGGGTGTTAGGGGTGTTTGGTTTTGGCTTTTCATGGTTTAGTTGGGGTTTTTTCTATTGTTTTGCTCAACCTGTATTTAGCTTCACAATGCTTTTAGAGATTTGTCTGTAGATCTTGTTGGATACTTGGAATTATTTCTTTAGAAAAAAATCAGCATGCAGAAAACACTTTATCTGGTAAATAATAATTCTTTCTCCCACCTCTTGCAGTATTTATCTGGGAGGGAGTGGTACAGTCAGCAAGCTTCCAGGGCTGTTAACCAGGCTATTGGCAGAGTCATCAGGCATCGCCAAGACTATGGTGCCATCTTCCTATGTGACCACAGGTGAAACCTTGGCTCTAGAACATGAATGTACATCAACATCTTTATACCCCAACATGGGCATTGCTATTCTGTATAGAAATGTGCTGATGCTGCAGTTCATTAGTAATTAAATGATTTTATATAATAGGTTATACAAATATTGTGCTACTTTAAAGTAGAGGGTTGTTTTCTGCTCACGAAGTATGTTGTCCTGGGCCTGCAGAAAGAGATCAGTAGTATTAATTAAGCAAGCCAATTATTTGAATTCATGTTTGTAATGCTCCTGGAAATTATGGGATAATAGCTTAATGTTTTTTGCATTTTCTCATCTCTCATTTGAAGATGCAGTCACCAACCCTGCAGTTTGAGAGGGGCACAAAATTGAGGAAGGGTTATATCACTGAGACAATATCATCTATATTGAGGAAGGGTTAGATTGGATATTAGGGGGAAGTTCTTTGCAGAGAGAGTGGTGAGGGGCTGGAACAGGCTGCCCAGAGAGGGGGTGGGTGCCCTGTGTCTGGGGGTGTTCAAGGCCAGGTTGGATGGGGCCCTGGGCAACCTTGTGTAGCTCCAGGCCTGAGGTTGGTGTCCCTGCCTGTGGCAGAGGGGTTTGGAGCTCTGTGATCCTTGGGATCCCTCCCAACCCATGCCATTCTATGACTAATATATGACACTAATATCCACTAATAACACATATATAGTAGGTAACAAAAATTTCATTGATGAGCTTCAATGTGGAGGCTCAGCTGGGGACAGTGAGCACAGCACAGTGCAGGGCTGATGTCACTTGCACAGGTAAAACTGTAGGGATGAAAGATGAGGCTTGGCTGCTTGCAGGGGACGTGGTATCAACTCCTCCTGTGTGAAGCCATCACCCCGTTACATTTACTGCAGCGATTCAACCTTTTGTTGTCTTGCTGCTCCTCCCTTGCCCTTCCAGCCCCTGATCCAACACTAGTTTAATTCAGGTACAACCAACCTGGCCAATTGTCTCCTTTTCCAACCCTACACAGGTTCACAACTGGAGATGTGAGAAGCAAGTTGCCCTCCTGGGTCCGTCCTTACGTGAATGTTTACGACAACTTTGGGCATGCAGTCAGGAGTGTCTCCCTCTTCTTCCGTGTTGCTCAAGAAGTTGTAAGTGTCTTTAAAAAAATCCCCAACAAGAAACTAACACCCCCTAGACACATTTTTGCCCAGTGTTGGGAACTGGGAATGCTAATCCATGGGAGAGATGTGACAGTGTCAATTTTCTCGTCACTTTGAAGCCTCAGAAGTTTCAGAGGAAAGGAGAGATGCCTCATCTTTCTCCACAAGTGAACTGGGACAGGATGTTTTGTCATGTTTTTGTACTACTCATTGGGTTAGATCACACAACTTCTTTTTCCAGCCTTCCCCCCTCCTCTAAATAAACATAGCTTCTATTGGAGGGTATGCAAATGCTGGAACTGCTGTTAGAATCAAAATGCTTCCTCCCCCACCCTCAGGGAGAGGGTGCATGGGTTGAAGAATCAGTCAAACCCTTAATTTAACCTAAGATGATTGGTACAGTGAGACAAACTCATCCCTTGTTATAGTTCATTGCTGGGTCAGCTTTACTAATACTGGTTCTTGCTTAACGTGAAGCAGCTCGTTTTCTCAGTAACAATTCCTTGATTTAAAAAGTGATCTTGTGGAAAGACTTTCTAAGATACTGGAGAAGGTTGTAGCAAGAAATGGGCTGGAAGCCAGAATGGAGAATTCTTTAGCCACAAAATGGAGATTAAGATTAAAATAAACACTTAACTTCTCACATACAGACTTGGATGATTTCCTGGAAGATGCTTTAGCCAAATACAAGTTGTTCAAACTAATCAGTTACAGATGGATGACTTGGTGATGATTTTTTTCTGATCATAACTGGACGTTTCATGATAAAGAAGAGCCCAACCCAGTGTGCTTTCCCAGGAGGCTTATGTTCCAGGGATAGTGTTAGGAAGCAGTTGTTCTATAGCCTGATCATGACCCTCTTTCTGTTCCATGGGACACTTAGCACTGAGCCTGTCTATGCACTTTGTGTCACCTCTTAGTTGATCCTTTATTCTTGTTCTGAAGCACATCAATCCAGAATGTATAATCTTGCTGTTGAGTGCTATTTGGGAAAAAGGAGATGTTTTGGTTGTTGCTGAGATTTTTGGTTGCAGAAATTACAGCTTTTGCCTACTGTAATGTTTTGCAGATGCCCCCACCCCTGCCACAGTGCCCTTTGGGCTCTGCTGATTCCCAAAGCGATACAGCACTGTCTGCTTCATCTGAGCAGCTCCTCTCCCTGAATAAAGCCAAAAACTTGGACAACCATGTTCCTAGTTTGAAGAGGAAAAGAAAAGGTAGGTTTGGGTCCTACCAGAGGCACTTTTTTCTTTCAAGCTCAACCAAAGAAGGAGGAACAAGAGACTAGAAACCGGGATGGGAGAGAAAGCAAGGAGAGCTCAAAAACTGATGTGAAGGTCTGATCAAGGGACATAGCTCAGCATTAGAAAATGGGGCAAACAGTTGCAACTGCAGAGCAAAGAGGCAGATGGGGCTGAAAGCATGTTATGCAGGAACAGGAGGGGTTTGGTGAAATAACACTGATAGGTTAAAAAATAAGAACTGTAAGTCTGTTTCTAATTAGCACAGGCTTCTTTCTTCCATCCTGTTATATAAGAATATGAATGATAAATGACTCTTACTCAGTAATCTGACTAAGAAAACAGAAGCCGTTCACCTTGGAACAAATGAGTATCTTCTAATTTGTGGTTAGTTAATGCCAATGAACAAAGTATTATGTCTGATACTCTTTCAGAGCATTCCACTCTAGATTGCTTGCTGGTTTGGAACAGAGTAGTGAAGTTGTGTTTAAAACTGTGCTTCCAAAACAGTTATGAGTGAGCATGAGGGTGATTGCATACCACATCTGAGCCAGTGTGACTGCAGGTGGCCACTGAATGAGGTTACTTTTGCCACCACTTTATTTCCTCCCTTGACTTCCAACCATTCCCTTGTGCTCCTTCCCTTGAGTTGAATCCATCTGTTGCACAAATGCAGAGCAAGCAGATGAGCTCGCTGCACTAACTCACCTTTCATCCACGTGACTGGTAGATCCATCTCAAAGGATGGGCTGGAATGTATGACTGGAGGTAAAGGGAAGGAGCTGCATTGCTTCTTTTCATAGAGGTTTTCAGTTGCATTGTGTTAGCTATAACCTCAAACTGCACCTGTAATCATAATTGTGGCTGATGAGTTTTCTTGTGCAGGCTTTTTAATTTCTAGTGTAATATACTTCTCAGAATAGTGACTTTTCTTAGTAGCTGACTGTCAAAGTAGCTTCACAAAATACTGGACATATATTTTTGAAGGGCATGCCTTCTAAAAGGAGCAAACTGCCACTGATTTAACACTACCTACAGCTCTGAATATGTATATTTAAAACCAAATATGTCTGGATCTGGATAAGTTAAACCTGTTTTCGTGGCACCTGAGGGTGACTGTGTCTCATAGGTATTTATACTATGAGAATTGTAGGCTTTAAAAGAGAACTCTTTCTGTTTAAAAGTAAGAGACTCTGGCATCAAATCTGATTTATTAAAGATAATAACTCAGTTTTGTGGAAGCCCATGAAATTGGAGTAATTAGACACAGACAAGTGCTGCAGTAAGACGTTGGTTGATCCTAAGCTGTTTTGAGGTCAAATATGACTATTTCTTAAGGAAAAGTTTGAGAATTCTACCAGGTTGTGGCTACAAGTGCTTGAGCAATTTTGGGAGTGATTAATCAAAGCAGTTGTCTTCCCAAATTGCATTATATGACTTAGTAAGATGTGGAAGCTTAGATAAACCAACACATCTTTCTAGATTGCCACATCAGGTTTTGAGGTATGACTAAGTGAAAGAAAAATGCAAGAGATAATGTGGAATGTTAATTTGTCATCTGCATTATGCTGTGATGCCAGTAAATGGAGATGGAGCATCCAGCCTGTGCACAGAATATGAACAGGAGCTCATCTCACCTAGAAGACAGTGCACTGGGCTCCTGGACGCCTTGGAGCGCAGCGAGAAGAGCAGTGAAGATGTGGAGGAGGAGAGTGACTTGTCTGGAGAGGAAAAGGTAACAGCAGTTGTGTGGCAGAATATTTGTTTGTAAGTCAGAATTGCAGGTTGTAAAGCAAACTGAGTTTGGTATTGATTTCAGAGTACCAGTCCAGCCCTTTCAAGGAAAAACTCACTGTATTGGCACTGGTACCTGCAACTGCTCTGAATTAAGCTCAATCAAAGGGTTTCCCTGCTGCATTCAGCTAGATAACCAACAGGTACATACTTGCACTGTGCTGTGTAGCTGCTGACCATGGAGATTCCTGGAAGTTAGCTATGCTCCTTGGAGAGCAAAGAGCTCTGAAAGCAGAGCTTGGGAGATTCCACCCAGGAGAAACTGTGGATCTGTGTCAGCACTTGGTATGTGACCAGGTAATGAATTAGAAAAAGGGAGGGGAGGGTTTCTGAATTAGAAATTGCACTTTCAGATCAAAATCTCTGACTTGCCTCAGAGAATGAGTATTGCAGACTGGTGGAATATTTTTATCTGAATCAAAACTCCACTATTGCGTTGAGATGAACCAAGCTGCTCCTGTGCTGCTCGTTATCTTTCCTCTTAGATTAATATATTTAATAGATCAATGATGAGGCTGTCCTCTTGCTTTCTCAAAGCTCCTGCTAGCAGTCGTTGGTGGGGTAGTTCCCTTACGTGACTGCCAGTAGCAGGCTTGCAGGCTCAGTTTGGCTGATGACTAGAGCATTTGCTCCAGGAATGCCTATTGCAACATCCCTCAGTAGTTTGGTGAGGAGAATAGTGCCTAAGAGAAAGTGTGGAGGTGTAAGGAGTATCTGCAGAATATCTCAGGAGGCCTGAGGGAGATGGATGGAGACATGTACAAAACAGAGGGAATGTACAAACTTGGAGAAAAGAACAAGAAGAGCAATTGAGAAATTGGCTCAGCCACCCATGGGCTGCCACAATGCAGACACCACGATTTGTTCTTTGGAAAGCCTGGCCCATCTCCAGGGACTTGGTAACACAGCTATGGTATCTTGTTAACACAGCTGCACTGCTTTTGGCATAGTTTGGCATTTCCTTAACCCAGATAAATTGGTCCTGAGGGCTGGGCAGTGAGTCAGCTTGTGTCAGCTTTCTATATTCGGCCTTACTGCTCGTCTGTGGCTTGCAGAGAACTGTGGGGTCATCTTGTGTGGCAGCTAAACTGAAGACCTCTGGCCCCAGAGATTGTGGGAGTGTAGTCCTGAGACACACAGTGCTTCTGAGGGGAGCCAGCTTTACTCCAAGTCTAGTCTCCAAGCTGATTTTTAGTAAGCACTGTTTGGGCTGATAATGGGGTTGGTGTGTTTTCATATCTTTCTTCCCCATCCCTCATAGTATCTGTGTTACCATTTTTTCCTTTATCAAGGTTCTACTGTACCCTTATTCCCTACTAGTGGAAATTGAGCTGTTGTCATTCTGAAACTAATTTGCTTGGGGTCAAACAAGAAGGAAAAAAGCCTTTGTCATCTCAAAAAACCCCAAAGCAGTCTGTCAATCCATTTAAAGAATGATTTGACAGTTCCCCTTAATCAGTTTTCCTTGTGAGATATAGTTTATGGAAACTTGTCTTTCAAGAAACCTTTATTTCTTCTGGATTGTGCTGCTCAAGGCGGTGCCTTTACATAGTTCAGGATTAAGATGATGGTTTTTCTGACTTACTGCATGTACCATAACTGTTTGGTTTGCTGCTGGAATCCCAATTCTTCATTCTGTTGCGTGATGCTTAAATAAACTCCATTGCACTGTGCACTTGAGTAATGGCCAGGCTTGTCTAGGACTCTGAATTCTTGCAGTATGAGGAGTGCACCAAGGGTTGTGTTTCTGAGTAGCAGCAGCTGACTGCAAACCAGCAAGTCTGAAGTTAACTGGCTTAGTGATTTGTTGATTTTTAGTGGTGTTGGTTCAGTTGTAGTTGACTCTAAAGCGTTGTGGTCTGAGCAGACATTTAGAGGTCACAGTGTGTATAGGGGTACTGTTCACTGGTTCCTCTCACAGCACTGTTCTGTAAATGCACTGACAGTCACATGCTTGCCCAATAAAATCCTTGTATGTGAATCCTTTCATTGAGCAAGAGCAGAGACATGGCTCCACAGAGCTGCTTTCCCAACAGGTATGTAGAAACCAGCTGGCAATCTGGGGCTATCCCACAGTTTCTTCTGTTAGGTGCTTGATCTTAATGTCTGATACTGTCTTCATCTAATTTTGGAGAGTCTGCTATTAAGCAATCCCATCCCTCTTGTTTACACCTGCTGACATCTTTTTTGGAGCTTTATATACACCAGTATTTCCAGTCACTGCAGTACAAGTGCAATTCTTTGCTACTGGGAATGGGAGATGATGCTAAAGTGTTTGTCAAAACCACAAGTGTTTCTCCAAGTAGTCTTTTCTACAGGATTACTTGGGCTTCCCTTCTCAGTACCCCACACTCCCCTTCACCCTCCTTCTTCAAAAGAAAAAAAGCCTAATATGGGCTTTCTTCAGAAGAGAAGTGCTTCCAGGCAGGAAAGTGAAGGGGCATGTGAGGCACTGGTTACACACAAGTTATGTGTATGCTCCCAGAGCTACCCTGAACCAGCTGTAAGTCCAGCTTCACCTAGTTGGGAATCTGCACCTTCAAGACCTTTTTTTGTTCTTAACTTCCTCTGTTATGGTTTCTCTTTTTGAATTTTCTGGTAAGAGATTACTTTCTAGAAACAGGCTCTGTTGCAATAATTCAGGTTGAGTTGTTTCGCTTTCTTGAGTGGCCTCACAAACTGGGTTAACAAGCTTTGCTACTGGGAATGGCTACATGAAATGGACAATCATTTTGAAAAACAGCTTTTGGACCTGTCTTCTTTTGATCTTCACAGGCACATCGTCTGTCAACACTTTCCCTCCAGTATGAGAAGAGGTTAACAGATGAGCAGAAAGGAAGAAGGAGGAAAATAAAGCTAGTCAGCAATACAGTATGTGGTTTCATGTGTCTGTGCCATCTCTTTGATCTGCAGACTGCTTTAATTTGAATTGGAAATTTACAGGCAGACAGATGACTGATGCCAGAACAATTGGGTTTTTTTCTCCAAATTGTAAATATTCATCAATGCACATCTGAAATCTATTTCTGTCCTGCTCTTTCTCAAATGTAGGTGTCCCAGCTCGTCAGGCACAGGCCTGGGTAGGGCTAGGAGGTGAAGAGAATTACTTTCTGGCCTTGACTGCCCTGCAAACATCATCTCCCTTTGACTGAGTGGGGTGGGTGGTTTCATTCCTTTTGATTTGGAATTGAATGGGATCCTTCAGTTGAAGGGACCTACAGCCATTGTGTAGTCAGCTGCTGGTAGAGCCCCAGATGGTGTCGCTGACCCATCCTGGGTAAGCATCACATCCCAACCCCACCTGTGGTGGGTCATTGTTGTGTGTTGTGTTTGCAGTTCTACATTATTGTTTTGCACTGACCCCAAACTCAGTTACCTTGTTCTGCAGCTCGTTGCTTAAGAGGCTCCAGAAACTCATGAGAATCCCCTGGGTGACTCTGTGTGTGTTGTCCAAGGTACCTGTGCTGGTTGTCAGACTCCCAGTCGCCTTGTAAGTGAAACTGATAACAGTAGTCACAGGTCCTGAGGCATATAAATATCCAAGGTGTGAGGAAGGAAGCAGGTTCATTGCACACAGAAGCTTCTGTTTGCAGTTTGTTGCTGCCTGATGTCATGATGAGTCAGGCTTAGCCCTCAAGGTTTGGAGTAGATGTCATTTCTCTTATTAAGCCTTCTCCTAAGAATAGTTGTGCAACGAGACTTGGCTGCCTTCTCTAGGAAAAAATCCTCTGAAGTAGATGGCTTTGTCAGCAGAGAAGGTGAAGAGCATCACTGCTCTTCTGGGAGGGAATGAACTTGCACAAGTGTGAGGGATGGATGTTTTAGAAATAGATATCATAATCTCCTGGGGAAAACTAACAGCATCCTTGTGCCACAGGATTGCCCCAGTGACATTTTTGTCATCAAGGCACGTGACAAGTGTCCAACAGCTCATGTGCTCACATACTTTGGGCCACACTATAATAGGCACAGTCCCTTTCATAAGGGAGGGGGTGGTTCTGAATCCATTGAGAATCCAAGTCCCTGCTGCTTGTGTCTGTAGAAGAACAACCTTTCCCAAGAGGAAAGAGCAGTTCGGCTTGCTCCTGTGCATAGTGCCTAAAGAAGTGTCTTAGAGGAACCAAAAGGCTCGAACACCTTCTGTTCTTTGTACTCCTGCATGAGGCTTATTGGACTTTTCCAGGAGGTAAGCCAATTAGATAGGTGTTTATTCTGTGGCACTGAAGCTGTTTGGTTTGGGGTTGGGTGTTTTTTGGAGATAACACATGGGTATGGGAATGGCTACCATAATTACAGCAGACAGTAAGTGGTTAGTTGAAAGCATTCCTTGTTCTCTATGCTGGTGGAGTTGGAAATACATTTCTTCCATCTGAATTAACGTGAGAGTGAACTCCTCAAGTGATGCTATTTACTGAGCAGCCCTCCTCCTTTGCAGCAAGCTGATAAGAAGGCAGACCTGACAGAGCCAAAGAAGGCCCGAGCTACTTTGTACATTGCAACAGTGAAGGACACCCTAAGCCAACAGAACTATGATCTCTTCTCTAAGGCTCTTCAGCACTACAAGAAGACAGATGACTTCCACGCCATGTTATCTCAAATGAGCTCCCTCTTCATAGAGGATGAAAAGAAGCATGTCTTGTTACGAGGTATGGAAACTTCTGACCTGACCTTTGCATCTCTATCACTTCCATGGAAGCCTGTGTTATTTTAAACTATAAGTGTACTATAACTTATTCCATGTGATTTAGGAGGTACGATCAAGAGCGTGTCTGTGAGTTGGATACATGCATTCATAAGGGTTCAGTGTTAAAGCTGTAAATAGAATTTCTCAAGACATTTTCTATTTAAATTATGATGACTATAAAGCCAGTAATCTGGGCAAGCATGGATTACTAGTTAAACTGCTGTTCTCTTGCCTTTTAACAACTGCATTGAGAGTAACTGCACAGTGCCTTCTCTGTGGCTTTTCCTTTCCATCCCAACTCTTGAGCAGGTGGGTGGATTTTTCTGTGATGACTTTCACTTACTGAAAAGGAAAAAGCATTGCTATGCATCTTGTAAATTGCTTTAGGTTAATTTTAAGGTTAAGGAATGGGAAGCTCATTATGAGCACTTGAAGCTAACAGCAGCCACCATCTGTTTCCTAATTTGCTGATCTTACTATATAAGGCAATACTTGATTGTGAAATTAAGGTGTAAATAGAGTTTTCAAAACTGGCAGCCACCTGAAACTTCAATTTCATTTGACACTTCCACTTTTGGTTGGCAAGTGTTTTAGGAAGTGAGGTGAGCTGTAAAATTAACGGTGTATCAGTTATTCAAAGCAGCAGCCTAGTAGATCCTTTGACCTGACACTTGGTAAGGTAGCTCATGGCCTTTTGCTCTAAGTCCCTCTCCCACCAAGTGATAAGCTACTCCATGCTGACAGTGAAAAAACTGCAGTTATTGCCTACTGATAGTAATACTGCTGGAAGTTTGCATGATAACTGACCTTTGTGTGATTTCTAAGTGTGCTTACTGTATAAATATTAGATAAGGACATTTAGTTATTAAATTATGTAGCAGAATTTTTTTATCTTCATATTACCTAACCTCAAAGGCCTGCCACTGTATGTTTCTGTGGCACTTATTACCTGCTGTCAACTGATTTTTTTTTTTCTTCTTCCCCCCCCCCCCCCCCCTTTCTTCTCTCTAATGAAAGAATTTTACCAGTTTGTTCGACCTCAACATAAGAAACAGTTTGATGAAGCCTGTTGCAATCTGACTGGAGTGGGCTGTGGCTACAAACCTGAGCACAGCCTGCAGCGGGAAGAGAGAGAGATACTGGCCAAAAAATTAGGTGAGGACCTTGTTTCAGCACTGCAGGCAGTTGTATTGTTTGATGGATGCTATCTATGTGTCTAGTATGTAGCAATGCAAGGATGGAAGGCAATTTAGTTTAATCAATAATCAGCTAAGTCTCTGCTCTCCACGGTCCTCTTGGCTGCCTTCCCATGAGCATCCACAGATGCCTGAGCATTAGTTACTGCTTAGTTTGTAATAATGCCATTGTATTTCAAAAGGGGATTTTCCAGATCTGATTTAAATTGGATTCTTGTTTGTGGATTTTAAAACTTTGTTGCCTTTGCTACCCATGTGGTATCACAGGAGTTGTGAAGAGAGGATAACTGTGCCCTCACAGAGCCCCTGAAATCCTTGAAAACCTGCAACAACTAAGTCCTAAAAGCAGCAGGTGTTGGCTCATCCCCTCTTATCAGAGAAATACATCTTCAGGTGTTTTCAGCTTTGAACAGCATACTTTGAAGTGCACCATTCTATGTTCATTCTTCCTTTAGTTCTCTGTTAACAGACTGGTTTGATTTAACAGGAGAAAAACAGAGTCAGCAGAAAACTGCATCCTCAAAGGACTCATGTGCTCAGCTAAACTCTGGGCTCCACCTGAACCGGGGAGGATTCCACTTGACAACAGGACTGAGCAGTGCAGGTACCCTTCACCTTAGATAAACCCACAGTTCTAAGGTAACAGGTGGTGTGTTCTATGTCATGACTGTCCATAAATTCCTCTGGTGAGAACCCGTGTTGCTGTGCTTGCCTGGCACAGCAGCTTGCTGCCTGTACATAGGAGTGATGGTAATTCACAGTTTTCAGCAAGGATTGTACAAAACAAAACAGAAAGACCAGTAAATGAAACCAAGGTGGATGTGAAACCAGCTAAAAAAACAGCTAAAGCCAGAAGTTTGCACTAGACTGACCTGGCATCTGTCAGTGAGGGAAAGTGTGGGTTGAGCACAAATCTGCTGGGCTTCCTGTTTGTCTAGGATTCATGAAAAAGCCATTTAAGGAATTTCATCTTAAGTCAATATGAATCCAGGTATGAAGGGGAAAACCGTTCCAGTTTTGTTATTGGTAAAAAGCACACTCCTCCTGTGGACAGCCTGTTTTCTGCACAGGAACTGTTCTCTCCCAATTGCCCCTAATCTCTGCATACATCCCTCTCATCTCATACTGTTTGGTATTTTATCTTTGAATTGATTACAGATCTTCCTGAGAACAGCTGGGAATTCTTTTGTTTCTCACAAGGAAATGAGTAGGATAGTTGGACAGCTTAGAAGCTTTTCTTTAGAGGGTAAAAAGTAGTCAAAGGCTAATCCTTTCTTAAAATGAGAATAAATAAATAAATTAGAAGCTGATGTTTCCTTGGAAGGCTTTGAAAGCTTTTCATATATGAATCTATGTTGTTTCTTTTGATTTGTTTTCCTGTTCTGTTTTGTATTCTAAGAATTTTTGAACAAAACAGAATCTTTGCTCATGTCTCCTAAGGCCCATGAGACTGATTTTTTTTCATAGAAACTTGTGAATAGAAGAAAAGAAAGAATAGCAATAAATGCATGTGTTACTTCTCATGCTCACTTCTTAAGTAGAGCGTGCTCCTGTGAAGTTATCAGAAAGCTGTGTGGTATAACAATGAGAGGTAATGATCATGACATTCACACCCATGGTTTTCCCCTTTCAGGAAGTTAAACAAGGCCTCTTTCTTTTTTTAACTTCATTGTCTTCTTTAACTTCTTTAAAAGTTCTTTAGTTGGAGAATAAAGATCTAAATAACAAAAGACAGAATCACAGACTGGTCTGGGTTGGAAGGGACCCCAGGGATCATAGAGCTCCAACCCCTCTGCCACAGGCAGGGCCACCAACCTCCAGGCCTCTATCTACACAAGGCCTCGATCTACACAAGGCCGCCCAGGGCCCCATGCCAGGTTGGATGGGGCCCTGGACAACCTTGTGTAGATGTGGCTGGTTAATTTAAATCCCTTTTTTATCATATACTTCATCTCTGTTTGCCTGCCTGTAGCATACAAACCAGAAGTTTCCTCTAAAACATGTCAGAAACCACAGACTGCCAATTTGAACACACGTCCATTTGGAGTTGAGCAGGATGTTCAGAGCTGCTCCTCCCTTCTCTTGTACTCTGATATTGCTCTTGTGGTATCTTGTGTGTTGTTTCAGATCAGTTATTGCTGTTGGACAGAATGTTTATCCTGGTGGGGAAGTGCAGCACACACCTTTTCCCCTTTTATTAAAAAGGGATGGGAAATCTGTCCTTTACCCTTGCTCTCAGCAGTTTACTTGTCCCTGTGTCCAGACAGCTGGTTAAACCATCTGTTTAAAGTGCTTCTAATTCCTTCAGTGTAGCCCAAAACCTGATTTAGTGCTGACATCCATGCAGAGTGTCTTCTGCATCACTGATTTCTCACTCCCTGGTGACCAACTGACACGTTTCTCTATTTAAAAGATCAAAAGGCCTCGGGAGATGCTAAAAGCAATCCCCAGAATGAACTTGCTCAGGGGCTGGGAGCAGGTTTTGGCTCTGCCCAAGGCCATGCCAGAGAGAGGTGTGTGTGTGTGTGTGTGTGTGGCTGTGCAGGCAGTGTTGGCTTTACCATTTTGAAGTACTCCAGGAATGAAAAGTGGAATGAATGATGAGAGCTGTCAATAAAGGAGTGACCTGCTTGTCATGTTCTTCCCCAAGCCCTGCTCACATGTGTTGTGTCTCTCCAGGGCAGAATGCCAGTTGTCCTCCCAGGAGAGATGATGAAAAACCTTCAGGCTCTAGGAAAGATCACCACCAGGTCCTCAGGACTACCTATCTCAATGATGTGAAAAGGGCGTTGAACAAAAGCACTTACAGCCGTTTCCACGAAGCACTGTTGGCTTACAAGAGGACAGATAACTACGATGCTATGATAGCTATAGTAGCAGCAGTCACCACTGAGAGACCAGAAGACTTTCACCTCCTCCAAAGTAAGGTGGCTTTTTAAATCACTTTTATTTAGTTGAAAAAGATGTAGGTGCTGTGATCTCATGTGAGTGATAACCTTTCACCAGCCATTAGCTGGGAAATTCTCCACTCTTAGGGAAAACTTTTAGCATTGGTAAACTTCACCTCTCCCATGTTTGGGTGTATCAAACCAGATAAATGGAGCAGCAGGAAAGATGTGTTAAATATTGTTCAGAGAGAAAAGAGTGGTGAGGTTATCAAATGTTACCTCTGTTCAGTTAGAAATTGCCCGTTAAAAACATTAGATGAGGCCTCTAATTGCAGCCCTATCCTTCAGTCAAGCTAAGTCAGATGATTTCATTACCTCTTTCTCCTCCCTTACTACAACTGATGCTCTTTTGGAAACAGTGCTGACTGTTGAGCTGACTCAGTTTTGTTCTCATGACCACTGATTGCTCTGCTGGTGCTAAGTAAGCTCTTAGATCACTGCTGGGGTTTGGAATAAGCAGTCAGTCTTTTGACACTCTTCTTCTACAGAGCTTTACCTGGGAATAGTTGTGGAACTGTGTCACTTATCATTCATAGACTCATTAACTTTGGAAAGACCTCCAAGATCATCTAGTCCAACCTTCCACCCCCACCACCACCTGTTACTTACTAAACCATGTCCCTAAGTATCACTTTCTAGAAATTTCAAGCTGATACTCATTTTCTCAAGAGTAATTTGTTTTCTTGTGGGTTTTTTATATCATGGGTTTAATGATTAAAATAATTGAGGAAACTACAAGGTTTTTCAAGGGGATTACATTGGTCTTGATAGCTTTTGATGGAAACATCTTGTTCTATGCCATGTAAAACCCCATTCCACCTTCTCCCACGTCTCTGGTGTGAGCTCCTCAGCAGGAAATGTTGCATACAGTTGTATGCTGGGAAATGGTGATGCAGTTTTGTCTGTGGTCTTTAGGAAGTAACAATAAATATTCCATTGACCTTGGGTGTCACAGTCTGCAAGTCTGGTGTGTTAACCAGTCAGATTAGTCTTGACACAGTGAAGACTGGGAGGGAAGTGAACTGTGTGGCACTGTGACTCACACTCTCCCCTTGAGCAGTCTTTCTTGCAGAGAGTCAGTATCTGCACCAAGCAGATACCAACCTCAGAGGACTCTGTGGCAGATTTGTCTGTGCCTGGCAGTAAGTCATAATTGGGATTTTTTTGGAACTTCTCTCTGGGTTGTGAATCCTTGTCAACCAAACAGTACCAAGACATTTCCTTTATGGGAAGATCTCTCTGGTTGCTGTGTGTAGACTTGATTTCACTAGATTGGTTGTCAGGTGAAGAGCTGGGGTGGGTATTTATGCTTAGCTATAGACAACAGAAGAATTTTGAGGTAAGTAGAGGTTCTTTTCAATACTAAACAACCATCTGTCTTCTGGCAAGGCAAAACCCATAAGTATAAAGTCAATAAAACCCCAAGTGTTCCACCAGCCTGAAGATATCCAGAGGAACATGACTGATACTGTTCAGCTGCCAAATAACTGCTCCCCCTGCAAAGGAAGGAGTCTTTTGTGGCCAAGGCATTAATTTTCCATCCTAACTTGAGTGTCTTCTCTGCTGTTGGACAGGGTTCTACATGTTTGTGCGCCCTCAGCACAGGGAGCAGTTCAAACAGGTGTGTAAGGAGCTCACTGGAATGGTCTGTGGCGATGGAGAGAGGCTGCTGCAACAGCAGGCACAGGGTGAAGGGAGCCCTCTGAGTGTGGAGAGCTTCACCAAAGGAGAAAACAGCCAGGAACAAGGTTGGGAATGAACGTTTGTCTGAGGTTTAGACTCTTATTGGTGATGGGTAGTATCCAACAGCCTCTGCTGTGGGCTAGGTGTGTGAGGCAAGCTCAAAGCAACTGGCTGTGTGCAAATTGGGGTTAAAAGTAAAATTCAAATACCCAACAACGACCCCCAGCCATAAATTGGTGTAAGATAAAAGGCAGTGTGAGATGGGGGGTGGTGCAAAAATGTTAGTTACACTGTTGTCATCTTCAGACTGGGAGCTGGGTAAAGGCAGGCTGAGCATCACAGCAGGGTGGGAGCAGTAGTGGATCTCTATCCACTCTGAGGAAGGGTTTCAATATAAAGGGTCCCTTTCAGTCCTAATACATGTGTTAGCATCACAAACTTCTGTTAGCAAGCAGCATGGCATGAAAAAGTAGTTATTCAAATTGTGGTTTTCTTACACAGTAAGAGCATGCTGAACTCGCTGCTGGTTGTGCCTTGCAGAGTGTGTGTATTGTGCTCTGTGATATACTGGTTGGTGTGACATGATGTATGTTTTTATAACCAAATGCAGCCACTTCTAAGGGTGAGGCACCAGAGAAAATTCAGAGGAAGATTTCCTCCTTCTGCTTTAACCAGAAAAACAAACCTGAACTGCCAAAGACTGAAGGATCAAAAGAAACCAGTAATGTGAGAGCAGTCACAGGCTCTGGAGCTGTGCCTATCTTTCCTCTAGAGATGGAGCCAGAGTGTGGTAGGTATAGGTGAGACTTTGGGTGTAATTCTCTAATACTCAGGAATACAGATAAGTTGTAGAAAAGAGAGTGATGCTGCTGGTTTCTGAAGCAATGACTGGTTCATGACTGTGTTTGCTCAGGAGCAATAACGTTCAGTGTGGTTTGTTCAGTTGGATTTGTGCTTTCTGCCACTTGCACATGTTCTGTGAGCACTTCATTGTCTTTATCACAGTGATGTAAGAGTTTCCTGGGAACTTACAGATTTTTCTTGACAACTTCCTTGTAAAGTGAGGATGTAACTTCAGTTTCTAAATGTGGATCTGAAGCTGCCAGAGACTGAGTGAGGTCATATGAAAGAAATAGTGTAATGAGGTCAGGTATTGCACTCTGAAGGTAGTTTGTAAAGCTCATGGTTATTGTTTTCTGGACTGCACTGGAAATGTGATATGTGTGAGAATTTCACACGTGATTACTGGAATTTAGTCATTTCCTCCCTCTTTCTCCCTCCTGATCTTCCCCACCCCTCTTCTAGGAAGATTCCAGTGCTCTAACTGCAACTCTGAGGATGATGTGCCTTTTAAATGTCCATTATGTGACTTCACTTGCTGCAAAACATGCTGGGAGCAGTTCTTAAAGGTTATACTTGTTTACTGGCTTCAGTTTTTTCCTGAAACTCTTGGTGAATTTTTCTGCTTTTCAGGACAGCCATGTGAGAAGCTCTGGAAACAGATTTCCTCTATTAAGAGAGGAAACCCAAATCCCAATGGCAGACTTACCACTTGATTCATTATTTTCCACGTTCTGCAGTATGGTTGGAGGCAAACCTCTGCTTTATGATGTAGTTTTTGCACTCTTGTGTCTCCTTCTGAGCTGCCTCCATGTGTTTTCCCATCTAGAGTAATGCAGGCAGCAAACTGGAGCCAGCTGGGGGGAGGGGGAGAGGATTAATAGCTGAACCTTGTTCAGTTTCATGACTTTTCCCATCTTAAAACCTTCTGTAAAACACTACCATGAGATGAGGCAAATCAGGAACAGCCTGCACAGGGAAGTGGTTGAGTCATCATCCCTGAAAGTATTTAAGGTGTGTAGATGTGGCACTGAGGGACATGGTTTATTGGTGGACTTGGCAGTGTTAGCTTAATGGTTGGACTCTCTGATCTTACAGATCTCTCCCAACCTAATGATTCTATAAATATATGATTCATGAATATATAAATTCATGCTCAAATATCCCCTGTGTTAACCTGTCATTTGGTTTTCCTGGCTGAGTAAATCGGTTGCTGAAATTCTTGAGGTAAGAGGATGTCACCAGTGCCACAGTGTTTGGTAGCATCTTAGCCAACTCTTGATTTGGCAGCCAGGTATTAATGATCTGTGAGCCAGAGTTGAGTGGTTTCTAAACATTCACAGGTGGAGAAGAAGGCTACAGATCAGAGGAGCTCAGGGACCTACAAAAACAGGGGAGAAGGAAGAGTAATTTCTTCAACCTCTGAATCTATAAGCAAGTATAAAATCCAAGTTCCAGAGAAAGGTCTTTTTCTCAGGAAGAAGGCACTGAATGATGTCAGCTAAGCATAGAAAATAAACAGTATACTAACATACAATTCAAATATAACAACTGAGACAGGCTTAGTTCAAGAGGAATACAGAATAATGTCTAGACTGGTGTTCTCAGACGTAAAGCTCCTAGAGAGAATGCAGAACAGCTCACTAGCTTTCATTCCCAGTCTGCTACACCATATATTTTTTTTAAAAAACCATTAAAATCCCAAGGAATACACATAAGGAAGGACAAGAAAGCCAAGGGAAGGCTTCTCATGCTTGCTGCAGGCTGGGCAGCCAGACCAATGGCCTTGAATGGGCATCACCACATCAACATCATGAGATCAACATCTGCCAGTCAACATATTCCACTTCAGAAAGGTCTCTTGGAAAGTCATGTCAGGAATTTTACTAGCCTGTGTTTATAATCTCTGCTGCTTGAGACTTGAGTAAGCAGCAGAATGAGCTCTCTGGAGAGGCTAATTTTTTTTTTTCCTTAGGCAAACATTTATTATCCCACAGAGAGATTACGTTATCTCAGACCATAAATTTTTTTATCTTCTAAATGTCTGGGGAAAAACTCTCTCCTTTTGCCAGTAAGATGTAACATGTAATTGTTGTTTTATCAGCCTAGGAATCCACAAAATTACGACTCTGGTCTAGTGTGCCCTGCTCTGTGGGTTTCGCCTTGGCAATTGCCCTTTCCAAGGTCTGTTTTTCTCCTTCATCCCCACAGGAATGTGCATTTTCATAGCTCAGAGATAAAACACAGAGTTTGCTCAGCCTCATTTTTTTTATTTGCTCCTCTTCCTGATTGCTCATCTCTTAGAGTGGGGATTGCAGTGCTCTGGGCTACTAGGTTAGACTCTGTTTCAGAGTCAGGTACTTGGATGCATCCAGGGGAGGGCAACAGAGCCAGTGGAAAGGCTGGAAGGGATGTGCTTTGGGAAGCAGCTGAGGGCTTGAGTCTAGTTTGGAGGAAGGAGCCTGAGGGGTGACTTAACCGCTCTCAACATCTTATAAAGGAGGAGACGAGGGGGTCCTGATCTTCTCTCTCTGGTATCCAGAGGCAGCACATGGCAGTGGTTCAAAGCTGCATTGGGGGAGGTTCAGACTGGGTATTAAGAAACATTCCTTGACCAAGAGGGTGGTCTAACGCTTGAACAGGCTTCCTAGAGAGGTGGTTGATGTCCTAAGGCCCTTAGTAATGTGCTTTGGCTTTTGTTCAGCCCTGGAGTGGCCAGCAGTTGGACTAGAAGGTTGTTGCAGGTCCCTTCCAACTGGACTATTCTTTCTGTTCTACTCAGATATCCCCTCTGAAGCTGTGTTTGAGGAAATGAGTCGTTTCCCATGGGTCATTTGCTATTAACAACTTCCATGTTTGCCCCTTAATCTGGATAATCTTAATAGTTACAGTGAAACTTCATCCCACGTTGTGCCAGGTGATGGCAGGGGAAAGAAATGTACTGGTGTTTTTCTTAGCAAGGTGATTCACACCTTTGCTTTGTGTTAGCTCACCACAGCCCTCTGAGGAGGATACAGACTCGTAATTTGTGAAGATCAGGCAAGACAGGCAGAGTTTGAAGCAAATAATTGGAATGTAATAACAGGCATACTTAGTCACAGTAAAGGTCCATCCAACCCAGCATTCTGTCTCTGGTCATGGCCAAAAAAGGATGCCTGGGAGATGGGGTTGATGATGATGGGGTTTTTTTTTTCTTCAACAAAACACACCATGGATATCCTGTCCTTCATGACTGCACCTTGGGAGTCTTTCTGCATGCTCCAGTGTGATCTGTTAGCCTCCTCCAGAGGTAGCATACAGCAGTGTCCTTACTCCATAGAATGTTCTTGTTCTGAACAGCAGACTGTTGGGTGTGGGGATGTGAGAAGTGTCTTCTCACCAGCTGAGGCCTTTTGCTCTGTGCATAACGAAGGCTGTAGGATGTCAGTCATGCTGAACCTCCAGAGGTGCTTGAACAGCAAAGTGCTCTGGTCTCCTCTCCCTCGCTTCCCTTATTTATGACACACCTTTGTAGAGATGAGGGGTCCTCAGTTTACACCTGTCCTGGTTTTGACTCAGATAAGCTTCATTTTCGTTCTAGCAGCCAGTGTTGGGGAGTTAGGGTGAGAGCAGTGCTCAGAGCACTCTGGTGCCTTAGTTGTTGCCCAGCAGTCAAGGACAGTTCAGTTGTTCATACTGCCCTGCTGATGAGAAGCTGGGGGGCACCCAGGGAGCTGAGGGGGGACACACAGCCAGGACAGATGACCCAAACTGGCCAAAGAGGGTACTCCATGCCAATTATGTCATGCTCAGCATAAAGGGGGGCTTGTAGGGGGAGGAGCACATGGCTCCAGGACGTGCAGTTTTGGGGCTGGTCCAGCTTTGGGACAGCTCAGAGCTGTGCAGTTTGGGGAGAAACTGCATTTGTGTCTCACCAGCTCTGTATGTTTTGCTATAAAGTCCTGTTATTGTTATCTCTCTCTCTGCTGTCCCAGTCAACTGTCCTTACCCCAACCTGTGAGGCTTGGTTTGTTGGTTTTCTTTGCCCTCCCTTCCTTCCATCCCCAGTTCCCCCCACACTCCCTCTCAGAGGGGCTGTGTGGTGCTTGGCTCTCGGCTGGGGCGAAACCATGACAGTGATGATCGTGACTGGTTTATGATACAATTCCAGCATCATTTGGGTAATGAAAAGCATAGAATCATAGAATGGTCTGGGTTGGAATGGGACCCCAAGGATCCAACCCCCCTGCCACAGGCAGGGCCACCAACCTCCAAGCATCTTGTAGTCCGGGGTATTACTTTAGGACCGAGCCAGAGAGACAGCTCCCCTGGTGATGTGGCAAAACTGCTCTCTGCTAGTCATGCAGAGGAGAAGGAAGAACAGCTTGGCTGGGACCAGATTGTAAACAGGAAGATTATTCCATGTTTCCCTGAAACCAATCCCAGAGGAAACTATCTCCTAACCCTGCCATCTGCATTCCTGCCCGTGTGTCGTCCTACGGAGAGTCGCCTCTGCTCGTGGCAAGGGCTGTCTGCTAGAGGTACCCTTACCAGCAGGAAATGAGCAACCGTGTTGTGTCTGAGCCCTGAACTCTCATCAGATGGCCTGTCTTTGTCACCACTGACTGGCCTGGATTTGAAAACCCATATTTTTTTATTTGCTTACAAGTTACTCACTGTGTTTCTTCAGCTCATAAGCCCTGTGGTGTGTATTGTCCTACGAGGAAGTGACTAACAGCCCATCATTCAAAGTGCAATGACTTGGGGAGGGGGAGGTTGAAAATTGCCTACTTTTTTCCTACTTTTTATTTTACTGAAGTAACTGAGTAGTGGGGAGAGGTGACAAATCCATTTTGGAATGTTTTGGGAGCTTTCAGAGGGGCAGCCAGGCTCCTTGCAGCTGAAGGGGTATTAGAGGGATGAGTGTTGGGTGATTTTTTTCCAGTGCATCAAGGATGCTTTGCAAAGACTGGGCCAGCATGCACAGCTTTTGGTTTCAGTTTCCTGTGCACAAGTGTGGTGCTGCTTTTAGATGTTCCAGTGCATCATTTATATTCCAGAGAGACTGAGTTATTCTCATCTGGAATACCTGTAATATGGACAAAAAAATATGTAAGATTTTCTAATTCTATATAGCACTTAAAATTCTCAGAGCTCTTGGATAAACCTCTGTCTCCTGGGAGGGAAAAGTTTTTCTCTCCCCCTCAGTTTATGGTTTTTCAATTAACATTTCAGAATACTTGTGCCTGAACCTACTTTGCAGTCTGCATCTTTTGTTCCAGCTATTAACTTGCATAGCCTAGGGAAGCCTGCACAGGGCCACTCATGTTGGTAACCATCACTTTAACCTTCTGAGCTGGCAACTTTCTCACAAAGATTAATGCTTGGAACACTTGTTTTACTATCTCCCTTCTGAAATAAGCTGAGTATTGTTAGCTTTATTAGTAATTTTCAAGGTATCAGCATAACAGCCTTCATCTGCAGGGCGAATGGCTAAGGAGCAGGCTTTATAATTTAAGATTAGTGAAGAAGCAAACTGAGAGCTGGGTGGAGGAGCAGTTGCCTCATGGAGCCAGTCTTCTGCTGTTAAGTGAGAAAGGTGTGTGGTGAAGAAATGAATGTACTTGGTTCCCCTGCAGATCTCTTGGTCATGGCCACGTGTATCACCGATGTCCTGGTATGCCCAGGCGATCGCTTCCTTCTCATCCCTGCAAGAGGAAACAGGACTTCAGGGAACTCATCAGCTATCTTAGGGGATTTTGCTAATAACCATCACCTCTGTGCTTCACAACAGCTCTTGCAGGCTCTGTATTTCCTCGTTCCTGGATTTTTAGTCTTCCAGATAAGTCATAGCTGTAATTAATCTGATACAACTGCTATAAAGTTTGTTGGTACTTCACTGGGAGGCTTGCTTTTTCCTCCTTTTATTTCTGGCAGTTAAGTAATTGATTCCTTGGTAACACTGCATTTAAAAGCAGTAGATATGGTATCTTGGGGACTGTCAAATGACTAACATGGCTTATAATTCCTATAGGTAATAATGTGCTAGAGAAATCACATATATCATCTCTGTGTTCTGTTCCTTGCTGCACACAGACAAGGAAGAAGTGCCCAGAGTGCCACAGTGATGTGAAGAAGCAGAGACTAATCCAAGTTTTCTTCTGGTCATAATCTCACTGACAGAAAGGGTGAGTGCTCATGTTGGCAGGAGGAAATGTCTGTGCTCAGGCTCCCAACCTGAACAGCAGCAGGATGAAGGTTCATTTAAATCTCTTTGATCCTTGGCTCTGGATTAGGTGCCCTGCACCAACATGTACCGCTTCTTCCTACAAAGGTGATCAAGTCTGAAAGGTCTGTCTCCTTCACTGCTGGCAGGAGACAAAGCACAATGTTGTTCTCTGTTGAAACTGAAGTTAATGTCGGCTTTGTATTCGCCTGTAAATTCTACTGTGGCCACTCTGAGGCTGAAATCTTACACCTCGGAGGCGGCTGTTGTTCATGGGCCCCTCAGGTAATATCAGATCCTGGAAAAACCCCAGCAGCAGCACTACAGTGGAACTGAGCTGGCTAAACACAGAGGCCAGACAACCCATCCTGACTGAATTGGTGTTCCTGGAAGAAATGATTCACATTCACAGAAAGGATTATTTTAAAAAAAAAAACAACCAACACAACAACCCACCAGATTCCAGTGGTTGGATGGTGAGCAGAAACCCTCCCCTGCCTCTGCTGTGCACCTTCCATCCTGCTGGGAGCTTTGGGAACTGTGCTCCTAAGGAGGCTTTGTTTTCTGGTCAGTGCTTCCCTTGTGGCTGTGTTATCTGAGGTTTACTTTCTAAGAAGAAAGAAGGAACTAATTGAACTGAAACCTTTATAAAATCAAGTTAGATGAATTAAAAAAACCCCAGTTCCTTAATACATCCACTCTCTGTGAGTAGTGGGTGTAAGTGGTTAACCTGAAAAATGGTATCAATTTTAACTTGTCAGTAGCTGCTGTAAAGTCAACTGTAAATAAAACCATTTTTGTCTTAATTGGGCTTTGAGTTTGGGTTTTAATTTTTCCCAGCTGTAAAAACATTGGGCATGGAGTCCTGGTGGTGCTGATGGGGACCTGGAAAGGGTCTTACTGTGGGGGGTTCTCACACTGACATGGTCTTGTTTGACAGAAATGGGCAAAGGATTCTAATTTTCCCTTGCTGATTAGTTTTGGAGTTCCTGTGATGGCAGAAACACTTCACAGAGCACAGAATTTGCTGGGAGAATTAATCCCACCCTGATCTTAAGGGAGTGTTTTTCCTCAGCCTCTACATGGGCTTTGGGGCAGTGGAATCTTGGGAAAAAATTATGTTAACTCCAAAAGCAAGCTGCACTTGAACAAAGATTCTAAGGTTCTTATTTCCCCTGGTTATAGAGCCACAGAAATCTGGGGGGGGTTTAGATTGGAATCCACTTGATGCAGAAACAACCCAGTAGTGTGTGTGCTGCTGAGCCTCATGTGTGTTAACCTGTGTGTGTGCACGTCAGGGCTCACTGCAGTCAGGCTCTCAGGAGAAAGTGGGGGTCTTAATTGGTGGTGGAGCAGGAGCTTTCTGTACTTCATTAACTAGTAATTAGAAATAGTGAACGTTCAGACAGGAGCAAAGGTAATGTTGGGCTGGAGTGTGTTCAGACATGGTTAAATCTGGATGAATTTTGCCTTCTCTCTTGTATCCATCCAGTGCTCCACTGATAGTGGCTCATTCCTGAGAGCAACAAATAATGCAGGGAGAGCTGTAGGGACTTGAAACTACAGGAAAATGTGTGTTTCCCTTGTAAAAATGAACAGAAAAGGTTTGGAGCAGTGGTGTTGAGGAGGCAGCAGTGTTAAACCCATCCTCTGAAAGGACTCCCAAGCCCTGTGGCTGCTTTGTGTTTAGTGATGGACAAGCTGCACTCTGCTGGGCTGAAATCTTGCTGGAGACACAGGGGAGAGTCTGGATTCCTAAAAACAAGGCAGCTCCACACCTGAACCACGCTTCGTTTCATGTGTTGGTCCGGGGTTGAGGTTGCCCCTTCAGAAGTTGTGCCCCAAGTGTTTTATTATCTTCTCTTCTGACCAGCAGTGACCACGAGGAGTATTATGGGAGGTAAGAGGGAAACACGGTGCTCTGGGGGAAGCAGCCAGGCTGAGGTTGATGATTTGCTGTTGGGAGCTTTGGGGCAACCCAAATTCTCCATGTGGGACATGGCTCAGAGCTGGTGCTGAACAGGTCCCTGTGGCTTCTTTTACATGTTTGGTTTGACTTCTCAGCGTGTTCCCTCAGCTGGGGATGGGATGGGATGGGATGGCTGGGCTGAGCTGAGCTGAGCTGAGCTGAGCTGAGCTGACTGAAAGCTGGGGGTGGTGAGCAGTAAGCTGCTCTTTAGTGGGGAGAGCTCAGTGCCTTTGTCCACTCTGCAAAACCCTCTCCCTGGGGAGAACTGCAGCTTGCTGCTTGTGCCACTGGAGGGAAACCACAGCACGGGACGTGAGCTGTGCAGAGGGTGTGAAGTGATGGCTTGGTTCAGGTTTGCCCGTTGGAAATGATCTGCCACAGACTAATCACACTGTAGGACCAGGCAAGGCTCAAGGAGACACTGAGGAGGAGGTGTGATTGGCTGTGACCAAGGATGGTTATGTGCTTTTTTTTCCCTCCTCCCTCAACTAGAACAGGTTTTCTGGCAGTGCTTTTCCTTGCCACTGGAACTGTTTTAGTTCTGGAGACTGTTTCTACCTGGGAATGTCTGTTGTTAGTGAGATGGGGCAGAGGAGCTGTGTTAATGGTGTCTTGGTGCCTTCAGGTGATTCACACATTCCTCCTTTTGCTCTTCAGCTGCTGGATCATCTCACTGAAGAGACTTACATGCCTTCACTAGCTGAACCCCTCCAAAACCACCCTGTCCCCACCAGTGGCTCTGCTGGGTGCAGATGGAACTGATTTGGAGTTGTTCTGGGTTTGTGGCAGCTGGTCCCCTCCCTGCTGTCAGCACCTCAGGCAGGACAGACAGATGCTCGTGTGTGCTGGTGGTGGGACAGCAGCCAGGCTGCAGGAGGTTGTCCTTGTCCGTGGCTTATCTGCTTGTCACTTGGGTTTAGTTCCAGTAAGGAGCAGAATGGGATGTTCCTGTTCTTCCTGACGTCTCTCAGAGAGGTTTGCTGAGCAGTTTTGCCTGTCAGTTGCCACAATAAAAGGACACGCTGCTGCAACCCTGAGCAGCACTGAGCAAACAGGCTTTTCTGAGGTACTGTCCTTCACCAGGCTTGACTGTAAGCCCAAAGGAACTCCTCTTGCAGGAGAACACAGCTGCTGAGCTCAAGGTCTCTACCCTCCTAGGTCACTGGGTGAGAAGCTCCAGGGCTGTGTTTATACTGCAGCTTCCAGAGTGTCCTTACCTGGCTTAGGGCTCATTACCAGAGCAGAGATGGGACCTTTGGCCCTTCCCCTTCCGAGCTCTCCAACCTCAGCCCAGCAGCTGAGCCCTGTGGTGCCAGGTTGCTCCAGGATCCCTCCTCACACGGGACTTTGCACATGCATTTCCACTCCCCATCTTCCAAAGAAACCTCCAGAGGCTTGAGTGGCAGCAGCTCTTCCATGACCTCAGTACAGTCCTCCTAAATGTGTTTAGAGTGCTGCTTCCTCCCACCCCTGCCCAGCAGCAAAGCTACTTCCAACGAAACCTTGAAGAGGAGGGTCTGCAGGAACCAGCTGCAGTTACCGGTCGTTTGTCATCTAGAAACCAGTGGAATTTACAAGAAGGAGGCACAAGTAATGCAGTATTTATGAAGACCAGAAAGTGAAAACAAGAATTGTTTTAGAAAAATCAGTGTTGCTACGAGTAGAGGAACTGATCCAAACTACCCAGTGCTCAGGTTTTCCTCTCCCCCCCCCTCCTGAATGTTCCTTGGTGATTTTTGGGAAGCAAATGACACAAGCTTATAGATCATGAAGTAAGTGGATATGAATTTCTTCCTTGTCCTCTGCCTTGTAGTGGTCTGACTGTACCTGGAATACTGTTTCCAATTTTAGTGATGTGTCATTGGAAAAAACTCTTCCCATTATTCCCAAATGAAGCTGGAAGGGCTGGGCGAAGAGGCCAAAGGAAACAAGGCAACTGTTTTGTCAGGAAGGAGATGAATTGTGTCTTTGCTTGGAGAAGTGACTGCTGAGGAAGAGTAAGGGATTTATTTGCTTTTCAGATTTTTCTCTGAATATTAGTGAGAAACCTGATTTTGCAAGAGTGGTTTTGAAGAGCAACGCTGCTGGACACCCTGAAGCTCTCAGAAGTGTGAAGTGATGCCCTGTGTGGGGAAATGAATCACAGAATCACAGAATCTTAGGGGTTGGAAGGGACCTCAAGAGATCATCGGGTCCAACCCCCCAATGAAATCACAGCCATGAGAATATGATGCTGAACTCCTTTCCTAAGCTACCTCCCCGTGGCCAAGTCAGTACTGAGTCGAGTTGTTGCTTTCCAGTCACCCCACAAACCCTTTCTGGGCAGCAGCTTGGTAAGTCCAGGCAGAAAAAGGTTCATTGAAGAATCATAGAATGGCAAAGGTTGGAAGGGACCCCAAGGGTCACAGAGCTCCAACCCCCTGCCACAGGCAGGGACACCAACCTCAGGCCTGGAGCTACACAAGGTTGCCCAGGGCCCCATCCAACCTGGCCTTGAACACCCCCAGACACGGGGCACCCACCCCCTCTCTGGGCAGCCCCTTCCAGCCCCTCACCACTCTCTCTGTAAAAAACTTCCCCCTAATATATAATCTAACCCTTCCCTCCTTCAGCTTTAATCCATCCCCCTTGTCCTGCCATTGTCTGTCCTTTTAAACAGTTGATTCCCCTCCTGTTCCTCTGGTCCCCTCAGGGACTGGCAGGCTGCAATGAGGTCCCCCCGAACAGCCCAGTAGGATGATGCCCTTTCCTTAAAAGCAGAGGGGGTCTGGGGCAGCCCTTCCTCTCCCATGGACATGGCATTTCACTGTAAATCTGACAAACTTTGGTCACTGTTGGACTGGGAGCACGACGAGTTGGTGATGCCAGGCTGCGGTGCGGCGAGGAGCTGCATCTTCAGAGCTCCCTGGTGTGGGGTGCATCCCTCCTGGCTGTTAGGAGTGGGGTACAGGCACTGCTGGGAGGTGGCATCATGTGTCCCCTGCGTGTGCCTTGTCCCTTTTGTGGATTCCTCCATGCGTGGAGCGGTGCAGGGAGGTGTCCTTAGCGGGCAGCACGAGAACAGGGGCTGGTGTGGTTTGGTGGTTTTCTTTCAACTGGAGCAGAGCACTGAGGGCTGGAAGAAATGAAACCATTCCGATCACTTTTGAGCAATCCCTTTTACAAACAAGCAGGCATGACTCTTCATCAGTTTGCAAAAGGCTAGATGACCTGGTATCTGTTGCAGCTTCTTGGAAAAGTCTAGATGTGTCAGCAAGAGGGCTGATAACAGGCTGGAGAACCATGTGAAAGCCATGGTAGGAAAACAGGCATCAACTCTCTGCCTACCCCTAAAGGGAACGCACTGCTGCTGTGCTAAGGCTGCTCTGGAACACCAAGTCATCCTCAGATGGGCTGAGCCTTGGACAGAAGAGGTCTGGCTTAAATTACCCCTCCTGGGTAAGCTGCAGCGTGGGGGCTTCATGCTTGTCAAGCTACCAGCCAGTTTCACCCAAAAGAAATACCCTCAGGAGGATGTGTCTCAGTCTCAGGGGAATGCTGGAGATTAATTGATACATTTAATCATGGAGATGATGCATACTGACGAAGCAAAGCCCTGGTTGTCCTTGGCTTGGGGACTATGCCAAGAGGTATTAACAAATCATCAGGGTGGCTTTGGGGAGTTAGAGGTGAGTAAATAAGCCAACAGTGAAGTTAAAATCCAATTTAGAGGAGTCTGTGAAACGAGCCCATCACCTGCTCTGGGCAGAGAGCAGGTCCCTGTGTCCCAGGCCCTACCCCCCACTTACTCAACACTGTTCTCAGACCAAACCCTTGAGCCCCTTTGATTCCAGCTGGAGTCCCTTTAATCGTGATGGGCAGAAATGGTTCTTACTGGAAGGAGCCTCAGATTCCTTCTGACCACTGGGGTTTACTTCTACCCCAGAGCTGAAACCTGGGTTTGGCTGGCTTGCTTTGTAAACCGTGGCTTTGGCTATTGCAGGTTGGATCTTTGCTCTTAACAGTGTTAAAGCCCAAGATAATCCCTGGCTGGGGCAGGGGAGCAGATCCAGTGACCGACAGCTGGAGGTGAGGCTCGTTCTGGTGCTGGAGAAGGCAAATGCTCGAATGTTGATCCTCTGTGAGGATGTGTGAGCTGCTCTGGCTGCTGGGGAGGAAAGCCTCCCCCTCCTCTGGCCTCCCCCTCCTCTGGCCTCCCCCTCCTCTGGCCTCCCCCTCCTCTGGCCTCCCCCTCCTCTGGCCTCCCCCTCCTCTGGCCTCCCCCTCCTCTGGCCTCCCCCTCCTCTCGCCTCCCCCTCCTCTCGCCTCCCCCTCCTCTCGCCTCCCCCTCCTCTCGCCTCCCCCTCCTCTCGCCTCCCCCTCCTCTCGCCTCCTCCCTCCGGCTCCTTTATGTTTGCAGGGACATTGCACTGGCTGTCTGAGCCTGGGGTCTGGTCCTGCCTCCTCCCGGGTACCTGGGCAGGGGGTCCCAAAAGTCAGCGCCTCCCCCGCCGTGCTCCTGCCAGGAGAAGCAGCAGCTCTGAGCCGGCTTCGGGAAACCCCTGGAAATCGGGAGATTGGGGGGTTAGTGCCCTGATGGGGTATGAGGAGGGAGGGGGGGCTCCCACCCCCGAGCAGCGGCTTTGCTAGAGCAGCCCCAGCCCGTTCTCAGCGCCAGTCCCGAACCAGCGGGGCTGCGTGTTGGGGTGGGGGGCAGAGGAGGGGGGGTCGCACACCGTGCCCCCCACCGGCGGGAGCCCCGTGTCGCTACTGGGAAGTTCATTAACGTTTCCAGCCGGGGAACGGCGCCGTCCGCGGGGAATTTCCCCGCCTTTCCCCGGCCGATAAAGCAGATGCTCGCGGTGCCGCGGAGACCCGCGGCCGTGCGCTCCCACCTGCCTCCGCGCCCGCGCAGGTACGGGCGGGTCCCCGCGCAGGGAGCCCCGCCGCTCGGGAAACGGGACGGGAGGGAAGCGGCACCCGGCGAGCGCCGGGCTGCGGCCGTGCAGGGGGAGCGGAGCCCGTGCCCGCCGCGCCGGGAGCCCGGGAGGGGGTGAGGGGGCCGGGATGCCGCCGGCCGCTTGCGTAAGAGGGGTCTTTCCCTTGGGGCCGGGGCTATAAAGGTGCTGCCCGGCGAGGGGAGCGGCGCGGAGCGGCACGGTGAGGGCTGGGGGAGCCGCTCCCGGGGGGTGGGGTGGGGTGGGGTGGGATGGGATGGGATGGGATGGGAAGAGGGGGGGAGCAAGGGCGGGCAGCTGCGCCGGGGGGGTGGGATGGGGCCGGGGGGGAGCCCTCGGGTGCTGCCCCGCCACCTCGCCCGTTTCTACTCCCTCCTTGGCGGCGGCTGCCGGTCCCCGCCTGCTCCCGCTCTGGGGGTGACTTTCCTCCTCCGAACGCTTACGCATGTCGGGGCGATGAGTGCGTCAGGAGCATGGCCACAGCCTTCCACCGGCGAGCCGGTCCTCTGCCACGCTATAAGACTCTGCTCCTGTCCCCGGGCTGGGGAGAGCTGGCATCTCCCCCTCGGAAGAAGAGCTGCTTGGGAAGCAGACGGGAAAACTCCGCCTCTCCTAACAGTACCTGTCTCTCTCTCTCTGCTCCGAAGCTGGGCGGCTGGATCAGCACCGCTACTACAGAGAGAAGCTCCGACCCCGCTGCCAGCCTCCGAGGAGCCCCCTCTTCTCTCCAGGTTTCTTATCACGACCCTCGGAAGCCCTCGGTGCTATGCTATTCTGTCACGTGCTGGATAAAAGGCATCCATCCAAGGTAACGTGCCATCTGCTCCTGAGGCTGGGCTGACGTGCTGGGAGAAGGACAGGGAGGGTACATGACCCTCTGGTCCTGTGAACCAGCTCCTTGGATCTCTGAAAAATAAAAGGTTGGAGTTCCTATGGGCCACGCTTGTCTCTGCTACTTTTTCTCCTGCTTCTCGAGCTGCAAAGGGCTTCCCCAAACGGTGGGGATGCAGCTGGGGTGGGAAAGAGGAGGACAATGTGCTGGGGCTGCTCTTAGTGCTGGGAGAGAGAAAAGGGGTTGTGAAGGCAGCACAAAAGGGGGTTGAGAAGCATCATTTGGGAAGGGCAAGTTGTGACCTGGGATGGCAAATGGAGGGTGATGGGGAGGCAGGTGGGGGTCAGCGGCTGGTCCCTGGGACCATGGTTGCTTTGCTGCTGTGGCTGGAGAAGAGCACAAGGTGGGAGAATAACTTATTCCATCCACTACAGGAGCGAGTTGTGTAACACAGCAGCTGTGTTTGTCGAGCTAAGGGCTCCTTGTTCTCTCTTCACTGCAGTGGATGTTTGCTCCTCTCCTCCTTTTCCTGGCTGAGCTCGGCTGCAGCGCCCAACCCACCTACCAATGGAAGGATGCTGTGACAAATAAGAAGCTGACCTGCCAGCAGTGCCCACCGGGGACCTTCGTGGCACAGCACTGCACCGGGGACAGACAGACGCTGTGCGAGCCCTGCCCGGATTTGCACTACACACAGTACTGGAACTACCTGGAGAAGTGCCGGTACTGTAATGTCATCTGCGAGGAGAAGCAGGTGGAGGTGCAGCAGTGCAATTCCACCCACAACCGTGTCTGCCAGTGCCAGGAGGGCTACTACTCAGAGATGGAGTTCTGCATCCGGCACTCCGAGTGCCCGCCGGGCCACGGCGTGGAGAAGCTGGGTGAGTACCTTAGCTGGGAGGCTGTGGCAGCAGTGTGCATGCTCCTGAGGCTCTCATCACACCCCAAAACCTCCACTGGTGACAGAAATCGAGGAGAAAGCAGGCAATGACTGCCCACAGCCTGACACTGCTCCCTTTCTGCTTGCCAACGCAGTGCTGCTCCCGCTGACGTCTGAAGCTGCTCCTGGCTTCTCTTTCATGGAGCGGTTTGTTTGGGGTTTTTCCCTTGCTTACACTTTGAAAAGCTCTGAAATCCCCCAGCGCCACGCTGAGCTGGGGTGCAGCAATCCCATCTCACCCGCCTCACCTGCCGCAACAGGCAGAGCCCGGCTGTGATTCACCCACCCCCGGAGCAGCAGCTCACCCTGCCAGGGCTCTCAGCAGGTGGAAAGGTCCAAGGGGCTCCTGCTCCTTTGCCTGCTCCTTCCTCCTTGCAGGCAGTTAGCCAAGGAGCTGGGAATGCTAATTATCTGGACTTGAAAAGGGCTGCTAATGATGCAAGGGAAGGGCTGGCGAAGGCATGTAGCTCTGGGGCTGGGTTTTGTGGGATTTGTTGAGCAATTTGGAGAGTCCGTGTTTAAAACGTGAAGCAGATACGTGGGCAGGTTCCAAACAAATAAAATCAGCCTGGTTTTGATTCCCATCTGGGGGCGATTCACGAGAGCAAAACCCTGTCCCCTGGTGAGACGTAAGTCGTGAGGGATTTAGGGGGGTTGTTTTTCAAGGTTTGGCTGTTCCCTTGGTTACCCCCATTCGTAGGCGTGAGGGACAAGTTGCCTACGAGCGGGTTCCCCTGTCGCTCTCCCCTGAATCACCAAGGACCATGTTCTGGCTGGAGAGCTGGGTATCATCAAACAGCACGGGCAGCATCAGTGAAACCAGCGTTATCCTGCTTCATGCTTTGAAGTGTGGAGGCTTCTCAAGTCCTTCCATACATCACGGAATTCCAGGGGTTGGGAGGGCCCTGCAGAGCCCAAGGGGTCCAACCCCCTGCCAAAGCAGCTCCCCAGCTCATATTGCACAGGGCGGCGTCCAGACGGGGCTGGAATCTCTCCAGAGATGGAGACTCCACACCCCCTGGGCAGCCTGTCCCAGGGCTCCCTCACCCTCCCTGGGGAAAAGTTCTTCCCCAGGGTGCTGGGGAACTTCCTATGCTCTCTATACATGGCAGAGGAGACCTCCAGACTCCCAGGACAGAGGAAAAATACCTGTTGTCTTTGGCTGATGCTGATGGGGAATGATGGCACCCCACCCCTAGATCTGAACTCCACATCAAGGATGGAGCATCCAGCATGGGTGGGCAGAGCCCCCAGGCTGCAAGTGCTCCTGTCTGGATGAGGAAGCTGTGGACCCTGATTGGGGGCGGTGCCTGGGGGGCTGTGGGCAGGCTTTGCTGACTTGGAGTGTTTGATCCCTGTGAGGTTCCTCTGGGGACAGGGGCTGGTTTAGTTTGATTTCCCATTTCCAAACCCTGATGTGGGTGTTGGGGTTGGAGCTGGCTGGGATGCCTCCCAGGAAGGGCAGAGCAGTGACCTGCAGCACGTTGCTCTTGAGCAGGCGTACGATGAGGAGGTGAAAACGGGTGTGAAATTTGCTGTCATCAGCCTGTTCCTCCTTCTCCCAGACGATGGGCAAGACACCCTGGTGCAATCTCCCTCACGTGGCACCGTGCCTCAGGCCTGGCCCCGAGCCTGGCTGGGAAACTGCAGCGCTGCAGAAGTGAGCAGAGCTTTCACCTTCTCAGTGACTTTTACTTTCACTTGGCCAGGAGCCTCCTGACTCTGCTGTGAATCAAAAGGCTGGTTTGGCACCCGGCTCACCCGTAGCCCCAGCTGGGTCACCTGCCCAGGAGGTGGCTGCCTTCTGCAGCAGATGAGATCACAGGATCACTTAGGTTAGAGAAGACCTTTAAGATCATCAAGCCCAACTATTGACCTAGCGCTGCCGAGCCCACCAGCGATCTCCTCTTGTGTCCAGAGACTGGTGACAGTTTATCACCACGTGCCACAAGCTTTGGATTGGGAGACAACCAGGGAAGGTGCTGCTGTTTGTTGTACAAGAGGGGACACGCTTCCCAGGCAGGGAACCATCGTTTCCAATGCTCCAGTGGTGCCTCAGTCCCAGCTCCTGCTCCCTTGCTGGTTTGTCACCCCGTGCTGACAGCCACCTTGCCTCCCCGTGCGCAGGTACCCCCTTCCAGGACACCCAGTGCCGCCCCTGCCCCCGTGGCTTCTTCTCTTCCTCCAACTCCAGCACCAAGCCGTGCCAGCCACACCAGGACTGCGAGCAGCAGGGGAAGGTGACCAACGTGCAGGGCAACCAGTACCACGACACCCTCTGCACCTCCTGCAGACTGGGGAGGAGCAACAGCACGCAGGGACCAGGTGAGCCATGGGGAGGGGGTTGATGTTGGGACCAGAGTCCCACCGGGGCGAGAGGGAACTTTCTGGCCACTTTCATCTACTTAGATGCAGACTGAGGTGGAGCAGCTTGAAAAAACATGGAGTGCTCCATAATTAATAGTAATTACGGATAAAATACAGGCTGGCTGCCTTCCCTCCCTGCTCTGGAATCGATCCCATGGGGCAGGGTGCTGGGTTTAGGCGATGGGCACAGCTGAGCCAGAGCCGGCACGGGCACCTTGCTCACCGGCCACACACAGCTGGTGGTGAAACCCTGCCAGTTCTTACCGGTGACTGGGGTAACTGGGGATGCTGGGACATGAGGACAGTTTTGGCAACACTTTGGCTGTGACTGCTAGATGGCAGCGATAGCGGATGGCTGGCAGTCATGTAAATAGATGCGGTTTGAAGGGCTGATCCACCCAGCCCTGCTCCTGGCGTGCCGCCCGCGCTCGCTTCTCCTGGGCTTTCAACCTGGTTTCCAGGAAGCTTTTATCGTGGCTGTAAGCTTGTCCTGTGCAGACTGAACAGAGCAGAGTCCGAAGTTCATCAGAGGCTCAACGTAGGGTGGATTTTGAACTGTCAGGTGAAAAAGTAGAGCCCTGTGGTGTCAGCTGTCCCTGTGACAGTGTGAAGGTGGCATTGAGCATCAGTGGAGGCTGAAGGTTGGGCAGGAGCTGCCAGCGAGCACAGACAGGGCAAAGGGCTGGCTCTGGGATGCTTTGTAACGAGTTATGGGATAGGACAGGGACTGAAAACCATCTCAAGGGCCTGATGCCAACTGAGATGAGGCAAACAGATGTTTTTGAACCACCTGCTCTATGCTGAGCATCCAGCCAAGATACCCAGGGCACAAATGCAAGGTGACTGACCAGGGTGCTGGTGAACCTGCACCCTTGGACTTCCAAAAAAATATAAAACAAAATCAATGCTAGAACCATAGACCAGCCCAGGCTGGAAGGGGCACAGTTCATCAGTCCAAACTTTCATGGGAAAGGGAGCCTGCATGAGATTATCCAGTGCTGAAAACCTCCTGAAAACCTCCAGCTCCGGGGACTCCACTGCATCCCTGGGGAAGTTTTCCCAGTGATCGACTCTTCTCCCTGGAAAAAATGAATTTCCTCCACCGCAATGAAGCTTGAGCTTTGATAAGATCCCCTCCTCCTCCTCTGTGGTGGTGGCACAGCAAGTGTGTGAGAGGAGCTCTTGCCTTTCCATCCACTCCTGGCACAGCCAACGCTGGGCATTGCTCCTTCCGAAGCCTGACTCACACCACGAGCTCCTTGCCAGGAGCGTGATGCTCCCACTAGAGAGAGGAGATGGAAAACTCTGTCATCAGCAGGACGCGGTCCCGGGAAGGGAGGGCGGGCGGTCAGGTGAGCGCGGTGTCAGCAGCACGTGCGCTGACGTGAGCTGCCGCTCGTTGGGCAACAGCACCCAGGGCCAGGCCCGGCTCTCAGCTATTTATAGGCCTGAGGAGGCCCGTGAGCGGCAGCAGCGAGGGGTATTTTTAACTCTGGCTCGTCATGATGTCACTCCGGAGGCGCGTGGGGAAGCTGCCTTCCTCCCTGTGGCCTGGGGAGCTGCAGGAGCCATGAGATGTGAACCCCAGGTTTGCAGGAGGGGCAAGGCCCAGGCAGGGGACCCCGACCCACCCCACTATAACCAGTGGAACTGTTCCCAGTTCCCAGTGGCACCCTTCTCGACTGAATAATCTTTTGGCCTTTATCTCTTCAAAGTTCTTTGTGATGCTGGTCTTAGACCCTTAGAACCTTAGAATCTTAGAATCTTAGACCCTTAGAATCTTAGACCCTTAGAATCATAGGGGTTGGAAGGGACCTCAAGAGATCATCAGGTCCAACCCCCTGCCAAAGCAGGCTCCTTACACTGGGCGCTCTCCAGCAGAGCTTTAACCAGGTGGGACTGGCTCTGTCCCAAAGCCCTGTTCTGGGCTGCACCCAAGGCTTGTCCTGTCCCAAGATGTAGAAATTTGTGTAGGAAAATGGGAACTTTCCGGAAAAATAATGCATGTGAACCCTTCACCCTGATTTCTTCAAGGTTTTCTGGAGTTTTCCCGCTCCCCAGCAGGGCAGAGCATGGAAAAGGTGTATTTACCTTGCTCAGAATTCCAGGAACTCTTGCACATTGTTTCCTGGCTGCCCCATAGGGAGCAGGACACTGCTGGGAAATTTGGCTGGTGGTGAGGGCTTGACCCAGCCTTCCAGGGCAGTTTGCTGGCAGGGATGGGCCTCAGACAGTTAAGGATGCCCTGTTTGGTGCTTTCCTTCTCCTTCATCCTTCCAACCTCATTTTTTCCCCTTGCAAAATGCTGAACTCTGACCCAGCCGTTCCCCAGGCACCATGAGCCACCTGCTCTCCCCCTTCCCCCTTGGTTTAGGCAAAGGATGAGCCTGTGGGCTGCATCCTGGGGCAGGGACTTGTGCTCTGCCTGGGCACCCGTGTCTGTGAGCAGTGCCCAGCTCGTGGTCATGTCCCTGTGTGGCCACAGGGGGTAAAACACCCTCCCAAATCGGGAAGTTGGACTGTGGGTGGCAGGTTTCCCAGCCAGGCTCACTGGGCTGGGACCCCCCAGAGCAGCGCCCGGGTGAGGACGATGCCATACAACCACAGGCTGGGTTGGAAGGAACATTTAAAGCTCATCTAGTCCAACCCTCCCACAACAGGCAGGGACATCTTCAACAAATCAGGTTGCTCAGAGCTCCATCCAACCTGACCTTGAATGTTTCCAGGGATGGAGCATCTCCCACCTCTCTGGGCAGTGGGAGAGGCTCGGGGGGGGCTGTGCCCTGCTCTCCTGGTGTCCCATGGTCACCTACCCTCTAACCTCCAGGTGCTTTTCTCCCACCAGCTGTAGGGGATGACGACTGTGAGCAAGCCATGATAGACTTTGTGGCGTACCAGAACATCCCCATCAGAAAGCTGAAGCGCCTGCAGCAAATCTTGGAGCACTCCCCTAGGAAGCAGGCTCCAGAGACTCGGGCAGCCATCCAGGAGAAGTTCAGGGCTTTCCTCATCCACCTGAAAGAGGGGAACTACGAGGTCACCAAGGAGCTGCTGGACGCGCTGCGGGTTGCCAAGCTGCACTCCATAGAGGAGAAGGTCCGCGAGCGCTTCCTGCTGCCCTGAATGAACTGAACTTTGCTGGTGCTTTTTGTTTTGTTTTGAGTTTGTTGTTTGGGGTTTGTTGGGTTTTTTTTTTTTGTTTGTTTGTTCTCTTCTGTGGTTTCATTAATTTATTAATCCTTCCAAACCTAACTTGAAATGCAGCGTTAGGGATGAGTGATGGGGCAGAGTTAAACGTGCCGTGGCGGCTGCGGCCGGTCCTGCTCCGTGTGTGGGTGTATCGCTGCCTCCGGGATGGGATGCTGTGAGCAGCAGCATCCCTGTGCCAGCAGCCAGTGCAGCCCCTGGGTGCTGATTTTCCAACAAACAAAGGTCAATACTTTATCAGAAGAGAAACACATGTGGCCAGGCTCATTTTTACTGGGGAAGAACCCAACTCCTCCTTTTTAGACAACTGGTTTGGTTTAAACTGTGTGGTTTGTTTGTTTGTCTGTTTGGGGGTGTTTTTTCCAGCTATTTAACAGTGTTTCCCTCAGTGGATTCACTCACATTTATTTGTCATGCTTTGTTTTGAGAGAGGAGTTTCCTGCTGAGGCACATGGGGGTGTAGGATGCCCTGAGGTCCCTGGTACAGCCGGCTTTACATTTGTTACTCAACTACCTGGTTTTATACTGTGTGTGAGAGATGCTTTCTAAAGGAAGAAACCAAAGAGGTTATTTTATTATACAATTCTCTGTTACCCATGTCTTTTCCTAGTCTCATTTGGAGGAGAGAGGTGGTGGTACAAGTCCCATACCGTTATCTGTCAGTTCCCATGCCCCTTGCCCACTTTTGGCATGTGCTTCAGCCCGTGGTCCCACAACATCAGTCACCCACATGACACAGCAGCCCACTAAAAACCAGCCTTCCTGAGCCATGGTGAGGCTGCATCTGAGCAGGATGCAGCCTGTCTGCCTCTGGATTTGCTGCTAGCACGGCTAGGGTGAAGCTCACATCTCTTGTGTCAACCTGATCGTGTCACCCTGAGCCCCAGGTCTGTCTCTGGACTGAACCTGGTGCTGTGGCCAGCAAAGAGGTGCTTAGTCAGCCAAGAGCTGAGCCTTGGGGAGCCTGTGCTGTCTGCAGGGAAGGTTTTTTTTAAGCCTCACAGATGTCACGTAGGGAAGTCAACAAATGTGACCCTCTCAGGCATTTCCCAGCCTGTGGCAGTGATGACACAGAGCCTACATCTTCTGCTTTGGATGGGTTTGGCTTTTTTATAGCTCCTTTTCTTGCTGAGTAGTTGCCAGGAATAGTTTGTGGTTCAAAAGACAAATGCTTTTTTCCCCAGCTAGGAGCTGCTAAAAGCGCTCCGAAACATGTGCTGTGTGGAAGGGCCCCCACACTTCCCTTCCCTGAGGAAGGCTGACATAACTGAGGAGAAAGGGGATTTTACTGCCCACAGACCCACCACAGGCTCTTCCTGCTGCAGTGACACATGGTTTGTCCACCACAGGCTGGATGGACGGGGCTGGTTCTGGCCAGGGCAGCATTTGCCTCTTCACAGCTCCTCAGGGCCCTGGATGTCTGCTTGGATCTGCCAGCTGGGCACCCCAGGCTCACAACTGGGCACCCTGGTTTTGGGCTCTGGGGATGAGGCAGTTCAGTGGCCCTGGCTTCACCCTGGGTCAGTTCAGCCAGGGATGAGGAGCAGCAGGTGGCTGAAAAGCAGCAGAGGGGACCCTTCAGCCTCACCTCTGCGCTGAGCCAGGGATGAGCCTGGCTTTGCCAAGCCTGGCCTTGAAATCCTCCCAGGGAGGCTGCACAAGGGACTGTAACTCCCCTTCCCAACCCTCAGTTATCACCAAGTCTGATCCCTGCCCTGCAGAGCTGCTTTATTCCGGGTGCTGCAGGTCAGTCCCCAGGCACAGCTTCATTCCCAGTCCCTCAGCAGCAGCATCCTGCTGATGGCCCAGTCCAGGAGCAGGGGACAGGGGGGTTTCCATGGGAGTACTGGGAGAAACAAAGTTCTGCTGCAGTGTGGGAAAGGCAGGATGCCTGGTGCTGCTGGGTCAAAGGCTGGAGCAGCTGGAGCCTCTGGTCCTGCTGCACTGCAGTTAGTCCTGACTCAGTGCGAAGGATTTGGTGTCCTTGGTTTAAAGGAGAAGAGGAATGGAGGGTTGTTAGAGTAGGAGCTGCCCCACACCACCCTGGCTTCTTCAAACAGGGATTTTTTTCCATGAGACTTGGGGAGGGAGAGAGAATGAGAATATTAGTGGCAAGAAGCTGGTTGTTGTTGTTATCTTGGATGCTGCCTTTTCTGCATGTTTTTTTTTGTGATAGATGTCAGTCCTGAGATGGAAGCACCCATGGGGCACTGTGGCTGAGCTCTTGGGACACCCTGTGCCACCCTTGGAGCTTGCTGTCCGTCTCACCAGCAAGGCAAAACCTGGGGTGTGGGCTGGAGGTCTCCATCAGCTGCACAGCAAGCCCAAAGGCAGCCAGCTCCCAGCCCCAGGGCTCCCAGCTGAGCTGTGGCTGCTCCCTGGTGACTTCTGGGGGCTGCAATGTGGCTGGGGGCACATCAGGCACCAGCAGAGGTTAAAGCAGAGCGGCTGCAGTTCAGCTGTGCCCAGTCCCATGCTCACCTCCCCATGCCAACACACTGAGCGATGCCAGAGCCAAGCATCTGACAAGCACAGCCCGGGCAGCGACCCCTGCTCCCCCTGAGCACGCTCCTCACTGGACGAGAGACTGGGAAACATCTTTCCTGATGGATGCTGGCACAGAGGAAGGGTGTTTGGTGAGTGTTTTGATGGGTTTTGGGGGGTCTATTTGACATTGTGAGTGCTTTGTCACATCTGGCCAGCAGCCTGCACGGATCCTTTGTCCCTCCAGATACCGTGGCTGCTCTCACAGGCTTGCTCCCACCCAGAGGTCTGCAGGAGCTTAGACCCCAGAGCTGAGGCTCCGAGGGGTCACACCCCCCCCATGTGTAGGTGGTGAGAGGGTGAGGAGAGCAGCCCAGCTCCTCCTTGTCTTCCTGAGAAGCGGTGCCTCGCTCAGCCCCTGCAGCATGGAGTGTGGGTCACCCATGTCTGACACCCCCCACCCCCTCCAGGGACAGAGATGATGGGTGTCTGTCACCCACCTGCCGTGCCAGAGCGTGCTGAGGGACACAGAGCCCAGCTCTCTGGAGCAGGAGGATGGCTGAATGACCTGGCCTGTGCCAGGTGAGCTCTGCGCTGCCAGGCTCCCCCAGCCATCGGCCAGTGTGACCAGGCCCGAGGGGCTGGGGAGGGCAGGTGATGCCCTACACCACCTGGCTGCTCCATGACTTGTTCTTCCAGAGACCCCTCATGAGCCCCCTGCATTGTTACCACACTCCACTGAGGTGGCTTTTGACCTGGCCATGGCTCGACATGCGTTGGGCTGCCGGTGTGTTCCGACCCAGCGCAGGCAGGTCGGAGTGTCCCTCCAGAGCTGCCCAGGCAGGACACTTTCCAGGCCCTGGTGCCGTTTGCAAGTGGTTTATCAGCAGCACAGGACCTGGCCCCAGACCTTAGTCCAGAGTCTCCCCCCGACCCGCATCCTCCTCGCTTCAAGCTGGTTGGCATTTCTGCACGGCCAAGCTTCTCCTCACATGGGCTCACAGGTAATGTGACAGTGGGGGGATCTTTCTGGTGAATATTGACCTTTACAGCAGCATTCGGACACCTCAGCACGTGAGTCCTCAGGTCCCAGGAAAGGGGCTTTGCTGGAAAAGCCCACGCCAGTGCCACGCAGTGCTGACCCCAGCGCTCCCCACCAGCCTCCCCTGCTCCCCTTCCCACCGCCACACACCCACAGACCAACCTTGGATTAATCCTAAGTTGAATTTAGTTGAAAAGATTGAAATAACTCGAGCGGATAAAACCCCTTCTGGTTTCTACTGAAGTCTCCAAAGCCTGGAGAGAGAAGAGGAACAGTCCCAGCTTCTTCCTGCTAACTTAAATGACTGCTTTCCTTATAAGCTGTGGCTAAGGCCGGGCACATGGTAACACTTAAGCAGGGATGTAGCTCTCTCCCAGGGATGACTCAGATATTTAGTACACAGAAGATGATTTCCCCAAATGCTATGAGCACCACATTGAAAGCCCAAGCCCACGCTGCTCTGAGTTGGCTTTCCCTATCGCTCCGTGCTGTCACAGAGCGGGGCGGGGGGGGGGAAAAAACCCCACCAAACCCCATAACAACAAAACCCTGATGCAAACCTGGTAGTTTACTTAACGAGAGGCACGGCCACGGCGTTACGTCTGTGCCAGGGCTCTGGCTGCAGCCAGGTGTGGCAGTGACTCAGGGCAGCAGCAGCTCCTCCAATGCACGAAACCGCATCGGCAGGAGCTGACTTGCACGTCCCAAGAGCGGTTCGGACACGTTGATGTGTTGGCCCAGCACCAAGGGGGTTGGGTGAGTGATTAACGTTGGCTTAAGGAGTCAGCGGGAGTTTTCTCTAGTGAGGTCACAGGTCGCTGGCTCACACCCCCTGACGTCGGCAAGGAGAGCGGGCATCGCCGCTGGAAACCGAGGGGGGATTTGGTGAGGTGTGTGGAGGGAACGTGACCAGTGCAGACTCATAATCATAGAATTAGAGACTGGTCTGGGTTGGAAGGGACCCCAAGGGTCACAGAGCTCCAACCCCCTGCCACAGGCAGGGACACCAACCTCAGGCCTGGAGCTACACAAGGTTGCCCAGGGCCCCATCCAACCTGGCCTTGAACACCCCCAGACACGGGGCACCCACCCCCTCTCTGGGCAGCCCCTTCCAGCCCCTCACCACTCTCTCTGAAAAGAACTTCCCCCCAATATCTAATCTGACCCTTCCTTCCTTTAGCTTTAATCCATCCCCCTTGTCCTGCCAGTCTCTGCCCTTGAACAAGCTGATTCCCCTCCTGTTCCTCTGCTCCCTTCAGGGACTGGCAGGCTGCAATGAGGTCCCCCCACAGCCTTCTCTTCTCCAGGCTGACCCAGCCCAGCTCCCTCAGCCTCTCTCCAGAGGGGAGCTGCTCCAGCCCTCTGAGCATCTCCGTGGCTCCTCTGACCCCTCTCCAACAGCCCCACATCTTCCTTGTGTTGGGCCCCAGCTCTGGACACAGGATCCAGCTGGGGCCTCCCCAGGGCAGAGCAGAGAGGGACAATCCCCTCCCTGTCCCTGCTGCCACCCCTCTGCTGATGGAGCCCAGGATCCCATCGCCCTTCCCAGCTGCCAGAGCCACTGCTGGCTCATGTTAAGTTCCTCATCCCCCATGACACCCAGGTCCTCCTCCTACTCTTGCTTAGTTCAACCAGACTCCATCCACCCTGGGCGCTGGCAGCCTGGGGTGAAGATGTGTCACAAAAGAAGTCAAGTCACTCTTCTCTCAGCAGCTTTCCCCAGGGTTATGTTTTGCTAGAGGCAGTTCTTTGCCCCCGGGCCTCCCTTGGAGGTGGGTGGTGGGCTGAGCCCTCCAGACCCTGTGGGAGAGGCCTTGGGGAGTGTTAACACACCGAACTTGTTGGAATTTGCCCATTGCTGTTCCAAAGAGGTGCCGATTTTTATCTGCTTTTGAAGCATGTATCCTTTTTTCCTCTAACTGTAGGTTCTTTCTCCTGGGTGTAATCCCCTGGGCTGTGTGCCCAGGCTTTCCCTGCTGAGGCTCATCCCTCCCTGCTGCAAGTGTCGATTCTGCAGTGACCCAATGACAGGACCGAGCTGCAGGTGGCAAGTGCCAGCCATGCTGGGGAAGCAGAGACTGTGAAAGTCATCTGTGTCCAAGAGCAGGAACCAAGGGAGCCAGCAGCAGGGTCCAGGGCGAACTGCCTCATGCTCAGGGTCACCTGAACCAGGATGCCAGAGGATGTGATGTGAGAGAGCACCCTGGGCTTTGGGAGGGAAATGGGTGCTGTGATGCTCGGGATAAAGGCATTGCTACAACCCCCCACCTGGCACCGCAGCGCTGGACCAGCCCCCCTGTGATGCAGCACTGGTTTGCCCTCACACAGACAGCATTTTCCTTTGCTGCAGGAGGGCTTTGTACACATTTGTTTCTGTCTGAGCCTCCCAGGGCTTTCAGGGGACGAAGCCTCAAAACAAGCAGGAGAGGGAGAAGTTGCATCCCTGTTTTTACAGAGAGCAGTTGCTGAGGGGCACCAACCAGCTCCATGGCACTGGTAAGCATGGTGGCTGCACTGGGGCATTGAGCTTGGCTTGCTCTGCCCAGGGCAGGTCTTGTCTCACAGCACCCAGAGCCCTGTGGCTGGGCTCAGCTGCTACCAGCCTGCTACTCACATGTGTCTCTCATCCCTCATTCCCCTGCCCTCCATTCTCCCCCCTCCTCAATTTATAACTTCTCTTCCCTCCAGCATTGAAGGAGCTGCCTGAGATGGGATGTCTCAAGGAGCAAAGGAGAGACGGCACAGCCAACCTGACAGGTACCAGCCTGGGCTGGTGGGACACAGGGGGCTGGGAGGTGAGGGCTGGTGGGACACAGGGGGCTGGGAGGTGAGGGCTGGTGGGACACAGGGGGATGGGAGGTGAGGGCTGGTGGGACACAGGGGGCTGGTGGGACGCAGGGGGCTGGGAGGTGAGGGCTGGTGGAACACAGGGGGCTGGGAAGTGAGGGCTGGTGGGACACAGGGGGCTGGGAGGTGAGGAAAGCAGGCTGCTGTGGGTTCAGTGTGCCAGATAAGGAGATGAGCCGAGTGATCTTGGGCTGAGTGTGGCTCCTGCCCATTAACCTGCACCCAGCCAGAGCTGGGGGAACCTCTGGCTCCTGATCACACTTCTGAATATTTCTCTGGAGGAAATGAGGGGTTTTTTGCCCCATGTGAACCAAAACCAGAACCCAACTGATAAATCCTTTTAATGCAAACAGAAAAACGTTGAGGAGAGGTGTTAATGAAAGGGAAACAGTTTGCTTTGTTGGTATTACTCCTAGTAAGGAACCTCAGATGTTCTGGCAGCCTGATGATCCTGCAGTGCTGAAGGGTCCTGCTTCAGAGCTGCATCCAGACTTGGGGTGCAGTGTGGGCTGGGAGGGGGGGCGTCTCTCCTCCTGCCCCTTCTCTTGCCCACGTTGGTCCCTTGTAAAATGTGATGGGCTTTGTAGGTTCCATGTTTCCAGGCTCTTCAGAGGACTTTGCAATAAGCACCATATGCTGCCTGCTGCTGTGTAAGGAGAGAGCAGGTGCCAGCACCTTTCATCCACGATGGCCCCAAGTAGATTATTTCATAGAATCATAGAATGGTCTGGGTTGGAAGGGACCCCAAGGGTCACAGAGCTCCAACCCCCCTGCCACAGGCAGGGACACCAACCTCAGGCCTGGAGCTACACAAGGTTGCCCAGGGCCCCAGCCAACCTGGCCTTGAACACCCCCAGGGACGGGGCACCCACCCCCTCTCTGGGCAGCCTGTTCCAGCCCCTCACCACTCTCTCTGGAAAAAACTTCCCCCTAATATCCAACTAAACCTTCCTTCCTTCAGCTTTAATCCATCCCCCTTGTCCTGCCATTGGGAGTACTTAGCACCCCGCAGACTTGTCTGGCCAGTGCTGCAGCACTGAGTCAATAGTTAAAAGGGCTCTAGAGGAACACTAGCATGAAATTCAGTCTATTAACCATGGATCCGGTTTCTTGTGGTGGTAACGGAGCACAGCAGGACATTGTTCATGGCTTTCCAGTGCTTGGCCCCAAGCAAGGCCAGCTGTCCTTTACAGAAAAGCTTGCCTTTGCACCAAAAGGCTTTCAAGGTCAGTGACAGGAACTGAACAGGCTCCCATCTACAGCCCATTTTACTCTTTGTTCAGCCATTGTTTGGCTCCCTTGACTTTGCCCACAAGGTATTAAGTCTATAGTGCTCAGGCCTGGGCACTGCTTCCTCTTAGCTTGAATAAAAATAGAATATATTAGTAAACCTTCTATGCCCTTTAGCTTACATCAGGTTTCTGGGAAACACGGTCAGGAAGCTTGGAACGACTACAGCTATAACATCCTTACACAACACCCTGGCTGCTTAGAACCACAAGCACTTGATGTATTATTATCTGGGTCAACATAAAGTAGGAGGCTTCCCAAAACAACTGTTTGCTTACTCTTTAAGAACAATGGCATTTTCCATCTTACACAATGTTTAGGGAGAGGGCTAGAACTGCTGTGCCTCAGTGACTAAGCAGGGGTGGAAATCAGAGACCTCGTAGGGCTGTGTGGATGTGGGGGAGAATTGAGGCATCCCTTCTCACTGCTCAACTGGGAGAGCACCAGGCATCCAACACACCAGGTACCAGTGATGTCCTGTGCTTGGTTTGGGGCTTTCCCAGCTGCGCTGGTCATAGCAGAGCTCTGGTTGTGCTGTAGCTGTAACACAGGGGAGCAGAGTTGGGAAGGCTTGATCCTGTTGCTATGGCAGTGCAGGGAATGACATCCCAGGACACGCCATCAGCCAGGATGGGACCTGGGTGATGTGGGTGCTGCTGCCAAGCCTCAGGTCTGTGGGCTTAAGGCTGGTTTTGACTCTGAAGCATAAGGGGCCAGGTGAAGGGTTGGAGAGCTCAGCTGGGCTTTGGGGACGTGCTCCAATGCCTTTGTCCATCCTCAGTCACATCACAGAGTTTCCCCAATGCTGCTTTCTATTCCTGTCTCTGTACTTCCTCCTGTGATACTGGAGCTTGGTAGGTGATTTATTGGACTTCTCTCCGTCTTCCCAGAACATAAGACAAGGACTCTTCAGTTGGGAAACTTGGAAGATAAGAATAGGAGTGTACATTCCCCACTTCATGACTCTGAACCTGAAAGAACACATCAGCTCTGACAAGATCAGACCCAAGTTCTTCTTTCACCCAGTTTCATGTGCTGTGCACTGACATGATGTCACGCAGGAACAACCTAGCCTGTGATTCAGCACTTCTTGTTTACAGAGATCTCCTGCCCTCTGATACAACAGCTGTACTCACAGGGCAGCTGCTAGGTCTTTCACAGCCCCTGGTGTGAAAGGTCCTGTGATCTTGCCTCTTCTCCATGGAGATGAGCTGTCAAACTTTCCAACACAGTGAGGACGTGGGTGCAGGGGAGGGAGATCCTCGGAGAGGATGGAGCCAAGCAGGATCAGTTGCTTTCAAGTCAGGGATTGTCCTTCCCCAGGTGCCAGCTGCTTTCAGTGCCAGGGCAAAGGCCTGCTGCTAACAGCGTGCTGGGCCATGGATGGGGCACTGTCTGTGCTGCAGCACACGTAACAGAAGTCTTCAGGAGGGTAGCAAACCTCTTGTTACCTCACAGGTCACCTTGTTCCCCAACTGAAAAGCCCATCTGAATGAGCCATGAGCTTTGGTCACAGAACAGGGGCACCCAGTAACACCTTGGTGTGAGGTATGGGGGCTGCCTGTGTGCTCGTTCCACTGGAGTAGGAAGTGAGGAGGTGCTGTGTGTCACAGCTGGTTCAGGGAACAACAAATGCCTTATTCCTCTTTACGACTTATATTTGACAACCCTTGGGGACTGTGTGAGTGTTGAGTGTGACTCAAGAATAAGGCTAAAAGGAATCTCCACATGAGATGGTATCAGGTTATTTGACTTCTGAGAAGTAGCAGAGGAGTTCCTGGCTATGGGTTGGACTGGAACACCAGCAGGGACACAACTGAAGCAACTCTGTGGGTTTCTGTTACAGGAAAGCATTTAAGGATGCTCTTAGTTTTACAAGGAAATTCAGTTTATCCTCAGAAGAGTGCTTCTGCTGCACACTGAAGAGATGTCACAAGGCTGCAGCCAACCTGAGGTTTGAATCAGTTCCCCCAAACGTTTAGCATGACATCCATGCAGCCCAAGGATGTGCTCATCAAATGCCAAAGCTCTTGCTAAACGATGCTGTGCTTGTGGGACACTGGGAGCTGCCTCCCCCAGCTCCTGGCCAGAGCAGCAGTGAGGGCAACAGTTGTGTGGAGCTTCTTGCTTGTGTTTCACACCCCAGGCCTGGCTGGTGGCTGTGATGGTGTCTGTGAGGAACAGGGGTTTGAGCTGGGTGGGTTTAACATCTTCCTAAGTGATCTGGATGATGGGATCAAGTGCACCTGGATGAAGTTTATGGATGATGCCAAACTGAGTGGGGAAGTAGGCATTTTGGAAGGGAGAGGTGCTGTGCAGGAAGCCCTGGGTAGGCTGGAAGAATGGGCTAACAAGAACCTTATGAAATTCAGCAAGGACAAGTGTAAGGACTTGCACCTGGGAAAATGTCATCCAGGAGTGCAGCACAGGCTGGGATCCAGCTGGCTGGAGAGCATCTCTGTGGAGAGGGACCGAGGAATCCTGCAGGACAAGCAGCCCAGTATGAGTGAACAGTGGGCTGCAGCAGCAAAGAAAGCCAACAGAGTGCTGGGCTGCACCAACAAGGGCATCACCAGCAGAGATAAAGAAGTCATCATCCCACTCCACTCTGCACTTGTCAGGCCACACCTGGAATACTGTGCTCAGTTTTGGTCCTCGCTAAACACAAGAGATGTGGACAGGCTGGAGAAGGTCCAGAGGAGGCCCTCAGGATGATCCAGGGACTGGGAAGCATGCTGTGTAAGGAAAGGCTGAGAGAACCAGGCTTGTTCAGCCTGGCGAAAAGAAGGCTCAGGGGAGACCTCACCACCACATTCCAGTACTTAAAGGACAGCTACAAAGAAGATGGAGACCCCCCTTTTTGCAAGGAGTCACATGAAGAAGGGGCAATGGGTACAAGTGACTGCTGGGGAGATTCCAATGGGACACAAGAGGAAAATTTTTCACAAGGAGAACAATCAGCTATCAGAATAATCTCCCTGGGGAAGCAGTGGATTTCCCAACACTGGCCACTCTGAGATTCAGCTGGATGGGGTGCTGGGCCATCTTGTTCAGATGGAGCTTCTGCCAAAAAAAAGGTTGGATCAGAGCATAGGATCATAGACTGGCATGGGTTGGAAGGGACCCCAAGGATCACAGAGCTCCAACCCCCTGCCACAGGCAGGGACACCAACCTCAGGCCTGGAGCTACACAAGGTTGCCCAGGGCCCCAGCCAACCTGGCCTTGAACACCCCCAGACACGGGGCACCCACCCCCTCTCTGGGCAGCCTGTTCCAGCCCCTCACCACTCTCTCTGCAAAGACCTTCCCCCTAATATCCAATCTAACCCTTCCTTCCTTTAGCTTCACTCCATCCCCCTTGTCCTGCCATTGTCTATCCTTTAACAAGCTGATTCCCCTCCTGTTCCTCTGCTCCCTTCAGGCACTGGCAGGCTGCAATGAGGTCCCCCCACAGCCTTCTCTTCTCCAGGCTGACCCAGCCCAGCTCCCTCAGCCTCTCTCCAGAGGGGAGCTGCTCCAGCCCTCTGAGCATCTCCCTGGCTCCTCTGACCCCTCTCCAACAGCCCCACATCTTCCTTGTGTTGGGCCCCAGCTCTGGACACAGGATCCAGATGGGGCCTCACAGGGCAGAGCAGAGAGGGACAATCCCCTCCCTGTCCCTGCTGCCACCCCTCTGCTGATGGAGCCCAGGATCCCATCCTTGAGTTCCCTTCCAACCTGATACTCTCTTCGTCTAGGATCCTTGCTCCTGACATGTCACAGTAGCAGGGAGCAGCTGCTGAGAGACTGCTGGCTGGAGTGTGAGTAGATGTGTGGATGTCAGGAAGATCATACCATCTATGGACATGCACCAGAAGGAGTTACTAGGCATGAGATAGTGCCATTAGTAAAGATTACTACAGACTCACCCAGCAAGGAGTTTCTTTCAGGGAAAGGATGCTTCATCCTGTGAGTTCTTAGGCAAATATATCTACTGCCTCATCTCCACACTGCCTTCTGACAGCCTGTGAAAACATGACTGTGGGAAACGGAGCCTGCTGCAGAGACAGCCCCAAAAAAGGCTGTGGGGAATGTGGAACTCCACAGAGGACACCAGTAGCTACACTGACATGTGGAAACTCTGCCCTCGTGAGGCCCCAGCTGGATCCTGTGTCCAGAGCTGGGGCCCAACACAAGGAAGATGTGGGGCTGTTGGAGAGGGGTCAGAGGAGCCAGGGAGATGCTCAGAGGGCTGGAGCAGCTCCCCTCTGGAGAGAGGCTGAGGGAGCTGGGCTGGGTCAGCCTGGAGAAGAGAAGGCTGTGGGGGGACCTCATTGCAGCCTGCCAGTGCCTGAAGGGAGCAGAGGAACAGGAGGGGAATCAGCTTGTTAAAGGGCAGAGACTGGCAGGACAAGGGGGATGGAGTGAAGCTGAAGGAAGGAAGGTTTAGATTGGATATTAGGGGGAAGTTCTTTGCAGAGAGAGTGGGGAGGGGCTGGAACAGGCTGCCCAGAGAGGGGGTGGGTGCCCCGTGTCTGGGGGTGTTCCAGGCCAGGTTGGCTGGGGCCCTGGGCAACCTTGTGTAGCTCCAGGCCTGAGGTTGGTGTCCCTGCCTGTGGCAGGGGGTTGGAGCTCTGTGACCCTTGGGGTCCCTTCCAACCCATGCCAGTCCGTGATTCTATGAAACTCCTTTGGAATCAGCAGCCTTCATCTTTAGGAAGAGAGCACGACTGAGAAGGAATGAGGAGATTCCTGCCTCAAGAAAGGGATTTGATGTGTTTAAAAAGAAATGCCAGGCAGAATTCCACAGCTGTGTGATTCCCTGCCAACGTTCCTCCTCTTCTTGCCTCCACTTGATGAGCACCTAGTTTATGGAAGAAATTCAGGTCATTTTTCCTGTGATGCTGCATCCTGAGCTGTCCAAGTTTTCTGGGCCAGTCCTCAGCCAGGTTCCCACACCAGGTTCTGGCTGCTTTAAGTCCTTCCTTCCTTTTCTTCCTTCCCTCTTTTTTAATTAGCAAATGTCATCAGCATTCCCTTCTGGAGTCTGGTGGGCGAAGGCTTGGGACTACATTTAAGCTGTGGAGATGAAGCTGTGTGAGAGCAGGCACTCCTGATAGGTGGGACTAGATCCCTGTGAAGTGGTTTTGGATATAAAAAAGCCAAAGCATGCATAGAGAAACGAATGGAAAGCCCCTGGTAGTTGTCATGGAAGCTGGTTTTACCAGAGGAACAGAAAAACAACTCTCTAAGGGATTTCAGAGGCACAAGAAACAAAACTGAAGGACAATGCTGCAGGAAATGCCTGAGGTCCAGCAAACAAAATAATCTGTGCTACACACCAGGAATGTTTCATGTGGGATTTCCAAGGTGTACAAAATTCCAGGGTGAAAAAGCACCTGCTCTAGTTTCTCTGGCAGCCTTTGTCCCAGTGAAAGCTTGGCAGAGGGCAAAGGCTCTTCCCACCTCTCCCCTGGCTCTTATCTCCTGGTAGATATATTTGAGCCAATTTTCAAGAGAGAACTGTGCCACGAGGGGGGTTTGAGAGGGCACTGACTGGTAACCTCTCTCCAGGGCAGGGCCAAGCCAGCCTGGTTCTCCATTGTCCAAATGGGGTTTGGGAAACCTGGAGGCAAACAGGTGGGAGGATTTCCCTTCAGCCTCTGCAAATGGTCCTAGGGCTGGGGGGAAACTCAATTTGTGGTGCTTCTTTTGTTAAAAACTGGGGAGCACAAGCAGAGCTGCAAGCAGAGGCAGCACCCACCTTCCTTTATGTGCAGACAGGGGTGTCTGTGGCAGCCAGTTACTATCTACTTTAAAGGGATACTGGTCACCACTCTGCCTGTCTTAGCAGATGCCTCTAGAAGTTCTCTCCTTGAACAAACACCACTCACAAGCAGAAAAGTCCTCGAAGACACTTTGAGAAAGCAATGAAGTGCCTCAATCAATTCAGAAACCTTCAAGTACTTAGATCAGGTTTAGAGCTGAGGACTTACATTTTCCAATAGGCCTCAGTTATTCATGAGCACACACTTCTGGAAACCATGACTAATGCCCAACTTCAATATCATCACTGAGGAGAAGCAAACTTCCACATTCTGCTGGCAGTGAAGTGTCCTTTCCCTTGAGACTCCTCTCTGCAGTGGGTAAAGGCAGGTCCTTACCTTATGTGAACTGAGGGATGTGCTGGACGCGTGGGTGTACAAATGGTGTTGCAGAGTAAGGAAGACAGGGAAGAAGAGACAAAAAGAACCCCAAACCCAGAGCAGTGAGGAGGTTGTTAAGTCTACTTTGCTACTATAGGCTGACTTCAGAGTAGCAGAGAGTAGGAAGAATGGCTGGGGCACATGCCCCATGTGTGCCTTCCACTTGCTTCTTCACCTTGCTCTGCAACAGATAGAGCTGAGCAGAGCCCTAACAGGATTTAGTGCAAAGCCAGGTCTTATTTGTCCTGGTATTTCTCCTGGTTCTGTGAGCTGGGATGTCACAGTGAGTGGGATAAGATCTGAATCAGCATTTCTAAGCAGCAGAGCATCAGGCCAACACTGTTGCCTGGCACTAGGATGGGGCAGGATTAGGTACCACCAGCCCAAAGTACTGCAACTCAGTTACTCTGTGTCCTTTCATAGTACCAAAGGAACATGTGTGGATAGCACTGTGCCTCACAGAGTACTCCAAAGCATCACAAATGGGGGCTGTGTTTTTCTTTTAAGGCCCACTCTTGCCTCCTGCTGCTAACAGCTATCTAATGTTGGCATAGCAGGGAAATTCCAGATGGGTGAGAGAAAGCTAATCTTCTGCCAATGTTCAAATAAGGCAAGTGGAGTAACTACCATCATTATTAGGCACTTAGCTTTATCTCAGGGTAAAGCTAAAGGAGAGAGAGATTACTCAGTACTGATTATGAAGCTGTTTCACCTTGGGAAGACAAAGCAGCTCTTCAGAGAAAGAAACTGCTGTGAACAGGCACAGGCAAAACAGGGCCCTGCAAACTATCAAAACTCCCAAAGAATGATGCCATTTGGACTGCTCAGAAACACAGTCCCCACCTTGGCTGGAGGACTTGCAGGTGGCTGATGTGCAATGCAGTGTTCTAAGTAAGAGTCTGTGTGTCCTGCAAGGACTCAAGGAAAGCACAAGTCTAAAATATGATCACTTACTAAACTACTGATCAGCATGTAAAATAGTTATCAGCTACTAGCATATCATCTTAGGTCATCCCAGGGGGAATTATTTTCAGTGGTGCTTATTGACTACTGTCCCTTTTCAGGCTACTTTTCCATGTCAGTATGGTCTTTACTCCACTGGTCTGTACTGGGGCATCCTTAGCAGGGTGCTTATAGAGACTGAAGCTGCAACAAACCCACCTGAAGGAGGAGGTCACCAGTGCCCTTGTGGAGCCTTTTGTGGCCATACAGAGCAGATGCAACCAAAACCCCCAGCTGCCTTAGGAGCACAGCACTGTCTGTGCTTCATGTAAGCTGCACAAGCCCCATGGTGATGGAGTTTCAGGTCCAAGTTGGACTTGCAGAGCCAGATCTTCATCTTGCACCTGTCAACTGCTTAAGCAGAATTCCTTCCTTGCAGTCATGCTGCAGCATGGAGGGCACACCAAAGTAACTGAACAACTGGCTTGGCTATTACCTGCTGGGCTTCCCCAGCACTCAGGAAATCTTCTGACAGGATCAAGTAGGTGCAACTTTTCCACCTTTACAGATAAAGTCTGACTGGGAAGCTGTTTCCTAAAGCAGACTGTGGGAGCCAAGCAGCTGCACCTCTGCATCCCACCAAGTAGCTGCTGTTAGTGCTCTGGGAGGTAACCCTGAATGACACTGAACTTCTCACTACCAGTTTCAGAGAAATCCTCCCCAGTGCTGTGTGGACGTCAGAGCAAGCTCATACTTCTGTATCCCAGCTGATGCATTCTTCTGGGTGAAAGACTCACCCACTTTGGAGAACTTGGAATGAAGTCAGAATGTCTTCTTTAATTTAAGACATGTGCCACAAAGCCCTGTCTGTGTCTAGAAACTTGTGAGAACAACTATGGCCTCGAGCTCAAAACTGTTTGGTCTCCTAGGGAATCAGGGAGAGGAAAGGGATCTGAGAAGAGTATGTGGAAAGCTTGGAAAACCCCTGGTGTCCCATTAAACAGACGTTTCAAGTTACTTGAGTAAAGTGGTTTGTCTCTCAGCAGGGTACTTTAGTCCAGCAGTCACTGGTTTACATCTTCAGTTTCATTGTTAGCACCAACCCTGCCAACCAAAGTAAGAGCCAGAACCACAGAGGTACCTTGAACACACTCAGGCTTTCAGAGGTGGCTATGTGACAGAGCTCTTGCAATCCACAGCCACCCCATGTCCAGTGCTTCTGTACACTTGAAGCACTCAGCCCTTCATCACATGGAGCACCTAGAGAACAAGCCAATTCTTACAGCAGGTGAGTGATCTTCAGGGGATCTTCTACATTCACAGAGTGCACCAGAAACCTGAGATGGGTCACCAGGTCTAAAAGGAGCCTAATAAAATCTCTTGAGTTAGATCTACTATAGTTTAATTCTTCTAGGGTACGACACTGACACCATTCCAACTCAAGCTCAGGTACTGTGTTTTACCACCTGCTCCAACAACACCAAGCAACTGAAAGGGATTTGGTATCTTGTCTGACAGTTTGCCTGGTCTTCTCCTATCCTTCCCTGGTCAGGCCCCATCCGGAGTGTTGTGTCCAGTGCTGGGCTCCCTGGGATCAAACAGCCAGGGATCTCCTGGAGAGAGTCCAGAGGAGGCTGAGGAGATGCTGAAGGGCCTGGAGCATCTCCCCTGGGAGGAAAGGCTGAGAGAGCTGGGGCTGTTCAGCCTGGAGAGAAGAAGACTGAGGGGGGACCTTATGAATGTTGATCAATAGCTGAAGGATGGGATGCAGGGGGATATGGCCAGCCCCTTTTCAGTGTCTGTGGGGACAGGACAAGGGACAATGGCTGCAAGTCAGAGCAGAGGAAGTTCCCCAGCACCCTGGGGAAGAACTTTTCCCCAGGGAGGGTGAGGGAGCCCTGGGACAGGCTGCCCAGGGGGTGTGGAGTCTCCATCTCTGGAGAGATTCCAGCCCCGTCTGGACGCCGCCCTGTGCAATATGAGCTGGGGAGCTGCTTTGGCAGGGGGTTGGACCCCAGGGGCTCTGCAGGGCCCTGCCAACCCCTGGGATTCTGTGACCTTGAGTGTTACTGAGAAGATTCTGCTCTCTAGTATGCAATTATTTCCACTGACTTCACGTGCTTAATGACACAGTCCAGTTGCTCTCACACTTTGACCCAACTGTGAAGGAATGAGTTATATACTCTATTAAAAAAAAATTCTAAGTTGCACGCAGAAAAATGAGCTGAAAGCTCTTCAAGAGATGCCAAACATCTTTAAATGAGTACTACTGTCCAGCTTGCTCAAACAGAGCTTGATTAATGTCCCCTTAGTCATGTGAGCGAACAGCACAGAACAGTCACTGGTGCCAGGAGTAACTAAAACATGCTAAGAGCAATACCCACTGCCAAAGCACTGCAAAATACATGTAGAAAGAGAGGTTTGGAGAAACATTAATGATATGTCAGCACAATTAGTAGCTGGGTTGGCTACATAAGTAAGCCCTATTTGATTCTGAGGGCTGCTTTCTGTTCTTCCTTGCGTTTCAAAAATCTAGAGGGCTAATTACCAAAATTTCCCAAACATCACTTGTTTCAGCAAGAGAAGTTCAAAGAAGTAGGAAGCTTTATTGCATACTGATTTCTCCCTGCCTAGAGGTTCAGTTTTCAGCCTAGAAAGATCACAGAGAGGGCCTCGATTCATTCCAGTTACAGAAGATACCAATTATTCTTACAATGAAAGAGAATGCACAACAGAGAGACTGGCAGTCAAAGCAAGGCAGTGCTGCTGGAGTTCATGTCCTGCTAAAAATACCCATTTTACACAGTCCCATTGTGCAGTTGCTGGCTTCTGTATCTGCATTTTACCACAGGCAAAAGTTACAAATCAACGTGCCAACTGAAAACTGAGTTCTCATCAACACTGTCTCTCCCCATCATACAAAGAGCAGCATAACAGGGCCAGTAACACCACCTATCGTAACCACGGGGCTGGAGCAGCAACTTATCTTCTCAGTTAGAAGGGACATCCATTCTCCAAGCTCTCCCTCCCCTCTCACATTCACCTGCACAGTTCCTTCAGGAGTTCCTTCATGTCACTGGCCTGTCAGACTAACAAACCAAGAATCACAAAGTAATACAGTAGAAAATTAAGTCCTTTGCATCTGCAACAAAGTGGAGATGGCCACTTTGTCTCTGTTCTAAGGCCAAGGCCTTAATACTTAATATGTAAGAGATTCCCACCCCCCCCACCCAGTTGGAATCCTTTGTCCAAGTTTTTTTTTAGACACAGAAAGAGAATGTCTGCAAACGTAGGGAAGAATCAGGTGTAATAGGAATCCAGTCAACCACCTTCTTTAAAGGGAACACAGAACTGTGTGGGAAAGCCTGTCCATTCCTTGGCTGAGTGGGAGTCTCTTACGTGATGTCCTTCTTCCTCGGGGGCCGGTGAATGTTCCTCACCACACACTTCACCATCCATTCGATCCCCTCGTTCACCCCTTTGCTAAGGAAGTAAGAGAAGGAGACAAGATCAACAAAGCAAAACACAACAAATAACCAAGAGAGAAGAACATGGCTCATGTAATTGAGCTCTTACAAGAGCCAGTGAAGGGTTCTGCCCTGCAGTTATTTATTGGCATTGCTGTGAGTTCCTCATACATGCCAACAATGGGGATCTGATTTCTTTTAGCTCTGTATGTAAACACCATCCTTCATTTTTCTGGGGTCTGGACAAGTCTACATCCAATGTAATTAGTTACAAAGATAATGAAGGGCCTGGAGCATCTCCCCTGGGAGGAAAGGCTGAGTGAGCTGGGGCTGTTCAGCCTGGAGAGAAGAAGCCTCAGGGGGGACCTTATGAATGTTGATCAATAGTTGAAGGATGGGATGCAGGGGGACATGGCCAGCCCCTTCTCAGTGTCTGTGGGGACAGGACAAGGGGCAATGGCTGCAAGTCAGAGCAGAGGAAGTTCCCCAGCCCCCTGGGGAAGAACTTTTCCCCAGGGAGGGTGAGGGAGCCCTGGGACAGGCTGCCCAGGGGGTGTGGAGTCTCCATCTCTGGAGAGATTCCAGCCCCGTCTGGACGCCGCCCTGTGCAATATGAGCTGGGGAGCTGCTTTGGCAGGGGGTTGGACCCCAGGGGCTCTGCAGGGCCCTTCCAACCCCTGGGATTCTGTGAACTCTGTGGAAACCTTGGGATGAACAAGCATCAAACCACTTGACAGTCAACTGGTTTGAGGTTATTTTGCAACACGACTCAGGGTTGGTTTTACCTCATCTTCCAACCCTGACTCCAACTTTCTGTAATGATCTGTGCTGGGGCTGCCAAGGAAGTCACCAGCTCAGTGCCCTGCTCAGCTTCCCAGGCAGGACTTCCACAATTACTTTTTTTTTTTTTTTTTTAAAAGTGCAAACTCAAACTGAAATTTCAAAAGGAAATTCCATGGAGATCAAAACTAGAACTGTTTGTACAAATCCCACAACTGAAAAGGTTGCATTTCATAAGATTATTATCTAATACTTCTCTTCCAGTCAGCGCTTAACCATTGATCTTGTGGTCATTCATTTGCTTAATGGCATTTGATTCTCAGCAGTGCAGAGAAGAGATTTTTCTCCTGCTTTAAGAAGCTTTTCTTAGCCTTTGCAGTAGCTTGTATAATACAGCTTGCTTTCTAGATTTAAAAAGGAACAAATCTCAAAGCTCTGAGTAATTCAACCAGCAGTGTTTCCAGCTGTCTGAAACAGTACCACTGACTTAGGCCAAACAGCACTTTTCACCCAAAGAACTGAAAGTGTAACTAAAGTATTGCAAGGCTCAATGTGCAACAGTGATGCTAAGATACCCAGAATCTAGTGGATGGGTCAAGGTTGTGGCATGCAGCTGTGCAGGCCTGAAGAAGAATCACATTCTCCTAAATTTCAAGTAGTTTCTAGTAATTGGATCTTAAACCACAGGCATCCTCAGTGTAAGGTCACTCTCAGAGATTGTTATAGTATGTATGTATCAAAGGTCATCTGCATGCCAGAAAATATGAAAGCAAAAGCATAATTACTCTGCCAGCAATGAACACCACTCATTTCTCTGATGCTGTGTTTTCAGCAGACTTCTTACATAAAAGCCAGGAGCTGCAGCAAGCCAACAGCTGCAGAGCAGGGATGATAAAGGACATGAAACAACCTCTCCATGTGCCCCCAAGTCCTGTTGCTCTACATTTTCATTGAGTTTTATAGGGAGGATTTACAGATGAAGTTATTGACCTTGTGCAAGTAGCTGTCACAGCTGGGAGGGAAGCTCAGCTCCCTTTCAAGGGTTATTAAATCCTACCCTACTGCTCTGTTTGGGTAACACCACCCTGCAGCTGCTCAGTTAACCACACCACCATCCATTCCCATACTTACCCAGTGAGAGCAGAGCAGGCTTGTGTCAGGCAGTCTCTCTTCCCAATTTTATTAATGCAGTCACTAAATGCTGTCTTGATGTCAGGTATTGACAGGCAAGTCTGCAAGGGAAACCAGAGAAGAGCTTGCTTTCCCTGCTACAGGAGATGGTGGCCTTCCAAAAGGAACCCTACCACCATCTACAGTTCTTCTCCAGGATGGGTGGCACAACACTGTTCAGTTCACTGGCCTCACCCACTGGCACAGCCAGTTCACCTCTTTACATCCAAAAAACCCACAAAACAAACAGAGTCTTTTTTTTTTTCCCTGATGACAGAGAATGCTCTTTTCATCCAGCAAACACAGGCTGCCACACTTTCCTGAGGCTTCTCAGCAAACAGAGTGAGGAGAAAACAGGGCACAACCTGCACAGCCTTGGGATACTCCTTCCAACCCACCCCAGTCCTTACAAGTTCTGTCTACCAAACCACTACCTGTTTACAGAGCCTCTGGAAACAGTGTGCCTGCCAGAATCACAGGCAAGTCAGCTCCTGCAGCTGACTCTTTGCTCATGGCCTGGATTGTATCTCCCCTACATGCAAGCTCTCAGAAGGTGCCTTGGATATGGTTTTTCCTAAGTTCTCAGCACATTCCTTGACATCAAGGGCAAGGCTGCCCTGGACTTGTTTGCATTTTGCATGCAGGAGGAACTGCTGACAGCACTGGATGCACCACACTGGTGTCACTTTCTTCTTGGTCACCACCAGGTCTTGCACTTGTGTGAGGCTGTTGGGAAGCACACAAACACACACTTCACCCCACAGACCAGTGGATTACTTTTCTGACATAAATCCCAGTGTTACCACAAAAACTTTATTCTTAACAAACAGCAAAAGCAAACCTGTCCTACCAAAGCCTAGACTTGCATCTTCCTCCCTCAACACAGAATGCTCAAGGAAAATGAGAAGCTTTTAAATCCTCTTCTCATCTCAACACTCACTTTTTCCTCAGAAGCCTTGGACAAGCCATTTAAACACTTTACTGGCCACAATCCAAGCTTTCTTCCTCTCTCTACAAAGATATTTTGGACCTTCAGTGAGGCTCAAATATATGTTTTGGGCAAGTGTTTACTCAAATCAGACCCTTGTGAGTCCTGAGGATTCATCCAAGCAGAACAGACTACTGCAAACAGGAGTTGAGTCTTCTCTAAGTCTGGGCCTTAACCTAGCAGAGAGATGGAAATTAAGGACACCATCCATCCATTTTGCAAAAATCCTGTTTCTGGAGAAATTAAATACAGGAAACTACTGTGGAGATGACCATGTCCTAAATAAGCAGGTCTTAAAAGATTATAAATAAGATGGGTTCTTAAGAAATGGCTTGAGAGGAGTTTAATGACACCCAATTCACCCAGTGCCCTTGAAGGAAGACTTGTGATTTTCCACTGTGAAGGGCCTAACATCCATTAGTTGTGCAACCTTTGATGACTGTACTTTCTTATGATCTAAGTTCCATTTCAAATGTGCAGTTTCAATCAATAAGCTGGAAAGCACATCCAGCAATGCTACTGCATTGCAACTAAGCCCTAACAACCTCCTTCAGGGGCTCTGCCAAGTGAAAAGTCTGCAGTTCATAAAGGTAAGTTGCCATCCTCAGGATAAACAGGCAAATTATTTTCCCTTTTGTTAATATCAAATACTAACTTTAGAGGGAGTCAGGCTAGACTTGGGAGTTGGAATTCCTATCAGTAGGTCAGGAAGACAGGCAAGAGATTGCTACCAAGCAATTCTCTCCAGAACTGTAAAAGATAATTCAGTCTTGCTATGAGGTTTATGGCCAGATAAGAAGGGCAGGTCCAGCTGTCTCTTGATTTAAGCCAAAGGTCTGGACAAGTCAATTACCCAACAAGTGGGAAGGAAGAACTGCATGTCAGTAATTTCAGATATTTTTTGTACAATTGCTTTTTTTTTTCCAGTAAATGAGTCTTGGCAGCAGGAAGGTTAAATCCCAAGGGAGCTGAAACTGAGCAACCATTTCTTGAAACACACTTTGAGCTCATCACAGTTTAGTATCATCATATAACAAGTTCTCATTTTCTGAATTCTGTTATATTTTAAGAATAAATCTGAGAGAAAGTGTCCAAGGGCAGAAATCACACTACAGTCAAGCTGCCTTTGATTTCTACTTGCACAAGCCTCTGCAAAGCCAGCAGGCAAAGAACTGCTCCAAACCCACCAGTAAACCAGCACACCTGCACCAACCCAGAAGCACAGAGAACCCACCTCCTTCACCCTGTCCATCTTTCAGGCCTTTGAGAAGCTCACTCTTCCCAGTGTGGCTTACAACTGCTTGTAACCATTTGTTCTCAGGCTTAATCCATCAAAATCACTTCCCTTTCTATCCCTCTGGTATAACCAAGGCCTCAAGCTTAATCCCTTACAATCCCAAGGCCTTCCCTTTCTATCCCAAGGCCTGCCCTAACTTCCACCAAGCTGCCCAGCTGTTGTCCTCTATAGAAATCTGCATCAGAAAGGGTTTTGCTTCTGAGGAGACTTTGCACCGTTTCCTCTGTTTACAGGAGGATGTCACTGCCTCCCAACACTCTGCCTGTTTTGAGGAAGGGGTGGAATGAAGTACAGTAACACAGCAGAGGGGACAGCACCACTGAACCATCAGTTCAGAGAAGCCTTATGGTAGTATTTTCAAGGGGAAGCTGTGAGCTGGAATGCTGTCTGATGGGACAGGGTGAGGGAGAGTACCCACCACTTCAACTAGGAGCATCTGAGTCTCTCATGCTCAGGAGATGTCAGCTCTGGCTTCCAAGTTCCCCTCTTCTCCACCTCCCTGTCTACATTACAAAATATTTGTTTATAGATGTGTTCTGTTTCTCAATTGAAACCACATAAACCAAGAGCAAATTAGGGAAGCTGGAACTGTTATCATATAAACAGGGGATCACTACAATAATGAAAGCCACAGATGACCTTTCTGGAGTGATGTTATCTCCCATACATTTCAGAAGAACCTCACACAACTGGACACATCATAATCCAAACTTCCCCAAAAGAATGCACCCTAAACCATCCTCCAGCCAGCACTGACCTGCCTGCACAACCAGACTCCTCTAACCAAGGGTTCAGAGCAGCATTAACCCAAATTAAGACTGAGGAACAGTACACCTAGGAATAGATCAAGCAGCACAGCTTTATATTTGGAGTCACTTGCAGAAAAGGTTGTGCTGTAGAGTCTTTATCACTTGGCCAAATTCACAGCAGGAAAGAAAATGCTGCTGGCTTGGCCCCACATCAGGATAAAACCTGATGGACAGTCTCTTCAGCCATCTCAAGAGTAATTGATGGGCAGAACTGAACTAAAATAGAAACAACACAAGGGTGGATAGCCTAAATAAAGCTATTTATTAAAAAGTCCAACTAATCTGATCTGTGTCCTGTGGTATCTCTATTTTACAAGGTTCTTTTAATTTAAAACTTAAACTTGTTTAAATTAAAACCAGCTGATTTAAATTAAGACAAATTTTACAGGGAAGCTGTGGCATTCCTTAAGTTGGAAATTAGAATAACCATGGTGTAAGAGGATGATTTTCTAACAGCTGGGTGGAAAATAGGTAACACTGTGAGTCTTCAGCTATAATCCTGCTGCTCTCCATGACTCCCATTTTCCAAAGGCATGAGAAGGGTTTCCAAAATTTATCTTAAACATTAGGAAGGAAAACTTCCTCCCAAAGACATCATACAACACCCAATTCTTTTCATAGGCTATTTTTACCAAGGAGTTTTTGTAGTATTTGTGAGGGTGTTCCAAAATGAGTCACTCCAGCCTCAAGTTTTAAGAGTTCATTGTGCAGCTCAGAAACATAAGAGCTTTCAGAAAGCTTTAAACAGCTGTATTCACATCAAAATGGCAAAGAAAAATAGTTCTTTTGCAGCTTTTTCTGCAGTAACCTGCAGGAAAGCAAAGCTGCTTCATGTTTTCCAAAGTGGCATTCTGACTTGAAAGGGAGACTGCAGGAATTATTATCTGTCAGGCATTTAATTCCCCTACAAAGCAAGAACTCCTTTAAAAAATAAAACATGCTCCCTCCCACCACATTGATTTGACCCAATCTTTAATTAATTACAAAATGATCAGGTTTTTGAAGCCTCTGATAAACAGAGAGTGTTCTCCTGGTTAATTTAAAAAAAAAAAACAAAACCCCAAAGCCAACAAATTAAACATTTACAGCCTTGTCAGGATCCCAGAATTGGGATTTCACAGCCTGTGACTGGCCAAACCCCACTCACACTTGGCACTGCTGAGTGGATGCAATCTCTCCCAGGGCAGTGGTGCCTCTTAGGTTTCTTTTCTAGAAGGAATTTATCATCAGGGCCAAAAAATTTCTTGCACCTTGTGCAATTTCAAGCATTTCAGGCATTGAGTCAGAACTTTTGTCAGCTTACTGGGAGGAATGTAAACATGGAAGGAAAAATAAATGTCAGATGTGCTACTTCTGATCTGACACAAGCCTTCAGCTGGCCTCTGGAGATGTAATCATCATGAATTCCCTCTCCTCTGCACATACCAAGAAGGTTAAGAAACCACTCAAACCCCTTTACTCCACCTTAAGGACAGAGGAATGCCAGTGAGAATTCTGCCCTGGGGATCCAGAGCAGAAAGATCTCTACCCATGATAATCCTGTGATGTTCCATTTTCTTCCAGAAGCCCTCAATTCTGATAGATGAGTGGAAGAGACACAGGCTTCCTCATGCTCTAAATGTTGCTTATGTGAAACAGAATAATATATATTTCAGTATATATAGTCCCTTTCCTGTTTTGGTAATAGCAGTGACCTCTCTGTGTCCATACCCAAGATCATTCTCTCCCAAGAGACCTCTGAACAGACAATTTAGGCATTTCTTCAAAATTACTGTACCTCCAGTCAATAGAGTTTTGCTCATCTCTTCTCACAGTTCTACAGCTGCTTAAAGCTGGACAAGGGGCAAGGAGTCAGTCATGGTTTTTATCTTGAGAACCTGTCCCAAATACTTCTTCCTATTCACCTTAAATAGTCCACTTGTTCAATGGTTTTTCTTTAGCCCCCCCGGGGTGCCAGGAGCAATGGCTCTATGCCCATAACACAACAAGCAAAGGAGGATTGGAACAGCTTTCCAGGTCACTCTGGGGTTCGTTCCCAGCAGCTGAAGGCAAGTGTGCAGCCTGCTCCCTGCTGGGAAGCTGCAGCGTTGCACGGAAAGACAGGAGTTCCTCTGGTTTCACAGAGAAAAGCCAATCAACTTCCCCACAGACCAGAGCTCACAGCAAAGGCAGCACCAGAAACCAGGAGTGCTGTCTCTTCATCTCACACTGTCTTTTAGGTGGAGCTACATTTCTGGTGTTTCTGTGACCAGATGATCTTACAAACACCACAATAAGGATTATTTGTTGTGTTGTACACATGAAGTGTAACTGAATCCTCCTTTGGGGCCGAAGTGATGTCTAGGGAAGCCTCAAGTATTCCCCACAAGTACACTGCCTGAGAGAGGTGTAAGGCCAGGGGAAGAAGCTGGGAAGTAGTTGCACACTTGAACAGATGCTGATCACCACTGCCAAGGCTGGCAAATTCTACTGAAAGCCTCTGGCTCCATCTAGAGATTCATCACCCCAACTGCAGCACTGGAATTCCAGGTAGAACGCCAGGGAAGGAGGAAATCTTGGAAGTAACCACCACTCCAGGAGCTCTCTTCCCTTTTCTCCATGCCTTGGATGAGCACCACCTTGGGTGCATCACCCAAACAGTTTTGCCCTCTAACTCATCAAATACAGACCACGAGTTTTGCAGTCCTGAAGGTGCCAGAAAGAATTCAAATGATGCTAAAGAGAAAAAAAATGCTCCTTGCCATTCACTGCTGTCCTTGCCATCACACTCTAAGGCAAACAGAATGTTTCACTGAAGGGATCTTGTCTGGTTATGGAAAAAGGATGCTATTGCTTCACATCCACCTGTCCTGCTGTTCCCAGGAAAGAGCAGAACTGCATAAACAAAGTGCATTTAAACAATTTTTTTTTCCTAAAGAAACAGGAAAAAAGTATCAAGATACCAAGTCACAGAACAAGACCTATCATAGCTATGTAAAAATGATCAGGTTTCCATAAAAAGTTCAAATCAGCTGAGATGGACAGGCCGGCACTAAGTGCACTTATGTCCCTGGAAAAAGGCTGGAGGAGAAAGGAAAAAATTAAAAGTAAATTCAAAACAATTACTTCCAGCAGCAGGAAAATGCCCTAGGATCACTCCAGGAATGGAAAATAAATTTAACATGAAGGCTGAGCTCACCTTTCCAAGGCTTATTTGCCACTTAAGAAGTAAATCTGTAATAATCTTACCTCCACATCCTGCTTGTTAGCTAACACCAGAATGGGAACTCCTTCCAGAGCTTCACTGGTAATCATCTTCTCTGTAAAGCACAGAAACAATACCAGAGTTTTAGCCAGGTCTGGAAGATAAAGCTGTGCAAATGCCTTACACAGATTACCTGGACATTGGGATGAAGCAAGAGGCTCCTCCTTGAGTTACAATTTCATTTCATACAATCTTTCAGGTCTATTTCACAGAATCAGAGAATTGTAGGGGTTGGAATGGCCCTCCAGAGCCCATGGGGTCCAACCCCCTGCCAAAGCAGCTCCCCAGCTCATATTGCACAGGGCGGCGTCCAGACGGGGCTGGAATCTCTCCAGAGATGGAGACTCCACACCCCCTGGGCAGCCTGTCCCAGGGCTCCCTCACCCTCCCTGGGGAAAAGTTCTTCCCCAGGGTGCTGGGGAACTTCCTCTGCTCTGACTTGCAGCCATTGCCCCTTGGCCTGTCCCCACAGACACTGAAAAGGGGCTGGCCATGTCCCCCTGCATCCCATCCTTCAGCTATTGATCAACATTCATAAGGTCCCCCCTGAGGCTTCTTCTCTCCAGGCTGAACAGCCCCAGCTCTCTCAGCCTTTCCTCACAGGGGAGATGCTCCAGGCCCTTCAGCATCTCCTCAGCCTCCTCTGGACTCTCTCCAGGAGATCCCTGGCTGTTTGATCCCAGGGAGCCCAGCACTGGACACAACACTCCCGGTGGGGCCTGAGCAGGGCAGAGCAGAGGGGGAGGATCCCCTCCTGTGACCTGCTGCCCACACTCCTCCTGATGCCCTCAGGATCCCATTGTCTCTCTCAGCCCCAGGGCACACTGCTGGCTCATGGCCACCCTGTCACCCACCAGCACCCCCAGGTCCTTCTCCACAGAGCTCCCATCCAGCAGGTCACCCCCAGCCTGTCCTGATTCCAGCAGTTATTCCTCCCCAGGGGCCAGACTCTCCACTGTTTTTTGTTGTACCCCATCTGGTCTCTCCCTGCCCAGCTCTCCAGCCTGGCCAGGTCTCTGGATGGCAGCGCAGTGTCCTGCCTGTCAGCCACCCCTCCCAGCTTTGTACCATCAGCACTTGCTGAGGGTGGGTGCTGTTCCCTCATCAAGGTGTCAATGAAGATACTGGACAGGACTGGACCCAACACTGAGCCCTGGGGACATTGCTGGTCAACTCTGCTCTACTGATACTTCCTTCACAGATACTTTTTTTCCTCCCCATATCAAACCTCCAACTTGTTTCTGATCAACAAGCTAATTACTGAGAATTAATGAGGTGAGAAAGATAGAATAAAAAGGTCAAAATCATTAGCATAAGTGGTCAAGGTCGCTGCAGGCAATAAAAGCAAGTCCTGCATTACAGACAGCACAGCCCTTGATAAAAAAGTGCAAAGCCACCACAGGTGTGTCATCAGCAGGTCACACCAGGACACAGGACAGACAGTAATGAGACAACTGTGCCACAATACAACAGGGAATCACAGTACAGGTAAAACACAACGTACTCACCAAAAGCTCTTTTAGATTCTGAGAGCCTCTCCTCATCAGTGGAGTCAATAACGTAGATCACTCCATGAGATTCAGCATAATACTGCAAGGACAACACAGACACTGGTGCATTTATCCACTAGGACCATATGTTTCTCTTCCTGATAGTTTTTCTTTTAATTTGGAAAAGTCTTGATACAGATGGGAAAGATCAACCAGTCCAATCTGTGGCAAAGTGGTGAAGCTAAACCCTAGGGTTACCAATAAGCCTGTATGATCACTAAACAATGGGATTGCTTTGATTCTAAAAGGGACAAGAACATTTTTAAGGAGAAAAAAGAAATACATTTCCAACCTTGTCCCAAAGAGACTGCAGCTCCTCCTGCCCACCAAGATCCCAGAACATCAGCCGAGTTTTGCCAACATCGATAGTGCCAACTAGAGGGAAAGGGACAAAAGCAGTCAGTGGGAAGGGAGGGTGTTCTCTGAAGCATCACCACCTGCACCCCCCCCCCCTTAAGAAATTGGGGGTTAAAAAGTCTTCTAGAGGAACAAATCACATGCAGTGCTTGCTTTCAGCCACAGAACAACTCCTCAGTGAAGAGTGACCAGTAGTATTGGGTAGATTCGTATCGGTGGAAATAATCTGGCAGAGCCCTGGGACAGGCTGCCCAGGGCGTGTGGAGTCTCCTTCTCTAGAGATTCAAGACCTGTCTGGATGCCTGACCTGTCCTAGGGACCCTGCTTTGGCAGGGGGTTGGACCCCATGAGCTCTGGAGGTCCCTTCCCACCCCTGTGATTCTGTGATATCAGAATCAGCATGAACTCCAGTGAAATTTAGCTTAACCTCTGAGCATCACACTGAAACAGGATATTTGGCTTTTTAAGACTTCAGGGTTTATTTCCTTATAAACTAAGCAAGCCTGATTTATTCTCTACCAAAAAAAAAAAACCCATAGAAGTTCCCTACTTCCAGAAACTATTTTGCCCTTGTCAATTCTCAGATATTTCAAGCAAGAAGCAGCTGTTGTGTAACTGTGTAAGCTAAAGCAGGGAAGGTTTAGATTAGATATTAGGGGGAAGTTTTTTCCAGAGAGAGTGGTGAGGGGCTGGAAGGGGCTGCCCAGAGAGGGTGTGGGTGCCCCGTGTCTGGGGGTGTTCAAGGCCAGGTTGGATGGGGCCCTGGACAACCTTGTGTAGCTCCAGGCCTGAGGTTGGTGTCCCTGCCTGTGGCAGGGGGTTGGAGCTCTGTGATCCTTGGGGTCCCTTCCAACCCATGCCAGTCTATGATCCTATGAACTGTGAAAAAACCCCTCCACACATTTACTTACTGTTTAAGCCTACAGTGGTTGTGATTTTGGACAAACTCATCCCTTTGTAGTTCTTGTTAAATCGAGTTTTAGTCTGTTCAAGGAAGGTCTGAAAAGGAACAAGAAAAAAATATTTACTCTCCAATATTGTAGTGGCTGAGGTAATCCTAAGCCAAACCTGCCTTTTCATTTCTGCAGAGTCCTGCTCCAACAGAGACTGCCCTACCTCACCTTGGAACAAACCACCCTTCTTCATCCCTATATTAGAAAGGCAAGAAGGGATCACAGATAATCATAGGGTTTGGAAGGGACCTCAAGAGACCATGTGGTCCAACCCCCCTGCCAAAGCAGCTCCCTAGGACAGGTCAGGCATCCAGATGGGTCTTGAATCTCTCCAGAGAAGGAAACTCCACAACCCCCCTGGGCAGCCTGTCCCAGGGCTAAAGGGCATATCAATATCCAAGTATATGTAGAGATATATACTGATATATACTGATATTCACAGCTGACTTCAGCCCCAAGTTGTACATCACAGTTAACAGCCAAGGTCTAAGCTGGCAGTGGCATTCTCAAAACCAAATGACACCATGCCTCTCTTCTGAAGTCACTTTCTGTCCTGACAAGACAATTTAAACAAGCACTAAAAGGCAAAGTTTCACACTGGGGGTAAAAACAGGTCCAGTTTTGAGGCAAAAAGTGGCAAATCAAGTTTGGAAAATATTTAATAGCACTGTTTCCCAGCAGGCCCCTGACCAGTATCATGACCAGGCTTCTAAAAAGTCTCTATTTTTAGATCTGAAAATGTGTCTGTATTTTTTACAAAACAGATTCCAGGAAGTTTAAAAGGCATTATCATAGAGGACTTGGGTGCAGAAATCAGGTGCAGTCATTCAAAGCATTCAAGTAGGAATATGGTAATAGAAATATTTGAAAAGCATCTTTTTTTAATCATAAACGTTCAAAACACATACTCATTGCAAAATGAGCAACTCACTGCAACCTGAGCAACTCATTGCAAACTAAAAACTGAGCTTTATAGCACGTATTTCCCTGAACAGAGAAAAAAAAAAAGTAACTTTTGAAATATTTCTAAAGGCCTGAAAGCTTTTTCCTTGGTTAGTTACATTAGAAGACTTGCCTTTGGTTAAATTCCTTCCTTTCGAAATATGGAAAGCAGGATTACCAAAGCCTCTTTCAGCTACACCCCTGAAAGCTTATGCTAAATTTAAGTGAGAGAAAACAAGTTGAGTCTTTGCTGTGATGTCACTAAAATAACTCACAATACACCTGGACAAAGATTGCTGTGTCTGTTGGAAGTTTTGCCTTTGAGGATGTTTAGGATTGCATGTGCCCTTCATGCAACTGATAATAAACAGTACTTACAGTTTTACCAGCATTGTCCAAACCAAGGATCAAGATGCAGTACTCATCCCTCTGGAACATGTATTTATAGAGTCCAGACAGCAGAGTATACATCCTGCTCCTGCAAGGAGGAACAGGAAGTCATTAACAAACAGGTCGTTTCCAAACTGGGAAAAGCCTCTCATTCCACAGCACAAGTTCTTCCCAACCCCAGAGAAAGAAATGACATTATTCTTATCATAAATCAATCATAGAATCATAGCCTGGTGTGGGTGGGAAGGGACCTCAAAGCCCACCCAGTGTCACCCCCTCTTCATGGGCAAGGACACCCCCCACCAGCCCAGGGTGCCCCATCCAGCCTGGCTTTGAACCCTGCCAGGGATCCAGGGGCAGCTACAGCTTCTCTGGGCAGCCTGTGCCAGGGCCTCCTCACCCTTCACAGGGAAGAATGTCTTCCTAATATCTTCCCTAAATCTCCCCTCCTCCAGTTTGCAGCCATTCTCCATTGTTCTATCACTCCCTGCCCATGTAACCAGCCCTTCCCCAGCTTTCCTGCAGCCCCTTTAGGGACTGGAAGGCTGCTAGAAGATCTCCCCAGAGCTTTCTCTTCTCCAGGCTGAACAATCCCAACTCTCTCAGCCTGTTTCCATAGCAGAGGTGCTCCAGCCCTCTGAGCATCTTCACAGCCTCCTCTGGACTTGCTCCTACAGGCCCAGTTCTTTTATCAGCAACTCTCCTGGCCAATTGCTGATCTAACACAGATCATACAAAGAGCTCAAGCTCAGATTTCCCAGTGCAGAGAGGTGAGGGATTATCTTCCAGAGAGCTTAACCTGTTTCTGCACCTAGTGCCCAGCATCCACTGCAAACTCAACCCTCATTTGAAAACTACCCTGTGTCCTCTGAGGCTTTAAGGTGAGAGAAGAGCTTGAATGCATTCTGTGGTATAAATAAAACCCACAGAAAATGAAGCCAACTTCATTCAAGTACCCAGAATGGGTGTTTGGAGCAAGAACGTACAGCTCAGTCTCCTGCTCCTTGTTCTGACCCATTTAACAGTATCATGGGATCTTTAATGATCAAACCCAGTACAGTTCAGCTTAAAGGTGCATAACCTCCCCTACATAGAGTCATAGAATAGTTTGGGTTGGAAAGGACCTTTAAAGGTCACCTAATCCAACCCCTGCAATGAGCAGGGGCATCTTCCACTCGGGTCAGGTTGCTCAGAGCCCAAATCCAATCTGACCCTCAGTGTTTCCAACACGTAATCTTCCCCTAGAACCCATTACAGTATTCCCCCTAGAGGCATTCCATCATCTTACCACGCCAGGAAGACAGGACAGATAAGTCAGCGAGCCAAAAGCACAGGACTAAGAATCAGACAAAGCAACACCAACACCTGCAGAAGCCCCCAGCTGCTGGATTTGCACAAGCAAGGCAGAGGTGGCTTCCTGAGGCGCAGGAAGGATGGTCCCAAGCGCTACAGCTGACTCACACAGCATTGCAACAACCCTGGTGTTTGTTTACAGGCAAAGGGAACCTCAAGGCAAGGACTTCAGAAGGCGACAGCCTTCAAGCAAGCCTGGGGGTAAACAATCCCTTTGAAGTCAAAGAGCGCTGCCGAAAGGAGGACAAAACCGTCCCAAAACACCCGCGCTGAGGAGCGAGGGGCTGCGGAGGCACAGCCAGGGCCTCGACCCGCCGAGCGAGCCGTGCGACAGGCTCACACCGCCCCCCGCGCAGGCAGAGAGCCCGCAGGCTGGGGACACCCCCCCCGGGCCGGTACCTGACCCCAGGCGTGCCCAGACACCGGCCCGGCCCCCCAGGCCCGGCCCCCCAGGCCCGGCCACCCCCCTCCCCTCACGCAGCTTGGCGGGGAGAGGGGAAAGACCGGCCCTCCCCGCCATTACCCCTCACGGGAAGGGGGACAGGGCCCGGCCCGGCGGCGCCCCGCAGGCCCAGCGCAAGTCCCCACCGCGGGCCGGGCCGGGCCCCGAGCGCGGAAGGCAGGTGGCAGAGCCCGAAGCCCCCGGCCCCTCACCAGGTCCAGGAGCCGCCTCCCGTCACACGGCGCCCCTCGGCTCCCCGTCAGCGCCGGCCGGTCCCTCGCGCGGCGCTCTGGGAAACGTAGTTCTGGCGGTGGCGAGGGGGCGGCTGGTGGAGGCCAGGCGGACTACAGCTCCCAGAATGCTCAGCGACAGAGCCGCCTGGAGACCCCGAGTGCGCAGGCGTGTTGGGAAGGGGGGGGGGGGGGGGCTGTGACTCACCGCTGAAGTGGCGGAAGGCGGTGGCCAGCGGAGCCGGAAGTGGGGGCCGGAAGTTGGCGGGGTGTCATGGCGGCGGCGCAGTAGGCGAAGGGGGAGCGGAGGGGTGAGCGGGGCGGTTGCTGTAGGCTCAGGGTGAGGGGTCGCTGCCGGCCCCGTGGCGGACGGGTCGCGCTGCGGAGTGCCCGGGCTGTGTGAGGAGCGGTGCCGTGCGTCGGCCTGGTGGGCTGGAGCGGGCGCAGTGGCGGGGGAGGACAAGGCCTGGCCTCTCCTCGGCCTCTCCTCGCGGCAGGAGCATCCCTGGGCCGCTGCTGGGCCTGGAATCCGGACGGCGGCGTAGATGGTGTCCTCGGCGGACAAGGGCTTGTTTTCCAAACGCTTTCTCGTCTTAAATATGCTTCAGAGTATGTTCTGAGCTCCCGGAAGGAACACAGTAACGACCCCAGCTTTGTGTGGCTGAGAATGGATGAAGAGAATCTGGAAGCAGCAATTCAGAGCTACAATGCCCAGCTGCAGCAGGTGGAGCTGGCCTTAGGGGCAGGCCTGGACCCATCGCAGCGTTCGGACTTGATTCAGTTGCAGGAGGATTTAAAGCAGCTGATAGAACTGACTGAGTCCAGCCTGGTGTCTGTTAAAAAGAGTAAACTGCTGGCTACTTTAGATCCAGGTGCCTCCTCCTCCTCCCCAGTAGGTTGTCTGGAGCAGGGTGCCAACCCAGACAGTTCTGCCCAAGATGAGGAGTACGCTGCTTTTAAGGAAGCCATTGCAGAGCTTGGAACTGATGAGAAGCCTTCAGCTAATGACAGTGAGACACCATCTAAAAGAGATGAAGAAACTGATGGCAAAAGCAAATCAAAGTGCAGTGAAGAGGAGGAGTCATCTGACAGGGAGGAGGAGGAGGAGGAGGAATTGAGTGGGATGAAGGTTAAAGCCCCCTACTACAGTTCTTGGGGGACCCTGGAGTACCATAATGCCATGATTGTGGGGACAGAGGACTTGGAAGATGGCAGTGCAGGAGTCAGAGTGCTGTATCTTTATCCCACCCACAAGTCTCTGAAGCCATGCCCGTTCTTCTTGGATGACAAATGCAGATTTAAAGAGAACTGTCGGTAAAAAAGGGGTGGGAGGGGGTTTGTGTCCTTCCTGTAGCTAAAGGCCTTGCCTTTCAGCGGGGTAAACCTCCCCTGAAAGTAGCTTTAGGACCCAGTGACACTTTCCCTTGCTCTTTATGCTTTTAAAACCCGTTGTGGTAAGCAGTGGCATCAGTTTGGCTGTTTCCCTTAGCCAAAGCACAGATGAAATGGAAAAACCCCATGGGAAAGTTGCAGAGTTTTTACATAATCAAGAGGCTAAAATAACTGAGTATTTCAGGGTAAAACACCACAGCTTGCCTGTCAGTAGCACGTGCTTTCCAGTTGCATAGAGAGGTTGTAGAGTCTCTATCTTTGGGCCTCTTCAGAACTCAGCTAGATAAAGGCCTTGAGCAACCTGGTCAGCCTTTGAAGCTGGTTGTGCTTTGAGCAGGAGGCTGAACTACAGACCTGCTGGTCTGCATCATCTTCTTTATCTCAAAGGACCTGTGAACATTTTTCCTGGCTGTGGCACTACAAAGGGAAGCCTGATTCTCTGGGGTGGGATGTGTCCTTTGTTCCATGGCTTCAATAATATGTTTAAGCTGAAAAATGAGTAGGTTGGGTGATGGGAATAATGCATGATAAACCTTCTGTAGTCAGCAGTGCAGACTCATCACCACTGACAAACTCAGTTGTGTTTCCTTTCAAGTCAGAAGGAAGTTTTCTTTAAAGCCTGCTCTAATGAGATGCAGAGAATTCCTCTTCCACCTTCCCTGGCAGGTTTTCCCATGGCCAAGTGGTCTCTGTGGAAGAGCTTCAACCCTTTCAGGAGCCCAATCTGAGTGTGCTGGAGGTGGGCTCAGCCTGCCTGGCCAAACACAGCGATGGGATATGGTATGCTGCAAAAATAACTGGTGAGTGGGGCTTGGAGTGAGACACTCTGTGTGGAAGGGGAGGGCTGGTGCTGGAGGGAATGGAAAACTTGATGATTTTGGTTAGCAATAGAAAAACCTTAACTGTGTGGCTGCATCCTTTAACTGAAACTCTTGATGTAGCTGAGAAAACAGCCTGAAGTTTGTCAGGCTTGGGAAGGGAATAGGCTAGGGAACAGAAGTGTTAGGGGTGTGGAGAGGATGTGACTCCGTGGTCCTTAACCTCACCTAGAGGGCAGGGGCAGGTACTGCAGGAGGGCAGGTGTTGCAGGAAGCAAGGGGCAGGTGTTGCAGGAAGCAAGGGGCAGGTGTTGCAGGAAGCAAGGGGCAGGTGTTGCAGGAAGCAAGGGGCAGGTGTTGCAGGAAGCAAGGGGCAGGTGTTGCAGGAAGCAAGGGGCAGGTGTTGCAGGAAGCAAGGGGCAGGTGTTGCAGGAAGCAAGGGGCAGGTGTTGCAGGAAGCAAGGGGCAGGTGTTGCAGGAAGCAAGGGGCAGGTGTTGCAGGAAGCAAGGGGCAGGTGTTGCAGGAAGCAAGGGGCAGGTGTTGCAGGAGGGAAGAGGCAGGAGGGCAGGGGCAGGTACTGCAGGAATTTGCATGCACATTAGGCCAGAATTGCGTTAATCTGCTTGGTTTAAACCAGCCTGGGAGCTGGCCCTGCCCACCAGCTGCTGATCCAAGCCTCCCCTGGGAAGGGTGAGGGTTTACTCTCGCTTCTCACCTTTCTTTGACTGTTATTAGGCCAGAGAGAAGCCAGTCTAACTGCTCTTTAATTCCATTTCTCAGCAGCCCATCTTTCTTAGTTTTTAGGAACAAACCCTCCAAGTGCCCACACAGGCACTGTGGAAACAGCTTTTCCTTGCAGTGGGTGTTTCTCCCTCCCAGGCAGAAATCTAAAGCACAAAGTGAACCCAGCTTTCATTGAAACACTTGCTCCTTAGGCCTCCCCCTCATCTTGTGTGGTTCCACTGCAGCCAACTCCCCTTTAGAAAGCCCTCTGCCAGTTGCAGATCAGAGACTTACCTGACCTCTGGTTCCTTGCTCTCCCTGCTGTAGACATGGACAGTGGTTACTACACCGTGAAGTTTGATTCCCTGCTGCTCAAGGAAGCTGTTGTGGAAGCTGATAGTGTCATTCCCCCTCTGCGAAGTGAGGATGCTGCTGAGGCTGCTGAGTCTGATGAAGACAGTGTGGATGACTCTGGTTATGCTAAAGGTAAGAGAGAGGGGATGGTGTGAGCAGAACCAACGTGGGATCCAGTTCTGCCTTTCTCTGGGACCTACTGAATTACTTCCCTGGAGCTTTTCATTGTGAGCACCTCACCTCTGATGAAAGAGCAGCTAATCTCTCCGTGTTGGTGAAAGATAAGGAGCAGTAATTAGCTGTTATGTTACAATTGCAAACTTAAGCATTTGTTTTATGCAAATTACTAGGCTAATGAAGGTTGGAGGTTTCCATGGGAGCTTCCCACACGTGGAAGAAGAGGGTGGGATATTTTAAAGCTGACTTCCAAGCTCTGAGGCTGTTTCTTATGTGGCTGGCTGAGTTGAGCTGATAAGTGAATCAGGAGACTTCCTCAGCTCTGGGAGCTCTGTGTAGCTTCGTGACATACGAGTATGAGAGTGTTTGGTCCTTCCAAAGCTGGCACAGAGAGAGCACAAGTGACCTCTGTGAGGTTACACAAACAGCACTGTGCCTGTGCTAGTGCCATAGTTATGTCACAGGGACAAAGTTGTGTCCTGGAGCTCTTTAATTTAGCCTGATAGAGCATATTGATTCCTAATAACACAAAGTTAGAATGGTGGCCTAGAGGAGCCTCATACCAGACACATGAGCTGGAGGCACAGAAGAAATACTATGTGCCACAGTGCCAAGCTTTCCTCTGATGGCACATGTCAGCTTGCATGACCATCCTAGAAGGAAGGAAAAGAAGCATAAAATCCTTGTGCTGATTCTGCCTGGAACTAGGAGATGGTACATGCATTAGCTCAAGGCAGAGCTTGCATTTAAGTCTATGCAGTGGTCATAGAAGGCAGCTCAATAGGAACTGAGTAAGGCTGAAGGAGCTGCTGAGCGATTCCAGGGTGAGGGACTGTATCTCACTGCTTTGTGAGGGGGCTTCACGCTCTGTGGGTGCCCTGGATGCAGGGTTTTTTCCCCATGTTTCACTGATTTGTCTTGTCTGTGCCACAGTGATAGATTCAGGAGTCCCAGAGAACGGGGAGTGGAGCCCTGCCTGCAGCTCCTCTTTCGCTGGCTGGGAAGCCCACACCCGTGGCATCGGCTCCAAACTGCTCATCCGGATGGGATATGAGTTTGGAAAAGGTAAGGGGAAGAGGTGATCCTGGTGCTGTGAGGGCCTCACTGCCTGGGCACCTCAATCTCATGATGGATCCTAACGCTAGTGAAGAAGAATGAGACTTTTGGGTGAAGATAAAGCCAGCAGGTCACAGGAGGGGATCCTCCCCCTCTGCTCTGCCCTGCTCAGGCCCCACCTGGAGTGTTGTGTCCAGTGCTGGGCTCCCTGGGATCAAACAGCCAGGGATCTCCTGGAGAGAGTCCAGAGGAGGCTGAGGAGATGCTGAAGGGCCTGGAGCATCTCCCCTGGGAGGAAAGGCTGAGAGAGCTGGGGCTGTTCAGCCTGGAGAGAAGAAGCCTCAGGGGGACCTTATGAATGTTGATCAATAGCTGAAGGATGGGATGCAGGGGGACATGGCCAGCCCCTTCTCAGTGTCTGTGGGGACAGGCCAAGGGGCAATGGCTGCAAGTCAGAGCAGAGGAAGTTCCCCAGCCCCCTGGGGAAGAACTTTTCCCCAGGGAGGGTGAGGGAGCCCTGGGACAGGCTGCCCAGGGGGTGTGGAGTCTCCATCTCTGGAGAGATTCCAGCCCCGTCTGGACGCCGCCCTGTGCAATATGAGCTGGGGAGCTGCTTTGGCAGGGGGTTGGACCCCATGGGCTCTGGAGGGCCCTGCCAACCCCTATAGTTCTGTGACTGTGATTTTCTTTGCTCAAGGGGCCTGTTGGATAAGGCCCAAGCGATGTGGTGAATCACACCTGTGCAGAGGTGTTAGAGGGAAAGAAGGAAGAGCTGTTTAATCCAGATACAGGCATAGGTGTGCACCAGCCCCTGTATGGTAATACCAAAGATTGGAGGCATGTAGAACCCTGGTCAAGTTCATGATTAAAGCCGTGGGAACTGTTGCATGAGATGTTCAAAGGCTTTAGGTAGAAGGGAACTGATCTACAAAACTTCTGATGTCTGTGTTACTGCATCTCCTGGCTCGAGACGCAGACTTCAAAGCCTGCTCAACCAGCTTCTCACTACACAAATTGTGTTGAGCCTTGGGGGCTCTAGGAGGGCAGTCTGCTGCTTGCATTTGTCTCGGTTCTCCCAGAGGAACCAAACCAGTTTTAAGAAGAACCTGGCTTGAGAAGCTGAGGATGTGAGGCTGAACCTAGTTTCAGAGAAACCGGCCTGATGGATGGCCTGGGGCCTTTTGTCACTTATCTGCTGCTGCAGAGGCATCCACATCCACTGTGCCATGGCCTTTGCTTCTTTTCCCCTTGCCTTGGATGTAGTTATGGCTTTTTGTACCTCAGAAGCCTGTTTGCTTCTCCTAAGCTTGTGACAGTGTGAGCTTGGGGTGGGAGGTGACTGGAAAGGGGATGTCCTCGCTCGCAGTCATCGCTTGGTGTCCCTCCTCAGGTTTAGGGAAGAACTGTGATGGCCGAGTGGAGCCGGTGCAGGCGGTGGTGCTTCCTCGAGGGAAATCCCTGGACCAGTGTGCTGAGGTGCTGCAGAAGAAGAAACAGGGGAAGCTGGGCCCAGACAAGTCAAGGAAAGGCCAAGCAAAGGGAAGGGGCCCTGGCCGGTCCAGCCGTAAGCCTTCCCACAACGTCTTTGACTTCTTGAATGAGAAGCTGCGAGGGAAGAGCGCTGGGGAGAAGGCTGGAGGGATGGCACTGCCAGAGAGGAGCAGCAAAGAGATCTACCGCGCTAGCAAGAGCACCAGGAAGGCCCTGAGTGTCCGCCTCTTCCAGACGATGGAGAAGATCGATCAGACGCAGAAGGATATCATAGGGATCCAGCAGGCCCTGGAGCGCAACGTGGGGCGGTAAGAAGACACTCGCTTTGGGACTGCCGGGTGAACTGAGGTTTTGGGGGGAGTTTCTGGGAAGGGGTGGGCTTGAAATGAGGTGTGGGAGGAACAAGTGAAGTGTCGATAGATGAGACTGAAGGGGAAGTGGAGAAGAGTGACTTTAGGATGTGCTTCAGACCAGCTTGGGCACTGGCAGGTGTGTCTGGGGTCCTTTGGCTGGGATTCAGACTGTGGCAAAGAGAGGAATAAACCTCTGTGAGGAAAGGTGCTGGAATCCTTTCCTTCTCCTGCCCATCTCTGCAGCTTTGCTGTTGAGCACCACAGGAGGACAGTTCCTGGCCCAGACTGTGCTGAACATCAGGTTCTTGGTGGCTTTCAGCAGGTCACTTGGGCTAATCCCACAGGAAAGGGCAAACCCTCCTGGGGTGATGGCAGGCCTTTGATCTTCTCATGCAGGATGACATTGCTGTCATGCTTTTTGCTTTCAGGCACAGCGTTGCTACAGCTCAGCTGAAGGAGAAGCTGGCAAACGCTCACAAACAGCTGGGGCAGCTGCAGGCCCAGGAAGCCAGTCTGCAGCGGGAGCAGAAGAAAGCAGACACACATAAGAAGATGACTGAGTTCTAGTCTCTGAGGAAGGTGTTTGACTCCAGTGACTGTCCTTCCTGGCCAGTCCCCAGAGCCTGGGTGAACCATCCTGCTTCTCTGGGCTTCAGGCTGCCCAGGCCAAAAAAACAAGCTGAAAAGCAGCTGTTTCTAAAACTAGATGCTCCTGAGGTCTGCTGGGAGGGGGGGAAGCACACTCCCCCTCAGCCCTGAGAGCGTTCCCTACGCCTGAGCCTTGCCTGAGGACCAGCACCAAGAAACACGATGCCCTGCTCTCTTGCACTCTTCTTCCCTCTGCTATCACCATCAGGAGCCTGCAGTGACTCTGGTGATACCACTGCTGGCTGCACACCAGCTGAGGAGGGGCTTGGGAAGCCCCACATCCTGCCATCAGCTGTGGCTTCTGTTTGCAGCCAACTGCCGAGCACAAGTGCTGGCAGAGTCCTGAGCACATCCCAGCAGAGCAGAAGAGGCACGTGCTGGGTGAAAACAGCAAAGGGAAATGGTGTCAGCTGCTCTCTACCTGCTGGGTTTTGTGATGGGATTTATCTGAGAACTGAGGTTTTTTGGGGAGCAGTTCCTTGTAGCCCTAGTGTAATGACTAGGCAGAATCCTTGGCAGTTTGGAGGTGGGTACGGGTGGGCTCCAGCATCACATTGCATCACTTTGTAAGAGTATCCCTGGGACATGCTATAGCCCAACTCATCGACTTGGTGTGGAAAGCTGTGTGGCTCCACAAGGAGATTGCCAAAGCTGGGGGAGTAAGACAGTGGAGTAGCAGATTCTCAAACCTCTGAGCTAGGAGCAACTCCACAGGCAACCCTGTGACCTTTGCCATCATTACTTGAGGTTTTTCTGTCCTAGGTGGCTTGGTGAACACAGGTCCTTTTATTGTAAAACCTCAGGACCCAGATCCAGGTTGGACTGGACCCTGGATGAGCACAAGGATGAGGTCAGTACATGCCTGGCTTGCAGCCCTAGCTGTGGGAGAGCTTCAGCGCCAAGCCCTTCCATCCCTGCAGCGTGGAGAGTCTTTGGGCAGGAAGGATGGCTGCTCCCCTGGGTTTTATTCTGCATTGGTGGCAGCCAGTCCTTGCCCCAGAGGGAGATAGTGGTTTCATCAGACTTTGTTTCTGGTGGGACTTGTGCATTGTAATTCCTCTTTTAAAAAAAAGAAAAAAACTTTGCCATTTCATGCCAGTATCTGAAGGACCCATTCTTTGTCTTGGTTTAAGAAATCAGTTTCCTTTTATTCTGGGAGTCATTTTTCTACAGAAAACTTTTGCTCCTGTAGAACCACTTGTGTTTTGGGGTTTGTTTTTTTTTTTTTTTAATCTTTAAAAACTTGCAAAGCTGTCAGCCTGGGCAGGGCTGCACCTACCTACAGGGCCTGGCTGCCAAACCAACCCCAGAGTCTAAAAGCTGAAGCAGATACGATCAGGGTTGATCAAGTCGTGTGGGATTCAGAGCTGCTGCAGAGACAGCTCAGAAAACAGCAACTGCAAAAGCAAAGGAGATGAATGTCTTCAGGAAACCTGGTGGGGTGACTTTCTCCTTGTGGAAAACACTTGGATGCTGCTGGGATGGGCATCGTGGGTGGAGATGTGGAAGGTGGTGAGGGCTCCCTGGAGCGCTTCAGCATCGGTTGGTTTCTAACTCGATTGGCTGGACTCTCTTCATTGTTCTGAAGTCGTTTTCTCCTCACACTGGGCTTAACAATGGCCACTCAGTGCCCTTCCCTCCCAAACAGCTGTCTGTTTCTCACACTCAAGTGTTGAGTGGCGACAAGAATTAATGTGCCCAGCTTAGCATGGGTGCTCGCCCAAGAGGCCCATGGCAGCTGAGCTGAGCTGGGCACAGAGATTTCCTGGACTTGTTCTATGCTCTGTCACTATGTAACATCATCACCTCTTTAGGAACTGGGTGGGTTTGCCCTGGCTCTCAGCTGAGTGGTATTTTGGACCCATCCCTCTGATTTCCACAGCCTCTCTTGTCAGGCTCTGATCTGAGTAGCTGCTGCCTCCCACCCAAGTTCACATCCCTGGTGAATAAAGTTGGTTTCTATTTTTTTTCTCTCCTCTGTCCTGGTAAGGCGTTGTTCATTTGCAAGGTAATGATGAGCTGCCCCATCCCATCCTTCCCTTCTGTTCCCCTGCGGACAGACAGCTGGCGCTAAAACCAGCTCGGTGGGAAGCGGAGCGCGGCAGAGGGTGCTCTTGTGTGCCGGGTGCCTGCAGAGCCCGGCTGCAGCCCTGCTCACCGCCAAGGCTGGGGGGGGAAACGCAGCCTGCCATTGGGTGCAGCAACCTCTTCTGCGGGTCAGGAAGCGAGCTGTGGTGTGCTGCATGGTAGCTGCTCCGAGCTGCCTGCTCTAGAAGGAGCTAAAGGGGAGTGGGAGAGCTCAGATCAAGACGTTCAGAATGTTTGGGAACCTCTAACTGGGACTAAGACTAAGCCTGTGGTGTAGAAGAAACTAAATTCCCCAGGCTGGTTGGCAAAGAAGAGGAACGTGATGGGATTCCTGCTCCTCACACTCACCAGCTTTTGAGTTGCTGCACAGTAAGTGATGGTTACTTTCTTGCCTGGCAAACCTGGGTGGCTGCAGCTAAACTAGGGCTTGAAAATCACTTTAAACCCCCCTGATCTAGATAGACCTCACAGTGTTGCTGGGCATGCAGCTAGCTAGGCTGGCCAGGCAGGATTCCTGCGCTGCAGTGGGGAAGCATCAACTCCCAGTTGGCTGCAAAAAGGGCTGTGAGCTTTGTGCCACTTAATGCTTTGTGCTCTGCGAGCATCTGGGCTGGAATAGGAGGTGTTTGAACCTAGCTGTGATGGTGGGGTGCTGTGGCTTGGATGGAGGGGGCTGAGTGAGAAGCAATGGCTTTGGTGGTGGATGGATTGTCAGTTCAGAGCTGTGGGGCGTTGCTTTTTTCAACAGAAAAAATTTCCTGTTGTCTTGTGGGGAGCAGTCCTGGGGAGCTGCTGAGCTCCTGCCTGCAGCAAGGAGGCCTGAGAGAGTGTGGTCAGTGAAGTGCTGTCCTCTAAACCCAAAATTATGTAAAACTACTGATTTTGTGGCAAGCAAACCACTGCGGTGGGCAAGTGATTCTCAAGCAAACGCCTGTCTTCTTCATATGCCCATCTGTGGGGGGACCTCATTGCAGCCTGCCAGTCCCTGAAGGGAGCAGAGGAACAGGAGGGGAATCAGCTTGTTAAAGGGCAGAGACTGGCAGGACAAGGGGGATGGAGTGAAGCTGAAGGAAGGGAGGTTTAGATTGGATATTAGGGGGAAGTGTTTTCCAGAGAGAGTGGTGAGGGGCTGGAACAGGCTGCCCAGAGAGGGGGTGGGTGCCCCGTCCCTGGGGGTGTTCCAGGCCAGGTTGGATGGGGCCCTGGGCAACCTTGTGTAGCTCCAGGCCTGAGGTTGGTGTCCCTGCCTGTGGCAGGGGGTTGGAGCTCTGTGATCCTTGGGGTCCCTTCCAACCCATGCCACTCTATGATTCTATGATCTGGTGCCCTGAAACTGCAGCACTGGGGTCTCCACTGGTGCCCTGCTGCAGCTCTGCTGTGGAAGATCTCTCCAGCAGGTTCTGGACTTTCGCTCCTAAACAGAAGTGCCTTTCCCTGCCCAGGTCTGGGCATTCCCAGGAAGCACAGAAGGGCAGGAAGAAAGAGAAACACTGAAATGATGTCAGCCTGAAGCCACAGGGTGTGAGCAGGCAGCTGGAGATTCTCACCAGCACGAGCAGGGTACGAGCAGCGCTCTGTGACATTTAGCTCTGGCTTTTAGAAAGATACTTGGTCCTGTCTAAGTGAAACCTCCCCAGAGGAGCTCGACCATGAAATCTCCATCCTGCTTCTCTCTGCCTCAGGCTGCCCAGGCTAAAAACCGAGCTGAAAAGCAGCAGTTTCTAAAACTAGATGCTCCTGAGGTCTGCTGGGAGGGGGAAAAGCACACTCCCCTCTCAGCCCTGAGAGCGTTCCCTACGCCTGAGCCTCACCTGAGGGCCAGCTCCCTCCTGCTACAGAAACAGGAGTGGGGTGGGTGAGACCTCGTGCCAGCTCCATGTTTGAAATACCCTTAACACTGCATCCCACAGCCCAGGGCGGATTCAGGGGTGTTGATTACCTGTTATGGGGCTTTCACTTTTCATAAATGAAGAAGGGGAAAGAAAAAAAGAAAGGCCTACTTCTGCTTCTCGGGGCTTTTTCTCAGCGCAGGTCCCCAGGGTACCTGAGCTGTGTTTGCCACAGCCGTGTTCGCAACCGCTGATGGAAATCAGCCTGTAAAGTTTGTCCTGGTTTCTTGCAAAGGCTCTTTCAGTAGTTTCATCTGCACTTTCTGCTCGTTGCCTTGTGCTGAACGCTCTGTGGTTTTATCTGGGGAGATCAAGCGGAGGCCAGGCAGAAATCGTCTTGGTTTTTCAGTCATGTCAAACCTGGCTTGGTGAAGCCCCTGCTGAGGAGCTCGTGCCTTTTGTACAAAAAAACCCCCCAAAACCCTCCCACGTCCTGGAGTAACAAACAGACCAACTGCCTTTATGGTGCCAGTGCTCAGGTATCACGAACAGGGAGTTACTCCCTCCTCGGTGGGCCGTGGGCGTGCGTCGCACGTACACCCTGGTTGCCACCGCGCTCATCTTCAAAGCCATCTTGGCTTGAGGAGCCAGCGTGTTACAAAATGCTGTCTGCTGAGTCTCCTACCCCAGAGAATAGCCCCAGGATCATAGAATCACAGAGTTGGAGGGGTTGGAAGGGACCTCAAGAGATCATCGGGTCCAACACCCCTGCCAAAGCAGCTCCCCAGCTCATACTGCACAGGGTGGCGTCCAGATGGGTCTTGAATATCTCCAGGGAAGGAGACTCCACCACCTCCCTGGGCAGCCTATTCCAGTGCTCTGTCACCCTCACTGTGATGGGGAGATCAATAACCTTATTGGCAGGAAATTCAGGTGTAGGTTTCAGAAGGTCTGTTGGAGACTTTGCCTTGCAAAGAGCTCGGTCCTGCTTGAGCAGCTTCGGTCAGGCACTGTGTTTTTCCCCCTCAGATGTGTAATTCTGGGAGAACCAATGTGTTGTCCCACAAGTGGCTTCTCCCAGTGACTCTGAGCCTGGATGAGCACACACTGGGTGTTTCTGTAGGTTGCAAATCCAGGAGCAACCACCAGCCTGCACAAGCAAAAGTAGGTCAGGAGAATTTCTTTACATTCATTTCAACTTAGGAAGCAGCCCCCTCCATCCTTCAATCCTAAAAACTCAGGGATGGAAAAATCCACAGGCTGTGGGATAAGCTGCCCTGTTTGTGCCTGCCTCAGGGGGCTGAAAGCTCCCACATCCCTTCCATCATACCTCGTTATGACTTCATCTGCTGAACCCCAGAGCCCGCTCAGCTCTGCCCTGATCACAGCTGCTCCTGCTGCCTGTGATCCTGTCACTCTGATGGGCTAAACAAGTTCAGTGAGGACCAAGGCGACTGCCCGCCTTGCAGGTAATGTGCCTAATTAATGTCTGCTCAGACAGAAAAGCGGTGTTGCCTAATTAAAACATTGTTGGAGAGGGAACAGCCTTCCCTTCCCAGCTCTGATCTGAGCCAGTCGAGCCAGCCCGGTTAGTCCCCAAAACCTCCCTGTCTCACTTTCCACGATGAAATAATTGCTCTCCAGGGTTTAAGGCTCCAGTCAGGGAAGTTTCCAGCAGCGTGGGAAGGTCGCAGATAAAAGGTGCTACAAGTGGGCAGAGACTTGCTGGTGATTGGGGTAAAGATGGACCAGAGGTGCTGCTGTGCGTCACGGGGCGCAGGGGAGAGGGGAGCGAAATCGGGCCCTGGGTGGGCACAGACCTCCCCGCTCGCCCTTGGGCTGTAGCACCCAGGATTCACGCAAGGTGGGGTGGCTTCATGCCAGAGCTCCTCTGATCTCTCTCCGGATTAAGATATGTAAGAGGGTGAGTAAGAGGCGTGCGGCGTGCCCACGGGCTCCGTGTCCCCAGTCGTGCCGGTGGGAGCTGTCCTGCCCGCTGGCCCCGTCTGGATCAGTTACTGAGGCTTCTTGGAGCTGAGCTTTGCTCTGGAGCTGGGAACCTGCCTGCCTTCAGACCAGGCGTTTCCTGGGTGCTGGCGCACACACCTCTCTAGGAGCAGAGCAGCCTTTTTGGGGTGCACTGTGGGGTGTGCACAGAGCTGGGAGCAGCAGCTGCCACCTCGACATCAGCACAGGTGAAGCAGTGTCGGGTTCTGCTTTGGGCTTTGTGCCGTGCTGGTGGCTGAATGGGGATGGGGACAGTGAAATGGGGTGTCCCTCAGATCCCCCTGGGAAAGGTGTGGGATCCTGATGGGCTGGGGAGTGTCTGCTCTCTGTGTCGGGCTCCCTGGCACCTTCACCCCTCTGCGCCGCTCGCTCTGGCCTTGCCACTGCTGCAGGTTGCAGGGGAGGAACCTTCCAGCCCCCCCAGGCTGGTGCTGGGTTGTCACCCAGCAGCTCCTGGCCCACGTGTGGATTGAGTTGGGATGCTGCAGGGAATAAGCTTTGAGGTGAGGTCTGTAGAGTTGGGCTCAGACCCCAGGAGTTCCCAATGCAAACAGGGGTTATGGGGGATGCCAGCAGCACCATCACTCCCACTCAGGATGTTCTATCGGCCGGCTCCACGGGTCTCATGGCATGGATGGATGGGGATGGATCCCACGGGGCTCAGAGGGGGAAGAGGGTGAGACCCACTGCAGAAGGGGGGTGTCCCAGTGCATGCTGCGGAGCCTGGGGTACAAGGAGGGAGAGGAGGGAGAAGCAGATGATGCTTACCCCATTTCCCGGAAGCTGAGTCATGTGTTTGCCATGTCTCATCTGGGTCACCCCATGCCTTGGGGTGCCATCCTTGTCCTGCAGCCCGCAGCAGTGTCCTGTTGTCCCTAGAAAGTGCCACACTGGCACTTTCAGAATGTCTCCAGAGGGTTTTCAGCGCCCCTGGGCATCGCCTCTTCAACATCTTCATGGCAGCTTGGGAGCCTGAATCCTGGGGGGTTTGTTGGTTGTGCTTTTTTTTCCAGAAGGAGACAAAATCTGAAGTTTTTCTGGGGAGTGGCAGAGCACCAGCTTTGGGGTGTCTGCACTGGGCTGGGCAGGGCAGTGGAGGCATCTTGGTGACCCCAGGGAGGGCAGCGTAAGGCCAGAAAAGGGGACCCTGGGTGCATGTCCACTTCCAGACCCCCTGCCTGGGGAGAGGGGGGCTGCATTGCAGGAGCCCCTGCGAGCCCTGGGGGCTGCAGAGCCCATTGCTTGTCATGCTGAGCCCAGCAGTGCCCGGCTCCACCTCGACTCCTGTTTTCTCTCCCCAGAGCTCAACCCCGCAGTGGTGTTGGAGGCGGCTCCCCCATGGCTGCAGCCGGCAGCGAGGGGCCGGCACGGACCCCGCTGCTGCCAGTCGGCACTGCCCTGGCCCTGCTCGGCATCCTGGTCTACCTGGGCACCCTGTGTGCTGCCTGCAGACGGTAGGCACTGCCAGTGACCCCTCTGCTCTCCCCCGTGGGGATGGGGCTGGGGGCCCTGCGGTGGCTGCATGTGGAGACCCCGCACGTTCCTATCCTGAGCCAGGACCACTGGGCTCTGCGGCTCTGCTTACCCTGAACCTCCACCCACAGCACCAGAGCAACCACCTCTGGCCTGATCCTGCACCCCGGTGCCTTGCTGCGCCCCGACGCACCCCTCTGTGCCCAAAAGAGCTGGTGCTCTGTGGGATGGGCAGGGTGGGTGATGCTGGGGATGCCTGGCATGGCTCAGCAGGACACAGGATGCACTTGGGCCCCCAGCCAGCACGGACCCCGCTGCGGGGCTGGCAAAGGAGCAGGGTTGTGGGTTTGGGGTGCTGCTGCTCCAGTGAGGGTGATTCCCATTGTGGCCAGGTTGGGGGCTTGGGACACCCACTCTCTGCCCTCGGCTTGGCCACCTGCCTCAGGCTCATCCCACTTCTCCACACAGCAAGGGCCGGAAGAAGAAGGTCCCTCCAGATGGGGTGAAGCTGGTGGACGAGGTAAGCGCATACTGGGGGGGACTGGATCAGCTGTGGGCACCCCAGCACCCAGCCAGGAGCCTGATGTGCATTCCCTGTTGCAGTCCCTGCTCAGACAGACGCAGCTGCGGTCGTTCAGCAAGTCGGACACGAAGCTGCACGAGCTGTACCGGGTGAAGACCAGGGCAGACAGTGAGTGGCAGTCAAGCTGGGGGAGCTGATGGGGTCCCCCAGTCCCCACACTGCCTGGCCAGCACGTTGCAGCAGGCACATGCCGTGGTGCCAGCAGAGGGTTGGTGCTGGCTGCATCCCCAGCATCCCCACATCCCGCCTCTCCCCACAGCTCTGCGGCCGGCCAGCCTGGATTTCCCCCGTGCTGTGGCCAACACCTCCGGTGCCGACTCCCTGCGCAGCTCTGGAGTCAGCATCCTCCTGCACCGTGAGCTGCCCCAGATCCCTGTCCCTGAGCTCCCAGCTGCCTCCCCAGGCCCTGACCAGACCTACTCCAACCTGCTCTTCACCCCACTACGGAAACCGGCGCCGGACACTGTCTACGAGAGCCTGGCAGTGGGAGGGGAGGATGCCCCAGTGTCCCCCGAACCCACCGTCACCCAGGTGTGTCCCCCGTGTGCTGGGCACAGAGCGGCTGATTACGCCTGTGTCCGCAAGGTGAAGAAGACGGTGCCTGTGGAGGTGCAGGATGGGGCTGGGACGGGGCCTCCCGCAGCCCCGCAGTGCTGGGACGGTGCTGGTGATGCTCCTCAGGTGAAGGTATGGCTCTGGGGGGTGGGGAGGGGTCCCGGTGCTGCACGCAGTGGATGTGGCACAGAGAGATCTGTGTGACACCCTGCCTGCCCATAACACCCGGTGGAGCAGGCTGTAAAACAGGCTGCTGCCTATTTTCTAGTGGAGATTTGGGGAGGGCGTAGTACGGAGCCTAGGCCCTGAGGGCAGGCGATGCCCACAGTGCTGCTGTCTGTGTCCTGCAAGAGGCTCCCTGGGTTGTGCAAAAAGCAAGAGCCTCAGTGGTTAATCCACTGCCAGGATCCTCCCAGGGGCTGTGGGAAGCCGGGATGGGGAGGTTGGGGGGGAGGACAGGTGTAGGGCTACCCTGCCATGAGCAGGGATTGCCTCCAAACCCCCACCTTCCTCCTGCAGCTGGAAGAGATGTACTCCACAGTGTGCAAAGCCAAGAAGAAAAGCCAGGTCCCCACATCGTCCCCGAGGGCCACAAGGGAGGCAGGTGCTGGGTGGCCACCCCCCTGCCATGAGGAGAGTGCCCCGGCTGGGGGCTGGGCTGCAGCAGCCCAAGGGCCCCCCGACCCCTGCTACGAGTCCATCAATGACAGAGCCTGGACTGCTCAGGGCCGCGGTCCCGACCCAGACTACGAGGCTGTGGACACTAACTGGAAGAAGAGGGCCAAACGGGACAAGCCAGGGAAGCCCTGTGCCCCTGAGAACCTGTACGAAAGCGTCAGTGACATTTGGGCAGGGGAGTCCCGGCGAGCCTCTGCCAGGACGGCAGCCAACGGGCTGGAGGTGTACATCACCAACCTATAGCATCCCGACGGGAGAGGGGTCCTGCCATGGAGTGGTCGCACCTGGGATGGGTGCTGTCAGGGCAGGGGTTTCCCCCTTTTGGGGGGTTGAACACCCCCAGGGATGGGCAGGCACCCATTTGGTGCCCATCAGGGTGGCTGCATCCCCACAAGTGCTTTCTGTATATATTTCATGTAACTTCTCTTTAAGCAGCCTTGTCCCAGCCCAGCCTCCATGGGCAGGATACCCTGGGGCATCATCCTGCCATGTCTGGCCCAAGCTGGATCCTGGGTACCACATGGGAGCCCAGTGGGACGGGGCTGGTGCTGCCACTGCGATGGGGACAAGGTTGGGACTGGTTGTGTTGTGGGGTGGGTGGTGTCAGGGCTGTGGGCTGCCCCGGGCTGCAGAATCTGGCCCCTCATTGCAAGGCAGGGTCTCCTTCATCCTCCCTCTGCTGGGGGGGGGGGGGAGCAGGGCCCTGTCCAGCACCTGGGAAGCCCTGAGCAGCTTCACTCCCATCACTGAATGTCCCTGGTTTTGGGGTCTGGGGGCCACCCCCGTGCCTCAGTGCACAGCAGTGCAGGCTGCAGGTCCTGCTCCAGGATGGCTGCCTGCCCCCCAAGACCCTCCTACCTTCCATGCTCATGCAAGGGAGCCTCTGTGAGCCCCCACCTCCCAGACACCATTAAAAGGCCGAGAGGGGTTTATCCTCATCAGGAGAAACACTTTTAACTGGATCTAAAGCCCTGGTTCTGGTGGCTGCTGCTGGGAGAGCAGCTTCAGGCCCTGCATAGCTGCACGCAGCTGTAACCACCCACAGGGATGGTTTTGCACCTCTGAGATAGGGATGTGCAGCAAGCAGGAGCTGCCAAAATGGGGTGGCCCATCCCAGAGCAGGGACTGGTGGTGGCTGTGCCTAAAAAAACCGCAGCACAGCAGCTCTGCATGGGGTCAGGCTCGGAGCTGGGGAGCGTTTGCACGGTGCTGGCTGCCTGCTTGCCTCCGCGCTGCTCCCATGGGTGCTGCAGCCCCAACAGGTGTCAAAAACACCTAGGAGAGCTTGGATGTGTGCTCAGAGCCCTCAGACCCCAGGGCTCAAACCTTCCTCCTCGCCTTCTCACAGGGCGTTGGGCATCCCTATCCCAAGGGACTCCCACTGCGCCGCGGGGAGGGTGCCACACGGATATCAGCCCCAGTTTCACTGCAGCCCAGCTGGATGTAGCACAGCTGCTTCGTGTGGGCCTGGCCAGAGGTTGCCGGACCTCGTGGCAGAGTGGCCTGGTGCTCGCCGGAGCTGGCTGGGCCGTGCAGCAGCGAAGGGGCCGTGCAGCAGGCAGGCAGGCAGGAAGCCACGCGCTTTCCCCCAGCAGCTTTGCCCCTACATCGCAGCAGGCGAAGAGATTAAAAACGAAAACAAGGCGCTCAGCAAACCCCACTGCAGGCTGAAGACGTTAAGGCTGGGAGGCAGCGCAGGCACTCGTGCCGCTTCGTCAGCCCCACGCTTGATGCCAAACCACAGCCGCTGAAGATAGAGGAGCCAGCCCCAGCAGCTGCTCCCATCCCCCTGCAAGATAAGGGCCCCGATAGAAAACGGCGTGGGGTGGCTGGTGCCGATGCTGCCACGCTCTTCCTGCTGCCAGCCATGCTGCATGGGCTCCCCTCATGCTGCATCCTTCCCCTGCTCCCTTTTCTCCATCATCCCATCCATCAGTTCTCAAGGGCTGGCTCCTTCCTGCACCATCCAAATCCCTGGGTGCTGCATTTGGGCTGCACCAGCCCCTGCGTGGGAGCATCGCATCCTAGTGTGATGGGAGATGCCTTGCTCCTGGGGAGAGAGGGGCACAGGGTTGGGATGGTGCCTGTGGGGTCAGGACCTGGGTAACACTGTGCTGCTCTCCCGGGGTAAAGCAGGCTGGGTATGACATGGGGCCACCCTGGGGCTGGGAGATGCTTCTGCTCTCACTGAGCCAAAGTGTCTCCCAAACCTGCAGGAAAACAAGAGGAAATGGTCTCAAGGTGTGTCAGGGGATGTTTAGGTTGGATACTGGTATTTCCTCACTGACAGAGTGGTCAGGCACTTGGACAGGCTGTCCAGAGAGGTGGTGGAGTCACCATCCCTGGAAGGGTTCAAAAACCATGTCAACGTCACACTCCAGGACATGGTTTAGTTGACACGGTGGTGATGCACAGGCGGTTGGGCTTGATGATCTCAGTGGCCTTTTCCAGCTTTAAAGACTCTGTGACTCTATGGAAACTCCCCCTCCCCCTGTGCTGGGCTGCCTGCTCCCCGGCAATCCCCACCCCCTGCCTGGGGTCTTGTCAGGGCTGAACTTATATTTAAACACAAGAGTGACCGCCCAGTCCTTGGGGCGATGGAAAATGTGCCCAGAAACACAGCTGGGGGCTCAAAAACCAGATGGCCAATGAAGGCTTCATCCCGAAACATCGCTTGGAGTCTTGTGGTCTGGCCGGGAAGGTTGGGGGTCGGCATCAGGGCGAGGGGAGCAGGTAGGGCTGGGACCCCCTCCTCATCCCTGGGGACAGCTGGGTGTGGGGGCCCATGGGCCACAGGCTCCCTGCTCCGTCCCCACCAGCTCGGAGATCACTCTGGTCAGTCCCACTTCGAGGGGACGGTGCCGTGGGGGATGGAGGATGCCTCAGGGTGCCGTGAGGGGATGGAGGATGCCTCAGGGTGCCGTGGGGGGATGGAGGATGCCTCAGGGTGCCGTGAGGGGATGGAGGATGCCTCAGGGTGCCGTGGGGGATGGAGGATGCCTCAGGGTGCCGTGAGGGGATGGAGGATGCCTCAGGGTGCCGTGGGGGGATGGAGGATGCCTCAGGGTGCCGTGGGGGGATGGAGGATGCCTCAGGGTGCCGTGAGGGGATGGAGGATGCCTCAGGGTGCCGTGGGGGGATGGAGGATGCCTCAGGGTGCCGTGGGGGGATGGAGGATGCCTCAGGGTGCCGTGGGGGTATGGAGGATGCCTCAGGGTGCCGCGAGGGGATGGAGGATGCCTCAGGGTGCCGTGTGGGGATGGAGGATGCCTCAGGGTGCCGCTCCCACGAGAGGGAGCGAGCCGGGGCCCGCTGCACGGTGCTGCACTCTGCAGGGTGTTGCCCGGCGCTGCACAAGGGGCCGCACGCCGCATGGCGCTGCACGGTGCCCCGCACACCGGGAGGATCCACGCTCCCTACAGCTCCGCACCCAAACCAGCTCCACGCCCGCACGGCCCCCGCACGCCGCCTGGCTCTGGATCCCAAACTGCCCCCGTATGCCACGCAGCCTGTATGGCCCGGTGCCCCCCTCTGTACCCCGCCAGCAAGCAGCTGGGCAGCTCCGGAGAGGCAGGCAGCACGGGCAAGGCCCTGGATCTCTCTGCAACCACCTGGGAGATGGGCAACACAGCCCCCAGACCAGGCTGGGTACCGCGGGGGCATCTCCCAGGGATGCCAGCGCCGGGGCGGCCCCCTGCAAAGCCACCCAGCCTGGGAAGGGGGTCGTGTTGGGGGCACCGGAGCCCTTGTGCAACGGGCGGGCGCGGATGCTGCCGGTGGGAGTTGCACAACTCAGGAGCTGCTGGAGCCGCCAGCTCAGCGCTCCGGCCGGTGTTAACCATTAAACAGAGCGGGGGGCGGCCGGGGCAGCCACCACCCAGGCCCCACTGCCGAGGAGCTGTCATCACTCGGGGGAGGAGAGGTGTCTGCCTGCAGTCCTGGTGCAGGGCTCGGCCTTTAACTCCTCCGGGGCTGCGGGGCCCAGCTGGGCCAGAATGGGGATGAAGGCTGCTCCAAGCCACGCTCCTCCTGCGGTGCTCCCCGCCGCTGCCAGGGATGCTCCTGGTTTGGGGCCCTGTGGGTGCCCCTGTTCCCAGGGGACACTGCCCCTCGCCCAGCTGCCCCTCCCTCTTCTGCAGGTCCCCGTGGGTGGCTGTGCCAGGGTGACACCCATCTCCTGGCCCGGCTCGTGGGGGCTTTCCCAGCTCGCTGCTTTATTAATGCTTAGAGAAGCAGAGGGCCCCTGCATGGCGCTGGGCGGGGGGCTGTGACCAGCCATCCCCCAGGACACGGGACAAGGGGGTGGCCGAGCGCCCCAGGATTCCTGCCCAGGACATCACCTCCTGGGAAGGGGGATCCCTGGGATGCAGCCCCAGCACCCCCACGGCTCTGAGCTGCGGGAAACCCCCGTGTGAGCCAGCCAGGGGCTGCTAGGGGCTGGGGTGGGGACAGGGAGGTGGGGGGCCCATCGGCCAGGGCGGCCGCACGGACTCTGTCCCGGCCTTCGGGCTGAGAGCTGGTAAATCAAACAGCAGGAGCCTGGGTGGCCCCACCCCAGCACCCAGCACCCCACAGGCTTCGGGGCAGGTGAGCAGCAGAGTGCGGCTGGGCACCCTGAGCACCCCAGGTCCCCCATGCACCCCACGCAGCTTGGGTGCTCTATGCACCCCAGCACCCCAGCACCCCAGCACCCCAGCACCCCACACACCCCACACCCAGCCCCACCATTCTGGGTGGCGTTCGGCAGCGTTCCCTTCTGACAGGCAGGATGGACCCAGCCCATGTGGTGCTGGGGACCCCGTTCCTGCTGGGACCCACTCTCCCACCCCAAAACTCCAGGCGCTGCTGCCCCAGCAGGAAGACACTGTAACTTTTGGGGGAGCCCTGCAGCTGATGGGGCGCCCTACAGCTTTATGGGGACCCCCCAACTTCCAGTGGGTCTAAAACTTCAGGGGGAGCTTTGGGGAGGCCCCTGTTGCTTTTGGGGTGTAGAACTTTGTGGGAAGCCATGAAACTCCTGCAGACCCCCCTATAGCTTACAGACAGCCCTGTCATTTGGGGGGGTGGGAATGGGGGGGGGGGGTATCACCCTTGGGGGCACCCCAGGGGTTACACCACCGTCAGTTTCAACCCTGGAGCTTGGAAGGAGCCGTAGGAGCTCTGCGGGACCCTCCGGGCTGGCCGAAGCCCCGCACGTTCGGGGAGGGCCCTGCGATAACGAGATGAGAACTTTCGGGGGCACCCCGCAACTTTCGGGGAGCCCCCCCGGCGCGGGGCGGGGGGGGGGGAGCGGCTGCGCGGGGCCGCCCGGCCCTGGCGGAGCGGGGCGGGACCCAGCCGGGAGGTTTGGGGGGCGGTGGATGGATGGGGGGGTTGGGGGGGGTCTGGGGGTTGCCCCCCCCCCCCCCCAGTAGCGCGCGGGGCGGCGGGAGGGCGGGGCGCGCGAAGATGGCCGCTGCCGGCGGGGGCGTGTCGCGCGGGGGCGTGTCCGGCGGGGGCGTGTCGCGGCGCCTGAAGTGGCAGCGCGGCGAAGCCAATGGGAAGCGGCGGCCGCGGCGGCCGCGTTCCAACCCGGGCGAGCCGACCAATGGCGCGGGGCGCGGGGGGGCGTGGCCTGGCCGGCGCCGACACCGGGCCGCGCGCGGCGGAGCGCGCTCCCCCGCCGGGCCCGGCCGCGGCCGCCGCCGCCGCCGCTTCCCGCATGGAGCCCCCGCGCCCGCCCGCGGCGCTGCTGGCCGCCGCCCGCCGCCGGCGCCGCGATCCTCCGCCGCCTCCTCCTCCGGAGCCCGGCGGCGGCGCCGGCGGCGGCGGCACCGCCCCGAAGGTACCGGGGGCGGCGGCGGCGACCGGGGGGGATCCGGGGGAGGGGGGGCGGTGACAGCTGACAGCGGCCCGCCCGAAACTTTCCCCGCCGCTAAAATGGCGCCTCTCGGGGACAAACTTCGGGGGGGTGGGGGGGGGAGCGGGCGGGAGGGACACGGACACACCCCCCGCCCCCCCCCCCCCGCCGGTGGGTCCCGCCGGGGCTGAGCCCCGGGGGGAGGGGGAACCCGGGCGGATCCCTAACGCGGGGGATCCAGCTTGGGATCTGCCCGGCGAGGGATCCGTCCATCCCGGCGGTGCTGCGGGGCCCGGGCTGGGTCCCGGGCTGGGGGTAGATCCCGGGCTGGGGGGAGTCTGGCTGCAGCCCCGGTGCAGCCCCGCCGCGGGGTTTGGCCGAGGGGAGGGGGCCGGGGGGTGTCCTGCTGGATCCCGGGGCGGGGATCCACTGGCCGGGCTCTCCTCCCGCGGTCCCAGCTCGGCAAGGGCCTGGGGGTTGCTCTCCTCCCGGGTGATCCCCGCTGGATCCAGCCCCGGGGAAGGATCTGCTCGGCTGACCGCTGTCTCAGGGCAGCGCTGGGGGGATCCCCGCTGGATCCCGGCTCTGCTCCCAAGGATCTGCTTGGGATCCGCCTGGAACGGGATCTGCTGAGAGCTGGTGTGTGGACAGGCAGCTCTGCAGCCCTGGAGCTGCCCAACCTGCTGCTGCGGGATCCCAGATCCCTGCTTGGGATCCACCCAGCACTGCCAGCCAGCCAGGGACCTCTTGGAGCAGCCCCCGTCTGCTCCCTGCCCTGCCGAGCTCCAGGGGGATCCCTGCTGGATCCGGGGCCCTTTGGGATCTCCCAGGGATCTGTCCCGGAGGGATCTGCTCGGCGCTGACAGTTGCCCAGTGGTCAGGGCTGTCCTGAAGCAGCCCTGAGGAGTGCACTGGGTCGGATCTTTCCTTTGCAGGGCCCAGGGGATCCCAGCTGGAGCCGAGCCCTGGGTGATCTGCCCGGGCACAGCTTGGCCAGGGATCTAGGTGCTGCTGACCTGGGTCAGCCCCAGGAAGGGCTGCTCCCTGCTTCTTGGGGGATCCCTGCGAGCCCAGCCCCCAGGAGATCACCTGGGGTGCACCTGGAGTGGGATCCGCTCAGTGCTGGTGCTCAGTGAGCGGGTGCTGCTGCCCATGGCTGGCCTGGCAGGGCCGATCCTGCTCCCTGCTCCGCGGAGGCCTGCGGGGATCCCCCATGGATCCTGGGGGATCTGCTCCCAGCGGGATCTGCTCGGTGCTGTCATGGGGCACGTGGGTGCTGCCACCTTAGAACTGCCATGCGGAGGGTGTCAGGTCTTCTGGACTTAAGAGATCCCCACTGGATCTCCACTGTGACCCTGGCGATCTGCCTGGGGAGGGATCGCCTGGCCGCTCAGCCAGCGCTGGGAGGATGCTGGCTGCTCTCGCCTCTGCAGAGCACAAGGAAATCCCAGCTGGATCCCAGCTTGCCACATGGTGGGATCCCCCCAGGATCTGCCCCAGAAGGACCCACTGAGCGCTGTCAGGGTCCCGCAGCCACCCTGCCCCGACGCACTGATCCTGCTCTCCCGAGCTGCCTCCGCTCCCCACCAAGGTCCAGGAGATTCCCGCGGGATCCAGTGCACAGGACCACCTGACCACCACCATCTCTCCCACAGGTTCCCCTCTCCTGTGGCAGCCGGGGGTTGCCGGCGGGAGCCGAGGGCTGGCTGCCACGCCTGGCAGAGCCGCTGCCGCGCCGGGAGCCGGCCAGCCGGGAGGCGATGCTGCGGGTGCTGGACGCCGGGCTGGAGCGATGCTTGGCGCTGCACTCAGCATACATCCCCGTGCCCCAGCACAGGTAGGACCAGAGCCCTGGTGGGATGGGTGACGGTGACCAACCTGCTGAACCCTCCTGCTGGCACCGGGAAGCCGGGATTCCTTTCTGCTGGCTGCCCCAGGAGGACTTTGGCCGCTCGTCCGCAGCGCCGGGGTCTCCGGCTGTGACCAGCTGCCCCGTGTACGGCAGCACTGAGGGCTCTGCCCGCCCGTGGCTCCTCCTGGGCAAGGAATCACAGCACCACATCTGAGCCCTCGAGTGTTTACACCGCTCACCACAAGCACACGAGGGCTCCTGGAGCATCACCACTCCCCAGCACCGTATTTACCGGTCCCGGTGGCACGAGCAACATGCAAAATGGCTCCTGCTGCTCCTGACCTCTGGCTTTTTTTTCTTGTTAATTAACTTTTTTTAATAAGTTTGGGGTGGGTTTGGGTTGTTTTTTTTTTCCCCACTTCAGGAAGTTGTTTGGCCCCAGCTGAGCAAAACCCCACGTTTCTGGGCGCTCGCAGCAGGATGCAGGTGCCGGTACCCTCCGGCGTGGCGCTGCCCACGGAGGCTTCCCCCCCCCCCCCTCCACCCCCAGAGCAGTAAACAGCAGAGTTTTGGCAGCCTGCCTGTACTGCTGCCTGTATCACTGCCTGTGCCGCTGCCTGTATCACTGCCTGTGACGCTGCCTGTGCCACTGCCTGTACTGCTGCCTGTGCCGCTTCCCACCGGGGTTTCCAGCCTGGCTCCTGTCAGCCCAGGGTGCTACAGGGGGACAGGGTGCCCACAGGTGCCTTTGCACGTGGTGATACCTCTGGGATGATGTGGCTGCCCTAACACTGTGTCACCCATGTCCCACACCTTAAGCCATACCTGGAATGGGTGCAGCATCGTGTGTAGGGGGTCCCAGCGCTTCGGTGGGAGATGAAGGGTCCCAGGGGGGCATGTCCACCCTCACTGTAGCCCCCCAACCTTGCTCTCCCTGGCAGGAAGCTCTCGGGGAAGGCGGGCATCGACGAGGTGATGGCGGCCACGGTGCTCACCAGCCTCTCTACCAGCCCACTGGTGCTCAGTCACCCACCAGCCACCCCTGCCTCAGGTAAGAACGGGTCCCTGTGCCTCCACCTCCCCCTATCCCCATTGCTGGACACATGTCCCATGACAGGCCCTGACCTTCCTCCTCCTCCCCAGAACCTGGCAGTGAGGTCTGGAAGGAGGCACCTGCCATGTCCTCCAGCTGCAGCAGCAGTAGCAACACCAGCGGGGACTGGAGCTGGGACCCTCCCAGCGACCGCTCCACCCCCTCCACCCCATCACCCCCGCTCTCCAGCCACGTCCCCAGCACGTTCCTGCCCACCCCACTGCCAGATGAGGGCCCCGATGAGCCCGACGGCACCCACTTTGTCTTTGGAGAACCCATCCCACGGAAGAGGAAGGTGGGATGGGGATGAGGATGAGGATGGGGAGTGGGGTGGGGATGACGGTGAGGATGACAGTGGGAGTGAAGTTGGCGATGGGGATGATGAGGAGAGTGAGGTTGGAGATGGGGGCGATGAGATGGTGGGGTTGGGGATGATGATGAGTTTGGGGATGGAGAGGCAGATGAGGAGGAGGAGGATGACATGGCATTAGGGTTGAGGTTGGATGACAGAGATTGGATGGGAATGGTGGTGGTGATGACATGGGGGAGGGGCTGCTGGCCTGACACCTCTCACCTGCAGAACTCCACCAAGGTGATGTTCAAGTGCTTGTGGAAGAGCTGCGGCAAAGTCCTCAGCAGCTCCTCAGGGATGCAGAAGCACATCCGAACCATGCACCTTGGGTAAGTGTGTGGGGTCCCTCTGGGTGCTCCCAGCCCCGTCCCCGTCCCCCCCACCCAGTGCCCCCAGCGGGGTCCTGCCGTGGGACTGGGGCGAGACCCCCCACCTGGTACCCGCTGTCCCCGCAGCCGGAAAGCCGACCTCGAGCAGAGCGACGGCGAGGAGGACTTCTACTACACGGAGCTGGACGTGGACGTGGACTCGCTGACAGACGGGCTGTCCAGCCTGACACCCGTCTCACCCACCTCCTCCGTGCCACCCGCCTTCCCCGGCCCCGAGGCGCAGGGTCCGGCACCGCCGGCGCTGCCGAGCCCTGACCTGGCACTGGCCTCCCCCTGCAGCCCCCCGGCCCCCCCCGGCCTCTGCCACGTCCACACTGACCACGCGTACCAGGTGAGGGGGTGGGGGGGGGGACACACGCAGGGATGGAGGGGCTGTGTGGCCATCACCCTCCAGCCGCTCGGTGCCGGTGTCACAGCCAAGCTCTAACAAGGGTGGGGGGCTGTGTCCTCTCTCAACAGGGCTGCCCGGCCCCCCCACGGCCACCAGTGCCCCCCACCGCGCCCACCCCACCACCACCCAAGCCACCCGCTGTCCCCAGGTGAGCCATCCCCACCCCTCACCCCATCCCCTCCCCTTGGCGGCCTTGTGTGTGCCCCCCTCCCTTCCCCGTGACGCGCCCCCTCTGCCCGCAGGAGGCCGCGGGGGGAGGCCAAGAAGTGCCGCAAGGTGTACGGCATGGAGAACCGGGAGCTGTGGTGCACGGCGTGCCGCTGGAAGAAGGCCTGCCAGCGCTTCCTCGACTGACGCCGGCGCCGCCGCCAGCGCGGCGCTTCCCCCTTCTTGCACATTTTGCACTCAAGGTGCCTTCGCGCCCCCCCAGCCCACCACCCCGGGGGCCCCCCCAGACTCAGGGAACGGCCCCCTGAAAGCTTTATGCACACAGCCCCCCCCCCCTCCCCCCCCCCCAGACACACCCCCCCGCCACGGAGCTTCTGTTGTCCCCCTCCCCTTTTTATTTTCCCCTTGGAATAATAAGCTAAATCTGCTGCCCCCCCCCCCCCCCTTCCCCTCCCCACCTCACTTCTCCACAGCAGGGGCTGGCGGGGGGATGGGGGGGGGGGGCAGCCGCTGCTCCCAGCCCCCTCCCTGTGCCAGGTGGGGACCCCCCCACCCCCCTTCCTCCCTGGGGCTGGGGGCTGCCCATCGCTTAAATAAGCTGTGCCTGTGGCCGGTGGGGACTCAGAATAGGCGGGGGGGTGGGGGAGGAGGGAGGGAGGGTGTCCATTCCTACCCCCCCACCTGCTCCCGGTGGGGGGGGGAAACCCCAGTGCCCAGGGCAGAGGTGGGCGCCTGCCCCCCCCCCCCCCCCCTCCCCATTTATCCCCCTCGGGGGGGTTTTTACTCTTTCTATCGTTGTTTCTCTCTTATTTTTCGTATGGGGGAGCAGCTGCTCCCTCCGGGGCGATGCTCCGGGAAGTGCCTGCAGGAACGCGCCCATTTGCACTAAGCCAAACTGCACAAAGAGGTTTCATTTGGTTTTTTGGGGGGGGGGGGGGGGGAGGGGGTATTGGGGTTGGGTTTATTTTTTGGGAGGGGTTTTTTTGGGGTTTTTTTTGGGGTTTTGTTTTTTTGTTTTTTTTTTCTTCGTGTGTTTTTATTTTTTAAATAAAATATATAAAAATTCGTATTTTTAACTCCTCCCTCCCAGGGCCCAGGAGCGCGCTGGCTGCGGCAGCGCCCTGCCTCTAGCCCCTGGGTGGGTTTTTAGGGGCTTTATTCCCTTTAAACCCCTTCCCACCCACCCCAAACCCCCCTTTTTTTTCCTTCACAAAGCCTTTTCCCCCCCCCCCCCCCACTTGTCACTCACCTGCCCAGGGGCAGCAGCTCAGGACTGGGGTTGGCCAGGCTATGCCACCTCCTCCCCCCTCCCAGCACCCCCACCCCCCATACAAGGATGGGTGGGTTGGGGACAGGGAGGGGTGTGTGGCACCCAAGGGCTGTGCCAGGGCAAGGTGTGTGTCCCCCTCTCTTGAAAGAGGGTTCCCACTGTATCAGGGACCCCCTCCCCGGCCTTACAGGGTGTCCCCCCCTCCCTGGGGGTCAGACTGCTTTGGCCCCATGGGCTGGGCCGGCGCTGTGCCAGGCTGGGCCCTGCTTGTCCCCGCCGTGCCGCCGACAGGATCCAATGGGATCCAGTGGGATCCGATGGGATCCAAAGTGTCAGGTCCAGAAGAGATAAACGGAATAAATATTTGGATTCTTTTTCTTGGGGGGTAATGCTGTGTGTTCTTGGTGGGCTCTGGGCTGCAGGGTCTGGGCCTGGGCCCACAGGCAGCCCCTGACTGGGTGCTGTCACCTCCCACCCCACATCCCTGGGTGAGGGTATCCCCCGAGCAGCCCCTGGGTGCTGGGCAGAGGGGTTGGGTCATTGCAGAGAAAACCCTAAAAATAAGGAAAGTGCTGCCAATACAACACAGCAGGGAGGGGGGGGAGGTACAGGTGCCTATAGGGAAAGGGAGGGAAAGGGAAAAGGAAAGGGGAAGGGAAAGGGGAACGGGAAAAAGAAGGGAAAGGGGAAGGGGAAAGGGAAGGGGGGAGAGGAAGGGAAAAGGAAGGGGGAAAGGGGAAGGGAAAAGGGGGAGAGGAAGGGAAAAGGAAAGGGGAAGGGGAAAGGGAAAAGGGGAAGAGGAAGGGAAAGGGGGAGAGGAAGGGAAAAGGGGGAGGGAAAGGGAAGGGGGAAAGGGGAAGAAGGGGGAAAGGGGAAGAAGGGGGAAAGGGGAAGAAGGGGAAGGGAGCCAGGCTACCTGCAGGCAAAAGGAGGGGATTTTAGGCAGCTGGGCCCCCACAGCACCCAGCACCGTGTGTGTGTGTGTGTGTGGGTGGGGGTGTGTGGGGTGTGTGCACATCCCTTGCAGCATCACAGGGCTGCAGCTGGGTGGTGCCCGTGGCCCCCGTGAGATCTCCCCATCCCTCCGCCTGTGGGCAGGAGAAACAACCACCACCACAAGCTAACAGCAGAATAATCCTAACAACAAAGCAACCCCAGACGAAGCCGTAGCAGCAATTTCCCAATTTATTGAAACTGATTGAATTGTTTGTTTTTTTTTCTTTTGCAAGTATGTCTAAGCTAAATCCCATCACGAAGAGCTCAGAATCCAGAGGCACGCCTCCAGCACGCCCAGCTGGGTGAGAACCTGGGAGATCCACTAGAAAATAAGGTCATATTTTACCTGAACTACATTGACAGAAAATCAGTACAACACAGCCATGTTCTCCCACTGACTCCTGGGTACTAAAATCTCCTCAACCTCCCCCAAAATATTAAACACATCTTCAATACAAACACAGGTTTATAATAATTAATATAAAGTCAGTATAATATAGAATATTCCCAGCAAAAAACCAACAAAACAAAAAAAAAATAGATCAACAACCTTCAAACACTGTCCTTTGTTTGTTTGTTTTTAGCTTTGTTTTTGTAGACAGGTTTAAAGCACGTTGAAAAATAAATATATATGAGAGCATACACACAGCACTCTTCCTATGCTGGACTAGAAAAAGAAAGGCAGAAATTCCAAACACAATATAGAATCTTGAAACTGAAAAGAACCATGAAGTATGGCTTTCTTAGGAGTAGCACATGTCACAGAATGAGATAAACCAAGATTTCTCTTTCATCAGAGCGCAAAAAATTCCAGTTTTTGCATTATTTTTCAGGGAGTTTCTTTGTGAAAGGGTGATGTGCAAAATGGGAAGTGTTGAGGTGGGGGGATACCCAGGGAGGAGCTCAGCCCCAGTGAGAATTGGGACTGAGTCCCCACCCTGAGACATGAACCGAGTCTCTGTCCAGGTTGCTGAACCCAACACACACAGAACCCCCCCCCTCCCCAACCCCTCAAAGCAAGGTGGGTTTGGCTTTGGAAAAGCAGAGTGTTTGAAGGCATGAGTGGAGAGGAGAAATAAACCAGGGCCTAACATGAGAGAGGGGGTTCCTTTCCTAGCCCAAACCACTGATTTTTGATGGAAAAGCAAGGAGAAGGACAGTCACTCTGCAAAGCTTTACCAGCCACATCCCCTCTCTCCTCCCAAAAACCCCTCCGGAGCTGCGAGGCGTCAGGGTGAGCTTCCACCTGACAGACCTGGGCAGACTGATGAGCAGATTGATGAGCTTCAGTAAATTCTTGGAAATAACAAATGGACAGAACTTTGTTGTTTAAGACACTCTCCCCACACACAAACCAGACCAAAGGTGTATTATTCCACAGGGACCTTTTCTGGAGGGCGAGGGCAGGGTGATGCTGTTTGCACCCACAAGATAGGGGGCTTGAAACACTCTCTGTACTCCTGGCACACTCTTTTTTTTTTTTTCTTTTTTTTTTCTTTTTTTAAATAAAAAAACAACCCCAAACTGAGGATAACAAAGAAATTCAGGGAGGGACATTTACAAGTACGTATGAAGGCTTAAAAAAAATAGTTGCAAGACTTTTATTGAGACCAAGTGTATCAACTTTGCACCTATAAGGGAGTTCTTTTTTGAAACTAAATCTGTATATATATATATATACACACACAGAGATATATTTAGAAAAAATTAAAAAAAAGGGAACCTCAGTGAAGTATACAAAGCCCTGAAGGGAAATATAAAGACGAGATGCTAGTGTTGGCTAGAACAGGCAGAATTACCAGGGTTCTGTTCATATCTCCAAGAGCAGAAGTTTGCATAGGCAGTAGATCCCAGACGTGCCTGGAGAGGAGCCCCAGAGGTCCAGTCACGTGGAGGAACTGATGAAGTTTTATAAAGTTTCAGCATTTTAAAAAATAAAAAGAAAGAGTCCAAATTCCTTTCTTGAGCCCGAGCCTCCTGAATTGGCTTAAAAGCCAATTCCAAACCTGCACCTCCAGCAAACCAAAGCACTTAAAATATACATTAGAAGGAAGTTATTTGGTGTATGTTGTGTGTGTTAGTAATGCAGATGCAGGTGCTAGGTTATAACATAGCAGGAGTTGGATTTGATATGGATTTTCTGGTTTCCTTTCCTGGTTTGGATTTGATTTTTGCATCCTCAGCTCGAAGAGCTTGGAAGTGGCACTCCCCAGAAAGACTCTGAAAGCCACCGAGCTTACTGCCCACCCTTTGGAAAAGGAAAAAGGGAAGAAAGAAAAGACAGACAACAACAACAACAACAACAACAAAATCTTTCCAAAGGAATCGCAAAGTAAAGCTACACACCCCATAACCCCAATCACAGAGATCAGGTCAGCCAAAGGCAAGGGGCAGGGAAGAGTGAGGAAGAGGAGGACTTGGATCACCACCTCCCACTCCTCCTGGGAAGGATGGTGGACACACACACCAGCATCAGAGTCAATGGGTGAGAAGGAATGTCAGAGAAACCGAAGGGGTTTTTTTGAAGGGTTTGGGGTTTAAAACTTCTTTTTTAAATAGATTTTTACATATAAAAAGCCAAGTTACAGATAGCTTTTAAGTACTGTATGTATTTGTCTACACGTAACAGGCGAGGCTGCGAGTTCAGGACCTCAGACACCCCCTTCCCACCCCCCCTCCACCCCCCTATTTACAAAATCAAGGACAATAAATACAGAGCCCACGCTCCAAGAGGCAAAACTCAGGGTAAAGGAAACAGTGACCTTGCCCTGGGACCCCCCCAAAACCTACAACCACTGGAGAGAAGGTACCCAAAGGCCCAACCGTAACATTCTGGGTTTGGTACCGCCCTTTTGGCAGGAGGGCTTTACAAGAGCCTAAAAAGAAAGATCAGGTTTGTACAGTTTAAAGAAGGACCCTACCCCTGTGTTCTGAAGAAGAGGGTTGTCCATTTGCACTGGCTAACAGCAACAAGTCCCACTGAACTCCCTCAGTCCCGAGGAGCAGCAGCTGACTGCGCTCGCGGGGCCTCACTGAGGATTTTAGGAGAAGGCCCCCGTTTCCCAAGCACTGACATGCACCCAAACTGCACTGACATGCACCCAAAAGCACTGACATGCACCCAAACTGAGGTACCAGGAGCAGCTGGGGGCTCCCAGTGAAGGCAATCATCAGCGTGAACCGGGATGGTGCACATGGAGAGAAGGCAGCCAAGGTCTGCGAGGAGCAGAGAAGGGAGTCGAATGCCATGAACCCAGGATGCCACCCTGAAATCTGGGAATGAGTGAAGAATTGGCTACAGCAGGTGCCAGGATCACAGAGTCATAGAACCATTGACTGGTCTGGGTTGGAAGGGACGCCAAGGATCACAGAGCTCCAACCCCCTGCCACAGGCAGGGACACCAACCTCAGGCCTGGAGCTACACAAGGTTGCCCAGGGCCCCATCCAACCAGGCCTTGGACACCCCCAGACACGGGGCACCCACCCCCTCTCTGGGCAGCCTGTTCCAGCCCCTCACCACTCTCTCTGCACAGAACTTCCCCCTAATATCCAATCTAACCCTTCCTTCCTTTAGCTCAAGCCTCCCACCACGCTCCAACAAATCCTGGCACCAAGTGGCTTAAATCCTTAAAGATGATTTGCTTTCCTGGGCTTTATTGTACAACAGACTACTTATTTCCTCTGCTGGGTTGAACCATGCTGCTCATTAAGGACCACCAAACCTGCAAGAAGGCTCTCTGCCTCACAGGGACCACCTGTCCCACCATGGGGGTAAGTAGCACCTTTAGTCATTTGGCTTTCTGGCAAGGGGGTGTCTTTTGTGGCAGGCATCAAGACACCCTCACCACAGACATCCTATAAAGTTTCTTCAGGGTAAGGAAAGAGTGAGGTCTTCAGCTTCTTCTTTTTTTTTTTTTTTAAAGGTATTTTAAAAAAAAAGCACCAGAAGCAAAAGAGGTGAAGGGTAAAACAAGGTTCTTCTCAGGAAGAAGACACTTCCAACACACTTTTGTTGCTGTTGTTGTTTAGGTGTAGCTGGAAGAAGGCAACAGTGGCCGATAGGAATGAGGAGAATCCAACTACCTGGAGCAGCCCCTCAGAGTCTGTTAGGAGACCCTGGGAGAGAAACCTCATTTCTTATTTAAAAAAAGAAAAAAAAAAAGATTAAAATAAGGTTTATTTGAAAATTTACAGGGAACCAGCACAACGAATGCTGGAGTGTTGTGTGATGAATGAAGCGTTATGCCTGCCAGGGATGAATGGACATGTTTAGATTGGCAAGGAAGAACAATGTACCTGGGTGAAACCCCAGCCCAGCCACAGCCCACGGGACAGGAGCAGCAAGGTGTCCTCTCAGTGGGGATCTCCTCACTTTGGCTTCTTGCGTTCCCCAGTTCATCCTGCAACTTGACTGACTGTCTGGTCTTTGCTACAGTTTGCATATATTTATGGGAAAGGCAGCTGAGCAAAGGGAGGGAAGTGAAGATATTTGCTGAGAAGAACGACAGGTAGAGGATTACCCGTGTCCCTCAGTGCAAAGGGTGCTTCTGGAAGCACCAGCACGCATCTCAGCGACCGCAGCTAACCAAAGGCTGGAAGACAGGATGTGGGTAAGATGCCAGGAGGTCCAAGAAACATCATCATCTTTCTTTCTTTGATGGTGATCTTTTGGAAGCTAAGAATCTAAGAAAAGAACTCATAAGGCTGTAATCTGACTTGCCTTTTGATCTATTTGGCTCCACAGAAAATAAGAACAACTCTCTTTAAATAACTCCACAAAAGGCCTGTAGCATCAAGGGAAGCCCTCCAACACACACAGCAAATCTGCTGTGACGTTAGCTTGTAATTCCACTGCTGCTGGGATTTTAGCACACAGACAAAGTGTTAAAAAGGAAAAAACCCAACCTACAACGACCATAAAAAATGAGTATTAATCTGCTTCGGACAGGTAAATCTCCCCAGTGATGGGCTGAGGGTGGGAAGGGCAGGAGGACTCATGCTTCACCCAGCCTCCCCACCGTGCAGCACTCAGCTCTGCCTCACTTGCATGCAACCTGGCTGGCTCGGCCGGAGGGGCGGCCGCGGTCGGGGCGGTTCACGAAGGGGGAAGGGGGAAGGTGAAGTCAGTGGCGTCGCTGGAAGCGACGTTGCTAAGACAGGATCTGAGTGGAACAGAGAAGGACTCGTTTAGAAAACACAAGAGTTATTCCGCACACATGGACGACAACAAGGCTACGTAGTTTTTCCAACATACTCCTTCCTCCCCAACCCTCCCTCCCCCTACAAACAACAGAGCGAAACAAAAAACAAACAAAAATATCCCTAAGAAATCCAGGTAAAATCCTTGTCGTTCTCCCCAGAGTTGTCCTGCTCCTGTGGAGAGTCGACATCTTTGTCATCATCTAAAATCACATCATCTTGTGACATGCCCACGTCATCCTTCCACTTGATGTCGTCGTCGTCTCCCATCTCCTCGTCTCCTTCCACTTTGATGTCGTCTGGGTCTTCCATGTAGGGGCCTTCCCCAGGGTAGCACTCGTCTGGAGACCCTTCTCCCCCGTTGTGGTCCAGGTGACCAGCTATGCCTCGGCCAGAGCAGTCGGCACAGACTCCGTGGCGGCGAGAGCCGTGCTTGATCCCCACGCTGGCTGCAGACATGAACACTCGGTTGCACACTTTGCAGACGTACTTTTTATCTTTGCTGTGGACCTGGAAAAGGAGGATGATCAGAGAAGTTAATGCCAACAGAGATGGGCCCAGAGCTGTAGGGAAGGATGCGCTTCTGTGTCCTCTGCCAAGGGAAAACCACCGCAGCCCATGAGTGCAACCAGAGGTTGCCGCGGGCGTTCATCGTGCCCTCAAACCCACCGTGATGAATTCAGCCCTGTCATGGTGCCATACGATGGAAAATCCTTTCATGGCTGCCTTTACATCATCAAATTACCAGTTTTGAAGGGAACTTTTATAACTTAATTTTCTTCTCTCCTTTTTGTTTTGCTGGGCTGTGCTAGTTGCACTGTACCACCACCACGAGGAAGCTATTGAAATGCACAAAACCCCCTCCAGCCCCAAGCACCGGTTCTCTGCAGGCCAGAGCAGAACATCCCACCACCAAACCAGAGTTAACATCATGCCAATTGTGTAGTTTCTCTCCTGATCCCACTGCTGCCAAGAACCAAAGAGCAGGAGCACCGTTAATGCATCCTGCATCTCCAAATAAACCACAGGCCAATGCATTTCTCACTGTGTTTCTGACTTTGCTGGCTGGGAAATGGTTTGTCACCAATGTCTATTCTACAGATCATGTTCTGCAGACCATGTTCTGTAGATCATGCTGTGTTCTATGTCTGAGAAAACAGGCACACAGAGCTGTCACACTTATCTGCAGGACACCAGAAATCACTCTGAGATTCACAGCTCGCTCCCCAACGGGTAAAAGGACTTTGAGAAGCACAAAAACACCTTGGCAAAGGTGGAATCTGTCGCTGGAGACTTTTGCCACGTGAAGAAGGGAAGGAGCTGGCTAAAAGCCTTCACTTGCTCCTCTCCCCAAGGAAACAGCCAACTGGTGCAGCAAACTCCTGAATTACACCAAGAAGAACCTCATGAGGTACTTTTATATATATAATGTATGTAAAATACATATATTCATTTTATTTATACATAGAATAGCTCAGCTACAGCAGTCATCTAGTCCAATGGCATGACTACTGCAGGGCTGACCAATATATATTATACATTTTATTTTCCCCCTTTTTATACATATATTCTTTATTTGATATACGTATTAACAGCACACTGGGGCAGCCCAGGAGCTTGCCCTGGTCGGTGCTGTGTCGCTGGCACTGATGAGCAGAAGACACCTTGGGAACCAGTGTAGAAGCAGAGCAGTATCTAACCTTGTAACCACACTGCTCCGTGACCAGCGATTTGGAGTCGAGAGCAAGCCATTTCATGCACACCATCAGCTGCCACAGCCTCTGGGCACGTATCGCCCATGCCTAATCCCCATTTTAACTCATTTATTATTTTCATGCTCACAACAGCCTGCAGGAAAGGTTTCACTGGTTAAACACACCTTGCCTGGAAAAGTCCTTCCTGTCATTTTAAACCAGCTCCCGCCCCAGCACGGGATCGCCTGCTCTCACAACTGGATTCTCTGTAACCCTGTGCTCATTGCTCATCTGGAATACCCAGCCGAGCTGAAGGGTTTTGGGAAGAGGGCAAATTGACCCATCTTACCCCCTTCAGCCCTCAGTACCGCAGGACACTCGTTTGGGCTTTGTATGGCAGCGGTCCCCACCGTGTTCAAAGCCTGTGAGCCCCTCTGATGTGCTCTGGCTCAGGTTCCCCTTGCCCTGAGCTCAGCCCTGCGATGTATTCTTCACCAGCATCACGCAAAGTCATTGTGTTTCAGAGTTTTTAAAGGATATGTTAAAGCTTTTTTAAAAGCAGTGGGACAGGGCTGGTCAGAGGCATCTAACAGTGTCTATAGGTATCGCTCACGTTGAACTATTCCAATGATTTTCTCACATCAAAAGCTGAGCAGGGTTACAGGAGATGGTCAAGGCTGCAGAATGAGGGCTGAGAGAGCCATACAAAAAAGGGAAGTTATAAAGCTGGTACTAATCCAGTGCATAACTGAAGTATCTGTTAAAAATCTGTTAAAAATCTGATCACTTCTCTCCCTCTTTTCCAACACTGCCAGTTTAGTCAGCATATTCAAAGTGAGCTGGATTACTGGACCCAGCTGAGCTGGAATTAATCTTATTTCCCTTATGGCCAAATCAGTAAGCATTGAACACAGAAACAGCCTTTGGGCCTCAGTATACAAAGATGCCATTAGAAAGCCCATACCCTAATGGATTAAATACCAGTATTCCAAAGGAGAGAGGGGGAAAAGGTTGTGCTGACATCATCCTACATTTTGGGAAAAAAAAACACTAAAATGGGGAAGTTCTCAGAACTGCAATGATGGAAGGCCACCAGCTGGCATGACAAGGTGTTCCCTGCTGCAAACCCAGGAACAGGTCTTGAAATCTGCTCTCCTGCAGCAGGACTAAGCTCACTGCTTGGATCTGGCTCCAGAACCCCAACCCCCTGAGGAAATAAGGAAGGGACATCTCAGGGAGCAGGCAGTCCCCCGAGCAGATGGCTGGGCACTCATCCGAACGGCCGCACACGCATGGAAGGAAGCAGCAGGAGATGGTGGGGTTTTGAACACCATAGCAACTCATCTGTGAGCCCCCTGCTCATCCTGGTGCCAAGGGCTGGAGCTAACTGCCTGCCCAGTGTGGGCAGCACCGCTGTTTGGCAAGCCGTGCCGCGCTGCGGGCATCTGCTGCGAGCAGACAACCTGCCACCAGCTGAGCAGGCAGCAGCTCAGCCCAGGGAAAAGAGACACACATGCTTTTGCAACAGCAGCAGGGTCAGAGGGAGGTGCTGAGGTGGGGCAATGCCTGCAGTAACAACCATGTTCACCATGGATCTTTTGGAAAAATCGTTTTTAAAGAAGCAACTGCAAGGAAACAGGCTCAGCACACAAACAGAGCTGCTCTCTCCGCTCTAAACTTCTCCTGCTGGCTTTCAAGCAGTTTGTGGTCACCTGTGATGCTGCAGCAGAGCAGGTAAGGAAGTTCAGTAGGTATTGAATCACATAGGGATGAGTTGCTTCAAGCTATAACCAAGAAACTCTTGGTTAAGTCTCCTTTTAAGCTGAAAATCATGATGGTATGGCAGGGGTAGCAGCTTCTGCTGGACACAACCTCTCCAGGGCAATGGGGCAAGAAATCTCAGTTTGTGCTCTGCCACCAGATGAGGTATCCATTAAGATGCAAAGATTTTACATAGAAAATCTTAAATTTAACATTTGAATTCAAAGAAAACCAAGTGTTTCTATTCAATCTAAACTTTATCTATGGCTATACAAGTAGGGTTTTTAATCTGAGCTAAACAAATTCAAACAGTCCCTTTTGTCTTTGGTTACCATTTGAGGAATTGAGAGAAACAAGGTTTTGGTGTTAAACCTACTTCCTTTTCCTACCAGCTATTTTTAGAACAGTGTTTTTACTTGACACACACCAGCACTGGTCTTCTCAGATTGATGATTAAGCCAGGAAATAAGATGACAAGACACCCCAAGGGCAGGAATCCAGCACTGACTCTTGCCACAAGCACTTCAGACAACCTGCACGGCTGCCTGTGACAGGGAAGATCACACTGTCATTTGCATATTAAAAATACCCCTTTTGGGTAGTTGAATTTCAGAAGAAACTTCAGAGAAATAACGAAACTGGAATTTTTCTGGGTGCTTCTAACAGCACCAAAAAACCCCCCCAAGCCCTGTTTTTGTGCTGTGCACCCGTTCCAGGATGTCCCTGAGTCATCTACAGCTCTCTGGAAATGAAAACAAATGGGTAATTTCAGGGCTGCTGCTTTTTTTTTTCAGGAATTGGCACTAAAAAATTTGTAATACAGCTGGTATTTTCTAACCTAGCTTCATTCCTGATCTAAAAGAAGCCAAGCACAGACTGGGACACACATATCCTCTCCTCTCTGTGCTCCAACAGCTGATTCCATCTCCCTGGGTGTACGACAGAGCTTGAACTTCAGACTCCACAGAACCACAAGTGATTCCAGCAGCAAAACCCCCCAACTCCAAATCAATCTGTGGATCTCAGTTTCACTCCTGGAGAGTGAACTTGCTCACTCCTTGCTCCCTTCCCCATCGTATGTAAAGATTCTCATTAGCACAGAAATTTAGAGAGCAAGGAAAGGGAACTGCCAGTTCTGCTACACTTGAACCAAGCAGCCTTACTGCTGTTCAGGTGCCTCTGAAGGAAGGAACATGAGGGGACACATGTGTTTACAGGACTGGGGTGATGGAAATACAGTTCTTTGTGGCTTTTTGGGAATTACAACCAAGGAAACAGTACTTAGTATAACCACACCCACCCAGTAAGACATTCTTTGCATTTATATTATTGGTTAAACTTGTATTATCTATATATATAATATTCAAAGTATGGGAAAAGTTGTTTAAATGACCTTGACAAATCAATCCTTAGGCACTGAACTGGCAATACTTGTGGTATTTATTTTTCTCACTGTATTAGAACCTTGTGGCTACCAGCCCCAGTTTTTATTTTTTAAATAAATTTTCTCCACCAGCTTAATTAGAGGGGGAACAGAGCTTGCTGGTGTGCATTACTGAGATGATGAGGTAAAACCCATGTGCTCTTCCCCCAGCATCACCTCTACACCAAGCTTTGAGAAACTGCTATAGGATGGCAAATTAAATCTCCCTGGAGAAAAAGCAACATTTGGCTTAAAATTTTGTTGCCACAGAAGTTGTGCAAAGCCAGATAATGGCAGCAGCCAGCTCCTAGTTGGTTTGAGAACCATCTTTAATAAGGCTTAACAATTAATCTTCAATAACTAAGCAATGCCAAGCCAGAGAAGTTTTGCCTCGAATTCTTCTTGATGAGTGACTTATTGTAAAGGTTTCTGCATGGAGTCACTCAACTGATTACAAATAAAGAAATAAAGATCCTTTTCCATCCTGAAGACAGCATTAGCTATCTGACCTCCTGTCCCCAATGCCCAGGCCCTCCTTAGCAGTCAGTGTCACACAGGATGGAGAAGGCTGCCCTGGGTTTGCTGCTTTGAGGTGCAACTGGGAAAGCCTCCAGCTGAGCTGGGAGAGCAGGTGGAGATTAGCTCCGGATGAGCGTGCAGCAAAACATGGGGGCTTTGAAAGGTGAGGGGGGCAAAAATGATACTGGAGAAGACTTGAGAGGAGCCCCAGTGGGGAAACCAAAACACTGACCTAAAGCAGATGGAGCTCCTGTTACCTTTAAGCTGAAGAAATGGGCTGTTTCCCCCCAGCGCCCGCGCTCTTACCAAGGTGTGCCGCTTCATGTGCTCCCGGCGGGTGAACTTCTTGCCGCAGATCTCACAGGGGTACGGCCTCTCTCCCGTGTGGGATCGCATGTGCCTCTTCAGGATGCACTGGTGCATGGCTGAAAAGCTGCAGTAGGGGCACTTGAATTTCTTCCTGATGACTGTGAACTCGTTGACTGTAAGAGAAGCAAAGCAGAGATTAACTTCCAGAATGCCTCAAAACGGTCAGTCTTCTTGCTTAGTGTTTCACTGTTTAGTTCACTGTGAAGCCACCCTCTCTCCTCTTAACCACCTATGTATTTTTAAATCCTCACACTACACCATTGCACTTCCATTATTAGAGCTAGAACTTCACATACTTTCACCAGAGCAGCTTTCCAACAAGCCAGTATGCAAATGTTTACCACCAGTAACACACACTGCCTATCGCTTGCTAAATGGCCAATAAAGGGGCTGGCAAGCTCTTCTAATTCTGATTTATTACAAGGAATTATCCTCAATATCAAGATGTAAAATTCTAACACTATTATCTGTGGAAGTAGCAGCTGGTCATGAACAGAAGGCCACCAAGGTAACACCCTGACAGTGCCATGTGCTTTGGTGTTATTTATGAGGTGATGTAAGACCATCACCAGACACTCCAGGAATGAATTTCGGTGCAGGTGCAGAGACTCAGGGTTACCCAGCAAAAATGGGACAGTCACAACAAACCAGTCTACATGATCCAGTTCTCAGCTGGCATTACCACTGCAGCATGGGTAGAGAAATGCAAAGGATGCTTAATACAGAATTAGCACGACCCTTGCAAGCCTCCTTATAAAACAACCACATATTGGCAGACTTGGCAGACAGTCTTCTGTCTGTCTGTCCGTTGTCCCCTCTCAATGGTGTTTTGCTGCACCAGAAAAGGAATGAATTCTTTGAAGCTGTCCTGACCTGTTAATTTCCCTTTCTTCTTGCCATCCCTTCAGAAGCACGCTGAGAGCAGACCCAGGGGACAGGGACAGTACTGACAGCCCAAGGGTCTAATTTGCCAGGAGAATGCACACAGCAGCTGCTTCGGCATCTCCTCCTCCACCCCAAGTGCAAGTGCAATATGCAAAGTACAGCAGGTGAACACAGAGTATTTTTGCTGCTCCCTGAAGACATCCACCCACTACCTAACTTGGAAGCCACTGTCCACCTGGATCTGATTTTAAATCTCCTCCTCCTAATATTTCTGCTGCTTTCCATTAGTATGGTAATTTTCACCCGCTTTTCTCCTAATTATTGTCATTTCTCAAAGCAATATATTGTTTACATAACGAGTGGAATAAAGCAAGCAAGTTCTAGTTAATCACCTTAAGTACCCAATGGGGTATGTAAATGGCTCTGGGTAAATGAAACCAGTCTATGTAGGAGAGCTAAGGGAATAAGGAAAATACCAGACTTACTACATGGCTTCTAACATGCCCAGGGCTTGGCAATAGTTTTTAGATGCTTATTGAGATGTTATCTCCTACAAAAGCCCTACTAGCTGAAGGTACCAAGCATGCCCTCAGTTATACCACACACTGAAAACAAGCTACTGAAATGCCCAGTCACCCCACATACTCCATACTGCTCAATGCCCAGTTTCTGAGGTGGTTTTTTTCTCCTTCTGTTTCTTAAATTTACTGTGCCTTGTACCTGCAACACAGGTAAAACCATGTCAAAAGTCACCACACTGGTCGCTTGTGTAGAAGTGCAGACTGCATGATGCTACTGAGAGACATCTGTAACTCAGGTAACACCACCCCTCGGAATCAGAGCAAACCCTTCCACACCAGCTCATCTTATAGGAAATATTCCAAGCAGTTTTATCTCTCTAACGCAGACTAAAAGCACAACTCAAGAGTCTCAAAAAATGCTGTGGTAGGAAATTTGCCTTAGTATATGTTTGGACTATTTGGAATGAAATGTATCTTCCACACAGGCAACTGTGGAAAAGCCACTCCCTTTGATTACCAGTTGGAATTACATCCCATGTTCCCACACCCTTATCTTGTGCTCCTCACTCACTGCTTTGGGCTGCACAGCAACTGTGGTGGGCCCACCTTACAGGTGCTTCTTTTTGGGTGGTTTGGTGGGGCTTTTTCAGCACAGCTGTAGAGCTGTCAGGAGAGTTTTGTAGCCCAAGGAATTGGGATGGGGAGGGGAAAGAGTGCCTACTCGCCTGGGCCATGGCTGCAATACTGACAACAGGGAAAGGGAATGCTAAAGAATAGCTTATTCACCCATCAATGAAGACTACTCACTGCCATTGGGCAGAGTTTGGAAGTGACTATGCACTTGCTGCTTTGGGAACCTCCCAGAGGAGACACCTTAACACAGTCTGATGCCCAGAGCCTTGCACAGGAACCACCCAGCCCTCCTCCCACCCACCCCATGCCTATCTTCTGATTTACAGGATTTGTAATCCTGGGGTTTTTTGAACTAGAATATGAAAGCTCTTTCTCTAATACAGTTAAAGTATTTTTAGCTTCATCTCCTCCTTTGGATCTGACACCCCCATCTATAGAATCCGAGGCAAGGAGCCCACTGTCCTCTACAGCAAGCGTCAATTCCACAACACAAAGCTACTGATGATGATAAATATGTTTCTGGTCTGATCTCGTTAACTGTGTGATGATTAGTGACTGGCCTCACCAACACACTCCCCAGGCTCACTGTAACCCCATGACTGCAGAGTCTAGACAAGGTAAGCAAGCTATAAGCTGATCAAGCGAAGTCAGGAGGGGACATGGAACTCCCCTTCCTCCAGTCCAAGGCCACGTCCAGTGCCACTCAACAACTGGGAGGTGCTACCCGTGCCAAGCACAGCCAGCAGGACAAGCTGCTGACACAGAGACCCCGACAACAACCAGATCCCACGATGATGAAATGAAGAAGAGCATAATGCCACAAAAATCCAGGATTTCCTGCACCACTGGATCATACCTGATCCATCACGTTCTAACTGACCAGATGCCTCCTCTCCTTCACTGCCTGATCCTGTCTCTTCACTTTAAGGCTGAGCCACCGCAGAGGCTGAAAAGCAACTCCAACCCTGAGGCACACAACTTGCACGACGGCCACTTTCACACCCAGACAGTGTTTTCCAACACACCAATGGATCTCCAACAACATATTCATTAACCACTTTCTGATTCCAAGCTCCCTCCTGCTTACTTTTGCTTGCACCCAGCCTAAGTCGCTGAGGAATAACTACTTCAGCTTCTAGCACACTTGTATTTAAAAATAGTCACAGAACACTTTTTGCAGCTGTAGTTTTATTGAAAACTATTATTTTTTTCCACCAAATAGTCTCTACAAAAGTAAACACCTGGGAAACAACAGCATGGTTAGGAAAATAACCGTATTGCAGAGTTAACATTTTCACAGTACTGCTAAATATATGCACCCCCCAAGTACATATATTTAATGAACAACGTTATCAGCTTTGGTTTGAGCACAATCTTTTGTCTAGATGTCAATATTTTATAGAGCTCACGTATAGCAGCATGAGGGTCCTAAGAAATAATCTTTAATGAGATCATCAAGACCATTAACAGCAGCGCTGTTATAACCAGCTACTGGGCACAACTACAGTAGGTGAGCACCAGGAAAGGGGGAATGTAATACACACAGTGCCACAGTAAAAATCTATGTGCTTCATTTCACTAAAATATTTACAGAAGATGTGCATTTTTAAGCCAAATACAATAATGCTTGGAAAAAGAAGTCTTTGGTATCGTCATCTCAAGTAAATTTACTGACTTCACTGAGGCTGTTAAATGAAATAGGCTCCTGCATCTCTGACTTGAGAGAAGGGAAAGCACTGGGGATTTACTGCCTGGTAGAGCTATTTTGTATGAAGGTAGCTGTTAATCCCCGAAGTACTACGCTCATTTCCTTATTACAAAGGATTCACAAGCTTTAAGACAACTCTTGTCCACTTAATCCTCATATTTAAGGTAGTAAATAGCAAGATGCAATTTAAACATCAACATTGCAATTCCCATCATCTTCCCATGCTGCCTTCTAATGGGAAAATCCTCTGCTACGTTATACCCTGTGGTTCTAACGTTTAAAGGAGCCCGCTCCTGAGCCTGAAAGGAAGCAGGGGAAACTCTCAGCACTGAAGTCAGGAAGCACTCCGATGTACAGGCCAAGTAAAATACTACTTAAACCTCTATTAGGAAGGTTGACCTGCCTAGAGAAAACCAGTTGCATTGACTTAAAATTCTCCAAGATGCAAAAAATGAGCAAACATAAAATGTCATTAACTATTATCACATGAACAAATCCTTTTAAAATTTGCTGAAATGACTTTTGCTGCTATCTCATTTTTCTGATTCAGACAAACCCCACCACGCTGCTCCCTAATGTCCAGATAAGGCTAGTTTTGATCACAGCTTTCTCTTCTGGCTCAGCTTTCTCCTTCCTCACTTGCTGGTTATTTAAGAGCGGAGTAGATGACGAGGTAATTCAAGTGACACCTCTAACAAGGTTAGCTGACAGACTATAAAGTATCCAAACTCACAGACAGGGTGGTCTGCAATGCTGAAGAAATCAACAGTGACAAGAATGAAAAAAATGAATGTGATTTGCAAAAACTCAAAATTAAAGACATTATGGAAGCAGGATGTACTGTGCTGATTACATGGGAATGTACTCTCAATCTGACCGCACCCCACCTAAATGAAGAGTAAAGACTAAGCTAAGGAGGGAAACTCTGGCTTCCCAACCCTCACAGCACAGAGCTGGCTTCCCAAAGCTCTGAGGAATGGGCAGAGCAGCCCTGCACCAGAACGTACCTATTCCCTCTCTGGGAGTGCCAGTGCAGCAGGAAACAGCTTCAGCAAGAGCCTCTCCCCAGACACCCCCAGGCTGCTCAAAACCTCTACGCACCACCAAGTACAGCTCATTTTGGTCTCCCTGAGATGCAACAATCTAAAGATCACTTCTAGAAGTCGCTTTCATCTCTCACACTTTAGGGAAAGGAGCCCTATAACACAAGAGCTCCAGCTGCTGACAAGCTGTGCTGTGCAGAGAATGGCAGGGAAGCACTACACTTAATCACACTACTTTCACCGTTACTATAATCTGGGTTTGCATGCAAATATATAGAAAGAGACACAGAGGTATTTATCTTTTAAAAAAATAAAACAATTTCCTGTAATAAAATAGGAATCATAGTAAGGCTTCTACCCTCCAGTAACAACCACTACTGATTTTATATGCACACCCTAGGTTACAAGTAGATCTTCCATGTACAGCCTCCTCTCCTCAGTTTCAACAACATACATTTGGTCTGGCTAACCATTATGGTAAACAAACGAGCCAGAAAAATCTGCAGAACTCCTGAAAACCACAGCCAAGCTCCAATATGTTCTTTAAAAAACCCTACAAGTACTCAAACATAATCCTAAGAAAACATACAAGCCTCACGATCGCTTTCAAGCCCAAAGAATATACCCTGATGCACGTATGAACAAGCAGCATGTTCTCCTTGACGTGGAGGACCAGAGTTTACAAACAGCTTACAGGGCTGAGTAACCCTGTGATTTCACAGCTCCTCATCTCAAGCTGCAGAACCCTGAAATGCCCAAATTGTCTAACAGGCAGAGCACTAGACCAGAACTCAGAAGACTGAATTCTATTATTGATTCTACCACTAACATGCCCAACAAGCCGAGGTATGTTATTTTCCCAGGGAATACAAGGAAGGTATCACCGTTTCTTTTATAAAACACTTTGAGATCTACTGACAAAACAAGAAATGTTGAAGGTAGTATAAGCACACGGTATGACCACACCAATAAAACAGCCAAAGTGCCTGTTATACTGACTGATGTAAGTTACCTTCACACCAAAACTGCGCCGTGGCTGCAGATACACAGTACCTGGCACCAGCACCCATCAGCCTGATCAGCTCTGGGGAGTTACTCTATTACATCACCCCTGCTGTACGTGTATTTGCAGCATGAGAACAATGGAACAAGTTGCTTTTCCTAATGGAAAAGAAGCATCCCATACACACAACAGTAGCTACGCATCCTCAGGATCCTCGTTTCGGCCTACACTGTCCACAAGCTCACACCCGCCCAGCTGGGCAGCGCCCAGGTAACATGCTTTCACGTGTTTAGTGAGGTTCTTCTGTGTACCGAAGCCCTTGCCACAGAAGAGACACACAAAAGTACGCTCGTTTGAGTGCACAGACAGAAGGTGACGGTTTAAGTCTGTCTTGTCTCGAAAGAGCTTGGCACAGTTAGGACACTGCATCTTCTTACAGTTGAAGTGGATGGTCTTTTCGTGCCGATCCATGTTCGATTTCAGAGTGAAGCTTGCAGGGCATTTGGAGCACTGGAACCGGGCGAGCTGGCCAGGAGGGACGCTGTCAGCAAGGCCAGGCCGGGAGCAGTCAACCAAGTCAAATGGGAGAAGCATGGAGAAAGCATGCTCGTGGATGTGCTCCTTCAGCTCTTCCACACACTGGAAAACCCTCCTGCAGAAACCACAGGTCAACCTCTTTGCTAGGGCTGCATCCAGGAACAGGCCGTCAGTGGTTACATCCATGTCTTCTGATCTTGAGAAGCTCCCATCTAAACCAGAAATACACGTGCACATGTACCAATCAGTGTCTTCTGGCAGAGCATAATGACAGCTTATAAACAAGTATTTTTCTCTCCACTTACCTGAGTCAGAGTTAACAAACTGCCAGAGGGATAAGAACCCGTCGTAGGTGGCCTGTGAATGAAAAGCACACTCACGTTACAGCAAGCATTTACAGGAGCACATCCCTGCACCTTGTGCTCTGACTCCCATCGCCTTCCCACCTTCTTTAAAGGAGGCTCATGGACTGCCTTGGGAGATCCTGGTTGCCTTGACAAAGCTTTCGCTGCCAAAGCAGCTAAGTTCACTGGGCCGTATTTTACAAGACTTGGAGTTTAAAGACAGCCATGAACGTGCCTGTTTAGGCCCTGGTTGCCACTCAGTTATCAGTCTCACCAAACATCTGTAGCCAGGCCAATGGGAAACACTGGGTAGGAAACATCAAGCAGACAACAGAGCTGGAAAATTTTCCCTTAGCCCTACATAGCTTCTTTTTCTTTCCACATAGAAAAGCCTACAGAAAACAAACACCTTCTGGGTAGTTCCCTTTCTGCAATGCTCTCTGGCATTGCCGATCCAAATTATAAATAAAAGCTGATTTGTATATTTTTTTTTCCATAAAGCATTTGCAATATGCCAGCGTGCAGCAGATGGCAACCCTCTATGAGGCAGAGGCATGATGCAGCCTGGGCAGGTCTCCTGGAGACTGGGCAAGCGGCTACCAGCCGTTCCTACCAGCTCCCTTTGCTCTGAGGTGACTGCAAAGGGAAAAGAATAATATTCTGTGTTTCCACCCACTTGTTTAACAGAACTAAAGTCTCATTCAAAAATATTAGTAATAAGAAAAGTCACAGAGAGCTATGGATTTTCTGTCTAAGTCCTGACTCCTGCAATACAGAAAGCCAGCCTGCTTCTATCTAAATTTAGACAGCTACAAGAAACCCAAAGGCAAAACACCAGAAATGGGCACGGGGCAGCTGGGGTCTCAGCTATCTTTATGCCGTGATGGCATTCGTGTCTGCAGTGTTTCACAAACACAGTGATTTACAATAAAAAGGACACGTATACTTAAAAAAAATACATAGTATTTTGAATGCCAGCTCTGTTGAGGTAAGGCAGAAAGGATAAGATCAGGGCAGCACCAGCCCCGATCTCAAACAACTTCTAGTTTTAAAATAACCTGTATTTAAGGGGGAGGGAAAAAAAAAAAAGAAACACAAAAAGCCTAATAGATCAAGGTATGAGGTAATACAGTCTTACAGAGTACAGTAACTGGGGAGAATTAAAAAGATACTCTTAAAGATGCATTTAAATGTCTTATTTTTTTAAGATGCATTTAAATTTCTTTGCATTTCCCCCCATGATCTTACCTGGGTTGAGGAAGGCATCTCTCCCTTTATCATGGTTTCTGGTGACATTTCACCAGAGGAGCAGATCTCAGGGGGGCTCTGAGTGGCAAGGTGTGATGAAGGCAGCGGGGGAGATGGTGCATCCACTTTGCCATCACATTCGCCCCTTGAACGATTGGAGTTGGTGCCAGGCCCTGGGGAACACAGGAAACGAATCTCACCCACGTGAACTAGCACCAGCTGGTGGTTTTAAAAAAGGCCTTGCACAGGCAGCGCACCAGCACTCGCAGCTCATCTTCTGTCAGTGGGAGGGAACGCAGCAGGACAGTGATGCCAGGTTTTATTTGTTGGGTTTGGTTTTTTTTTAAAAAACCAGCCTCCCCACCCAAAATGCCTCATCTTGTGTGTGATGTATGTGGTGGAGTTACATCGTGTGGCACGGCCACTAAAGAGTCCGTCGGGAGGAAGCAGCACAGAGCAGCACAAACATCCAGAGCACCTCTTGGAGAAGCACTGTTTCAAAATCATTTCAATCCAAGTAGCATACACACAATCTTCATTCTACTACCTTCTTGAAAATGGATGTCAAAGCTTCAGATCTGTCCACGGTTGGGGTTTTTTTTTTTTTCAATACAATACTGTCAGTCCTCGATCTCAAAGTGCTTTACAAAAGATGGGGGGAAAGTATTCCTTCCCTTCTACAGCTAGCAAGTGTGGAAGTTCAATTATTTGTACAAAATTATTCAACAGTGGTTACAATCTAAGAGTAATCTCCCATAGTTAAAAAGGAAAACATTCTTTCTCCAAAGCAGAAGCACACCCTCTTGCCTACGCTGCTGCAACAGCCAAATAGTAAACAGTATTCCAGAAACTGTGCTGATAATCAATGACCAATCTAAACACAAATAAAGACTGTGTAATCAACATCAGTGTACATTACAAATTGTTAAACAAATGTTCACAAACACCTTGACTGAATAGTGGGAATGACATATCGAGCAGGTTGTTATTTTTGAAAGGCAGGCAGGCAAAATCAGAACAAAACGTGGCAGAACAGTAAACAAATTCATATTTAAAGCACTCTGTGCCCTAAAGGCTTTTTTTATTTCTAACACAAAAGAGTCTGATTGAAAGCTTTACAGATATAAAACACACACTCTTTAATGCAGCTACAAACAAGTCACAGTTTGTGCTGTGTCCGAACAGAATACGCTGTGATCTGGGGTACTACAAAGAGTGAAACCACCACACACAGATTTCTAAACACCAACAATCCCAAAACTGATTTTTTTTTTAATCAGTTATCAAAGGAAATGCTGCTCTTGTGCCACAAGCTGGATGTTTGATTTACCTTCCTCTGCTTTGATGGCAGATTGAAATCTTTCACCACTTAGTGTTAACTCTGTTCAGGGGTGATAGAAATACCTCAAGTTTTCATTCTGGTGGAGCTCATCTGCTGCTGTTGTAACTTAAAGGTGGCACAACAAAAATGCTGAGACCCCATAAATTCAAGACAGGAAAAAATAGGGAGGGGGGAAACCAAATTTATCAGTATTTCCCATTAGAAACTGTTACCAGGAATCCAGCTCTCAGGTCCATAGCAGAATTCCTGCCTAGACATCCACACCATCTGGTTTTCACCCTGAACATCCCAAACTGATTCAAACTGCCCCAGGTACACTGAAGCTACACACTGTGACCATCCGTAACTTTGAAGCATCTCTGGGTTGTGCTTCCCTAAACAAACAGTTTTTGAGCATACAGTAAAGATAAACCAGTGGGGTTTGGCCTGATTTATTCTTCATTAGCACCTCTACAGAGTTACACACATCCCTAAGAAACCATGTCCCTTGCAAAAGGCAGGGCTACTGAATGAGCAATGAATTTGAGTAAGGAGAAACAGTAAACTCAACCATCCAACACAAGCCACAAAGATGTACAACACAACAAAGTACAAAGATGATTTTTTTTTAAACAATAGTGAATATTTATTTGGTTTCAGGAACTGCAAGTAACACAAGAAGAGAAACCCACAAACAGGACCCATACTTAGCACACGAGGACGCAAACAGGAGCTGAATTTAGGATTTGTCCCATTCTGACCAGAACTGAGGGAAACCTTTTCCCCTCCTAAATTTCTACTGAAATGGATTTTAACGTGAAGGATTTTCACTTCTAAACCAGAAATCAAATGCAGTTTCCTTCAGTCAGCTCTGTGATGGTTTAGCAGTATTTATAGGAATACAGTGTTCTGACAGCTGGACAGTAAACTACTGTGGACAAGAGAAAGGCAAAGGTTATCGCTTCTCATTTCAAATCGCATCCATTCTCCCCTAAGCCTTCTTTAACCATGCACAAAATATCCAGGCCAAACTGAATTCCTTTAACTCCATCTTGGGAAAGTTGACCACTGTGTAAAATATATTCCTTTACATCCAGGGCAAGGATAAATTATTGGCTCCAATGAACCACTAACTAAAAATAACCTATTAGCTGGTTTGCCCCAAAGAAAAGGGCTCTGTGTACCATGTAATCGCTTGGACAGCGAGCTTCATAGGAATTGCTTCTATAAACAGTTTCAGTTGCAACAGGGTAAACAGGAAAAGCCAAAGTTAGCCATGTGAAAAAGAATGCAATGTACTATTCTGGAAATGTGGGAGAGTCGCCCTTTAAGGTGGTCAATCACCCCCGAATCTGAATGTTTTCTGACTGTTTGGGGTTTTTTTTTAAAATGAGGACACCAGGATGTAAACTAGCTCATTTTCTAATGAATATTAAAATTCCAATTCCCTTGATTATACTTGGCAAAACCAACTAAAAGCATTCAGCTAAAGCCTTTGAGACTTTTGTAGATGTGGTGCAACCGTACAGAACAACCCTACCAAAGTTCAGTATTGTGAAGTAAATAAAACACACATCATTCAGCCAGGGAGCTTAGTGGAACAGCACTGCTGAAGATGGAAATCAGCAAAGAACCACCTGCTTTAACCATGGAAACCTGTAAGGACCATGAGAACTGCCCAAAAGTCACCCCCAACACCACACTACTCAGGTTCAGTAGCTAATGGTACCCAAGGTGACCTCAGCATTGCTGTAACTGATGCTTTTCTCTGCAAAGCCCACACGTCCTTTAGGTTTCTGCCAAGCACATGAACAGTGTCAATCTCCATCACACACCACGAGCATCATCAATTCTCAGAGCCCTTCAGCTGCAGGTTATCTGGCAACTGCATCACCCCCACTGACAAGACAGTTGCATTTTCCTTCTGATTTTAAATTAAACCCATTACCCTTAGAAATGCTGTACCTATTTGATTACATCACAGCGATGCAACCCCCACCACCCCCTCATCCCAAGCTTCATTTTCCATCAGCAGAATGGCAGTAATTTCACACCTCACACGACCATTACGATATACAATGAACTATGAAAGAAGAGCATGGGGTAAAATGCAAAGCTTGGGGTATCCTCTATTTAACTTTTACAACAGTATGAGCTGTGCAGAAGAAAATACTAAAACTTGCAATATGTGCAGTAAGTTGGACACTGGTATCCCCCCTTCAGAAATGGCTCACCAGAATTTTTAACCCTTTGGATCTGACCGCTTTCATGAAGGCTTTTCCTCCAGAAAAGAAAACATGGACACTGCTCCTGGAATCAGGTACTCACAGTATTACTTAATAAAAGAATGCAGAGACAATTTGGTGATAGCTGTTAATATTAAAGACATCACTTCAGATTTTTGAAACTGAAGAGAGATTGAGCACTTAAAATCTTGAAAATGTGTGTTTCCTTTTCAAACCACACAGATGAAGACTGATGTGCTGCTTTTGGTGTTTGTTTGTTTTTTTTTAAATAAAAATCTTACTCACTGTGCTCCTAGCCTCCCACAATGCTCCCCCTCCCTTTTTTTATCTTAATATAACCCGGGATTTAAAATGACTCAACATCCTCAGATTGTGTTTGAAGAAAGATGTGAAAAAACATCTACAAAGCTAGCACCAACCTAGACCATGCTTTTAGATCTCCAGGTTCTTCTTACACTTGCTTTACTGTCGTTTTATACACTGAAAATTCTCATTAAACTTGGTGTCCTATTGTATTCAGTAACGACCACTTAAAAGCAAGTGAGACTTATATCAGAATATCTTTTTCAAGTGATTAAAATAAATTGATACCTGTGAAACTGAGTAAGATGAAAGAAAAATATGTTCCATAACTCCGTGGCTCTGTAAAAATCCTCTTTCCAGGCCACAGCCACAGTCACGTACCCGTGTGAGAGCTGCAGACCAAGAGAATCATCTTCTCTTTGTCTTAGGCAATTCACTTTGCTTCCACAAAGATGAGATAATTGAAGCTTAACTGAATGAAACTAAATTAATAGTGACAGGACTAGAAAACAGGGACCTCAGAGACTGAAGGACCTCCTCAGCCATCGCACCTCTCAACGAGCTGTCATTTACCCCTTTTCCTGAATCTACCAAGCTTTATTGCAAACCCACTTGGTCTTCTCCCTGTTCCTGAACCCCACTTCTCAGCTGGTTAGGCAGCCTCTAATTTCTAGCCCAAATTTATGACTGCCTTGTGCTCATTTATCTTTACGCCAAGTGGTCCTTCAGCTTTTAAGTAAAATCTAAAATACTCCAAGCGGGAGAGGGATGATGGATAGAGGGAAGCCCCATCATTATTCCAGTTTATCATGACAGAAGATGAAACCGCTGATTTCCCCTGTCACAAGTCAGAGATTCAAAGGCGCGGGGCATAAATCAGCCCCGCAGCCATGTGTAGATCCGCATCCCACCCGTCCTGGTGCCAGCTGAGGGCACTCTTCTCACTGCACGCAAGCCCCAGCGATTAAACGGTGACACAGGATCTTTGCTATTTTATTGCAGCAAAGGGATTTTCAACTCAGGAGCCTAGTTTGAACCACCCAAATCTGAGGTAAACGGAGATCATTCAGGATGCAAACTACTGTCAAAGAAACAAGACCACCACCTAAGCAGTTCCCCGCCCCCCCCCAACACTTAAGATGCAGAACACAGGTACTGAATAAAGAATTTCCCTCTCCAAACTTAGAAAGATTCTTTTAAAAATAATTCTGTTCAGACAGGAGAAGCAAAAAGAGATACTGAGACTGACATTACGTTGTGCTGTTATTTCCCCTTATCACACAAGTCAAGTGACCATTAGAAGTTACCTATCTCTTGCCACTGAGCAAAGCAAAAATAAAGTAACACGTATCTTAAGTGATCTTTTCATTCTATTTCATTGGTTAATTTTGATGAAAATAAACCTTTTCTGCTGGAAACTAACATACTCAGAAAGCCACCACCTGCTATATTTTATGTCACAATTGATATCCCCATCTCCTGAGAGTATTACTAAAACACAGCATTCCTATTTTTTTTCTTTGTGCCCTAGAAAACCCAAACTATTTTACAATTGCAAGGAAGGAAAGACACAAGTATGCTGAAAAATAAGCTGTCCAGGCATAACAGTACCTCTCAGCCAGCTCCAACGGATAACCAGTAGAAAAACATTTGTTTCTATGTGCAAGTGTCACAAAACAATCAATAGCTGCTCATTACTTAGAGAGATATAAAAGTAAATAGCAAGAAGGAAAGATCATGCGATCCACAGTCACAACTGTTTCTACAGACACAGGAGCAAGTCAGGCCTTTCAACATCAGTCAATTGCAGATTCAAAACCTCTGCCACTACTTCTCTTACCATAAGCACTCAAATACTCTGAATTCTGTTTGCAAGCACCACTTTGCAAACAAGTAAAAGAGAAATTTGAGGACAAGTGCTACATAGACATACACTAAAGGGTTCCTGCCACAGCTTCAGCAGTTAACATTAAAATTGCATCAACACCAGACACAGGTTTTCAAGTTTTATGGAAAGTGGGAGGAAGCAGAACTTAAAACTGGATATAAATGTATCAGGAGAAATAAACAAGACCTTGACCTCCATATAAATGTATCAGGAGAAATAAACAAGACAGTGACCTGTGTTTGCTTCTCTCTAAAGATTTCACTCAAAGTGTCAGAAACAAAAGATGTAAGAAGAACACAAACTTACGGGAGAGAGAGTGCGTGCCTTTGGGTAGGTACTCAAACAGCAGAGAACTATCGTCTCCCAGCATGTCGGCTTTCAGAGACAGCAAACTGTTCTTACTCATGAGGGCCGCGCGCAGGTTGGCGACGGTGGCAGCCTGGAGAGCATCCTCCTTCTCTGGAGTCAGGGGCTGAGAGATGTAGCTGCCTTCCCCAGCAATGAGGGCTTCATCGACGTTTGCATAGGGGTCTGATCGGTCCATTCTGCTGTCAGAGCTGCTGGGCTCTGTCACCGTCACATCAGCACCTGCGTGATGATAGATGCTGTCAGAGATGCAAACAAACTCCTGAGATGTGGCACACTGATCACCCATGCCTACCTGAACATGGCTCCAAATAAAGGAGAACCAGGAGTTCATCATGACTTATTTTGGCCTTATTGTTACATTTCACGTGTCTCAATCCCCTTTTCCCAAAGCCTGAAGATGAATTTGGAGGCTTGATAGAAAGCACTCCCATCCCACAGCTGGGGGATTTCTGTTCTCCTAGCCTGTGCCCTTCACTGCTGCCCCATCAACGAGTCTTAACTTCCATACCATGTCCTAAGCAGGCAGGGCTCAGGGAGAGGTGTATAACCTCCCCAGCAACTAGTAACCGGATAAAACTTCATTTATTTACTTTAAACTAAGATTTCAGGATGGTCTGCTAGCACTGAAATGACTTTCAAACACTGAAGTTCTGTTTTTTCCATCATTTTACTCTGGTAGTCCAAATTTTAATTTTTTCCATTTCTTCCCCACGATGAAGGTTTTGGAAAATCAAGTAATAAACAGCCTGTAATAGTGGACTGCTGATTAGTATAAATTCCTTGGGGTCATTTAGTTGAAAAATGCAGTCCTCGGTGGTTCCCAGCACATATTAGAGGGTAAATCCTATGTAAAGTGATACAGTTGAAAATAACACAGATTAGCCACCTTGTAAGAGGTAGCTACTAAGAATCTGTGTAACAACATAACAGACCATTAAGAAAAACGTCAATTAGTGAACCGAAACAGAAATGAATAAGCTATTTTAAGGTCAATTCCTCCCTGCCAAAACACCGTTTACTTTTGTGGGTTTGGGAGATCTAGTTAAAGAGTCTCTGTTTGAACTTTGACTCTCTCATAGTCTTAAATGATTTGTTTATTTTTATGTAAAGGAAAGCGACTCTCCTACTACTCTCTACATGAAACAAAAAAATTTACCTACAAAGATGCTGTTACTCCATTTATGAAATGCTTAAAACTAATTGCCATTACCTAGTCCAGAATACACAGCAGCAGAACAGTGATGTTTTCAAACCTGGCAAACAAGGCTAAAGCTTCCCACAAACAGGTGCCTTTGCAGGATTTGTGCTATCAAGATGTATAAGGAAAAAATCTAAAGAGGAGACACTGATATGAAGAGATGGAAAAAGAAGCTGGTTTTTGGATCCACAACGTTTTACTGCCTCCCAGTTGAAAACATACTGAAAACTACTTGGTGCATGAGGCAGCTATCACAGTAATACCAATGGTGGTATTAACACGTACAAAATTAACACTTTTACAAATCCATCTTGCACTTCACAGAGCAAGGAGTTCAGCTCTTATCCATGTACTTCACAGCACCAAACTCACCTTGGGACAGGAGGTTTTGCAGGAGCAGAGCTCCCAAGGAGGGGAGAGGAGCATGGCACACTCGCACTCTGTTGTGGTGTTCAACAACTTGAAACCAGGGCAAGACATCAATCTGCAGAGCCTTATTAAAAAATGCTAACGAGGACACTGGTACAGTGCCTACCTTCTGTAACCTGGAAAACTGCTAAAGGAAGATCAAGGTAATGATCTCCATTTTATGGGTGGTGACTTGCTCAAGGTGGCCAGCATGCAGAGCCAGGACCAGACTGAACTCTGTCCCAGCCCAGAGCACATCAGCTTCTGTAACAGGTTCAGATTCGTTTCACTAAGCTGTATGTACTGCCAGTACCCTCTTGCTGGTAACTTTTTTCTGCTTCTTTTAAAAACCAAAAAGCCTCAGAGCAAATAATAAGGAAAAACAATCATTAGCAGAGTGCTCCTACACCCCAGGGATGTAAGGAATACCCATGCTGGGGGCTACAAACACAGCAGCAGCAACTAGGCGAAGGATGGGAGACTTTTTCACTTATCAAACCATCTCCCCCCTCTATCTGTGGTTTGCTTGTACGACCTCATAAGATCAGTTATATTAAGCCATAGACAAGCAGAATTGCTTTGAATTTAAACGTGTTTTGTTACCCCTCTGGTACCAAGCGTGTGGTTAACAGGAATATACATTTTTCCACATAATCCCAGAATCCCAGGGGTTGGAAGGGCCCTGCAGAGCCCATGGGGTCCAACCCCCTGCCAAAGCAGCTCCCCAGCTCATATTGCACAGGGCGGCGTCCAGACGGGGCTGGAATCTCTCCAGAGATGGAGACTCCACACCCCCTGGGCAGCCTGGCCCAGGGCTCCCTCACCCTCCCTGGGGAAAAGTTCTTCCCCAGGGGGCTGGGGAACTTCCTCTGCTCTGACTTGCAGCCATTGGCCCTTGTCCTGTCCCCACAGACACTGAAAAGGGGCTGGCCATGTCCCCCTGCATCCCATCCTTCAGATATTGATCAACATTCATAAGGTCCCCCCTGAGGCTTCTTCTCTCCAGGCTGAACAGCCCCAGCTCTCTCAGCCTTTCCTCACAGGGGAGATGCTCCAGGCCCTTCATCACCTTTGCAGCTCTTCCCTGGACTCTCTCCAGGAGATCCCTGTCTGTTTTATCCCAGGGAGCCCAGAACTGGACACAACACTCCAGGTGGGGCCTGAGCAGGGCAGAGCAGAGGGGGAGGATCCCCTCCTGTGACCTGCTGCCCACACTCCTCCTGATGCCCCCAGGATCCCATTGTCTCTCTCAGCCCCCAGGGCAGATAATGAAATTTGCTTTAAACATTTCTGCATAAAGGGAAATTACAAGAGCTTGTAACAGCTGGTTTTTTACAAGGTGTTGTAGAAAGTAAATTTTACCCCGTTAAACTGGCAATGGAACAGCTTTATCAAATCAAAGCCACGATAATACTGCTGTTCCTCTGCTCCTCACCGCCTACACAGCAAACCACAGCAAACAGCTCGGGCCAGAAAGGATGTTTGTCAACAAGACGGTGCTGCCAAATAACCAGGCAGGCAGTAAATCACCTTGCTTCTTCTCCCATCCTTTCACAGTGCCAATTATAGATGCTGATTGACAGCTGCCAGAAACTATTGCTGCCTACTGCACATAAACACTAATTGCTAAAACACACACAGATTAATTGTAACCACAACAAGACATTAAATGTTCCTCAAAAGGCAGGATTAGAGACAGACAGTGAAAATAGAAGTTTTGGAGCTTCCAGTATTTATAGCTGATGTAACTTAATCAAATACACATTAAGGCAAAATAAATATCCACTTAGTGACATAAGTACTGAAATACTCTCAATATGCCAAAACCCAAAAAGACATGAAGTTCCTCTTCACGGCGCCTCCAAAACCACTTCTCTTTTCTCCAGGATACAGCTTCTTTTAACAAGATTTAGGCAAAGAATTCAATGAATCAAAAGTATCCGTCACTGCCCAGTAATCTAAACTGTTTACTACAGCGCTTCAACCCTACGTAAACCAAGCTTTAGTAAATGAGCTTCTCTTTTGCAACGACTCAAGGCAGAGGGTCACGTGGCAGCGCCCAGAGCTCCATCCAACTCCTCCACATCTCATTTTTCACAGGGCTGAGACAGTCCCTGCCGCTGCAGATTCCAGGCACCACGCGCAGGAAATCCCGATCGGGGCAGCAGGCTAAACATGGGATTAATGCTGCTCGAAAAAACCCAGCTCATTAGTCTCTTTAGCAAATAATTATTTTGCAGTTATTCTATTACACCAGCCTCTCTTTCCAAAACACAGAAGCTTTAGAAAAGCTTCACTGGTTTGTTGACTTAGAGGAATTATTTTTTAATTTCTTTTTATTATTTTCAAATAAAAGACAGGGACTATTTTTCACGATTTGGGCCACAGTATTTCCATGCCTCTCAAACTCCAAAACCAACATTTAATGGGTGAAGTTCTTATTTATACATGAAAACCTGAAGTAATATAGGAAGCCTGATGACAAACAGTTTCTCAGACACGACGCAGCTGAGCACTGCCTGACAAAATACACTCGCTCCCAGCCACACTGACCAGGCAGGCCTCGACAGACCTACCAACAGAGTAAGGCTCACACCAGTACTACAGCCCTGACACACACAGAGCAGCTGCTGCGCATACATTTATACCCAGCCAGAACCAACCTGAACCTGCAAGGGAAGTACAGCCCCAGGGAAGTCCTTCACAGTGTACCAATCCCAGAATCCCAGGGGTTGGAAGGGCCTTCCAGAGCCCATGGGGTCCAACCCCCTGCCAAAGCATCTCCCCAGCTCATATTGCACAGGGCGGCGTCCAGACGGGGCTGGAATCTCTCCAGAGATGGAGACTCCACACCCCCTGGGCAGCCTGGCCCAGGGCTCCCTCACCCTCCCTGGGGAAAGGTTCTTCCCCAGGGGGCTGGGGAACTTCCTCTGCTCTGACTTGCAGCCATTGCCCCTTGTCCTGTCCCCACAGACACTGAAAAGGGGCTGGCCATGTCCCCCTGCATCCCATCCTTCAGCTATTGATCAACATTCATAAGGTCCCCCCTGAGGCTTCTTCTCTCCAGGCTGAACAGCCCCAGCTCTCTCAGCCTTTCCTCCCAGGGGAGATGCTCCAGGCCCTTCAGCATCTCCTCAGCCTCCTCTAGACTCTCTCCAGGAGATCCCTGGCTGTTTGATCCCAGGGAGCCCAGCACTGGACACAACACTCCAGGTGGGGCCTGACCAGGACAGAGCAGAGGACCCAAATCCAGATCAGAAATCCCATTTATCAGCAGGCACACCACTGCTACCATTTAAAAAACTCAAAACAACCAAACCCAAAACCTAAAAAAAATTACTTGAAAGTCATATAAACTGAGCTCCTGTTACAAATGCAGCTATGAGAAAATCATGCTGTACTAGTAAAAAGAAAAAAAAAAATAATAATCAAGTACTACAGACATCTGCCAGCCCCTCGGGAAGGGCTATGGCACAAATAAAGGTGATGCAATAAAGGTATTCAAGTGAAGTGTTAATGTGATAGATTGTTTTCCAAGATCTATGAGAAAACTGATAGTAGGAAGCATCAAACCTTGTTCAACAACCGAAAAAACATACATGCCAGCTCAGAAAGACCAAGGAAAAGATTCTTTACAGAATCCATTCAAATACCTTCATTAAGCACCTTAACACACAATCTTTTTCTTGTGTTTCTTCTCCCCGCTTCAGGCATTTTCCCTCATTACAGCTTAAACTCAGCTGTTACCAAACCACCTGCTCAGTGTCTGCTTCTCTCACACCACTTATTTCTTGTTTGTACTGTGGTTTTACCTTCTCAGTAACCCCCAGCGGTGTGTGCTGTTGTTTCCCAGATTCCCAATGCTATTATTCTCTTTCATAATTTTTTTTTCTAAGTAATTTTTTTTCCTCTTTCAACTCTTGTTCCTGCTCTCTCATGTACATAGTTGAACATCTTCTAGAAATCTGTAGCTGGAGGATGGTACCCATGAGATTAGGGAAAGGCGTGAAAAAAGCAGCTATACAAGATTACATCTGCTGTTGGCAAATTCAAAGCAGAAACACACTCTTCCCCAAGAACTAAAGGCAATGTTTGCCAGGTCGCTATTCCTCAATATTGCTCTTTTCATTACAGTCTCAAGGTAAGAGGAGATCCAAGAAATCTGTCATCTTCCCTTCAAAGTCCCTTTCTGTTTGGCAGAAACACAAAGCAGTAAATGCTTCTCCCTCTGCTTTCTGAGTTTCCAGGATGATGAGGTCGCATGACACCATCGTCAAGCAACTGCCTACCTAATCAAAGTGACCCAACCACAGCAAGGCAGGGGGGGAAGTCAGCCAGCAAACAGTGCAGCAGCCAAAAGAGACTGCAACGGTATTTAGCTTCCCATTTACAGCCAAAGCTTTAAGACAGTTTCTGTTAAGTTTTCTCTATCACCCTGGCAAATTTCCGGAAGCTTTTAGGAGCCTTTCCAACCTCTCCTCAACTCCCTCCATACATTGTGCTTTTCCACACAGCACAAGTTGTTCCTCCCAGCACACTTCTGAACAGGAGGTTGCCACTGCTCTGCACCTACGCTGAACTCACTGCACCTACTACAAGTCCCCACAACCTCCTAGAGTCAACAGTGAGTCAAACCACTTCCCATCGTGAGCAGCACTGTTTGTTCCACCCCTCCTGCACAGCTCCCCCCATCACGCAGCCCCAGTATCACTAAGCCTGCACAGCTCCCCCCAGGATCACTAAGCCTGGAGGTGCTTCAGCAGAACAAACACCACCATCCTGCTGGTTTCACCAGCATCCTTTGTACCCCACATCTGTAGCACCACCAGCCAAACCCAGTCAACATGCCTGGCTGCCTGCTCTCTGCAGACACTTGCTGAAGCAAAGGGTGGCAGCAAGATCGCACAACTATCTGGAGCTAATTAAAGCCACGCTGGATAATCTTCTATCCCACTCTTGCTTATGAAGCACACTTGTTGTCATAAACAGCAGAATTCCCAGCTAAGCCTAACAAATATTTTCCCTCCTGTAAGCAAACGTGAAGCAGGGCTGGCAGGTCCCACAGCTCGTGTTCACACAGGTAAGAGCAGAGCACACAAAAATCCAGAACAAAATTTCTAGGGGGAGAGAATATTGTCTCTTTCCATAAATTAGGGTGGAAAGGTGAAAGGAAGACAGGCTTCCAGGTACACGAGCCCTGCCATCAGAAACAGCAAGGCAAGCATCAAGGTAGGTACAGCTTGAAAACAACAGTAACTGAAGTTATGTCTTCGGTGGTGGCACCAACAGGCAGCGAGCGAGTAGCTCTCCCAACGTGGGGCAGCATTACTGCTGTGCTGCCCAGAGCCATTTTTAAGAACTGCAAAGTGTCTTTAGGGCTACTTTTTGAGTTAAATTCCCTTGTTCAGGGGTTTGTACAACCACATTACAAATATCTGCAGTGAGAAAGATACTGCAACTTCTCCAGTCCTTCTTCCATCATTTCACCACTCTGCAAACCATTTCCTCCTTTGCTCCATGAGCTTTTCCCTTGTGGTAACTGGTCTCCATTACCTCTCACTCCTTTCTCCATACACAACTGAGAAGTGTTTGGCTCTCAACAATCCATCCACCACCATCCTCTTCTCCAAGATTATACTAAGCTGTCTCAGCCTCACACAACATCTTGTGTAAGCCTCAGCTGGGCTTGCTCAAACATGTCAGAGTTTTTCTTGTCCTGGAGATCCCCAAACTGGATCCTGTAATCCAAAGGTGGTCTCACTTGACATCCTGGGTAAACCAGCCTTTGCTGCAGACCCCTGTCCCGCTCATTCCTCACCACAACCCATTTTCTAAGCTGCTTTTCTTGCTCCTTGGCTGCCACTGGAAGTTTGGGGTTATTCTGTCCCAAACACAGGACTTCACATTTGTCTTTGTTGAATTCATGCTGTTTCTGGAACTGCTGCCTTCCAGCAAATCATTCCTCCCAGTCTGCTGTCATCTAACTTGCTGAGGGTTCACTCCATCCCATATCCAAGTTGTTAATGAACAAAGTCAACAGCCTTGCTCCTGGAAGCTGCCTGTGAGGGAGGCAGGCATTGTGCTTTCTGGGGCAGTTAAGATCTGCACACAGCTGGGTAACTTTTAGTGTGGTGACAAAATGTGATTTTCTTTCTTTACAACACAACCAGCAGAAAGGGCAGAGGGCTGCAAGGGCAGAGGTCCCAACATTAGCAACTACTCCCACCCCTAAATGCTCATCTCCACACCCTCCCCTGCTACTCCTTCAGTTGTACCAAGACTACATGTACAGTTGTGAACTTGAGACAGGAACTAATATGTTAAAAATAAAACTGCTTTATTAAAAAAAAGTTATTTTTAAGCCCAGCTCAGTTCCTCAATCCGGTTCAGTACATGGCTGCACAGACATGTCCACCGGAACAACTGCAGCACAGCGTGGGGGTGCAATGAAGTACCAAGGGAAAGTGGGAGCCACTCAAAGCTTTTCTTTCAAGGACACCATCAAATTGTGACCTGAGCTGAACTCTTCTGGGAAAAAAAAAACAACTTGGTGCAGACAAAGACTTAATTTTTTAAGGTTCTTCTGCCTGTATGTGTGTCAAGTATCTATATAGATCTTCATGACAGTAGGTTCCAGCTAAAGCTTCAGGGATGATTTTTCTTGTGTGAGTTTAGGAAGATTTGGCTTGATCTCCTTATGTGTGAAAGATGTAATTAATATTTAACCTCACAGGAAGAAGAAAAGGGTAAAAAAAAAAAAAAGCTTTTATTTCCTAGTGTTTCTTCTTGGGAATAAAGAAAAAAGAAGGTGCACCCAGGCTGGTAGAAAATGACAATCTTTTACCAGCTGCTAAAAATACCCCTGAAATTTGTATTTCAGATACCCCCTCCTTTCTAACAGAAATCCTTCAAAGGTTTTTCACAACTTACTATTTATTGAGCAACCCCCAGCATTCTCACATGCTGTAATATTTACACAGAGGAGCGATGCCATGAACGATCATTGGTTTTGATTAACACTGGTTTATAAACATAATAGTATACACGTGGATACAATGAATGTGCACAGCATCCAAAATAAGCTCCAATTTCATAACTCAGGAAACTATCAGGCAAGCACAGATATTTAACCACAACATACACCATCATTAAAAACTATCTTTGAGTTAAAGACTGTAAGAAATCTCAAGTGAATTCTTCTGGAACTAAAACCATGGTCTCCCTTCCAGACTGCACTTTCCCACCCCTTCCAGGTTTAAGTCCTACTACAGCTTTTCAGCCATGATTTAAAGCAGGGCGACCTGGGACACTGTCCTGTGCTGTCAGAATTTGAGTCGTTGAGAATAAAACCACTCTGCACAAAATTGTGCATTTCCAGTGCTGTTACTGTCTCTGGAGGGCTTGGGGAGTCCATGCCAACTAAAGGCAGCATTCATCACACAGGCTCGAGCATCATTTTTGAGCCTATAGCCACAGGATGCTCACCATATATATATATATATTACCAACAGCAACCAAAACCTTCTCCTCAGTACTGCTAGGATGGTATTTCTAAAATAAGACAGGTTTGCTCTACACAGACACGACCTCGTTTTTATAATAATGCAGTGGCATCCTAAAAGCACAAACATATCTGCATCTTTGTTTTCCTTAAAACAGTAACCAGGGTACAAATATTCACTGGAAAATTCCCTCCACTCTGCCAGGTATCTAAAAAAAATAAATTAAAACCATCAATTTTTCTCTCTTTCCTGTAATATTTGTTTTTCTAACATTGAATCAAATTCTGCAGATATTTTTCCATGGTCTGTGTCAGCAAAAGGAGTTCCTGGCCTCAAATGCAGCTGCTTGTTGCCACTCTCCCACCACCTGTTAGTGACCTCAACTGGTCCTAGGACTATAGAGTTAAAGCCAACTAATCTTCCCCCAGAGAAGATACAACAAAATGCCCAAAGGCAAAGAAGGGAGAAACAGTTAAAATGAGTGATCTATTTTTTACACTTTTGTAAAGTGAAAAACTAAAGCAGCCCTTGCAGGGGCAGGAATGACTGGCCAGTGTAGAAATACCTTAAATCAGCTGGGGTTTTCCCACTAAATATGCACAGATCAGACTATCACTTTAAAAATACTAAGGTTGCCTGTAAGCTTAACCTCTTTTTCCAAGTCTCCTAACTCACACAGTAAAGGACTGATATTCTTCTCTGCTGCTCACCTGACAGCCTCTTGCTGCACATCTGCACGTGAACAGACACAAACATGAAGGGACAGAAACGTAACATTCCCATATCACATTAAATATGAACACTAGTACTCATGATATGACAGGAATGCTGAGTTAAAACCTTTGAAAATCTTCAAGAACAAACATTTACCTTTTGAAACAACTGCCTGTAAGAGATGCTAAATAATAAATAAAATCTGCAACCATACAGCAAAGTCAGATTTTGGGTTTGATTCCCAGACATGGTCTCTGAAGACCCTACTGTGTTTTAATGCAAAAGAAACACTTCAAATAGGGAAGTGGAAGTCCTGAGCAGTGATGACTGCCAAGTAGGATCAGATTTTTTTAATGTTAAAATCCTAAACCCTTTATTTCTCACTTGTCATTTCAGTAAAGAAACAAAAAAGGGTTAAAAAAACCAACCCCAAACCCCTGTTTCTAAAAGTTGAGATGTCTAAAGATGAGCTTAGCTAACCTTGGCACAAGGAACAAAATAGTGAGAAGGGCACTCAGGAGAGGGGAAGTGCTTCTGATCTCTGGAGTTAAAGCAGATTAACAGAATCAAGGCTGTTACCATAGGGAGGAGGAAGAGGAGGAGGAGGAGGAGGGCTGCTTTGGAGCCTGGGGAAAATGGAATGCAGGGTGGGGAAAGGAAACAGACACTGAGCTTTGAGCTAAAGCTGGTTTAGGGTGGAACCATTTTAAAGCCAGGGTGTAGCCAGGGAATAAGTGTCTGGGTTTAAAGCACTGATTTTTGTTTCCAGACTTGAAAACAACCTGACCTAACCCTTTAGCAGCAGAAACTCAGAGAAGTTATCCGTGCAGAGACTGCATCCTGGTAATTTCATTCGTCTAAGGGTGGTGATATGGAGAAGCTGAATTCCTCACTGAGCACCCTCTGCTAGGTTCCTGCAAAATTCGGGGTATGGACACAGAGGTTAAGGCATTGTGTTTGGGAGGGGATTTTTGTTTGCTTGGCTTTGCATTTTGCTGCAACCAGCAGCTACCTCCAGGGAGGAAGCTTCCTGCACACAAAGGGAGTACCAAAGATGGTCTAGAAACCTGGGCAGCTCCCTAAGCCAGAGGAATGCAGAACACAGGCTAAGCTGATTTCGGTGCTAAGGCAGAATTCTGAGGGTGGCATTAGAGAACAAATCTGTAACCCCTCCAGGTCTGGCTGAGGAAGAAAGCCTGACACTACCACTGCTTAAAGCCTTGAAATATCTCCCCAATAAAAACATCATCAAAACCTCCCTCAACTGTAGCAAAGAAAATTTTAATACCTTGCACCATAACTAGGACTTCATGAAAAGCAGGTGGAAAAATGAAGTAATTGAAGTTAAATTTTCCAAGTGGCAGGCAATTGGTTATTTATTATTACCTACCCCCCAAAAATACTCCAATGCCTTTCTGATAACCTGAATGGTTTTCACCCAAAACATCTATCCTCCTTAAAAAGTGATCTTTCGGAAACTGAGCAAAAAAGAATGATATAAGTAATAAACTAACAGTAAGGAACTATTAAAATTGGAGCCCACATTGTTTTACAAGACCAAATACTCACTTGACAACTGAAATTTTAAGGAGCCCAGTTTTCATTCACAGCTGTAACAAATACTTAAACACCTGCCTTACGTTTTTGCATTGCAACTAGAATTCAGACCATGGTAGATGGATCAGACTCCATCTCTTCAAAGTAAAATGCATTTAAAGGAAGAGTACATGACTATATTCTGTCCCAGTGGGGTTTTTTTTCAGCTGCCACACCACGTGCATCATTTCATCCCTGTGCACTTTCAGTTTACCTACTAAGACTTCCCTTAGCATCTCCTGTAATACATCTGTGTTTGTCCCATAAAATTTACCAATGTATCTTTATTTTAGGTAAGTTGAATAGTAAATATCAAGTATGTGATACCACATCTCTCAGAAAATATGCTTTTCTTCCACTTTTTGAGGAGCAGGGAATGAAGTTTTTGTAAAGGTCAGAGTAGATGGCTTAATCTGCCACTAACTGGAGCAGGCAAGGCAGAACAGCATGTGGGAGCACCAGTATCGACCATGCAGCTGCATTTCAAGCTGGAGCAAGAGGTTTTTAATGTTGGGCTGCCAAAGTTAAAAAGAAGAGCGAATAATGACTATACAGGAGAGAGTTAGTGAGGTTTATTCATCTCTAGTGGGAACAGCTGAGTAGAAGAGCCTAAAAATCAATTAATTCCTTGTGCCTTAACACTCAACAGGTATTCCCGGTACAGACACGCTCTGGTTTAACCTCCCTGCCACATCTCTTCAGTCTGCCTCAGATACTGCCTTTACCACACCAAATTTAGGCTCTTTGTTCTCAGAACTCATGCTCAGTTCTTTTTCTGTTGTTATCCCTCTTCCTGCTCCTATACTCTTCTCTCCTACACCACACTACCCCTCCTTCGCTTCCCCTACCTCTATTCTGTGTCCACATAATCCTTCTACCAGTCAATTGCAAACCCCCACTCTTTCTGAAGTTCAAACTACATTTTCATTATTTCTTCATTAATATTAACCTTCAGCTCCAGCCTGCAGATTTTTTTTCTCCCCTCTTTTACATACATCTCTTCAGGGCAGGTAAATTGGTTATTATAAAAGCATCATGTGAAGCCAGAAGTATTACACTGGTTTTGCAGAACAAAAGAGAAAAAAATAATCTTTATAGAGTTCCTTAAACACCTGAATCCAAACATCAGGCTCAGGGGGGTTTTTCTCTTCTTATTGTGCAAGCCCTGTTTCCCTACTCAGAATAATATGCTTGCCAGAATCATCACAGAGACAAGGGAGTTATCACTGTCAAAAAAAAAAGGAAGAGGAGAGATTTGAAGGTTTGCATTGCAAAGGTGAAAGAGTTACAGGCAGCCCAGCAGCTTGCTGAGGAAGACTTTTTGGCAAGAATGAAATCATCTCGTAAGACAGTCACAGACCTGTACTCTGACAGGTCCAGAGACCTCACCTGCACAAAATTAGCTGAGAGTTCATGTACACAGAGCTGTCTTGCCTCCTTCTGAAGCCTTCCAAAATGTAAGCTCACTACACGATCCAACTGTTAAGCATCTGTGCTCGTCAACAATTCCTGTGATCATAATTTGCACTCTAGAAACCAAGACAGAAAAAGGGAGAGAGAAAGGCTGCTGACACTGGCTGTCTCCAGCCCTTGTGGAGAGGCAGCAGCACAACTCACTGCAGCAGGCACTGAAATCAGATTGTGTCACTGGAAAACGACGAGCTGGAACATCTCACCATGAGGGAGGAAACTTGTGCAGAAGAGTTCTGACAGGGAAATATTGAAGTCAGAAGGATACAGTCAGTGAAGTCCTGCCCATCCTTCCCATGAAAGTCACTACTCTGGGCTTACTGACGTTCTGAAGCTCTTCATGCAGAATGCAACAATTTTGCTATGTGTAAGCAAAGTAGAGCAAAAAAGTTCCCAAACTGTAGTGCCCTTCTGTTTGGAAAATAATTAGCTTCATTGCACAGTGAATTGGCACACAAAAATTCACTTGCAGCTTTAGGGTGCAAACACTCAGAAGGTGTGTGGGAGTATTTCCTTAGAAATAAATTCCTGAATCATAACTACTGTGCTTGAACTAACACATGAATAAAACCATCAATAAATTCCTCAAAAGACACCCTCCTGGTGACAGAGTTTTCCATTATATGAAGATGCAAAACCAGCAATGTTTTCCTAGCTTAACAGCTCTTCTAGTGAAGATAACCATCCTCTCTACTACTATGCTGTAGTAGTCCATGCATTCAGGACATACAATCATAGAGTGGCATGGGTTGGAAGGGACCCCAAGGGTCACAGAGCTCCAACCCCCCTGCCACAGGCAGGGACACCAACCTCAGGCCTGGAGCTACACAAGGTTGCCCAGGGCCACATCCAACCTGGCCTTGAACACCCCCAGACACGGGGCACCCACCCCCTCTCTGAGCAGCCTGTTCCAGCCCCTCACCACTCTCTCTGCAAAGAACTTCCCCCTAATATCTAACCTAAACCTTCCTTCCTTTAGTTTTAATCCACCCCCCTTGTCCTGCCATCGTCATCAATCTTGGAAACCCTTTGTCCATCAAATTAAAGGAACAGGAGTCTAAAGAAAATTAAGATGCTCAAGACACAAACCTTCTTCTGAATTTCATAATATCAAAGCATCTTTGATATTAATGCTAACAAATAGCACTATGTTTCTTTGGAAAACATACAAAATTAAAGAAAAAAAAAGCTTAAAGTAAGAGGCAGACCTGTTATTTTGGCAAGGCTGTGGAGGAAATTCTTCTTGGCTCAGTCATGAACAAAGTTATTATTTATAAAAGCCCATCCTTCAGTTTACTTTGGAGAATTGCTGTTCCCTATTAAAGCAGCTTGGTGAGGAAAACTTATACGAGTGCTTCATACAAGGAATGACAGACTGACATCCTGAACAACCCAAACAGGATAAGAAAGAAAAGACCTAATGTGTTTTATGCTAAACAGAGAGTCCAAATTAATAAATGGAAGCTACCATGAAAAAAGATGGTCTTCATCAAGCTTTGTGCTTGACTGACACCACCCTGTAGAAACCAAGAGCTTAATCACATTCTGAGTCTGGCATCTCAAGTTAGTTTGCATTCTTCTGCACATCCTATTTGATCATTCTTTCTTGGATGAAGAAGATACACTCTTCATGGCAGACATTAAGAACCTCTTGCTGCAGTTGCTATTTCCATCATGTTAAATTACCATGAATATGATTACTCCAGACACTCCTTTTCATTCTAATCTATAGAGTGATCAAATTGAAACACTCTCACGGTGCCCCACCAGAATCTGGAAAAGAACCAACTGATTGGGAAAGAATTTTCTTACCCTTCCAATTAAAGAAAAAACCCAGCTCTGTCTTCTTGAGGCCCCAGTGATTCATATTTAAGTACAGTCTACTTACGTATTTGGGGCACTTCAATACAACCGGTCTATATTGGTAAGAAGCTTCCCACAGAAAGAAGCACCACTACCAAGTGTGAACGAGCCATTAGATGTTTTAAAAAGCAAAGTTTCACAGTGCTTCTTTCTAACAAAACATAAATTAAGCAATCCTGTATAATAGGAGACTAGGAGAGTATCTTTTATCTGTAAAGCATACTGCCCCAAGTAATCAGGGAATTAAAAGGGTGATGCAACGGTGACTTGCAGGATCCACCTTCCAGAGTGTTGCTTACATGTGCTGAAATGCAGTGTTGCCTGCAAACAAGACCTAATTAATATCTTGCACAATTTCAGAAGACAGACACTAACACTGAACTTCTAAAATGGACTCTCCTAAATCAGCTTCTGCGTTGCCAGAAGTATAGAGGCTTTTACAAATAGTACCCAAATTATCCTCCAATGAGGGCTTTTAGACTTAACAAGCAACATCTTAAAATAACTGAATAGATCAGAAAAGTGAACAAGCTTCAAAGAACAAAGAGTTCTAGGTAATTTTCTTCCTCTTAGCTTCTTAGGAAAGAACATTCAAAACCCATTTCCTCAGCTAAAGAGTACCTTTTCATCTTAGCTATGAAAAGTACAGATAGGGACGCTCCTAAATAAGTGGGGTAAAGAAAGAGCTCTAGACCATGAGGTCTGCTTTAAAGAACAATGCCTGACACTGCTAAAGCAAAGACAACTTCAAGCTGAAATTTAAACACATCCCAAATATTCCTTGCACAGTGCAGACACCTGCCATTGCCCATTTTCACACAGGAGGATTTTTTTTCATCCATAGGAGCTAAGTTTGCAACACCTCTAGACTACTCCAGAATTCCAGCAGGAAAACTGAGGAATAACCAACCTAAAGAGAACCCTGTAGCTTGGCAACTTGGGAGATGGAGTAGTTAGCAAGAGGGTTGCTTCCACCTGCTGGAGATGGGATATAGTAATGTGAGACCAGAATCATAGAATCATAGACTGGCATGGGTTGGAAGGGACCCCAAGGGTCACAGAGCTCCAACCCCCTGCCACAGGCAGGGCCACCAACCTCAGGCCTGGAGCTACACAAGGTTGCCCAGGGCCCCATCCAACCTGGCCTTGAACACTTCCAGGGATGGGGCATCCACCACCTCTCTGGGCAGCCAGACCCAACTACTCACAGGAAACAGGACAGCAATGGTTTGGGGGAGCAGGGATACTTTCACTTCACACTGAAAGAGAAGCCACTTCACATCAGCGACCAACTGGTTTCACTAAAACCACACATCTACATACAAGTAGGTGAGAGGCTTGCTGCTGACCAGATGTCCCAGTGTTAACTAAAACTGACCATGTACAGATCACAAATCCTTTGAAATCATGCCAACATCACCCCCCCTCCCAGAAGAAAAGGAGGAAAAAAAATTTGACCTACAAGACATTCAGGCCCTGATGAGTCCATATGTACCCATCCAGGGTACTCCAGGGTACTCCAGGGCCCACAGTGCAGAGAAACATCCCTTTCAGCAGCACAGAAAGGAGAATTTTCTCTCTGCTCACCTCTCCTGATGGCCAATATGGGAAAACCATGAGCAGCAGAGTCTCCAAACATGTCCCTTGCTCATTGTGGATACTTGTTCCATGTGCACACTGCGCGCTCAGAGCGGCAGCCACTGCCCACATACATATATATTCCCTGTGCCTGTGCAGGTCTGGCATTGCTCTTGCTTTAGAGAGTGAGGAGTGTTACTGTTCAGCTTTTGCTTTACCAGTACTAATGGAATATTGAAACTCTTCCCCCCGCCATCACTGCCATTCAGCTTTCCCTTTCCCATCACCAGAAACATCTCTCTTATTGGAAATTGCATTTAAGACAAGATTTGGAACAAATAATTTGATTGTGCCGGCTGATGCGCTGTCTCAGCACTGCATGGGGTCAACACCCAAAGCCATCTCCCTCTCATCTGCAAACTGCTGCAAAGAAAAAGGCCACTTCCATAGAATTCCTCAACAATCAGGAGTTAAATAACCCAAACATCATTCAGCTTCCAATAAGAATACACAATCGCTTGTATTTTGCACTGGTTTCAGTCATTTAAAGACTATAACCAGTTTGCTAAGACAATCAGAGTTGCAGTTGTTTCTGCAGTCACTCGAACACATGTTGCTTGCTCCATCTACCTGTCCAACCCCCCACACCTCAACTGCCTGTACTGCCTGCGAGCTGTTCTCCTGACAAGAAATATTTGTGTGTGGATAGCACACTAGACAACCCACACTGAAACTTCAAACAAGCCTAAGAGACATGCGTTATAAAACCAGGATTCACCATAAATCACTGTTATCTTAAGTTATCTTGCGTTTTCCTTCTAACTGACATTGTTTAGATTTTATCATCAGCCAATTAGAATAATTACATGCAGGCTTGCTGCAGCAGATAACTGTAAAACATAATAAATCTAAAGACATTTGCAGAGCGTTATCCGTTCAATGAAAACCACATTTAAGCGTCAGTATGTAAGCAAGTTAAACATCCTTTTTCAGCCCATAAAGGCGCTTCAGTACTATTTATATTGCTTTTTTCAAGTGAGTTTGGCAACATAAGGGTATATAATCTCACACACCCTTATCCTGGCCAACTTGGATTGTGGTATGCAAGGAAACACAGACTAACTCACACAAAGTTCTCCAAGCCAGCTTGAAAGAGTTTGATGACACACTCCAAGTCCTTACGAAAAAACCCACCTAGACTCCTATAACTGCACCATTCCTGGATCTACTAATTGCCAGTGATTAATGAATCAAGTAGAACAGCTATACGAGACAGAAAAATAACTACTGAACATTCAGAAGTAGTCAAGAGAACACTTTTCTCCCTGGCTCTACACTTTAAAAGCAGTCACTCAACTCAGACTACAAGCAGTCACACAACAGAATACGCTCCAAGCCCTAGTAGTACCTCAAACATACACATTATTCCTCAGAGTTACCACACACGTATCTTGCCATTACCAGCAACGAGCTCTGGTGGTTTTCTTACACATGAGAAAGTGACACCTGAATATCAGGAAGAACTGAAGATAGTATCATTAAGACTGAATTACACCTGTGTGTGATGTAATTACATCATCAATATACTGTGCAAGGAAAATTCTTCAACCCCACCACCACTTTGCACACCTCTGCTAAACTAAAATCCAATTTTTTCTCTTATTAATTCCAACAATTACAATGGTGTTCTGGGGGTGATTTAGGCCATTAGCTGTTGAAGGCCAAAACAAAACTACCCATCTTTTTCCCAGAACCAGTCTGCATTGCTGCAACGCTGAGGACCAGTTCTTGGTTCTTTTGAATTGCTGGAAACACAGATGTTTTTCAGTCTCTGGCAAAGTAATATACATCAAAGACTGATAAGCTCAGACTGTAAAGAGATCTAATGAACATTTTTAATTTCAGCCACAAAACTTGTAAGGATTACTTACTTGGGTCTCGACTGCTGTACGGCCATCCTGAGGCAGGTAAGAAAGATGGCACTGGAGAACTTGCCCTGCTGTCATCCTCCACTTGCTGCGTGATATGCCGCACAGTCTCCTTATTTTTCCGGTTCTTCCTGCGCCCAGTGGGCTGCCAGCCATCCCCTACTCCTTGTTCTGAGAAGGCATTCTGTATTGCACTATCCTTGGCAGAATGCAGTTCACTCCCTCCGTAATGCGACGGCGAAACCTGTTCCTCTTTGATACGTAAAGACCCATAGCCCATGTCACTAGACCAAAGAGACTGGGATGAAATGTCTTCGTGGCTGTCTGTTTTTGGTTCTTGATCCTCTTTTCCATAACTACTCCCGCCCTCGTGGCAGCTGGCAATAGCTGAATCTCCGGAAGAGTTTGCTGGGCTCGTTCTCCGAGCTAACCAGGGAGATATGCTCCTGCCAGCCACCACTGCTGAAATCAAAGCATCCGTACTACTGCTGGAAGGGGCCCCAAGTTCGTAATCGACGAGGTCATCCGAGGCATCAGACTTGATGCTTATGTCCAGAGCCGCTTTTATGAAGTTGTGACAGGCTTGTACAATATCTGTCATTTGCAGGTAGCTAGCAGCTGACATCACCTCAATGACGTTTCTGCTGGTCAGTGCTAGGTGTGCAGAATACATGAAGTCAATGATTGCTTTAAAGCCTTGTGCAGTTACAATGTCTAAATGGGTGACCGTGGCCTGGTCCGATGTTTTCTGTACCTGGCAGTACAGCGTTTTGAAGTAGCGACTACTCCCAAGCAGAACGTTTTTGTGAGCCTTAAATATCTTCCCCTCCACTATAATGCAAACATCACAGAGGATACCGTGCTGTCTCTGCTCGTTAAGCTCGCGCAGCAGGTGACGGTAGTGGGAAGCAATCTCCATGTCTTCCTTTCGGTTATTCATTTGGAAATCTTTGTGTTTCCTCTTCCACAAGTCCTGCACGAGGAAGGAAATGACAGTATTACAAAACTCAGTACAAGCTAACAGGCATGTTTTTCAAAGACAGAGACAAACCCCAAGTCATACCAAATTAAGTAACAGGTTCACCTTGAAAGAATGCCACAAAATACAACCACTGCCTAAAAGGCCATGACACGCTGCAGCTTATTTTTACCAGACTTCAAATAACTTATGTTAAAAGGGACTAGATTTGAAGCTCATCCCTCCAGCGGCTCATAACATCCCAGGGAAACATTTCTTCAAATTCCTAGAGACTTACAAGAAAATCTTTCTTAAGTTGCTTGGGTAAAACAGCTGTCAGATTTTACTGTTTGGGTTCAGTGAAGTTTGGTTTTGAGAGAGGTACTGCACTTGAAACCATGCTGATGGAGCCCAACCATTGAAGAGCACTCTGAAACACAATTTCCTCAAGGGAACAAGCATTATGTGCAGCACACTGAATAGCTGAAATCCTCAAACAGCAAAGGCCAATTGAAACCAGCTATTTCCCTTGCTATAATGCCGTGGAGGGGCTATAAATACTCTTTTCAAGTCAGAAGAGCAATAGACAAATCCGAGACCACAGATCACAAAATTTTCAGTCCCCACCCAAACTAAACCAGCAGTAGATCAGAACTATGAAGTTAGTATTATTTGGAGCTTAACTACTTCTAAGCACAGTATTTTTGACTTCACAATAAAATGGTTTATATCTTTGGCTGTACTTTACCACACAACCATCCCAAGATACCGGGTAGAAAAATTCCAATATCACCTAAACAGTCACGTTTAGCAAGGATGCTTTACAGCCAAAGTAACAAAGCATCCATCAGGCTAAGAAATCACAGGACCTTTGACCACCTTCCATAAAATTTGGCAGTATGCCCTCAAAAAAGGCTGCTTAGTGCCAGCAGCATAGCAAAGACCTGTATCTTTTAAGTTATTGTCCAAACTACCCTCTTCTCACACTCCAAAACAGGAAAAAAAGGTCTTGAATGTGGGTATGTCAATAGTAATCAGTGGTGCTGATATTTTCAGACCGAATTCTATTGGCAAGTGCAGATACAAGAGAAGTAACACATCAACATGGACAAGCACATACAAACATTTCTCTCAGCGCTCAGTAAGTCACCCCTACCATGCAGTTTAGTCTGACATCCATCCAGCATCATCAGAAACTCCCTGCTCTCTGCCTCCCAAGGTACAACACCGGGATCAGGCGTATCAACACATTCCATCTCAAGTGACACAACTTCAAGTTCACAATGCTCCAGGCATTAAAGGTGGATGCTGACAGCACCAGAACAGACTGACCAAGTACTGTCCACAACACCATACCTCTGCAGTTACTACCTTTGCAAATCCACAGTTGCCTTTGCTACCATGGCTTTACATTACTTTCTGCCATTTCATTCAGCTTATACTACTTATTTGGAACCTATTATCAAGATTTATATACCCTGTTTACAACAGTGGTTTCATGGTCTAATTAAGAGTGCTGCCCACTATACAAGGTGAAGGGTATCTACTCCACTCTCTCAAAAAACTTAAATGTATTCCAATAGTAAGAGTGATACGTGGGTCCACATGTCAATATACAGTTGTAGAAGTGGTATGTGCTGACAAGACCAAAATCCAAATGTAATTATGGGCAAGTGCACGCAGCAGAACCCTGGCTTTAGGTTAACTATGGTTGCTGCTACAGCCAGAAATCACTGTGTTTCTGAGGTCTTCATGGTCTTGAAGCACACATGGTTAAATATAAACACTGTCAGTAAGGAGGCTGATGTGAACTTAAAGGAACTTTCTAACATACACCGAGTTCAAGCACAAATTCAGTCCCATCTGTTCAGATCAGCTCCCAGCAGCAGGCAGTGCCAGGAGAGCCACGATTAGGGAAGTTTCCTGACACAGGTAAGTGGGTTTCCCGTACTGCAGAATAAAGATACATAAGATCTGCTCCCTTCCCCAGCCTGGGCTATTCTTACCACCTACAGGAGCAAAATAGCCAACAATTTAGCCAACACTATTGGTTAGAAAACCACCTCTCTGCCCACAGAACATATGTGATGCAGGACCTCTCTTCTAGAGAGCCACCCGATGATTCACAAGCTCAGGTTATACAAGATTGCCTGCATAAGCTGCTCCAGCTCCCCAAGACTGGAACTGTCTCTTCAGCAGTGTCAGAAATGCCAGATTTCAAGGCCAGTTCATCCCTGGTCATTGAGAAGCATTTGCTTCCCTCAAGTGAGGAAGGACCATATTTCTGCCACACAAACAGGCTGAACTGGTGTTCATCTATTTGAAACCTTTACAATTTTTCTACAGAAAAAGCAGAGAACACGCAAAGCAGCTAATCTTTGTCTTTTTCCTCTTTTTCCTTTGAGCTGGAAAAGCTCTGTAATTGTGCACCTTTACACTATTTGAATGACACTACCTATTTACTATTGAAGTCTGTCCAGAGACCTCCAATCAAGTTCTCTCACACAGAAGCCATCTCCACCTCACATAAATTAAATAAAGAAATAAAAAAAAAACCCAACAAAAAATCCACCAAACCAAAAATCAGAGTCAAGGGGGTAAGGAAATAAAAAAATTCTGATTTTTAAAGTGTTTGGCCAGAAAAGGTTGTGCCAGAACCAGCCAGCACACAGCTCTAACCCAGGCTCTGAAGGTGGCAGCCACCACTTCCCAGTGTCTTCACATTTGAGAGAACCACCTCGTAAGGCAGAATGACAGTTCAGTTTTGCCTTCATTCCAGAAACCACTACTGCATCTACTTTTAGGAGTTGAAGAGTCAGCTTAGTCCCCTCAGGGAATATGAATTGCCACATAGGATAAAGTGAGTTGTCCATCACCAATCCCATCTTCAACAGCTGCCATATCCACATGATTTGGAGGATGATGCAAGCAAGCCTCACAGCATACAAAGCAATCACAAGGTTTCAGATATGGCATTTTCCTTTTGCTGTTCCTTCACAGGTATCAAAATCCATACTCCAAGGTAGCACTTCCCTGGAATTGGTTGGGGGAAAAAACCAAACTTAGCCTCCTGCAAGGATAATTTTCTCTTCCTCAGTATAATATAGATTAGCATCAGGAGTATATCTTCACCTGCTTTTGTGAATTCATGCAACAGCAGCTTTTATTCTCACGTTTTTAACCTGGAAATCACACAAAATCCTTGAGGTTTTACTTCTTTACTATTTCATATATTTATTCAGCTTAGTTCAGTGGGTCAGGTTCTGCCTCACTGTTGATAAATCTATTGCAGATGCACCTTGTCCTTTGTTTTCGCTGCCTGTGGCAGAAACCCAGGTTGAAGTATTTGTCTTTTGTTACCTTTGGTTTAGGCTGGCCCAGTTTGAGGTTCAGGCACTGACTAATCTGGTGCTTCTTATGGATGAAGCACTTGACAGCCTCTTTAGGAAATAGCTTTTCTATGACTTTATTTCCTACCAAGAGATTTTCACTAAACACACACGGGAAGGGGGGCAGGGAAGGGAATCTGTGCAAGATTCCTTCCCACCCACCAAGCTCTTGACAGAAGACACCCTCAGGGCAAGCCACAGATGAACAAGAGCATGTCACTGCAGTAAAATCATAGAGTCCTCATGTCTTACTCACCCACATGGCAAAGGGTGCTGGGGACAAGAGCAGGAGGTGGGTGGGTGCCCTTTGGACAGGAAAGTAAAAAATACCTGATGTTCTAAAAATGGATGAATGTAAGAAAACAAGTAAGAGGAACACATATTGTTATTATTTTATGCAAAGGGAAGACAATTTGGCCTTGTTCCAAAGTACTTCAAGTATAAAGAGAGAATGGATGGGGGAGACACCCAAAGAACAGCATTCATCCCACTGGCAGGTGGGCACATGGTAGTGCTTTCAAGTACCCAAGCAATGATATGGATGCTACCAGGTTCAGTCTAATCCTTAACATTCAGCATCTTCCAAACCATCAAATATTATTTAGGTGTCTTGATCTTCCTGTGTCTAAAGGTCTGCTACCTTACACATGTCATTCCACATTCAACATTTGTCACAGCATTGTACTTTTTAGATGAGAGGTCTTTGGGGGAGAAAATTAAATATGCCTCAAATTCAGAGGAATTAATTAGTTTTCTGTCTACCCATGTCAAACCAGAACATCCGTTTAATGTCAAGGATCACTAGGGAATTAATCCAAGTTAAATTTAAGGCAATTTGCTAGTAGTTAAAAATTCAGGAAGCTTCAAAACCCTGTGCTCTTCTGTTCCAATTTCACATGCTGTTTTGTGACTTGTTGGGTTTGGGTTTTTTTCCCTTTTCCTGGTAATGATATTTATCTCCACTCAAAAGATGTTGTGGAAAGATTTCTTCAGAAAAGCAGTACCTTTCAAACTTCTAGTAGAAGCATGATAGAGATAGAAAAAAAACACAGAGATTTTTTTTTTTCAAAACAGACCTCCAAGATCAATGACGTATTTTTTGTTTTATCTCAGGTTTTTTTTAGTACACTGAAGGATTTCAAAGTTGTGCACCTAATAAAGTTCTTTAGGCCTGTGCCTGTGATGACAGCACACAGCCACAACATCGCTTTCCAAGAAGCCAATGAACCATGAAAGCTCATCTGTAGATTTTCCACAAAATGAATTGTACCAGTCAGGCTTTCTTCATAAGTCAATCTGCAGACAGTACAGTAATTCAAGTCTATTACTTTTCCAAAAATAATGAAAGAAAAAAAAATAAAAGAAAAAAAGAGTCCCTAAACATACACTTAAATGTAACAGCAACAAGAACAAAACTCCAGCAGATTTAATAATCACTTTCAAACTTCTGTCAAGATACAGACCAGCTTTCTATTTTCCATGTTGTGAAAAACCTGGTCTTAAAGTAAGCATTAATAATTTATATGATCTTTAACCCTAGTTAGAATGAACCTTGTTCTACAAATCCAGAGTCTATGAAAACTGTTTATTTTGCACTGTCTTTACAGTTATTTGACCAGGAAAATATCACCTGGTGACTATAAAAAAAAGAGTCTAAACAAACACCATTTTCACCTAATGTTGGAAGGGTTTTGAAAAGAGTAACTAGCAGTACTTCCAAAGCCAACCCCTCAGCATACCCATTTTGAGGGAGCTGGGCTGGGTCAGCCTGGAGAAGAGAAGGCTGTGGGGGGACCTCATTGCAGCCTGCCAGTCCCTGAAGGGAGCTTATAAGCAGGAGGGGATTCAACTTTTTAAGAGGATAGACAATGGCAGGACAAGGGGGATGGATTAAAGCTAAAGGAAGGAAGGTTTAGATTAGATATTAGGGGGAAGTTCTGTACAGAGAGAGTGGTGAGGGGCTGGAAGGGGCTGCCCAGAGAGGGGGTGGGTGCCCCGTGTCTGGGGGTGTTCCAGGCCAGGTTGGATGTGGCCCTGGGCAACCTTGTGTAGCTCCAGGCCTGAGGTTGGTGTCCCTGCCTGTGGCAGGGGGTTGGAGCTCTGTGACCCTTGGGGTCCCTTCCAACCCTTGCCATTCTATGATTCCATGACTCATACATATCCAGAACAACTCTCCTGACCAAAGTCTGACACCAGTAAAAATAAGGGATGCAGATCTGTTGCATCTGAAGCTCAATGCGTTACTTGAATTTTGACAAAGCCACAGATGAGCAATGAGCACAGAGATGAAAGCCCTACAGTGCTGTCCTTTGGGAAACAGTGGGGACAAAAATAAACTCCCTTCACTCAGAAGGAAAACAGGAAAAAAAGAACAACAAAAAAAAGACACTAGAAGGGGTTTTGTTGTTGGAGAAGTTTTTGTTTGTTTACTTTTTGCACGCTCAGAATATAAGCAAACCAAAAATTTAAACTATATGACATTTAGTCTGTTACAGTTTTCTGAACGTGTTCCTACACTTAAGACTGAGGGGACAAGTTAGAGAGTACCAAAACATTCACTAGTCTGCTCCTCCACCAACTGCTCTGTGCTCCCTAGAGAAAACATGCCAACTGGAATCTAACCAAAAATGTGTTGTTTCCTCCCCCCCTCTCCCTTCAGAGAAAAGTAAAAACAGATTAAGAACTCAAATTCACTCCAATGGTTCATTATACAAAAAAACCCCAACAAACACACCCCACTTCTCTGCTTCCCCTGTGTCCTTTCCATGTCTCCACTCCCAAGGCATTCCAACATTTTTTAAATTCCTCAGCAAAGGAGCTCTGTAAGGTGAGATTGGGCTTGAAATGCCTCCTTGCACAAGACTGAGCTGTAGATGAGTTTCACTTTTAGCCAACAGAAATACATAGGATTCCTCCAATCCATGTGCCCTGTGTTGGAAAGAATGGGGAACAAAAAGACCCCAAGGTAACCTTAGCAACCAAGGAGGACAGTACCTATACTTACTCTCCTAAATGAGAGAGCAAGCAGAAGACTGGGGGTATTAACCAATGACAGCTCCCAGGAAAGAGCTTTAGGAGAACAAACCTCCAGAAGCAAAGTGTGTTCTCAAGTACATTTGAAGAAACACAGACAATTCTAGAAAAGTTTTAACTTCTTTATCCTAGATAGCCCAAAATTATATTCATACATTCAGCTTCATTCAAAGTTGATGCAAGTAACAGCTTATGAAAATTATCAGTTCCCAAAAATAAACTCTTCTACCCTACTCAGATTCACTGAACTGATTGATTGTTGTTGAAGTTGGCCATTCCAACCACAACTCTGCATTCAAAGAGAAACCAGCAGATGTTTGTAAACAGACCAAACCAGACCCTTGGACCAAAGAGGTTAGTCACAACTCACAGTTTGATGAAAACAAGAGTGTGCCACTATTCCCTTCTGACTAAGGGTAGGAACATTTAATTGCAGCCCAACAGTGCACGTTCATCCTTATGGGTTAAGAGTTGCAGGAAAAAAATCATTAAGAAGGTTTTGTCATTTGTTCATTTGCAAAATGCTACAGCATTATAGATGAGACAAGAATTTGGGAGGCAAATGATTTTCAGTGAACTTAAAATAACCCAATCCAAACTAGTTCTACTTTATCAGACTTGAGAGGCCCACTCAATTCTCAATGACTAGAGGGAAAGCAAAACATCACAAGCCCCTTCCAGTATTTAACCAAAATCTGCCTGATAAGGATTTACTGAAATTTCTCCAGTTTCAAGCTAATACTACCCCATCTTTGACATTATTGAAACAACATCTCTGCAGTGGCTTCAATCCAGTAGTAAATTTGAAGTAACAGCAAGGCAAACGTTACACCTTCAGTAGCTGTAACAGAACAGCAAAGAAATCACTTGCCTGAACCTTTAGTTCTCAAGGCAGAGACTTCAACTTCCCATCTGTCCAGGTGAGATTTAGTCAGGAAACACAATACATTGAAGACCTCATCAGTTTACAACTGCTTCTACCATGAAAATATGTAGATCTGAACATAGTTCAGAACTTTTAAAAGGCCAGTTTCAGCAAAAAGAGTAAGAACATGCAAAACATGACATGCTTCTAGCCATTAGTATCACCAAAGCTTTCTTTCTGCAATCCAAACATGAACCACAAGCAAAATCTAACTCCAATAAGCAAAACATGAAGTAACAGGGAGCTTTCATGAAACATTTTACAGCCTGCTCCAAAGCTTCAGTCTTGGCTTTGGCCTTTGACCTGTCAAACCATCTACCTGATGTTACAGGGCCAGCTACAGCGTGCAGAAGTTGTAAGCTACAAAAGTGCAACCAAAAGGCAGAATTTCTGAAGGTATATTAAAGAAATCCATTTATTGACCTTCATTAGCTCAGACAGAACACGAAGAATTTCAAGAGAAACCAGGTCTGAAATTGAAACTTAAGGGAAAACTGTTAGCCTCCACATCCATGTTTTGTAAGGAGTCCCATTAGAAATTTAGAAACTCTCAAGTTAAGGGGGGGGGGGGAGGAACCCCCACAAACCAGACCAGAGATGCACATTTTGCTACAGTGTACAGACAAAAGATTTCTAATTATTTTGATACAGAAAGCACACAAAGTTTAATATTAAATGAATAAATAAAATGCAAGACCATTACTTCTTACCAGTAACAAATTGGGTTCCAGGTCTGGTGTTTTTCCTACAACAGCTGAGGACATCAACAGCCCTAGGGCAGCACAGGTAGTGCACCCTTACACGACCTTCCAGTAGCACTGGGATGAACTCTTGTAGGTGAAAGACAGAACTGCCATCAAAAAACGAAACCAGAAGGTATTATCAGTAAACTACAGTATTACTACACAACAGCAATAGCTTGTGAAGTGCTTTCCCTCCAAACTTGTGTTCAACACCTCTTTTTATGACAACAAATAAAAAAAAAATTAAGCCAAAGTCTCTCAATGAGTTCCAGATAATTCAGTCCTGGTTACCTGTTTGCAATAATATAAGCAAGAGTTACATCTTAAAAGTATGGGAAAAAGAAAGTCTAATTTTAGATACTAAAACTTCAAACAGATCCTTGAAACAACAGTGTTTCCTGTTTGGTAGCTTTTCAAAACATTCTCACTTTAATGACTTTTTAAAGAGACATTTGTGGCACTAATTCACCTCATCTGACCTCTAAAACACTGAGGTTAGAAAGCTACCACTACAGCTCCAGCAGAACACAACACGTCCCTCCCCCCTGCAAAACAAAACAAAAAACCCCAAAACAACCACCCAAGTTTGCAAAGGAGTATTCAAGATAATTTCCTCTTGAAAAGTTTAATGGCCAGTTTCTACTGGCTGATAACATCCTAGGTTAAGAGACTAACAACCCTAAACAATTCTGTGTAAAATATAGATACTTTGGTATAGTAAGGCATCTTTACAGATAGACATCTCAGATAAAATATTGTTTATAATTATAAGGTAATAAAGAATAGGAATAGTTCATCTGCACAAAGTTTTCTTGTCTGGGAGGATGCATTCACTCAATTATCATCTCATACACCCCTTTTTCTTAGACAAACAGCCTTCATCTTCTTCAGAATAGCATACTCACTACACTTGCAATGTAAAACTTCTAGCTACACTTCATACTGCTTATCTACAGCTAAGCACGACAGGGAAGTATTCACTGTGTATTTCAGATCTCTGCATTTCAGGCATCTTCCAGAGGCAGATTAGCTCTCAGAGAAAACAAGCTATAAATCAATACTGTCGATTTCAAGACTGACCTTCTGTAGTAACAGATTGTGAAAGAAAGCATAGGATAAAAATTAAGAAAGCTTTCCCAATACAAGCTAGTGCCACTATAAATGGTGAAACAACATAACTAGCAAACAAATGAAGTAATAAGGAAAAGCCAAGCATTCTTATGGCAACAAGCAGAACTGTGGAAAATCTTGGAAACAAATATGACCCAACTGAAGCAAATAACCATTGACTTTGTTCTCCATTTCTATTTCAGACTGCCAGGTCTTGCCTTTCTCTAATTCTGATTGCTGCTCCGTAGCAATTGTTTTGGCTAGCTGGTTTTAGTCCTGTTATTTAGGCAGTTAAAAAAATAAAGTGGGGGAGTGAGGGAGCCAGACCAACAGACACACATGGGAAATTACTTTGTTAGCAAAGTGTAAATGTAATACATATTTTCTCTTAGCCTTCGGACTGTTACTGTTAAGACTCATTTACACCTCTGTCTCAGAGTCACAAAATGAGCCAGAATAGTCTCGTAAGAGTGGTAAATCTTATGCTATTTTGCACTGCCCTGCATTTTTTCTTCTTGCTTTGAGCTCTGCACCTGTTTTCCTCTTCTAATCGAAGAGAACCAAGTGACCATGATTAATGGAGGCAGCCCTCCCACAAGGTAGGAGCAGAAGAATAGCCAGAGCAGCAGAGTAAGGTTTGTAAACCACCCTTTATTATCAATGTGAAGTTAAATTTTGTAAAGAACCAGAAGTCCTCAGGACAACGTTTTCTCCAGCTCCTCCTTCTCCTTCCCTTACCACATTACAAGAATAGCTTTACATGCTGAGAACTTACCAGTATTTGAAAGTGTTTTCTGTTAGCAAAAATAAACGTCAGGGTGTTTCACAGGTGGATAGTTCATGATTTAGTGAATAGAGGAGAACAGTCTCTGGTAGCAGGCTCCAAAAGGTTCATCAGATGTCCTACATTTGGGAATGGAAAGGATACAAGGCAAAAATTAGAATCTATATTTAATATAAAACCTTTCAGCGACACATAATTACAAGCAAGTTAAAGTAACTGTGTACTTACAACACTGTCTGCCATTTCAAACAAGAAGTTTTCTGATTTATAGGAAATATATTCTGACATGTAGGAAAAATCATTTAGCTCTTGGGTTAGAGTTTAACATTAAGACTGTTAACAAATTTTAGACTATTAACAACTGCCTGTGCTTTGACAGAAGTGCTCTGAAGAAATCATTGTGAAAAAGACCCAGTAGTTTGTATGAGGATTTGGAACAATTTTTACAGTATTGTCGGTTCTAGTTAACACCATAAAGTTTCAGTTAATGTTTCTGCAACACCTGCAATCCACACACTTTAAATGGGGTTAGCATTAATCTAACCTCACACTTACAGTGATTCCCTTCCAAACCAAAATATTTGCCTAAGGTTATGAAAAATCAAGTGCCCACATTAAACAAAAGAAAGGTATTTGAGTTCTACTCCCATCCAACTTAATGGAATCACAGCCTTCAAAAGCCACTGTCACCCTCAAGTTAAAGAGCAGCATGCACAAAAGTACCAAGGTAGTTTGTTTCTTTTACAAAATTGAAAGACTTTTAAAGAAAAAACAACCCATGAAGATGCAAATGCTAAACAGAAGGGAACAGTTTTCTCTTCCGTGCCTGTAAAAGCTCTGCAGCCTGAAATACAATATTCCAACTGGTAACACTTTGCTCATACAACAGGATGCACCTTTCCTTGCACTAAGTGCATGTTCCAGTTCAAAATGCTTACTTACAGTAATATTTCTTTGTATTTCCTTTGCATTTCCCTTACTCATTTCCCCACAACTTCCAGCTCTGTCCATGTGCCTCTCCCTCCATCCTCACCCCCCCATCACAGAGTTTCGTCACAGTACAGAAACAGTTGTTGGTATCATTCCCCTATTTTTGTTCTCTGTTCTCTTCTCTCATCTGATCACACCAAGAGAGTAACAGATCCAGAACGGATTCAGCATGACCCCACTGATCTTGCAGGACACAGGAAGAATTATGGAAGAGCTAGCCAGCACTTAAAAAGCAAGCAAAACACCTTACAGGGTACCAGGCTTGAGAAATCTGGTGATACTGCAAATAAAGGTAAAAATTTAGCTCCATCTGCTACACTAACAGTGAAGATTAAAAACCTCCTGGAAAAATCCATGTGCCTGTGGCTAGTTTGACACTTACCTGTCCCAATGCCATTAACTCCTATAAGACCTTAAGCTGCCACTTCAAAGCAAAAAGAGTCACCGAAGTCATCTAACCAAAAAGACTTTGCCTGCATGCATCTATTAGACAACAACCAACATAAAAAGCACCTTTAAAAAAAGAGAAAGATGAAGGACTGCCAGCACATCACACTCGGAATTGCCCTGAAGAATGGTTCCCCAAAAACTCTCTTCTTGGTTTCTGGCATTTTAACTAGGGGATCTTTGCTGAAGTTCCCACACTCAGTACGTAAAAAGGGAGGGAGCCAAAGGAGGAAGAATCATGTGATAACTGGGGAATTTAAGGGAAGTAGAGGGGTGGGAAGCACCAAGGGAAAGAGCACCTGAAAGACAGAAGGCACGTAAGGAGTCAGGAATAATCCAAGAGTAACAAAAAAAATTTTAAAATTTAAAAAAAAAAAAAAAAAATCAATCAGTGCAAATTTAAAGACAACATACGAGGTGCTTTGTAAAGAATTCAATTTCATTTGTGGCACAGGCATATAATGCCTTGGGCAATTATCCTTTTTTACTGTGGATCTGGATCATATAATCGAGATCTGATCAACTATTATAAAGAAAAAAAAAAGTGGAGCAAAGCCAAGAAGGCTAGAGCAGTGATAAGAAGGAAGTCAATAAGCTAGTTTTATACTTAGCCACCACCTCATTCTCCAATACAATATAGTGGCAGGACTTCTAGGAGTACTGCATCTTGACTGCTTCGTTTATCAGTACTTAAATAAGTTGGTGTCAGGCTCAGGTGTGTTAGGCAGCTAATGGCTAATACAGACCATCAATCCTTCTTTTTCAGAGCATGATTTGAGCACTAGTCAGAAGGGTTATTTCCTCCAATGGTGCAAATTTTGTTTAACCCTTTCCTCAGAGCGAGCTAACTGCCTGAAGTACCAACTCCTCCTGCGAAGCTTTTCATGGCAAGGTGAGAAACACCAGGAAGGAAACTTGCTTGGATGGAATAAGCACCTTATTCAACACATGAGGAGGAAATAATTAGGAAAGATAATTAGGTATTTAAGCATACACAAGTATAAACATATTCTTTAACAGGTAAAACCCTACTCACTTTTCTAAGTAGGGTTCTTAAGCAGCTAAGTTCCTGGCACACACGCTGACATTCTCGTTACTAAATTTATTTTAATCCATCCACAAGCTAGTAGCTGTGTTTGTAGAATATTTCTGTAACCGAGGGAGGCACCAAGGCGTCAGCAGACCCCAACTCAGCTTTACTATGAAGCAAACACTAGACAACTCCCAGCATTCACAGAACGTTTTTCTTCCCGACTGCATACACGAGCCAAGTGAGCAACCGGGCAGAAGGCATCACCACTGTACAGGCTGGAATAAAAGCAAGCCACATCCCCAAAAAAGCATGACAAAAAGGGGAGTTTCAGCTCAAACATGGCATCTACCTGCTACCTTTCAGCAAAGCTCCTGCTCCTCTCCACAGCTGAGCACCTGGTTCCAATGCACTCCTGCATCCTTACCTACGTGCAACAGAACACCGCAGAGTGGAACGCATTTCCATCTCATTAGAATTACTGTCAAGGATCTCATGCTGCCTGAGAAGCACTCAGAAGGTATTCAAAACCAACATTTTCACAGCATTCAAAGCATAAACTGCTGTTTCTTAAATACATGGGGATGAAAGAAAGTTAAAGCAACTGTTCAGAAAACAACTGCAGCACAGCTAACTTGGTGAGGGACAGAAAACCCCACCCAGGAGCCTCCAAACTCCACCAAGTATTGTAGGATGTTCAGCAAGTGCTTCACACTAGCTTGTGTTTATGAAGAATGAACAACCTTAGCACAGTTATGGTGGTTCTTCAGTATATTTGAAACTGTTTTGAAAGAGCTGAGTAAACCCCCAGAGCCCTGTTTCACAGAAGAGGAAAAGCAGTTACGACGCCAGCACGTTCCATCAAGCAGCTATCCAACCTGGACACCGCTGTGCCTCCCAAATGCACCGTGGCAGCACGAAACAGAACACCCTCAAAGTGTTTAGGGAAGTTTGAGATTCGTTCCTCTTGCATCTCAAGTGAAAGAAGCGCTGCGAGAAGCGATACAGGCTTTTATTTCTCACCCTGCCTAAAGGGCTGAAGATCTGGAGGGAATTGAGAAAACCAGCTACTGAAGGCTGTGTTTAGGGGGGGCTGCAACACAAACGTATCACCTAGTGAAACCAAAAGCCCTCAAGAAGGAGGACTTGTGGTTTCACTAGGCAATAAAAGCCAAGTTTCTGAAGCAACACATTTTAGCACCAAAGTCCTGACAGTGTCATTGTACTTGACCAAACCATCATAAAGAACGCTCAGAGAGATCCTCAGGCAAGGAGCAGTATCACAATACTTCCCACAGACCAAACGCCTCCCTCTATCTCACAGCCGTGGTAGGTCCTTGTACTCTTGCCTAACATGACCCCTGCGATCTACTGACAGCCCCAACAGCATGCTGCCTTTCACTATTAATACATTTCAAGTTTCAAATATCAAGCACATAAAGCACAGGTAAGCTACACACTTAAAAAATATACGAGCCAGTCCCAAGTCAGAAGCAAAATACAAACAGGGTTTTAGGAATCCTTTTGTGCAGTGTCAGAATTTTCCAGGGTAACGCTGGCAGCCAGGAATGGACATGAACCACTGGCTCCTGGGAATTATAACAGACATGTGGGATAACCATTACAGCTGCAGGTAGCTCTTCAAAGACTCCAACTAAGCCCTCTCTCTGCCCTTTTGTTTGCCCATTAAACTAAGCACACAGGAGCAAGGAGAAGCCCCTCTGCTTCGGGCACACTTTTCCCAATTTAGGGGGAGCCTAGAGAGGGTTACAGAGCGCTCTGGAGCTGCCAGTAAAACTGGCAAGAACATTAAGGGAAAAATGTCCTGGGAAAGGTTGAGCTGTTTATGAAATAATTCTGCTCTGAAAGCAAGCAACAGCAGTTTGGATTGGGTGTCAGCCTGCTGCTGCGCTGCTGGGAGGACAGGAAACTTTGCTTAGAAACTTCAAAAACACGTATCTAAAAAAAAATATATATATAAAAATAAATAAATCCACACAAGCAAAGACAAAAAGATGAATTTAAGAATATGTTCAACCTCAGAGCAACACAAATACTACCAGGGGAAAGGAAGGAATATTAACAGCAAACAGATCTTTCAAAGATGAGGCAAAGATGAGGACTGCTGGGGGGGTGGGTAGAAAGGGGGGGGGGGGGGCTGCTAAACTGGTTTTCCTCTAAGCACTTCCAGTTATAAAAAAAAAGAAAAAAATCCTCTTGTGAAGAACATCTCCACTGTTGTACAACTGTCCCAGAAAACAAAGACCACGGGGAGAAAGTGGCCCATTTTCTTCAGTCTCCAAGAACCCCATGTACAGGTCATGTTTTCAAAGGGCTCAACGCTACACACCCCAGAATGAAGCAGCATTTAACACACATGAATAAACACCTCACCTCAGGATTATCAGAACACCCTAATTTTTTGGTACCACACTAAAATTGACTGAGTAACACCAAAGTTAACCTACAGGCTATGAAAACAACTGCAAGAGAAGTTTAGCTGTGCTTGAGTTTCCCCCTCCTGGACAGGCTGCATCAAAAACAAAAGACTAGTTTTCTATTTCAGCTACAGTTATCCCACCAGCACACCAAACCACACAGCATTTTTCAGGAACCTTTATTTGTGAGCTCCCCCTAAATACTCTTTTCTAGCTCTCCTTTTAGCCCATAGAGCAGCCTCCTCTCCCCACTTCTTGTCAGTTCCCAAAAAACACCTTAAAGCGATAATTCCTCACCACATGTTGAAAATATTGTGACTAATAATACACTCCACCCTTCTTTTTTTTTTTCCATCACTAAGGATTTCAAAATATAAAACTTAACAAACAGCAAGGCAAGCTAGAGAGAAGGGGAAGAAGACACATTTTATTTCCAATCAGAAGCTGCTGTAAAAACATAAAATGCTCAAGCAAGATAAACGTGGAAGAGCTAGCCAGTCACAGCAAGCTTCTTCCTCAAAAATACATATTTTTTTCTCACGCTTCCCAGATAATGCACCTTTTCCTTTTAACCCCCACAGAAGAAAAAAATTATACTCCCCCCCTTTTTTAGAGAAAATACATTTAGTGAATTAGAAGTAGAGCTGCTCTATAGACACACAGAGAATCCACACTCGCAATAAATACTTGATCGAGTTCAAGAACTGAGACCTAGATCTATACTCCAAGTGACTAAATGCTAAAAATGATACAAGTGATGCAATTAGAATGCATGCAAGAACTTTGGTACAGGTGTCTACAATACCACTGTTTGCAAAACACATCTCCTAATTAGCATGGCTTTAAACAATGCTGGTAATAATCCGGTCCTGTAAAGCTTGCCAAATGAATCATTGAGATTGCAAAATAAAAAGCATGAGGAATTCATTAAAGAGCTGTTAAACTCTCCTTTGTTTATCTTTGCCCTGTCAGGTGTAAAAATAAATAAATATCGGGCTATATCTCTAGATTTCCCCCCCGAAACGCTCAGCTTCACAATAACACACGGGTGAAGAACCTCCTCAGGAGGTACCAACGGGGTGGGTTTTTTTGCCTCCTCCGTTTCAAAAGAGAAATCCTCCCACTATTACAGTCCTGAAAATCTGCTCCATTCTCTATTTGTCATCTGGGATTGAGTTATCAGACACTACTTGTATTACTTTGGGAACTGACATGTCTATTTACAGAGACACAAAGGCAATCCAGCAGCACAACCCCTTCTTTTACCAGCACCTTTCACAGCACCTCTCCTTCTCCCCTCCTCAGCCAAATTTTACAAACACTTTCTTCAGGGAAAGGGGGGGGGTGGGGGGGGGGAAGGACACCTCACTAGTTTCCCAGCATGACAGAAAACATTTTCAGCCACTTTTGCACTTGTTACAGCCCCAGGAAAAATCACCTATACCCCCCCCCACCACCACCACCAAAGGAACAGCATTATTTTTTTCAAGGTTTTGGGTGGGTTATTTTAAATGGGTAGGGATTATTATTTTTTTTTCTTCTCTAAAAGAGGGTCACTTCCCCCATTTCAGCCTGCAATTAAAATGGAGGCAAGGCCAGGCGATCTATGTCTGGCTTTAGGGGGAGACAATAACCCAAAACAGGCCTGGCTTTAAAAAAAAAAAAAAAAAAAAAAAAGGAGAGGGAGAAAGAGAGAGAGAGAGAGGCAGAAAGAGAAATACAACATGCTTCACCAGTATTATTACCTCATCCCTTTTTCCAAGCAGTTTTGAACCACACTCCTGACAAACTCTTGGTCCAACTTGCACGGATGCTGGTTTTTAGGGGGCGGAAAGGGTTTTAATGCTGGAGCCGGGATTGAGGCTGGCTATTCGCAAGTGGAGCTGCTGTTAAAATGCCCCCTTGTCTCTTCTCCTCTCCCTTGAGCTGGGTGTTGACGCAGCAGAAATTACCAGCTGGAAAATTCCCCTTTTGGAGGTTACGGGGGGGGGGGGTGGTTGGGGGGTGTGAAGGGGGGGGGGTGGGGGGGGGTAGGCGGGCGGAGGAGCGAGGGGAGGGGAAGGCCGGGGGAGGGGGGTTAAACCCTGCCACTTACCAAGTTAAGCCATCCACCCACACCAAATAAGACATCGCGTCCCAAAGAAGGCACCGTGCCCCCCTCCGAGGGCAGGGAGCGATCGGCCCCCGCTCCCCCCGCGGCAGGCGGCGGGCTCTGCCCGAGGCGGAGGAGAGTGCCGGGGTGGGGAGGGGGGGGAAAGCGATAATAACGTGATAATAAACGAGGAGGCAGAGCGGGGAAGGGGGGTGGGGGGCTCCCCGCCACCCCCGGAGCGCTGCCCGCCTCGCCTCGCCTCAGGGCGGCCGCAGGGATGGGGGCGGCCCCGCCGCTGCCGCCTCAGGGGGCGGGCGGCCATGGCGACCCCCCGCTCGCCTCAGGGGGCGGGGGGCGGCGCGCTTACCTGGGCCCCATGGAGGAGAGCGGGGTCTCGGAGCGGCCGGAGCTCTGGCTCCGTCGGTCACTCCGTGCCTCTCCTCCCGGGTGGGGAGGGGAAGGGGAAGGGGGAGAGGAGGGCGGAGGAGGGGGGGGGGGGGGGGGGAGAAGCCGGCGGAGGGGGGAGGCGGGGGGGGAAGGAGGGGGGGGGGGGGGGGGGGGCGCCCGGGCGCGCTCCCGCCGCTCCCTCGGGCGCGCGGGGCGCGAGCCCGCGGCGGGCGAGGGGCGGTGCCGGGCGGCGCGTGCCGGCGCTCTCCCCGCCTCCTCTCCCCGGCGGGCGGGCGGTGATTGGGCGGCGGCGGGCACGGGCCTCCGTAAGCACCGCCCCCTTTTTCCCCGCCCCTTCACTCCATCCTCCCCCTTCACCACCACCCCCCCCCCCCCGTGCCGGGGGAGCGGGGGCGCCGCCGGCGGCTCTGCCACTGCCGGACACCGGAAGTGAAGGAGGGCGGGGGCGCGCGCGCCAGGGCTCTCCGCGCGGGGCACGCCGGGACGTGGCGGTGACAGCGCTGAGGCGGAGGGCAGCGGCTGCCCCCCCCCCCCCCTTCACCCCCTTCTCCCCGCTCCTCCCGTCCCTCTCCGGACCGGCCGCCGCCCTCGGGGCCTCTTAGGCCCTTCGGGGCGTCTCCTTGCCGTGGCGGCAGGTGTTGTTTGGCTGTGGAGAGGGTGAGGCGCTGCGGCCGGCTGCCCCCCCTCGTTGGGCCGCATCCCCTCAGGCCCACCGAAGCCTGCCCGGGAGCCACGCCCGGGCCAGGGCGAGGAGCAGCCGGGATGAAGGACAGAGCTTTCCTCCTCACCGGAGCCTGTGGTCCTGGCAGGGCCGGGCCACTGTCCAGGCTGTGCTGCAGCCTCCTCAGCACCTTGTGAGAGGCGGGGAGGGGGGGGTGGGGGGGGGTGGAGTGGGATATAAATCACTTTTCTGCTCTTTTAAGAAACCAGCCGTGTTTCACACAGCGCCCTGGGCAAGGAAAATAAAAGACGAGCGGCCCTGCAGACTTCAGAGCCCCCCGGCCTGACTGGGCAGCCGAGCGCTGGCCCGGCTTAATGGCCGGAGAGCGTGGCTGGAGGTCTGGAGAATGAGGAGCTGCCAGCGCCGAATGGAGATCACAGTTCCTCGTCCGCCGTCAGATCTGGGGATGAAAAAAAAACCTCTTGTTGCAACAAAGGGCAGGATTTTGCCCTTTTGACTGTCGCGCTGAAGGATCTGACAGAAACTGCCCTATATTTCAAAGGACAGAGCTTAACAGGACAGGATAGGTCTTGGAGCGTGGAGGAAGCCAACGCTGATCCTATGATAGCTGTGTGGCCAGCGAGGGAATCGTTCTTGAAATCCCTGCGTTCGCTGGATTGTGAAAGAAGGAGCTGGTCCAGCTGATAAAACGGTTGCAAAGTGTTTAGCAAGGTTGGCGTGCTGTGATTGTGCCCCGAATTGGGGAAATACACATCCGAGCAACTTGGCTTGGCCGTTTGTTTGCAGACTGAACCGACTTAGGTGTGCTGTCACAGTAATTGCCTGGCTAATTGAGGGCGAATGGTTTAAAAATTCCCTCCGTGGTTTCCTTTCCCTTATCCTCTATATTTTCTTCATCTCTGGCTTTCAAGTAGGCAGATGTATTGTTAAAACCTTGGGAGTCGCCTTTTATGCCTGCTCTTTATTCAAATGCGTTTCTACAAGGTGCTTTTCATCTCTGGGATGCCCCCTCACGCAGGTGTATTTTCTACCTTTCAGTCTGTGATTTAAGCAAACTCTTGTTCCATCGTGGGTTTTCCTCCCCTCCCCCCCCCCCCCCCCCCCCCCCATTTCCTCCTACGTACCCTAAATACCTTTAATTTTGAAAAGGCTATGAATAAACCTGATTAATGAAAAGGAAATGTCTCTTTAGCTCCAGCGTGTTTTTAATTACCTCTTTATTTTCTATTGCGACAGAGTCCAAGCAGCACCTTCCTAGAAAGAGTTCCATTAAAATGCAAATGAAGACTTTGCAGAAGTTGCCTGGTAAATGCAACGAAGGACACACATTTTTTTTTTGAGGCTGGAGCAACACAAAATCATCCCCAAGCTGGGTTTCCCACTGCCACCTGCTCTTCCTGCACATGCAATCCTGTGTGTTCACCTCGTTGTACAGGTTTGCCAGCCCCTATCATCTGTGGGTGAAGAACACCACAACCAAACAGCCAAAACTCCCTTTTCCACCCTAAATGCTCAAGCCAGTCTTCGTGGGAAGCTATCCCCCCACTGTGCCTGTGGGTGCTAAATCCTCCTGTGCTTTAAACCTTGCTCTTTTTTAGGCTCCATGCTGAAATGTGAAGGTTAGAGGGGGCTGATTGCCAAGGGAGATATATCTTCTTTTGCCTAAATTCTATATCACGCCTGGTTGCAGCCATACCCCCTCCTGCCTTTCCTCACTCCTCTGCGTGACCAAGCTCCCCCTGTAATCCCAGAGCACCTAGGGTTCTGTGTGTACCTTCCTTTCTCCTCCTCCTACCCAGGGTTTCTTCCTCAGGTCTTTGTTGGAGGAAAGTATTTATTTATGTAGTACTTATTTGTGTGTCAGGCTGAGCTGACTCCCCCAGAGCAGCAGCAGCTGCAGCCTGGGCACTGCCCTGGGGAATGCTCTCCAAGAAGGGGGAGGGTGGTGGCAGGCTGAGTTTCCCAAAGCTTTTCTGCACAAAGGGTTTCAGGAGCCTTGCAAAGGTTTCATGTTCTTTTGCCAACCACCTCTCCCCTCCTTTAATTAGAAGGCTGCATTGTGTTTTAGGGGAAGACTGCAAATGGTCAGCCTGGCCTTAGAAGAAAGGTGGTTTCTCCTTAGAAAGAAAGAAAGAGAGAAAGTCTGTGGCCAAAAAAAAAAGAGAATAGGAGAAAAAGATGAGCAGAAGGAAAAATCAGGGCAGTTGGTGTGCAAAGCACCACAAATGGGATGTGCAAAGGAGGGGTTAAGAGTGTAAGGGACATATCACCTCTTTGGAGACATGTCAGGGATTAAAGACCCTGTGTTTCCAGCCTGAGTTGATGTCCTCACATGCCACCAGGTCTCTCACAGGCAGTGACTGCTGGAGGTGAGGACTTCAGTCCCATGGCTGAAGAGGTTTTAGCTGCTGGGGAAACAGGTAAGAGTCACGTTCCTGTAGCACAGGAGCGCTTGGGATCACCCCAAGGTGATCCTTTGTGTTCTTCACACAGAGCCCATGGGTGCTCGAACGTGCCACCAGCTCGTGAGGCCACGTGCCAGTGCTGGGCACCTCACCATTGTCACTGGCAGCACAAATGAAGCACACAAGGACTTGGGCACATGTCATTGAATTCTGCCACCTGCTCAGCATCCCTGCACCTCTAGGATTGCTCGTGAGACCACCTCAGAGACCTTACTGGTGCTAGTAAACCAGCTCTCATGTGCAGCATCCTCCTGCTCTCCCCTGTGCCAGAGTAAAGTGGGAGTGGATCAGGGAACAGTGGTAGAGGAAACCAGCCTGAGCTGCTGTGTTCATAGCACATCCCATGTGCAAAACCTGCTGTAATTCTGAAGCATCCTCATTCCCAGTCCTCTCTTCACCTTTGCTCTGCCTTGTACTTAACTCGGCTGTGGGAGATTCTGCATTGGATGGATTCAAATGATTCCTTGCACACCCTCTTGATGTGGCTGGTTTGGCACCACGTTGAGACAACCCAAGGGGCCTAATTACTCAGGTTCTCCCCTATGGAAGTTGTGTGCTCTGAAAGAAAGGTGCAAAAATAATAAATCCTGAGGGGTCTCTGATCCTTAAGCTCTGCTCACAGCGATCCTCGTTTGGGTTCCACCTTCTGCACATGGTAGACGTGGGTCTCCCCCACCGAAGCCTGTTCTTCCCTCACCACAGCAGGAAGAAAGCCACTTTGGAGGGCTCTGCTCCCACCCCTCACTGCAGCTCTGGATCCCTGAAAGTCCTGAAGACCATCAGCTTTGTCAGCCACATGTGGAGAGCCCTCGGTGATGCTGGAGGAAAGGGTTAAAGGACCCACATTCCTGTCCCTATTGCTCCGATCAAAGGTCAGGCAGTTCTTTGGGTGAAGGAAGGGAGGGAGGTGGTGTGCAGCCCTGACCAGGTCATTTGAGGAGTAAACCACATCTGAGGCGAGCTAATGAAGCTGTGTTTGTCTCTCTGGAAGGCACATACTCCCGGTCTGTGCCGGGTAAGTTAGAATTCCTTCTCTTGTGGGAGTGAAGATGTCGATTGTATTTTTTCCATGATGTGTATTGAAGCATTTGCTGGGCTGTGGGAGTAAACACTTGGGGGAATTCTCCATGAGCTAGCAAGGGCAAGTCACAAGCCTACTAAATATGGTGAATGAAGATTGCAAAAAACCCCAGGAGAATAAAACTCCCTCTTTCCACCCCATCTCACCACCACCACCCCCCACATATTTTTTCTCCTTATCGTGTGCTACCATTTCACTGCCTGATGGGTAAATCCACACAAATTTAGCCATTTGTGGGACTAAACACATTGGGCTGCCTTAGCTTTTGTTTTCAGGGCAGCTCTGGGGTTGGCCCTTCATGTCCTCCCTGACTAACTGGGATGCACAGCACCATCCTGCAAGGGAGAGCAGAGACACCAAATATTCCTCATCAGGGAACAGCAGGAAATGCTCTCAGGTCTGTAAATACTTGAGGGGGTGAGAGATGATGTTCATGTACAAAATATTTGACCAGCCGCATCCCACTGACCTCCTTTGGTGCTGCTGCTCTTGAAAGGGATTGGCCACAGTCAGAAACAGTTGATCTTTAATGCTCCAAAAATACATTCCCTTTCAAAGCCTCTCAAGTGGAGCAGAGTCCAGGCTGCCAAATTCAGTCCCCACTCCCAGCTCCTCATAGCTTGGCTGGGTTCAGCTCCAGGGTGTTCTTTTAGGCTCACCCAAGGCTGTAGATGATGGTAGGGTTGAAAGGTGATGGGGCCATGGCGTGGAGGGATGCAGGAGTGCTTGTAAGGGGGGGAAGGCAGCAAATTCTGTCCCCAGACCTTCTCCTGGCTGCTTCATCCCCCCCCCCCCCGTCCCTGCCTTGCTGCTGTGGTGCTGTCTGGTCTCTCCCCTGCTCTCCTCCCTGGGGTGCCCAGCAGCAGCCAAACTCTGGTTTCTGCAGACCCCATTGGGAGCCTAGATCCAACCTGGACCCCTTTCCTTCCCACCCAGAACCTGCTGATCCAGGTTCAAGCCAGTCCAGGCTCAAGCCGATCTCTTTGTACTACACCCACATCGCCCTCCCTCTGCAATAAAGGATCTCTGCTTTCCTTTCTGTGAGCTTGGGCTCTTCTCAGGGGTGCTTCCTGCTGCGTTTTACATTGCAGTGCTCTGGTATTTCACCCCTCTAACAGGTTCCCTCCTTTCCCAGCTGTGGATCTGGAGCATCTCCCTGCTCTGTGCTTGGGATGATATTCTTTAACCCCATCTCCTTCTGCAGCTCTTTGCTGACATTCCCCTCTCCACACCCAGGAAGAACCACTGCCTGGGCTGTGCTTTCTCCTGAGGCCAGCAGCACAGCGCTGCCACGCTTAGAATAAATCCTGATCCTTCCTCCTCCAGTATCACCGTCCTTCACGCCTGCAGCCTTTCCCGGCCATTACCCAGGGGCTCACACCAGCCCCTTAGAAACAGCCAAACCCATTTCTCTTCTCAGCAGACACAACTGGGGACGTGCCCGTAGCGCTGGCATCCTTCAGAGTCTGATTTGTCTCATGGTAAGCTTGAGCCCTTTTGCTACAGCACCTCCAACTACGCAGCGTTTACGTGAGGTTTAGCTGAAATATATCCCTCTGCTCGCAACGACTGTGTTTTCTTGGCCACCCAGAGCAGTTGTGGGGCGGCTCACAAGTCCTTTGTTCATGCAATCTGTCTGTAATCCTGCGTACAACAGGGCTGTGCTTGGGAAAAGCGGAAGCACTAGGGAAAAATCCATGGGACTACTGAAATCCAGGGAATGTGGTTTGAGGTTTAGGCAGGGAATTGGTAGTTTGCCTAACGATTCAGGCTACATTTGGGGTTTAGCTGGGTTAAACATGGTGAAGTCAAGTTTTGCTCTCCTTTGTGCAGAGCTCATGCTGACAGTGGGCACAGTCCAGCAAGCTCCATCACCCCTGGCGTGGGAGGGATGGAGAGCTCGCCTGCATTTTGCTCCTTCTCTGGTGCTTCCTTTTAATTTTTAACTTCTAATGTCCTGAATTTTCCCAGAGAACCTAAATTTTGGGGTCCCATATGCCTGGAGCTGAGCTGGGGGGGAGGTAGAGGTAGGTCTCCTTGATTGCTTCCTGTTCTAAAATAATAGCAAGAAAAACTAGGAGGAGCCTGGCAAAACACCCACAAAATGCTTTTAAGTAAATCAGCAGCATTTTGCACAATATTTGAATTTATATTAAATCCCTTGTCAGGAGGAGCCATGAGGCCATCAATAAATTAGTTTCTTTTAGAAGCTGCTCAAAGGGAGTTCATAGTATTGAGCATCACCAAGCCATTCACCTTGGTGCTGATGGTGCTTGGTTCCTACAGACCTGGGAGCTGCTGGGGTCGTGCTGGTAGCCAAATGTCACAGTGGGCAGCATCTTCCTGCTGCCATGCCCACAGCTGCCCTCTCCTCCCACCCTTCCCACTGGGAAAGTGGCTCATTTAAGTGCAAACCCCCTCTTGTTGGTGTGTAAGGGAAGGGTGTCCACCCTGGGCACCTCATGGAGGCCTCCATGCCTTCCACTTAGGTTTCTCCTTGCTCACCCCAACTTTCCCCCTCTGCCTGGAGCTGCCTGCCTGGCTGGAGCGACCTGCAGCCAAACTCCTGGTGCTGCCCAACCCCGAGGAGAGCTCGGCCACTGTTCCCAGCCCTCAGCTCCCACAGGATTTCCTATCTGGGCAGAGCCAGGGTCGGCAGGGAGGGGTCCCACCGGGCGCCCCGCAGCCCCTAGCCCTCGCCCTGCTGCAGGAAGCGCTGCCGGGTGTGCGGGGTGGGGTGGGGAAAGGAGGGGAGAAGAGGAAAATGGGGAGTCAGGGGGGGAGCTGCCAGATAAGGCTGGGGTGGAAACAGCGGGCGGATGCAGCTCCGGGCCAGGGCTGGGACCTGCGGCCCGGTCACTTCCCTCGTGCCGCCCGGCCGGAGCCGTTACAGGAGCCGTGGGATGGAATTACAGCCAGGGAGATCCAGCACCTGAGCGGGGCCTGGCTGCCCCCGGAGCACGCGGCGGAAAATCCCTCCCTGAGCCAACCAGCCTGGGGAAGATGTTTCCTCTGCTCCTGGCTCTCTTGGGCAGCCGGGCAGGGAGGGCACGGGCAGAGCCCGGCCTCGCCCAGGGACCACGGCCAAGGGGATATCAGTTCAGAGGGGCTTAGGGGACCAGGGCCCCATGTCCCCCAGGGCACCAGCAGTGATGAGTTAAGCCTCCCCTCCGCTCCCCTTCATGCCCTGCATGTGCTCAGCCCCATGCAGGAGCCTTCTTGCCCAGCCACCACGTCTGACCCCATTTCAACCATGGGATGGGAAGAGGAGCCAGAAACACCACCGCCCCTGAAGCCTGGGAGAGCCCCTGCTCACTGGGGACTGGCACAGGGGAGCGAGCAAAGAAGATGGACGCCTTCTTTATTTCCTTTTCCCCTGGGTTGAGTGGTTCAAAACCCCTCCAAAAATTCCCCTGCTCTCTCCTTAGCTTTCCTAAATCCATCCCCCTCGCTTCTGCTGCTGCCGTGGGAGCTCCCCGCATCGCCACTCCAGTGCCTGACCCTTCCTGAGCTTCAGCTCCTGCCCTCAGCTGCTGGACCCGGCACCAGCTGAAGCATCCTTGAAGTGCCTCCCCCTCTGCATGCCTCAGTCACATCCTGCTCCATCCTTGCTTTTCCTGGAGAAGGCAGTGCTGGAGCTGCTGGTGTAACCTCCCCTGGTGCCTGCAGCCGCCACCTTGCACCAGGCTCCTTCATGTCCAGCCCCTGAGGGTTTTTTGGGGTGAGGAGTGGAGCAGAGATGCCTGCACAGATGTGGGGTCCTGGTTCCCCCATAGAGTCACGCAGACCCCCCAGGTAGGGTGGGAACACCTTAGCTGGGAGCCCTGGGGCATCCCACAGGCACAGGCAGGGCTGAGACCCAGCGGGATGCTGGGGAGGTCCTGCCTCTGCCAGACCAGGACCTTCAGGAGGTGCAAGCAAAGCCCCAAACCGCTCCTGTTTCCCTGCCCAGGCTTGGGTTAGCGAGCAGCAGACGCTGTGTGTTTTTGGTTTGATCTGCAGGGAAATCTTCACACCTTCCTTTGCTCTTTTCCTCGCCAGCCCCTCCGCCTGCCAGCACGTCACCTTGGCGGGGGCAGCTGCCCATCTGGTAGCAGTTACATGGTTTTCTAAATGTTTTCCTCCCTCTCTCTTCCTTCTCTACTCATGCAGCCCCCTCTGCTCCTCCTCTGCTCACCCTCAGGGGCACCTTCCCTTTCTCCAGGCATTTATTGCTGGTGCAGCACGGATACAGCTCAGTGGGACAAGAGAGGATGGAGAGATGCCGCGCCGGTGCCGGCTGGGAATTGATTCTCCCAACCTCCAGCAAGGACAGTTACACCAGGAGAGCAGCTCCCAGCCTTGCACTCGCCCCAGCTCACCCTGCTTCTCTGCCTGGGGCTGGAGGTGCCTCTCCTGAGGACAGGGTTAAGGCACCAGACACGTTGCCTCCTCTTTCTGAGAGGGGTTAGAAGGGGTATAGCCTGCATCCGTGCAGATGTGAGCTTGTTTATTCTTACCCAGATAGTTTGATGGCTTTATCTGATCACAGGTTTTCCTGAGGAAGGAAGGGTGAGTCTGAGTCACTTGAAAATGGGGGCCCTTCATCTCTGGGTATGACTGGTGGGGCCATGGATATTAGCAGAGCCCCAGGGTGAGATGTGCTCTGGGTGCTGGCGGCTCTCCAGCTCTCCGCAGCCGAGCTGGGTGGGCATCACCACGGCTGGTGATAGATGCAGATCCAACGTGAAGCAGCAGTAGGTGTGGGGGGGGGAGGGTTGGGAGGGGTGCTGTGGTGTGGGTGTCAGAGGAAGTGCCCAGGATCTGATGCAGAAGAGCGAGATCATTTACTGTGTCTGTAACTGTGAGGGGAGGGGAGCTGCTGACATGATGCCCCCGGTGCAGAAAACACCATCACAAGCAAATTGAAAGCAGGAGATAAAATCTAGCAGCGATTGATAAATTCAGCAGAGAGACAGGTTCATGCCCTGCTAGAAGAAAACCCAGATAATTAAACTCCCTTGTTCTACTAATGCCTTCGGTGGTGAGGGGCTGGAGGAACAAGCCAATGCAGGCTCATCTGCTTCTGGAGCACTGGTGGGGGGTGGGGGGCAGAGGGGTGCTGAGGGGGGGGACACTGGCACCCAGCTCCCTGCGAGATGAGGAAGGGCAGAGGATGGAAACAGCTTCAGCTCCTTGAAACCAGGGAGCTGGGCTGGGGGCTGCAGCAAGCTGGGGCTGTCCTCTGCTCCCCGACCCCACCCTCGTGCCAGCATCCTCCCCAGCTGGCTCTGTGTCTCAGAAAACAAATGAATTTTCCATAAAGTGCCCTCAAAGCGCTCACACTCAGTATTTCATGGGAACTGGGGGCTTTCAAACCTTCCTGAGCCCAGCCAGGCTCCAGAGGGGAGCGGAGTAGGCGACGCCGAGCTGCTGGATGCACACAGAGCTGGGCCCCTGGGGTCCAGAATTAATAGGACAGAGCAGGGGCTGTTCCCTGCATGTTTTATTTATGGGAATCAGGCCAGTGAAGTTCCCTCAGCTCTCAGAAATAGTCACATCGTCTCTGCTTTGCGCTGCCCACGGCCGTGACCTTGATAAATGGGTCGGTGCCCGGCCCCCTCCACGCACCCAGGAGGATGCTCACCCCATGGGAACCAGCCAGGCTGCCTCCCTGCCACCCTCAAAACTCAGCCTTGGATGTAGCCAAGCACCCCTCCCGAGCACCCGTGCTCCTGCCACGGGCAGCCTGCCTCTGCTGCCTGTGTCTGCCGGCTCTGCCCACAGCAGGAGCGACCCGTGAGAAAGGACCCACGGGAACTCCACCGAAAATCCCCCAAAAACCAAGCAAGCACCGGGCAGCCCCCAACCCCCCCCCCCCCCTTCTGAGAACGGGGCACGCCAGGAGCCGTCCTCCCAGCACTGAGGTGACATTTACGGTTTGCATGGGCTAGCAGTGAGGCTGGAGACCCCAAAACAGGAACCAAAAGTGGGGCTCTGCTGGCTTCGCCGCTGTTCTTCTTTTCAACCTGCTTTTTGAGCCGTTTCCTGGTGCCAGGCTGCAGGCACAGCCTCACCACGCTCACCGCTGCCAGGGCATCTCTGCCCGTCCCACCTGGCAGCCCCGGGGCCACCGAAGCAGCCCCGTGGTGGTACCCGGTGGGGAGGGATGCTGGGCCCATCCCACCTTGCAGCCCTGGGGCCACAGAAGCGTCCCCGTGGTGGTACCCGGTGGGGAGGGATGCTGGGCTGAGGGTCAGATCCTGCCAGGGATTTTGCACCCATGGTTTATTTGGAGGGATGGTGGGTTTGCATCCCTGGAGGGGTGTCTGGCTGGGCAGCACCTTTGGGTGCTTTGGGCACAGAGATGGGCAGTGCTGGTGCTGCAGGAACAGGCAGGGGTTACTGGAGTTGGAGTGGCAGCTGAGCAGCACCCATCCCCTCCCTGCTCGCACCCTGGCTCTGCGTGGAGCTCTGCTACAGGCAGCTCAGCACCCTGCCTGTGGCTTGGGGCCTCATCCTGACCCCCCTGCCTCTGTTAAGACCCACAGAGGAAATTGCAGAGTAAAGCTGAGTGGAAATGCACCAGTACCACTCAGGTCAGGATGTGACTGGGTGGATGGCTCCCTTCAGCCCGAGCTGGGAAGGCCCTGGCTGCCGTTCAGGGCAGCAGCAGCTGCTTTGTCTCCTCCACCCAAGAGCATCAATAAGGTAGAAAGCAGTAAGAAGCCACACAAAGCTTCTGGGGCAGCCATGGATGGGCTTCACGCCACGCATGCAGAGCCTCTCTGCTCCCACACCCCCCTGGATTTAACTGGGAGAGATCCAAGGCTCAGCACAAGCACAGCAATCGGTCTGGTCAATCCATGTGAGAGCCAGAAGCACGTTACCCATCTCTGTGTTTGGTTATTATGGAGCGAGGTGGCTTTCCCAGCACTGCCAGTGAGCCAGTGGGGAAGCTGAGAGCAGCACGGTTCCTCTCCCCACCCTCCAGCCCCAGCACAGCATCTCCCTCCCCACTTCCTTCCCCTGGCAATCATTAGCTGGGGTTTATTCTCCCGCAGCCTCTGGCTTTGTGGTTCCCGGTGATTCCTCCCGGCGCAGCGTTTGCCCAGCCAAGTGCTGGGAGGGAGCCCTGAGACTTGCACCCACGGCAGCTCCCACTGCAGGGAAATGACCGTGGGTGGCCCCAGGAGCAGGGAACTGGGCAGGCGTTTCCCGAAAATCCCATGGCTGGGAGAGGTCCAGGCCAAGGGGCAGCGGTGCCGTTTGCCGGCGCAGGAAATCCTCCCCTCACAAAGCTCAGGGGGTCCGTGAAGCATCCCAGCAGTTCCCAGCTCTGCCCTCCCCAGTTCCTCAGCCCAGGGCTGTGATGGTGGGTGCAGGCACAGGGTCCTGCTCCGGTGGGGACCAGCAGCCAGGAGAAGCCACACACCCACTTGATGTTTGCTTGCCCTGAAAGAAGGGCAGGTCCCAGCTCGGCTGGTCCCTGGGGAGGGGGTGTGGGGATGGGGCCTTGTGGAGCCCGTCAAGGACCTTCGTGCGGCTGCCGCCAGCCGAGGCCGACACAAGGCCCGGGTCACCCTTCCTGCCAGGGCCCGTTTCCAGCCCCACGGCCCCACCCTCACCCGACCTCTGATGCTCAGGGTCCTGTGCAGCACCAGGGCTGCCAGCTCGGCTGGAGGCTGGGGCAGGGGGCGGGCAGCCATCAGGCACTCAGGGTGTCCATACGCTCTCCCACAGCCCGGACCTGCACATGGACTCATCCCACCACGGCATTCCCGGGACAGGCAGAGCTCCTCAGGCATCCTGTGCTACCCAGGCAGCACACGGACATGACCTTGGTCCTGCCATTCCCCTGAAGATCCCTCCCCACAGCCACCTGCCCTCAGGAGGAGGAGGAGAATGCCAAAGCCCTGCCACAGCCCCTCTCCCCCCCCTCCACAGCTCAGCTGCCTCCACCCCCAAAGCCTCTCTGTCGTGGCACATCCAGGGCCAGGCACTGCCGCTGCTGCCTGTGGCTCTGGGGACACACAGAGTGTTTCTCTCCAGCCCCATCAACCCACCCATGTTGCTGGTGCCAATTTTCCTTGAAGGACAATCGGAAAAGTGCCCTGTGAAATAAAGAGCTGCCAGGGCCAGAAGGGTCCGAGCCCCTGGCAGGGAGAGGCGTGAACCACACAACATGGCATTTATGTCCTCAGTCCCAGGCCAGGCAGGATGGGGTGTCCAGGGCAGACCTCAGCATAAACTGGGGACAGGGGATGTTTCCAGCTCTGTAGTCTCTCACTCTCCCCAGCTCCCTTTGGGTCTGACTCCATCTCAATTTTACCTTGCAGGTGGAGTGTCTCCATTTGGCACCGTCTCCTGTGGATGCCCAGTGTGCAGCAAATGGCACCTTAAGTCTTAAAAAGAAAAAAAAAAGACTAAGAATAAATTAACTATTAATAAAAGGGCATGGCAGTGATTTACTGAAAGGGGGAATTTGCCAAGTGCAATAAACCTGAAGCAATTTTATCTCATCCCCACTTTGCAGCAGAAGGTGTAACTGGCTGGTCGTTATTTCCAGGGCTGAAGGTTTTGTTTGTCAGTAGCTGATCAGGACTTGGATCACTTCCCCTGGCCCCTGACGTCAGGTTCTGCCATGTAACAGCTTCTCCATCACAAGGAGAGGTTTGCTGTCCTGCAGGCTGTGTGCGGTGGGGGGGTTGCTCTTCAAAGGGTGTGCACCAGGAAGCGTTGCAGAGATGTGGGGGCACTTCTCTGCTCCAAGCCAGGGTTACAGCCTTCCCCCATTGCCTTCCCAAGGACTCAACAGGCTTAACCCAGAGGCACACGTCCTCTGGCAGTGTCTCAGGGGCTGGACATTGAAATCAATAACAAAAATGATGCTCAGCTCCTGTACAGAGCTTTACATCCTCAAAGCCTTTTACTGGCACAAACTCATTAATGGTGAGGAATCGAATTCCCAGTCACACAGGTCCCAAGGATGCAGATCTTGGGGGCGATGGACTGGAACGTATTGTAATAAGAACTAGCTGCTGCCTGTGGCCCTGTGTGCGGGAGGGCCCCGCGGAGCCGGCGGGAGCAGATGGAGAAGGGAGGGCTGGGATGGAAACGGTGCCCAGGGCGGGCTGGCAGCATCCTGGCAGCAGAAACACTTCCCTTCCTTGCAGCAGCCAGCGGGCTAGGGTTGAGGAGCCAGGCTCCTGTGCTTCCACAGCCCCCCCTCCCCGGGTCTCACAATGCAGCAGCAGAGTCCAGTATCATCTCCTCCATGGCTCTACTTCCCTTTGGAAGCATCCCACCCCTGCTGAGTCCCTCCATGCCATTCCTGCTGGAGCATCCCAGCCTGCTCTGGCATGCCTGGAAGATTGGTTTACCACGAGCTGGAGCGAATGGACAGCTTGGGATGTGGGCATCCCAGGCATGCTCACAGCTTGGCCAGGTCCCCTCCACAGCCCATCCCAGCAGTGCAGCATGGGCAGCACCCACAAATCTCTTGCTCTATCCCCCCACCTCCCCATGGTAGGACCCTCCCGGGACCTCTGGCACTCCCAGCACAGCCTGCTCTGCCCATCCCACCCAGGCAAGGGATGTTTGGGGACAGATTTCAGCCAGGGTGTCCCTCTGGGACCTGGGGTACGCTCCCACCCCTGGCCCTGGCCTTGCGCCTGCAGCTGGGTGGGGAACCACAGCTCCTATTTGTGGCTCTCTCCCTGGGAGGTGCTCCAGGAGGGAGGACGGGAACACCCTGACCTGGTCCCCGAGGTCCCCAAGGTCCCGTCTCTGGGATGGGTCAAAACACACCCGTGCCCAGGGGACGGTTGTGCTGGGAACCGGGAGGGGAGGGACATCCTGCATGTCTCCCCTTCCCCATCCCTCCTCCCTGGGGTTGGTACCTTCGTCCCTGTGCCCGGCTCAAACCCCTGCTGCCCCCACCAAGCCCCCGCGGCCTTGAGGCCCTGGGGGGCTCCTTGCCGTGTGGGGGCACAGAGGGATGTGGGGCACAGAGGGATGTGGGGCACAGAGGGATGCAGGGCACAGGGGGTTGTGGGGGCACGGGGGGATGTGGGGCACAGAGGGATGCAGGGGCATGGGGGGATGTGGGGCTCAGAGGGATGCAGGGGCACAGAGGGATGTGGAGCACAGAGGGATGTGGGGCACAGAGGGATGTGGGGCACGGAGGGATGCGGGGCACGGAGGGATGCGGGGCACAGAGGGATGTGGGGGCACAGAGGGATGTGGGGCACAGAGGGATGTGGGGGCACAGAGGGATGTGGGGCACAGGGGGTTGTGGGGCACAGAGGGATGTGGGGGCACAGAGGGATGCGGAGCCTGCGCTCATCTGGGGTTACCTTGGAAACAGCGCCCGAGCCGCACGTCCCTGTCACCACCAAGGGACAGAGCCACGCGAGCGGCGAGGCCAAGCCCTGCTTGCGGGGTCAGGGTGACGGCGGGGGGGTGTCGGGAACCGCGTCCCCCTCCCCAACCCGCTCAACGCCCGGTGCTGGGCAGGAGGAGAAGTGGCTGCAGAAGGGGGCCGTATCCTCCCCCCGGGCAGGGGAGCATCGCCAGCCAGGGGTGGTGCTGAGGGGGCGGGGGGAGAACAGCCCCTGCGGGGGCGGCCGGCGGCTCCATCCCCCCCCCCCCGGCAGCCGGATCCCTCTCGGCAGGACAGGCGCATCCCGCAAAGATGCTGCTTTAAATAAATAACGAGCTGCTGACATCTCCCGGCTCTGCTGGCAGCGCCATGCTGGGAGCCCCCCCGGCAGCCCCCCCGGCAGCCCCCCCGGAGCCCCCCCGGCAGCCCCCCCGGCAGCCCCCCCGCAGCCCCCCCGGAGCCCCCCCGGCAGCCCCCCCGGCAGCCCCCCCGGCAGCCCCCCCGCAGCCTCCCCGCAGCCCCCCCGCACTCCCCCCGGCAGCCCCCCCGGCAGCCCCCCCGCAGCCCCCCGGCAGCCCCCCTGGAGCCCCCCCTGCAGCCTCCCCGCAGCCCCCCCGCAGCCCCCCTGCTCCGAAACACCCTGGGAACGGGGATGGCGGCTGCGGGGAGGTGGCCCCAGGGTTGGGCAGTGGTGAGGGGGAAGAGGGGGGGAAGGGCCTGGGGAGGTCCTGAGGGTCCCTGGGAGGGTCAGTGTTGTCGGGTGGCACCTGCCATCCCTTTTCTCAAAGCCTCCTGTGCCTGAGCAGCACAACCACACGTTGAAAATGTGATGGTGATGCCGAAGGTCGGCTGGGGAAGACGCCCTCTGTGCCTGCTGCGGATGGGTGCTGGGGGGCAGGCAGGGTGGGGGGATGCAGGCGGGGTGCAGGGATGCAGGCAGGGTGGGGGGATGCAGGCAGGGTGGGGGGATGCAGGTGGGATGCAGGCAGGGTGGGGGGGATGCAGGCAGGGTGGGGGGATGCAGGTGGGATGCAGGCAGGGTGGGGGGATGCAGGTGGGATGCAGGCAGGGTGGGGGGATGCAGGCAGGGGGCAGGGATTCATGCAGGGTGCAGGCAGGGTGCAGGGATGCAGACAGAGTACAGGCAGAGTGCAGGGATGCAGGCAGGGTGCAGGCAGGGTGGGGGGGATGCAGGCGGGGTGCAGGCAGGGTGCAGGGATGCAGGCAGGATGCAGGCAGGGTGTGGGGATGCAGGCGGGGTGCAGGCAGGGTGGGAGGATGCAGACGGAGTACAGGCAGGGTGCAGGGATGCAGGTGGGATGCAGGCAGGGTGCAGGGATGCAGGTGGGATGCAGGCAGGGTGCAGGGATGCAGGCAGGGTGCAGGCAGGGTGCAGGGATGCAGGCAGGGTGCAGGGATGCATGCAGGGTGCAGGCAGGGTGGGAGGATGCAGACGGAGTACAGGCAGGGTGCAGGGATGCAGGTGGGATGCAGGCAGGGTGCAGGGATGCAGGTGGGATGCAGGCAGGGTGCAGGGATGCAGGCAGGGTGCAGGCAGGGTGCAGGGATGCAGGCAGGGTGCAGGGATGCATGCAGGGTGCAGGCAGGGTGGGAGGATGCAGACGGAGTACAGGCAGGGTGCAGGGATGCAGGCAGGGTGCAGGGATGCAGGCAGGGTGCAGGCAGGGTGCAGGGATGCAGGCAGGGTGCAGGCAGGGTGTGGGGATGTGACCCAGCCATTTTCTCTGCTGGAAGATGGTTCTTTGTAAAGCGTTTCTGCGCAGTGGAGCGCTCCAGTGGCCAACACAGGCTGGGGGGGGTGGGGGGGGGGGTGGGGGGAGGCAGGCAGGGGCGCAGGCAGCCAGAGCCTGCAGGCAGGGTTCAGGCAGAGGCCAGGAACCCCAGCAAACGGCACAGGCAGGGAGGAGAGGCACCGGCCAGCCAGCCAAGGAGCCTGAAAGGGCAGCCACAGGCTTCAATTAGCCAAGGAGCAACAGCAGAATCCTGCCTTAAATAGTCTCCGTGCCGGGCCAGTGGGCAGGCAGGGAATGGTGCCCATGGGCAGCACGACCCAGCATCCCACAGCTGCCTGCACCCAGCATCGCTTACCTGGCCACCCTCAGGGTGCCAAGGGGACATGGGTGATGGAGGGACCAAGGGTGGGCAGGGGGCTGACGTGGCTGGGGTGGGGGCTGCTGGAGGGAGAGCGGGGCCAGACTCTGTCCAAAAGCAGCTGAGAGGAAGGAAGAGGCAGCTAAAATAAGCAGGTGGGTGGACAGGGAGGAAATAATAGTGAGGCTGATAACAAATGGGCTGGGGAAGGGGGAAAAGAACCCACATGTCCCCAGGAAATAGGAACCAGCCCCTGGGAAGCAGAGGGAGGTCGCGAGGGCAGCGGCACAGAAAGGGATCCTGAGGGATTGGGGGGGCTGAGGGGAATCAGGGTGTCCTGGGGTGTCCTGTGCTCCCGAGGGGTGAGGGCAGGGGCAGGGTGGGAATATCTGCCCAGCAGTGTGGGAAGCACCAGCCAGGATCAGGGTCACCCCCAGCCCCCCACCCTGCTTTAGGCAGAGGGACAGGGGAGGTGGGTGCGGGCAGAGGCGCTGCAAGCATCCTCAGAGGGCGGATGGGAGCCTGTGGGTGAGCATCCCCCCCCCAGGAGTGACAAGCAAGGAGGAGGTGGGCAGCCCAGAGCTCTGGGTGGTTTATGTGTGGGCAGCTGCCAGCTCCACTCCAGGAGTGGCTGTGCTCAGTCGTGGCAGGGCAACAGGGGCTGAAAACAGCTGCCCAGCCCTCAGGGAGCAATTTGGGGTGGACCTGAGGGAGATGGGGCAGGGGGTGACAGGATGTGAAAGGCTCTGAGGGAGATGGGGCAGGGGGTGATAGGGCTGGGGGTGATAGTGCAGGGGGTGATGGGATGCAGAATGCTCTGAGGGAGATGGGGCAGGGGGTGATGGGGCTGGGGGTGATGGGGCAGGGGGTGATGGGGCTGAGGGTGATGGGGCAGGGGGTGATGGGGCAGGGGGTGTTGGGGCAGGGGGTGATGGGGCTGAGGGTGATGGGGCAGGGGGTGATGGGGCTGAGGGTGATGGGGCAGGGGGTGATGGGGCAGGGGGTGTTGGGGCAGGGGGTGATGGGGCTGGGGGTGATGGGGCTGAGGGTGATGGCGCAGGGGGTGATGGGGCAGGGGGTGAAAGGGCTGGGGGTGATGGGGCAGGGGGTGATGGGCCAGGGGGTGATGGGGCAGGGGGGTGATGGGGCTGAGGGTGATGGGGCAGGGGGTGATGGGGCAGGGGGTGATGGGGCAGGGGGGTGATGGGGCAGGGGGTGTTGGGGCAGGGGGTGATGGGGCAGGGGGTGTTGGGGCTGGGGGTGATGGGGCTGAGGGTGATGGGGCAGGGGGTGATGGGGCAGGGGGTGATGGGGCAGGGGGTGATGGGGCTGGGGGTGATGGGGCTGGGGGTGATGGCGCAGGGGGTGATGGGGCAGGGGGTGAAAGGGCTGGGGGTGATGGGGCAGGGGGTGATGGGGCAGGGGGTGTTGGGGCAGGGGGTGATGGGGCAGGGGGGTGATGGGGCAGGGGGTGTTGGGGCTGGGGGTGATGGGGCTGAGGGTGATGGCGCAGGGGGTGATGGGGCTGGGGGTGATGGGCCAGGGGGTGATGCTAAATGCTCTGAGGGAGATGTGGCAGGGGGTGATGGGATGCTAAATACTCTCCTAGGCCCTCCCCTGCCTGCAGCATCCCACCTCCCCTCTTTATAAGGAAGGTTGGGGGATGGGGGACAGGGGGGGTGTGTGTGTGGAGGGGGGGACACATGGAGCTGAGGTCAGGGCAAACCCAGGTGCTTGTGCAGGGCGGTTGGGGGGCTGAGGGGTGGGGAGTGGGGGCATGGGGGGGGTCTGCATCCCTGGGGAGCAGGAGGAGCAGCGTGGCCGGAGCGCAGGATGCTCAGGGCCGGCTGCCCGGGGAGTTTCCACACCAACCGCACACAGTTCGCATCTGAGCGCTTTCCCCTCGCCAGGGCCGCGGCTGCCGGGGGTTATTTCCTGCCCTTTGCGCTCTCCCCCCACACCCCCGGCCTGCCCAAGCCCGGCTGCTTCCTCTCCTCCGCCCCGGGGGCTTTCCATGCTGCCGGAGAAGAGAGCTCGGGCTATTTTTAACGGAGGGGAAAACGCCAAGGTCTCCTCCGGGCTGGGCTGCTGCGGCACGGGCACCCCCGGGGAGATGAAGGAGGGAGAGGAATGTGCAGGGAAGGATGTGGGCAGGCAGGGCAGCCTGAGCCCGGCTTTCATCTCCCTGCCCCGGCGCAGGGCTTTGGGGAAGGCTGGGGAGGGTGCTGGGAGGGGGGGGCACCGGGTGGGTGTTGGGGAGCACCGGGTGGGTGTTGGAGGGCACCGGGTGGGTGTTGGGGGGCACCGGGTGGGTGTTGGGGGGCACCGAGTGGGTGTTGGGGAGCACCGGATGGGTGTTGGGGGGCACCGGGTGGGTGTTGGGAGGCACCGGGTGGGTGTTGGGGGACCCCTTTCTCCCCCCAGTCACACGGCAGAGGCTCAATCCCTCCAGAATGTGGCACCGGTGCCCACCCCTCCCCCTCCCCCCTCCCCCCCCCCCCCCCGCAGGTCCCCAGCCCCAGTGCCCGTTATCACCCTCACCCATCACCTCCCCTCACCCATCACCTCCCCTCTGCAGGCAGGGAGGGGGCGGTGTGGGTGGGTCACAACACGTCTTCCCCCCCCCTCCTCCCTCCCACCCCCCACCCCCAATTCGGGTGATAACACCCGTGAGCCGCCTGGAACGGGCTGAAAGGCCATGTGTGCGGGGGGAGGGGACCACCGCTGCCCCCCCCCCCCCCCCCCCCCCTCACCCCCACCCCTGAGGGAGCTGGGGACAGTGTTGGAGGGTCCTTTGGGGTCAGGGCTGGGACAGTTGCTGTTTTTAACCCCTTTAAGTGCCTTAGGGAGGCCTCCAGCAGGATCAGCTGGCTAATGCCCGGCGGGGGCAGAGGGGGGCTGGGGGGCTGGATGAAGTCCCCCCCACTTTGCCCCTCCCAGAGGGTGGCTGTCCCCACTGGAGACAGGGACACCGCCACCTGCCCCCACTCTCACTCCACGAGCATCTTTCTGGCTGTAGCAACACGAGCTGAGCCACTTGTGCTTGGCCCCTGACTCCAGGAGCTGGGATTTCTTCTTCCCAAGGCTCCTGCTGAAATCCTCCCTCCTGCAGGACCCCTGTCCTCCTGTCTGTCTGTCCCAGCAGGGAGGAGGTCCCTGCTCTCCCTCTCCCCTGGGGGATGCTGTGCAAAGCCCACGGCCAGCGGAAATGTGGGAAGAAAAGCAGGGAGAGGAGCTGCTTCCAAGGGCCCTGTGGGAGGAGAGCAGAAAACAGGAGGTGGAAATGTCAAACCCAGCTCCTGCTCCCCCTCCCACGGCTGGCTGGGGGGGGAGAGAGGGGGGGACAGTGCTCACCAGGGGCTCCTCATCACACAGACCACCTCTGCCTCTGGTCCCCAGCGTGGTGGTGATGCCAGCTCCTGCCTCCCTGCCAGGGGCTTTGGCTCAGCACCGGCTGTGACGTGGTCATTGCCACCAGCACCCAGGGCTCAGCCTGGGATGGACCTTTCTGGAACACCCTGAGCTCCCAGGCTGGGTGCCTCTGGCCACCTTTGATGTCACTGCAGAGGGAGGAGGGACATGGTGTGGCCATGGCAGCCGTTGGGAAGGGACATGAGATGCCTGTCGGTGCTCTGTGCTGGGAAGAAAGGGGACATGTCCCACCAGTGTGTGTGTCCCAGTCCCATGGGCATCCCCAGGGATGCTGGTAGATCCCCAGGGGTCAGAGCTTTGTGTGGATGGGGGCTGCCTGGGGGTGTCCTGCCCAGGAAGGGTGAAGGGGGAATCATTTTGCTCCAGCTCAGCCAGAGCTGTCAGGACCAAGCAGCCCTGCCCTGAGGGCCTGGGAGAGGGTCAGGAGAGCACAGGGTGCAATGCAGGGCAGAAACCCCCGGGGGCTGGCCAGGGCAGGGGGGAGCTGGCCATGTCCCAGCATCAGCCCAGACTGGGAGTTTCCAGAGCTGGGAGTGGGGCAGCCCCACCCCCACCCCCGTGCTGTGGGACACCCACAAAGCTCCAGGCTGGGTTTCACCTGAGTCTGACCCTGTCAGGCCCGATCCTGCCCATGGGGAAACTCCTGCTCTGTGCCCTTGGACAGCCCAGAGCATCCCTGGGGACTCTCCTAGGAAGGGGGACGACCAGGGTCTGGGAACCATCCCTCCTCACTGGGATGTCCCAGAGCGGGCCTGATCCTGGAGCAGGGACTGGATCCCACGGCAGGGAGGGTGTCGAGGGGCTCTACCCATGGCCAGATGGCTCCAAGGAGCCCTAAGCTCCCCATAATGCCCCTAATTGTCCCACAGTGCTGGAGTGGGCAGCACGGCCCAGCTGGTGCCTGCATCCCCCACCCCCCACCTTCCCCCCCAGCAATGGCTTTTGGGACCTCTGGCTATTTTTAATCCCAGGAAGCTATTTTTGAGGAGGGAGGCTATTTTCCCTGCCTGCAGCTAATCCTGTCTTGCTTTTCAACCTTACCCAGCTATTTGTGGGGCTGGGCAGTGGGCAGCTCCCTGCTCCAGGCAGTCTGCAGCCAGCAGGATTCCCAGCAGGAGGAATTGGGTGGGAAGCAGGGGCTGGGATGGGGAGGGGGGGGTCCTGCACCCTCTGGGGCTGCTGGGTGGCACCGGGCAGTGGCCAAACCCTTTGTCCCTATTGCCTCAGAGGGGAACGTGCCCCGTTTGGGGGTCACAAGCTGCTGGTCCCTCCCCACCCCAGGCTGTGGGAGCCCATCCAAGGATGGGGATGCAGGAGATGATGTGGCCGCGGGTCCCCGAGGGGTGGGGGGGCAGTTCCAGGGACCACAGGGTCCTGGGAGCGCCGGCAAACTGGGACTGAACTGGAAGCAGGTGCTGGGCACGTCCCGGAGGAGGAGGAGAGGGGCCTGCGGGGAGGAAGGGTGCGGGGGGTGCGGGGGGCACATCTGGCGGTGGAGGGGCGGCCGGAAGCCCCGCGCTGGCTCAGCCCCCCCTTTCCCCACCCCCCGCCGCCCCGGGGTCCCAGGGGGCCGAGCTGCTGCCAGATGTTGTGCAGCTGTCTCTGGCGCTTCCTCTCCCCCCGCGCCCCGCATCCTCCGGGAAGCTCTTCCCCTGCGCTTCCTCAGCGGGGACAGCGGGGGGGAACACCCCCCACATCCCCCCACATCCCTCCCCGGCCCGTCCCCACGACCCCCCGCTCCCCCGGCCCCGGCTTCCTGAGCCACCGGCTCTGGATGCTCCCCACCCCCCCACCCCCCCCCCCCGCGCTCACCGCCCCCATCTCCTCTCCCACCTCCTCCCCCCGGACCCTCACTCCCTTTCTTCTCCTGCCAGCTGCCCCCCAGCTCCCAGACTGGGGAGAAGGGGGGGGTACAGGGGGGGGTCTCACCCCGGGCCGCATCCTGCACCCCAGCCCGGGCTGCTCCCTGGGGCGGGGGGGGGCAGGAGGAGGGCGGGGGGGGGCGGGGGGAGGGCAGGGGGGGGGTGGCAGGGGGGGGGGCAGGGGGAGGGCAGGGGGGCGGAACCGCCGGGCATTATTTATTGTGTTTTGGGGTGTTTTTTCCTCTCTTCTCTCCAAGCATTTTGCATTTTCCCACAGCGCAGGGGCTGGGGTGGCCGGATCCTGCCCAGCACCCACCCAGCCCCAGCACCACGGGTGGGGAAGAGCCAGGGGAGCCGCAGCGAGCGTGGGCTGGGGGAGCTGGGGGAGCTGCTCCTGGCCCGGGGGGCTCACGCTGACTGCAGATAGGATTTGGGGATTAGAGCAGCTTAGGGAACAGGGTTTTTCCAAGCAGCAGATGGTGCTGGATGGATCCCAGGGTGAGGTTAGCAGGGTGGGAAGCAGGTCCCCGAGCAGCCCTGGGCAGGGCAGGGGAAAAAATCAGGCAGAAGCAGGGAGGAGGAGGAGGAGGAGGAGGAGGAGGAGGAGGAGGAGGAGGAGGAGGAGGAGGAGGAGGAGGAGGAGGAGGAGGAGGAGGAGGAGGAGGAGGAGGAGGAGGAGGAGGAGGAGGAGGAGGAGGAGGAGGAGGATGATGAGGATTTTGCCCAGCCCGTTTCCGGACAGGAGCACAAAGGAGGGATGGAGGGTCGGATCCTTCCCCCCCAGCTCCCAAGCGGGCTGGGTGCAAGGGAGGACGTCCCAGGCTGATGCTCAGAGCTGGTCACAGCCACAGTGGCAGCAGCGTGGCTCTGGTACCCCCGCGTCCTGCAGCAAGCATCCCTCATGCCCCAGCTGGGCTGTGGAGCTTGAGGTCCTGGGAAGGTGATGTGGCTCCATCACCCATTTGGTCCTGTGGCTGCACATGTCCCCTGTCCCCATGAGCACACTTGTGCCCACGAGTGTGCAGGCTCCCACGAGGACATGTCTGGGAGTGCATGGGAAGCCCCAGGGCCCGGCGCTTCCCCCCACATCCCCCTCAGTTCCCTGGGGGCAGGGCTGGGGCTGGGGTTTGTGGGCAGCAGGAGTGCTGTGGTGGGGCTGGAGCAGGGTGATGCCTCCTGCCCCACGGTGCTGGTGGTGCCCAGGCTCTGCTGGGCCTGTGGGGATGAGCAGCCTCCCCCCAAGCACTGCTGGGGGAACTCCCAGTGACGCGGGTGGGAATGAGAGGTGTGAGCTGGTTCGAGGGGTGACAAGGTGAGGACAGGCTGAAACCACACTGGGGGGGGGGGAAGGTGGTGCTGTCACGGTGTGCTCAGGCAGCCCCAGGAGCTGCTTCAGAGCTGGGAGCAGCCAGACGAGCCAGGGTAAGAAGCTAAGGGAGTTGGAGGGGGGCAGTGATGGGCTCCAAACCACCCCCGGAGGAAGCAGGAGGCCAGTCAGCTGCAGGGAGGAGTCTGACCTGCCCCAGTCTGGATCGGTCTCACAGCTCCTGAGGGCATTTGAGAGGGGAGCAGGGGGTCTCTCCTCATTGAGGAAGCCCAGCTGTTGGCTGGGGTGTCACAGACACTTTGTAGGGAAGTACAGGACCCAGGCAGGACCCCCTCAGCCAACCCCTGAGGACATGGGGCTTCCTGCCCAGGTCAGGGCAGTGGGCACAGGGACCCTCAGGGAACCCCAGGCTCCCCCCCAACCCTGAGCTGCTCCATGGGGCAGAGCCACACGGTCTGCACCAAGCTCTCTGTCAGGGAGAGGGTAACAATGTGGGGTGGGGGGGTGCTGGGTTGGTCCAGGCAATGGGCTGAGACCCTGCAGAAGATGTTCTGGAGCCAGCCCACAGGCCCCATGCCTGACATCTGTGCTCCCACCCCAGCAGCTGCGCCCACGTCCCCGCGGCTCAGCCCCTCTTGAGAGTCCCTGTCCCCTCCCCAGCACCAGCAGTGGCTCAGAAAGGGGAAGTGTCACCCCCAGCATCCCCCCACTGCGGCCTGGGGGGTTATTTTGGGTTGGGAGGAAAGCGGAAGGCAGCACTGGCGGCGGGTGGGAGATGCCCCACAGCACGCAGGGCATGGTGGAGGATGGAGAAAGAGGAACACCAACACCACCCCGTGCCCCCCGCTCCTGCCTGGGGATGGGGAAAGAGGATCTGTCTCACCTGAAGCATAAAAGGGTTTTTTGGGGTGCACAAAGGGAGCTCGGGCAGCCCCAGGGTGATGCTTGGGGAGCAACATTCATGGGAGACCCCCCCAAAGTTTCCAGCTGACAAATGCTGCCTTTGTGCCCCAAGACCACAGGAGCAAAGGGGGAGGGGGGCTGGTGTACACACTGTTTAATGCTGCTTTTTGCTGCTCAGTGTGTGTTTTGGGAGCAGCACCCAGCTAAACACCGTCCTGGGCAGCTGCTGGGCGCCAAGGAGGGGTTGGGTCTGTCACCCAAGTGAGGTCTGGCTCTGCTGGGGAGCTGTGGGTGGGTGGGTGGACAAGTGGATGGAGAGACAGATGGACAGACAGACAGATGGGCAGGTGGATGGACACAGTGATGGACAGACAGACAAGCAGCCCACACTCAGCTGGAGCCCATCCAGCCATGCTCCTCCCTGCTGCACCCCCAGGTGACCCTGTGCCCACCCTGTGCCAACCAGGAACTGGTGCTGTGCCAGGGCTGAGGTGTGGGGTGGGATGTGCCAGGGCTCTGCAGGGACATGGCAGGGGGGGGCACTGCCATGGCGGGGGGGGCTCAGGCAGGGCCAAGGGCTGGCTGTGGGCCATCACCCTTGCATCTGGGCACCCATTTTGCAGAGATAGCCCCCCTCATCCTTCCCCTCCCCAGCCCCTCCTGCACAGGGGATGCTCTGTTAGTGCCTCACACCTGGGCACTGCGCTGGGCTGGGGGAAAGGCGATAGGGCTCTATCAGCCAGCACAGCCTCACTCCCCGTGGGGCAGGAGCTGCAGGAGCTGGGGCCAGGGCTGCTCTGCTGGGCCCTTTCCAGTCGTGGGGAGGAGCAGCAGGGAGAGCAGAGCCCAGCCAGCTTTGCAGCGGGCAGGGAAATCTAGGTCAGGGCTCGCTTTAAAAAGGGGCACAGAGCCCAGATCACATCGGCTTCTGAGTGAAACCCTGGAGCAGCAGCCCCTGCCCCAGCCCAGTGAGGACACAGGGAACCAGCCCATGGTGCCCACCCTGCGCCCACCCTGAGCATCCCCATGCTGGGAGCTGTGGTGGCTGAAGGTGCCATGGGTGCTGCTTCCCATCCGTGTGGGACCGTCCACACAATTCCTCACTCTGCTGGGAAACAGCTGCGATTTGTACCTCAGGCTCTGCCAGAGCTGGGAAACAAGGGGTTGCCCAAGGCCATGGTGCTTTCCAGAGCCACAGAGCCATGGCTGGACTCGGGGAGATGCTGCTCTCCTCCAAACAGTGACATCCCCCACCCGTCAACACGGGCTCTTTCCCTCCCCTCCGCCTCCGCAGGGCTGGAAGGGGATGAGCCAAGGGAACCAGGCCCCAGGCCTGACATTTCAGCCTTTGCCAGCAGCTGGGAAAGAAAAAACCCAGCCCCAACCGAGCAAAAAAGCCCAGTGACAGCAAAAGGGGAACTGGGGGGGAGCACAGAGGGTAGCAAAGCTGCATCTACCAGGGTGGGTGAGTGTCTCTGCAGGCAGCACAGACATTTTGCCCCCCAAATTACTGCCTGGCCCTGGCAGAACCAAGGTGGGGTTGAACAAAGGCAGTGGTCCTCCACAAAGAGGCTCCTTTTTTATTGCCCCTCCCCAAATGCAGGATTGCTCTTCGCTTCCCATCACCCTCCGAGGGCTTGGGATGGGGAATAATTAAGTTGGCAGCATGATGCAGTTAATTAAAAGCCAGTGCTTGAAGGTAGAGGGAAATGAGCCTCCGGAGCAGAGGAGCTTTGGAGGGGGGAGATGCTCTGCGTCCCCACAAGGCCCAGGCTGGGCCTGGTTTGGTGAGGCTGGGCTTGGCAGCAGGGTTTCGTGCCTGGCAGAGCTGGCAGGAGCCACCAGAGCTCCCTGCAAGCCGCAGCGCTCCCTCCCAGCTCCTCCTGCTGCAGCCACCTCGTGGGGCCAGATTCTCAGGATCCCAGGCTCTGGTGAGCCTGGAAAAATCCAGCTTGTTCCCATGGGCTCAGCCACTCCCTGGGTTTCCACTGAGCCCAGCTCCCAAGGGAGGCCTGCACCAAACATCACCATAACCACCCCCTCCCCAAAAAAACACCCCCAACCCCAACCCCAGCGAGAGAGCTGAGCTGGTAACAGGCTCCTGGGCCTTCCCAGGGCAAGCAGACTGGCAGGGCTGGTGGCAGGGCCGTGCTGTGCCCCAGGAAGGGCACTGCCAGGAGCTCGGGCAGCACAGCAGCCAAGGCACGCTGCTGGGAAGGGCTCCGAGATGGTCATTCCCGTTTCTCCATTTCTATTCACTTCCCTTTTCAGGGTGGGGAGCCCGGGGTCAGTGTGGGGAGCCAGGGGCTGGGGTGGGGAGCCCAGGGCTGGGATGGGGAGCCCGGGGCTGGGGTGGGGAGCCCGGGGTCAGTGTGGGGAGCCTGGGGTCGGGATGGGGAGGCTGGGGTGGGGAGCCCGGGGTCAGGATGGGGAGCCCGGGGCTGGGGTGGGGAGCCCAGAGCTGGGGTGGGGAGCCTGGGGCCGGGGTGGGGAGCCCGGGGTCAGTGTGGGGATCCCGGGGCTGGTATGGGGAGCCCGGGGCTGGGATGGGGAGCCTGGGGTCAGTGTGGGGAGCCCGGGGCCGGGGTGGGGAGCCCGGGATCGGTTTGGGGAGCCCGGGGTCAGTGTGGGGATCCCGGGGCCGGGGTGGGGAGCCCGGGATCGGTTTGGGGAGCCCGGGGTCAGTGTGGGGAGCCCGGGGCCGGGGTGGGGAGCCCGGGATCGGTTTGGGGAGCCCGGGGTCAGTGTGGGGAGCCCGGGGCCGGGGTGGGGAGCCCGGGATCGGTTTGGGGAGCCCGGGGTCAGTGTGGGGATCCCGGGGCTGGTATGGGGAGCCCGGGGTCGGTGTGGGGAGCCCGGGGTCGGTGTGGGGAGCCCGGGGCCGGGGTGGGGAGCCCGGGATCGGTTTGGGGAGCCCGGGTCGGTGTGGGGAGCCCGGGGCCGGGATGGGGAGCCCGGGTCGGTGTGGGGAACGCCGGCATGGGGAGCCCGGCGCCGGCCGGGCCCGTGCCGGTGCTGCCCCCTTCCCTCCGGCCCGGCGCACGGCACCGCCGGCTCCACCCGGCCCCGCTGACCCCGCGATGGAGCCCACGCCCCGTGACGTCACCCCGCGCCGTGACATCACCCCCGCCCGGCCGCCGTTTCCGGTGGCGGCGCGAGGGCAGGCGGCGGCGGGAAGGGGGGGGGGGGAGAGGGGGGGGGCGAGAGGGGGGGGGGGGCGTGTGAACGTGGCGCCGTCTCCGTGGCGACGCGGCGGGTGACGCGCTCTCTCTGCGACCCTCCCCGGAAGCGGGCGGGTGTCGCGGCGCTGATTGCGTCACGGGGGGGCGGTGGCGGCGGCGGCGGCTTCTTCTTCAGCGGCGGCGGCGGCGGCGGGACTGGGCCGTTATGGAGAGTGCGAGCCAGGGTAGGGCCTGCTGCCTCGGCCGGACGGCCGCCTCCAGGCCCCGGGAACCGGCCGTCGCCTGCGGCGGGCCGGGGAACGGGCCGGGCCCTGGCGGGGGGAGCACGGGCCGGGCCGGGGGCGCAGCTCGGGGGGGGGGGGGGCGGCTCCGCGGCCTCCCGGGGCCTCCCCGGCGGCGCCGCTGTCCCGGCCGTGCCGTAGCTGGTGGGGCTCGGCGCGGCCGTTCTTGCCCAGCGGGGCCCGGCGGTTGTGTGGGGCGCTGCGCGGGGGTTTCCCTTCCCCTTCCCGCCAGGCCCCGGGGCTTCACCTTCCCCGTGGCGCCGGCCGGGTGTGCGCATCGCGCTTGGCTTGCCGGCTGCTCACCCTGTGCCGCCCTCTGCTCCTTGTCTGCGGCAGATATCAACCTTAACTCTCCCAACAAAGGGCTGCTCTCCGATGCCATGACAGATGTTCCCGTGGATAGCGCGGCTTCGGCCAGGACCTCGGTGCCCGAAGGGCTGACTCTGGCTGAGGAGGAGGAGCTGAGATCCGAGCTTGCCAAGGTAACAGCCCCCGGGCGTTTGTCAGGGGGAGCTGCCTGTGTCATAGGATCACAGACTGGCATGGGTTGGAAGGGACCCCGAGGGTCACAGAGCTCCAACCCCCTGCCACAGGCAGGGACACCAACCTCAGGCCTGGAGCTACACAAGGTTGCCCAGGGCCCCATCCAACCTGGCCTTGAACACCCCCAGGGACGGGGCACCCACCCCCTCTCTGGGCAGCCTGTTCCAGCCCCTCACCACTCTCTCTGTACAGAACTTCCCCCTAATATCCAATCTAACCCTTCCCTCCTTCAGCTTCACTCCATCCCCCTTGTCCTGCCAGTCTCTGCCCTTGAACAAGCTGATTCCCCTCCTGTTCCTCTGCTCCCTTCAGGCACTGGCAGGCTGCAATGAGGTCCCCCCACAGCCTTCTCTTCTCCAGGCTGACCCAGCCCAGCTCCCTCAGCCTCTCTCCAGAGGGGAGCTGCTCCAGCCCTCTGAGCATCTCCGTGGCTCCTCTGACCCCTCTCCAACAGCCCCACATCTTCCTTGTGTTGGGCCCCAGCTCTGGACACAGGATCCAGCTGGGGGAGGGCAGAGCAGAGAGGGACAATCCCCTCCGTAGCTGTGTTCTGCTGGGAGGGAACAAGCTCATGACTGCAGTGCCCCAGGAGCAGGGCTGCCCCTGGAGCAGGTTTTTATGGGGTTTGGGGGGGAGTGGTGTCCCAGGAGCAGGTTTTTGTGGGTTTTAAGGTGCTGGTGGTGCCTCAGGTGCAGGACTCAGGGGTGGGGTTGAGATTATGAGTTTTGGGGTGGTGTTGTCTTTAGAGCTCTCAGCTGCTTGTTCAAGTGCCCAAAGCTGGCAGATGCTGTGTTTTGTGCTCTTTCCCAGGATCCCTTCATTTAGGCAGGAAAGAAATGGCTTTGGGTGCCATGGGCTTAATCCAGGCTTTTAGCCCCATTTGAAGGGAGAAAGCACTGCAGGAAGCAGTACACAAATGCCTCATTTTTCCTTAGGAAGCCAAAGCAATGAAGCACTTCACATGCTTCCTTCTTCTGCCTCTTTGTCATAAATATTTCTTATCCTCCCCAGGTGGCTGTTTTGGTGCCTGGCTGCTTTTGAAGAGCTGAGAGTTTGTAAAGTAATAGCCTAAATTTTGGCCCTTTTGGGGGTTTAAAGTCAGTTTATTGTTTCTGTCTGAAATGTGGCTGCAGATAATTGTTTGAGACTCTCATGGTGATTCTTTGACTCTTAGGTTTAAGCAGGGGAGGAGTCTGCTGCTCAGGCTGCTCACACAGGTCTTGGTGAGCTGCAGTTCAAGTAGAAATGAACCTTCTGCCTGAAAATGACTCCAGAGCCCTTTGAAGGTGTGAGAGATCTCTGGGGAAACACTCTTTGCCTTAATAACATCAGAGGAAAAGAATCATAGGAGAGAAAGCCAGGTTAATAAGGTTTAGCAGCTGGTTTTTATCTGCTGTTGAAATTGTAATGCTAGAAATTGGATCAGGCTGCCCAGAGAGGGGGTGGGTGCCCCGTGTCTGGGGGTGCTCAAGGCCAGGTTGGATGTGGCCCTGGGCAACCTTGTGTAGCTCCAGGCCTGAGGTTGGTGTCCCTGCCTGTGGCAGTGGGGTTGGAGCTCTGGGACCCTTGGGGTCCCTCCCAACCCATGCCAGTCTGGGATTCTATGAACTGATGGCAGCAATTAATAACCTGAAAACAGAGGTAGAGTTTTTCAAAGGGGCAGACCAGACCTGCTCATTTTAGGTCACATAAATTGCCTTCTGCTGTTGGTACAACCTGGTGGCCATTTTTTGGCATCAATTTAGACTTGAATCTAGAGGAGAAGCTGTTCACTTATTTAAAAGCTCTGTGTGCTGAGGGGTTTGGTTTGGTTTTTTAACTGATATTTAAGAGAATGTAATGAAGATTTTAGTGTCAGTGTCTTGCTATATCTTCTGTTCTGAAGGCAAATGACTTTGGCCATAGTATGATGGAGGGTTTTTTGTAGGACAAAGATATATGCATTGTGAAACTAATTCTCTGGACACAGGGTTAGCTCTACATCAGGATTTACATGTTAAAACAATGTTTTTATAGACTGGAGAGTTATCAACAGGACCCAGGTGCCCCATCTCTGGGGGTGTCCAAGGCCAGGTTGGATGGGGCCCTGGGCAACCTTGTGCAGCTCCAGGCCTGAGGTTGGTGTCCCTGCCTGTGGCAGGGGGTTGGAGCTCTGTGACCCTTGGGGTCCCTCCCAACCCAGACCAGTCTGGGATTCTAAGAAATGAATTCTGCTGCTGTGGGTGCCATTAAGTTCCCAGTACAGTGACTTGTAAGGATGTTTTCCTGTTTGTATCATGTTCCAGCAACACTTGTGTTTGGTTCAATCATTCTACAGGTACCTGAAGCTCCTCCCAGTTCTTTATATTTGTGGCAGCAAAATCTTCCTGGTTTGGAGGGAGGTAGAAAGTTGGCTCCACTTCCAGCACTGTGATTTAAAGACAAAACTCTTCTCTCTTAAGGTTGAAGAAGAAATTGGCACTCTCAGGCAAGTCCTGGCTGCTAAAGAGAGGCACTGTGGAGAGCTGAAGAGGAAGCTGGGTTTGACTCCCTTGGATGGGTTAAAGCAAAACCTCTCCAAGAGCTGGCACGATGTCCAGGTCTCCAATGCGTAAGTGTTGCTTGGGATCCACCTTCCTTTCCATCTGACTCCAGTAATTCCTTCCCAGCAGCATGTTCCAGGGCTCTTCTGAGTGACTTTTGCTCTGATGGGCATGGAGAGTAAAAGGCACTTAAAAAGAATTCATTGCTCTTGTACATCAGTGTCTTTATGCCAGAGTAAACACACCTGGGTGTATCTGTGTGCTGGGTAAATCACTGCTGGCTGCTTTTCCTGGTGGTAGTGGAGATGTGGGTGGGCACTCAGCAGTCCAGGGTGCCCACTTCTGCCCATTCCTTTGAGAGGGAGGCAGCTGAGCCTTGCTCTGAACTCAGGCTCAGAGAGAAGTGTGAGATGTTTCAAAGCTCTACTCCTAGTTTGGAAGCTATTTCTTAAGTTGCACAGCTTGAATTTAAAAAAAAAAGCCAGGGCTTCCCCTGAGAACACTCTGGAACACCAGTGTGCATTGCAGTCATCTCTGCCTAAAGGAGAAGTGAAGTGAGATGGGCTGTTCCTGGCCAGGCACTAAGGGAATGGTCACTGCAGTGCTTCACAGTGCCAAAAGGAGAGCTGGAGGTAAGTGTGCCTGGGTGTGAGGGGTTCTCAGTGCCTGTGGAGATATTGTTCAGCCTCAAATGTCTCCTGGAACTTAACTGGTATTGGGAGTTGCTGACAGTGCTGCTGAAGAGCAGATGGTTGAGCTGTTCATCTCTCTGTTTATTCTTTCCCTCTTCCTTGTCTTCCCTCCTTCACCCCTGCCTGACTTCTGTTATCCCTTTGTAACTGAAATCTGTGTCATTGTCTTCTGAAAAATGAATATTCAAGTTCTATTCATCAACACTTTCTGTTTCCAGTTATGTGAAAACATCTGAGAAACTTGGAGAGTGGAATGACAAAGTGACACAGTCTGACTTGTGAGTGCTTGGGCTCCTCAGCATCACTTCCCTGCTCCTTGCTGCTGCTTGTCCTCACAGGCATCGGGGTGGACTGGGAGCTGGAGGCATGATGGAACAGGGCTGTCACTAGCAGCATGCCTGGCTTCCAGCTATAAGCATCCCTCAGTTGCAGAGGAGATGAGGAAAGGTTACTGCTACCATCTCTCTTGTAGCCTTGCTATTGCAGAAGAAAAATTCCAATCAGTTACCAGACCACACCTTCTGAAACCTGAAAAAGGCAAAAAAACCAGCCACAGTTTCCCTTTAGCTGGTTATTGATAGGTTAGTGTGTTATCAGGTGTCTTATTGGTGAGCCTGTGTCTCTGCTGTGGAACTGTGTGTGCCCTGGGGCTGAGAGAGACAAGGGGATCCTGGGGGCATCAGGAGGAGTGTGGGCAGCAGGTCACAGGAGGGGATCCTCCCCCTCTGCTCTGCTCTGCCCTGCTCAGGCCCCACCTGGAGTGTTGTGTCCAGTGCTGGGCTCCCTGGGATCAACCAGCCAGGGATCTCCTGGAGAGAGTCCAGAGGAGGCTGAGGAGATGCTGAAGGGCCTGGAGCATCTCCCCTGGGAGGAAAGGCTGAGAGAGCTGGGGCTGTTCAGCCTGGAGAGAAGAAGCCTCAGGGGGGACCTTATGAATGTTGATCAATAGCTGAAGGATGGGATGCAGGGGGACATGGCCAGCCCCTTTTCAGTGTCTGTGGGGACAGGCCAAGGGGCAATGGCTGCAAGTCAGAGCAGAGGAAGTTCCCCAGCCCCCTGGGGAAGAACTTTTCCCCAGGGAGGGTGAGGGAGCCCTGGGACAGGCTGCCCAGGGGGTGTGGAGTCTCCATCTCTGGAGAGATTCCAGCCCCGTCTGGACGCCGCCCTGTGCAATATGAGCTGGGGAGCTGCTTTGGCAGGGGGTTGGACCCCAGGGGCTCCTGAGGGACCTTCCAACCCCTGGGTTTTTGGGATTCTCATCCTCAGGTGTGGTAGGAATTGGTTTGATTGCTGCCCCAGGGAGGGGGAAGAAGGGGCTGTGTGAGCCCAAATATGTGTATCAGCTCCTGAAGGCTGCCCACAGTGGCTCTTCCACACTGATACACCTGATCCTGCTTGATGTCCACACCAGAAACCCATGCATTTGAGGCCTTGCAGCATAGATAGGCAGGTGACAAACGTGGCCTAAGAACATCTGGCTACTTTTGTCTCTGGAATATATTCTTTAATTGTGTTAGATCCCCACAGACAGGGGTAAATTGATTCCTGCTGCACAGCTGAACTTGGGGAAGACCTTGGATGTTTTCTACAAGATTCTCTCCCTTTGGGGCCTGGTGTTGAAGGTGATGATTATGTAACTAAGAGGGAAATGTGGATTGGGATCCTCCTGTCATTAGGCAAGATGGCACTGATCTAACTGGGGAGTGTTCTGCTTCTGGGGACATGAACTGCCTGTGATGTCACCCCCTCTAGGTGTTGTCTCAGCTGGTAGCAGAGACACTCTGTGTCATGCTTGTGCTTGGCCTGTCCCTGGAGTGTTCATGCTCAGTTCCCTGAGGTTCTGCTGTCTGTGTAGGCAGAGGTGCCTTGTAAGGGTCAGAGGATGGAGCTGGGTTTAACAGCCTGCCTGGCTCCTGCTGTTTTGGTGAGGTGCAGCTTTGGGTGTGGCAGGCAGAGGGCTGTGGCTTTGGGTGCAGCTCACTGCTCTGCGCACACAGCAGCCACACAGTGTGCAGGAAGGGAGCAGGAGATGCAAAGCCTTTGGTTGCTGACAGCTCCTGAGCTGCAGGCTCTGTTTCCTTGTGCTCACTGTCTGAACAGGCTTCAGTAAGAACCTGGGGCTTGGGTGTCTTCCTGCCTCTCAAACAGCAGCTCCTTCCCTCCTGACAGAAGGAAAACCAATGGTACTGCAGTGCAGAGAGACACCAGTGATGTGGGGAGGGTCAGAAGAAGCACCTGTTGTTCACCTAACCTCCATTGTGTTTGTAGATACCTTTCAGCCAGCAGCACACTGGAGGACTGGAATGAGAAATTAACTCAATCAGAAGCGTGAGTGTCTTACCCTGCAGTGTTATCAGCTGCTTTCCTGACAGCCTGCTGCTAACCCTCTGTGCCCCTGCTCAGCCCCCTGCTCTCACTACATCTCTTTAAACACTTCTTTTTTTCTAGCTTTCACTCTTTTTTTTTTAACCTGATAAATGCCCCAGCTGGGAGAAGGAGCTTTTCCTTGGGTCAGGATTGGAGTGGTTTCATTGTGGTCCAAGTGAAACTCTTCAAACACCCTCCTGCTCTTGGAGGAGAGCTGGCTGAAGCCACTGGGTAGCTGAGACCTGGTGCCACGTGTTAGAACCTCAGCAGTGAAGCTGTGCAACAGCCAGACCAACCCCTTTTTGGTACCCTCAACGTGCTCTGTAGGGAGCAGGGCCTCTTTTGGTGTGGTACCTAATGAGAACAGATGGAGCTGTGGTATCCAGGGCAGCTGTTCTGTCACATTGTGACCCCAACCAGACTTGACCAGTGTAAACCTTGCAGCTGTTACACTCCAGTCCTTGGCTGCAGGGGTCTCTTAGCTGTGTTCTGATGAAATGCCTGAGATGAAATTCTTGTTTGAACTAAATTATGGAAGCATGTTACAGGAGTTGGCCTTTATCCTTCTCTCTGCAGCTTTCCCACAGTATCTAGGGGAAATGGGATGCTGTGGGAGCAGCCAGGTGGCATCACTGCTTCCTGAACTGATGGAACCCAGGGTGAGGTGGGTCCTGGGTAAGCCAGCTTTCCCTGGTCTCTGGGTATGGAATTCAGTCCCTCAGGCTGGTTTGGTTTTGGGAGTGTGTGTGAATAGAAGGCTGTCTTCTCAAGAAGGGTGAAAGATGAGAGGCAATAAACAGGTATCAGAACAACCTTGAAAGCATGCAGACTTGACACTGAATGTTCTGTGGATGGTTTTTAGAGGAAGATGATGTAAACTGCAGTTATTTCACTTGCTCTAGGGAATGACCTTGTTTTCCTGCTTGCTGATAGTGCAACCGACTCACTGAGTGTTTTAATCAGTGTTCCTGCCTGGGTGTGCCTGCTAGAGCAGAGGACTACTCCTTCTATCTGTTTCCTTCTACTTAAGCACCAGCAATTTGTTGGGAGGGTGTTTTTGTGGAGCACTTCAGGGCTGAATAGCTGTGGCTTCCTGCTTGCTTTGGCACTAGGCAGTGTGACAGTTCCTGCTAGCAAGGTAGGTGCCTGTTAAAGGTGAGGGGGCTTCAAGCAAGATTCCAGCAGCAGCTCAGAAAACAAACAGGATTTCTACTTCTTTTGTCTAGAGTAAATGTGAAGAGTCAAGCTCAAAGGGATTCAAGGACCAGGTTTTACTTGGACATTTTTAAATGCAAATGCATCTTCTTTCCTGTTGTCTGGAAAGGCTGAGAGAGCTGGGGCTGTTCAGCCTGGAGAGAAGAAGCCTCAGGGGGACCTTATGAATGTTGATCAATAGCTGAAGGATGGGATGCAGGGGGACATGGCCAGCCCCTTCTCAGTGTCTGTGGGGACAGGACAAGGGGCAATGGCTGCAAGTCAGAGCAGAGGAAGTTCCCCAGCACCCTGGGGAAGAACTTTTCCCCAGGGAGGGTGAGGGAGCCCTGGGACAGGCTGCCCAGGGGGTGTGGAGTCTCCATCTCTGGAGAGATTCCAGCCCCGTCTGGATGCCTGACCTGTCCTAGGGACCCTGCTTTGGCAGGGGGTTGGACCCCATGGGCTCTGCAGGGCCCTGCCAACCCCTGGGATTCTGTGAGCTTCTCTGTGTTCCAGCTCAGCATCCTGACTGAACTGGGAACATCCCTAACTCATGCCCTTATGATGCTTTCATGCACTGCTGCCATTCTTGGTTGCAGACTTGCCCCTTGAGAACAGAAATCAGCCCAGTCTGTCCCTGGCTCTGGTCCCACTACAACCAGGACACAAGCAGGCTGATGTGGTTGGTGTCCTTAGCCTGACAGCATGAAAGGTGGTTGCTGGATAAAAGCAAGTGAGGGGAAGCTGGTATTAATGGATAAAGGAGGATTTGAGGGTGCAGGTCCAGCTCCTCCCTGTTTACAGGAGATGGGGGCAATGAGATGTTTGAATGCCCCAGGGCAGAGATTCTCAGCAGCTTTTGCTGCAGTCAGGTGCCTGTAGCAGAGCAAGGTGTCCACTTGTTACACCCAGGTTTGGATTGTTCTGTTGTGCTTTGGTGTTAAGGGAAGAGAGTGAGTGATTGTGGGTTTAAAGCCTCTGTAAACCTGGCTGTGTCTCTTGCAGGAGTTATTGTGACTGCTAGGTCAGGGCTGGGTGTAGTTAAGTTGCATTAAAGCCTTTTATACCCTGATCCCTGGCTGTCACAGGTGCAGTCCTATGTGTGTCTGCAGGCAGCTCTGGGTGAGAGCTGCTCAGCTCTTCTTGGTGGCCCTGCCTCCTGCCTTGCAACAGCAGAGAGGGGGGGTGGGTGTGTGTGTGGGGGGGGAGCTGTGGGTGCAGGACCAGACTGGTGATCTGATGTGGCTTCTGCTGTCTCTCTTGCTCTTCCAAGTTGATATTTCAGTTGGATGTTTCCCTTGACCTAGAGCACTGTGCTGGCACAAGCAGCTGTGCTGCAGTGGGAAGGGGCAGGCTCAGGGGGAAGGAGCAGCTCTCCAGTGCCAGATCTTCAGTTACCTACTGCTGGGAAATGCAGTGGGAGGATCTCTGGCCTGTACCTGTTGGAGCCAGACATAATACCTGGGTCTCTTTTAAGGCCAAGGGCAGAGTGCTGCACATGGGGCAGAACAACCCCCTGCAGCGCTATAGGCTGGGGGAGACTGGCTGGAGAGCTGTCAGGAGAAGAAGGACCTGGGGGTGCTGGGTGACTCCAGGCTGAACATGAGCCAGCAGTGTGCCCAGGGGGTCAGGAAAGCCAAAGGCATCCTGGCTTGTGTCAGACACAGTGTGGCCAGTAGGTCTGGGGAGGGGATTGTGCCCCTGGACTGAGCACTGGGGAGGCTGCAGCTTGAGTGCTGGGTCCAGTTCTGGGCTCCTCACCATCAGAAGGACATTGAGGTCCTGGAGTGAGTCCAGAGAAGGGCAGCCAGGCTGGGGAAGGGGCTGGAGGGCAAATCCTCTGAGGAGCAGCTCAGGGAACTGGGGGTGTTGAGCCTGGAGAAGAGGCTGAGGGGAGACCTTCTCCCCACCTGCAACTACCTGAAGGGAGGGTGCAGAGAGGTGGGGGATGGTCTCTTCAGCCAGGGGACAGGAGATGGGACAAGGGGCAATGGGCTCAAGCTGCCCCAGGGCAGGGGCAGCTCAGATGGGAGAGAAAGGTTCTTCCCTGGCAGAGCTGTGGGGCTGTGGCACAGGCTGCCCAGGGAGGGGGCTGAGTCACCCCCCTGGGGGTGTTTAACAGAGGGGAGATGAGGTGCTCAGGGATCTGGATCAGCTTAGGATGGTATTGGTTGGACTTGATGATCTTTAAAGGTCTTTTCCAGCCTTGGTTCTGTGATTCTGAGTGTGTGCATGGTGTGATGTGCCCTCTGAGTCTGTAACCTGTTCCTCTTGATGCTCATCTCAGTTGGGTGTGAAGCAGGTGCAGAGTCAGTGCAGGATACTTCAGCCAGCACGAGGCCTCCAGTGTTTGTGAGGCAGCTGGAAATGGAATCCCAGGACAGGCCTCAGCCAGCCCAACAGGAGCCTGACTGCTGACAGTGAGGGATGAGATCCTCCTCTTCCAAAGCAGCTTTGGCCAACAGGTTCACACAGCCATCTGTAAGAGCAAGCAGCACTGATGCTGCCCAGTTCACTCCTAAGGGATTCTGAGAGGACTGCTGCTTGGAAAAGGTGGTGCTGTGGAGGGGGGAGATGGAGACCTTGCTGTTGGGCACACTCAGGCTCTTCTGGAGTCACTGAACTCAAGAGGAATTTGCCAGAGAAATCTGTAGGTTACAGGAATTTCCTCTTGGGAGCAGGAGGAGGGGAGGTGAAGCTGATGTGGTTTTGCCCTGTTGTGCCCAAGTCTTGTGTATGTTCTTGAGTGAGAAAGGCCTGGCTGGGGGCTTAAAAACAAATGAGAAACCCCACAATGAACCAATAAGATGTAATTGGTGCTGGTTGAGGTGCTGTCTCCCATGTGTGTCTGGAAAGGAGATGAGGCAGTCAGCTGTCACCATGGTGCTTTTAGTGTTGGGAGCTCAAGATAAGAGAGAACATGAGGCTCTTGGTAAGGCTCTTCTGAATATCCCAGGCAGGCAGAACAGCATCTCCAGAGGAAATATTTGGAATGAGAAAACTTGGCTTAAATTCTTGAACCTGTTTTGCAGCCTGACTCTCCTCTGGAGTAATTTTGAGGAATGCCCTAAATCTGGATGTGAATCTCCAACTGTGGAATGGCTTAGAGAGGAGGAATTAGTGAGAGTGACTCAAAGCTTTCTTCCTGAGATCAGGCTCCTCTGAAGGCCAGGTTGGATGGGGCCCTGGGCAACCTTGTGTAGCTCCAGGCCTGAGGTTGGTGTCCCTGCCTGTGGCAGGGGGTTGGAGCTCTGTGACCCTTGGGGTCCCTTCCAACCCAGACCAGTCTGTGATTCTATGAAGGAAACAAAGGTTTCAAGTGTCTGTCTTCCCCAGCCTTGGTGTCAACTCCACCAAAATCAGGTGCCAAAGACAAGCTGCACTGTGGTTAATGGTAACTGATGGGAAACTTCTCTACCCATTTCTTTCCAAACTGCAAGTTGTAGAGATGCTGCTCACTCCTGCCTCTCATTTCTCTGCAGTGATGTCAGTCTTGCCTCTCTCCCCCATAACCCAACGCTGTGGCAAATGCTGGAACTTCAAGGCTGCAAACCCACTTTGCAATCGGTTCCTAGGCTAATTTTTTTGCCCCCAAGGAGACCAGAAGATAGTTGTGGAGCTAATAGGGTACAATCCTGTGGTATTTGAGGTTCCATATGGAAGATTGGGGTTGTTGAGGGGTTTTTTTCCCAAGTGTTTATCAGAGTTCAGAACACAAGGTAAAGGGAGGGTATGGAAAGCTTAGTCCTGCCCCTCTGCTTTCTATAAAACTTCAAGTCTTTGTATGTATGCAAGACTAGAAGTGGCTCTTTGAGTGAAGTCAGCACAGCTCACTAATCTAGCTTCTTTCCTTGAATCTGGGCTCCTCTTTCAAAATGGGTGGGGGGAGGGGGATGCTTCTTGCATTCAGATCCTACCTGCTAATTCAATTCATGATGGTTCTTTTCCTATCCAGTTACAAGAAGACCCAGGAAACCCTTTCCCAGGCAGGGCAGAAGACTTCAGCAGCCCTTTCCAATGTAGGTTCTGTTATCAGCAGGAAACTTGGTGACATGAGGTAAGATTTCTGTTTGGTGCTCTGGTGCTTTGATCTCAGGTTCAAACACTAATGAGACTTCAGACAATAACAAGGGTGGGTTTTTTTCCCCCATTTTTCTTAGTTGGCAGCTGTTGATGGGCTGCTTTCTGCATGGCCTTGTGTGTTGTAGCTCAGGAGAGATGAAATGCTTGTTAAAGACTTGTTGAGGGATCAAAACCTGCTCTAAGATATTTCACTTGGCTTAGGAGAGCTGGGTGGTTTTAGCTCCCTTCTTCCTTTTGCTGTTAGGTGGTATCACTGCAGCTTTTACACCATGTGTGAGAAACTAGACTTAAAGTTTACCTCATCCATCCATGAGTGGATGATGGAAATGAGTTTTCAGAGTGTTACTGTTCAGGATTAGAAAGGGGTCATCACTCCTGTGCTCTGTTGTGCTTCCCAATGAAACCAAGTCTGGATGTGGTTTCAAGCCCTGTGTGTCTGCATTCCATGCAGAAGGGAAGGGTGCCTTCCAGGCACAGTCATGTCCTGTTGATTGGAAGATAGGGATTGATTCAGAAGATCATGACCACATTAAAAACATCTCTCCTCTTGTGGTTGGTGGTTATTTGGATCCCTGGAGTCAGTGACCACTGAAGTCACTGCAGATTCAGAGCTCTCTGAACTGGTAAGTGGAGGGCTGGTTCCCTTGGCTGCCAGCTGAGGTTCTTGCTTTGTGAGTGGCTCAGCTGTACAAAGGTGGAGGTTAGAACTGATGATTTACCTGATCTCCAGATACTCAAGCTAAAGATAACTTCCCCATCAATGCTGATGTCCAGGTTACTCACACAGAATACTTGGACCATGTTTTTCTTGGAATCAAGAGCTAATTCTGAACACACAGCCTGTCTAGGGAGTGTTCTTAGAGCTTGTACTTAACATGATGTCTCAGACCTTGGATTGAATGGGTAGCTGTCATTCTTTGTAGGGAATTTCCTATTCCACTGTGGCTGGGAGTATCCAAGTGGTAAGAACTTGTTGGCCTCTGATCACATAGTACTGACTTATTCCAGTTGAGTTGTTTGCTGTGTTCCTGACAGGTAATTTTCAGTACCTGACTTCTCTGAATTTGGCAGAGGGCTACCTGGCTCACTGTGCTTTCAGTATGCCAGGTTTAATTCTTCTTTCCTGGAAGCTCCCTAGTCTGCTAGAGATTGACCTGTAATCACAGGAGACAGATACTGCCACAAGATCCTTAGTAAAATCTATTCCCACACCTGGCAGGGGTCTGGTCAGGGTGGTGTGGCAGAGGAACTCTGCTTTTTGGACAAGACAGGGAACTCCTGAACCAGTATTGCCACCAGAAGCAGCTGTTTTGACAGGCTTGGTCCTGCCTCTTCTCCTTTTGGTTGGGAGAATCCAGTTGACTGTGCAGCTGCAGGAATGCCTGTGGCATCCCAGGAGCAGGTGATGGAGGGATGGGATGCAGGGCTGAGTGAAGAGCCTGCCTGTTGCTCCTGCTGGCAGTCCTGGCCTGCCCTAGTGCTGTGGCTTACCCTGGCAGGCAGCAAACAGTTCCACCAGACAGCAAAGGAAAAGAGAATAATACAATATGCTAATGATACAGAGTGCAACTGCTCACCCCCTGCTGACTGGTGCCCAGCCCTTACCCAAGCAGTGGTGCCCTGGCTGGCTGGTCCCCCAGCTCAGTGCTGAGCCTGACATCATGCAGCATGGAATGTCCCTTTGCCATGTCCCTTCCCAGGCTCCTGTCCCCCCTCCCCAGCCTCCTCACTGGCAGGGTGTGAGAAGCTGAGAGCTCCTGGACTTGGTCTAGTCACTACCTAGCCACATCAGTGGGATATCAGCATTATTCTCCTAGTAAATTCAAAGCAGAACCCTGCACCAGTTCCTGGGAGGAAACTTAGCTCTATCCCAGCCCAAACCAGGCCAGGTGCTCCCAGGGAGAGCTGGCTGTGTAGTTTGCTCCCTCCAAACCAGCTGGCCCCTTGCAGCAGTGGTGTTGCTCAGCAGTAGTCACAAGTTGAAGCACCTGCCTGCTTCCTTATAGCTCAGACCTCAGGTCATACGTTGTGAAACAGGGGCAGTTCTGTTGTGGGGGATCCCTGCCAAAGTTCTCTCAGCAGGGCTGGCTCTGTGTGTGGCCCTGTGGGGAAGCACAGGAATGACACTAAGACTTCCCAGGCTGTTTTTTCTGTGGGTCTACAAACAGGTTTCTGTCTCCTGTGCTGCCTTCAAGTCCTGATGTTTCTGATTTGGGTTAAGCTCTGAGCAGAAGGTTCTGTGGGAGCACAGGCTCCTGCAGGAGCTGGCCTGCTTTCTACCCGTGCCAGGTGAAACTCTGCTGTTTCCATATGTGATCAGAGCCCAGAAGCCTGTTGTATTGCTGTGATCACCTCTTGGAATGAGTAGGGCTGATCTCTCTTCCCAGAGAAGCTCTGTTCCAGGTCTTGTAGCCCACACTGCCACCTCCATTACTGTACTTTTTTCCTCTCACACTACAAATTCACTTGTAAAGCAGCTTTATTTTCCATCACTGGAAGTGTTGAGATAACAGAAGGGATTTCCTTGTTTAGCCAGCCTTCCTTGGCTGATAACCACAAGGAAGGCATGATGAATAGCACAGAGGGTGTAGCTGTAACTCCATTAAAAACAATTGGACCAAAATGCTATAAAATTACCATATCCCTGGGTTAAACCGTTAGGATCACTGTATTCTGGCCAAAATCACTTTAAACCTCACAGTGGTGGGTTGTGAGGAGACCTTGTGAAGTTGATGTGGGAACTGGGCACCAACTGTATTAACACTGTTGGGCCACTGGGTGGGTGGGGGGGGAGAAAATAGCTTAATTAGTGGGGGGGATTGTTCAAAATCTCAGCCAGTTCAGCTCTTTCTGGTATCTCCACTTGCAGTTACAAAGTAAACTGGTTTTCAGATGTTCTGTGCCTGCCCCTCACTGAGCCCAGTAAACTGGCAGTGTCGTGTTGCTGCTGGCTTGCTTCCTGCTCCCCTCAGTGTTGTCTCAAGCTTTGCTGTACACAATACTACAAGCAAATCCATTGTGAAACGTTAGCCCAAGCCCCAAAGGGGCCTCCAAATTCCTAAATGAGTGTAAACTTGAAATCCTTCTGCAAGGAGGAAGAGGTTACTGCTTGGTCCAGGCTGAGGCACCCAGCAGACCACCCGGTGCTTGTGGTATTGCATACAGAGCAGCACGGTGCATGGGGCTGTGTTATCTCTGGTGTTCTCTCCTAAGCAAGAGTAAGTAGAAAGTTAATTTCTTTTGCATGCAAAGGCAGCATTTCAAGGAGTCTCTCCTGCCAAGGAGCTGACTGGGATGCGTGGGGAAATGAAACCACAAGGCCTAACATCTTTGTTCTGGCTGGGAGGAAAAGCCCTTGTACTCCTTGCCAAGTGCTTCACATCCAACTTGCTGTGACTGCTTCCTGCTGCAGAGACAAAAACTAACATTGAAGTGGAGTAAAACACTCCTCCTGATAGGAGAAGCTGCTTTAGAGCCTCCCAGTGATCTTACCAGTAGAAGCAGGAATCCTTGGTCTGTTATTTCAGGCTAGTGACACACTGGCCCATGGAAATCTGGTAACCTGGCAGGGGATAGTTTGCCTTGCAACCTAAAAATGGACAACCAGGTTGTAGGGTAAACATGATCCCTTTCATCCAGATACTCTTATCTTTCTGATGCTGAGATGTGTTTGTTCTCTGAGCTGTAACTCAGAGATCTGCAGCCTTTGCAAGATAACGTGCAGGTATCCGTTGCAGGTTCCTGTTACCAGCCTTCTCAAGCAGGAGCCCTAGCAATGCTGTCTTTGTATGAGGGCCTGGGGGGACATGGGGGAAGGAGGTCTGTTTGCCAAGTGAGTTGGTGCTTGGTAAAAACTTCTCAGTTCAGGAGAACATCATCTAAAACAAATGTAAAATCCCATGCAAGTGATGGGTAGGTGCAGGTAAGTTGTTTTGGGTGGTGATTGTTGCACACCCACTCCTTTCCCTCCCCAGCACCCTGGCTCTGAGTTGCTGTAGGTGCTGCTGTTATCCTCTTGAAAACCCTCTTTGCTTGGCTTGAGTTAATGAGAAGCAATTGTGTTTCTGCTTGCTGCTGCAGTTTCTGTTGAGAGGCTTGCTTCCTCCTGGGTAGCTGAGGTTGCTGTCCCGTGATCCTGTGACTGTGTCCCTGTTCAGTTACCCCCCAGTTTGTGTTTGCTTCTGCACAAGTGCCTTGACTGTTGCTTCCCTTTTCTCTCTGCTGCCCGTGGCTCCTCCCAGGGCTCACCCCTTCTCACACTCCTTTAGGTAAGATATCCTTCCAGGCTGCTGAACAAGCAGTTTTCTGCTGGGTGATGTCACAGGGGGAGCTGATTCTTGAAGCCCTGCCTATCCTTCTGCCACAGCTTGAGAAGCCGTTGACTTTGGCATCCCAGTTTGTAATCAAACACTAGTACTGAACTGTGTGTGGAACACATCAGCTCTGGGTGGCAGCTCTTAAATAAGGGTAGAGAGGGCTGGCTCTTAATGCTTCACTTGGCCACAGCAGGCTGTGTGTGGACAGGAAGTGCTTGAGAAGCAGGGGGGTGCTGCTCTTGCCTGTGTGAAGGTGTCACCTAACCTTTTCCTCCTTCCTCTGGACGCTTCCAAGTAGCAGCTACTCCATCCGCCACTCCATCAGTATGCCAGCCATGAGGTAACGTAGCCACTACTCACAGCTCCTCAGGGGCTTGGGGGGACAGTATGCTGGACTCTGGTGTCACTGGGGGCTTGCTGCTGACTTGTACAACTGGTTCCCTTCTCAGGGAAGACCCCTGGCAGAGCCTGGGGTAACCACATCCCCTGGTTTTAGTAATTCAGGAGGGGTTTTTAACCAGTCTCTTGTCATGGTGGTCCTTGGCATAAGCACAGTGTCACAACTGGTACCAAAGGCTAACTGAAATCTGTGGCTTTTGGAGGGAGGACAGTCCTCCTCTCCCAACATCCAGCATGGCCGTGGCTAATCACAGAATTGTAGGGGTTGGGAGGGACCCCAAGAGATCATCAGGTCCAACCCCCAAATGATAATGCCAAGGGGAATCCAAATGTGACCCCTCCACCCCCAGCCTGGTTGCTCAGTGCCCCTGTGGTGCATCAGGCAGGGATCTCCTTGCAGGAGAAACAACTGCCAGGGCTGGATGAAGCCCACAGAAACCCTCTCTTGTCCTCCTTCCAGACAGACAGAGGTTATTTCATGGGTGCAAATAGAAAGGGATTCTTTGGAACAAAAATAACTGAGATGAGGCTGAGCAGCTCCCAGTGCTCCCACAGCCTGGCCCAGGGAGAGCAGCTCTGTGAGTAATTGCCTGGTCTGAACACTCAGTACCCAGCACTCCCCTGGAATCCTTCACCAGTGAAGCAGCTTGTTAGGCTGTCAAACAATTGACCTGATTTTCTTTGCTGGGAACATGAAATCCTCTGATTAATTTATTGCACTGTGGTTTTCATGAGCATTTCCTGATACAAATGATCACTCCTGTCATAGCCAAGCAGCCCACAGGTACAGACACATGGCCCTTCTTCCTGCCTGCAGGATGTAACATGGGAGGCTGAAGCCTTTGTTTTAAACCCTTCCCAGCTTTCCCTTTCCATTATTTAAGACACTGTGCTTTTCAGTTGGAAGCCTTGTAAAACTAAGAGCTGGTTTCTTCTCTCCTTGCGTGATGCCCTAGTGAAGTAGGACTTGTTTCCCTCAACAGTTCAGCTTGAGCAATGGAGTGGATTGCACGTGGTATAAATGTTTTCCTTCAGAGTCTGTGTGTGGGGTTCTTGCCTGGTGTGCCTGAGAGATGTGTGACAAAGGCTGTGAGGAGCTGGAAGTGTTCTGGGTGCTGCTGTCACTGTGTGGGAATGGCCAGAGAGCCCAGTCATGCTGTGTGATTTCATTTAGAGAAGAACTTGTTTTGATTTTACTTTCTCTTCTCCTTTCTTCAAGGAATTCTGCAACCTTCAAGTCCTTTGAAGATAGAGTTGGGACCATAAAGGTAACAGTCCCCTTTGTCTTGTAAATGTGGAGTGTGAAGCCTTGCAGAACGGAGGATTTCTGCAGTGTTTTCCCTTGTAGATAAGAAGGCAAATGGCCCCTCAGGTACGTGAGGCCTTTGCTGCAGGAGGTGACCTTGACAGGGGGAGTTGGTGTTCTCTGTGCTGGTACCTTGTTATCTTGTTCTCTGTGGAGAAGGACTTGGGGGTCCTGGAGGGTGACAGGGTGGCCATGAGCCAGCAGTGTGCCCTGGGGCTGAGAGAGACAATGGGATCCTGGGGGCATCAGGAGGAGTGTGGGCAGCAGGTGACAGGAGGGGATCCTCCCCCTCTGCTCTGCCCTGCTCAGACCCCACCTGGAGGGTTGTGTCCAGTGCTGGGCTCCCTGGGATCAACCAGCCAGGGATCTCCTGGAGAGAGTCCAGAGGAGGCTGAGGAGATGCTGAAGGGCCTGGAGCATCTCCCCTGGGAGGAAAGGCTGAGAGAGCTGGGGCTGTTCAGCCTGGAGAGAAGAAGCCTCAGGGGGGACCTTATGAATGTTGATCAATAGCTGAAGGATGGGATGCAGGGGACATGGCCAGCCCCTTCTCAGTGTCTGTGGGGACAGGCCAAGGGGCAATGGCTGCAAGTCAGAGCAGAGGAAGTTCCCCAGCACCCTGGGGAAGAACTTTTCCCCAGGGAGGGTGAGGGAGCCCTGGGACAGGCTGCCCAGGGGGTGTGGAGTCTCCATCTCTGGAGAGATTCCAGCCCCGTCTGGACGCCGCCCTGTGCAATATGAGCTGGGGAGCTGCTTTGGCAGGGGGTTGGACCCCAGGAGCTCTGGAGGGCCCTGCCAACCCCTGGGATTCTGGGATTCTTCTCTCCTTTCAGTCCAGAGTGGTGGGCAGCCGGGAGAACAGCACTGACAGCCTCCACTCCCCCTCTGGAGCTGGTGAGAAGCCTCCACAGGACAACGCTCCCTTCTAGACCCACGGTGGGGCTTTGCAGGGCTGGGCACACCCAAGAGCCAGCCCCTTCCCTCCCAAATCTTCACAACAGCAACAAACATCCGAATCCAAGAAGGAGCTGAGAGCCAGTCTGGAGAGATCCATTATTCATTCATAGACACTGCTGCTGGATCCAAGTTCAATAAAGAGAATGCAACGTTTTGTACACAAATAATATTTTACACTAAAGTTTGTAGATTTAAATGTATCACTGCTGTCCTTTTGGGAGAGCATGTAAGATGGAGTTTCCTTAAAGTAGCTCAGAAATGCCACTGCTATAGAAAAGTTTTCCCTTGTCTGAGAGAACTTGGGAGAGATACATTGCCCTGAGCAGCAGTTACTGGAGAAACTGAGAGCATGGGCATCTTGGCTTCAGCTTCTGGCTATGTTCTGTGGTCAAGGCATGCCATGCAGCTACTCATGAGCTCCCAGGCTTCTCCTATTCCTGATTTCTCTGCCTGTCATTGGGAGTAGTCTGGGAAATGGGCTAAAACAGTTTAGGGTTATTTTTCTGGGCTCCCAAAAGGGAAACTTCACTTTAGCAGCTGCCTCGTTGTTACACTAATGCTCTAGCTTTAACAAAACTAAAAATCTTTATTTTTAAATGCAATGAACTTTAAAGAAATAAAGCTTAAAAAAGGAAAAAAAAAAAAAAAAAAGCTTTGGCATCATATTAGGGAAATGCTCCCTGGGACTCTGAAGCTGACTTGCAAGCCTTACATCACCTTATGCTTTATTGGTTCTGATTTTTATTTTCTATAGAGAAGGCTGTAAAGGTGATAATGCTGGATGGTGAGCACTGGAGTTCTGCATCATACAGTAGTAGCAGCATGCTTATAAGCCAGTTCTTGTGTTCAGTTCAGTGGTGCACTCCATTTCCTGAGCGTGTGAAACTTGCTTCTCCCTTCTCAGCTGATGCCTTCGTTCTTGGAGGAGGAGTAGCTGCAGGCTGCTAGCAACAGGGCCAGGTGGGAAGGGCCTGAGCTGCCTCTGGCACTATGGACACCACCTTGGAGGGACTCTGCTCTCTGGGGGTTCCTCCAGCTGGTACATCTGGCTGTGACTGGAGGGGTTTTTCAGCTGGAAGCCCCAGCTCTCACCTTGGTTTACAAAACTGGCAGAGAGTCCTGGAGCTCAACCAGTTGCCCCAGGGACTGGGTTCTGTGCTCCTTCCATCTCCAACATCACTGAGTTTTCTTCTAGAGGCCTGGTCTTATTCTAGGCAAGGTGCCTCCACCTAGAAATACCTAGAGTGAGCAAATCTGTGCCTTAGAGGCCAAGTAGGACTTACTCAGGTCTTTAGACTTGCTTATGTACATATCTGAGTAGTTTTAGTGGTTTATCACCCCCAAGGCACTGAGCCATCTCTGACCCTTGTTTAGAGAAGCAAGTTTTGACACTTTTCTGCAGATTAATCTCTCTTTCCCCTTAGCCCTGCTCCCCTCCCTCTGCAGACCTGGGGACACAGGATGAAATGCTAGAAGACAGATGTACTGGGCTGTAGGCAGAGTGTAGAGTGTCTTTTGCTGGTGCTCCTTGTGTGACTGAAGCTGGCCTCCCTGGGAGGAGGTGGAACAGGGACTGCTGGGGCTTGGCTACATTCAACTGTTTCTCTTTACAGCTAGAGACTGAGGAAACTTGTCAATAAAGCATTCCTTTGGGAGAAAATGGGCTGAATGGTCTTGTCTTGTTCTGTCTAAGAGCACTGAAGTCATCTCCTGGGTGCCTGTTAGGAACGTGTCAGGCAGATCCCAACAGCCTGCAGCAGCTAGAGGTGAGAAGCAGCTGCAATACTCTGTTGTATCCCTCTGGCTTGTTTGCCTGCCAGCTCTCTGGATGCTTTCTCCTGAAAGGATGTACTAAACGTTTGCAGTCTGGTGTTCCCTTCTCAAGGTGCTGAGCACCAGCTGGTTCCCATGCTGTACCTGTGCTCAGCCCAGGGCTGGGAAGCTGCAAGCCCTCACTCACCCTCCAAACACAGCCCCTTGCCCCCTTCACAGGGGTGCTGTGGGGGAGCCAGACGTGCCTCAAGCCTCTTCACACCGTTTTCCTGAGCTCAGAGCTGGGACTGCAGTCCCAGCAGCAACTGTGGCAGCAGGGGCTGGGGCTGGAGGCTTTTCTGATGGGGAAAAGCAGCAGCTGTGGTGCTGGCTGGGAGTTACAGCCTGGGACCTCAGGGAATCGGCTGCTGGGAAGCTCTGGCAGTCACTACTGGTTTAAACAGCACAGAGGGAGCAGTGGCTGTGTGACTGGCACTGGGAGCTGCTCCCCTGAGTATAAAAGGGGAGATCAGGGTGTGAGAGGCTGGCAGAGCTGGGTCGCTGCTTGCTGTGCTCAGAGGAGGGATGGCTCACAAGGTTTGAAGCACCTGCCTGGTGGTTAGGCTTTGGGTTTGGGTGTTGGTTTTTATCCTGACTTCCTTAGGTAGCCCTGCACCTCTGCAGCTGGCTCCAAGAGCAACTGGGTGGGTGTGATACCAGTCCTGGAGGGGAGATGCTGCACGGAGCACCCAGGCTGCTGACCTGGAGCTGCAACCTCCCCTGCCAGAGTCCCAGGGCCAAGGGGATGCTTTCCCTCCTCCCCAGTCCCTTCCAGTGCAGGATCTCAGTTGTTAGGAAGGGAGGTTAATTACTCCTTCCCTTCCTGCTTACAGGCTTGATGGTGTTTTCCACAGCGTGCTCCTGGCAGCTCTCGGGGCTCCAAACCCCCGCTTCCTCCGGGGCTCTGGACTGCAGCGTCCTGTGCAAAGGTGCAGCTGCTTCCTTCCCTGCAAAAACCTCTGACCAGGAGCATACAAAGCCCCAGCAGCTTTGTGAGCACTCACCTGCTCTGTTGTAACTAGGGAAGAAGGCTTTGAGACCAATTTTCCTCTTCTGTTCATCCTCCCACCAGGCCAGAGGGGCTGGGGAGCAGCCCCATGTCCCTGGGTGGTTCTTTTGCTGCCTTGGAGCCTGGAGAACCTTTGTCCCAGAGCTTCTTCAGAGTTGATTCTCCCTCCTCCCTCTTTTTGCTGTTGTTTCCCTTAGGTGAAGCAACCTGGTATTAAATCAAAGCTCCTGAGGCCAGCCCCATCAGAGCTGGGATCTTTGCAGGCAGCACCAGAGCCAGCAACCACAGCAGCACCCTGCATCCCCTCTTTCCTGCTCCTCTGGTTTTACTGCATGATTTTCCTCTTCTTTCCTCATTGCTGAGGACTTGCTGGGTCTCCTCTGACTGCTCCCATGTTTTGGGGGGAGGGGGTCCACGCTGAGCACACGTTATTGCCTGGGGATGTGGGAGCTGCTGAGAGGCTTTTCCCACAGCGATGCCTCCAGTGCTGCTGCCTTCCTGGGAGGATGCTCATCTCACTCCTGCTGCTTCTCCCTCCCTACTGCTGTGGTTCATCTCTGCCAGCTCTGTGCTGTGGAGCACTGGGCCAGGTGCCCCTCATCCCAGCAAAGCACAGACCCCCTCACTCCTGCATCACTGGGGCTTTCCTAAACCCCAAAGCACAAGGTCACACGTGGTGGCTGGGCAGTGCAGAGTCCTGTGCTTTCGCTTTCGGTTCATGGAATGTCATTGCCTTGCTTGGAAAGGGAAAGTCCAGTGCAGGACACTGGAACCAGCAGAGCCATCAGAAGAGAACCTGCAGCCCTTCAAAGGACAGGGTGAGTACCCGCACCTAGAGATGGGATGGCCTGGGCAGAGGAGTGGGAGGTGCAGGGGCTTCATCTGGAGCATCAGAGGTGGGGGGAAGCTGGATTGCTCTGTCCGCAAAGTGGGAACAGGCAGATAAACACCAGGATGAAAAGCAACCGATAGCAGGGAGCTGGCAGGAGCCACTTGGCCCTGCTGGCACCGTGTCCTGACCCTCAGCTGAAACTGTGGCAAGTGTTTCTTAAAGAATTTGACATTTCTGCTCATAAGAGGGGTTGCACAACTGCTCCAGCTGCCAGGACCTGGCGCTCATCTCCCCTGGGGAAATCAGCCCCAGGGTTGTGTGGCCAGGCCGATGGCATCCAGAGCGAAGTGCTGGCCCAGGGCTCCCAGCCCGGGGTGCATTCGCTGCACCTCTGGGGGTGTCAGCAGCGGGGGCTGTTCCCATGTGGGTGTTGGGGTGGGTTCAGCATCTCTCTAGCGTGCAGACTCTGTGCAAGGTATGTGCTGAGGAACCCCACATGCAGCCCGTGTCTTGGAGGGGCTCTGGAGCGCCGGTGCCAAAGCTGGGCTGGGGACAGGGCTTTGGCAGCAGCTGGGGGAAGCTGGAGCGAGGTGAGGATGTGTGATTAACAGCAATGGCTCCCTTGGCAAGCGGGATTCATCACCCTTCGTTTCTTTAAGCCATGAGTCAGAGGCAGCGGACGGGAAAGGCCCTCAGAGCCCTGTGGGAGGGACAGCTGGGGCGAGCTGGGGTGTCTGGGCAGCATTCCCACACCGGGGTCACTCCGGATGGGACGCGCTGGAATGGGGGAAGTCGAGCGAAAGCCTGCCAGTGGGAAACAGCAGCATCGCCCAGGGAGCGGCTGGGAGCCAGGAACCTGGAGCAACTGGGAAAAACACTGAGACCCTCGCATTTGAAAACCCTGAACCCTCTTTTCTACTAACTGCAAGGACTTGTTTGTAAGTGGCTCGGCGCTGTGCGCTGGGGGCGGCTGGTGTGGGGACACACGGGTGGCAGGCTGGGTGCAGGCTGTGTGGGTGATGATGGTGGGGCACAAACCCCACAGGCCTGAGGGCCGATGTGCCACCAGAGCTGGGGCTGGGCGCCTCGGGGGCCGCCTGAGAAAGCAGCAAACCGCAGGGGAGGTTTGGGGTGGGTGTCAGGGGGAGGTTCTGTGCTGAGAGGGGGGTCGGGCGCTGGCACAGGCTCCCCAGGGAAGGGGGCACAGCCCTGGGTGGGCTGAGGGCACAGAGTGTCTGGGTGATGCTCTCAGTGCCAGCTCTGGCTGGGCTGGGCTGTGTGGGGCCGGGAGTGGGACTCCATGCTCCTGACGGCTCCCTTCCAACTCGGGAGGGTCTGGGATTCTGTGGAGTCCCGCGCTTGTCGCCGGGAAGTGTCCGTGTGCCTGTCCCTGCCTGGTTCCGCCTCACGCTCAGTCCCGGCCACGATGAGTGAGATCAGGCAGACAGGCGGTAACCTCACAGCTCCCTGGTGGTCTAGTGGTTAGGATTCGGCGCTCTCACCGCCGCGGCCCGGGTTCGATTCCCGGTCAGGGAAGTATTATTTTACACCTCACGCTCTGTGCCCACTCTTTTCCCCGCCCCCCCCACCCGCCGCGCACCCACGCACACTGCGGGCTCGTGCCCGCGCCCCGCGGTGGCGTTGGGGGGGGGTGGCGGCGGGAGCGCGCCCTGCGTGCCGGCCGTGCGCAGGCGCGGCGCGCTGGCCCCTCCTCCGCCCGCCGTCGGCGTCGCCGGGTCCCGCTCGGTGTCTGGCGGCGGCGGCGGTTGAGGTGGAGCCGCTGCGACCGGGGGCCGCTCAACGCCGGGAGGAGCCACCCGCACCCTGGGGGCCGCCCCTACCCGGGGCTGCCCGGCCCCCGCACCCGCCCGCGGGGCTGCAGGTGAGGGCGGCGGCGGGGACGGGCCTGGCCGGGCCCGGCCCGCGGGCGGAGGCCAAGATGGAGCTGGGGCGGCTGGGGGGGGGGCGGGGGGGAGAGAGGGGGAGGGGGGCGGCTGCGGGTGACAGAGGGAGAGGGGCGAGGCGGCGTGACCCGGGGGAGGGCGGGATGCTCTGCCTGCGTCTGCCCCCTGCCCTCCTGCCCCCGGGGCGGCCCTGCCTGGTTGGGGGGGGGGGGCCCTGCCTGGTTGGGGGGGGGCCCTGCCTGGCTGGGGGGGGCCCTGCCTGGCTGGGGGGGGCCCTGCTTGGCTGGGGGGGGCCCTGCCTGGCTGGGGGGTTCCCTACCCAGTGTGGGGGTGCCCTGCCTGGCTGGGGGGAGGCCCTGCCTGGCTGGGGGGGGCCCTGCTTGGCTGAAGGAGGGCCCTGCCTGGCTGGGGGGAGGCCCTGCCTGGCTGGAGGGGGCCCTGCCTGGCTTGGGGGTTCCCTACCCAGTGTGGGGGTGCCCTGCCTGGCTTGGGGAGGTGGGCGGCTGTGTCCGCCCTCCCCTGGAACCTCCTGCCTTGGGGGAGGGGAGGCTGGAAATCCCTGCTCGCCTCCTTCCCCTATCCCCCCCTTTAGGCGCCTTCCTCCGGGGCGGGTCAGGGGCCTGTCTCCCCCTGCCTGGGAGCTGAGGAGATGAGGGAAAAGCCCCAGACAAAAGGCCTGGGAAAGGTGAATTCTAAATGAAAGTCATTTGCGTGGTGGGTGAGCCGTGATTCACCATGGCTGGCTGCTCGCTGGAGGGAGCTGGGTGATTTCTCCTTCCCCTTTTCCTTACGCTATTCTGCTCGATTTAAAAAAAATAAAAAAGAGAGAAAAGCAACCCCAGTAAGTGCTCGGCTGGGGATGTGCCTTGTGGATGACGTGTGAGCACCGGGAAGTAAATCCAGCCGTTCTAATGGAGAACTTGCCAAGGCAGCATCATTCTGTTTTATCTGTGCAGCATCTTCTGGTTCCCAAATTAAGAATTCCAGTCAGGTAAATCCAGTGGTACAGAATGCAACGGGATGAAACAGAGACAGCGAATTCCCTGATCACAGAATCACAGAGTTGTAGGGGTTGGAAGGGACCTCGAGAGATCATCGGGTCCAACCCCCCTGCCAAAGCAGCTCCCCAGCTCATACTGCACAGGTCGGTGTCCAGATGGGTCTTGAATCTCTCCAGAGATGGAGACTCCACACCCCCTGGGCAGCCTGTCCCAGGGCTCCCTCACCCTCCCTGGGGAAAAGTTCTTCCCCAGGGTGCTGGGGAACTTCCTCTGCTCTGACTTGCAGCCAGTGCCCCTTGTCCTGTCCCCACAGACACTGAGAAGGGGCTGGCCATGTCCCCCTGCATCCCATCCTTCAGCTATTGATCAACATTCATAAGGTCCCCCCTGAGGCTTCTTCTCTCCAGGCTGAACAGCCCCAGCTCTCTCAGCCTTTCCTCACAGGGGAGATGCTCCAGGCCCTTCAGCATCTCCTCAGCCTCCTCTGGACTCTCTCCAGGAGATCCCTGTCTGTTTGATCCCAGGGAGCCCAGCACTGGACACAACACTCCAGGTGGGGCCTGAGCAGGGCAGAGCAGAGGGGGAGGAGCAGGCTGCTGCCCACACTCCCCCTGATGCACCTCCAGCCCTCACGCGTTATCAGTATCTTGCTGTTACAGCACAGCGGCAGCAGCACCGTTGACTTTATTACCTGAGCATATTGCACTGATGGAGGCGGCTCCTTTGGAGAGCAAGGTGAAAGCTGCCTGTATGACACAGAGAGGAGAGCCAAACGTTTTTTATCTTTCCCTTTTTAGGTTTGTTTTTACCAGGGGGGTTAATTTTTGCCTGCTGGGAGGCACTGCTGTAGGGCCGTGCGTGCCTTAATTCTCTCTCTCTCTTGTGTGATAAGGCTTAAAATAAATAAGAAATGGCATGAATTTGGTACGTCACCTTCCAGCCTTAGGAAAGAATAGAATTCTCCTGAGTGATGCCTGCGTAACGTCCCCGTGCTGGCTTTATCTGAAGGAAAGGCTGTGCCTGTGATTAGATGCCCTATGAGTTTGCTGCTGTGGAAGCAAAAACTTGCAGGCCTCGTTCACCCAGTGGCTGACTGGGGATGTTTCACCCATGGCACTGGGTGAATTCCACTGCCAGGAGCCTGTCTGCAAGGGGGGCTCCTTTTGAGGTGTGTCAGGATCCTGTCTGAACCCTTGCAAAGCAGCAGCCGCCTCTGAGTGGAGTTTATTCTCCTGACAGCGATTTCAGGAGGGGTGTTTCCATGTTCTAAGGTGCCTCTTGGTTTCAGGCTGCTTTAGGGTCAGTGTTCACATCTCTGCTTGCTTTTGATAGAAAATGGGAGAGTCCTAATCTGATTAAAGAGGTCCTGAGAAGAAGATGCCAAATTCATTTTGTGTTAATGAATTAGCTGGAGCCATTCGAGCACGCTGTGAGCTGGGGAGGGGGGAGCAAAAGCTGGAGTCAGAGAGAAATTGGCTTCAATGTAGGAAATGTAGGATGAGAAGTAGTTTGTTTTTATTGTTGAGCAGCTTCCTGTGGTTTTCTCACGGTGCTCTAAGGGTTTTGGATAAATTTGTCATGATGCTGGCCATGCAGAATCTGCTTTGTGGATAACCCCTGAGCTCAGAGGGGAGATGCTCAGTCAAACAGCTATTTATAAGCATAAATAAATGCTTCTTTCCCTCCCTCCTTCGTTTCATCTCAGTGATTGTCCACAGCAGTAAAATTAAAGGGGAGATGCTGCCACGTGGTCATTTTCTGCCTAATTTTTTGATGTATTGTGTTGATAAACTGCAGGCTGTAGGTTCAAAGTGCTGGTGGAACCAAAGAAGAGATTTCCCAGCTATGAGGGGAGCTGTGTGCTATATTTAACCATCTTTTATCAGTGAGTGTTGAAGAAAGTAAGGGCTTTGTAGTATGTTTTGTCTCGTAGCACAGACCTTATATCTGTGTTGATATTCCTGTGAAATACAAACAGTTTCTGGTCCTTCCTCAATGCAACCCAGTCCTGCCCCTGGCCAGCTTCATGTTGTACAGCTGGGTTGCAGTAAGTTGTTGGGGTTTGTGGCTGATGTGGCACAGCCTGACCCTGGTTGTGAAGTTCCCTGGGATGGTTGGAGCCTGCCAGAGACTCGTTTTGCAGTGGATCATCAGAGCAGGGGTTGGAATGGGATCCTGGGATGCATCAGGAGGAGTGTGGGCAGCAGGTCACAGGAGGGGATCCTCCCCCTCTGCTCTGCCCTGCTCAGGCCCCACCTGGAGTATTGTGTCCAGTGCTGGGCTCCCTGGGATCAAACAGCCAGGGATCTCCTGGAGAGAGTCCAGAGGAGGCTGAGGAGATGCTGAAGGGCCTGGAGCATCTCCCCTGGGAGGAAAGGCTGAGAGAGCTGGGGCTGTTCAGCCTGGAGAGAAGAAGCCTCAGGGGGGACCTTATGAATGTTGATCAATAGCTGAAGGATGGGATGCAGGGGGACATGGCCAGCCCCTTCTCAGTGTCTGTGGGGACAGGACAAGGGGCAATGGCCCCTGGATTACTTAAAAAATTGTGGTTTAGGTTAAATATAAAAAGTTATGAGGTTTTTTTTTTATTTTTTATGATTTCAGTGGCCAGAGTATCCTCTCTGGGGAAGTGGCCACAGTTTAAGAAGGGGAGGTAGTTCTGCATATCCTCTCTGCTGCCCTGCTGCTGTTACAAGTAAAGTCACGTAACTGCCTTGTGGGAATTGCCATTTTTCCCTCCTTTGCTCAGTTGGCCAGTGTTTTCTCCTTTTCAAGTATTGTCAATGTTAATAACCAGTTCAAAGTAATTTTTTTAGGGTATGTTTGGGAAGGGATTGGTAGGAGTTTTCTGCAAAGCTTATACACAGGGCTGAGCACTGCAGCATCCTACCCAGAGCATGCAGAATGGCATCTGCCAGCGTTTTCACTGCTCTCCCCTCAAACATGCAGGCATGGGGATTAATTTAAGGTGATTTTAATATGCTAACTGGTTTCCTTCACAGTTTGATCCTGAGCTGTGGATGTCCTCTACGTTTGGCTTTGCAGTTGTAGCTCAGGGCTCTGCCATGGCTCTGCTCACACCCCCTCTTCTCCAGGCTCACCTGCCTGGGTGCAGAGCAAGGCAGCGCTCAGTGGGGATTGACTCAGCCTAGGGAGATGTGGTTCATCTGTTGCTCACCACAAGTCTGAGGATAAGAGGCTTTCAGGGAGTAGGTGGGTGCAGTTTGGTGAGGCACTTGCTTTCTGTGAGGTGAACCCCAACTTTTAAGCAGATGGCATGAATCATAGAATCCCAGACTGGTCTGGGTTGGAAGGGACCCTAAGGAGCACAGAGCTCCAACCCCCTGCCACAGGCAGGGACACCAACCTCAGGCCTGGAGCTACACAAGGTTGCCCAGGGCCACATCCAACCTGGCCTTGAACACCCCCAGGGATGGGGCACCCACCCCCTCTCTGGGCAGCCTGATCCAGCCCCTCACCACTCTCTCTGCAAAACACTTCCCCCTGATATCCATTCTAACCCTTCCATCCTTCAGCTTTAATCCATCCCCCTTGTCCTGCCATTGTCTGTCCTTTAACAAGCTGATTCCCCTCCTGTTCCTCTGCTCCCTTCAGGCACTGGCAGGCTGCAATGAGGTCCCCCCACAGCCTTCTCTTCTCCAGGCTGAGCCAGCCCAGCTCCCTCAGCCTCTCTCCAGAGGGGAGCTGCTCCAGCCCTCTGAGCATCTCCGTGGCTCCTCTGACCCCTCTCCAACAGCCCCACATCTTCCTTGTGTTGGGCCCCAGCTCAGGACACAGGATCCAGCTGGGGCCTCCCCAGGGCAGAGCAGAGAGGGACAATCCCCTCCCTGTCCCTGCTGCCACCCCTCTGCTGATGGAGCCCAGGATCCCATTGGCCTTGTGAGCTGCCAGAGCCACTGCTGCTCATGTTAAGTTTCTCATCCCCCAGGACACCCAGGTCCTTCTCAGCAGGGCTGCTCTCAAAAAGCTCTTCTCCCAGTCTGTATCTATGTCTATGAAGGGCTGGGGTGGCCAGGAAGTAGCCCTGTGGCTACCTGTGCCATGAGACAGGTGGGTCATGGCCAAACACAGAGGGATCTGGAATGTGTCTCACACTCAGAACCAAAGCACAGTGTTGCACTATTATTTTTTATCAGGAAAAAGTTGCTTTCCCAGTGCTCCCATAACTGAAGCAATTTGATTGAAGCAAGATTACTTTAGAAGTCACCACGTAAACACTTTGTGCACATTTAACTCTAGCTACCTGTCCTGATCATCAGAGCTCTTCACACATTCAGCATGATGTGGTGACCACCTGGATATTTGCAAAAGAAAAAGCTTGGAGGGGGGGGGGGTGTGTGAGAAGGAAACTGAGGATTGCTCTTTATGCCCCTGATCAGTGTATGGTGTCAGGAGGTTGCCAGTGCTTACAATCTCTCAAGAGCTGCTGGGGAATTATTGCCATTGTTTTAATGCATTTTTTTTATCCTTTCAGTTTTGTTTCTGTGCCAGCTGCTATGGGGTGATGCTGGTTGGTTAGCCAGACTGCTTTTCATCTGGAGGGACAGGGGTTTGAATGGTGCTGTCTCTTAAGATTGACTTACAAGTGTTTTCTTAATCAATAAAAACTTGGAAGCAGGCTTTCTGAGCATGTAGGTGTTTTTAGCTTTGAGGCACGTTGTTTCCTCCTTCAAGCAGTGTAAACTGAGGGCAAAGAACCACATTTCAGAACAGCAGTTCCTCAGATGCTGTCTAATATGTTTAATGAGCTGGTAGTAACTACCCAAAACCATAAACATTTTGTGTATGTGCACACCTAAACCAGCTAAATAATAATTATCCCTACTGGATGAGGGGGTTTTAGTGTGTTATCAGTGTGTTAAGGTTTTATTGGGAGAATAGGAGTAAGATTGCTTTAGCATTCATTCTAATCTCCTCTGTCTTGCCAGCTTCTCCTAGCTGAGCTTACCTTGTACCTGCATTGCTCTGAAGTGGGCCTTGTTGAAATCCAGCTCCAGTGATGCTGACACACCCCAGTGCCAGCACATGTAGGGCCAACTGGAACATTTTAGTACGTTTTCCTTGTGGGTCCAAGTTTCCCATCCTCTTGTGCAGGTGTTGGTGTAAGAACACTGAAGTGTGGGGTGCACAGCGATACCACAGCTCCTGTGTGAGCAGGATGGGTCTTTCAGGCCCAAGTAAACTTGAACGAGCAGCTGCTGTCTCTCCTTTCATCATCTGCCCAAGTGCTGGGTAATGAGAATGGAGTTTTTTGATGGAAGGTCGTTTGTTTATTTACCTTTTTTTTTTTTAATATAAGGGGATCTTATTAATGTTTATAATAGCTGGAGGGTGGGACACAGGGGGACACGGCCAGCCCCTTTTCAGTGTCTGTGGAGACAGGACAAGGAGTGATGGTCTCAAGCTGGAGCACAGGGAGTTCTGCACCAATCTGGGCAAGAACTTCTTCATGGTGAGGGTGAGGGAGCCCTGGGACAGGCTGCCCAGGGGGTGTGGAGTCTCCTTCTCTGGAGAGATTCCAGCCCCATCTGGACCTCACCCTGTGTGACCTGTCCTAGGGACCCTGCTTTGGCAGGGGGTTGGACTCAATGATCTGTCGAGTTCCCTTCCAACCTCTATGATTCTGGCAGGGGGTTGGACGTGATGGGCTCTGGAGGGTCCCTTCCAACCCCTGTGATTCTGTGATACGTGAGTATAGCAGTCTGACACTTTTGGGGTAAATGGTTGAGCAAACAAAACCCTGAGGGGTGGTTAGTTACCTCTTACCAAGGCATCTTCATTTTACTTTTATTTTTTCAATGACAGAAGTGTGCTTTTGTATTTTTTGATGGTCAGATGAATGGTGCAAGAAAAATAGCTCTTCAGATCCACTTGCAGTGATGGACAGTATCAGTGGGCAGAAGAGCACAGACCAGCCATCCAGCCAGCACTCCCCATCTGCCTTCTGGGCTTCCTCCTCCCACTAAGAATATGTATTTATGTGCATTAACCACTGGCTCTTGAACACTGAGTTACACCATCCTGCACTTTGTTCGTTACATGGATCCCTACCATCCGTGCTTGGTTTCCTCCCTGCCTTCCTGCAGTTGCATAAGGTGGCAGTGCAGGAACACTGGTGGGTTTTACAGGACAGTCTCCAGACAAAGGGAATACAGGGGACTTGTGTGCCAGTAATGTTCTGCAGTGCAGATGGGAACAGCCCAGCGTTTACAGGTGTCATTACAGTACCCAGTTGCACAGTCAGTACTTGCACTGTTTTTCTGTTTGCTTTGCCCCTTTAAATGTAAGTTTTTGGCTGTATTTTGAATGAGAAATCTTCTTCTCCCTTCCATCTGTCATTAGGTATTTTTGTGTTTTCATGGGATTTGCTGTTCCTGCCATGGGAATGTCTCAGAGGTTTTGTATCTGCTCAGAAATAGTTTGTCATGTTGTGTCACAGTTGCAGCCTGGGTGGGTATCCTGGGCTTCTGCCTCCACTGGGTCAGTCCTTAAAGCATCAGCCTCTCGTGCCAGGAAGATTTGTGGACACTTACTGTAAAAACAGAACTGAGTTTAAAGCTCCTTGTAGAGAGGAGTGGGGCTGGGGAGCGTAATCACAGAGTTGTAGGGGTTGGAAGGGCCCTGCAGAGCCCCTGGGGTCCAACCCCCTGCCAAAGCAGCTCCCCAGCTCATATTGCACAGGGCGGCGTCCAGACGGGGCTGGAATCTCTCCAGAGATGGAGACTCCACACCCCCTGGGCAGCCTGTCCCAGGGCTCCCTCACCCTCCATGGGGAAAAGTTCTTCCCCAGGGTGCTGGGGAACTTCCTCTGCTCTGACTTGCAGCCATTGCCCCTTGGCCTGTCCCCACAGACACTGAAAAGGGGCTGGCCATGTCCCCCTGCATCCCATCCTTCAGCTATTGATCAACATTCATAAGGTCCCCCCTGAGGCTTCTTCTCTCCAGGCTGAACAGCCCCAGCTCTCTCAGCCTTTCCTCCCAGGGGAGATGCTCCAGGCCCTTCAGCATCTCCTCAGCCTCCTCTGGACTCTCTCCAGGAGATCCCTGGCTGTTTGATCCCAGGGAGCCCAGCACTGGACACAACACTCCAGGTGGGGCCTGAGCAGGGCAGAGCAGAGGGGGAGGATCCCCTCCTGTGACCTGCTGCCCACACTCCTCCTGATGCCCCCAGGATCCCATTGTCTCTCTCAGCCCCAGGGCACACTGCTGGCTCATGGCCACCCTGTCACCCACCAGCACCCCCAGGTCCTTCTCCACAGAGCTCCTCTCCAGCAGGTCATCCCCAGCCTGTACTGATTCCAGCAGTTATTCCTCCCCAGGTGCCAGACTCTCCACTGGCTTTTGTTGACCCTCATCTGGTCTCTCCCTGCCCAGCTCTCCAGCCTGGCCAGGTCTCTGGTTGGCAGTGCAGTGTCCTGCCTGTCAGCCACCCCTCCCAGCACTTGCTGAGAGTGGATGCTATTCCCTCATCAAGGTCATCAATGAAGATATTAAACAGGACTCCAGTCCTTTCTGGGGGTAGTTAACTAGTGATGATGTCACCAGTAATCAAGGTGCCCCATTCAGGAAGTTGATTCTGCCAAGACCAGGTTGTACCAAGGGAGATACACCCATGAAATGATGAGTAAGGCATTTGGGTTTTAAAGATGTTAAGAAACACCTTAATTTTTCTCCTCTGCAGTCATGATGTCAACATGAAAGTTGGCACTTCTGCTTCTGATGTTTAAAAGTAGAGGAAGGGGGATCAGCAGACAGAATGGGATGTGTTCAGATCTTGTTTGGATGCTGGAGCCTGGCAGTGTGTCCCTGGGAGACGCGTGATGCTGCGGTTACAGCGAGTGGAAGGGCAGTACAGTTAATGAGTGTTCATGTGCTTTTACAGAGGGAATTACAGGATCCTTGTGAAGTCATCTGTCTGCACAGGGAACTGCTTTCCTTTTATTCTTGTAAGTTCTGCTCTAGCTCAGGTCCATTGGGGACTGCAGTTACTCTGATACAGTTCCAGGTTGGCTGATAACCGCTGTGATCTGAGACTGGCCTGATCTGATCCACCTCCCCTGACTCACTGTGTGGTGTTTCTGAAGAGGGTGGAATGGTTCAGAGTGCTTGGTGGGACCTGGGTGGGAGCAGGTGGCTGTTTCTTTTCCCTCTTGCCTGCATGGTTTAGCTTTTGCTGCTCCTAGATCCTCTGTTCTTCCCAGCACCTCCTTGGCATCTCCTCACCCGCTACTCCATGAGTAGGGAAGGGGCCACAAAACTGTTTGATGCCTCCATTGAAGGCTGAGGTGAGCTGCTTCTTGGAAGCTATAAGCAGACATATTTCCCATTCTAAATCAAGTTTAGAATGCAGAATCTGTTCTTTTTCAGAGCAGTGAATTGATTTAAGGTCCAGGTTAGTTCTGAGTTGCTGTTCTTTGTGAACTTTTCCATCTGAAAAGTTCCCTGCCACTTGCCAGTCATTCTTTTCAACCCCCTAACATTAACCATGAGAAATAACACTCTTGCTTTAAGTGGAGAATTTTTATCACTTAGCAAAATAAATGCATATTGAACAGAAATATTTTGCCTGGATGGTAATTAGTGAAAACATTTATATTCCTTAATGACTGTTTCCTTCTTTCTTTCCCTACAAGCTCCCGATCTCCACACTCAATTCATTCCTCTTGTGCTTGTAAAAATGGCTTTGCTGCAGCATTTGCTGTTCACAGCTAACTCAGGAAAACCAAGCATTAATCCAAAGGTGTTTGGAAGGGGTGTAGTTACAATTTCCCAAACATACCCCAGTATCTTGCTGAGAGGCAACACTCAACGTGACTTTATTTTTTATTACTGGTCCAGAAATGGGATGTAAGCTTGGATGAAAAACCTTGGATGATGAGAACCCAGTGACATTGTGCTACAGTGTGTGTTGCAGTTCGTACCCTGGTTTCCTGCATCTTATCTTAAACCCACATTTCCTCCAGTGACTTGTTCTGCTGACACCCAGTTAGTCCCTGTTAAGAATTATCTTTCAATGATGACTCTTGCTCTTCCTTCCTTGCTGGTTTGAGGCTGTTTAAATGTGTAGATCTCGTAAGTTTTATTGAAAAATAACCCTAAATGAGGAGAGGTGCTATTTTTCAACTAATTATGTTTCTCTTCAGGATCTTTGGGAAGATACACTCTAGGTTTGGGGAATAAATAAATATATATGAGGATAATGCTGGTTTAACGTCGCATTGCGTGCACAGGCAGACTGAAGACATCCATCATGGTGTTAGTGGAGGAATAAGAGGGAGGAACAAAAGCATCACAGTCACAAAACCTGTAGAGTTTTCTGGCTTTGTTCTCAGGGATTACTTTAGGAGGAAAAAACCCACTAAATGTGATATTTCTATACTTGAGACTGAAACTAAAAGGCCTGTGCTTTGGGAAGGGCACTGATTAGATGATGCATCAGTGTAATAGTGGACTTTTTGTTCTCTTTAGTGCAATTCCAGCCTGAAAACCTGATTTATAAAATCTGTATGTGTTTAGATGTTCATTTCTTACCCCAATTACAGTGTTAGAAAACTCAGGTATAATTAAAGTCAAGGAAAAAAAGGTGTTCTAAAGTGCCAGGTTTGCAAACTACGGTCTGAAATTCAAGCTGGGGCTTTTCTTGTTAAATCACTAGGGAATTAGTGGGGAAATAGTAGGACAAGTACCATTCTCAGTTGCTTTATTATTTCTAAATTATGGGCTGGCTTCTTTTAAGCAGCCCTGAAATACTGTTGCCAGACTGAATGGTGGAACTGAGGATGTACTTCAGCACCCAGTTTGCAGGTTAAATATGTGCAGGGTGAGACAACAGTGGAAATAAACATCAGTATGGCTTCTGTAGGAGTAGTATAAAATCTTTTTCTTGGTGAAACCATGCTGTATACTTAGAAATACCAAAGATTTTATCTCCCTTAAGAAAATGTTTTAAATTAAAACAGCTTTTTAACCCAAACTTGTGATTTGTTTGGATATTTCCAGCCAAGTGATGTTTACCTTCTGCTTGGGATTGTATTCCCCCCTCTCACAGTGTTCAGAGGGGTTTTATCCTACAGCCCGTTTGTGATCAAGGGACCTCTTATTCCTGGTGATGTTTTGTTGTTTCTTTGGGTTTGTTTTCATTTGGGGTTTTTGGGGTGAGGAGGTTTTGAGGCTTGGCTGGATAGTGCAGTTGGGTGGCAGGCAGTACTTGGGTCGGGATTGCAGCTTGCTCCCAGCTCTTCATGCTGGGGTGGTAAAGAGCATCCAATCCGAGGCATGTTAGTGGGGTGATTTTAATTTGAATTGGTGGCTTCTTGAAAGCCTTGATTTTTGAGGGCTTTTGAAAGTTGTCAGGAATGTTCTTTTCAACCTGTAAATGTTGTTTATGATGTGGATTGCTCCATCCAGCCACGTTTTTCTCATCTGCTGGACTGTGGGAGTGACTTCACGTTGTCTTTGTGATGTTTGACTAACAGGGATGGGGCCCACAATACAGGAAAGGTGTGGAACTGATGGAGAGGGGTCAGAGGAGTCATGGAGATGATCCCAGGGCTGGAGCAGCTCCCCTCTGGAGAGAGGCTGAGGGAGCTGGGCTGGGTCAGCCTGGAGAAGAGAAGGCTGTGGGGGGACCTCATTGCAGCCTGCCAGTCCCTGAAGGGAGCAGAGGAACAGGAGGGGAATCAGCTTGTTCAAGGGCAGAGACTGGCAGGACAAGGGGGATGGAGTGAAGCTGGAGGAGGGGAGGGTTAGATTGGTTATGAGGGGGAAGTGTTTTGCAGAGAGAGTGGTGAGGGGCTGGAAGGGGCTGCCCAGAGAGGGGGTGGGTGCCCCGTGTCTGGGGGTGTCCAAGGCCAGGTTGGATGGGGCCTTGGGCAACCTCCAGGCCTGAGGTTGGTGTCCCTGCCTGTGGCAGGGAGTTGGAGCTCTGTGACCCTTGGGATCCCTTCCAACCCAGATCAGGCTGGGATTCCATGGTGACAATTCCTGTCACCCAAAGATGCTGTAGCTCTACTGTCTTGGATTCCTGAGCTCTTGTCACAGCTCAGAGTGCCTTAACCTTCAGCTCTTCCTGCAGATTGCCTGAAAGTTATGTCAGCCTGTGCCTCTTGAAGGGAACGGGTCATTGTTAAAGCACATGTTTATTGGTGTGTGGATGTCCTTACTGGGTACAGTGGTTAGTCACCAGTACAGATCTCATCCTTGGGTGCTCTGCTGGCTTTTCTGACTGGAGCTTGTGGTGTTGGATGCAGTTTGGAAAGAGGGAGTGGTGGTTTGGGTTTAATCTCTCTTTAACACTATTTATTCTGTCTTACCTGTAAAGAAAACATATCAGTTGTGTGGGGCTTGCCCTTGTTTCTTTATGATCTAATAAGGAAACCTTTGAATGGATGTTAGAAGAGATGTGGTTTGGTTTTTTTAACATGAGGAAATTAAAATGTTCTCAGGCAAGTTTCTGTGAGGAAGTGAAATAATGAAGCAGTGAAGTCTCCTCCCACGCTCCACAAAAACTGGGGAAACACAGTTGAGCAATTAGGAGAAGGAAAGAGTTTGAGGCTTCATGTTTAAACTTTGCAAAAGAAAAGCCAAAATTCTTTGGAACTGAAGTCTTCATAACTTAACCAGAGCAGATATTGCTTAAATAATTCTGTATCTAAACCTACATTACTAAAACTAAAGTTACTACTTAACTAAAACCTAATTGCCCTGTGAGATGAGAAGAAGGACCCTGATGTTACAGAGGAAATCACTTGGATTCCTGGGGTGGTATGAACACAGAGTGGCCTTCCCTGAGCTACGTGACTTGGGTGGCTGCTTCTGGTCACTTGGGTTTAGTAAATTCTGCTCTTCTGCTTGTTTTGGTTTCTTTATTCATGGCCTTAAGAGGAAGATTTGGGTGTTTGGTGGGGGAAGAAATAACTATTGAGGAACCTTGAGAGTAGCCCTGCTGAGAAGAACTTGGGGATTCTGGTGGACAGAAGATATATGCATTTGAAGCTAATTCTCTGGACACAGGGTTAGCTCTACATCAGGATTTACATGTTAAAACAATGTTTTTATAGACTGGAGAGTTATCAACAGGACCTTTAGTGAAAGGCTGCATCCTGAGTAGCAAAATTGAGCTAAAAGCCTTTTGTGCTGTGATATAAAAATATAAGCAACACCAAAGCCTTCACTCTTGGGTCCCTTAATGAAATAGTAGATGTTAGTGCTTCAATTAATAGGTTAAAAATTGCTGTTTCAAGACAACTAGAGGAGTGTTTGAGAAGAGTACTTGAAAACAGCAATAATCCTGAGTGCACTTGGTAGCCAGTTGGCTTTGCCTTCAGCCTCTTCACATGGTTTTCCAGTGCTCACTCATTCTGCAAGCGGTGTGAGGATGAGACAGGAAAGACGTGGGAGGTTTTGTTGACTGAATTATTTACTCTTTTTAATTTAGTTTGCCTTAATTGCAGCATCAATCCTTTCAATACTTGATGATACAGCTCACATCCATGATGGAGATGGATTATGAGGGAAGGTATCCTAAAGGTACTTTGTTAAGAACGTACAGAACGGGGTGAGGATGTTTCTGTTAATAGATCTGATAAATCGATCTCTGCATCTGTCAGTTCTGCATCTGTCAGAGGAGGTTGGGGCAGACAGAAGGAACAGATATGCCTGCTGTCAAAAAGAATAGGTCTGAGAACATGCCTGAGTTCTCCACAGAAAAGGTAGTTGGTATCTCTTGGTTAGAGGAGCACTATTTATGGTCACAGTACATGGAAAAAAAATAGACTATTAGATGAATTGGATTCAAATTTGCAGGAGGGCTGAGGCTAGAAGAGCTGGGAGCAAGATGGTTGTAAGGATAGGCAAACTTCCTAAGCCTGTTCTCTTTCATTTGTGTTACAAAGCTTACCGGGGTGATGTGTTGCTCAAGTTAGTTTGCATTTATGTAGCATTGATTGCTTTTGTTATCTTCAGTGTTCTTTAAACTGACTTAGATATGTATTCTCTGCCTCTTAAACAATTGCCTATTCCCCCCCCCCTCCACTTTTTTTTTTAAGATTCTCGGTTTTAAACACTTCTCTCCAGCATCTCTCCTTTCATTTTCACTCCTTTTGTTTTGCATGTTGTGCATCATGTAATAAGGAGGGGGGGATATTGACAGGTAATTACAGGCAGGGTGTTATGTAGAGCTCTGGGTCAGTAGATCTGGCCTGCTGAATAATGAGATTGGGTGGGTAGATCAAACCACTCCTGAGTCACTAAATTAGAATTGCTGCTTGCAACAGAGACCCGGTGAGCCAAAGCCCAGCGAGGTGCTGGAACAGGCTGCCCAGAGAGGGGGTGGGTGCCCCGTGTCTGGGGGTGTTCAAGGCCAGGTTGGATGGGGCCCTGGGCAACCTTGTGTAGCTCCAGGCCTGAGGTTGGTGTCCCTGCCTGTGGCAGGGGGTTGGAGCTCTGTGACCCTTGGGGTCCCTTCCAACCCATGCCAGTCTATGATTCTGTGAGGTGTGTTGGGGATGGAGGATGTGGCGAGGAAGGGCTGATGTCTGCAGTTTACCAGTTGTATTCCCATCATCTGTTGAAGTTGGTGGAAGGCATCCTTTTTAACTGTAAGGGGGTTTATTTCTCAAGCGCGTTCAGAGCTTGTTCTTTGGAAACTGTTGAAAAGCTTTTAGATGGTGATTAAGCCATGACTTGGCAGGTAAAACCTGCTCTGAAGTCCCACTTATATGAAGTTTATTGTTCAGTAATGTAACATGTAAGTAACTCTGTGTTTAATGACATGAATTAGATGCATCCTGTACCTGCTTAATCAGAAAGATACTTTAATCCGTTGCAGTGTTTTTTCCCTTCAGTTTTTCCATCCAGCATTTCCTGGGCTCTTCTTGTCCCTTCATTTTGCTTATTTTTCCCATGGTCTGTGATCTGCAGCAACCTGCCTGACTTTGCCTGGACCCCTGAAGGAAGGGGTTTGCGTTGCTGGGTCATCTCAGGTTCTGTTACACTCAAGTGAGATTTGTTTCTTCTTTCAGTAATCTGCTTCAAGAGGAGGGAATGTGGATAGGATAAAGCTGTGGGTGTCTCGATGGAAATTTGTCCTAGCAGAAGGTGCTGATGGTGCAGTTTAAGCACATGGACTGATTTTGATGCCAGGTAGAGCAGCATTAGAAACAGAACAGTGACATTCAGCTGCTCCACACGCTTCCCACCTCCATCTCGGTGCCAGTGCTGTGAATAACTTGTGCAGGAAGCTGCTGCACAGACAAAGCTGGATTTCTCTTGACATTTTTTTAAATGTTATGTTTGTCCTGAAGTCCTGTGGGATCTGACCAGCCCTAAACCTCTGAGTCTTCCTCTGCCATGGGTCGCTGTGCCTGGCAGGGTGGCAGAGCAGGCAGTGTGCCCGCATCTCGTGTGCCGGAGCTGGCAGTCTGCTGCCTTAGCTAAGCTGCTTTAGCAGGCTCTAACAACATCACAGATTAGCAAGACTTGAAGAAACATACTTTTCTTGTTCTAAATGCAGATATTTCACAAATGCCTAAGTTGAAAAAGTCCAAAGTCTTAAACAGATAACAGTTATTGGTGTTTCTGTGCGACTGGTGTCTTTATTTTAGATAAGTGTGTTGTTTTTCATGTGTTTAAAGGTTTGGGAAAAGAGACTGAAGCTGCAGATAAAATCACAGAGCCTTTGACCCTACCCTTTAAAATGATTTGTAATTTACTTTGACAGCTAATCAGTTGTAAGTATTGACATGGTGGAGATTTACTGTAGGATAAATTGTTTTGGACACTAAAAACACTTATGTTTTATTCTGGACTTTCACATCAAGGTGATGTCTGTGTGAAAGTGTAATGAAAATGCTTCAGTGCAGGCTCTAAAATGTGTTCTGTGATGCCAGCTGGCCGTGCTGGAGGAAGGTGTGTGCCTCTTAATCGCATCCGGATGCCTCCGTGTTCCTGGGGCATCAGTACTTACCTGCTTCCAGTGAAAATTCTATTTAAGTGTAGCAGGTCACACTCTGTTATTTCACTTCTGTCTTGCTTTCAGCATATTAACAAAGCTTGTTAGAATAAAGTAATGAGATTATAACTTTGCAATTAGCCCTCAACATGCGAGTTAGTGAACAACTGATTTGCTTTTGTTTTGTCTTTAGGAGATTCAGTTTTAGAGGTGTCTGGAGGCTGGTACCACTTCCCATAGAATAATCAAACTAGATACCAGGTAAGTACTTCATTTTATTGATTTCTTGTAGTTAAGACACCCTCCCCACACACACACACTCATTTAAATGCAGAATAATGCTGAGGAAACCAAGTTCAAAGTTTCTCACAGAAATCTTGTAATAGCTCATGAAGCCAAGGTTATAACACCTCATTCTTTTCTTGATATCACAATCTTGTGTGTGTTCCTCTTCTCCCCTTTAAGTATGAAGATTTTTTGTTTTCACCCTGGAAAAATACCAGCTTGTGAGAGTGATTCTAAATGAATTGGAGCCAGATGGCCGGGATGCGGAGGCCAGTGGTGCTGTTTTGTTTTTGTGATAAATCAATATTTACTAAAGTGTTTTCTGGCTTGGTGGTTTTATTTAGCCTTTTACTAGTAAATACTGGGTGAGCTAGAATAATTTATCTTAAGATTAACACCTGTAGGTAGTCTCCTGCAATGGAAAACCCTGGAAACTTAGTAAACACTAATTTAACCAACATTATATTTTACCACCAAGTATCCAGAAATGATTTATAGAATACAAATGTTTCCTAAATACCCTAGTGCTTCCTGAAGAAGTTGTATAATAAAACACCAAGTAGGCATAACTTCTGTAAGAGCTGGTAAAACTTCATTTTTAGGCTACGCTCTTTAGTCATCTGCCAATGTGCTCTTCAACTGTGGTTGCAGAGGCTTGGCAGCCTTACAGAGAGTTTGCATTAAAGATACTTGAAGGATTGGTGTCTTGATGGTGTTGGGCTGTGCTAGGACAGCAGCCTACCTCCTCTTCTCCAGCCCAGCACAGTAATTTTGTCAGTGAACTGTCCTGATCCCAACCCACAGAGGCTCTGTCTGTTTCTCCTCCAGGAGTGAGCGAGCGGCGTGTGGTGCTCAGCCACTGTTAGAGGCCGAACCACCACACTTAGGCTTATGACTATCAGGTGCTAAGGACACTGAAATTCTGGTGAAGGTTATACCCCAATGTCCAGCTGTGATAGTATTTTTAAGGTTAATGTTTGTTTTCCTTTGCTGCTTCTGATTTTTACAAGTGGGGCTGAAGAGCTGTGTGACTCCTTCAGAAGGCAGCCTTTCCTCCAGTGAAGACATTCAGTGAGTGGCTCTGCTTTTGCCTTACTTACATGGGAAAATACTCAAAATAAATTGGATATGTGGTCATTCAAGCAACTTGGTACTTGACAATTTCCATAGATTTGTTAATGAATAAATGCTTAATGGTTCAGCCTTGAAGTGAAATGAAAAGTGCTGCTGTTAGGCTCCTCTGGATGCTAACAATACTGAGATCTCATTGATACTGTCCATTGAATTAACCCTACAAGGCAGCTCTTTCTAGCAGGGATGTGACTGCTGCTTTTCAGTGCTGCTACAAACATCTGTTCCCTGTGTGAGCAGTGTTGTAACCTCCATCCTTGTCCTGCCAGGCAGCTAAGCATGTCTTCTTGGAAAACTTGATCCCACCTCATTGCCCCCTTCCAGTTAAATCTTTGCAGCAGCTTGTGGCAGGGCCAGATGAAGTTTTAGTCCTCCCTCCCTGCTTCTGGCTGCCTGCTCTTGTTGTCACCTTTTTTTTGGTGCTTGGTATTTAATTCCCTAAGCTGTCAGAGAGCTATTCCCTTTTCTTGGCTGTAAGAATAGTTTGCCATTTAAATGAGTTACATGCAGTTTATAAGAGGGCCAGCAGACCTGGCAGAAACTAAGATATCACCAGTTTCCTAAACCTTGATAGGATTCTTTTGGGAAGCTCAGAAGAGCATTCTTCTTTCTAAGGTTCAGTTTACTGTTTGTATATTTCAAGTTAAAGGCTCCTGTAGAACCTGTCAGATTTTATCCAAGTCTTTTCTGCAAGGTGATACCAATTATACTGACCTGGTTGTGCTGAAAGCAGTGATGCTTTCTGACTAACGTGGGATATTCTGGTACACAGATGGTTAAAAACTCTGCTCTTTAATCCAGGGGATTACCTTTCTTCAGAGCCTTCTGAGAGAAACCTCTTCAGGGCATCCTCCTGGGTTAGAATCCTCAGCAGATGGCTTGTTACTGCTGGATACAACACTTGTTTTAAAAAACCAGAGCAGTTTTCAATACTGTGAATTAGAGCCACTTGTAAAAACAGTAGGATAGACAATACCTGGTTTCTGAAGTACTCTGAAACCCAAGTGACTTGCACCTTTCTTGCCTGTTTCAGATTTGAAAGGCCAAAGGTTGCATTCCTAGTAATAATACTTTTCTGTTCACTTCAATAACAAGCTTTCCAGGTGAATTCCCATTACCACCTTGTCCTCTGCTCTTCTGCCAATGCCCACAGGTCCCATACTTTGCACTTATTTGAAAAATAAATGCCAACACCCAGTTATGCCCAACTCCAGGTACCTGCACTGTTCCAATTGGAGTGATTAAGGACTGCAGCAGTCTGGAACTTTATACCTATGCCTGTCTTTATTCTTGACAGGCAGCCTGCAGACAGACAGACAGGCATTGCCTGGATCAGGTTGAATTCATTTTTATTCAACAAATTGGCCCTGATAGATGTGGAGATTTTTATTAAGGAGAACATAGAGCTGTGATCCACAGCACTGTGCATCAGGGGCATGTTGGATTGATTTTAAAGGAAGTTTGTAATGCCTGAATAAAGCTACATACCTTTAAATGCCCCCAGAGACCGAGTTTGAAGCAGTACCTTTAGAAGAGCTAAACTAAAATGTAAAATATTAACCAGATCACTTGGGGTTTCCTCCCTCTGACTTTAGGTGAGTCCCACAGGTCCCTGGCAATGACAGTGACAGGGCTGGATGCTGTGCAGGGCTGAGTGACGTGTCCCCGGGAGGCTGCGAGGTATCCTAGAATCCCAGACTGGTGTTTATAAACATTGATCAGATCCCCTCCTGAATTACAGCTGGAAATAACTGAAGATGACCAGAATAAATCATCCAAACCCCTATTTCTTACTAAAATCCAAGTACATGAGAACCCTGTGCCAGCTCTGCCACATCAGCCCTTCCTCGCCGCATCCTCCATCCCCAACACACCTCACAGAATCATAGAATCATAGACTGGCATGGGTTGGAAGGGACCCCAAGGAGCACAGAGCTCCAACCCCCCTGCCACAGGCAGGGACACCAACCTCAGGCCTGGAGCTACACAAGGTTGCCCAGGGCCCCATCCAACCTGGCCTGGAACACCCTCAGACACGGGGCACCCACCCCCTCTCTGGGCAGCCCCTTCCAGCCCCTCACCACTCTCTCTGCAAAGAACTTCCCCCTGATATCCAATCTAAACCTTCCTTCCTTCAGCTTCACTCAATCCCCCTTGTCCTGCCAGTCTCTGCCCTTTAACAAGCTGGTTCCCCTCCTGTTCCTCTGCTCCCTTCAGGAAGCAGTGCTGGTAGGGGGGGAGCAGCTGGAGCTGCGTGGGGAGCCCGGGCAGCGGTGGGAGCAGGCCCCTGCGATTAGCTAGATTACCAGATAGACGTCAGGATCATCAGTCTTTGACCTCAGCACTGGGTGGAGGGGGCTGGGAGCCTGTGGCCAGGCTGACCCATAGCTGCAGCTGGGAACAGGCTGTCACAGAGCGTTCTGCCTGCTGCATTTCTTTCCCAAAAATACGTGTTTTGTTTTGTTGTTTGGGTTTTTTCTTCCTTTCACTCAATCAGATTGGGCCCAAATAAATTAGCTGTATTGTGTCTCACAGCACTCAGTCATTTCCTCTCAGGCAGAAACCTTACACAATCTATTTGAAAATAAAGGATTTTCCTCTCTCCACATGTTCACCTTCCAGATTTGGGGTGTATTTTGAATTCTTACACAAAGCATTAGGGTTCAGACTTTTTTATTATTCTTTAAAACAATTTATAGCTTCCTTATCAGGTAACCTTTAATAAAACTGCCAAAGAGGGAAGGTAGGTAGATGAGAATTTGCTAGTTTAGCTGCTGGTGTATTCCAGTCAAAGAAAGTGTTTGTAGTGCCCAGTCTTCAGCTTGTAAAGTTGGACTGTTAACAGCCACCTCTGAGATGAACGAGGAGGTCGTACTGTCTCTAGCCACATCCTTGCCACCTAGTCACACCTGTACAAGCATGACCATACCTATATGTTGTTTTTTTTGTGAAGCATATCAACACTGTGAGGTCACACCAAGAACCAGCCAGGGCAAGATGTGGTATCTGAGAGTGTTTCTTTCAGGTAGGCTTTTAAAAGTTGCAGTTGTTAATTTTGTTAGATAAGATAAAGGGTTAAACTGGAAAAGTCTGGTGCTTTAAATATCTTTTTTAGAGACTACATAATCTGGTGTAGGCTAGCTGTAATGACATAATCCCAAAATAGCCAATAGTCCTTTCAATGCTCATCCTTGCTGCAGTTAAGGAATGGCAAATGCTAATCTCCTCAGGATGTTAGAGGACGTAACCATATCTGTCTGTGACAAGGCACAAGGGGAGACCTCAAAATTCACATTGGAATTTTGAGCAGGAGGTGCATTCATGTCCAAGTCACATGATTTTCACTGGGATGCTCTTAGAAAGTTTGATCCACGACTTTAAATTATGAAGTAGGGGTGGAATCTCCTCCTCTGTAAGCAGGCAGGCATTCCCACTTTGATAGTGATATGCCTCTCCCTGGTCAAACTGGGTTTTGTCTAAAGAATTCTGCTTGACCTGGTGCTGGTGATAAGATGGGGGGGCTGGGCTTTTGGGGAGTGCACAGAGGTTTGGGTTTGGTTCTTAAAAACAACTGGCTGATGCAAGTGTGGGGCAAAAAGGCAGCTTCAAGGTAACAGCAACCTGTCTGTTGTCAAGTGGATTTTATAGGTATTATCACAAATAAATTATCTGAACACTGAGAAAGAAGATGATAGCTTTCTGTGTACATAGTACTTACCTATAGCTGCACACTGTACCTCAGCTGGTGATACTGGGCTTTGGGAAAGAAGAGTTGGGTATATATATAAAGCATATATATAGTATATATATAAAGTGATTCTAGGGGTGCCTGGTGCTGTGCTGAAAAGGTCCCAGTTGTCACTGATAATCCACTGAGTTTTGTAATTTCCATGTATATGAAGAGCCTTTTGTTTTCAAAGCACATCTAAACCTTATAAAAGATGAATTTGCACATGGCAGCTTGTGTTCACAAGGCTGGTGGTATTAATGAGGTCTGTGTTTCTCTTTTAAGTGGCTTTTTAATCTCTTTTTTTTGGCAGGGAGCAGTTCTCTCATTGGGTTAGCTCGAGATGGCAGACCAGAGGCAACGCTCCCTCTCTACCTCTGGAGAATCATTATACCATGTGCTGGGCTTGGACAAGAATGCCACTTCAGATGATATCAAAAAGTCATACAGGTAAAGGCACAAGTTTGATGTGTGTTGCCCAACAGCACAAATAGCTTTAATTAAGTGTTCCAACAGGTGGCATGTTTATATATAGGGTCCAGTGGGTTTTATGTAAACCTTTTGTAAGAGATCCAGGTGAAAACGTGGTTGGTTCTTGCTAAAATTGGTGTGAAAACATGCCTAGGCTGTGCATACAAGTGCTGTTAGTTTTCTACATCTCATCTCTTGGAAGTTAAATCCTCAGTATCATTCTTAAGCCTTTATCTGAAGTTGAACAGAGTTTGTAGACAGTGTGATCAGGGTTTAGTGCTTCATGTTACATAGCCTTGTGTCTGGCTTGGAGACCAGGGATGTGCAGTGCTGCCCTTCTGTTCATCATTTCCACTTCTGGCAGAGTGAGGTAGAGAGGAAAGCTGTAAATAAAGATGGAAACTCAGTATCAACAATGGCTTTTTTTTCTAAAAAATAAATTAAAAAAAAAAAATCCATTTAAGATTCCTTAGTCTATGTGGAGTTACTATTTTTACAAGAGGATTTTTTATTTTGTTTCTTGGAGTTAGACACATGAAACAGCTTCACATTGACCAAAGAAAACCAACCAAAGGAGAGACCTGTAACACCTTCCCTTTCCCCATTTCCCCAAAATCTGCTGAAATGCAATTGCTTTTTCACCTTAAGATTGATCTGTGGGCTTGTTAGACCACTTGACGAGTGGCAATATATGTAACATTACACTAGGGGTCAGTAGTAATCTTTGTAGGAGGATACTTCATTCAAAGTTGTTTCCTTTTAGTCTTTAACATATACCCAGTGTTTTCCCTTTCAAAGTTACATTTTTAGTACTGATGGCAGCTATGAGGTGAAATGTCTGAATAAACTGGGTCCACAGACTCTCCAAAATTTGCTGTGTCTTCCTCAGACCCTTAGGGGGGGGAGTTTGAATTGATAATCTTCAAGCCTTTGCAACTGGAAGATAATTTTACCTTCTTGGGAGGAACAACCCCACGAAGTTCCTAGGGGTGAAATGTCACTGCTTCTTACCTACCTGAACCTTCACCAGACCTTGTTTCCTCTGCAGCTCCTTTCCAAAAGGAGGACTGGCACCCCCTGTTTTCATTCTATTAGACCATCCTGTGCTGGCCCTTGTGGGGTTTGTGTACCTGAGGGAAATGAAAAGCATTCCTCTACTGCAGCCTGAATGGAGCTAAGCCCTTTCTGGGCTTTTATAACATCCCTCTAATTATAAATAATCTGATTATTTCAGTCTTTACAGAGGTGATGGTGTTAGTGGCAACCCTGGATGTTATTTTCCCAAGTAACATCATTTACAGCTTTAGTATTTCAAGTGCACACTCAATTTATGGGCTGAACATGGGGAGGCACTTGCAGCTCGTTCAGATGTGGCACAGATCTCTGTGTCTGTCTCAGTGTTTTCTTACTGCAGAGTTGTGGCAATGTCTGCAGGCTGCTTCTGTGTTTCTCAAATATAGAATGATAGAACCTGCTGGCTGGAAGAGCCCCTTCAGATCATGGAGTCCCACCACAGCCTCACCCTGCCCAGCCACCTCTGGACCATGTCCCCAAGCACTCCATCCACACGCCTTGGAAACCCCTCCAGGGACGGGGACTCCACCACCCCCCTGGGCAGCCTGTCCCAGGGCCTGACAGCCCTTTCAGGACAGAAACTCTTCCTGAGCTCCAACCTGCATCTCCCCTGGGAATTTCAAGCCATCCCCTCTCCTCCTGTGGCTTGGCACCCCAGAGAAGAGACCGACCCGACACCTCTGCAGCCGCCTTGCAGGGAGCTGTAGAGAGCCATGAGGGCTCCCCTCAGCCTCCTTTCCTCAAGGCTAAAAAGCCCCGGCTCCCTCAGCTGCTCCTCACAGGACTTGTGCTCCAGACCCTTCCCCAGCTCCTCTCTCTCCTCTGGACGTGCTCCAGCACCTCAACGTCCTTCCTGTAGTGAGGGGCCCAGAACTGGGCCCAGCACTGGAGGTGCAGCCTCAGCAGAGCTGAGCACAAGGGACCTGTCCCTGCCCTGCTGCTGGTCACACTGTCCTGACACAGGCCAGGATGCCCTTGGCCTCCTTGGCCAGCCGGGCACGCTGCCGGCTGGTGTCCAGCCGCTGTCAGCCAACACCCCCCGGTCCTTCTCCCCCAGGCAGCTCTCCAGCCCCTCTGCCCCAAGCCTGTAGCACTGCCCGGGGTTATTGTGACCACAGTGCAGGACCCAGCACTCAGCCTTGCTGAACCCCATAAAGCTGCCTTCTGCCCACTGATCCAGCCTGTCCAGGTCCCTCTGCAGAGCCTTCCTGCTCTCCAGCAGATCAATACTCCCACACAGTTCTGTGTTGTCTGCAAATGGGGTTTAGTGGTAACTTTCTGTAGGAGGATAAACACCTTTTTTGGTGGGGAGGAAACGTTAGCATAGAATTCTCTATAATTTTTCTACGTGGAAGCACCCTTGTTGTGTGTGTAAGGAGGTATTTCGCCATTTATTTCTCCTAATGTCTATAAATAGCCTGGGCTGTGTCAGAATGAGCAAACTTATCAGTGTTCAATCTGATTTTCTCTGCCATCTATGGGGTCTGTAACTGCTGTCATGTAGTTGTAAGAGATCTAGCCCGATTAGGGGGAGGTACGTTGTGATTTCCTGATGTCTTGAAACTCTTTCTATTCTAGCAAGCCTTGAACTGAAAAGTACTTTGTTCCTGTACAGGAATTGGTGAATTAACCACAAGTGATTGTCTGGTCTATTTTTGTGTTCAGACCCTGCAGTTTAGCTGTGGCAGCTTGCTTTTATTTAGGCTTTGGTACTCTGTCTTAGACTTGTGGTGTGTCTTTTTTTTCCTGCTAGCTTAGTCTTTGCTTTAGCAGAAGCAAAACTTACTGGTGGAAATTGCTGGAGCTGAGGGGGTAGAAAAAAAGAAAAAGAGGGCTACTTTTTCTTCAATGTCTATTTTTCTCCATTGAAATTTTTTGAGGGCCAAATCCAACAGTCTGAAGTCAGTCCTGTGAACTAAGCTGGACACCTCTGCAGCCTTTTGTTATCATCTAAGGAAGAATCATTAGGGAAGTTGAATCAGAGATGAAGGAAACCATCTGAAACTTGAAAGTCTTTCTTGAGTGACAGGCTGTGCAATAAAAGAAACCAAAACCAAACAGGAACCCAAATCCTGTTTTTTAATCTATAACGATCTCTCTCTTAGCTTTTTTATTTTTTCTTCTTTCTGCAGGAAACTTGCATTGAAATATCATCCTGATAAAAACCCTGATAATCCAGAGGCAGCAGAAAAATTTAAAGAGATCAATAATGCCCATGCCATATTAACTGATGCCACAAAGAGAAACATTTATGACAAGTATGGCTCTCTGGGTCTGTACGTGGCTGAGCAGTTTGGTGAAGAAAATGTGAACACATACTTTGTGCTATCCAGCTGGTGGGCAAAGGTAAGTAAAAGGGCCAAGGGAAGTTATTCCAGATGGGTGTTTACAACTCTTAGAGCTCCATTTGATCATTGTGTTTGGGATTTTTTTGCTTTTGGAAGTTGCTGGATTTCTGATGGCTGGTAACTCGCCTTCTCTCTGTGCTGCAGTCTCTGATTTGGAAGTATTTTTCTGTTAATCTTTCAGTGATACAAGCCTAGTGAGTAAGACACAGGTCACTAAGATAAGCTCAGAGCCTTCTAGGGGGTTTAAAAAAGATGAGGGTTTGAGGGGTATTCTCCTTGGTAATATCTGCTAAATGAATTTGCCAAAATGAATCCTGACCATAAACCTGAGCTCACACAGGACATCCTGATGAGCAGGATGCTTGCAAACTTACTCAGGGGCTGCCCCAAACCACGTCACTCTTGTCTCATTTGAGAGACTCCAGGTTATTTGGTCACTTGCCCATCCTTGTTCCTTGTGCAGCAGAAAGAGTGTCCCCACTGTACTGAAATCACACAGCGAGCTCAGGTTTCCCCACAGATGGATGCAGAAAGCTGTTTGAGAGCATTGTGTCCATCAGCAGGTGGAACAGTCATTGTATAGATGCCTTCTAGGAGTCCTCTGCCACCACCAAGGAGTTCCTGTATTTTACTGAACTCATTTCTTTTTAATTGAAGCATCACATGCTTCTGTCTTTTCAAGTAATACATTGTAAAATCACCTCACTTACTCAAAAGTACCAAAACCTGTATGCTGCATGTCATACCTTCCTCATGCTGAACTGGGCTGGGGTTTTGTGTTTCACAGTTCACATGACAGCAGTCTGCTTGCACAGAAAATAGTAAGTGAGGACGCTATGAAACCATAACTGCACCCACTGACTCAGTGACATGATGTTGTTCACAGTGCTTTGTGGCTAAAACCTTTTCCTAGTTTCACTGCCTTCCTGCATTTCTTTTCACAGGCTCCTTTGTCTCCCCATTGCCAGCATTGCCTCCATCTCCTGTTCCCCCTGCAGTGAGGGAATAGGAGCATCTCCGTGCTGGTTTCCTATCTTTACATTATTTTTTGTTCCCAAACAATTGCACAGCAACCCAGCTGAACATTTTACCTGTGCCCATTGTTGCTGTGATAAAGAACCTGGCAGAGCTGGCTAGCTTTGAGCTGTGAGTTATTTCACGTATTGGTAGCATCCAACCTCAGCTCCCCCAGCTTCATTCAGCCTGGTGAGCTTTGCAGCCATGCCTACAGCCTTGGCTAGGTCCAAGTTCCCGCTCTAAGTACATCATGACCTGTGCATCAACTAGCTAGTGTAAATCTTTTCCAGGGTTACTTATGCAAGCTACAATCTGTCCTGAACTATTGTACCTCTGGGTTTTAATACAGATAGACTTCTTCAACCTGTATCTTCTATGAGATGTAGCAGGATGGTCTGCTTAAACCTAAATTACTGGAATTCTTTGAGGAAACCCTGTTCACCTCAGTGTGACACGTTGAGAGCCACAGCCAGTTTTGCACCTATTTTTAAATCTTAGTGATGAAGTATCAAACCAGAGCTAGGAAGCTCTGTCTCTGCATCGCTGGACTCTTGGCCTCTGGTTTCCATCTCTGACTCTCACAAGCTCAGCGGTCGCGGCATGGTAGGCTCAGGTTATGAATATTTCTTTGTCTTCTGTCCTCCCCAGGCCTTGTTTGTGTTCTGTGGGCTCATCACAGGCTGCTACTGCTGTTGCTGTCTGTGCTGCTGCTGTAATTGTTGCTGTGGGAAGTGTAAACCTAAACCTCCCGAAGGCGAAGAGCAGGAATACTACGTCTCGCCAGAGGACTTGGAGGCACAGTTGCAGTCAGATGAAAGGGGTAGGTAAAAAAACACCATGAGATTTCTAGAAGGGCCTCCAGTCTCTGAGGAGCTGGTTGAGGAGCAGCACTTGCTTCCCTGAGATCAGCACGGGTCTCTGAGGGATGGTGAGGGAATACTTGTGGGTAATGTGAATGCTGGAGATAAACCTGCTGAAAACTCCCTGGATGGTCTTCACTGAACTTGGTGGGGTCAGCTTCAGAGCAGGAGGTGATGACTGTCCTTCAGCCTCCTTCCCCAGTCACTGGAAGAGCGTACCAGCTACAGGTGACTGTAGAAAAGAGCTCTCTTACCCCAAAGGATGAGGAGTCTTGAGGTAGTTTTAAGGAAAAGGGACTTCTACACTCATAGCTCTAATGTGATCTAGTGAAGGTGTCCCTGCTCACTGCAGGGGGGCTGCACTAGATGGACTAGATGACCTTTAAAGGAGTCTTCCAACCTAACACATTGTGAATCTCTGCTGATACAGTGCTGTTTCTGTAGAATTAAACAGATCTTGGAGCACAGGAAGTTCCCCACCAATATGTGGGAGAACTTTTCCCCAGGGAGGGTGAGGGAGCCCTGGGACAGGCTGCCCAGGGGGTGTGGAGTCTCCATCTCTGGAGAGATTCCAGCCCCGTCTGGACGCCGCCCTGTGCAGTATGAGCTGGGGAGCTGCTTTGGCAGGGGGTTGGACCCCAGGGGCTCTGGAGGGCCCTGCCAACCCCTGGGATTATTCAAAAGGTTGTAGAGCCATGTGGATGCTCTGATCCTGGTTTTGGTGGGCATGGCTGAAGGGGTGTGAGGATCAGCTGCTCTGCAGGAAGGAGGCAATGTGATACATGTTCCAGGTGTAGACTTGGGTCAAAGGGTGGTGTGTGCAGACTGACAACCAGTCAATCAACAGCATGCTCTTTGAGGAGTGTAAAACTGCGTTCTCAGAGTATTGCAGGGAGATGTAAGTGATGCCTGCCAAAGCATTACAGAGCTGGGTTTTGCCCCTGGGTGTGCTAAACCTTTTGTCTCCCTTTCCAGAGGCCTCAGACGCACCTATTGTGATACAGCCAGCATCCGCCACAGAGACGACCCAGCTCACAGCTGACTCTCACCCCAGCTACCACACCGATGGATTTAATTAAGTTAAGGAAACCCTATCATTAGAATGGATTAAAAAACCCCAACAACCCAACCAACCCAACAAACCATGGCCAACTCAACACTAGAATCATGAACATTAGAAGTAGAGGATGGGGAGGGGGAATAATTCTGCCACAGTAAGAAGGCAGCTTTCCAACCTGCCGAAAAGATTTTGTAATCCCTTCAGCCTTTTGTCACCTTTCAGTGTCGTATCTGGACGATACGTGAAGTGCTGTAGCATGCAGTATTTAAAGCAGTTTAGCTACGGTCTGATTTGTTTCTTTTTTCTTGATTTCTCTCTTTTTTTTTTCCTCCTTGTTCTTTCTTTTTTTTATAGCATGTATGGAGTTACGTTAAATGTCTGTGGTGTAACGTATTGAGTTGTCACAATATAAGTGTGATGGAGACATTCTGCATTTTAAGCAGTGGTACTGGCCTAAAAAAAAAAAAGAGATATTTTAAAAGTTTCACAGAAGCCACCATTCTGCACAGCTGAGCTGTAGAGGACCTTGAAAAGTTCACCATTTTCATTTGAGTGCAACAAACCCAATTCCTTTCTTCCTCCTTCTCTTCCTGCGTTGGGGTCTAAGCAAGTTTACAAAACCAAGAACCAAAAAAATGCCAGTCACACAGAGCTGGAATCCTCTCTGATGCTGGTTCTCAGCTTAAATAAATCCACCTTGGAAAATAAAAAGGGAGAGGTTCCAGTCTTTGTATGGTATCAATGAACAGCTCTTTGCCTGTGAGGTGATCTTCAGTGATGGTGTAACTGTGGCCAGGGCTTATTTGGTGGTGGTGGTGGTGGTATTTTAACATCAAGCACAAGTTTGGTTTGGTTTGAGTTCAGTTGTTTTCCTGAAATGCTGGAGACCAAATAGTGCAGCTTTTTTTGAATGCATGAGAATGTTAAAGTGAAACCAGTCGCTGGGTTTTCACTGAGCAAATGAGTAAAATGCAGCTGGGCAACAGCATAAATGTGTTTAAAAAAAGATGGGTTTTTACAAATCTCTTCTCACCCTTTGGGATTCTGATAGACAAATGGGGTATTTAAGTGTCAAAATTTTTTTAAAGCTTTTATAGTACACCAGCCCTTTGATTTTCTCATGAATACCTTTGTGGAATACTTCAGTGGATTTATTTTTTTTTTTTAAGAACAAAACACCTTTCTTTTGTGTTTATATTGTATAATTTGCACATTGTCCTGCAGTTAGGTTTGTTTACACCTCTATTTTTCTTTTCCTCAGAACAGTTATGGGGAAACCATCAGAAGGTTTCTTGTGCTCTTTTGAAACCAAGTCATGTTTGAGCATTGCTCTGGAACCTGTGATCTATTGAGATCTAACTGCTTAAAAAGCATTTTTTTTGGGGGGGGGCAGCAGCTGAATTGCTGGTGTGTTTTGTTGTATCCTTGCTTAAGGTGTTAAGAGTCAGGATCTAGAGCAGCTCCCAGAGAACACTTGGCACTTTTAACAGTTAATTGCCGCCTGTTTAATTTCGATAGGTGTGGTTTTATATCCCAGTGTCTCTACTGTCCTTTGTGTATCCCCCAATCTCCTGTGTTCATTTATCACCTCTTTCTGTTGGGGCTGTCTGCAGCCTTCCTCACTGTGTTTTCCTTGAAGGTCTGTCCTGCTGCTCTTGCACAAACTCCAGGCGTTAAGTTCCAGCGGGGTGAAGCGCTGTCGGGCTGTAAGAAGGAGGGCTCTGCTGCCAGAGAACACTTCTGAATGTATTTTCACACTATCTTTGCATGAGCTGGAAACGATGGAGCACATGAAATCAGATGTGAAACAGTCTTAAACATCCTGAGTAGAAGAAAATGCTGAGTGAGGGGTGTTTGCACGCTCAGGCTTTCCTGTAGCTGTTGGGACAAGCACGTCTGCCTGCATGTGAGCTTGTTGCAAATAAGCATGCTTTTGATACCACATCAGGTCCTGAAGATTCAGAAAGGAATGTTGTTTTGACTTAACTGGCTGGATTTCAGTAGCACACTCATCAGGGCCTTTCCTCCTCATTGATAGTCCCTTTAGACCTGAACCTTGGTGGTTTACTGGAAGATGCTTTTAACTTTTCCAGTGGGGAAAACTCGCTTGGGTGGCTTTGAGGACAGTCATGTATGATCTGCTTTGAGGTCCTTACTTAATTCCTCAAGTCTTTGTTTGACCCCTTGGAACAAAAAGCAATTTTTAGGCTTAACCCAAAAAAAAAGCCACACTAGCTGCCCTTCTAGATCTTTCCTGAAGCCTGGTGATGGTGAATTGCACGCTGAATACCTGCAGGCTTTATCCCCTGAAAACTCCCTGGTTGAAATTACCCTTATCTGTGTAAATTATCTTCTTGGTTTTAAAAGAAAATAAATAAAGTGTTAGGGGGTGGGTTTTGGCTTTGGTCAGAGTGACTCTGCTGAGTGAAGGTGAGGCTGTTCCCTTTGTACCAGAGCTTTTCCTGCTCCCTGTCCCCCTATTCACCCGGGTTGTTGCGGTTGTTGCTCCACAGCGGAACAGCTGTGACCCCCGATGCTGGGGGGAATTTGATGTGAATTTGGAATAATACTCTCTATTTCTTAACCCCTCTGGGCTATTCCCACTGAACCAGAAAGGCTGGTGGGTGGTTGTGGCTCCAGGGAGGTGTATAATGCTCCTGGGGGCAGCAGCTGGGGGTCGGAGGCGATTCCGTTACCCGTGTTTCGTGCTGCTGGGGAAGAGGCAACATCCCGGGTGAATCTGTTGGCTTGGTGCTTTGCTTCGCAAGGCACAGGTTGGAGAGAGACTGCTTTCCTCTCAGATGGGTCTGTGGGTGTTGTGTGGATAGTAAATTAGTCTCTGTGCTGTTACATGCCAGATGCTCTGAGGGAAACCCCTCTGGGAGCCCGGTTACGGGGAATGATGGAACACCACGTTTTTAGCTGAGTAGTCCTGGGCTTTGAAGCTTGGTTTAGGCTTGCCTGTGTTGCTCTACAACCTCTGAATTCAGGATTATCATGTTTTAATTTAGTTCTTCTTGAACTGCAGAAGAAAGCTATTTAAACATTGCTGCTTTGAAACAAAACGTGTCTCATGGGGAGCTACGTCAGGGAATGCCTGCTCCTGGTGGTATGCAGGGGGGATCCCGGGCTCCAGCACCAGTTGCACTTAATCATGGCCGAGTCAAATCCCAGTGAATGCAAAGTTAGACTGGAAATAATGGTTAAAAGTCTGGTGCAGGTCAGTTCTGAGCTGGGGTGTCCCTAACACGGCGTTGCTGGTGCCACAGCCTGGCTGCTGTGCAGCATGTTTCCTTCCAGAGCCCAGCCCCAGCACTCTGGATCTCAGTTCAGCGTGTCGCCAGAGTCACAACTTGAGCTTTGAGTTTTACTTTGTTGTTGTTGTTTCTTAAAAGTTGTGTCGTTGTTTTTTATGAGTTGCCTGAAGCTGCTGTGTCAGTAGATCGCCCATCTCCATCTAGCTCATGGAACCTCTTCAGCACCAGTTTTCTGAGCACTTATAACTCCTCCTGACGAGGAGAACTACTGGGGAGAACCTGATCTGGAGACCTTCTGCTGGCTGGTGTTCAGGATCACTGGCTTTATTCCTGAGTTGTTGTGTCGTGTGGAGAGCCATCCATAGCTTAGGGCGAGCAGGGAAAAGCTCCTGCCTCGCTGCAGAGGGCACCATCCCTCCTGCCTGTGGCAGAGCTGCTGGAGAAGGAGGTGGTGCTGGACCGGTGGTGCCCTGTCCTCCCTGGGGATGGAGAGATCCCCAGCGCACTGTAGTACAACCAGTTGTATGCTTCACTTGAGGTGAACAAAGGGGCATTGCGCCTGTTAAATGCCAGTTTCATTGTGTTAGTGATGTCTGTAGGGACTTCTTAACTATTTATCTGTACATAAACCCATGTAACCCTCCGTGGCGTCCCACCAGGTGGAGATTCCTGCCGATTCCACGCAGTGATGGTTTAGAGCCATGTTACCTTTTCAGTCTTCTTTTTAGATTGGTAATGTTTTTAAACTGCTTTAGATATTAGTGCTCATAGTGTTCTTAAAACAACGTGATGCTCTTGGAGGTTTGGGTGAGCGCAGCCTGAACAGGAACACCTGCTGTGGGGGACAGTGGAGAAATGCCAAGTCCTGTGGCAGTCAGGGCAGCACAGTTTTCCAAACCCTTCCTGTCACCCTATAAACACTACAGGGGTAACCGGGGGGGAGGGGGGGGCCTGCCTGGAAAGATGTTCCTGTCCCATCTCTAACGCAGTTGTGTGGTGCAGAGGGATGCCAGCACGTGCTTCTGGGGGGATTGTATCAGAGTGTGCTCCTTGAGAGCTTATTCTTTGGTGCCCTTCAGAGCTCTTGATGTTTCCAGGTAATTCAGGGGACGTGTTTGTGCTGCAGGCTTGTCCTACCCCTTGCAAGTGGATATTGGTGGTGTGTTTAACAGGAGATTCTTGGTCAGGGAGACTTCTGCAGCCCCCACCTCATGTCAGCAATGCTGGACTCTGTTTAAATATGCATTAATCTTAGAGCACTGAAGTGTACCCCCCCCAGTGCCAGTGTGTCTAGTGTAAGGCCGGTATAAACACGCTTCATCATTCGATGCCGCTTCTCTGTATGATCGTGGAGGTCATCTAGTTTGTAGTGTCTCATTCCACCCAACAACTGCTTAAAATACCTTGGAAGACATGTAACTGAGAGCTAAGGAGGTGGCAGAAGATTTGTCAGTGTTAAAAGCCTTGCAAGAACCGTGGTCTGCTCCACGTCCTGCGTTGGGAGGCTTGACATGCTGCCTGGGACTTGGCAAGGCTGAAATTCCCATTCCCTTCCTGGAAGACGCTTTCTTCACAAGAAGAACCCATGTGAGGGAAGCTGCCTGACCATTGCACAAGCCAGATGCCATAAATCTGGAAGACAAACCTTTGTCTGGAAGTCAAATGCCAACGTTACGTGCACAGTTCATTTTGTTGCTAAAAGGCTAGATGCTGGGAATTTCTGGTGGTGTTATATATATATATGTATATGTATAGAGGAAGCTCTTATATAAAATGGCCATTCATTCTCCAGTGCTGTTGTCTTCTCTGCTCCCTTGCCTGCACAGCCAGCCACGTGCGTGCACCTTGCAGTCTGTGAGCGGTTCCTTGTCACACCTTCCCCTAAATTTAACCAACTGCTTGAATTCTGGGGAGCTGCCCCTTGCCCACAGAGCTCTGCCTGCTCCAGCTTCCCTTCAGAGGAGGGGAGGGAAGGGAAGCCCAGCATTGCCAGGGGTTGTCTCTTGGACTGGGGGTGGTAGGTGGGGTGTTTTTAGAGGCGGCGGATGCGCTTGTCACTGGAGGTGTGGCAGGACACGTTGATTTTGGGGTCTTCCCTTTCACCAGGTCGTGCTCCCCAGAGCAGGACTCAGTGAGCTCACAGAGCAAGGTCCAAACCCACGCTGTAGGCTTCGGGTTGCAACATCATGTGTGTGTACGTATGTATATATGCACATATGTATATATTTATACTACAGGTGTGCGCCTAGAACTCGCTGCTGGTTTTTTCTTTGGTGGTAAAAACGTGAAATTTGGCTCCAAGTACTTCTGTGACCTCTCAGCCAGACACGTGGAAGGGGTGATGAGGTTTGTGTGACTGGAGTTGTGCTTTCTCCTTTCAGCTGCAGGAAAATAAACCCCAAACGAGATCTGTCGGGTGAAATGAGGGGTGAAGGAAGCTGGGGAAGGATCCTGGTGTGTCAGTAAATGGGTGGTCCAAGTGGGAGAGCTGTGCTGTTGGAAAAGGAAAAGCAATCTTCTGCTCCCAAGGTTTTCCCTCCTTCCTCAGGTGAACTTACCCTTGGACAGCGTGGCATGTCCTCACAGCCTGGGCCGGTTCGGGTCCCTGGGGACGTGGGGTTGGTGCCAGTCACAGAACTGAAGGGAGGTGCTGGCCAGTGTGAAGGCTCAGTGGCTGTGACCAGCCAACACCTGAGTGCCACCAGCTCGTTTCTGGTCCTGCCAGGCAGAGCCCACAGCCAGCTCTCCACAGCCTTTTCATTCCAGGGGCTGCTGCCTGGCACACCAAGCCCCAGGGGGGTTCTGCTGCACAGCAGAAGTGGGGGGAATATTGGGGGGGTGGGGTGGGGTGTTCCTTTATCACTTCCATTTGAAGTTCTGGTTGTGTCCATCATGGTGGGTGAGCTCTGAGGTGTGCCAAGCTCCAAACACTCCATGTTTCCTCTCCTGGATGCGTGCTGCCTGAGCCTGTCCTTCCCCTTCCTTCCCCCATCCCCACCTTCGCCTGCCTTCTTGGGGCTGGGTGTGGATGGTTTGGTTTGTGTTCCCCCAGGCATCCAAGGAGGTTTATGTTCATTTTGCATGTGAGCAAGGCCCTGAACTAAGTAATTCATCACAGGATTTGGTGGTGTCAGCCTCTTGAAGGCAGCCTGAGGGAGCTCAGGACACCAGGAGAGGGGGTGTTCTGCGTTTGCACTGTCCTGCAACTCGGGCAGGGTGGGGGGAGCCCAGCTTTTAAAAAACAAGGATTAAAAAAAAAAACAACCCCAAAAGCCCCACAATCGAAGTATAAATGCATCTGGAAAGCAATTATAATATAGACATATATATATTTTGTTATGTTACTAAAGGACCATACTTTGACCTGTCTGTAAGTAGATGTGGCTGTCTGAACTCTGTGGATTGTAACACTCGATACTACTGAGCTCCTGTACATACACACAGTTAGGGCAGAAGGAGTTATTTTATGTTTTAGCATGGTAATTTGTGTATTGTATGTCTGAATATAAACTAAAATAAAGATTGCTAAGTTATCTGAAACCACTGTTGTAAAATAAATGTTTTCAATGCAGCAACGTGCGTCGGCTTCTTCTTTCCTCACCTGTGGGTCTCCTCACAGGAGGAAGGGGCTGCACAGCCCGAGGGACCTGGAGGAGCTGGGTCGTGGTGGTGGCTTTGGGTGGGATGTGGCTTTTGTTGGGGTTTTTTATTTATTCTTTTTGCCTGTTGAAGGCTTTATTTGCAGCAATATTTAAGATTATTCGGTAACTGTGTGGCCGAAGCTCCTGGAAACCAGTTTGAAAATTCAGGAAACGTGTGGAACCAGGAGTTGGGAGTTGATGATGCTTATGGGTCCCTTGCAACCCAGGGGACTCAGTGTCAGGGGATAGGGGAGGCCTCCTGCCCTCCCCTGGATGGGCACACTGCAGTGCCCAGCAGCTCCTTGGCTCTGCCCAGGAGATGGGAAGCTCTGCCCCCTCTTGCACCCACCGTTTCCATCATCTTTTGAGCATTAAAAGCCACCCCCCTTTGTATGATGCCAGCAGCAGGTATTGGGGTGTAAATTAGGGGTGCCAGGCAGTGTGGGAGGTGAAGGGTGCTGGGGAAGGGGCCAGCAGCTCCTGCCTCCCTGGAGGTCTGTGTCTGCACTAGAAATGCCCTTTCCTGGAGGTCAGAGACTGGGCTCTGCTCCTGGTGAAGAGACAGAAGCCAAAGTGAGCAGAAGACGTGTCAAACCTGAGACCTTTCACAGCCACGAAGGGGACTGGGCAGCGTGAACCTGAGTCCTGCACCTGACAGGAGGTGGCACCAGCGGCTCCTCTTGCCCCTTCAGCTTCCCTGGATCCGTCCTTTCCCAGAGGTTAACTCCACGTTTGCTGGGAGCCCGATGGAAGGAGGTAAGCACCAAATCAGGCTGCTTCAACTCCCTGGGTGCTCCCTGGGGGGATTCACCTGCTCCCAGTCCTGCTCTGGCCCCTGCGGGATGCTTCCCTGGGGCGGGTGGTCCCACTGGCAGCCAGAGGTGGGAGATGGCTGGGCTGAGTAGGGCCTATTTCGGCTGTGATTTGCTGGGAAAGGCCCCCAGGGTCGGGCACATTCTGGCTGCACTGCCCAGGGGTGCTGAGGGATGGAGCGTGGTGGGTCTGGCTGTTGAGCCAAGGCAACGTTCCATTGAGACTTCTGCTGGGGTGTTTTATTGACTGTTTCCCCCTCATAACAAATTCACCTCCTTTCTGTGTCATCTTGGGGGTTGTATCATGGGCTACTTGGGTATGTCAATCTAATCTCCACCCCAGCACAGTTCCACCTTGCCCCAGTGATGCAGCACAGCCCCACGCCGGCAGCACAGGCAGTGTGTGGGAGGGGGGTTGGGGCCATGGGGGGGCTGTGCCCCAGTGCAGGACACAGCGTGAGGAGGGAGGGGGCCAGGGATGGGGGGGGGGAGGCTGTGATGCTCTTGCTGCTGATGCTCTTCCACAGGCCTGAGTCTCCCTGAGCTCAGGCTTCCTTAAACCCTGTCCCAAGCTGCCAGCGGTGACACTGACCTGCTGTGAGGCTGGGAAGCGGCTGTCGGAGCCGTTCCCAGTGGTGCTGGAGGAGGAAAAGCCTGATCTGGGCCTTGGGAGCAGCTCCCAGCCTGGGGCTCAGAGCAAACCCTTTCTAAGAGCTGTGTCTGCCCCAGGGAAGCTCCATGGCTGCTCCAACTGGAGCTTGCTGGCATCCACAGATGGTGGGGACCCACCAAGCCCCCGTCCCTGGTGCAGTGTCCCAGAGAGAGACGTTCCCTTCAGCCCCCGGGGAGCTGCTTGATGCCTGGTGGCACCTGGGGACAGGGTGGTGCTGGGGACCCCAGGGAGGCAGCCCCAGCCTCTGGCAAGGCTTGGGGTGGGTGGCAGTGCCAGGGCTGCCGTGGCCGTGGGCTCCCATTGCACCAGGGTTGGGGGGGGTTGGGTTGCTCATCCTGCTTGGATGCTGGCATCCTTCCCTTCAGTGAGGCAGCAAGGGGGAAGGTGGGACCCCTCCTTGCAGGAGAATGGGTCCAAACACCCAGCTGTCCACTGCTTGTGCCCCAGGCCACCCCCTGAGTGCTCCTCCTGCCTTAGGCTGCTGCCATCACCCTGTGAGCAGCAGAAATCCTCCTCCTCTTCCTTCCCCTTGGTCTGGGGGCCTCAGCTCAGCTGCTCCCAGACTCCCCCTCCCACCCCAGCTTTCCAGAGAGGGCTAAAAGTGCTTCTGAGCTGCTCCAGCTGCCTCAGCCTGTGTGTAATTGGCTCTGGTTTATCAAACTGTTCCTCCCTTTCCATGTGGTAATTACAGCTTTTATGGGTTCCCTACCTTCTGTTAAGGGAGGAAAATGAACCTTCAGGGAAAAACCCACCCAGCCCACAGAGCAATCGTGGTGCAAGGAGCAGCCCCAGGAGCAGCTTTGTCCACCAGCTCTGGAGCAGATGGAACTTGGTTTGACAGCTGCTCCCCAGGACCAGAGCTACTGCTAGGACAGCCCTGGAAGGAGGATGAGGAGGATGAAGGACTTTCAGGTCCCTGTGGGATGCTGGTGTCTGGCTGCACAGGTGAAGGTGCTGGGCTCATGGGTGATGCTGATCCCTCACAGGCTGCTGCTGAGCTGTGGTGGGGCATCACCACGCAGGTCACATCCCAGTCGACTCGAAACCCTCTTGCAGGACTGACCACAAACTCTGCTGCAGCAGGTGCTGCCCCATCCCCAGGCCCCAGTTTGTGCAGCCTCACTTCTCCTTGTGCCCCCAGATGGCTTTTCACACGCGTGTGTGAGCGTGTCCATGGGCACACATGTGTCCCATGCTCCAGAGGCTTCATTCCTCGGGCAGGAGAGCTGCAAACCTCACCACCCAGAGCGGTTTAGGCTGGTGCTTTTCACCCAGGGATGCATTTAGGATTGCTCTGCAGTTTTAGGGGGACACATTTCTGGGTCTGTGGGTGGTGGTGGGGACAGAGCAGCTCTGAGAGAGGAAAGGATGCTCAGCACCTGCAGTTACTGCAGCGTCGGTGTGTCACAGCATTCCCAAAGCACTCCCAAAGCCTGTGTGTGTGAAGGGGCTGGATCAGAGGGCTCAAAATCAAGGGTCCCTCTCCCAAGGGCCGAGGAAAGAGGGCTGGGGGGCATGTTAAGCACAGGAGCACGGCAGCGGGGCAGGTGAGAGGGCAACTTTAATGCACAACAGCGAGAGCAACACGCGGGACACAGCGACAGGGACCCAGCGGGCAAGGAGGGGGGTTCCCTGGGCACAGCTCCAGCCCTGGCTGGGCAGCAGCATTCCCCCTCCCCCCCTTCTTCGCTCTGCCATGGCTGCTCGCTAAAGGGGTTGGTCTCCTTCCTTATCCCCCCCAGCCCATCCTCATTTCCCTATACTCTGGAGCAGGAGCTTGTTGCTGAGCGCCTTCTGGGCCAGTCTCTCCTCCCGGGACATCTCCAGGAACTCCCGCAGGAGGTGGAAGGTGAGATCCAGGGAGTTGGGTTTGCCGTCTCGCCTCTTGCCGGCTTGCAGCCCCCGGGGGGGCCGGGGGGCCGGGGTGGGCTCCGCCCCGCGGGGCTGGCAGTGTCTTTGAGGCAGGGGACCCGCGTCGGGGACTGGGGGTCGAGGGGCTGCCGGCCAGGACTCCCAGGTGGGTTGGGGGGCCAGGGTCAGCCTTCGGGATGGGCCCCGGGGCCACTGCAGGGGCGAGCAGGTCTCCGAGGGCAGGAAGAGCAGGACGAGGACGGAGGCAGCTGAAATCATCCTGACCCGCATCGCAGCCGCTCCGGGGCCAGATGCCTGCAAGAACCCCCCACCCCCACCCCGGACCCCCACATCCCCCCCCCGCTGCGGTCAGGGGGGGCACTCCAGGGACTTCACACGGTGGGGGACCCCTGCCCCAGGGATGAGACCCTCCCTGGGGATAGAGCCCCCCCCCACCCCCGGCACAGAATCCCCAGGGATGGGACCCCTCACCCCCGCAGATGGGACCCCCATTCCCCTGTCCCGGGGACGGGACACCCCCCTCCCCCCCCACCCCGTGGGATGGCGCAGCCCTGCTCCCGGGATGGGACACCCTTGGCCGATGAGACGGGACCCCCCCCGGGCTCTGGGACTCCCTCCCAGGATGTGGGACCCTCCTCCTCCAAACACAAGACCCCGCCGGGGTTGGGACCCCTCCTTGCCCTCGGCCATGGGATACCCCTCCCCACCCCCCCCACCGCGCGCACGGGACCCCCAAGACCAGACGCCACCCCGGGTTTGGGACCCCCCCCCCTCCCTGTGCCAGGACCTCGCGTTGAGGGGGGGGGGCTGGGAGGAGATGGGGGGTGCGGGGTGGGGGGGGAGTGTGTGTGCCCCGGTTCCCCGGCCCCGCTCACCGCTCGCCGCTCCGCCCGGCAGGACGCACCGCACCGCCCCGCACCGCCCCGCACCGCGCTATATAGGGGCGGCGGCGCCCACGTGACCGCGCTATAGCCGGGCGGGGGCTCCCACCCCCCCAAACCCACCCCCAAACCCCCCCATCCCCAAAGTGACGCGGGAGCGGGGCCGGGAGCTGGGAACTGTCCGCGGTGCTGAACGGCCGCGGCGGGAGCCGGGGGGGGGACAGGGGAGCCGGGGGGGGGACAGGGGAGCTGGGGGGGAACAGGGGAGCCGGAGGGGGACAGGGGAGCCGGGGGGGGACAGGGGAGCTGGAGGGGGGTACAGGGGAGCCGGGGGGGTACAGGGGAGCCGGGGGGGGACAGGGGAGCTGGGGGAGTACAGGGGAGCCGGGGGGGGACAGGGGAGCCGGGGGGGTACAGGGGAGCCGGAGGGGGGTACAGGGGAGACTGAGGGGGGGGGGGTAGAGGGGAGCTGAGGGGGGACAGGGGAGCCGGGGGGGTAGAGGGGAGCCGGGGGGGGGGGTACAGGGGAGCCGGAGGGGGGTAGAGGGGAGCCGGGGGGGGGTACAGGGGAGCCGGGGGGGGTACAGGGGAGCCGGGGGGGGGTACAGGGGAGCCGGGGGGGGGTACAGGGGAGCGGGGGGGGTACAGGAGAGACGGTGGCGGGGGGGTACAGGGGAGCCGGGGAGGGTTGTACAGGGGAGCCGGAGGGGGGGGGGTACAGGGGAGCCGGGGGGGTACAGGGGAGCCGGGGGCGGGGCAGTACAGGGGAGCCGGAGGGGGGGAAGGAGAGTTTGGGGTAACGTGAGGGTGTAAGTCTGGGGAGGCCCTTGGGGGAAGCGGGGGAGCGAGTCTGGGGGTCCGCGAGGGAGAGGGACTGAGAGGCTGGGGGTACGCGGGGGTGTGGGGATGTTGGGGGGGCTGTGGTGTGCGCGGGGGGGGGGTGTGTAAGGGGGCACAAGGGGTTTGGGGGGGGTGTGCCCCAGGGTGGGGTGCTGGGGGGATGAGAGCGAGCCGGGATGTGGGGGGGGGGGGGGGTGTGTGTGTGCATGAAGGACCCTCCGTGCGTGATGGGGGGGCCTGGGGGTGCAGCAGCACCAGCTGGCTGAGCCCCCCCACTCCTGCTCCCACCTGGGGAGCGGGTTTCCAGGCGCTCAGACCCCCAACCCACGCTGGTTCCCCGAAGCCCCCCCGGAGCATCGTGCCCCCCGGGGGAGGGGCACGCCGGGGCGCGGAGGCGGGTGCGGGCTCAGCCCCAGCTCCCCACAGCCCCGCTTCCCAGGGGAAGCTTCCCCGGCAGCCCCGGCGGCTCCTCGGGAAGCTGCCGGGCGGAGGCAGCCCTGGCACCCTCCCGGCCCCTCCGAGGGACTCATCTCCTGGTGTCAGGCAGGAAAACTTCCCTTCAGAAGTGCAAACGCGCTTCCGGAGCCCGATTTCCCTGGGTGCAGAGTCTGAAAGGCACTTCCCAGCCCTGGCCTGATGGGATGCACCCCTCCTGGCACGACCTGGGATCAGGGGGGGGATCCATCCCTGGGGTCCATTCGCCTTTATCCTCCCTCTCTCCCTCCCCACTGGAGTTTCCACCACTCAGCACTCAGAGCTCAGCAGTCCCTTCATCTCACTACAGTGCTGCTGCCTCTGAAATGACAATTCCCTCATGAGGAACAAACATTGCAAGAGAAGGGGGGGGGAAAACCCCCCAAACCAACCCACATGAGGTGGAATTTGAATAAACAGCACCCCCCCTCACCCCCCCCACCCCCCCCCCCATCTCCTTCAGGTCAGGAGCCACCCAAAACCCGAGGGCTCTGCTGCTTTCTGGAGGGGATCTGGGAAGGGCTGTGGGGGGTTGTGGGAGCTGAGGGGCTCCCCCTGTGCCCCTCCGGCTGCAAAATAACTCCTGGCAGGAGTAAAGTGGCCGTGGGGTGGGAGGGAGGGAGGGAAGGAGGGGGGAGCATCCGCTTGCTCTGTGCGTGGTGCATTGTGTCAGTCCTTTTCTCCACTGAATCATCAAGAACCGCTGCCATTTCCAGCGCTCCACCTGCGCCTGCTCTGCCCTCGGCCCCCCAAAGCCTGACCCCCCCCCCTGTGCTGGGTACCCAGCCTGTCCCCACTGTGCTGGCAGGGGCTGCTGGCCTGCCTGCAGCTCCCAAGGCCCCCCCACTCTGAGACCTGGGGGTGCTGAGGGTGAATGTGACCCCCAGATCCCAGGAGGAGAAGGCAGTGGCTCCACCAGGACTGGAGTCCTGGGCAGGGACTGCTGCCATGGTCTGATGTTGGAGACAGGACTTGGTGGGTGCTGGTGCTCTCCTGCTTGCCCTGCTATGCCTCCCTCCAGCATGTCCTGCTGCCCCCCCTGCCTGCCCGGCCCCTCCCTGCTGGGGGGGCAGCATTGGTGCCACACAGCCAAGCAACTCTGGGGTGTATTTTTGCACAGGCCAAGCAGGGGGACAGGCGACCCCAGGCGATGCCTTGGGGCTCCAGGAGCTGAGAGAGTCAGGCACACACAGCCAGGGACCCCTCACTGCAGCCCCTGTCTTGGGGCTGGGTGTCCCAGCAGAAACGATTCAAGACGCTGCCCTGCACGTAGGGCTGGGGGTCTCCCCACAAAGCTCCTTTGGCCCCATCTCCTGGGGCTCAGGAGGAGCTAGCAGCTCCAGGCAGGGACCCTGCTCCTGCGCTGACACCCTCAGGTCCTGGAGCAGGTGCAGAGACACAGCTCTGTTCATCCCTCACCCACCCTGGCCAGCGCTGGGGCTGGTAACGCTTCAGACCCATTTGCTTTCGGATTAGTCATTTAATTGTAGGCAGGACAGCGGCTCGGGTGAGGGTACCTTGTGCTTGTGTTTTATTCAGGAAGCTCAACTTGGCAAATGAAAAAGAAAACATGACTTTATTTCTCTCCCCCCCCCCTCCCCTCCCTTCATAAACTACTGACACGTTCAGCGCTGAAGGGCCCCGTGTGCTGCCTGGGGATTCATTATCGTCACTTTCAGGGATGTCACTGTCTCTTCCTCTAGTCAGGGGTGTGAGGAGCGACGTGTTAATGATGCTTTCAGGGATGCCAAATTCACCCCTCGGCTGCGCTCACTGGCTCGCAGAGGTAGGGCTCCGGCGGCCTCGCAGCTGGTGGGAGTCAGAGAGGCTCCTAATTAGGCGCTTTTAGCACTCAGAGCCTTCTGTCTCGTGAACAGCACGTCGCACGCAGCGCCCGCTGCTTCGCCGGCCGTGAAAGCTCCAGCACTAACGTGTGGCCCAGCTTCCAGCAGCTTCTCCTAAGGAGCGGGTGGGATTTATGGATCATGGTCCTCCCTTCACTCCTTGGGGGCTGGAGCCCACCCCAGCCCTTCCCCGCTGCCGCAAACACCCGCGCCAGCGTTCACACGTGTGTTGCTGAGAGGCTGCAGCAAACTCCAGGGCCTCTCTGCTCCCCACTGCGTATCCCCTGCGTGTGAGGGGGGGATTGTGGTGCTGGTGGGGGGCTGGCGCTGCCCGTCCCGCTCTGGAGAAGGCATCTCATGGGCTGACGAACCTGAGATTGACCCTTATGTTTCACCATTCTCAGGTTAGACAGTCCTCGAGGTGCCTCTCGCTTGGGCAGCCGCCGAGCCCCGTGCCATGCGCCCCGTGCCATGCGCCCTGTGCCATGTGCCTCGTGCCATGCGCCCCGTGCCATGCGCCCCGTGCCATGCACCCCACGCCCCGTGCCCCATGGGGAATTTTTGGAGAGAAGGTGCTGGTGGGAGGCTGCGTTCCTCTGGGGCTGCCTTGATGCACAGGGCCGAGGCTGCTGCGGGGCAGGGGATAAGGGGATGTCTGGCAGGGCTGACCTCCTGCCCGCACACTGCCTGCGCTGGGCCGGCACCTCGGCCTCCATGCTTTCCCCTTCGTTTTTGTTCCCACCGTTGCACAAGGCCAGGGTGGCTCCCGGCAGCACCCAGGGCTGTTCCTGGGCTTGGCACCCCTGGAGCAGGGGCTGAGGGGCAGGGTGAGGGCTGTGTCCCTGGGCTGGGGATGTGCCTGGGGGTTTCACAGCCAGTGATGTGTGTTTGGTCTGTGCGACCGGGTGGCACTGGGAGCCTGGATTGATGGTGGAGATGCCACCTTAATGCCCCCCAGCCACCCGGCCCTGCTCAGAGTCTCCTGACAGAAACTCCTGCCCAAGCCCAGCTGCTGCAGCACACGGGCATCTCCTTCTGACTGGGAACTGGCAGTGGCCCTCTGGGTTTCGCAGTGGCAGAGTGCGGGCAGGAGGAGGCCTCGTGCCAGGCGAACAGGGCCTGTCCCTCTCCAGCCACCCAGGCGGATGGTGCCCAGGGCCGCAGGGCGTGTGAGCAGCATCAGCCTGGCACCCAGAGACAGCCTGTCTGCCATCCAGGCTTATGCAAAGGCCTGGCAAGGCTGCGAGCAGAGACGTCACAGCCACCAGACCATGGCAGAGGCTGTGACCCCCACAGCAGTGGGGCTCTCCCTGCCCCACACTGCTCCCCAGCAGCCTGGGCTGTGTGTGGTCCCACATTCAGCAGTGGAGGAAAGCTTCGCCCTGTCCCTGGGTGGGAGTATGGTCACCACATGGATGGTTACCATCGCTCATTGAGATTCCAGCCCTGCTTCTCTTCTGCCTTCATTTTTTGGTTTTTTTTTTAGAAGAAAGGAGGTGGATGCCCAGGGTGCTGCAGCCTCTTGGGAAGCACAGGATGGAAGGGTTCACCCTGTGCCCAACAGCCATCCGCTGCGTTGCCACACGTGTAAGGAGCTACGGATGGTCTCAGAGAGGCAGCACGTGTTGCAGCCTGGCTCCCCTGGAGCAGAGGGCTGCATCTGGCTGCGTGGTGCCAGGGCACCAGGCTCCACGTGCCTGGAGGGGCTGAGTCACCCTGTGCTGCTGTTAAATGGGGGTGCTGGGGCTTGGGGCTGCAGTATGGGAGCGTGCAGAGAGAGCCATGCAGGGGACCAAAGGGCACCAAAGGACCCTCAGGAGGGGTCTGCGTTTGAGTGGGCTGCAGGGTTAACTCTGCCTTAACCCTCTTTGAGAGCAGCCCGTTCCTGGAAACGCTGCTAACGGAGCTTCTGCTTGCACCCCAGGAAATCCTCCAGCACCTCCATACCTTCAGGCTCTCATCACGCCTCATGACTTAACGACTCCTTGGGCCCTCAGCGGCCCAGGCAGGGCAGAGCAGATCCCCATCCCAGGCTTGCAGATGGCAGCGGCCATGAGCAGCAGAGCCTGTTTCTGTGGGGGCTGCCCTGGATTTTGAAATTCAGGAACATGAAAACCTTCTGCCCGTCTCTGCAGGTAACCAGGGAGGGGGAGGTGAGGGGGGAGGTTTCCTGATTCGGCTTCCTAATGCCATGGGAATCGCTTCTCTGGGGAAAGGGATCCCTGGCTGCTGTTTTGGGCAGCCTCACGGCAGTGATTTGCCATACTTGTGGAAAAATGAGTGTTAGAAGCCCGTGGATTAAATTGAGTGAGCTAACTACAGCATCCAAGGGAAGGGCTTGTCAAATTTGGCACCGAGGAGCTCTGCACAAGAGGCGAGCTGGCCTAGGAGAGCTGTGGGAAAGAGGCACGGAGGGATCCCAGCTCCATCATCGGGCCCTGTCTTGATTTCTGGCTTTGGTCGGGGCCTCACACGCTGTGAGGACTGAGCCAGAGGCACCCCCATGTACCTACCCCCCTCCACCCACAGCCCAGACAGCTTATTTCAATGGGGTGACTCTGGATTTGCCCAGGAGTGAAGGAAAACTGGTGTTTGAGGCAGGAGCTGTGGGGATTGCGGGGCCACAGCCCAGCTGGAGCGGCTCAAACACCTCTGTTGGGAACCTCCGATCGGCTTCAGGGGTCTTTCAAGCTTTGCATGAAGGGCTTGCAATGACCAGTAATTAAAAATAAGAAGCTAAAAAGCCAACTAGAATTAGTATGCCTGAGCAAAGCTGAGTTTTAGCCTGTTTGGGATGGAGCAATGAAGTAGCAGCAGACTCCTCCCGACCTCCCCCCCCCGCCGTTGCAAGAAGGAACTGAGCTGAAATGCAGGAGGGATTTCCAAGAATAATTCAAAAAAATTCCAAGAATAATTCAAATGAAATGCAGAAGGGAGAAGAAATAAATAAAAGGAGGTGAAGGGCAGCGCCCACCTTACCTGTGAACCCGCCTTGTCCCCGGGGAGGTGAGGCGGGGAGGGGGGGACGGACGGACACACAGCTCCTCTACACCCAGCCCCATGGCCCATCTCTCCTGCTCTCCTCCACCCTGCCACCCCCACGCTGGCTTTTATGGCCTTTCTTGTCACTGGGTTGAGTTGAGAACGGGCTACAGCAAATTGCCACACTTTCTGCTGGCTTCCTGTTTGTTCAACGCGAGCGTCTGTGGTAAAATTTCCATTACACGCTGGACAGGCAGGGCGGCAAAGAGACCTGAGGCAAACCCCAGAAAAAAAAAGAAAGAAGAGAAAAAAAAAGAAGCCACCCCACCTCTGTGTTTCAGTGGCTCTCTCAAGTCATTTGAAACTGAGAAAGTGCCCGGTTGCTGTTAAGATAGAGAGGAGGTGAGGAGGGATGCCCTGGTTGTGGGAGATGTAGAGCATCCTCTGGTGCCTGGGCGCTGCCTGGGTATGAAGCTGCCCTGGGTTCTTGTTGCTGATGGGGTGGAGGGGTCCTGGTGCTCAGTCCAACAAGCAGAGGCCCCTCATTTCCATCCTGCTCACCAAAAAAAAAAAGTGTGTTTCCTAAATGCTGCCTCTGTGGATGGAGCCAGAGTGAGGGCAAAGCTCCAACCTGCCCTGTCTGAGGGCTGCGGCACGTGGTGGTGTTCCCCCTCCTCCCAAAGCCACTCCAGCTCAGCCAGCACATCCTCCACCAAGGCCAAACCTGGAGTGGAGAGCAGATCCCATGGCTGGCAGCTCTGAGGGGCAGAGCTGGAGGGGAGTGATTTGAGCTTTGGCTAATCCTTGGAGTGCCCGGGGAGGGGGGGTCGTTTTGGCTGTGGAACAGTGGAAAAGTAAGGAAAAGGTGGAAAACTGGCTGCTGTGACTACGAGGATGCTACCAAAGGATCCTGGTAGCAGCATCCCTTGGTCCGGAGGGGCATAGCACGCTCCTGTGGGACTGGAGGAGTGTGTGCTCCAGGACACATGGCCATGGTGCCAGCTCTGCGCCGTGCCACCTCTGCAAAGGGCACCTCTGCTGTTGGGGAGTCTCTGACAGCTCCTGGTCTGGTAGCAGCCCCCCGTGTTTCTCCCCCAGCTCCACCAGTGCCCTGGGCTGACTGTCTTACCCCAGCGCTGTGCTGGGTCCTGCTGCAGAGGGTGTAAAACACCCCGTGGGCTGCCTCCCGAGCTGAAATGGGGCTGAACGGGTGAGCGATGGGAGGGAGGCAGCCCAGCAGCTCCGGGACCTGTGTTTGGTTTGCTGCCTTGGATTGGGGTATTGCTTCCTTAGCCCCCCTCCCCCTTTCCAGAAGCCGCTGCATGATGGCTGAGGGCTCGTGGAGCTGCAGCCCAGCTCTTCCTGAGCTCTGCGCGTTAAACGCTGTGTTATCCCAGGGCAAAGCTGCAACACTGAGAGCTCGCTGTGGCCCTGGTGTGTGCATCCTTGTGATGGGAACACACAGCCTCCCTGGCTGCCCCAGGCAGCACGTGTGTCCCTCCACGCCGGCAAAGGTGGCGATGAGTACGGGAAGCAGTGCAGTACCAGCACCGGTGGTTGGCACCGGCCATTTGAAGGGTATATTTAGCCAACTGAGTCACATCCCTCAAGCTTGGCTCAGGGAGGAGGTGTGGGGTGTCAGAGCAGCACCCAGGTGCAGCAGGCTCAGGGTCCTGCTGTAGGTCTCCATCGGGATCGCCTGTGGTCCACGGGGGATGGACACGTGCAGGGGGGGCTGTGAGACTGACTCCTTCCCTGCACTTCACCTCTTGGGGCTTTAGTTTTCCTCCCCATCTGTATCAGCTGAGGGAATTACTCCAGCCTGGGCTGCTCCAGGACTAAGCAATACCTGTAACGAACTCGTTAGCATGGCTCTGTGAGCTGCTTTTCTCTTACCCTGGCTGTTGTTTGCATGCAAAAGGAAGGGAGGGGCCCTTCCACACTCCCTTGGGTTTTTTTTCTCCCAGCTTATTAAAAGCAGGGAAGGAATATTTGGGATCCACAATCCCTCCTCTGCTCTGACTGCATGCGTTGGATTGCCGTGCTTTTCCCCAGGGCATTGCCTGAACCTGGCAGTGGTGGGATGCACAGCAGAGACCTGGCACAAGCCGACCTGGTGGTACCCAGCAGGACCCCTACGGCTCAACCCCCACCCATGGGTGCTCCAGGGGAAACCCACCCTTCCCCAGCACAGTCTGTGGAGGTAAAATGATGGTCAGTTAAATAACGTGACTCTCTCAGTAGCTATCTGCCTTCCAGCTACGGTGTGCCGGCACGCCGCGGCGTTTGTACCTGAGACTCTGCAATGGCTCATTAACACAGTATAATTTGCCTTTAATTAGTATTAAAACAACTGTGGCAGCAAGGAAGGGAGAGGAAGCAGCACAGCTTGCTGGGCGCTGGGAAATGAAGCAGCACCCGAAACGCTCCTGAAGCCCTTGCTGCTGCTTTTTGGGGATGTTTCAAGGCTCGGTGCAGTTTTACTGGCTACCAAACCCTAGAAACCACGAGGGATGAGGTGTAGAGGAGAAATCCAGCTGAACTCATCACTAACAGCCACCAAATGTGTGCGTGCAGAATGTTAACCACTCTTAACCACACTCCTGCAACCCCCAGCCCGCTGTGACCAGACCCCCCCAAGACATGCGACACGTGGAGCCGGCGCTTGGCGCGGATCCGGCCATGGTGGCTTGGCCACGGCAGAAATTCGGCACTGAGCACCTCAGTCCCCACATGAGGGCCAGTGATGAGAGCTGGGGCAACAGCACAGCCCCACTCCGAGCACAGCTGAGGCATCTGTATCCCTGGGGCTTGTGAAACTACTGGAGCAGGGAGAAAAATCCCCAAAGTAAACTGCACTGTAAAATCCCCCGTGCTGGAAGCTTCAGCTGCGGACGCTGCGTTGGACCCGAGGTTTCTTCTGAGCTTTGGATCATTTTATTAACTCTTCCCCATCCCTTTCTCTTCTCGTGGCGGTTGTTCAACCTACGGGCTGACGGGGGCCAAGGGAACCTTCAGCGGCGCTCGTGGGGATCGAACAGGCTTGTCAATCCCTTCCACTTTCATAAATACCTCTGTGGTGAGTGAGCTTGACCAAGGACTGCTCTCAGCAAGAGGTGGCGTGAATCTGGCTCAAGGTGACAAAGTTTCCAGTGGCACCAGGTAAAGTGTGTGCGCAGCGCGTCGGAGGTATCGGCTGCGCAGCGGCGCGAACGCTCCTCGTACAACAGCTTAAAAATACCCCATTTTCCACTGCTGTTTTGGCTTCTGAAACACCACCCCTGGTAGCAGAGCTGTGTTTTTCATGTGAGCCCCTCTGGTGGGTGTTTGCAACAACTTTCCTCACTAATTACACACAGAAATGAAGGATTTTTAATAATTTTTTTTGGTTTGAGTTGCAATTGGCCATGGTTGTAGCCTGAGGAGCTGTGGGATGGAGCTGCCAGGTCTAACGAGCTGCAGCACGCTGCTCTGCCCAGACCCTGGGAGGTAGCAGTGAGGTTTCTGCTTGTGCTCGGCAGTGCAGCCCACTCCTGCAATGATTTGCCAAGTTCTCAGATGAGTGGTGGGGGCGAGCACGCAGGTTTCAGCCCACAAGTTCTGCCTCTGTCTGTACAAATAGGAAACAAGCGGGTAGTAAGCTCGAAAGGAAAATTAATGGTTCGTTCTGACCTCATTGATCACCGGGGTCGCTTTCCAGCCCCACCAAGCCCACAAAAGGGGCAGCCACCGGCACTGGAGATACCTCAGGCAGTTACCTTGGGCGGTAGAAATGAGCTATTTCACCTGTTTCAAAGCAAACCAAGCCGTTCTGCTGCAGAAAGAGAAATATAACCTGAAAGTACTCCTGTCAGGTCCTCCTGCCTCGAGACGAATGTGTTTTGTCTTTGATGGTCAAGCAGATATTGTTCTCTTTTTTTCTTTAGGGTGTGTGTATGTGGGTTTTTTTGTAACTGCTCCAGTCTATTTTTAGTGATGAGGGAATGAAGTTTGTGTCTCTGCTGCTGGTCAGATCAGCTGTGGTTTGGGTCACTTCAGATGCTGGGCAGGAAGTCAAACAAAGCCCGGTCCTGGGGCTGCACTGGGGATGTAGGTGCTGCTGAGACCCGTGTCCTGCTGTGGTGGTTGGGTGGGATCCCAACTATGGGGGGTTGGGGGGCTGCCACCGAGCCTGTGAGCACAGATAGTGATAAATCAATTGCCTTTGGGAGTTTTTTTGGCTACTTTAATGGGAGAGCTGGGAGTTAAGTGTGGCGTTGCCTGAATCTGATGAGAGAAAAGGGTTGGGTTTGGGGATTTTACCCCCTCTCCCCCCAATTTCTCCAGCATCCCCATGTTTTGTGAGGACGCTGTGGGGAGAGTGGCTGTGGCTGCCCCAGGAGTGGCTGTCCTGCAAAGTGTCCCTGCTCCTGGTTAACAGGGGCAGCAAGCTGGAGCTGGAGTGGTGCAGGAAGGCAGCTGCCACTTCTCCAGGTCGTGGTCTGGGGAGGGCTGTGCGTAGCCATGGCACCCGGGCACCGCTGTACTACTCAAGAAATCACCACATTTGCCCTTTTATTCCACTTTTAAAAAGAAAGTGGGGTGACTCCCAAGAGGCTTTTTGGGCTGGTAAGGAGAGCCGCGCTGCTGAGGGCTGCAGCAGCAGCGTGAGCAGCACCGGTGGCTCTGCTGTGATGTAGCTTCAGGGCCAGGGCTGCCTAAGAAAGCCTTAGATCAGTATTTTGGCCAAAAAAAAGTGGTTTGCTGGTCTTGCTTTCACCCCCAGCCTGCGAGCGGCCAGCATGGCTGGTGCCGGGGAGCACGCAGGCCTCCTGACCTGACCGGGAGGACAGAGGCAGGGAGGGGAGCCGCCCGCCTCCCACGCAGTGTTTCCGATGTGGCCTGTTTGCTGCCAGCACTTTGTTGCAAGCAAAAGAAAGTCGATCTTGTAGCACTAGTAATGGCAGGGTGGGAGAGAGGGGCTTGGTGGGCCCTGCTGACCACGGCCATGGCATGCTACGGGGATCCAAGATGGCGCCGCGGCCCAGGGAGGAGGGCAATGGCGGCAGTGAGGAGGCTGCCTGGGGTTGGAGCCTGCAGCCATGGCATTTGTCACTAAATTTGCTGTTGCCACCTCAAGCAGGGCACAGGGAAGAAGGGGAGGGGAAGGGAGGGGGGTTTTCAGGCCCACCCTGGGGGAGGGTGCAGGGAGTGCTGGCATGGGTGCACAGCTGGTTTGCTGTGCGATAGCAAAACTGCTGAGGAAAAAGGCAGATGTTCTGAGGAAAATTATGGATGTATTGGGCTAAAAGCAAGATGCAAAGATCTCTGGGAACTTCCTCCATGCTGGAGGGCTGTCCCAGAGGCCTTTGGGTTGTGTGGTCCTTGTGACTATGCCCATGGAACAGGGTGTGGGTCACTTGGACCTTAATGCAGGAGCAAGGGGGAGCCATGCCACGCTCTGCTGTGCCGTCATGGATGTGTGTGGGTGGCATTCAGCAACCTGGAAGTGTTGCAAAACAAGAGCTGGCAATCTGAGGCTCTGGTGATGCTTCTTCCTCCCTACCCCCTTCACACCCCCATTTTTGTCATCCCATCCCGTGGATGAGTACCCTACAGCTGATATCACAGGCTTATTTGAGCCATGAGATGGACTATGGGTGCAGGATACCCTCTGATGCTCTAGGTGGTGTGTCACAGCCCCATTTCACCCAGTGATTCCCTATCCACAAGCCTTCCCAGGCCACTTCCTATGTGCTTCCCATCAAGGGTTGTTATTGGGCGAGAGAGGCTGCATCCATCATACCAAGGAGTTTGGATGTGTGGATTGGGATGAAGGATGAGTGGGGGGTGGGGGTGCGAGGAGGGGAAGAGGGAGAAGTGTGCTGGGGTCTCTACCCCTGTGGGCAAAACTTGCTCAAGACGGTCTCATCTCCCTCAAGCAGGCCACCAGCACTGCCCAAACACCGTCTGCTGGAACTTTATCCACAAAGGATGATGGCAACATTCAGTCATTCGTGGTGTTGAGCATGAATTAGAAAAAAGCTACTGGGCTCCTCCAGCACTGTGCTGGTGGCTGCAGCCCAGAGGAAGGACTCCAGGTGCAGACATACTCCTCCCTGGGCCTGGTAATGCTGCTGTCCCTTGTCCCACCACTGCTCACCTAGTGCCCCAGCCAAAAACCCCTGTGTCTGTCTATCCTCCTGTGTTTGTGCTTATGAGTTCTCCTTCCACCTACGCAAGGAGCTATTTTTAGCAGACACTAATCAAGTGTCAGTGCTGGCTCTGAGCATAGCTTTCAAGCCGAGGGCTGAAGCTTTCACTGAGCACTTGCACGAACTCGGGTGTGTTTTCTTTTAAATTTAGTTGAGAATTTATACAGCATGCTGTAGAGCTGTGGCAGTTATTTCAGGCTCCTCACACCTGAGCCCACACTGAGCTAGCACCAGGCAACTCTCCATTTTGGCAGGGGCCTGGCAGAGCATCCACCTCCCAGCCCTGCTCCCCTCACTGCCGCAGTGCCTGCCTGCCTCACCTAACCCCTCAGGAGCCAGCTCTGAGCCAGGGATGCCCAGCCAAGGGGTGGGTTTGCTTCTCTTGGCCCATTTATCTCCAGCATAAGGATTGGTACTTTGAATCACACAGGAAAGGAAAAGGCTCTGGTGTTCAGCCACAGCAGTCACAACCACCTCTGACTAAATCCATGTCGTGGGGCTGGCCGGCTCCCCTTCCGCTGAGGTTATTCTGGCCTGCTAACAGCTTCCTGGAGACCGTTACAAGTCCTGCTCCTCACTGTGTCTTCAGCACCTCTAATTCAGGAAGGGCAAGCTGGTATTTGGGCAAGCCATGTTTCACTTCAGCTGCTGAGCTGCAGGAGAGCATCAGTGCTCATTAAACTTTAGTGGGAGTGGAGCTGAGCTGGACTTTTCCCTCAATAGCATCCGACAGAGTGAACACATCCCCCAGTGCAGGTTTGCCCTGGGGCACAGGAGCTCCAGGGTTCACCAAAGAGAAGCAGCAGCCCATAACCAGCACTCTAAGGACTGGAGCTGTAAGGACTCTGCTGGGTCAGAACTTCCCACTGCTGTTCGTGGCATCACCCCTCCCAAGGCAGCAGCCCCAAAGAGCTGCAGCTCCTCCTGGGCAGCCCTGGGCTGTGACAAAGGACAGCTCCGTTCAAGAAAACCAGAGAAAAAATTTATTATTTTTCTTTACAAAATATCTCCATAAGTTATATAGGCAAATATTTAAATTAAAATAAATTAACTCCGCTCTATGCTGGGACACGCGGCTGTCCGCAAAGTCAAACTAGGATTTGTGTTTTCTTTGAAAAAATATGCCCTAGATTTCCAATGTAAGGTTTGAAAAAAATATCTATGCATGGTGAGGAGGGAGGGAGGAGAAACCTGCAACGGACAGGGGGGGTTAAGGTGCTGAAGCTGCCTGGCGCCAGTGGCATCTCCACATCCAGCTAAGTGCTAAGAGCATCTTCATCGTCACTCCAGTCAGGAGGAGCGTCCGTCCCGAAGTACCGATCACCAAAGTTCCCTGTGGGCATGGGGAAAAGAGAATTGAGAGTTGCAGTCACAGTGCAGCTCTGCAGGGACCCTGCCTCCAGGGCCCTCGCCCGGGGACCCTGCCTCCAGGGCCCTCGCCTGGGGACCCTGCCTCCAGGGCCCTCGCCCGGGGACCCTGCCTCCAGGGCCCTCGCCCGGGGACCCTGCCTCCAGGGCCCTCGCCCGGGGACCCTGCCTCCAGGGCCCTCGCCCGGGGACCCTGCCTCCAGGGCCCTCGCCCCGGGACCCTGCCTCCAGGGCCCTCGCCCGGGGACCCTGCCTCCAGGGCCCTCGCCCCAGCAGGCAAGTTAAACCCAGCAGGTTTATCCAACAGCTTGAACAGCACCAAAAGTCATGTAGCAACAAAACTGGAACAGTCCGGAGGCTGTTTTAGCACCCGGTGGCAGGGGTGTTTCCTGGCACAGTAGAGGTGAGGACAGAAGAACACAGTGAGCTTGTTTTGGATGAGCTCATTTTGGATGAGCTTAGGGAATGAGGTGGGCACAGGTCTGCTCCAGCTTCACCTGGAGAAGGCTCATGGCACGTGGAATGGCTCCTGCCACCGAGGTTTTGGCTGCCCAGCAGCTCTCTGAATGTGCATGTTGACCCCAACACATGCGTGGCAGCAGGACCCAAGGAGAAGCAGTGGGGAACCAGGTGAAATAAGGGCAAACCTAAGCTGCTGCTGACAACCAGAGCTTCAACTCCTCTGGTGAGTGGGCCGATGAAAAACCCCCCAGGTCATTCCAACTCAGATACTCACCGATCCCAGGGATTATCCGGAAAAGGTCATTCACCTTCTTGTCCACAGCTGTGGTGATGATCTTCACCCGGGGGAAAGCATAGGCGACTGAGTGGACACCCATCTCTGCCATAAGCAGGGAGAGGAGGAAGATCTTGTCTTCTGGGACATCATGGTCCTATGGGAAAGGCAGAGACACAGCTCAGGGTGAGGGTATCTACAGCAGGTTATGGGCTATGCCTCCAGGGAGTGGCACTCGGGGCACTTGGGCTTTCCTGGAGCCACTTTCTGTCCTCCCCCTCTGTGTCCAGCACAGGACCAAGAAACCAACTCAACCCAGGCTGTTACCACGCAAGGAGAAGGTGACTGCCAGCGCCAGGTTACAGAGTGGCCCCAGCTTGTGCCAGCTCCCATGACACCTCCCTTCACAAGGAAGAGGGGCTCAGCACAAAGCACAGCTGTGGCTGGCATTTTGCACATTACTCAGGGGTGAACCACCCTCTCTCTGCAGCTTGCCCGATGTCCTGCGTACCAGCAGCACCCTCACTGCCATCATGGCTGCTGCGCCCGTGGAGACCGTGCAGTCCATCAGGATGACGTGGTCTTCGCTGATGTCCTTCGGCAGCCGCAGGTAGTGGAGCTGGGCAGGGTGGGGAGGAAGAGAGATCAGCTTGGAGGCTGAAGGCAAATGGAGCAACCCCGAGCCCTTCTGTCTGAGAGGTCAAGGGTTCCTGCATCTCAATTTCTGGGACCCCAGCTGTCAGCTTGGAGCCAGGTGCTGGTGCAGACACTTGGACAGCAAGCCAGCCCCTGTGCACAAGCATGCTGGCACAGCCCACTTCAGAAGCTTTCAAAGCACTTGCACTCTGAGCACTCACCCCCCTCCCAAGAGCAACTCTTGGGTCGCTGAAGAGCTCTCAGGAAATACCCAGATCACGCCCTGCGTGCAGGCTAACACCAGGAGGTGTCCTGGGGCAGCCCTGGGCTTTACCTCTGGCTCGCCTGTGTTACAGTTGGTCTGGATGAGGATGGTCCCGATGCGGACGTCCTTGCAGACCGCTCGCAGCGCTGGCTCCATGGTCTCTCCTGCTCGTAGGATGGACACCCCGGTGATCTGCAGCACACAGCGAGGGTGAAGGGGAGGGCACGGTGCAGGAGGTGCATGCCACCCCATTATGGCCTTGGGCCTCAACAACTGGGGGCTCTGATGGGCAACTTCAAAGCACATCCCTTCCAAGAGGGAGGTGCTGCTCCCAGTTCAGGCCACCTCTCTCAGCGTGGGGAGCACGGTGATGTTTCTGATGGCACCCCTGGCTGCCTGTCCCGAGGATACAGGGTATTGTACTCATGACAGCAGGCACCAAACCCAGGCTTGACGAAAGCCTCAAGGAGCTGGGAGCTAGGGTGCCCTCCCCCTGCATCCACAGGGCTTTCAATGCCACCCCCCGGGGCAGGACTCAACAATAAGTACCTTCTGCTTCCACTTACTTGCTTCCCACTGTATGTCCTCCCTTCGTAGTCCTGTCCCTGAGGGGTCTGGACCGTGCAACTCTACAAAAACCACACGAGGAGCATTACCAGGGGCTCTGAGAGGAGTCCTGGTACCAGGGAGCCAGCCAATTGCAGCTTGGTCTGGCCCCTTGGAAGCAGGGGCTGGACAAAGTTGTCACCCAGGGCCATGCCATCACTCGGCAGCCTTAGGGAGCCACGTCCCCTTTCTGTCCTAGCAGGAAAGGGCTGATACATGGGTAAGGCTGGAGGAGCAGCACCAGGACTGTCCTGGATCCCTGGCAGTTACAGGATCACAATCAGAGAGGAAACACAGTGCCTGCTGCCCACCCTCCCACTTCCACCCTGAACCCACCTGGAACGGGAGCAAGGAGAGCGCGTGCTCAATCAGCAATCGCATCAGCCTCTTCGAGTAGAAAATGAACTCATCCCTGCTGGTCTCCTTGTTTCTAGAGGGAAGGGAGAGGCAGTGTAAGCCACAGACCAAAATGTGCCCAGGGAGATGCTGACAGAGGTCAGAGGCTGCACACAGGAGGGCAGCCCCTGCCCTGTGTGGCTGTCAGCATCTTGTTTGCATGGGGGCCACTGGCTGAGCCTGGAATTGCAGTGGCAGCTTTAAGGTAAAAGGCAGAAAAAAATGTTGGCAAGACCATGGAGCACTCGCAGCACAACTCCTGTACACAGGGCCCTGTTGCAAGGACAGGGCACAAGTGGGATTTGGGAATCCAAAGCAAGCTGAGCCCACCCCAGCTGGAAACTGAGCCCCATCCCGCCCTAGGGAGCCGCGGCAGCGGGGGCTTTACCTGATGATGGTGTGCATGCCCCTCACCTGAGGGGTACTCTTCAGCACACTGAGCGTCTGAGGAAGGGGGTGGCACTGGTGGGCAGAGGCCAGGGCGGCCCTGAAAATCAAACACATGGTCAGAAGGTGCCCAGGCAAGGCTGCCTGAAGGCTGGTGCACAGCACACGGCCAGAGCCATCCTCCCAGATGTCATTTCACACTGCAAGCGCACACCAAGGCCATCTGGCTGAGCTGAACGAGCAGCCAGCCCTGTCTGGGCCTCTGTGACAGCACAGGGACCTGCTCCCAAAACAGGGCAGGCAGCTGGGGTGGTGGAGCCACCCAAGCACCTGCCCTTCCCGCTGGGCAGCTGCCCCATGGTTGGCCCACCTCAGTTTCCACTGGCTGGGAAGAAAGTGGAAAATAAAAATCAAAACCTTCTCCCACTTGGGAGTCTGACCTGGGGGTGAACCCTGAGCTCATGGGGTGAGGAAGAGCTGCCGTGGGTGTCTCTGTCCTGCCAAACAAATGCCAGATGTCACTGAGAACAGGACAGGCAGCCCAGTCAACGGGATGGGGATGGCTGTGCCACCCGGCGAGGGCTGCGGAGCCAGGCTGCAACCAGACTGTTTCAGAGAGTGCCTGGCCCATTCAAGGATGGTCTGATCGGCACCGAATTGGGAACAGCTTCAAGACTTTATGGCTGGACAGGACTGGCTCTGTGTGACTCATCTCCACATAACTAATAGGATTGGGAGCTATTCTTGGATCAAGGGAACACCATTCATGAGGAAGCACACAATGCAGCCCCATTAGTCACCTCTCTCTTTGAGAGCGGCATCTAATGAGATGAAGGTCACATCTATTTGGCTTCCACAGGGCTGGGCAGGATGGACAAGTGACTTTGTCTGGGAGGAGGGCTGGGGTCTGAAAGCCACACATCAGATCACACACGTGCCAGCGCCTGCGTCCCGCTCAGAGAGATGTAGGGGAGGAGGAGAAGAGAGCAAACAAACGAAAGCACCGAGTGATTAAGATTTCAAATCAAGCAGAAACCAGGATTAATTGCACACACACAGAGGCACACAAGCAGAGAAGACAGAGAAGATGGCTGGGTAGGAATGGAGGAGGGCAGGGCTAGATGACTTGAAGCCTCCATCCACATAGCCATCTCCTCCTGGTCTTGGCCAACCAACACCAAATGAGACATTCCCAAGGCCTGTGGGTACTTAAGGGCTCCTTCTTGCTTTTGCCAGCTCCGGTCCTGCATGGCAGCGAAGAGCCCCTACACAGGGGCTGCTCCTGAGAGCAGAGACAGCTCGTGGCTGCGCAGAGGGTGTGGGATGGGCTGTGTTCCCATCACTGCCCCAGCCCAGCGAGCTCCTGCTGCCCGTAGACTCCATCGCCCGTTTGGGACAAGCAGCCCTCAAGGCCCTGGACCTGCGGTCAGTGAAGCAAGCTCACTCTGTTAGTCACCACAACTTGGGTTAGCTGCCTTCAGAGATGCTCCCATGCCAGGGCTATATGCTGCCAGCAGCACCCAGCAGCTCTGCCCCCGCAGCCCCCCTTCTTTCCTCCTGACAGACCTGGCTCGGGGACAGATCCTGGGGGGCACAGTCCCCATCCAGCCCTGCCTAAACTCCTCCTGGCCCCAGGGATGCAGACCCATGCCACAGGTGAGGACCTGAGTCCTGCCTTTGCTTGATGCTGGTGATGGCACAGGGGCTGCCTGCTTCTGGAGAGGAGGGCAGAGATCACCCCCCCAGCAGAGAGCCACACACCAGCTGATGGCCCCAGATGGGTTTGCCAGGGAGACAAACCCCTGTCCCCCAAAACAGAGGTGCTGAAGGGATCATCACCCACCACAGCCCACCCAGGGGCATATGCCTGAGCTCGCCACGGGCACCTCTCCCCACTACCAGGTCCATGCCACAGCATCCCACAGCGCCAGCGGGACAGGCAGCCCCTCTTCTCCTGCCCTGGTCTCGGTGTTGGTGCGGGTGAGATGCGGTGTGACCCAGCTCCTGCTCCCTGCTGCAGGCATCCAGCTCCCCTCCTGTCCCCGAGAGCAGCCCCACGTGCCTGGAAACACCTCCCCTGCACCCCGAGCTGTCACCAGCCCCTGGGGAAACGCTGTCAGCGTTTTGTCACCAAGCTTTCTGCACCTTCCTGTGACACCCGCACAGGCGCTGGTGCTCAGAGCAGGGACGGGCAGGTCTGGGTACAATCCTGCTCAGGGCCCTGTCCCCAACAGTCTGAGGCAGCCACACCACACGCTCCTGAGGGGACAGCAGCAGGTTCTGTTTTCAGGGTCAGAATAAAGATGGTCTCTCAAGCCCCCCCCAGCCCGGTTTGCCCTGCACCTCCCCAGCAAAGCAGGGCCCTGTGAGCTGTCTGCCCGGGTTAGTAACGCGGCTCACACTGCGCAGCCCTCGCCCCCGCTCCCCGTCACAACCACACACTGCTGTTAGCATTTGTCTCCTCACATATCCCAGCGCAGCTTCCTCTGGTCACCAGGCAGGAGGGATGTTCAGGGGAGACAAGACAGGAAACGTGAGAGTTTAAGGGGAGAGGGACAAACACAACATGAAACAAAGGAAAAAGCACTGTCATTAGCCAAAGGAAGGGGGGGCAGGGAGAAGCCTAATTGATCCTATGGCTCTTGGACCTGCCCAGTGCCTGGGCCGCTGTGGTACAGACCCCAGTGCTCCTCCCTTGGTGACCAAGCCATGTCACAGCACCGGCTCCACTCCTGGCCCCACATGGGCAAAGCTCCACCTGCTCTCAGAGTCAGAGCAGGGACACTGTCACACCTCTGTCCCAACACCAGCCCCAGCTCTCAGAGTCCATCGGGAAGTGCCCAGCCCTTGCCTGGCTCTCCGCTGAATCCCAGAGCAAGCACAGGCACCTGAGGCTGAGCTTACAAAACCTTCACCCGACCTACACAGCACCCCACAAACCACCCATGGGACACTCAGGGTGCCCATCTCCCAGCACACCTCCAACCACCCATCTCCAGATCCTGGAGAGGGGATCTGCTCAAGCCTGGAAAACTGAGAGCACCAGGAACACGGGGAGAAACCAGGCTCTGAACTGAGCATCACCACTGATGGGAAGACCTTCCTTCCCCTGAGGTGACCCAGCCCTGTCCTGGGATCACCATCCCCTGGTGAGGGGCTGCAGAGGGAACAGCTCTGGCAGCCATCCCGCTACAGCCATGTCACCTGCAGTGAAACCCCCTGCCCAGCTCTGCGGGGAGGGATGGAGGGAGAGGGTCTCTGCTACCACAACCCACAGGCAGCCTGGCTGTGTGAGTGATGCTTCCTGTCCCTCCCCCTGCCAGGCAGGACCGCGACGGAAAAATTCAGACAGGCAACCATGAGCACGTCAAGAACACGTCTCACTTTGGAAACTTATTTTTTCCCCCCAGAACAAAAGCTTTAAGGGAAAAAAAGAAAAAAAAAAAAAGAAAGAAAAAAACCCAGAAAAAAACAGAAAGAAAAAAAAAACCAAAAAAAGAGAAGAAGAAAGAAAGAAAGAGAGAGAGAGAGAGAGAGAGAAAAAGGGGTGACCATCTCTCAGGAAGGCTTCAGGGAACATCCTCAGCTCTTTGTTGAGCATGCTATCAAGCAGGAAGCAGACAAGAGACATCCAGCTACAAAGGAGCTAATGCAGTCAAGGCATTTCAAACACGTACAGCGGCTGGCTCTCACGGCTGACATTTCAAACAAGGGCCATTAAACTGCGCCACGGGGTGATATTTAAAGGCACAATTGGCAAAGGGCATGCCAAGCTGATCGAGACCTCAGGGGTGGGGAATATTGATTGGTGAGGGGAATGGGCTGAGAAGAGCATCAGCTCCTGAGAGCGGGGCTGGGTGCTGAAATAGTGTGGTGGAGGGGATGGAAAACAGGTTGGGCTGAGGCACTGTGCCTCAGTGAGCATGGGTCACCCATCCATGGGTCACAGAATCACAGGGTTGGAAAAGACCTTTAAAGATCATCAAGTCCAACCATTCCCATCCTAAGCTAAACCAGATCCCTGAGCACCTCATCTACCCTTTTTTATACACACCCAGGGAAGGTGACTCAGCCCCTCCCTGGGCAGCCTGTGCCACAGCCCCACAACTCCTTCAGGGAAGAACTTTTCCCTCCCGTCTGCTCTGCCCCTGCCCTGGGGCAGCTTGAGCCCATTGCCCCTTGTCCCATCTCCTGTCCCCTGGCTGAAGAGACCATCCCCCACCTCTCTGCACCCTGCCTTCAGGTAGTTGTAGGTGGTGATAAGGTCTCCCCTCAGCCTCATCTTCTCCAGACTAAACATCCTCAGCTCCTCATATGATTTGCCCTCCAGGGCCACCTGTCCAAGTCTTGCTGGTGGGCTCAGGAGGAGTACTCACCTGGCAGGGGTGGGAGGGGAGTGCTTGTGCACAGTTACATCACCAGCACATGCACAGTTAAACGTGTGGGAAGCTGGATGAGAAATACCCAACTGTGAGGACACCAAGGTCTGACCTGCGCTCTGAGGGGATACAGAGGAAGGAGAGGATGCTCACCAGCAGTTACAGGAGGAAAATGAGGTTTGCAGGGAATGGCACTGCTGCCTTTAAACTCCACAAAACACAGTCCTTCAACCAGCTGAGACTGGGGAGAGACGCTCCCAGCCACCATCTGCCTCAGGAGAGCCAGCCCAGGGCCAGCCTGGAGCACAAGGACCAGAGAAGGACCTCAGACTGGGGCCAGATCTAAGCATCCAGGTTGTATTCTACCAGCTACAAAGGCCTCGCTGCGTCCCCAAAGGTGGTGACATCAGAACAACCACGGTGACATTTAGACGAAGCCATTCAAGACAAGAGGAAAGGGAATTGTTTCATGATGAAGAGTCCCATATCTGCCACCTGCATCTCACTTGACGTGCATCTCCATCCACCTCGCTCCTCCTGTGAGCGCAGAGCCACAGAGGAGCTGCTGGGAAACCACAGCAGTAAAAGCACTGGGACTCCAGGAGTATAAACAGGCATTTTGGGGGAATTTTTTTTTCCAGACTTCCTGGCAAAGGCATAAATTAAAGCCTTAAATGAACATAAAAATGCCTGTGGTTATTGTGGGGTTATTTCTGGGGGTCAGAGTTACCTTTCCAACATGCTGCCACTGCAGTTTCTTGACGTATCGCTAATTACTTGATTTTTAAGGTGCACACAAAGATCACCTGCACTGAGTGCCACTGTGATCAAAGAGGAGATTCCCTGGAGAGGGAGGACATTCTCCATGTGTTTATTTACCCCCACCCACCACAGGCACATATATACCAACACACACAGACACAGCAGGCTACCCTCAAATGTTATCCCTGCAGTTTTTGAAAGCAACAGGCTTCTGTCCACACTAAAGAGCATCTTCCCACCTGGACCTCCAGATGCACAGGGAAGATTATACTTGGTGCTGAGATGTCTGTATGGAAATGTCAAGCCCCACAGTGTTAAACAAGCAAACAGAAATAAACCATCCAGTTGCCCAGTCTGGGCTAAATGAATGGCTAAAGCAGCAGTAAGCAAAGCAGAGTCTTTTTCCCACCCCCCACCTCTGTTCATCTTAGGTATTTTAAAAGCTTTTTGTATGTCAAATGTAAATTTTAGGGTTACTTGAGTTAAGTGTCTCCATACAATGGTGGAGATCTAAATGGAAACACATGGGTAGTAATGCATCCCCTCCACGTCCTACAAAAATACCTGGAAACTAGCTGGCTGCTTAATGGAAACCAGAGAGCTAAAGCCCCATCTGGGTCCACTGGGCTCTGAAGAGGGTAAATAAATCACCATACACTTTATAGCATCCACCTGCAGACACTGAGAAACTAGAAATCCTGCTGGATTAGGGCCTAAGTGTTTTCTCAGCCTCCTGTAGCTGCTGTGTCACCTTTAGGTAGTGCAGGACAGCTGGTGGCTCTGGCCAAGCTGCTCCCAGTGCCATCCAGCTTGCTGCTGGGAGCCACTGCAGGCAGCGAGGGATGCGGGGCTCCCACTGCCCTGAGCTGCTTTGGCTAATCCAATTAATTGATGCTTAGCTACCAGGGATGGAGAGGGGCTCCAAACAACCTTTCATCTTGGAGGAAGAAGGGAAAGGAATCCCAGGATGCAAAGCAGAGATCAGGAGGGGTTCCCAGCTAACAAACCTGGCCCTGCCATCGGGGCTGAAGCTGGGTGAGCACACCCCTGGGGAACAGCCCTGTCCCTGCTGGTCCCAAAGCCGAGGAGAAAGTTGGCCTCTCATCAGCTCCGAGCGTGAGGAGGCCGTGCGTTCCATGGGCTGTGGGGCTGGCCTGCAGGTCAGGGTTAGGCCAAGCAGTACCTGGCATTGGAAAGGCCTCAGGCTGCACAGACAGGACAGAGTTAGGGGCTCTTACCTGACACTGAGTTCACGCTGCGGCAGCAACACAAAGACACAATGCAACCGGTATTAAGCATTGTCAACACCAGGGTCGTTTCAAGATAAAAGAAAAGGAAAAATAGGAATATTTTCCTGCATTCACATGTAGCCTTTTCCCCCTTCTTCCCATCCCCAAGTAAATAAAAGCCCCTCTGCTGGTTCCAGCCAGGCCAGAGTTACCCTCCCCAAGCAGCCAGCACACATGAGCTGAGTCAACCCAGGCTGCTTCCCACACTACTCCCCTTAAGAGATAAAATGGGGGGCTTGAGGGGTAGAGGATGGGACCCTAACCCTGGAGCCATGGGCTTGAGCCCCGAGCTGGGCACCAAGAAAGGACTGCTGTTGTCCCAGAGCCATGCCAAACCATCCCTCTCTGACCAGCCCCTTTTACGGGGAGTGATGTCAGGTGGTGTGGAAACAGCCTGGGCTGACTCAGCTCACCTGTGCTGGCTGTTTGGGGAGGGTAACTCTGACCTGGCCAGAACCAGGACACCCCCCCAAACCAACCCCTTGCCTGGCACAGCAGCACCTTAGGGAGGAGCTGCCACATTTGCTTGCTGCAGCAACCAGCCGTGAGCTGTCCTGGTCAGATCCCAGGGGCTGGGAGAAACAGCCATTTCCCCACTCCTGGCCTGTGCCCACAGCCATGTGCCCTCCTCAGCCCGGCGCTGACAGCGCCAGAGCTCCGAGCCTTGCTCCCATCACCTCAGGTTTAGAAACCAACTTGTGGACCTGCCAGGGTTTAGTCCTGCAAATCCGGGCAGTTGGAAGGTCCTGACAGCCGCCTGCAGCCCTGCGGAGAGCAGGGTGCTCCAGGAGAGGGGAACCTGCCACACGCCTCTGCCTGAGACTGGTCCCTCCTGGGCAGGTGTGGGAGGCAGGATGCCATCGCCTGCCAGCTCACATCCAGGGGCCCAGCGGCTCCTGCCATCTGGGAGCTCGGGAAGGCCTGCAGGAATCAAGCCCTTTCCTCTGAAGCACATCCATCTCCAGGTCACGCTCCTTCCACCTCCCAGGACATCGCTCCCAGCATCTCCACAAACTTAAACCATCACAGCTACGAACGTGGGGTGGGAGAGGGCTGTGCTGCTCAGGGAGCAGTGACACCCAACAGGGTCCCAGGCTCAAACCACAGGGTAGGACTGGCTCAGGACGCACAGAAGATGACTCGTTAACCCCCATGGTGGGGGAGCAGTGGAGCATCGGCTTGGATCAAGGTTTAGACTGGGAGTAAAAGGTGACAAGACCTTTGGGTTTGGAAACCCATGGGCTGCACCCAACATAGAAGTGGAGAAGTGGGGTCTTGACTGGAAAGACTGCAGCAGTGTCTGTGAGGGGTGAACAGGAGAAGCCAGAGCCAGAGAGCTGAAGTATCACAAGGTTTGGGGTGATGCTCGCCCTGGGAGGGCTGCAGGCAGGGACGGCACGTCACTCAGATCCCTGGAGGGTGGCTGGTTTGTCCCCAGATGACTTGCTCTCCCAGGGAGGGAAGGAAGCTGCTGCTGGACCACAGCTTGCAGAGGAGCCTTGCACTAACCAGAGCATGGGGACAAGGCAGCCTCCTGCACTCAAACGGAGGGAGCAGCGCTGGGGGCACGTCACGGGGACGGCCCATGGCTCACACACAGAGCAGGGAGGGAAGGCAAGCCAGTCCCTCCTTAGTGCCATGGCAGAGACACGGCTGACTCCACCATTAACACCTGGGCTGCCAGGCAGCTCTTACCTCTTCCAGCTGGCTGTGGACATGCTGCACGATCAGGTCGATAGCCACCGTGTTTCCACTCCCTGGAGTGAACCAAAAGCAAAAGAGAAAGACAGCCTGGTCAGGACCATAGCACTAGCAGTGCCTGAAATGCATTCCTTCCCCAAGCTCCCTACTAAGTTCAAAACCACACCGTCCCCCTGCCTCCCCTTCCCTGGCAAAGCATCACCTGGCAGGAGATATTCCTGCTATTGCTCAATTCTTCTTCAGTAATCTGATATTGGGTATCTGGAAGCCACCTCTGGCTTTTAAATCAGGACTGGGTAGGGTAGGAACATGGTGGAGGGAGAAGTGAGAAGTGCAGGCTTTCCCCTAGGAACCAGCTTTGGGCCTGGGTTTGGAGATGCTCAGCCAGAGGGACCTTTGCACTGGCATGGGACAGCCACTGTGTCCTCACCAGCTGGAGAGCGGTGGGACTGGCCAGCAGAGCTGAGGGCAGAGGGATGGGGGTCTCTCAGGACTGAGCCTTGGGGCAGCCCTGGGCAGGTACCTCGGGGCACAACAATGTCGGCCAGGCGCATGGTGGGCTGGATGTACTGGTCGAAGGCGGGCTTGACGAACTTATTGTACTGCTTGATGACACCCTCGATGTCACGGCCGCGCTCGCTGATGTCCCTGCGCAGGCGCCGCACCAAGCGGATGTCCGAGTCGGTGTCCACGAATATCTTCAGGTCGAGGAGCTGAAACGAGGGGGCACAGACCCCACTGGGTGAGGTGTGCACCTCGAACCGACCTCCTCCACCAGCCACAGCCTGAAGGCTGAGCCCTGTGCACCCCTCAGCTTAACAGAGCTCGGCTCAGCTCCAGCCTGAGGGAGCTTTGCCTCTGAACCCCAACACCTTGCCACCACCTGTGAACCCCTTAGTCCCACACCCCCCCGAGCCCTGCGCCACTCCAAACCCTGTCTCCACTTCCAGCACCTTGGCTGGATGTTATTTAGGAGCGAGGAGGAGGCGAGAGAAGCTGTCGCCCACCACACAGCCCGAGAGGCTTCACCCAGGAGCGCTGCCCCAGGTAGTGCTGGGGCACCAAGCACCGTGGGCCAGCTCCCAGCACTGCCCCTACCCGGGAGCGGCAAGAGCCGGGATGCTCCAGGGAAACTCCTGGGGGATTTACCCGGCTGTCCGCTGGAGGTCATCCTTGCTCCAGGAAAGTGCAACCCAAACCCTCACTTGGCAGGGAAGGAAACTTTCTAGACGCAGCTTGGCTAAGTCTGGACTTGGCTCGCTCCCTCCTATAGTGTTTCTCATGTCTCCAAACAATTCCCAGCAAACCTGGAGGTGCTGGATGAGTCCACCCTAGGAGCACCGGGCTTTGCACTGCACAGGTACAGTGGACTTTGCTTCTGGTTGTGCAAGCTGGGGCATGGAGATGGGCTATTTCTAGCCATTGCTGCCAGGGACCAGGTCACCCCTTGGCTCCTGAGAGCGAATGGTGGAGATCAACGTCTCTGCTAAAACGCTTGACCTCTGCCAGGAATCTCTTCCTCTTTGCTGCAAGAGTCTAAACCCATTTCTCCTGCACAGTGAGGTGCTGCAGCAGCTGGTGGAGCCTGGAAGAGGTCATGTCCCTGCTGCTGAACCTCAGGAGAAAGCATGTTGCCACCATCACAAGGGGCAATGGGCTCAAGCTGTGCCAGGGCAGGGGCAGAGCAGATGTGAGGGAAAAGTTCTTCACTGAAAGAGCTGTTGGGGCCTGGAACAGGCTGCCCAGGGAGGGGCTGAGTCCCCACCCCTGGGTGTGTTTAACAGAGGGTAGATGAGGTGCTCAGAGATATGGTTTAGCACAGGACAGGAATGGTTGGACTTGATGATCTTAAAGGTCTTTTCCAACCTAGTCACTGTGCGAGTCTGTGAGTCTGTGATCTCCTGCCAGCTGGCTATGGGGTGGAGGGATGGTTTCTGGGGGTGATGCTGACACCCTGCCGGAGGACAGGGTCCCATCCAGCCGTATGCAGGAGCCCCCAGTCGCCTTGGACTCTTTGCCTGTGATGTGCTGTGATTAAGGCTGCAGAAGAGGGAGCTGGAGTGCTTCCACCTGCCAGGTTTTCCCAGAACTGACCCCAAACCCTTCCTCACCTTCAGGAGCTCCTTGTCTGCGAACGCCATGATGCCTTCAAAGATAATCACATTGGCACCATACAGGGTTTTCTGTGGAGTCAGAATCCATGGGGTTAGGCAGAGAACATGTGTTCAGAGATTCCCATGGAGCAAAGTAACCCCACGAGTCTGCAAAAGGTGAGGGCTAGAGGGGTCCAAATGCCACCCCCTCTCCTGCCTTGGCAGTCCCCCCACCTTGTCCCACCCCCCTCAGTGTCCCCTACCCATTCCTTCTTCCGGCTGTGGGTGGTGAAATCATAGATGGGGATCTTGACGCTCTTGCCTTGCTTCAGCTTCTTCAGGGTGGCGATGATGAGGTCAAAGTCAAAGGCATCGGGGTGGTCAAAGTTGAAGTCGTTGCTGGCTGCCTGCTCCTGCTGCTGCTTGGTCAACACCTGCCCACAAAGAAGGGGTTAGTGGATGTGGCCATGGGCAGCCTTCCCTCTGGGCTGTTGTGCCCAGCGTACTTCTCCTGCCCTGAGAGGCATCTGAAGGGGCCAGGAGGAGCCATGAGGATGTCACTTCATCCACACAGCACTTCCCCATCAGGGGGTCCCACCAAGGGCCACGGCAGCGCAGGAGCCTGGCCAGCATGACGTGCAGCCTCACCTTGTAGAAGGAGTCCATGGACAGCAGAACCACCCAAGGGACATCAAGAGCCTCAATGATCATGGTGGCCACCGTGGTCTTCCCAGAGGCGCTGCCTCCGCCCAGGCCTGCCAGGGAAAAGGAGGTGAAGCCAGCAACCCCTCAGTTTGCCCTTCCAACCACAGGCTTCAGCCCAGGGCCCATCCTGTTCCACTAAGTTGGAGGAACCTCCAAAAAAGATTGATAGACACTGCAGGAGAAGAGATTATCCTTTAAAATGTCCAATGTACGAACTGCAGCTGCCAACAACGTGCACAGAAAAAGCCAGGAATCCCTTTGCCAGATGGTTGTGTAACCAGGGGAGAGCTGGCATGAGAACCAGCCTAGGCTAAATCCCTGGGAACTCGTGACAACCCGGGCAACAAGAGCTGAAGGAACAACAAGCAAGGACTGTGGCCTGCCCAGTGCCTGCTATATAATCCATCACCCCCATCTGCAAGCTCTCAGCTTCTGCCCAATCCTACAGGTCACCCAGTCAATGCTGGACCAACCATTGGGACAACTCTGCTGAACAACTCACAGTCTGGAGTCTGGGGCCAACCTCAACTTTCCAAGGAGGTTGTGGGTCAGGAATCCCCCCTCAAGATCTCCTGGAGAGCCACCAGGCAGGCAGGCAGCCCTGATGCTGCCCATGCTAGCCTGCAGAGGTGGGACAGAGCCTGGACACACGCTGCCTCTGCCTACCTATCACGAAGGCCTCTTTGGATTGCGTCCCGTGCTCATTGTACCACGGTGGCCGGCCAGCTGTATAGATGGTCCTCTTGCTGGTGCGTAGCAGGGGTGGCTCAGACTTGCACTGGCTTGTGGTCCTCTTTCGGGGTGGCTTGGTGGAGCCCACCGCTGGGTACAGCCGGTCTAAGGATTCAGCGCTGCTGTTGCTGGGGGTGGGGAGAGGAAGGAGCTTGGTTATGGGTGGTGGGAAGGGACCGTGTGGGTCTCTGGGGGGACCCCACACTGTACGGGTAAGGGAGGTGCCAGAGGACAGGGAGAGGGAACCACAGCCCTGCTGCAGCACTACTGGCACCCAGGCCTCAGCGGCCCCAGGCCTTGGCCAACATGGAGCAGCTCTCACATGGGCCTGATTTTAACCTGGCAAAGGTGCAAGGCGAGTGTCACTTCCCACAGCCCCGATGCAGGGGGGTGCCCACGTTAAAGAACTGCTCCATGGGCTCTCACCAGCACTGAGGGGTGTTACTGCACAGGGCGACGTCTGTCCTGACACGCAGAGGGACCCTTCCTGGGGATGGAAGCCAAGCACACGGGCTGCAGCTCAACCATCCTCATCCCCTCCATGCACAATCCCATTCCTCTTCCCACCCTGAGCTCCCCACTCCTGCCCAAACCTCTGGTTCTCCCACCCTCCTGGCCTAAAACCGGGTCTGAGGCTGCAGGTGGGCCCGAGCCAGGCTGAGCAAGCACCAAACACGGCTGGTGCCCTGGAGGAGCCCAATCCCTCTTCTCCTGACACAGCCCCAGGGAGAGAGAAAAAAACCCCCATCCTCTGGAGCCCTTTTGAGCTTTGGCAGCGGGACAGCAGCGGCTGGGAGGTGATAGGTGGCCTCTGGCCAGGAGATAAGCTGCAGCCGCGCTGCCTGGCCGGGCGCGGGGATGGGGAGGATTATTTATACCAGCTCCCACTCCTCCCCGCTCGCTGTTTCGTCGCCTTGGGAGGGATGAGAAGGTGCAAAGGGCTCTCTCTCTCCTTCCCTGCTCACGCCTGTTCCTCTCCTCAGCCGTGACCAGGCTGGAAACGAAACCTCTGCAAGGTCAGAGAACCCTGGGCACCGAACGCTCCAGCCCAGGCACCGTTTGGTACAGCCCAAGGAGCCAGGGGGGCTTTGCTGCCTCTCTGTTATTTTTTTGCTCTTGAAAAGGGCTTAAACTGCAGGGCTTTACAGATTTTGGGTTGATTTTAAGCTGTTTTGGTATGAAGATTAATTCCCTTCCCTCCCCCAGCCCTTTTTAGAACAATTTTAGATGAAGATCAGAATTTGAGACCAACCATCTGCACGTAGAGCGACCTGGCACAGCAAACCCCTCGAGCACCACGGGGTCCCCCCAGCACGCCATCCCTACCTCCTGTGCTGGCACATCCCTGTGGGGCTGGCAAAGAGACAGGGATTTCTCTGGCTTTGCTGAACCCCTGCTAGCAAAACACTGGCTGCACCCCCTGCACCAGGATATCTCACACACTGATGCCACCCCTGCAAGTGTGTACCTACAGTGTCCACCCATGAGGCCACCAACACCTTGTCCCATCAGTGTGCACGGCCAGCATCAAGCACTGCTGGACTCTGGCTCCCCTGGGAGCCATAAAAACCCCAACCATGGCTTCTAAAAAGCAATGTCAGGAGGTGAGACCTTCCAGGAAAGTCTTCTGGAGCTTCATTCCATGGAAAGATGGTTCCTTCCACCAGAGAGGCAGGAGAAGCAAGCCCAGGAGGGGTATTTCAGTCTCCTCTCCCACCAGTGATGCTGCAGCAGCGATCAGCCACCGTGTAGCATTCCCAGAGCGGGGCTGACATCACCCAGCGATGCCAGTACATAAACAAAATCATTTTGGCTTGATAAAAGCAGAGATGACAAAAACCCCACGATTGTTTACCAGAAAATAAACCTGTTCCTTTCATCTGCATCCCAGCCCCTCTCCTGGGACTGTGGTTACTTGAGAGCCGTGCTGCCGGCGCTGCCGCCGAGGGCTGCTCAGCCAGGTCCCCTCCAGGGATGCCCGTGGGTCTCTGTGCAGCCAGGGAGAGTTTTGGGATGCTCTTCTCTTTGGGGTCATGCAGCACTGAGCTCTCCTGTGCCAACCTCAACCCGTGGATGCTGACAGCATAATCCACATGCCACGACGCTGAGCGAGGCCACGATTCCCAAAGTGATGCTGAGTTGGGCAAAACTCTGTCCATGTGTCACCCCTCTGCTCCCCGGGACACTCGCCACACACCAAGGGTGCCAGCACAGGGGGACCCACTCAGCTCCACACCGAGCATCACGGCGGGATGAAGGGATGGGGTGATGCAGGGATGGCGCCTGGGGAGAAGCGTCGCCTCCCCTGCACACAGGGGCTGCTCTTGGATCATCGAATCCCAGACTGGCATGGGTTGGAAGGGACCCCAAGGGTCACAGAGCTCCAACCCCCTGCCACAGGCAGGGGCACCAACCTCAGGCCTGGAGCTACACAAGGTTGCCCAGGGCCCCATCCAACCTGGCCTTGAACACCCCCAGACACGGGGCACCCACCCCCTCTCTGGGCAGCCTGTTCCAGCCCCTCACCACTCTCTCTGCAAAGAACTTCCCCCTAATATCCAATCTAAACCTTCCTTCCTCCAGCTTCACTCCATCCCCCTTGTCCTGCCAGTCTCTGTCCTTTAACAAGCTGATTCCCCTCCTGTTCCTCTGCTCCCTTCAGGGACTGGCAGGCTGCAATGAGGTCCCCCCGATGGATGCCACGTTTCAATCCCATCCCAGGGGTTGGTCCTGCTTTGCCTCCTCTCACCCAAATGCCTCTGCACCTTCACCCGAATTTTGCATGGGCAGATCCCCACGGATAGAGAATTCTCTGCCTGTGTCTCTGTAAGCAGGAGATACTCTATACTGCTTAAATAAAGGTTTCCTGTGATTTATCTGAGGGCTGCAGGGAGGGCTGTGGGACTCTCTTGGACTTCTGCTAAGGTCATGCATTTTCTCCTGTTACACTCTGAGTTTTGTAGATGTTTTCCGCTGCCTTTGCCAGGAAGGGAAGACTCCTCTCTCCTCTCCTCTCCTCTCCTCTCCTCTCCTCTCCTCTCCTCTCCTCTCCTCTCCTCTCCTCTCCTCTCCTCTCCTCTCCTCTCCTCTCCTCTCCTCTCCTCTCCTCTCCTCTCCTCTCCTCTCCTCTCCTCTCCTCTCCTCTCCTCTCCTCTCCTCTCCTCTCCTCTCCTCTCCTCTCCTCTCCTCTCCTCTCCTCTCCTCTCCTCTCCTCTCCTCTCCTCTCCTCTCCGTGCAGCCTGTGGCAGTGGCCAAGCCCAGGCAGTGCCCCCATGCACACAGCAAAGTGCCCAGACGAAGGGGACTCTATTTATAGCTGACGTTTAATGCCATTGCTCCAACCAAAGGACGGCCCTTGTCCCATGCAGACCCTCCCCTGCCTGCCCAAGCAGAGCACGTACCCCCCTTGGGTTTGGGTGATTTGATGCCTCAACAAGGCAAATGTGGAAGGAAACGTCGCCCTGGGCTTGGAAACCCCTCTCCTGCAAAGCTTCCTGGAGGACTCAGCTGCCACCAGCTCTCCACAGGCTGTCCCCAGCTCTTGGGGACACTTTGCTTTCCCTGCAGCTGGTGGGTGCATCCTCACTTGGGGTCCTGCTGCCAGGATGAAGCCTGACCCTGCAGGGAAGCCCCCAGAAAGGCTCTCCAGCCCCGCAGGCATGCTGGCACAAAGGAAGCCTTTTCACTGGGGTGAGAGGAGCACCCCTCTCCCTTCCCTGCCACCACTCCCATCCCCACCCCTGTGCTCTCCACACTAAGGCTCTCTGCATCCTGCTGCCCACCAAGACCCCCGAGCTCCCCAGACCCGTGCTGGGCTGGGAGGGGAAAGGCAGCAGCAGGTCCCAACAGCCCCCAGAGCGAGCCAGGAAAACCAGGAAAGCCCCAAACCTGAAGCTGCAAACAGGAGAGCTCATCCTCAGCCCCACACCCCCCTAAACAACACACCCACCAAGCGCCTGAGCCCCAGATCCCCCCGCCGAGCTCCCCACAGCCTGCTGCACGGCGCCGGGCTGGCTTCACCCCGCATCCCCTGGGAAGCTGATCTCTCCCCCAGCTGCTGCCTGTGTGTTCACAGCTCTCAGCTGGGCAGGAGCTGGGCACTGGGACGGTGCGACAGGAACCAGGGCTGCCTCAGTTTCCCTCCCACCAGCCAGGGCTGACAGCAAAGAGGTGCAAAAGCAAAACAACCCACCCAAAACCCAAGCAGAGGAGGAACTCACCCGCTGTCCGGACCGAGGGCCCAGCAGCCCGATATGAGGACGCTGGAGAAGGCTGGGGGGCTGCTCATCTCCACCTCACTGAGGAGCCGACAGCGATGCTGGGCAGAGGCTGCTCACCCCGACCCTGCCCACGTTTCGGCTCCTGTCCCCCCACCTCCCAGCGCTACCGTGGGGAGAGGGTGGCTGTGCCAGTGGGGCTCCCTGGAGCCATGCACGGGAGTATGACCCCGCTGGCACGGGGACTGTGGGCTCCCCAGGGGCTGAGGCAAACCAGACCCACCCCCCCCCCCCCCCACTCCTCCAGGAGATTTGGGGGGTCTGGGATGGGAAGATGGAGGAAGGAGAGAGGAGCAGAGCCGGGGGAGTGTCTTTAGCTGGGAGCTGTGGGGCGGTCAGCACGCATAAGAGGATAGCTTAACCGAGAGATTACGTTCATTACCTGATATTAATAGCACTGGCTTGATTAAAGAAAAAGCAGGGGGGGTGGTCAGGGGGGCGAAGTGACACCTCCCCATACCGCCCCCCTGCACAGGCCATAAACACTGACTGCCCCCCCCTCCCGCTCCCTGTGCCGCTGCTCCCTGGGACTGGGGCTTGCCCAGCTGCCTCGGATGTGGGGGGCTTACTGGGCTCTGCCCCCTGCCTGGTAAGTGCATGGCTGTGAGCTCCCAGTAATGGTGGGGAGGGGGCTGCAGGGTGGGGAGGGGGCAGGAGGGGGCAGCCCCTGGGCAGGGATGGAGGGGGTACCCATCCAGCACCCTGCTTGCTGCTGATGGGGCTGGTTGGGGCTGGGGTGCTGGACTCATCCCCCCTCCTGTAGCTCCCTGTGGCCGGAGGTCTGGCTGTGAGCCCCCCTCCCCAGCACTCAGCTCCCCAGGGAAGATCTGCCCCTCGCTGTCCCCTGGGCCCTGGAGTAAACAAGTGGGTGAAACTCAACACGCCGGAGCTGCGGGGGCTAAGAATAACGTCCGCTGGCTGCTCGGGCCCTGCAATCTGCTCTCCCAGCCTCCCCCCTGCCAGCTGCCCGCTGCCCCCCCCAGCCACTTCAGCCTCTCTCCCGGCGCCAGCCTCGCCAGGGAGGGCAGGGAGCCCGGGCACCCATCGCCCAGCAGCCCTTGGGAAGCAGCTGAAGGGTGGGATGCCCAGCGAGGGGTGGGAGATGGCTAGGAGCATGGGGGGGCTGGGGCACAGCAGCACCCAGCGAGCTGCACTTGGCTGCTGAGAGAGGGAGGAGACAGCAGAGGTGACACGGACGTGCCAGGCTGGTGGCAGTGGGCAGGCTCTGCCAATGATGTGGCTCATCACAACGAGGTGATGCAGTTGCCAAATGAGCCCCCAGCCCGGCCCGGAGAGATGAGGGCTCTGAGGGGTATGGGGAGGATGCTCCCCCCAGGCTTTGCATAAAGCAGGGGTGATTGTCTGGAGATGGGGCCAGAGGCAGGGAGAACCCTTCCTCCTCCTCCTCCCTGAAGCAGCAGGGCTATTCCAGAAGTGGGGACACATCCTGGTGTCCTCAGCAACTGAACACGGGGGTCACAGGGGATGCCCAAACCAGCCCCCTCCTACTCAGGTCCAACAACAGGACCTGCAAAGGAGAGCATCAACCTGAAACACATCTGGAGTGGCTACAACACTGCTGGGACCCAGCACCAGGGGCTGCAGGAGGAGCAGGACAGGGTAGGGAGGGTTTCAGAGGTAACCCATCCCCAGCTCAGGCTACGGCAACAACGCTGCCAGTGGAGTGAGAGGTGATCAAAGGATCCCTTCCCATCCTGTGGTTCAGCACAGGCTCCCCTCTCTCCATAAAAGCTCCTTCAGAAGTTTAAAAATAAAACTCTCTGCTGCAGCAATTTCTGTTCTTCCTCATTAAAGAAGCAGAAAAGGGACAAGGAATTTGGCGTGGAGGAGCCCTCGCCCTGGCCAAGGCAACCATTGTTCCTTATCGCTCACTCCCGGTGCATTTTTTCCTGCCTTTGTTTAAAATGCTGAAGCACCAGGACCAGCTCTCCCAGCAGCTCACCCCCCAGCCCAGCGGGGCTCCCAGGTGGGATGGGAATTGCCCACGCTGGCTCTGAACCCCAGCAGCAACTGAGCCTCCCTCCCAGCATGCACTCCTCCGCTTCCCAACTCCCTGGTTTCTGAGCTCTTCCCAAAACTCCTGGGCCTTGGACATCCCTCCTCTGTAATCGCAGGCTCCAGAAGCTGGGCTTAAAATTAGGAGAAGTAGCAGACCCTGTGCAGGTTGGGCTCCCCTTTTCCTTCCAGCCGTGGGAAGCTGCTCGGTGGGATTTCCTTGGGATTGAAGGATGGAAGCAAAGCTGCACATGGCTTCTCCTGGTCACTGCAACCTGAATGTTGTCACTGGATCCGGGTAAAAAGCTCAGGACACACCAAATCCACGGTGGAGGAGTGCCTGGCCCCATGGGAGAAGGTCTCTCTTCCAGCTCCCACCCCTGTAAGCAGCACCCATGGGTGCACAGAGGCCAAAGGCGCTTCCCTCCGTCTTCAAGCGTGGTCTTTGCTGAGCCTGACCGCACAGGCCAGGCCTGAGCTGGGCCTGTCGTGTCCTACAGCACCTTTAACTTAAGCTGAAAGTGGTTGTGCTGCCACAGCCTGGTGCTAAAACCCAGGGACCCCCATGAGGAGCCCCCTGCCCAGGGAGCAGGGTGAGACAGGGTGGGATCCCGCCACCCTACGAGCCAGCCAGGCCAGAGGAAATCATTCAGGATGCCCCACATGTCGGGATGGAGGGGTCTGCCCAAGGGATGGAGGGACCCATCCAAGGGAGATACAGGAGGGGGGATGAGTCCAGCACCCCAGCCCCAGCCAGCCCTCCCAAGGGAGGACCCACCTGCTGCCCCACTGCCCCTGTGCCGTGCCCCTCCTTCAGACTCATGGAACGTGGTGCCCGCTTCTCCCCAGCCTCACCCCACGCTCTGCTGCTGCCCTGGCCAGGGCCACCCAGGAGCGGGCTGGAGCACCCCTGGGCAGCTCAACACCCACCTGCACCCACACTCTGTTCCAGCTCTTATTAAGGCCTCCGATTCCCAACGACAAAAGGACAAACGTTTCCCTCTTCAAACCCAATTATCTCGCTGCTATTTTTACGCACCGAGGGCCACGGGACCGGCGTGGTCGGTCAGCCCAACCAGCAGCTCAGCTCGCTCCGTGCTGGAAGGGGCTCAGTTATACAACCTGGTTACTCATCTCCTGCCTGCCCAACCTTACTCGGGGCGGCTCCTTCCTCCCCGTGCTCATCCTCAGCCTCCCTGCTACCCGCCGCTGACTCACAGGAAGGGCAAAGGCGACACCATCACAGGCAGCTGCTGGGTTTGTATTTAGCTCCCCAAATTTAGTGGGTTTGCACTCACACAGGTAGAGCTGGGGTTGGTTGACACCTGGGTGGTGGTACCCAACAACCAGGGATGCTCGCATCCCTACAGCTGGGTTTGCTGCATCACAAGCGCTCTGGTGATGCTCCAGAACTAATTCCTGGCTATTTGATGTTTGGAAGTGGTCACTCTCCTCCATGCCTGAGGATTGTATTGGGAAAGGGAGTGGAAAACAAGAGAGGAATCTTGGATGGGGGAGGAAATCCCTCCACCCTACTTGGGTTTTGGGGGAGCAAACATAGTTTTCCCTGCGCCTCGTGCTCATGATGCACACACAGCAGCTCCCTTGAGCAGTGGGTTTGCTGCAAAATGAAGGCCAAACCCAAGAAAAACAAAGCAGGAGGGGAGAAAAGGAAGGGGAAAACAACACCCAAAACAAGAAATAAGCCCAGTTTGGGGTGGGGAGTGGGGGGGGAGGGAGGGGGAAATAACCACCCACACCCCCCCCCCCCCCTCTCCCTCCCGTTGGATAACTGGTTCCCTGATGATGAGTAACTGGGGAAGCACCCAGCACAAAGGGCAAAGGCAAAGGGTGGTTTTGTGGAGGGGAAAAGAAAGAGGAAAAGGAAGGAGTGATGGGATCGGGGAGGCCCCACTCGCGGAAGTAGCATCGTGGGACGCAACCGGGACCGTAACGACCCGGAGCCGCCGGGTTGCCGGCGGCTCCGGGTCGTTACGGTCCCGGTTGCATCCCAGGAAGGGTTTTTAAGGGAGAAGGATGATGGTACTTACCTGTCGTGAGGTTCCGCCGGAGCCCCTTCGGCCACCGGGGCAGCGGCCATGGTGCTGCCGGGGAAAGGCAGGAGCGGGCGGGGGAAGCGGCGGGGACCCGGGTTGGGGGCGGTGCTGCTGCCGCTTGGCTCCCCGGGACTTGTAGTGCGGGGCTGGGGAAGGGAAAGGGAGGGTTGTGGGGGGGAAAGGGAAGGGATTGAGGGGTGCTGTGGGGTGAGGGGGAGGATTTAGGCACGGGTGGGTGCTTGGGGAGGGGGGGGTGAGGGGTTTGGGGATGGGGGATGTGTTTTGGGGGGGGTAAAGCATCGCTTCTGCTTGGGGAGGTTTGTATGGGGGAATGTGGGGGACACAGCGCCAAGGAGATGGGTTTAGAGATGGGGTTTGTGGGGGGTTCGGGGCCAAAATGGGAGTGGAAGAGGATTTATTCCCACACCGAGGTGGCCAGGGGGTTCCTCAGGTCCCACAGAGCTCCCCAGGGAGGAGAGGTCCCATGCTGGATACAGCTGCTGGCGCTGGGAGATGCTGGGTGCTGCTAATGGGAGGATGGGGGCAGCTTTGGGGGGAATTCAGCCATGGCCATCGGGCTGTGGGCATTGGGGATTGCTGGCTGTGCTGACAGCCAGTGTGGGAAGCATCACCAATCCTTGCCTCAGCCCTCCCCAATCCCAAATAGGGATGGATGGAGCCAGTGAGCTCCATCCCCATCCCAAGGCTGGGCTGGACCAGGGTTGGGACAGGGGGGAGGGTGTTCCCCTGGCCACAGAGAAACACCAAACCGAGCCCATCCTACACCAAACCCTCCCCCCGAACTGCCAAACAAGGACACTAATAGTAATAATAAAAAATCAATAACCATTTATTCGATACAGCTGTGTGTGATACATACAGTACGTCACGTCACCCCGCCGCGGTGCTGGGCGGCGCGGCTGTTGGGAGCTGCTGTTACAGTCAGTCCTCTCCAACTGAGGATTTGTCAATGATTAACAAAAACAGATCGTCACAAATCAGGGGAGGGGGAGGGGGGGAGGGGGGGTTTATTATAAGATAGTTTACTGTTAAAACAATTTTTTATTTTTTGCAAATAAACACTTTTTAATATATATATTTATATATTTATATATATGGTTACAAGTGATAAATTGAAAATTCTTTTTTGTTTTGTTTTCATTTTTTTTTCTCCTGTTTTTCTTTTTTTTTTTTCTTCTTTTTTTTTTTTTTCTTCTTTTCTCCCCAAAATACACTTATGCACTAATAACTGGCATCAACGAGAAACATTCGGATATGCCATGGGATGGGAGTCACCAGGAGAGAAAGAAAAGAACAAAAACGCTCCCAATTGTCACAAGGGGGTGAGGTGATCCAGGCTGGGGCAGCTCCACATGGCCCTCGGTCCCCCATCCCAGAGGGTGACCGTGCTGGCATGGCACAGCCGAGCTCACCGGTGCGGCACAGCCGCCCGTGGTGGTGCGCGGTGGTTGGTCACGGTGAAGGTTTCCTGCCCGTGGCAGCAAGCTGTGGTCACAGCTTTGGGGGGGGTGTGGGGGTGGCTCTGTGAGGTTTTCCCGTGGGGTTACAGCCCACCTATCCCCGACCCCACGGAGGTTTAGCCCTTTCCTCAGGGATGGGGTTGGCCTGATGGGGGTCTCTGCAGCGCTGGAGCTGTGGGAGCTGTGGGGCTGCGGTCCCTAAGGTGCCACAGGGAGACCCCCCGCAGCCCCCCGTGCTCTGAGCCCCCCCACACTCCCATTTACTCACCGTGATTGACCCCCCCGAGCCCCCTCCCTGCAGGTTACTCCCTGCTGCAGCAGGGCCCGAGCCTGTGGGTCAGGCCCCTGGCCAGCGCAGAGCAAGCCAGGCCCGGGGGTCCCATGCTGAGCCCTGAGGGTCTCCAAACCCCTGCGGGTTGGGGGGCAGAAGGGGAGAGGACGTGCTCATCCCCACCTTGCCCCACAGCCCCCCCCTGCTCCTCAGGGTTAATGTGAGTTTCTCCCCCCAGCTGCTGCCTTGCTGGGAGCTCCCCAATGGGCACAACCAAACCAACACCCATGGTGCCACCACGGCCTGTCCCTGTGCCCTGGGGCTGCTCCGGAGCCTTCCCTGGACAAGCAGGAGACAGAGGATGTCCCACAGAGAAGGGGGGTGGGAGGACATAATCCTATCCAGTGATGACTCGTGGGGGGAGAAAATACCTTTTACAGGGACAATAAACCCAACAAAGCCCTGAAGAGGTCACCTTCTCACAACATTTCCATCTGACCAAGGTGCTGCCTTCACAGGGGGCTGGGGGCAGCATCTCCCAGCTTTGAGGGTGGTGGGGGACAGCCCCAGCACTGGGACCACCGTCCCCACTGCCCTGAGCCCACTGCCTGCCCCAAGACCCCACACTGTCCCCTCCTGGACGGTGTCACCCCCTTGAGGTCGCTGGCTGTCCCTGCCCCTCACTCCTCCCAGGATGCTCCTTCGCTGACACTTGTTCCTGAAGCGGCAGGATGGGTTTTGGGCCAGACCCCCACAAGGACCCCCCCCCAAGCTGGCCCTTCCCCACGTCTCCCCCACCCTGAGCAGCTCCCAGGGCTGAGCTCCCACACCAGGGCTCCCCCCCCTCAGCACAGAGCACAGTGCTGCCTGTTAATTTAGTCAGTGAGAAGTCAATTAACTGCATGTTAATGAGAATCAAACCCGTGCCATCCCCAAGGGGAGGCAGCAGGTTTATAAGGTGAACTGGTCCCAGCCAGTAGCCCAGGACAGCTGCATCCCCCCTCCCCCAGGACACACAGAACTTTGCCAGGGGCTTTCCCCCACGGTGGGACAGGATTTTGGGATCCAGCAGCTCCCTCTACCCCTTCACAGAGATTTCAAAGCTGAACTCCATGCCAGGTGCCCAGCTCAGCCCGCTCTCCCCTTCCTGCTGCTGCCTACACCACCCCAAAGCCACAGCATGTCCCCCCAGCACCTCCCAAACACCTTCCTTGGGCGCAGGAGTCCCTCCTCACCAGCCCTTCCTGCTTCAGCAAGCAGGCAGAGTGCTCTGCAGGCAGGCAGTGCCATCCCTCAGGCTCAGCCAGGACAGCCTTCCCCCATCCCTGTCCTGACAAGAGGGAGACTGGCTCTGGGAAGGTGGCTCCTACAGTTCCTGAAGCTCCTCTCTCCTCCCCAGGGGAGGCAGGATTTGTACCAGTGATCAGGTGAAGCGCCAAGTGGCAAACAGGCTGAGCTGCAGTGACTAATTAAGCTTTCTCACTAATTGCTTCGATGCCCTGCACAAACAACAGCAGGTTCCCTGGCCCGCAGGTACGTGCCCAGAACGCAGCATCCAGCTGCTGGAGGGACTTGGCTGGAGCAGGAGCATCAGCTCCCAGCTTCAGACACCACCACCTCCTCCCTGGAACAACCTGCCAGTGGGGAAGGACGTTAATTATTACTGAGCAGCTCCTCAGGGCAGGGAAATGATACTGAGCCCGTGCTGAGCAGTGAAGGAAACCGAGGGCTGAGGTTTTAATTGATTAAAGTAAAAGCAGAAGCTCTCCTCCCCTCACCCCAACACCACCTTCCCAGCTCCCACACAGGGGAAAAACACTGAGTTAAGGTTTTGTGTTCTGTTAACTGAGAGAAATCGTGCCTGTTTCCCAAGGACAGAGGTAGCCTGGGTTTTGTCTGGAGACAGACACATCCTGGTCCAGGGGTGGATCCCTCCAGGGCAGAGTGAGGTGTCATGCCAGTGTCTGTGCAGACACAAAGGAAAGCCCAGGGAAAGAGAAGGAGCAAGGGACAGGGCACGGTGATGCAGGGACACCCCATCTCTGAGGAGGATGGTTGGGGGTTTGGATGTGTCTTGGGGGAGCTGAGACTCACCCCGTGGTGGGTCCCAGCTCGGCAGGACAAGGCGAGTGCAACATGCCCAAGAGCAGGACCTGTGATTGTCACTTGAGGCTGTCCCTGTCCCACTGCACACCTCCTGCAGCTGCAGCTGGGTGACTGAAACCCCATTCCCAGGGAGTCCTTTGGGATGGGGTGTGATGGGGACCCTGAATCGATCGCCCTTTCCAACAGCTGGACCTGGTTTACATTCGCAACGACACCTTGAGCACCCCCAGGGCACAGCTCCCCCCCTCCCCCCCCCCCCCAGTCACACTACCCCCACGGTCTCAGCACCAAGCTCCATGGCACCCACAGCGTTCCCACAACTTTCAGTGAAGCCCTCCACACCCCAGCCTGCCCCACAGCAGCCCCCTCTCCCCTCAACACCCAGGGGTGCTCACACCTCCCACACCCCCTCTCACAGCCACACAGGGTGATGCTCTGCCGGCCCTGTGCCATGCTTGTTCCTCTACCCCTGCCTCACACCACCAAACCAAACCAAACCAAACCCCTGCCCCTCGCTGGCCACAAAGCCAACACACCACAGAGCCAGTCCTAAAAAGGACCCCCACTCCCCCTGCTCCACCCCCCCAGCACCTGCTGCCAGGCCCTGCCCTCCCTCCGCTCGCACAGGTCAATTATCTTTGGAAACATCATCCCAGGAGCAGGGATGTGGGTGCTGCCTGCACCAGGAGGCTGGAGCCCACCAGAGGCTGCCTGGGTGGGCAAGGAGCTGGCAGCACCAGGGCTGGCAGCCCCCAGCCCTGGCACACAGCCGCAGAGAGACCCCATCCAAGGGGGTCCCACTGCTATTGCACTTTTCTTTCACTCAAGCGTTAGGCGCAGGGAGTAAGGAGGGACAAGGGGGGGGCAGGGGGGAAGGCAGCAGGGTCCTGCCAGGCAGGGGTGGGGGCAGAGGGGTATGTACATGGGCAGAGGGGGGTGGAGAACGGTCCAGCTTCCTTGATCCTGTTCGTTTTCCAGTGTGAAACAAGGTCTGTGACTTTAAAGTGGTTAAATGGGTTTTTTCTGTCTTTTTTTTTTTTCCTTTTTCCTCTTTTTTTCCTTTTTTTGTGGGTTTTTTGGTTGGTTTTTTTTTTTTTTTGTAAAAAGGGGGTGAGTGGAGGGTGGGGAGGGGTAAAGTGGGATGGGAAAAGGGGGACAGAAAACTGGGAGAGACCCCCACCCCACCCTGTTACCCTGGGTTGTAAACGAATCCTCGGAGACGAGTCTCTGAGCTGCTCATTTCTCGGGCATCTTACTGGCTCCCCCCTTCCGCTGGCTCAGGGGTTTGGGGATGTGCTCATCCTCCTCAGGGCTGCCTCGGGAGCCTTCCCAGTGCTCAAGGGTTTTCTTGTGATTAGTCTTTGCTGCCATGGTCTCTCTGCCCTTCTGGGATGTCTCTGGAGGCCTCTCCTTGGGTTTTCTCCCCCTTTTCTTCCCGTTTGTGCTTTTCTTTTTCTCCTCCTTGTTGGAAGGAAGCTGTTCCCTGCTTTTCTTTTTCCTGCTGGCCTCTGAGGAGGTTCGGAACCAGTTCTGTGACCACAGAGTGAACACCAGGGTTAGTGACCATCCTGGAGCTGGGTACAGGCACACAGACCCCATGCCTCGCCTGCCCAAGCCTGGACCACCCCACACACCTCCCCAAGGACAAGCTGGCTGGCACTCAGCAGCTGCAACCAGCCAGGGGGTGTTGGGGACCAAAGAGGGACAGGGTGGTGTGCCCCCCAGACTGTCACAGCATTGCTGATGCTTCTGGGAGCTGCTGTGCTCTGATCTTGGCAGGCAGGGATGGATGGATGGAGCAGGGCAGCTCAAGGATGGGCATGTTGGGAGCAGGGACCAGCACAGACCTGCCCCAGCCACCTCCTTACCTCTGAGTGAGCCTTGATGATGTGGTACTTGACCCCACTCTCGGAGCTGAACTCCTTCTGGCACAGGAGGCAGCGGTACTTGCCCACTGAGTGGTCCCCCTGCAAGACAGAGCATCCTCCTGTAGTCCAAGCAGAGCCAAAAACACCCTGGAGGGGTGGCTGGCCCCCCTCCCTGCTCCCCCACCTCCATGAAGGGGGGTTAATGCCTGAACCTTGAAGCAACAGAAAAGAAACACTCATTCCTAAAGCACCAGACCTCTGCCAGCCCTCAGGCCCAGGCCAGCAGCTCAGGACCACCCCTTCTGCTCTGAACCACAGCTCATGCTGGCTGTGCCGCAGTGGCACCGGTGGTGCTGCCCATCACCACCCCAGCACCTGGCATGGAAGCACCGGGTCCTACAACCACAGAGGGCAGCAAGCAGCACGTTTCGCTGCCTGTGCATCCCCAACACGGGTTGTTAGGTCACCACTGACACCGTGTGTTTCCCCTGTGAGCCTGACAGGACGGATCGCCTGCTTTCCTCACTGTCAGATCTGTGAGCTCCAGGGACTGAACCACCCCCTAATTTATGTCCCACAGACTCCCCTCCTTTCCCTTTCACGCTGTCAGAGGCAGTGACTGTTGGCTTTCTGTCATTACAGCCCTCCTGGGATGAGTGATCTCCCAGCCCTGCTGCAGTTCAAGGCACGGGGGGATAACGTGCTCTCTACTGACGAGGGGTTTATGGATGGGCCCATGCAGGCGATAGATGTGTGCCCTGGGAATTTCTCCTTAGCCACCTCCAGGCTGTAAATCTGGAGTTAGACAGGGCTTTCATTTCAGGGACAGGCAGGATGGGGGCAGGCCTGGCCCTGCTGCTGGCTGGCTGCAGAAACACTCATGCAAAAATCACTTCAGAGCAAGAAATATCCCTTCAGCACAAAGCACTGAGGATGGGGCGCTGCTGGGAGCACCCTCAGCTTGATGTGTCTCAGCCCACTCTGTGGGATTTCACAGCAGAGGTCACAGGCCAGCTCTGGACCAGATTTGACCACACAGGTATTCACTGCAAAACGAAATCCTCTGTGTCTGAGGGCAGGATTCCCTCTGGGGGGGACACGAAGCTGTGAACTGACCCCCAACACCCAGCCCTGGCTGTGTCAGACTCACCAGTCGTGGAGGGTGCAGCTCTGTGGTTAAAGAAAGTGCTTGTGCAAACCTTCTTGTGCACAGCACTGGCCAGAAAACAGCTCTGCTTCCTCCCTGAGACCGTGCTGCAGGCTAGCAAAGGAACTGCCCTATTCCCCTGTGTTTGCACTTTCGTCCCATGTAAGTACAGCTTCATCTGCTGGGTCTCTGCAGCTCATTTGCTACATGATCTCATTAGGGGCTGATGTTCCAGCCAGTGTTGGAGGAGCAGGGGAGTTTGTGTTTGTAATAACCAGGGGGTATGGATTGGAGCTGCCTCCTGGAAGCTCCGTTCAATGGAAGTTGCAGCTGGAAACATTTCAGGGTATAAAACTTTACCAGCCCCTTCTCAGCTCCAATTTGAGGGACCTACCCTGAGCTCTGGATCCCTCCCCCCCGTGGCAACTGCAGGTCACTGGAGCTTGCTGCAGCTGGCAGCACTGCTGCTCTGTTGCAGGAGCAGGCACCTGTCTCTGCACAGACCAGGCACCAGTTCCAGCCTCAGCTCTGTCCCCAAGAACCACCACACCAGCGTCCCTCCAGCTGAGGAAGCTGTTGGGCTCCCTGAGGGGCTGTAGGGCTGCCCAAATCAGTGGAGAAAGATGCCTGACTGCCACGTGCCCAGGGAAACATCCAGCTTCCCCTGCCCAGCTCCCTGTCCCTGAGCTGCTGTTGCCCATGTGTGGCTGCGTGCAAGGTGCTGGCCAGGCTGAGCAGCCCAGGGCTTGTGAACATCTCAAGGGCTGCAGGAGACAAGCTGGGCAGGGGCTGCTGTGGGATGGGGATGCTGAAGTGGGAGGATGTGAGGCAAACGGGCTCACTCCTGTTGCCTGCATCCCCAGGGCACATGGTGTGCAGGAGGGCTGGGACCTTTGGGTGAGACATTTGTGTTGTAAGACCTCTCCTCCAAGGCTGGGGTGGCAGCTCAATCTCCTCCATTGCATCTGCTCAGCTTGAGCCTCTCTGCCTTCAGCTGCCTGTGGCTGTGGGTTTGGTCCTGCCCAGGAAGACAGTGCTGAGGTTGAGTGGCTGGGCTGGGCTGGCATGACACCCAGCTGAGCGGTGACAACTCGATGGGCAGCAGCACTGCTTGCCCAGCCCTCCCAGCAGTCAGGATCCTTTAACCTGTGTTGCTGTCCAAACGAGCCAGGGGGGGAAGAGAAAACCCAACCCCCAACCCCACCTCTGAGCAGAGGCTGCACAAGGAAGGACTTACCTTGTTGCAGTTGGCCAGGTGAGCTTTCAGCCCCGAGACGCTGGAGTAAATGGCTTCACAGCACTGTGGGAAAAACAAAGCAGGGTTTGCCACACTCCTCCCTTGCCTCTGTGCCTTCCTCAGTGCCAGGAGCCTGCTGGGCAAGCAAGGCCACCGGTCCAGGCTAAGCAGCGTGAGGTTAATGCTCTGCAAGACGTGGAGAGCTCTGGTCACACGTTTCCTATTAGTGCTAATGGGAGTCATGTGGCCACATCCCTCTGCAACAGGCTGAAAAATGTCTCCCCTAAACATCTCCATGGAAAAGGTCCATTTGTGAGCAGTTGGGAGGTCCTGCTGGGCTACAGGAGTTCTTGGAGCCACAGCAGAAGCTTAACGGAGGAATCACCCGGGCAGCAGCATGACCAGTTTGTGAGCAATGCCTTTTCAAAGTGCCTGGGTATGACATTCATTAGGCAGCATGTCTCCCCCAGCCTTGCAGCAACAACCCTGCTCAAAACCCCCTGTAGCAAGGCTTTGTTTCAGATGATAAATCAAGGGCCCAGCATGAGGGTGGAGCTCACCTCCCCAGAGCTCAGGCCAAGATAAAGCGCACACCCCATGTGCCCGAGGTCCCTGCGTGTCCCAGGGCTTTAAAAAGCATGGCTTGAAACCAGCCCTGCCTTTACTCTGGGACAAGCAAGTTCTCCTCATGAAAAGGCTCTTAAGCACAGAGCCCTGGATCCTGGGAGCTTCCCAAAGGCAGCTCCAGAGCCTGAACTGGGCCATGCTGAACCGTCAGCCCAAGGACACGTGGGGAGGGGATGGCTCAGTCCCCAAGTGCACCAGGAGGGTCCCAAAGGTGGGACACACTTCAATCAGGTCTGGCAGCAACCCCAGGGAGAGGAGGTGAAATGAGGGTTTGAGCATCAGTGCTGGCTCTATCCTAAAAAGAACCTGGATTTGGTGGGTTTCTGGCCCCAAAATCTCCCTGCTGAGTCCTACAGATTGAGCTCAGCCATCCCAGAGAAGAACAGAGATGGTTCTTACATTGTTGGGACAGTTGATGTGGCCCTTCTCCTTCACTTCGTTCTTCCAGTTTTCCAGCAGCCTTGGATTGAGCTTTGGAAGCCCTGGCCTGGTGTAATTGAGCTGCAAACAATAGAAGACGATTAGCAGAGCGGCACACACCAGTCCAGTCCTTGGGGGAGTCCTCCCTCTTCACATGGGTCCTCATCTTCCCCCAGGAGAAGTTAAAGCGAAGCTGAAAACTAGTTGGGAGGCTTCCCCCAGAGATGTCATCTCCCCCCTGGGCACTGCACAGCACAGGGGGGTAGCTCTGCCTGCTGCAGCAGCCAGGCTGAGGGATGGCTGAGGGCCAGGAGCAGGGCTGGAGCCCCCGGTGCTGCAGCCACCTCCACGTGGCACATACAGGAGAGAGGAGGCTCCTGCTCCCAGGTCTGTGCCCCATCACAGGGCCAGACCTGGCATTTTTGGTGCCTGGTGTCAGCAGGGCCCTTCTGCTGTGTTTCATAACTGGGAGAATAAACAACCCAGCATGCTGGGCAGAGGGGAGGGATGCCAAGAGCCTCCGTGGCTGCCTTCCACCGATGAATGGGCACAGCCCGTTAAACAATGAGAGGCTCTTGTGGCTCTGCCTCTCCTTCTGGCAGGGCTGCTCTTTTTCAAGTGCTTTTAATTACTGCTTTATTAGCAGCTTTGAGGTTGAGCATAGCGGGCTGGTCTTCCCAACGCTGTTTCTGTGTGTTCAGCACAAGCAAGAGCAGCTGCAGCATCTCCTCCAGCTCAGCCCTACCTTCGGGGCTGATCTCTGCCTGCTGCCCTGGCAAGTTCCACAGGGGACGCAGGGCTGCTCTGCCCATGGTCTGAGCTACCTGCCTGCTGCACCACTGCCCAACTGAGTGAGCTCTGCCAGAACCAAGGGGTGCTGCTTGGATCCCAAGCCCCGAGCTGCAGCACAGCTCGCTGAGCTCACGCTTGGTGCAGGATAGGTGTGGGTACTCCTACCCATAGGCACCTCCCAGCGTGGGCCAGGGCAGGATCGATGCATCCTTGCTGTCTGGGGAGGATGTAGAGACAAGTGGTGCTCACAGAGAGGTACAAACCCAGGCCCCTGGTTTCAAAACACACCCCTAGGATCGGAGCTCACGGTTCCGACGCGGCAGGGAGGCGGCTGGCTGGATTTCTTTTCCAGCTGTGACTTTTCCTGAACATGCTGATAAAGCTGTGAGTTTGCTTTATCCAGCTCCCCCAGACAGCCTGTTCCCAAACCTCCCTGCAAAGGGGAGCTCCCACCAAGGTTCCAGATACCAACTGCTCGTTTCCACTGGAATTTAAGCGATCTGTAAAGCTCTTGCAGTCCCCAGCTCGGCACGTGGCAGGGCACAGCCAGAGGAGAAGGGAGCCTAGGGAGAGCTGGGCTCCATGCAAGGGGCCAGGGCAAAGGGCCTTGTGAAATGATGCTATAACTGCTGGTAAGGACGGATGTGGAACAGTCCCCTGAGCCCCAGCATGCTGCTATTCTGTCGTGCTCCACAGCTGGGGGAATGTCAGCAGAGCTCTTTGAAGCGCTGGGATGGGGCATCTACCAACCACTTGGTCTCCCGCCTGGGGAAGGCAATGGCACCTCCAGGGGAGAACACAGGAGTCCCTTTTTGTCATTGATACTGAGAGCCAGGATGCCAAACAGCCTCCTTAATTAAAATCCAATCAATCCCATGAATAAGCAAACATTAACGGTAACCGCACACAGCCCCAGCAACAACCTCTCCCTCCGTGCATCCCCGGGGAAGAGGCGAGGGGGGATGTTCAGAGATGTGGACTCTGCTGCTCTGGCTTCCCACTCCAGAGGAAAAAAAAACCCCTCCCTGCTCTCCTCCAACAGCCCTGCACAATAACATGCAAATCCCATGTCTTCCCGGGGCGCTGCGGTTCTGGGAATGTCAAAGTCATCTTTATGTCTCTATTAAGAGGGAGCCCCAGGCATGGAATACTGGGGTTTTTTTTTTTCTTTCCATTTATTTTCCTCAAACAGCCTGTAAGTGAAAATCTTCATGGCCAAATCATTAAATGACTACAACTGGTTTTGGCAACAGCCCATCTCCTGTGAACAGTCGAAGGATGGCGGGGTGGGAAGGCTTGTTTGCTTTGACTGACGGTTTTATTTAGTTAACTTTCATATTTCAATCCTCTCCGCTCCCTAGACAGCTCTCCCCTTCCCCAAAATACATCATGGTAAATGAGAACCATGCAGGCTGCCTTGGCCCCAGCCAACAAACTCCCCTGGAAGCCTGAGCGAGGTCCCCAGCGCGAGGCACGGCTCGCCCATCGCCCCGCCGAAACCGCAGCTGATGCTGTCCGGGAGGCAAAGCCAAAGCACACTCAGGGGTGCTGGCCAGCAGCCGGGTCCCATACACAGCCCCAGGCAGCTGGGTCACACTGTGCTGGCATTGCCAAGGAAGGAGAGGAAGGACAGACTCTGCCACACTGAGCTCCAGACCCACAGCTGGAACTGGAATCCAGTTTGGCCACCGGTGACATGAGTCCTCAGGACTCAGCCTGGCTCCTGCCTGGACAGCAGAGCCATTGTTTTGAGGGATCAATCCAAGCCAGGCTCTTCTGCTCCAGAACTAATCCTGGCTCCAGGATAGGGTTTTCTTAAAAACCTCAACCCTGGAGATGGCTCTTCCCCTTCAGCTGTACGAGAGGCCCACGCAGCCCTTCGCTCTGGAACCCCGTCACCCCACAGCGCAGCACTCAGGCTCCACGATGACCACAGAATCATAGAATCCCAGCCTGGTCTGGGTTGGGAGGGACTCCAAGGATCACAGAGCTCCAACCCCCTGCCACAGGCAGGGCCAACAACCTCCAGGCCTGGAGCTACACAATTTGCCCAGGGCCGCATCCAACCTGGCCTGGAACACCCCCAGGGATGGGGCAGTCCCTGACGTGCAACCTCCATGACTTCCCCCAGTCTCACAGCAACACCCAGACCCTGAGCCCCAGGGAGGCAAACAGAGCTGCTCTCACACCCCATGGAGTAGCTCTGCATCCCTCCCTGCATGGCATGGGGGCTGCCTGGGGTGCAGGAACCCACTGCCACCTCCAGCACGGAGCTCAGAGCACCCTGAGACAAACCACCCCACCTGAAGCACCACAAGGAAAGCTTCCCACTGCAGAAAGGAGAGATTTCCATGGCAGCCTCCCTCCTCTCCTGCCCTTGATGCCTCTTTTCTCTGCTCAAGGAGAGTGTTTCTCTCAATCCAGCCTCCAAAATGGGTAAAGGCCTCATCCCCTGCCAGATCCCAGAGTCCACCATTGCCTGCCTGCTCCACCGAGCTGGGAACCTGTTAGCCTCTCACTCTTTCCACAGCAGATCCAAGACGGGCATGTGATGGCCCCAGCCAAGGCCAGAGGAGCACTGGAGGATCAGCACCATCTTCACAGAGCTTCTGGAAAGGGGCTTTTTCCCAGAAAAGCAGCAGAGGTATGCCCTTCCCCATCTGACATCCCCAGCAAGAGGCCATTGTGAAACACCCCATCTGTTTCAGCTTATCCAGAGGCAAATAAAGATCGGAGCGAGAAAATAAGACTCCAGTGTATATTTAGAAATGCTGGATCTGGTTAGTGCAGAATGAAGGCAGAGCAGGGCCTGGGATCAAGCAGCAATCGTTTATTCTAATGCCATTGCTTTGGTGAGAAGGAATCCGTCCTCCTGGGGAAAGGCAAACACATCCCACCATGGGCCACCAACAGGATGCAGTCCCAGAGCTCCTCTCCCCACCCAGGACCTGATGCCATCTGGCCACGATGGCAAGACTGTGGTGTAGGGGCTGCAGAGGGGCTGTGCCTGCTGGGGGGCCTGCAAACCCCCATGGCCCATCAGCTTGCTGAGGAGCTGCCTGCCTTCCCCTGGGGAAAAGCTCTGCTGCCTGGAGAAGGGATGGAGAGGAGGAGGAGTAGCTTTCTTCATCAGCTTCCTTGAAATCCACATTGGCTGCTGGGGGCCACAGTGGGTTGACTGGAGAGCTTGGGGACAGAACGTGTCCTGTGCTGCAGCAAGTCCAGATACATCCAGCCATCGCTGGTTCCAGACCAGAGCTGGGGAGCATCTGTCCCTCTGGGACCCTGGAAAGCCCCAGGTCTTCCTGAGATCATGCAGGAGCAGCTGCCATCTGCCACCAATCCCTAACATCCCACCTCTCCCCAGGCCCAGGCCAGTGAGAGGCTCTGAGGGCCTGGCAATGTACTCCCAAGGGCTGGCTGCTGCTCCCTGCTCCCAGCTCACTGGTGTTTGCCTTCCTGCAGCTCCAGGGGGTCTGGGCTGTCAGGTCCCTCTGAGGGTCACTACGTGTGATCACAGGGCAGGGGGACGTGGGGACGCTGCCCGCTCCCCTCAGCCTCCTGCAGCTGGACCTGCCAGCATGGCTGAAGCCAGTTCTGAGGGAAGGGCGGTTTTGGGGGGCTGTAACAGGGTCAAACTGGGCATGTGCTGGAGTGCTTGAGCTGCTTGCAACTTGGGAGGGGGTTCCCACACCCTGAACTGAAGCAGGTCATAAACACAGACCAGTTCTGCTCGATGTAAGGCGAGCAGAGCGTGCTGAAGTCAGCAAGCTCCCACGAGCCTCCCCAGGCAGAACCTGCCTCCCACCTACTTCCATGAGAAAGAATGTCATAGACTGAACAGATCATATCTGAGAGTGTTGTCAAGGGAACGTGACAGTCGCTGCAAGATGCACCCCCAGGCACGCTCACAGCTACGTACGGATCTGCCCACTGCACTGACCTCCTCTGAAACCCATCTGTGTGACACATGGCCAGCACAGCAGGGGACAGCAGCCCATGCAGGGCCAGAACTCCTGATCCTCCAAACCAAGAGCCTTGTTTTGCCACCTGGGAGCTGATCCAACTCCCCTCACCCTTGCTCATCTTCAACACAAACCTGCTTCTGCCAACCTCACAGCGATTCTCTTTGTTTCTCAGTGCTGGGATGGGGCTCAGTTATACTTAAACTCTGAACACAAGGAACATCTCATAAAAAACCTCCCCCCCACAAACAGCATTTCACAGAACAATTATGCCAGCAGCTGAAATCTTTACGATGCCTTTGTATGTCAGCTTGCACATGGGCCCCTTGTCCAGGCCCAGGACTCCTGGCTGCTCCCTCAATTCAAACAGAAAATACCCAAAACCAAGAGGAAGGGGAGCAATTCAAGGAGGAGAGTGGAATGCAAGTGCTGAGGTTGGAGAGCGCCACACCTCTCCTCCCACAGCATTTGAAATGAAACAGCTACTTTGGGCTTGGGTTTTTTATATGCTATAAATGAACTGCAGCTGAAGTCATCTGGAAACCAACAATGACAGCCTTGGGGAAAGGAAAAGTCTGCAACCAGAGCTGACCCTAAACCCCTCAGCTCTGCTCCACAGCAGAGAGCAGCCCTGTGGCTGGGTGTCCTGCACTGGCCACCTCGCTGCAGCGTAACTCACTCAGGAACCAGGCTGCAGCTTGAAGTGATGGCAGGTTGGCTCTCTGCTGAGCCCCAGCACTGCCCAGAAAGTGTCAACTAGAGGATTAAAAACTCCAACTTCCACTCTTCTTTTTTTTTTCCTTTTACAGAGAAAAGGTTTGGGATTTGCTGCTGCTTTGTTCCTTTCACAGACCAGGAGGAAGTGTTCCTGAAGGGAATTCCAGCTTCCCAGGAATCACTTCCTTCCAGGGCCAGGAGGGATGTTTGATTTCATGTGTTACTCCAATACCTCCACGAAGCTCCAGGCTGCTGGGGCACTAACTTTTGCAGTGCAGATCCCATGCATCAGTACTGGGGCTGCAGAGCTCAGCCCTGCCTCCATGCTCCAGCTTCCTCTGCTTGCAGGAACACTGCTCCAGCAACACTGCAGGCCCTTTATCTCCCAGAAGCACCTCCCAGGAATTAAGGAAGAGCCGTGGAAGGGAGGAAATTCCTCCTGGAGAATCTTTGCTCTCTGACAGTACAAGGGAGATCATTTCAGAGCCAAGCTCCATCTCTCTATGTGCTCTTCTTGGCTGCCAGTCTGCACCGCACCACTGACCACAACCAACCTCCTTCCACATCTCCCCAGATAGGCTCTGCTCTGTCTGCTGCCCACAAAGCACCACCTTTTGCTTCACCTACATTTGGGTGCTGGCAGTGGAAAGGGCAAGGCTACCCTCCTGCCAGGGTTGAAGAGAGTCTCCAGAGCACCTGGGCTCAGCCTGTGCCGGGTGGGCTCTGAGCAATGAATCACAGAGGTTTCATGTAGCACACAGCATAGGTGACACGCGAGCCCTGAGGCAGCGGGGGCCACGCTGGCACCCCAGGATCTCTGGGTATGGATAGCAGACAAAAAAAGAAGAGAAATCAAGGCTCCTCACCCGCTTTGTTTCAGGCACCAGGTCATCCTTCATCCTCCGCTTGGTCCAGTCCCTGGCGAGCTCGTCCTCGGCGATCTCCTGGAGGTGGAACACTGCCACCTGAGCCGACGTCCGACGGATGCGCCCGCTCGGAGTCCTTTCAAAATCTTCTATGGGACCAGGCTCTGGCTTCACCTCTGGCTCCTCTGGAGGCTGCAACACAGACAGGAAGGGCTGACAAGGGGTGAAGCAGCGAGGGATGGGGATGCGAGGGGTTCAGGGTGGGTGTTTGCAGAACTGCTTTGTGCAGGTGAGGGTTGCAGAGACACCAGCGTGTCTCTGCACCTGAGCATGGGAACAAGCAGAGCACCCCACCTCCCACAGCCCAGCAGTCAGCCACACACTGGACTGGCTGCATCCTCTCATGCTCCCACGTGTGTAAACATCTCCATTCATTAGTTAGGGAGTTGTTAGCGTCGGATGTGCTGTCAGGAGGGATCAACAGAACAGAAAAGGATGCTCCCCAGGGACAGATCCTGCCACCCCAGTGCTGGCAAGCAGCCAGTGCCTGCCTGGTGCTGAGGGAGAGGCCTGAGATCTGTTTATTTTCCCCCTGCAGAGTATGGATGCAGGATGTGCTGGGGCACAGCCCCGCAGGCACCAGGGAGGGCAAACGCTGCTGGCTGCTCTGCTCCATAAACACAGCTCCCTGCTCTCTCCAAGGAGCAAGAGGGGGCTGTGGCCCATTCCATCCGCCCGGCCAAACACCCCAGGGTACAACACACACAGTGATGTGAGGGAGAAAACAACATCAGTCCCGACGGCTGCACCTGCCTTGCCCGGCCCGGCCCTGCCCGGCTCTGTCCTGCCCACAGGCTCAGCAGCTCTGCAGTCCCCCCCAGGGGGGGGTGGTCCCACTCCTCGGGCTGTGGAGTCGTCCGGGGGGCTCACTGAGGCCATGTGTTCTGACCGCACATGGTAGTCATGGCCAGCCTTGGATTTGTACTTCTTGCCGCAGTGTGGACAGCTGAAGACAGGCTTGTCGGCCTCAGCGAGCTGCTTCCCACACCGCTTCTGGTGGTACTGGTAGCCCATCAGGCTGGAGAAGTTGGCCACACAGCCCTGTGGAGACAGGGGAGGGTTAAAGAGGGCTGGGGCATCATGTGCCCATGTCGAAATGGTTGGGGTGCCATTGCTACAGGGAGGAAAGTGTCCTAAGGAGCCCCCTCTGCAGAGCAGCTCCACCAGCCTGGCCCCTCTGAGTGATGGGGGATTGGCAGCTAGACCCTCTCCCCCAAAAAACCACATGCAGGTATGGTGGTGCCATGGAGGGATGGGCAACACTGCTCCCATCCCCAACACACCGACAGAGCTCCCCAGACAGATCCACAGCAGGCAGCAGGACGGGAAGGCGGTGAGGAGGCACTGCCTGGGTGCTGAGCAAAGCATCCATGGGGACACCCCTCTGCCCCCCACCCTGTTACCCATTTATGACTTGTCTGCCACCAGCTCACGACTGCTTTTCAGTGTGGTTTGGTTTAGCTTCACCCTGTGCCAAGAACAGCCCTGGCTGTGCCCCCTCCTGAGCTCAGGAGGCAGAACCTGCCTGTCAGTGCTCCCCAACCTGCCCTGTGCCCACCCTGCTGCAGGGATGACCCATTGCTGGAGCACACAGAGCCAAGGGGATGGGCACCGGGGTGGCTGCACTAAGGTGAAGAGCACACCAAGGGGTGCCTGGAGAGCATGCATTCCACTCTGTATTGGGGCTCACTCCTCCCACCTTTTCACACAAGGAGAAAGAGGAATCGTTCTCCTACCTCATTGGGGCATTTCAGCTTTCCCATCTGCTTCAGCACTTTCCTCAGCCTCTCCCGCTCCTCCTGTTCCCCAAGTCCAGCGGTTTCCACAGGAACAGGCTGGAAACAAGGAAGTAACAGAAGCAACAGAGTCAACTATTTACTCATGTCTTCTGTGCCAGGAGCAGGTGGTAAACTTCTGCCTTGCAGGAGCTGTCCTTGGCCAGGGAAAACCTCTCATTAGAAGAGCTGGATCTCCCACAGCTTTACCACACACAACACCTTCACCCTTACGTGGCAGATCTGCTTGTGCCTCTCCTGTGTTTGCACTCAAAGGGCCAACTGGGAAACCCAGGAGCAGCTCCTGCACAGAGGATTCACCAGGCTGAAGAATAGGAGATGAATGGGAAAGTCCAGTGATAGCTGGTAGGCAGGGCACACGTAGGAATGGGGTTATCACAGAACGTTAGGGGTTGGGAGGGACCTTGAAAGATCATCTAGTCCAATCCCCCTGCCAGAGCAGGATCATCAAGACTAAATCCCACAGGAATGCTCCAGGCAGGTTTTGAAGGTTGCCAGAGAAGGAGACTCCACAACCTCTCTGGGCAGTCTGCCCCAGTGCCCTGTCCCCCTCACAGTGAAAAAGTTCTTTCTTATATTCACATGGACCTTCCTATGCTCCAGCTTGCACCAACTGGCCCTTGTCCTATCACTGGCCATCACTGGGAAGAGCCTGGCTCCATCCTCCAGAGAAACATTTCCCATGCTATCTCAGAGACATACATGACCACCAGATTTTTAAGAACAGCATCTAAATTGGTTCTTGTCAGATTTTATCCATGATAAGCTTCCCACATGGAGAGCTAAAGACTGGATTCTGAGGTTCATGCAAACCAGAACCCATCAGTCCTAGGTCAGTCCCTAGATCAGTGAGGACAGTTTTGGAGGCAGAGCTTTGCCACTCCAAATCTGCCCACACCATCCTCACTGAATCTTCCCCTTCTCTGGGATTTGAAACCTTGTTTTACTTTTCCAGTCACCTGCTCTACTCCCTGTGATCAACCTGAGCTGCCTGGGAAGGAATGGCTTTGTTTGGCAGGGAAGGGGGAAGGCCACTGGACTGAGCAGTATGTGAAATGCTGCAGAGATGGTGATCTGAGCCCCCTCTTTACAAAGGAAAGCAGACTGCCAATCGCTTCGTCTTCTGCATCTGGAGGTGTGAGACAAAAGCAGCCCAGCTCTCTTACCTTGCTGACATGTTCAGCCATGGTGTGGTAATTCAGCCCAGCTTTGGATTTGAACTGTTTTTTGCAGTGCTGACACTTCAAGGCATCCTGCAGCTGAAGGAAGTAAAGACAAGTCACTGTGGAGGCCACAGTTCATTGTTCATTTTTCCAAGGGCTGCTGCTGGTCTGTAAGTCCCATGGGCAGCTGCAGCTGCAGCAGTACCCAGTGGTGGGACCCAGCAGGTAGCACAGTGTCCCTGTCCCCCCATCCCAATCCCAGCCTGCAGCTCACAGCTTTCTCTGTCATCCTGGTCACCGTTATCAAACCAACATACCCCAATTCTTGGAAAACATTCCATTTTGGATGTGGATTTAAAGCCCCATTGGCTGGAAACATCTGGGACCTGGTGTCTTAGTCTTCCTGTTACAGGGTAAGGGAAGAGAAGCTTTGATCTACCATCATGTCAGCAGACTGTGCTCTGCAGCCCTATTAACTCTGACAGCTGCTGGAGTGCAGTGCACTTTCTGGGAGCCTGGGCTGTTTGGAATTAAGCTGCTGCTGGACACGATCACAGCAGAACGCTTCCTGCCTCACACTGCTCTGCTGCTGATCCTGACTCTGGCCTCCTGAGCAAACTGGGGAGATGCATTCAGTGCACACACCAAGGGGAACGTGCAAAGTGAGCAAGGAGACTGTGAGTCTTGCTGGGGCTGTTATCAGAATTCACTGATCAAGGTGAATGCTCTGGGGGCCAAGAGATGGGACGTCTTGACAGGGAACCAGTGCCTGGATGGCCATGGGCATTCCTGCTCCTGCTGCCTGGCTGATGCTCCACCTTCACCACTTCCCTGCAACCCAGCCTGGACTAGAAGCTGGAGAGGGAACAAAGCTGGAGCTGCAAATCCCTCCTTATCCTGGAGCTCTGGGGAAATTAAGAATAAACTCACTGCAGCCAGTTAGGAATGACTCACTTGTACCTGTGCTCCCATGGGTTAATCTTCTTCCAGACCCAAGTGCTCCATCCTAACCAGGTGAATGCTGAAAGCTCCCTGACTGATCAGATGTTAATGCCAGCCAATTTGGGGTTTAATTCTCCATTCAACACTGCAGAACAAGCCCTCCCACCTGGGATGCCAGGAGGATATACCTGCCCTCCCCTCCATGCCCAAGCACGTTGCAACCATTCCCCATTCCTTATTTCCTTTTCAAATCTGAAGGAAACACAGCAGACTGCTTAGTGCCAAGCAAAGAACACTGAAACCAGTTTCCATTGTTTTTGTGAGAGTTTTGTGAGCCTCCACATCCTTCTTCCCACTGTCCAGCTAAGAAATACTTCAATCCTCAGAGCAGAGAGCAAGCTGAGAGGGTGTGTGCACTCCAGGGTCACTTCTGATGGGGATACCCTGATGGGGATGGCAGCAGGACCTCCCTGGACATGCCACTGGTTCATCCCAGAGATGAAATGCTGAGACTGGATCTGCTGTCACACAACCAGAGCTTGAGGACTGTCCTCTCTGGACTGCTGGCTGCTCTGTCAGGGCTGCCACAAAGCAGCCCAGCTCCCATAGCCACAGAGCCAGCCCTGTGCTGCACGGGGAAGGGTGACAGAACACTTGTCCCTATGGTTGGAGCCCCAATTCTTCTGCTGAATATCCACTGGCCTATTTATAGTGGGGAAGACAGGCCCAACTGCTCTGGCAGAGTCCTGCTCAGCAGGCTGGCTGGCCCTGCAGCCTGTGTGGAGCCTGCCCGGCTTGGGAGATGCTCCCAAGCGCAGGAGCAATGAACAGTGATGGCCAGGAACCCCACTGCACTGAAGCCAGGAGGATGTCAGAGGAGGCAGGGTTCTGCCAGGCATCGATGTTGTACAGGGTTTGAAAGGGAGAGTAGCCTCCCAGTGCTGTATAAATAGTGAGGAGAAGGCTGAGGAGGCACTTACAGAAAATGAATGTGGAATCAAAGCCCAGCCACACATTTTCAAAGCAGGAGGCATCGATCCCACCTTGGCTTTCCCTGGCGACAGCTCTGCACCACGCCAGGTGACAGATGAAGACATAATCCTTTTGCTTTGAGGGATGGTGGTGTGGCAGGCAGGCAGTTCTTCACTGCACCATTACTGAGCTCCTGCACCCTGACAGCCTGCCTGAGCACATCCGAGCGCCCTGTCTCCCCGAGACGTGCTCTCATTCAACCACAATTGATCAGGCCTGGCCAGTGAAATCCCACAGCCAGGACTCCTGAGGACAGATTAGAGACAACCCCAACAACCTCTCCAGCCTGAAAACTACTTGTTTAGCTACTAGGAGTATCCAACTCTTCTAGAGACACTGGGGCAAGGAGCCCAGACCACAAAGGGATTTAGTATTGCAGAGAATTAGGTGTCCAAATCCTTCTGAATCAATGCAGAGCAGCCAGCTCTCTGCAGATGACTAGCAAGTGCCCTATCAAACACAGCCCAGATGTGGTTTTAGGAGCATCAACAGACATTTATGAGTGGCATGCCTGTTTCCCCCCCAAAAGCCCTACGTGTGTATTGACTAAGTGAAATCCCACCTAGTTGATGGGTGTTGAAGAGCAGGGAAGTGGCTTCGATTGTGTGCTGTGCTTTTAGCCACCCCTAGTGAGTAAGAAAGCATGTCCTTACTTTCTGGCAGACATCCATGTGCTTTTTGAGCCCCACAACAGTTTTCCTGGTTATCACACTGCAGGTTGGACAGGAAACTTCTCCCTTCTCGCTGATCTCCCGCTGCCACTGATCCTCAGGGTTTGCTGGGGAGGGAGAGGAGAGAGGTGTTCACAGAACCACAAGGTTGGAAAAGACCTTTGAAGATCATCAAGTCCAACCATTGTCATCCTAAACTAAACCATATCCCTAAGTACCTCATCTACCCTTTTTTTGAACACATCCAAGGAAGGTGACTCAACCACCCACCCACTGTTACACCCAGACAGCCACAGAGACCACAACCCCCCCAGGCTGCTCGTGAACCTTGATCAGCTGCATTGAACAGCCCTGAATTTTGGGCTGGAAGAATCCCAGCCATAGATCCAGCCTGGGAGAAGAGCTCCTGGGGAGCAGCCCTGTGAGAAGGACCTGGGGATTCTGGGGGATGAGAAACTCCCCATGAGCAGCAGTGGCTCTGGCAGCTGGGAAGGGCGATGGGATCCTGGGCTCCATCAGCAGAGGGGTGGCAGCAGGGACAGGGAGGGGATTGTCCCTCTCTGCTCTGCCCTGGGGAGGCCCCAGCTGGATCCTGTGTCCAGAGCTGGGGCCCAACACAAGGAAGATGTGGGGCTGTTGGAGAGGGGTCAGAGGAGCCATGGAGATGCTCAGAGGGCTGGAGCAGCTCCCCTCTGGAGAGAGGCTGAGGGAGCTGGGCTGGCTCAGCCTGGAGAAGAGAAGGCTGTGGGGGGACCTCACTGCAGCCTGCCAGTCCCTGAAGGGAGCAGAGGAACAGGAAGGGAATCAGCTTGTTAAAGGACAGACAATGGCAGGACAAGGGGGATGGAGTGAAGCTGAAGGAGGGAAGGGTTAGATTGGATATTGGGGGAAGTGTTTTCCAGAGAGAGTGGTGAGGGGCTGGAACAGGCTGCCCAGAGAGGGGGTGGGTGCCCTGTGTCTGGAGGTGTTCAAGGCCAGGTTGGATGGGGCCCTGGGCAACCTTGTGTAGCTCCAGGCCTGAGGTTGGTGTCCCTGCCTGTAGCAGGGGGTTGGAGCTCTGTGACCCTTGGGGTCTCTTCCAACCCATGCCATTCTATGATTCTATGATTCTATGAATTGGGAAAAGTTCCTGATGTTAAAAAAGAGAAATACTCTCTGAGGCATGGCCAAGCCTGGTGCAAATCACACAGCTCCCACAGCCACCTGAGCATAGCAGGTCACTGGGCCACTTCACAGGGAGTCACCCAACCTGCTGGCATTTCATGGGGAAAAGAAGGTTTGCCTTTCCAAGCCCAACAGTATCCTGAACACCAGGAGTTAAAAAAAGCCATAGTGATATCCCCAGGCACCTGATCTCCTCCCTGTGTGGAATAACTGCCCCCTGCCAAACGAAACAATTAGCGGGGCTGAAACAAAGGTGAGTGTCTGGGCTCCATCCGGACGTGTGCCTGGAAAGCTTCCCTGGAGCTTCTCTTCCCAGCAGGCACACAGGCAGTTTGGGGAGTGCTAGTTTCAAGGCATCTGTTTATTTTAATGGCTGTGACTGGCTTTAAAAAAAAGCAACCCACTCAAAATAAGAGATCCATGGGGCCAAAACCTGCTCCCAGGCCCAGAGTTCACGCTGTGTTCTCAGCAGAACAGCACTGGGCTTCCAGCAAGGGAAGCCCAGTCTGAATAGAATCCACCAAGTCTGTTTGTTTGGATGCTTCTGCATGGCTGGGAGATCAGAGAGTCGTTTATTTGAATTTGAAAGCAGTGCAAGGCATCACAGCTGTGTTTATCTTGCACATCCTGCGTTCTCCTGCTGTCAGAGCTCCCAGGAAAAGTCAGCAACCTGTGCTAGGGTGTAGGCTGCAGTTTGGAGGGTTAGGGAAGACATAACCATGCTCAGAGTTATGTCCTGGTGTCATTCATGGAAACGATGTTAGAAAAAGGCCATCATCCCCAACACTGACCCAAAGTATGGTCACTGAGAAGCCAGGAGGAACCAGGATTTGGCTGTCAAGCCCCAGCACTTGGAGCTGTCTGTCTTGGCAGCAAAGCAAAGGCACAGTAGTTCTTTTGGGATGTCGTTTGTGGCTGCAGGAGCAGTGGCTATTGCCACACCTGTGCTAAACCTTGAACAGGCAGGAGCTGCATGCTCCCACTCCTGATTCTGGGCTGCTTTTGCTTGCAAATCTGCTAGAAAACTCACTCAACAAGCAGCTGCTGGGCTGGGAGAGGTGTGGGGACCACTAGCTGTGGTGTGAAGTGGGGGGACACCACTGTGGCAGCTCGGAGCAGAGCACAGGACTGAGCTGATCAGCACCTAAGCTGCACACAGAGCAGCTGCCTGTGCTCTGCCTGTGCCAGGCTCACCTGCTGGTAGATGCACAGCAATTTCCTTCTTCACACCAGCTCCTGGAGGTTTCTTTTTCAGCTCCTCCATGTTGGTGCTCCCCTCCAGCTTCTTGGCTCGATGGGCTTTTGCCTTGTCCTCTGCTTTGACAAGACCTGTAGAGAGAGAGGATTTCTGTTTGGTACTTGCATGAATACTCTCAGATCAAGTCTCATTTAGCAGTGAAAAACAATCTCTATCTCTGACCCAGGGACACTAAGCTGGCTGTAGGTCTGCCAGGGCTGCACGTGTAGGTCCAGGGCCATAATTGTGACAAGCAAAATCCTAACAGATTGTGGTGTTCAGAATAAAGAGAATCGTTTCCCCCAACCCAGACAGTTTATGACCTATGGAAACACCGTGGCAGAACTGGGTAGGATGTTTCTAGCAAGGCAGACTGCAAGGAAGACAGGCTGAGGAGGAGACAAAAGGGGACCCTGAAACTAAAAGGGGAAATTGGAACCATAAATCAGGATAAAAGTGATGTTCCTACTGATGAAACTGCACTGCAAAGGCTGTCTAACTGTTTACACCAGGGAACTGGGATCCCTCTTAGAAAACAGGGCAAATTCTGGGATCTCACATCAGATCCCACAGGACCTTTCGTCCCTGGATCTGTACACAACTGTCACAATAAACACAGGTCTCTCCCAGTCCCACCGGGTGCTGGGAAGGGTCAGGAAGAAACAGAAGTAGAGGAGGGGCAGCCAGGCAACAGGCACATGGGGAAGAGGAAATGTGGTGTAGCAACCCTGGGCTGCTGGTGACTGTCACCAAGGCTGCCTGCAAAGGGGAGAGGAACCCAAAGGCAGCACTCTCTGCACAGGCAGAGCACCAGGCTCTCAGTCAACTCCTCCTGAGTGCATCCACCTTGTCTGTGCCTCATCCCCACCCGACTGCATGGGCAAAGCCTGTGCTTCCCATTCACAGCCCAGCAAAGGCATCACTGCCATCCCTGCACTGGCAAAGCCTGTGCTTCCCATTCAAGCCCATTAAGGGAATCACTGCCAACCCCCCAGGCCCCCTCCCTGCACGGAGCAGGGCCAAGCAAGCAGGAAGAGGCTCAGCACATGCTAAGAACACACTGGCAGCGGCTGTGCTGCCTGATCCCCACTCTGCTGGGCTGAATCCCTCAGTAGTTCCTGGGCTGATATAGGAAATGGAAGATGTGACTTGTAAATGATGCTCTGGAAAGACTGGCAAAGGGAGGAGAGGGGCTCTCCCCTGGGTCTGCCTCCTAAAAATCCACATGCAGTTCAGCCCTGTGCCTGGGCTTCCACAGAAGGTAACAGAGAAAGAGTTGTGAGTGCCAGGGTGAGATCCACACCTGCCCTGTGAGGGTCCATGTGTCCCTGAACTTGTGGGTGATGTCTCTTGCAAGCCCAGGGTCTGAATGGTGGCAGCACCCCACAACAGGCTGGTGGCAGCCAGGTCTTTGGGGAGCAAACTGCTACGTTGTCCCTGGGGGATGCAGGCAAATGTCTGCCTGATCTTCACTCTGTTTGAGGCAGTGGGTCGCTGGGGGGACTAGTTTATTCTGAAGGAATCCACAGCAGATGTTTTGGTCTAGGTAAAGTGTTTGTGGAGAAGCTCAGGAGAAAAACCTCAGACTTCCCAGGAGCCAGGGAAAAATCACAGAGACAACATCCACCCTGCTCTTCAGTAAGTGTTTAATTCCTTCAAAGCCATTAGTGCCTCTTGTACTGGAAGGTGCTGCCTCCTGCAGTGCCTGGAAACATTTTCCTTTTCCTGGCTCAACAAATTTCACAGCCAGTCCAACTCCAGTTGTTCTCATGCCAGGGATGCTCCAGGTTTCCTCCCCTCTTTGCACCCAGCTCAGTATATATATATGGAACACGACCAGAGTCCCACTCACTCAGCAGCCAACTCCTGAGCCTCGTGTCCCAGGAAACATCCCAGCAACACATCTCTTCCCCCTTGAATTTGTCTTGTTGAATGTGGGCAACCAGTGTTGGAGACGATGTCTGAGGGGTGGATGTGTCACCCAGCAGAGCAGAAACCCTTCTCAACACCCTCAGAAATACTGTGGAATCCCAGGGCGGCGGGGTGATGATGATGATGATGAGATGATGTTTCTCATGTCTCACTCATGTCAGCAGCTCGTCACTCTTGTGTTACAGCTGGACATAACTGTATCCTTCCCACTCTTCCCTCATTTCCCACTGACAGGCTCCCAAGCAGAGCAAGGCAGGGTTGTTATCAGTACCAGCTCTGCTGCTGCCCCTCAGTCCCTTTCTGGGTAAGAGGCACCACGTCCTCCAGCACAATATCCCCAGGTTCTGGATGGCTGTCACATTATCTCCACCACAGAGAGAGCTCTAGGGAAGGAGCTTCCCTAAAACACCCCAGGGAGAAGCTACAACCCTACAGCTGACCAGGGCCAGCCCAGTATTACCTTTCAGTCCAAAGGTCCCCGAGATGGATGGCTGCTCCCCCGTAAATTTCTTAGGAGTTTTCTGTTTCCTTCCTGACTCAAAAGAGAGAAACAGAGAGAGGGATTTGGTCAAATAACTGTACTGCTGTGGGGGCTTCAGCAGTCCTAAAGCAAGGGGGAGGCACACACTCTGGGTCAGGAGTGAATCACCCCTGTGAAATACAGGGCTGCTGAACAGAGCAGACACCCCATCATTACAGTAACAGGACACTGCTCCCCACCCTATGAAACCAGGAGAAACAACTCAAATCACTGGAAGTCGTGGCTCTGGCTAGCTCCAAAAGCCACACAGGTTTTCACAGCCTAAGGTAGCTGGTGGTGATTCACTTGGGAGCTGCAAGCAGCACAAACCCACACCAAGACTGGGACAATGATGGCCCTGCCTGTCAGCCCTGCATGGTAATGATGGGGTGAAGCTCCTTACCCTGCCCCAATACTTGAGGAAAACACGCCTGACAGATACACCCTGGTTTAAACTGCCACACTGAGTGAGGCCAGACAGGCTGACACAGCAGCAAGCTATGCTGTAGGGAATTCAACCCATTTCCAACCCTATAGGCTCTACAGAAATACCTCTCCCACAGCAATAACCTAATTTTCACTCTTGTGGAACTCACTGTTTCAAGAAACCAGGGGGAGCAAATTACCAGGGTGTTGAAAAAAGGCCTGGACACATCTAGAGAGACACTCCCAGCAGCACTGGGCTGGAGCTGAGCCCCTTCCCTTCCCACGGGACATCCCTCTCCAAGCTCCTGAACCAGCATAGCTCCAGGCTCTAATCTTACTGTGCTTCATCCTCTCAGGGTCTTCCTCCTGCAGCGAGGCCTGGCTGCCCCCCTGCTGCACAGCATCCTTGCCACTGGAGGACTTGGCCGTGGGGGGTGGCGGCTGCCATGGCCTCAGCTGCTGCGATCTGGAACTCCTTGCTCTCCCGGCTCTCCGCCAGGCACTCGCCGTTCTCTGCATGGTCCTGGGCCACAGCCTTGTCCGTCTTTGCCTGTTTGGGATGGATGGTGGGGCAAGCTGAACTCTCAGCAGCTCTAGGGCAAAGCACAGAGGGCTTGTTTAAAGAGGGGTTGTTAAACCAACGTCCTGACACCTCTCCCCGCTCTCCAGCCCAGATCATGGGAGCGGAGGCGGGCGCGTTCCCCTTCTCCCAGCCGTCCCTGAGTCACCACCACACAGCTCAGACACAGCCTGGTACCTTTTCTTGCCACTGCTCTTCCCAATGGCCTTGGGCACTTTGTTTTCTGCTTTGCTGGTTGGCACTGGCCTGTCCAAGTGGTTCCAGAGCCGATGCTTTTCTAGCTGGGTTTTGGAGGTGAAGGCAGCTTCGCAGTACGAGCACGAATAGGTCAGCTTCTCTGAGATCGCACCCTGTGTGGAGCAGGGAGACACAGGTGAGCACAGACAAAAGGTACTGGCTTTTTCTGGTGCAGGCACAAACACAAATCACATCTAATACCCTCCTGCCCCTCCAAAGAGTTACCAATGGTACACAATCCTCCCACTCCAAACCTCATGCCGAGCTGGAGGGACACCAGTGCCTCTCATACACACCTCACAAATAGTCCCTGGTCCTTCTGTGCCCTCCTCATTTTAGTCTCATGTTTCTGCTGGGGTTTAAGGCCTGAGAAGGCCTTTACCCAGTAGATGGTGATGCAAGAGCTGGTCACAGGAAAGGACAGACAGCCCTCCAGTCTCCTTACCCCTTGGCAGCGCTGATAGTGGTACTTCAAGCCATAAATGCTGGGGAACTCCAGCCAGCAGCCTGAATTGGGACATTTCACCCTGGAGTGGGCTTTGAATTCATCCTTCCACTGGTTCATCAGGGGGAGCTGGGAACAGGAGAGACAAGAGACATAACTATGTGAAGAGCATCAAGTTCTTCAGTGTGTGCCAGTGCATCCTGAGGGGCTGGGGGGGAGCACACAGGACTTTGGATCATTCCTGCCCTCCCTTTCTCACCACACAGCCACAAAGTGGACCCCAGGGCTGTATTTCAGCACAGGGTGCTCCCTCCAGTGAGAGGGGCTGGGACAGAGCTGCAGGCTCTACAGGCTAATGATTCCTCCCAAGAAGTTACCTTGCTGTGCCTCCCTGAGCGCATTCACGCTCCCAGCCAGGCTGGGGAATAAATCAGGCCAGAAGTTGCTCGGGTGATTTAACCACCCCACATTTCATCTAGTCAGTAAATCACCCTGTGCCCATGCTCTCATGACAAACTGCTCTGTGTGTTGTCCATGCTACTGTGCTGGAATTAAACTGCACAAGTCTGAGGGGAATAAATCACCCCCTCGCCGGCGCTGCCGGATCATTAGCCAAACCTGCCAGAGCTGTGAGAGAATCCAGCTCATCTCTGAACAGCCCTGGGAAGGGGAGGCTGGAGGGGCTGTACCACTCCTCACCAGGGGTTTAGAGGATGCTGAATGCCTGCATGGAGGGGATTCAGGGGTCAAGATCTTGCTGAGCCCAAGGCAAGGCTGCTCTGAAGATTAAAGGCAGGTTGAAGTGGGGAGCAGGGCTAGTTGGAGCTCACAGCGCAGCAAGGCACCCAGGGCAAGCCTGAGTGAGCGAGGCAGGGAGGGCAGGGGGAAATCAGGGCATGCAGGGTCTTACAGGGATGTCTTTCAGTGCCTGGTTCTCAGCTTTGGGTCGTCCTTTCTTCCTGCCTTCGGTTTTGTCACTGGTTGCATTCCCTGCAAACAGACACAGCACTAACCTGTAACTTCCAGGGACACTGAGGGTCGGTCAGTGCAGCCCAAAGACAGGCTGGGCAGATGCCAGAGGGAAATGCTGGGTATGGAAACCTGAGACCCAGATCCAGGAGGGATTAAAGAACAGGACCAGGGATAAAAGTCATTTGCTACAAGTACAGAAACAAGACAGAAAGCATCCCTGTGAGGAGACCCCTGGACAGCTAGAAAACGACAGCTAAGATTAAAAAAACCCCAAAATTCAACTTGTAAAACACCCTCCTCTGGTAAAAATCAGGTAAGAAAAGGTTGGAAGCTGAGCCAGCAATCCCTCCAGCTCCTGAACTGGAGCTCAGCTCCCAGCCTGGTGCTGGCTGGACTCAAAAGCCAATCCAGGATTTTTTTTTGAATGAGGGAGAGAGATGAAACAGAAAGCCAACTAGTTAACCAGTTACCTACAAAGGTGTTGCCAAAACCACACACTCCTTCCTTTTTCCTGCCTTCTGCCCCAGCAGCCAGGAGTATAAAAGCAAACAAAACAGTTGACTCATTTATTTCCAGTTCCCTGAGGTCACACCAGCTGGTTTGCTCCACTTCAATGTCTGTAAAACCAGCTCTTGGTGAGGCAACACTGGGAAACTCTCTAGCCCAGACGACCTCATCTGCAGCAGGCGGTGACCTTTATGGACTCTAAGAAAAAGTCCCCAAAAATCCATTTACCTGCCCCACACCCTTCCCACAAGGCTGCCTCTGAGCTGTCCCAAAACCACACCTTTGGTTTGGACTCCTAACTGCCTGGCTCCTGCCCCAGAACAGCTGGTGGCAGTAAGGAGAGGGGAGGATGTTGCAGGTTTGGTCCCAAATCGTGCCAGCTCTGGAGCGAGCGTGCAGGGTTCACTCAGACCTCTGGCAGTGCCTGTGAAGGATGTCTGTGCATCACAGCTGCCCTCCCCATTCTGTATTGTCTCCACTGCTCTTAGCCCACCTCCCTCAGGCTTTTCCTCCAGGCCTGTGTAAGCCAGGGCCTCACCCTGCCCATGAAAGGGAGAGAAGTTCCTCACACATCATGGGACTTCAGGAGCCAGTAGTTTATCCATGATATAGAGCTTGTAGCAAAAGCTCCCAACACTGCAGTTACCTGCTTACTGCTCTTCCTGGCTTCAAAATATTCCAACTTCAAACTATCCCAGAGGAGCACACTTCCATCCCTCCAGGCACACCCAGGGCTCAGCTCACACAGATCCCAGGATCCTTCAGGTTGGAAAAGACCTTTAAGATCATCGAGTCCAACCGTTAACCCAGCACTGCCAAGTCCCCTGAACCACGACCCTCAGCTCACTTGAGTGTCTTTTAAATGCCTCCAGGGACCAACACCCCCAGCTCCTTTTCTGCCAGGGGGCTTTCCAGATGCTCTGCCCCAAGCCTGCAGCGTTGTGTGGGGTTGTTGTGACCCAAGTGTGGGACCCAGCACTGAGCCCTGCTGAATCTCACACAGTTGCCTTGGCCCATTGATCCATCCTGTCCAGATGCCTCTGCAGAGCCTTGCTCACCCCCTCCACCAGATCAACACCCCCCCACAACTCAGTGTCATCTCCAGACTCAATCCCCTCATCCAGATCATCAATAAAGGTATTAAGCAGAACTGGCCCCAGTACTGAGCCCTGGGGAAGACCACTTGATGCCCAGTGACAGCTCTCCTCTCCTTTTCACAACCTGCACAAGCTTCAAACCTCTCAGGGATGCTCCATGCCAAACACAAGAGCTCCCAGTTCAGACACTCCCCAGCGCCCCTGTTGATGAGCTGCCAGCTGGGGGCAGTGAGGATGGGGATGGGAAGAGAAGAAATCACATCTCTTCCAGCATCCCACTCCTGGCCCCGTTCAACCCTGGACTTCACAGATGCTCACAGGAGACACGAACCCAACAGTGCTCAGTGTTATAGGAAACAGGGACTGGGGGTGGCTTGCTGATGGACTCGAGGCTTCTCTGGACCTAGACCTGGCTTAAAATGATGCTCCCAGCACCAACCAGGCTGCTGCATTTGAGGGGGGACAGCAAAGTGACTGCAGGAGAGGCACTGGTCTCCCCAGTCCAAATCAAAACCAATTTGCTGCAACAAATGCCAGACAATTCCCAGGGAGAGCAACGACATATCCCCATCACACAGCATCCATGGCTCTGCCTCATCACTTTCAGTCTACCTAAACCAGAAGGGCTTCAAAACAAAAGGGCTTTTCTACTTTTAAGAGTGCTGATGAGATGCAGCACAGGAAACAACACCCTCCCAAACCCAGGTATCCAGCAGACAGCTGGAGTTCATTCCCCTCAGAAATAAGTTACACCCCTCTGCTAGCAATTACAGCTGCAACCCCCTCAAGGGAAGAGCTGCATTTGGGAAATATTCAGGGTACAATCATTTCAGCAAGGCCACTGATTTTGGGAGCCTGGTCTAAGCTGCATGTCTGGGGTCTGACCCTCACCCTGGGTGCAGGCGACCCCCGGTGCTGCCGTTAGCAAGGTAAAGGCAGCGAGAGTCTCTCTGTGCCTGCAGCAGGGATCTGCCCAGCATAAACAGACAGAAGAAAAATCTCCCTTAGGCCTGGAGATTCCTGGATAGAGAAATCAGCTATCCATCACAGTGACAGCCCTTAGCAAGTGGGTCCCGCAGGGCTCGTAGGCTCGCAAGCCTCCAGCCCGGGGGCCGCGACACGGGAGGCAGCAGATGGTCTGAACTCATTTCAGCCTTTCCACCCTTTGATGTAACACTTAGCTACCAACAGGATAAATAGGCAGCCAGACACCCATCTCGTTAAGCTGGAGGCACACCCCTCAGAAGGGAGAGACCATCTCCAGCCCTCCAGTTCCCAGCGACTGGCTCTCCGCGGCTCGGAGGGGATTTCTTTTGGCCCAGTGAGGAGCAGAATCTCACTGAGGCTGGATGCACTCACACCCCCTCGTTTTGTTAGCCATCCCCCAGACCCCCTGAGCTCGTTCCCTCCACCCCACCCACCTCCACAGATAAGAAAAAGCCCAGATCCTCACCGAGCTTGTGCAGCTCTGCCGGTGGGTTTATCCTCGTCTCCGTCCTCTCTTTGCTGGCAGTGGGTTTGTTAGAGCCTGCTGCAGTTTTCCTTCCACCTTTGCAGGCATAGGAATCCGCCATCTCTGAGAGAAGCAGGGGAGGGCGTTAAAATTCACTCCTCAGAGCCAGGAGCAAACACATGCTGGAAGCAAGGAGAGCTGCTGGGGAAGGAGGGAGGGAAATCAGAAGAACTATGGTGCAGCTTCAAGCTTCTCACAAAGAAGAAACAGGACGTGTTGCTGAGTGTTTGTTCTACAGTCCAGCAGCACCACAGACACGCCTGGGAAGCTGCTTTCATTGTATGCTGCTTCCCCCTCCACACATACAACAGCAAAGACTTTATTAAAAATTATGGGCTGACTTTGCCCAGAGAAGTAGGGAATAAATGGCTTTCCCCCTTCGTTTGTGTCTCTGCTTTCATTTAAAAGGCACCAAAAGGCAAGAAAAGGAGAGTGAGTTTTAATGAGCAGATGTAGTGATAAATTTCCAATTTTCCTTATTAATGGGAAACTGTTATAAACTGAGAATTGTTAATGTTATCTGAACTTTCCGTATTAATAATTCAATTTGGCTTCTCTATAAATAATGAGCATCAGGAGTGATGGTGGAAGGGCCAATCTCACTCCCCATGGAAGCAGGCAGCAGGACACCCCCTCCACTTTGGTGGTGCCAGGATGAAGCTTGTGGCACTGCTGGCTCCAAGCTCCTTCCTTTGCACAAGCAAAGGTAGATCTGCCAGGCATAAACAGAGAGAAGAACAATCTCCCTTAGGCCTGGAGAGCTCCTGGATAGAGAAACCAGCTATCCATCACAGTGACAGCCCACAGTGCAGGTGGGGGCTGCATCAGGAGGTGCTGTGTGTGGCCCCCCAAGGGGGAAAGGAGAGCATCAAGCCCACAGGAGAAGATTCCCACCATCCAGCCTTGAGATCTTGGTGGGGACACGATGCTGATGCTCAGCCAGGCGCTGGCAGGGTGACAAGGGAAGTGCCAGTGGGTGCCTGCTTCACCTTTGCTCAACACTTCCCTCCCACACGCTCGTGGGCTTTTTTAGAACACAGATTTGACTCGTCACCCCCAGTTCCTCCCACGAGATCACAGCTGCACTGCTTAACTCAAGGGAGTTGATGCCCTCAGCATCCAGACTCCTGCTGCCTGTCCAGGCTGCCCAGGGGGACAGGAGAGCATCTCCCATGCGCCCAAACCACCAGTCACACCATCAGCACTGGGGACATGAGGGTCCAGCAGTCCTTTCTGAGCTGCCCCTGGGGACTTCCCATGTTGGAATGAGCACTGCCCATCATGTGTGGCCCAGGAAGACCTGTCACAGAGCTGCCAGTGCGTGTTGGGCTGGTGACACCTGCGTGGTTGTTTGCAGGGACACAAAGGTTAATTGGATCAAGTGAGAAATTTCAGCCTTGGCAAGAGGTTCTCTGGCATTTGGTGCTGAACAGACATCATTTATTGAGCTAATTTGGGCTCTTTTGGTAGGAGACCTGGGTAGGAGCTGCAGCCCAAGGGCCAGTGGCTCCTTCTTGGGGACAGCCAGTCTCCAGAGCTGGCAGAGAGAGGGGACCCTGAGGCCTATTCCCAAATTGTGGCTCTACTCTCCCTGCGTGAGTGCTGCTACTGTTCCCAATTCTGCCAGTCCCCTCCCTTCCCGTGCTGCCTCCTGGCACCTCAGCCCCTCTGAGCCACCCTCAGTCCAGTCACTTGAAGGAAAAAAGAAATAAGAAACCCAGCTCAGGGAAGAGCAGCGAACTGAACAGTGAAGGCAAGAAGATTTCTGCACTTTCCACCGGGTGAAATCCAAGGAGAAACCCACACAGCCAGCACATGTATCCAACCTGGGCTGATGCTGGAACACAGCCTTGCTGTGGCATCACCCCTTGGGCTGGGCACACATCCCAGTGGGAAAGGGGAAGAAGTGCAGCACCACAACCCGCCCCCCCCCCCCCCCAAACAGCACCCTAAGTGGTGAGCATGCACAGGCAGGGATGCTGTCAGGTGGGCAACAGACCACAACACCTCTGAGTCTGCCTTGCTGGGCAGCTCAAGGATGACTCAATGAAGGGCAACACACAGGGCAGACCCCACCAACGGCCTGGCTGCCCCCCCCTGCTTCCTGAGCACCCCACAGCCGCACACACCAAACCACAGGAGCTGGGGCTGCTGCCAAACATCCCTTCCAAAACCACTGCTGTGGTCGAGGTGCCTGGCTCAGCGTTGCTCCTGAATGCTTCTCGTTCCCCTTAACACATCTGCCCCTTCAAGGGGATCCCTTCTGGCCAGCTTAGGAGGTTTTGCATGTCTTTTGTCTTTTTCCACACCAACTACTCTTTTGCATATTTTTTTTTTGGCTAAATGAAAAATAGAAATCCCATAAACCACTTAGCAAGAGCCCAACTCCACTCCCTGGCCATCGAGACAACCCCAGGGATCCCCAAGGAATTGCCCCAGAGACAGAGAGCAGACATCAGCCCATTGTAATCTTCTTTGTAATGTCCAAACTTCTCACTCATTTTTGAGCAAGACATGCTGAAAGTGGGCAACAGCCCCCACGCCCTTCCAGCTTGTGTTATGTTTTTGGTGAAAACCCTTTTGGAACTGACAATGGGAGAAGATACCAGCAGGTTCTGCCTGTGAGCAGGGCTGGGATGTGGCATGGGAAGTCTGGGGCTGGCAGTGCTTTTGGAGATGAAGCCTCCACTTCTTTTCAGGCAACTTTTTAGAGCTTCATGGCAGCGTTTTTTGAAGCGCCCCACTCCAGCTCCAGAGAAAAAGCCACTGTCAACACAGCAGACAGCACAGGATGAGTGGAGGCTGAGCCAGCAGTGCTGGGAACAGGGGCAATGAGCAAGCAAGCCCATGGCTGTGGGAAAGGGGGAAGCAAAGCCTGGGAACCCACCACACATTCCCAAGCCACCAGCAGCCTGGCTCGGCCACGTTCCTCCCCCATGTGTGACAAGGAACAGCCATGGCCCAGCCACTTGCTGCCCTGACAGGCGCTCTCTCTCCAGGACAGCCCCCTCCCTGTCAGGCTCTGCAGGCACAGCGCTGAAACTGGCCATAAACTGGGAAAGGGGAAAGAATTCCAACTACGAATGCCCATTTGTCACCTGGGATGGGGTTTGCAGGACACACAGCCAAGGATAGCTGCGACCCTCCTGGCACCCAGACATCCTCCAGACAAGGGGGAAAAGTCACTCCTGGGCCCTGCCAGGGCTCCTGCTCTGGTCCCACTGCTGCGGATGCCCTGTGCCATGCACCAGCCATCCTCTCCACTTATTGTTAACGATTCACCAGCGGCTCCAGATGCAGGCAATGCCCAAAAGCCAAGCCAGCTGCCTGCCCCTGCCCACGGCGCCCTGGCACAAGCGGCGTGCCAGGCGGGATGCAGGCTGGGGATGGGACGAGGCCAGCGCAGGCGATGGATGCCAAAGGCTGCTTGCCGTCTCCGCCGCCACCAGAGGAGCCACACTCCCTCCCTGGAACTCCAGAAGGAAGCAGAGCCATGGCCATGCGCTGGGAGAAACTTCCCGGGAGTAAAGACGAGGAAGCAGAGTGCAGAGGTCTTCTCGGGAGGGAGCAGAACCCCTCCTCATGGGCGCCTCGAGGGAGCGGTGTGTGGCTGGAGCCCTGCAAGCCCTACGCCTCCCCAGGCGCGGCCAGGCAGCTCCGGAGGCGTGCAGCAAGCCCTCGCCACGGCCCACGCCACGCCAAGCCACCAGCGAGGCTCTCCTGGACGGGCCTCGCCCCGCAGCACGATGCTGAGCGGCTCCACCGGCTTTCCCAGGGCGTAAAGTGCCTGTCCCGAGCTCTACCCAGTCCCTCCCCGCGGGCTGGCCCCGGGCACAGAAGCCAAGGGGGAAGCAGAGCTCACGCCCGGCAGGCACCGTGCCCTCACCCTGCCGGGACCCGCCGAGGTGTCCCCTCCCCGCGCCGGGCATCCCCGGGGGGGCACGGACACCTCAGCCCTGCCGTCACCTCCCCGGGCCCGGCTGCGCCGCCCCCCCCGTGCCCTCACCCGCTGTCAGCCACCCGCCCGCCGCCGTGCAGGGAGGGCCGCCCCGGGCCTGTCACCGCCCCAGGCCTGAGCGGGGGCCGCCTCGCCGCCTGTCAGCCGGACGGGCCGCCCCGCGGCCTGTCGCCTGGCCGGGCCCGGCCACCCCATCCCCAGCGAGGGCCCGGCGGGGAGGGCCCGGCCCGACCGCGGCGCCGGGAGGGGAAGAGCGAGCGGCAAAATGGCGACGCGGCGGCGGGGCGGAGCGGGGCGCAGAGTGGGGGGGGGGGGGGGGGGAGCGGGGGGTTCCCCGCCGCGACGGGCCGGGGGGGTGGCGGCGGGGCCGGGCCGCAGCTCGGTGCTTACCTCGGCGGCGGCGGGCCGCGGTGCGGGGAGCGCAGGGCCGGGCGCCCCCCCAAGCGGCGAGGCGGTGCCGCCCGCCGCCCCCGGCTGCGGGCCGCCGTGCGGGGCTCCCCGGCGCGCCCACACCCGCGGCGGCGCCGCGCTCCGCTGCCGCGCTCCCGCCCGCCCGTCGCCGCCGCCGCGGCTCATGCGCGCTCCCCGGCCCGCCCCGCCCGGCCCGGCCCGGCCCGCCCCGCGCCCCGCCACCGGCCCGCGCCGGCCCCGCGCCGTGCGGATCTCGCGTGGATCCGCCGACGGGGCCGGAGAACGGGGGACGCCGCCCCGGGAGGGCGGGACCGGGCAGCGGTCCTCGGCCTGGCCCGGCTTCACCTGGCCCGGGCAGGTGTGGGCAGGGCCGGGCCGGGCAGGGCAGCCGGCCCGTCTGCTCCCCCCCGCCCCGCCAAGGGCAGGCGGGGCTGTTCTGCCCGGCCCGGCGGCGGGCAGGGTCTCCATCCCGTCATCCTGCCCTCCGGGACGCCAGCAGGGTGTCCTGACGGTTATCCGGCCCTGCAGCGAGCCCTGCCCATCGCCCTGCCCTCCGGGGCGCGGGCAGGTGCTGCCTGCCGTCCTCTGCTCCGATGCCCTGCCCATCTATCCCCCCCTCTGACCCCCGAGGTGCTGCCCTGCCCATCCTGACCCCCTCTGACCCCCGAGGTGCTGCCCTGCCCATCCTGACCCCCTCTGACCCCCGAGGAGCTGCCCTGCCCATCTATCCCCCCTCTGACCCCCGAGGTGCCACCCTGCTCATCCATCCCCCCTCTGACCCCCGAGGCGCTGTCCTGCTCATCTATCCCCCCTCTGACCCCTGAGGTGCTGCCCTGTCCATCCATCCCCCTCTGACCCCTGAGGTGCTGTCCTGCCCATCCATCCCCCTCTGACCCCCGAGGTGCTGCCCTGCCCATCTATCCCCCCTCTGACCCCCGAGGTGCTGCCCTGCCCATCTATCCCTCCGTCTGACCACCGAGGTGCTGCCCTGCCCATCTATCCCCCCATCTGGCCCCCGAGGTGCTGCCCTGCCCATCCTGCCCCCCTCTGACCCCCGAGGTGCCGCCCTGCCCATCTATCCCCCCCTCTGGCCCCCGAGGTGCTGCCCTGCCCATCCTGCCCCCCTCTGACCCCCGAGGTGCCGCCCTGCCCATCTATCCCCCCCTCTGACCCACGAGGTGCCGCCCTGCCCCTCTATCCCCCCTCTGACCCCCGAGGTGTGGGCAGCTGGCAGGAAGCTCGGGGTCCCCTTGTGAAGCTCTGGGGGTTGTGCCTGGGTGTGAGGCCGGTGCGGTGCCCGCAGGATGCTCTCCTCTTCCCATCTCCTGGGCTTGCAGCATCGTGCCTGCAGAGCAGCAGGGCTGGGGAAGGTGCCACAGGGCAGAGCCAACCTCAATTCCCATCACTGGGAATGCACAGCCACGCTGGGATCCAGCACCGCCACCCGAAGCAGCACCAGCACCTGCACCAGCCCAGAAGTTAAGAGAAAACCAGGCAAATTTTGCCATGTGAGAGCAAACCCCAGGGCGAGCGTGGCTGCCAGGGCCTCCCCGCAACGCCATCGCCACTGCCAGGAGTCAGGAGGCCCCACGGCACAGCCACGCAAAATCCCAGCACACAGAAACCCAACCCAAGCTGGGAGTTTCCCTGTGGCTCCCCTCTTTTGTCTCCATTCCTGGGAATAGAGCTTAACTAATGTCTGCGGAGAGCAGGGAAAGCTTTGTGTGTAATTGCTGGGTATTATTATCGGTGGAGCGGAGGGTGATCAGCGGGGTGGGAGGGACAGGCACAGCCCACCTTCTTTGTATAAAATGAGGCATATCTGAGGCAGCTCTGCTTCCCCAGCCAACGAGCTGCCTGCCAGGAGAGCTGTTCACCTGCGGCAGGCAGGAAGGCAGCTGCCTGTTAGGACTCTCAGGCAGCCTCATGTCTCCTCGCTGGGATGCGGCGGCATCTTCAGCACCTCCAAAGTCTCCTCACTGGGATGCTGCAAACGGTGCCCAGACCTTTCTGCTCATCCCCACAGCATCCTGACAGCCACCCCAGGCACAGGTGCCTGTGGGGAACACCTAGGTCTAATGCATATGTGTGTGTGTGGAAGTGCCGCCGCGTTCATGTTTGAGGCCTGCAGAGCACATCTCAAGGAGCAGGGTGAGGGGAAGAGGGGGATGCTGGAGAGCCCAGCCACCTGGCACGTCACGCAGAGGCTTGGGGAGCAGCTGGCCAGCAGGTTGAGGCACAGAAACTCGGCAATAACGCAGCGTAGAGGCAGCCATGGTTGCTATTTTCAGGCCCTGCCGAGCAGAGGGGAGGAGGCCAAGGAATGGACTTGGAGAGAGCGGTAAATGTGGAGCAGATGCTGAGGAGCACGTGGCTTCACACGCAGAGCTGCACCGGGGTGGGAGAGTTGTGCTGGGAAGGGCAGGAGGAAGAGGAGGAGGAGGAAGAGTAGTGGCAGGAGCAGCGGTGCTGCCTTTCTCCCCCTGTGCTCACAGGAAACCATCACACCTCCTCTTGCACGGTGGCTTCACTGCAGAGGTGGATGGATCATGGACAAGGGCTCATCATCCACACAGACCAGCACAATGCCATGGGGGGGGCAGGACTGTGTGTGCCAGACAGCAATTCCCAGCCCCTGGGTCAGTGTCCCTGCTCTTCCCACCAGGCAGAACAGGTCAGGAGGAAGAGGAGAGGCAACCCAGCAGATGCTGTGACCTTAAATGCTTGAGAAGATGCTTGGCAGGCAGGGATGAGGCAGTCCAAGCCTTTGAGCAGGTAAATTAGATTGGTATGGACCACAGGAAGAGGAGAGAGGGGGAAAAGCGATTATACAGCCAGGATCAGATAAATCTTGGTGTGTGGATTGCCTCACTGGGCATCCTGTGCAGGATGTTACATGCTGTGTAGCTGCCCCTTCATGTCAGCTCTGCCCCCTTCCTGCACCAGGCTGGGCAAGGGCAGGGGCTGCAAGCAGTGGTGCAGGCAGTGGTGCAGGCAGTGGTGCAGGCAGTGGTGCAGGCAGGGCAGGAGGTCCTGCCTTCTTGAGAGGGCAGGGAAAGTTCAGGTGTCCTCTGAGCAGCTTTTGCCAGGGCTGGCAAGCCCGGGTTTGTCCCAGTGATGAGCAGGGCTGAAACAGGGTGACCCCACGGGGTTTCACATGGCTCAAGCAGATGTCCGTCTTCCCTCATCCCAGCGAGGACAGTCGATTGTCACTGAGGAGCCAGATCCCTGTGGCTGTGCTGTCCTCAGGGAGGACGGGGCTCCACATCCCCTGGGGACCCTGTTCCTCTTGAAGCACTTGCTGCTGCCATGAGAATGGTCCTTGGCTGAGCTGTGTGCGCAGCAGGGTGCTGCCATCCTCCACGTGCTCCTGACATCACTTCTCTGGCCTCTCCCCAGAGCTGCCTGGGTCTTCCCTGGAGCTGCCCCTGTGTCTGCTGGGATGCAGCCAGTGCTGTGATCCCCACCTATGACCCAGCTTTGGTGTCTGGTGCCTCCAGCGAGGGTGGACTCTGGCTCGTGAAGGCACCTGGGCAAGAGTTAAAACCATGGCAGGTGAGCAAAAAAGCCTCCTGAGAGGAAAGGCAGGAAATGATCTGATTTTCTGACCCTGCCAGGGGTTGGGATCTGAGGCCAGGACCATGTCCCTCACCCAGATCCAGGCTGGCTGACTGGGCACTCACAGTCAGTGACTTTAAAACACATGCTAACCCCAGTGCCTTCCAGAGCCTCAGCTCTGCAGGGATAAAACAGATGCTGGGCTTGCAGAGACTGTTCCACCTGCTGCTGGCTCTGGAGACATCTCAAACCCCCCTGCTAACTGTTACACACACGGTGCTGAGCAGGACCAGCACCAGCATCTGCCAGGGCAGGGGTGGTGATGTGATGCTCATTGCATGGGACTGGGGGGGACTGGGAGCTGAGACTTCAGCCCATGTCTGCTGAGCCCTGTGCACCAGGCACATGGACAGGCAAGGGAAAGGGCAAGAACATGATGCCCAGATCCAGGCTGGGGGACCCACCACTTCCATGTCTCCCAGAGCTTTACCCCTGGATCACAGCCAGGTTTGGAGCTTGGAAACCTGCTCAGTGGCTGCTCCATCCCCTGGTATCCTCAAAGTGGGGGGCAAAGCCTCTTGGACCATCCCCAGTGCTCCTGCATCCACCGGACAGGCTGTGCAGTGGCTCTTTTGGCTGGAGCAGAGCGATCCCAGAACAAAGGGAGACTCGCTGCTGGTTTGTGAAGCAGCATCTGGGCCAGCCCCAGCCCCAGCCCTCCTCCCCAGCACGCTGGCTCTGCAGCCCAGGCCTCTGATTGGAAACTGGAGCCCACAATGACTGTGAGAGCCATGAATTATGCTGATGTTTGGGGTTTTTTTATTATTTCTTGTTTCCCCCACCCTCCCTGTGCTCAATTGCACTCAGCAAATACAAGCAAAGGGGTAAGAAAGGGAAGGGGGAAAAAAAGAGCAAGGGAAAACCCTAGCAGATTTAATTTTAGATATGGTGAGAAAGCAAAATGGCTGCAGTGCAAAGAGGGGAGGTTAATGGAGGAAATACTTCTGCCTGCAGAGAGAAGTGAAGCTCCCAGCAGCCCTAACACTGCTATTTATTATTCCCAGGCTGATATCAGCGTGGTGGGCATCTCCTGTGGGGAAACAGCCCCGAGTTGGGAGGGTTGGGTACTTGGGGCAGCCTCAAAAAGGGGGCAGCAGGGACACGTAGGGGTGCAGGTGACAAAGCTGCATTGGCTGCAAAGCCCCCAGGTTTCCCCAGGTTTTCAAGAAATCCATCCTTTGATGGGAAAGCAAAGCAGCTCGTTTCAGTTTGGGGGGGGGGTCTGAAGGTTTTTATTGGAGCCCCCCCCCCCATGCAAACACACAGCCTGGAGATGTTGTGTCCAAACCCAGCCTGATCCCTTCCCTTCCAAAGCAGTGAGATCCCACAAACAGCTCCATGTGCTTCTGTGGGGCTTGTTTTCACAGCCAAGCTCCTCGTGCACCCAGGCTGGGGAGCAGTGCCCAGTGATACTCACTGGGGGACAAATTACCCACCTCAGCCCCGCTGCCTGCCCCAGGCTGAGCTTCAAGCTGTCTCCCCTCTCTTGCTGCCCACGCTGCCTGCCCTCCACTGGGTCATTGCTTGGGAGTTCCCAGCCTGAAAAACCCCATCTCCCCCCTCCTCCAGCCCTGCCAGACCCCCAGCCCCATGCTGGGCTGCCTGGAGTGCTGCCAACAGCCATACCTGCACCAGCCCCTCTCCATCCTTCCCAGCTCTGCATCCCACCCACTGGACCCAGGAGTGTTTCTGGCTCTGGGGAGGGACAGGTCCTGGCACGTAGCCAGGAGCTGGGGATGCCAACCCAAAAGAGGAGGAAGCAATATAGGGGGAAAAATGGAATGAAGCGATTATCCCTCCCCCGATACTTTCTAATTAAGGGAACTGTCACCCTTATTAAGAGGCTGTTAATTCATTGTCACAAGTCAGCACCCCAGTGGAAGCACCAAAAATGTGCCTCAGCCATGGGGAGTGGAGCAGCATCCCCCCCCTCCCTGTGCTGCAGACCCCAGCACGGCACAAGAGCTGTTCCTCCAGGCCAGGGGGCTGCTCACAGCTTTCTGCAAGCCACCTCCTGCTCCCTGTGCCATGGCTGGTGCTTTAGAATCACAGAATCATAGACTGGCATGGGTTGGAAGGGACCCCAAGGGTCACAGAGCTCCAACCCCCTGCCACAGGCAGGGACACCAACCTCAGGCCTGGAGCTACACAAGGTTGCCCAGGGCCCCATCCAACCTGGCCTTGAACACCCCCAGGGACGGGGCACCCACCCCCTCTCTGGGCAGCCTGTTCCAGCCCCTCACCACTCTCTCTGCAAAGAACTTCCCCCTCATATCCAATCTAACCCTTCCCTCCTTCAGCTTTAATCCATCCCCCTTGTCCTGCCAGTCTCTGCCCTTGAACAAGCTGATTCCCCTCCTGTTCCCCTGCTCCCTTCAGGCACTGGCAGGCTGCAGTGAGGAAGCCATAAGCTGTGCCACAGTGCTCAGCCTGTGCTGGGCAGGGACGAGCCCATCCATCTCCACCTGCATCCCTGTGCCTGCACGCTCTGCCCTCTGTGCTCCAGATCTATTTGTGGTGCAAAGGGCGCAGTGATTTCTCAGCAGAGATCAGCTCCCAGCCACTCTGGGGGAACCAAACCCCCAAACCATTGTCAAAATATCCCCAAGCCTGTGGTTAAGGCCAATGTTTCCTCCAGCATCACCTCCTGCTAATAGCCAGCTCTGTCTCTGGCAGCCTCTCATTAAGCATTCTGCATGGAGGGCCCCACATCAGCTTAATTAACAAGGTAAGAAAGACAGGACCTTTGAGGAAATCTTAATTATATTATCCATCTCACCCTGAGTGGCACCTGATCCATCCCAACACTGTTCTCCAGTTCATTAGCAATGAATCAAGATTGATTAGTCCTGGGTGTGCCGCGAGGACACACCAGGGCAGAAGGCTTCTGCTGAGATCACTGGGAGACCCTGCGTGGCTCCAAGCCCCATCCTGTCCTCCAGCACCCAGGACAGGGACTGGGGGTCGGGATAAGGCAGCTGGAAGTTTGCCAGTGCTGGGATGCAGCTGCCAGAGCATCCCAGGAGCAGCTGTTTTGTTGTGACCCCACCAAGCACCAGCATCTCCCCCAGCTCTTGCCTCCCTGAGATGCTCTGGTTTCTACCAGCACCCTGCAGCCCTAGCAGGCTGCTGTGCCCCACCACCACCCATCCCCTGCTCTCCTTCCCCAGGGCTTAGAATCATAGACTGGCATGGGTTGGAAGGGACCCCAAGGGTCACAGAGCTCCAACCCCCTGCCACAGGCAGGGACACCAACCTCAGGCCTGGAGCTACACAAGGTTGCCCAGGGCCCCATCCAACCTGGCCTTGAACACCCCCAGACACGGGGCACCCACCCCCTCTCTGGGCAGCCTGTTCCAGCCCCTCACCACTCTCTCTGCAAAGAACTTCCCCCTGATATCCAATCTAACCCTTCCTTCCTTCAGCTTTAATCCTTTAGAGCTTGTGTGGCCCTGACATGTGGCAGGTGCCACCAGGGGCTGGGTTTCCTCCTTCCTTCCTCCCTGCCATCCTGCTGTGATGCAGCCAGGTGCCCACAGGTCTCCCACACAAGAAACTTCACAAGGAGCCAGCTGAGAGCACCAAAAAGGCAAGGATTTGAGGTGGTTTGTAATCCCTCCCGGACACCTGATGGGAAGACAAGCTCATAATTAGATCAAGCATGTAATGGACTGGGGACTGGTGCTCAGATTCAAAGTGGCCTCGGTTCAGCAGAGCCCGTAGCAGGAGCTGCCACCCCTCTCTGCTCAGCAAATCGTGTCCTGGAACCTTGTGCAGTGAGGGAAATCACAGGCTGTGCTCAGCACCAAGCAGGAATGTCAGTGCTGGGGGAGAGGGAATGTTTCCTCAATCGGAGATGCAATCAGCAGCGTTTCAGTGCTGGAGGGATCTGTGTCATCAAGCTGGGCTCAGTAATTACTTGGACAAATTAGGCATGCATTTAATATGTGCAACTGTCTTAGGTTTGGGGTTGTGGGGGATTTTTTTCCCTGCTAAAATCTACAAACTGCCTCTACTGCTGGGAAAGGGCTGCTGGAGCTTCCTTTACAAGGACAGAAGATGCTGGCCAGTAGGAACAACCACATGTATCAGTTCAGGCTGGGGGGAGCTGCTGGAGAGGAGCTCTGTGGAGAAGGACCTGGGGGTGCTGGTGGGTGACAGGGTGGCCATGAGCCAGCAGTGTGCCCTGGGGCTGAGAGAGACAATGGGATCCTGGGGGCATCAGGAGGAGTGTGGGCAGCAGGTCACAGGAGGGGATCCTCCCCCTCTGCTCTGCCCTGCTCAGGCCCCAGCTGGAGTGTTGTGTCCAGTGCTGGGCTCCCTGGGATCAAACAGCCAGGGATCTCCTGGAGAGAGTCCAGAGGAGGCTGAGGAGATGCTGAAGGGCCTGGAGCATCTCCCCTGTGAGGAAAGGCTGAGAGAGCTGGGGCTGTTCAGCCTGGAGAGAAGAAGCCTCAGGAGGTACCTTATGAATGTTGATCAATAGTTGAAGGATGGGATGCAGGGGGACATGGCCAGCCCCTTCTCAGTGTCTGTGGGGACAGGCCAAGGGGCAATGGCTGCAAGTCAGAGCAGAGGAAGTTCCCCAGCACCCTGGGGAAGAACTTTTCCCCAGGGAGGGTGAGGGAGCCCTGGGACAGGCTGCCCAGGGGGTGTGGAGTCTCCATCTCTGGAGAGATTCCAGCCCCGTCTGGACGCCGCCCTGTGCAATATGAGCTGGGGAGCTGCTTTGGCAGGGGGTTGGACCCCAGGGGCTCTGGAGGGCCCTTCCAACCCCTGGGATTCTGGGATTCTATGATTCCTGCATGGACAGGACATGGGGGATGCTGACTCCAGAGAAACTTGTTTTTACTACAGTACTTTTTCCCAAGTCCTTCTGAAATTGTTTTTTATAACAGCTGGATCCTGTGTCCAGAGCTGGGGCCCAACACAAGAAAGATGTGGGGCTGTTGGAGAGGGGTCAGAGGAGCCACGGAGATGAGCCAAGGGCATTAGGTGGCACTAGACACTGCTCTCCAGCTGGGCAAGTGGTCCAGAGCCAGCCTGGAGGGATGCTCTACTCTCACCATCACCATCCTCACCAGGATGAAGGCACAGCTGGCGTGTAACCTGCTTGGGCAGGGGGTTGAGAGGAAAGATGCCATCCTCCTGCCTGCTCCATGAACATTGTTCCACCAGGCTCCTCCAGCCCCATCCTGCCAGGTCATGGCAAGCCCAGGTGGGTCTCAGAGGGACTGTGCTCCAGGGCTGTGCTCCAAGCTCCAGCCCAGCATGCTGGTGGGGGCTCTGCTTTCTTCTCTGCTCCCTTTTTTCTGTGTGGATGAAGAGCCAGAAGGAGCCAGAGCCCAGCCCAGCACCAGTGGACAGGACACACAGCAGGGTCCCGTGGCTTCACGCACCCTTGGGAGCACAGCAAGGGGCAGAAGGGCTTTGGGACAGGACATGGGGGGACACCTTGCCTCTTGCAGGGGATTGGGGGCAGCCCCAGCGCCCCTCCCTGCACCCCGGCTGCATTTTAAGCAACCCCCCCCCGGCAGCTTGCTGCAGGAGCACAGCCTGGAGCTGGAGCCGCAGCCTGGAGAAGCCGTTCCTGCCGCTTGCAGCCCCGAAGAGAAGCTCAGCATCTCCCTCTAACGATGCGCCTCGCCCGCAGACAGACACCCAGCAGCCGCCGTCTGCTCCTGGGGATGCTGCCTGCTCCCCAGCCACCCTTCTGTGCCCCCCCCCAACTCCTGCTGCCCCCCCAAACCCACCGCTGGGGCAGCAACTAAACCAGCCGTGGGGAAATCAGCCTGGCTGCTGGCTCGGGGCGACTCCTTGGGGGTTGTTTGGCTCTTACTGTGCTGGAACAGGCTGCCCAGAGAGGGGGTGGGTGCCCCGTGTCTGGGGGTGTTCAAGGCCAGGTTGGATGGGGCCCTGGACAACCTTGTGTAGCTCCAGGCCTGAGGTTGGTGTCCCTGCCTGTGGCAGGGGGTTGGAGCTCTGTGACCCTTGGGGTCCCTTCCAACCCAGACCAGGCTGGGATAACGTGGATCCTGGGTGCTGGGCTCCATCACAGCTGTGGGTACAGAGCCCATGGCTGAGATTGTCTCTGCTGCAGAGGATGTGGCTTTTGTCCTGGTTGTTTTCTTTCCTTTTCTTAAAATTCAATAGATCCCCCCAGCCTTGTTGCTTCTGAGGTTCCAGCGAGGTGAGAAGAGCCGATTCTGCTGCAGTTTTGAAAAGGTCACTGTAGGCAGAGGAGGAAATTCTGGTGTCTGTGTCCTTGGGGGGCTGGTGACTGCCCAGCAAAGCCCAGAATCTGGTTATCTGGTTCCCTGTGGACAAAGCCTGGGGGTCACAGCCTGCACCCCCCCTGCCACAGCAAAGCTCAAAGGGGAATTACCCTCTGGCAGGGTCCTGCTGAGATGAGAGGGGAGTGAGCAACCACAGTGGGATGAATCATAGAATCCCAGAATCCCAGGAGTTGGAAGGGCCCTCCAGAGCCCCTGGGGTCCAACCCCCTGCCAAAGCAGCTCCCCAGCTCATATTGCACAGGGCGGCGTCCAGACGGGGCTGGAATCTCTCCAGAGATGGAGACTCCACACCCCCTGGGCAGCCTGTCCCAGGGCTCCCTCACCCTCCCTGGGGAAAAGTTCTTCCCCAGGGGGCTGGGGAACTTCCTCTGCTCTGACTTGCAGCCATTGCCCCTTGTCCTGTCCCCACGGACACTGAGAAGGGGCTGGCCATGTCCCCCTGCATCCCATCCTTCAGCTATTGATCAACATTCATAAGGTCCCCCCTGAGGCTTCTTCTCTCCAGGCTGAACAGCCCCAGCTCTCTCAGCCTTTCCTCACAGGGGAGATGCTCCAGGCAATCACTCCCCTCCAGGCACCAGCTGGGTGATGCCTTTCTCTGAGTTGGAGCAAATTTGGGCCATGTGAAGGCTTTGCCTTCAGCCCTGCACCAGAACCCTGCACCAAGGGTGAGAGTAAAACCCCTTCAGCAGTGCCAGCGTTGAGGAATCACTCTTGGGCTGGAGGAAGAATTCCCCTGCTTGGATCTGAGTACAATTTGGTGAATCCATTATCCAAACCAAACCAGTTTGAGAATGAGGTTCTGTTTCTGTGACCTTTCCATCACCCACACCTCGTACAAACCTCCCTGGGAGCTGGCACAGCCACCACAGCCAGAGCCCAAGGATGCTCTGTGCATCCCACATCCCACCTGAGCCCTGCCACATCCATCCCTGAGCCAGGTGCTGGCTTGAAACACCCCTCCAGCCTCAGCTGGGGCTCTGAGCCCTGGGGGGTTCCTGCCCTCAAAATCCTGGAGGCAAATCCCTGTGGTGCTGCACCTCTTCCTGCCCCACCAACACCTTGAAAGCACCTGGAAGGTCCTGGGGACAGCTTTTCTTGGGGATTTCAGGGGGGAGACCAAAAACCTCTGGGTGCACTCACGATTGCTGTGGGCAAACAACCTGTTTTCAGCTCCTCTTTGATCCCACCCCCATGGACATCTTCCAGCTCCTTTGCTGGTGAGCAGTTGTCCCCACAGTGGGACAAGGGTAGGACAAGGGTGACACCAGGCTGCTGCTGCCCTGTGCCAGCCCCAGCATCTGCTGTAACCCTGCCCACAGCCCTGCACTCTCCCATCCCACCTAGCACAGCTCGTTACCTGGGGTTACGCTGCTCATAGATGAGCTTTGGAGACCTTCTTTTAACTGGAGTGGTAACTGTGACCCTAATTCCCACTGTTGCCCCCCCCTTCCAGCTGCCCACCACAAAGATTAGCAGATGGTTCATCCTGGGGGGATTTAAATACTGGCAAAACACCCCAGGCTGAGGGACACTCAGAAGGACCCCTTCCCCTGTGGAGATGCTTGGCCCAGGGGATTTAGGGCTGTAGAGACCTCCTGGGTATCCCCAGGAACAGGTTCAGGCATGGGAAGAGCCAGAAGAGCAGCAAGTTAAAATAACAGTCTCTTATTTTATTGTCAGCAGAGGAAGAGGCAGGGGGGTGCCTGGTGAGGGGTGCCACTGAGACCTGCCCCAGCATCCCTGACAGCTCCAAGGTCTCAGGGCCTTTGGGGTGCTGGCATTTCAGAGGACCCCCCCACCCCCATCCCCCAGACCTGCAGCAGTGCCCTTGTCACTGGAGGGGGAATGTGGGGAGGTGACAGCACCTACCCTGCTCCCGAATCCTTGGTTGTTCCTTACCTGCCTGCATGAGGGGTCTGTGGCTCCAGACAGGAGGGGTTTGGGGAGGGGGGAGGTGTGACAGTAAATGTTGTTTCCCCTCAGTGACAAGTGGGGTCATCAGGACGGTGCCTGGGTTGGGTGGCACCAACGTCACCCCCTGAGGAAGAGGTCAGGGTGAGCATTTGCGAATGCCCCGTGGAGCAGAGCTCTGCAGAGAGCTGCTGGGAGCACAGAGGGTGCAGGAGGGAGCAGGGCTGGGCACAGGGGCTGAGGGAGGACCTGACACCCAGGAATCTCCAGCTTCACTGTGGGCAGCACCCAGCACTGCCCGGCAGCATCCCCTGGCAGCATCCCCAGCTGCTCCCACCCTGTCCCCCCACCCGCTCCCCTGTCTGCCTGCAAACGAGGACAGATGAAGGACGAGCTCCTGGCGCAGCTTCCTCCGGGCCACAGCGCCCTCCAGGAGCATCCCTCCAGGAGCATCCCTCCAGGAGCATCCCTCCAGGAGCATCCACCCTGCCTTTGCTCCCGGATTTTCCAGCTCTGATGACTCAGCTCCCTTTCCACCTCTCCGAGTGGAGCCGGGTGCTGATGACTTGGCTCTGCTTGTCATTTCTTTTGGCTGGTGGGATCATTTCCTTCACTACTGATAACGTTCCGGTGCTGGAAGACAGCCCAGTCTGAAGAGAAGACTAAAGCTCCCCAAACAAGCTCCGAGGTAGGGACACAAGCTGCCAGGATGCCACCCATGTGCAGAAGGTTTCACCAGCCTGTGTGTGGCTCTGAGCCGTCCCGGGATGTCATCACGCTCAGTGTGCCTGTGATGCTGAGCCCTGCCTGGTCACCATCTCCTTTCTCCCATCTCTTTCCCCATGAACTGTCAGGTTCAGGTGGGCAAAAGTTCTTCTGTCCCAGCAGTGGCTGTTTTGCTGATTTTCCTCCAGCCAAGAACCACGTCTGCTGGAGGAAACCTCCCATCTCTGCTCGGAGAGGTATTCAGAGAGAAGAAAGAGAAAGAAGGAGAAGGAGAGAAGCCCTGGAGTGGCTGGGAAGCTGTCTCTTCATATTCCAAGCATGTGGTTCAGGTCTGGTATCGGCAGTGCACAGCCCATCCCAGAGGTGCTGGGTTCACAGTGTTGGTACAGTCTGCCAAACAGACGGATCAGCTAGGAGACATTTCCAAAAGAAGCTGGAACGAGGAGGGAGAGGAAGGAATTAACAGCTTGCAGGGTGGCATGCTCCAGCTCACCCACTGCCAGCCCCAGAGAATCCCGTCCTTTCCATGCAAAATGCCACTAATGGGGTTTGTATTGTGCACCTCAGGTGGGCCCTGTGCACCACAATCCATCCCTGTGCACCACAATCCATCACCTGGCATCACAATCTGTCCCCGTAGACCACAATCCATGCTTCGGCACCACAGTCCATCCCTGTGCACCACAATCCATCCCAGTGCACCACAGTCCGTGCCCTGGCATCACAATCTGTCCCTGTGCACCACAACCCATCTCTGTGCACCACAACCCATGCGCTGGCACCACAATCCATCCCTGTGCACCACGATCCATCACCTGGCATCACAATCTGTCCCCGTGCACCACAATCCATGTCTTGGCACCACAATCCATCCCTGTGCACCACAATCCACACCCTGGCATCACAATCCATCCCCGTGCAACACAGTCCACCCCCGTGCAACACAATCCATCCCAGTGCACCACAATCCATGCCCTGGCATCACAATCCATGCCTGTGCACCACAACCCACCCCCATGCACCACAGTCCATCCCTGTGCACCACAGTCCATCCTCGTGCACCACAGTCCATCCTCATGCACCACAGTCCATCCCTGTGCACCACAGTCCATGCCCTGGCACCACAGTCCATGCCCGTGCACCACAGTCCATCCCCATGCACCACAGTCCATCCTCATGCACCACAGTCCATCCCTGTGCACCACAGTCCATCCTCGTGCACCACAGTCCATCCTCATGCACCACAGTCCATCCCCATGCACCACAGTCCATGCCCTGGCACCACAGTCCATGCCTGTGCACCACAGTCCATCCTCGTGCACCACAGTCCATGTCCTGGCCTCACAATCTGTCCCTGTACAACACAACCCACCCCTGTGCACCCCAGCCTGTCCCCACAGCCCGTCCCTGCGCACTGTGACCCGTGCATCACACCCCACCGCTGGGCACCCCAGCTCATCCAAGGGCACCCCTCCCCGTGCACCCCAGCCTGTGCTGCACACCCCGGCCCAGCTGTGGTCACACCAGCCCCGTGCAGGCCGGTGCCCCGGCTCCCCTTGCCCGGGGGGGATGCAGGAGGAGCACAGCCCTGCCTGGGGCTCGGCTCGGCCGCCTCTCTCCCTGCTCAGGCTCCCACCAGCCCTACCTTGGCTGAGCAGCTGCAGGTTCCGGACCTCCTCGCGCACCTGGAGCTGCAGGACCTGCTGCAGCACCTCCTGGCGCTGCGCCTCGTGGGCGATGCCCATGCGATGCAGCTTCTCCCCGTTCAGCCGCAGCAGTGCCCGACCTGCAAAGGCGGCACCGCTCAGCGCCCGGCCTGGGCACTGTGTGGCAGGGACACCAGGGCAGCACGGCTCACACGGGAGCCCGTCCTCACAGGGGAACAAGGAGGGGGGAAAGGAAGGAATCCTAAAGTGTTCTTGCACCACCTGGACCCACAGGATGGAGACACCTCGCAGGGGGCCCCGTTCTCAGAGCGCGCTGGCCAGCAGCCCGGGTTCCCAGCCCAGGTTCCCAGCCTGGGCTCCCCAACCTGGGCTCCCCAGCCCAGGCTCCCCAGCCCGGGCTCCCCAGCCCAGGTTCCCAGCCTGGGCTCCCCAACCCGGGCTCCCCAACCCAGGCTCCCCAGCCCGGGCTCAACAGCCCACACTCCCCAGCCGAGGTTCCCAGCCCAGGTTCCCCAACCCAGGCTCCCCAGCCCATGCTCCCCAACCCGGGTTCCTCAGCCCTGGCTCCCCAGCCCAGGTTCCCCAGCCCACGCTCCCAGCCCAGGCTCCCCAACCCGGGTTCTCAGCCCAGGTTCTCAGCCCAGGCTCCCCAGCCCAGGTTCCCCAGCCCGGGCTCCCCAGCCCAGGTTCTCAGCCCAGACTCCCCAACCCGGACTCCCCAGCCCATGCTCCACAACCCGGGTTCTCAGCCCAGGTTCCCCAGCCCACGCTCCCAGCCCAGGCTCCCCAACCCGGGTTCTCAGCCCAGGTTCTCAGCCCAGGCTCCCCAGCCCAGGTTCCCCAGCCCGGGCTCCCCAGCCCAGGTTCTCAGCCCAGACTCCCCAACCCGGACTCCCCAGCCTGGGCTCCCCAGCCTGGGCTCCCCAACCCGGGCTCCCAGCCCGGGCTCCCCAACCCATGCTCCCCAGCCCACACTCCCCAACCCATGCTCCCCAGCCCACACTCCCCAGCCTCAGGACAGTTGTTGGCTTCAGCAGTCACATAACCCATCCCCACAGGCAGGAGCTTTCTATTTCTCCGCTCCACCTCCCTCATCAGGAGACATGTGTCCCGGCACATGGGCCGGTGCGGGCTGCCCATCCCGGGGGGACAGGGGTACCCATCAAAATACATTAGTGCAGCTGCCACCGTCCCCAGCCAGCCACTCCGAGCCACTCTCCTCCAGTCCCGGGGCTATTAACTGAAGGATTTACAACCATCTTTTGTCCTTGTTTCCCAGCGCAGGGTTGCTAATGCTGCCTTTGTCTCCCATGCAAGGGCTGGCTGAGCTCTTGCAATAGGGCTTTGCATCCCTCCCGGGCAGCTCCAGCCCTCCCTTCCCTGCTGCTTTCCCCCTGCCCTGGCAGAGCACGTGTTGGGGTTGGAGTGGGATGATGCTCACAAGCAGAGGGCAAAGTCAGTGTTCCCAGGAGGAAAAAGGGGAGGGAGCAGGTCCTAGAGGTAAGTCTCCTCCCCAGACCTGGCTGGGAGGTGTATTCAGACCTGGATGAAGGCATTTGCAACGTGGGCTCTGGCTGGGCAGAGATCTTCCCTCTTCTGCAAAAAAACCTTCAGAATCAATAAAAAACTATGAAAATATTCCTGTTAATGTAGGCAAGGAGAAGACTCTGCCTCATCTTATAAACTACAATCTCTCCTGGGCAATTTATGCTTCTTTTAAACACCTTCCAGCCTGCCCTGGAGCTCAGCCCAGTTGGCAGATGCCTCCTGCCCAGCCTGGGGGTGTGTGTCCCTGCCCAGGGCAGCCCTCACCCTGGCTGCATGTCTGTGGGGAGAGAAATAGGGGGGTGGGGTGTGTACATGTTTCTTCTGAACCCCAAACCTCCAACCAGCTATTTCCCTGGAGCACGTGCTAATGGCAATTAGTAGTGGCTGTTAAGTGGGGGTGCCTGCTGTACCTGTGATGGCATGGTGGGAGAACGCCTCCACGTAGATGAGATAGTTATGTGGGCAGTGCTTCTTCAGCCATTTGCACACATCCTGCTGGGTCCAGAGCACCACTGGCTTGGCCAGGCTGCCCAGCGTGGGGCTGGTGTGGTAGATGCCATAGTGGTCACAGGCACGGCCCTGTGGGGAGCAGGAGGGGGAGAGGTTAGTGGGGCCCAGTGCTGCGAGGAGGGAAACGCCTCGGCTGGGAGCTCAGCCCATGGGGACAGGGGAGATGCTGGCTGGGGGCTCAGGGTTGCAGGGATGCTGCCAGGCTTGGGCTTTGCATGCTCTGGGGTTTCTGTGCTCACCCTGAAACTGCAGCATCAGAGGAACCAGGATGGGAGATGGAGGAGGAAGAGGGGATGGGATGCCAAGGTGGGGGTCCTGCCCTACCCAGACCCCACACCCAGGAGCCACCTAACCCTCCTGCTACAGGCAAGAGCCTGAACCCCCTCTGCCTGCTCATCTCCAAAGTTTGTGTGAGCCCAGGAGACATCCCAGAGGGTCCCCAGGTTCCCCCTGAATGGGCAGAGAAGGGTGCTTACCAAAGAGAAGGCAGCAGAGGGCAGTGGGGTCTGGGATGTCTGCTCTGGCCCCGTGCTGGGCACTGCTCAGCCCACACAGCCCACCTGGGCAGGGGCTGCTGCTGGTGCCTAGGGGCACCACCCACCTTGGCAGGAGACCCTTCCTCCAGAGACCCCACCAGTGCCAGCTGGGAAGTTCCAGTGAGAGGGAAGAAGTCAAAGTTGTGAGTCTTTAAATTAATAACCAAGGAGCCCATCCCCAAAGCAGGTGGAAAATGTGATGGACAACACAGGCAATTGGGGTTCCCAACCAAACCCTCACCTTTGGGGGAACCCCCTCCCTAGACACATCCCAGGAGCTGCCTGGATGCATCCTGAGCCGGGCTGCTGGGCTCCTTCACACACTGCTGAGCAGGGAGCGTGCCGTGGGGAGGAGGCAGCGGTTTGCTCTGCATCCACTAACAAGCCATGATGAGGAGCGGAGGGGCTGGGGGAAATGCTGGCCAGCTTCCCACGAGCCTCCCACAAGCTATTATCCAACTAACCCTCTGAGGCATGAGGGAAGAGCTGACAACCAACCTGCAATTTCCCTGGGCACTCTGATGCCTGTGAGAGCTTCGCCCATCACACCCAGCTCAGCATCCCCAAACGCTGCCAGCTCCGGGGGCATCACCCCCACCACAGCCTGCCCCCCCCCACCCCCACCCCTCTCCTGTGGGTCCCTGAGCGAGCCCCTGCGCTGCCTGGGTGGGAAGGAGAGGTGTAATGAATCCCAGGCTCTTTTTCCAGCTGGTTGAGCCGTGCTGTCTCTCTGATGAACTCTCAGGCGTGAATAGGTGTTGAGGAGAGCGGGAGGGCTGGGAGGCTGCTCCCACAGGGAGACAGGAGGGGGCTGGGGGGAGCTGGGGAGGGATGGACAGGCTGTTCCCTGGGTGCTGCAAGGAGCAGTTTACATCCCCTCTCTTCTCTTGGGGGTTTTTCCTTGATGACAGTAAAATTAAAGCCTTTCTCCCCCCCCTGCCATACTCCCTGGAGGCAGGGGAGGGAGAGCCATGGGGAATGTAGCTGGCCCATGGAGTGTGGTGTGTGCCCAGGCAGGCAGCGTGGTGCAGGCAGCGCTGTCCCCCTGCTTTTCACAGAGGTGTGAGAGGGAAGGAGCCATGCTTGAAGGGGTGACAGGGACAAGAGGCACAGCGGTGCCAGGACAGGGTGACACGAGGGTCTGCCACCTTTGTGAGCATCACAGCATGATGGTGGGACCCTGCTCTCCTCCAGTGCCAAACCCTCCAGCTCCTCAAGGTGCAAAAGCATCTTCTAGTTGGAGGCTGAAAGCTGGGCAGTTGGATTTCCCTTGTTTTCATGGTCCCTGGCTGCCTCCAAACATCACTCCCAGAGCAATAGGAAGGGGGTAGGAAGCCCCAGGAGCTGCTCACTGGGAAGATGCTCCTTCCCAAGGCTGGAAACCTTAATCTCACAGCCTCATTAATGCAATAAAGCTCCAAATTTTAGGAGGTCAATGGTGCAAACCTGGCTAAGACCCATAGCCAAGTGCTCAGGGATTTCAAGGGATTATGAGGAATTTCGTTCTGACACATTCACTGCAAAATTGTCTTAAGTCCCAGCTCCAGGTGTGGAGAGGAGGTGATGCACAGAGCTCACCCCAGCACAGCCCCAGCCTGGTGGGAAGAAATTATTCCATTTATATGTATTTCTATAATTAAATGGCCAATAATCCTGAGGGCTTTCAGCAAGCCAGGGTCTAAGGGATTGATACTGCAGGGAAAGCAGTGATGCTCTTGCAAGGTATCGATGTGTGGAGAGGGAAAAGGGCCATGTTCCCCTGGGCAGCCCTGGGGCAGGGTCTTGGGGGGGTCACAGGGGGTACCTGTGAACCCTCGGTGCCACGTGCCCCTGGGCAGCCCTGGGGCAGGGTCTGGGGGGGTCACAGGGGGTACCTGTGAACCCTCGGTGCCACGTGCCCCTGGGCAGCCCTGGGGCAGGGTCTGGGGGGGTCACAGGGGGTACCTGTGAACCCTCGGTGCCACGTGCCCCTGGGGCAGGGCCTGGGGGGGCACAGGAGATACCTGTGAACCCTGGGTGCCACGTGCCCCTGGGCAGCCCTGGGGCAGGGTCTGGGGGGCACAGGGGATACCTGTGAGCCCTGGGTGCCACTTGCCCCTGGGCAGCCCTGGGGCAGGGCCTGGGGGGGCACAGGAGATACCTGTGAGCCCTGGGTGCCACGTGCCCCTGGGCAGCCCTGGGGCAGGGTGTGGGGAGCACAGGGGATACCTGTGAGCCGTCGATGCCACGTGCCCCTGGGGCAGGGTCTGGGGGGGCACAGGAGATACCTGTGAGCCCAGGGTCTGGGGGACACAGGGGGTACCTGTGAGCCCAGGGTCTGGGGGGCACAGGGGGTACCTGTGAGCCCAGGGTCTGGGGGGCACAGGGGGTACCTGTGAGCCCAGGGTCTGGGGGGCACAGGGGGTACCTGTGAGCCCTCAGTTCCACGTGCCCCTGGGCAGCCCTGGGGCAGGGTCTGGGGGGCACAGGGGGTACCTGTGAGCCCAGGGTCTATGGAGCACAGGGGGTACCTGTGAGCCCAGGGTCTGAGTGGCACAGGGGGTACCTGTGAGCCCAGGGTCTGGGGGGCACAGGGGGTACCTGTGAGCCCTCGGTGCCCGGCTGCCGCAGGAGCTTGACAGTCCGTCCACCCTCGTTCCGCTGGCTCCGGCCGTCGTGCCAGGTGAGGCTGCTGCCCGGGTTCCTCTGCAGGCGGTAGCTGAGGTTCTCAGCTGACACCGTGTGCTCCAGGAGGCTGCGGCAGAAGCTGAAGTGAGCGGCGGCAGCTGCAGAGGGAAGGGGGGTGAGACACGGCCACCATGCCCCTCCACCCCCTGCTCAGCCACTCTAAAATCCCTCTTCTACCCCATGGGAGATCCTCCCCCTCTGCTCTGCCCTGCTCAGGCCCCACCTGGAGTGTTGTGTCCAGTGCTGGGCTCCCTGGGATCAAACAGCCAGGGATCTCCTGGAGAGAGTCCAGAGGAGGCTGAGGAGATGCTGAAGGGCCTGGAGCATGTCCCCTGGGAGGAAAGGCTGAGAGAGCTGGGGCTGTTCAGCCTGGAGAGAAGAAGCCTCAGGGGGGACCTTATGAATGTTGATCAATAGCTGAAGGGTGGGATGCAGGGGGACATGGCCAGCCCCTTCTCAGTGTCTGTGGGGACAGGACAAGGGGCACTGGCTGCAAGTCAGAGCAGAGGAAGTTCCCCAGCACCCTGGGGAAGAACTTTTCCCCAGTGAGGGTGAGGGAGCCCTGGGACAGGCTGCCCAGGGGGTGTGGAGTCTCCATCTCTGGAGAGATTCCAGCCCCGTCTGGACGCCGCCCTGTGCAATATGAGCTGGGGAGCTGCTTTGGCAGGGGGTTGGACCCCATGGGCTCTGCAGGGCCCTTCCAACCCCTGGGATTCTATGATTCTATGAAAATCAGCCTTCCCCACACCACATCTCCCCCTTCTTCCCTTCCCTTCCCTTCCCTTCCCTTCCCTTCCCTTCCCTTCCCTTCCCTTCCCTTCCCTTCCCTTCCCTTCCCTTCCCTTCCCTTCCCTTCCCTTCCCTTCCCTTCCCTTCCCTTCCCTTCCCTTCCCTTCCCTTCCCTTCCCTTCCCTTCCCTTCCCTTCCCTTCCCTTCCCTTCCCTTCCCTTCCCTTCCCTTCCCTTCCCTTCCCACAAGACCCCTCAGCCCCAGTTGGCCCCAGGAGCTGTCAGGTGCTGGCAGGATGTTTGCCCACACAAAGCCTGCAGTGATGCCTGTTGTGACACCTGCCTGCTGAGCAGAAGGGGGACCTGCAGCTGATGCTGGTGGCTTGGCTATCACCTCCTGCCTGCCAGCACCACTCTTTGAGAGGGAGGGAGCAAAGGGAGCAAAGGGCAAAGGGGAAGGGCCACTTTCCATGGACCAGGATGACTAAACTGCCACCACTGTGGGTTGGGAAGAAGATCAACCCCATCCTGATGTAGAAGGGGATGCAGGTTAGTCACCCCACTCAGCACAGACCGTGGCAGCTTGGGGACACACACAAACTGCACATCCAAGTGATGGACAAACCCACCAGCCCACCTGTGATGGCCTGTGAAGAGCCATTTACCCATGAGGAGTGGTTTTAGTCCCTCACTCCTTGCATTTTAAGGAGCTGGAGGTTATCAGGTTGCAGTGAGGATGCAAAGCTCTCCTTTGGTGGAGGCTGAAGGGACCCAGCTGCTGTGGGAGGAGGACACGTGGGTATTAGGGTCTCACATGCTCATCTGCTCTGGATAAAAGCCAGCTGGCTTGACATAAGCAGCACTGATCCACAGCAAAGACCAGAGCATCCCCCAGCTTGCCCAGCTCTCACCACAGCAACCTGGGCAAGACATGAACCACGGCTGAACGCAGAGCAGCACCCAAAGAAGATCCACCCCTGGGGTTACCCCCCACCCCCCTGGGAGAGCAGAAGGGCTGGAGAAAACCTGCTGCAGCTCATTTTCTTAATTGGTGGGGTTTAAGAAGGAGGAGGTTGCAAGGAGACCTGTTGGGCACACCCTCACACCAGGGGAGGCAAGCTGATGAAAAGAAGTGAAAATGGAGCAGGCAACAGTGGTTGATGTGTCCGTGTGTCCCAGGCTGTCCAGAGCACGTAACACTGCCTTGTCCCTTGAATGCACCCTGTGACAAGCATTGCCACAGGGAGACTGAGGCAGGGGACCTAACTGATGGCTGGGGAAGTGATTTTATGGGGAGCAGAATCACAGAGTCACAGAGTCGTAGGGGTTGGAAGGGCCCTCCAGAGCCCCTGGGGTCCAACCCCCTGCCAAAGCAGCTCCCCAGCTCATACAGACTGAAGGGGGACCCATGGAGAAGCTCGGTGTGGAGGGAAGGCAGAGGCAGTTTCTGATGGGGGTGTCTCTGATGGGGGTGTCTCTGATGACTCCCCACAGCCTCAGACACCCCAGACCCAGCGGATGCAGGCTGCAGCAGGTTGTATTTCCCCTGGCCAAGGATGCTTGAGATGCCACCAGCAGTCCTGCACCCAGCACCCTGAGCACCCAGCCCTGCCACGGCCACACTGGGCTACCCCTGAGCTGAAAACTGTCTCCTTGGGGCTAACGTGGACCCGGCAGGTCTGGAGGGGCCGATGCCAGAGCCGTGTCCTTTGGCTGTGCTGCAGGAAGGCTCATAGGGAGCCGCAGGGTCCGGGGCTTTGGCCATCAGCAGGACCTGTGTCCATAGGGGCTGTGGAGCACCTGGGGCCAGCAGCAGGACGTGGGCTCCCGTGCTCCTCCAGCAAACACGGCTGGAGGTGAGAGAGCCAGAGCAGAAGGGAGAGAGGGCTGGAAGAGGGAAGGGAAAACAAGCCGAGAAGAAAGGCAGGGCCGGCAGCACCGCTCCCGTCGGGGACAGGCAGCTGCTGCCCCGCAGCCTCCAGCAGCTCCCCCTGCAGCTCCTCCAGCCCAGACCTTGGGTCCCAACTTCCCCATCACCCAGCGGCACTCAGCACGGCTGGGGGTAGAGGGCAGCTCAGCCAGAGCAGCACCACGAGCACCCAGCCGCCCTCCATCCCCTCCACTCATCTCTCTGCCGAGCCGCAGGCTGTGCCCGCTGCCTGGGGATGCACACGCAGCATCTCCCCCCCACCCCCCCACTCTGCCATCCCCGCAGCCCCTCAGCCGTACCCTAAGGACACCCCCCCGCCCCAGCCATGCCCCAAAGCCCCCCTCACCTGGCTCGGGTGCGCCCTGCGAGCTGCGGATGGTGGAGACGCAGCAGAGGGACGGCCGGCCCTGCTGCATGCTGGCGGGAGGAGGGATGTGCGGGAGCGCCCGGCTGTCACGAGCACGGCTCCATCCCTGCCTCGCCTCATACCTCGTCCACACCTGACTGACTCCCCCGCTGCCGGTAAATGGTGGCTGCACGCTGCGCCAGGCAGCCCCCAGCCAGCCTCACAAGGGGAGCGGGGGGGGGTAGGAGGAGGGGGGGTGGTGGAATTACACCCCCTCCCTGCTGCCCTGTGGGCGTTTGATCCGGAGAGATGCTCCGTGTTTTCTCTGCGTGCTCCAGCCTAATCCCACGGCAGGGCCAGCTGGCACTAGGATAGATGGGAAGCGTGGGGGGCTGCAGTGGGGGACACCAGACCTGCCAAGCATCAAAGCGCCCTGGGGCTGAGTGGAGCTGTAGCAAGCTTGTGTGTGGCAGCACCGGGGTCACCGGTGGCTTGGGGTGTCTGGGATGCAGGAGGACAAGAAATGAGGGTATGTGGTGGTGAGCATCCTTCCCAGGCGGGGGCTGCAGGGCTCAGCAGGGGCTGCTCCTGCACCCAGATAAAGCTCTTGTGGCTACAACAATGGTTGGGGTCTGGGGAGCAAGGGGGTGCCTGCAGCTGGCAGTGAAGGCTGGTGAACAGACGCTGCGCTGAGCGTGGGGAACGGCACCTTGAAATGGGGCTGTGGGAGCCTTTGGGCCAGCTGAGCCCAAGCTGGAGCAGAGAGGGGAGAGCTCAGCTCTGATCCTCAAAAGGACATTGTGTCCCCATCTTTCTGGGTCCCCACGAGCCGGTCCCTGGTCCCTGTGCCTCATGGTGATGGACACCCCTGCCTGCCCGTGGTCTGGGGAGCTGCCACCAGCTCATGCTCCCTCCGTGTCTCTTTGATCCATTTTGGGCATCTCTCCAGTAACACAGGACAAGCAGAGGGGGAAGCCAGGGGCTGGGTCACACCAGGGGGACCAGTGGCCACCTGCCCTGGGTGCTGGGACAGGGTCTGCAGCAGCAGCAGCAGCAGGGACAGATGCCACTCCCCACCCTTGCCTGGCACGCCGCTGCTCCCTGCCTTTGCCTCTCCAGACACTTTTATGGCTGGTGAAACGTGAGGGCTGGAGAGACTCAGAGCAGCAGCAGCAGTCACTGCTTGGGAGAGAGGGACCACAAACCTCCTGGGGACCAAGACCTGGGGGCTGGATGTGGCAGTACACACCAGTGAAAGCATGCCCAGGTTGGTCCTGAGGCAGGCACGGGCTGCTCACTACCAGCCAGATGGCTTCGAGATACCCTTCTGTGGGCACTGGGTGCCTGGAACCAGCAGTGGGATCCCCTGGGTGCCCAGGGGATGCAGCAGCAGGCAGCCAAGCTGCAGGAGGAGCAGGCAGGGGCATGGAGAGGGGAGCCTAGCGCCTGGACAGGCAATGCAGGGACTGCATCCAGCTCCCTGCTCTGCCCACCCCTTCCCAGCATGGCTTCGGACACCTCCCTCCCTCTTTGTCACTGTCGAACGGGTGGATGTCCCAAAGACACCTGTCCTGCTGCTGGGGAGCTGCCCTGGGGGGGCAGGCAGGCTTCCTGGGGTCAGCCAGGCTTCCCAGGACTAGGGGTTGATCCCTGGGAGCAGCTTGGAACCAGCTCTGCAGTGAATGAAACCCCTTTGTCAGGCTGCCCGGCTCCTGCTGCCTGGGAGGGCAGAGACATTGAGCACCAAATGGGGCGAGAGATTTGCCGCCAGTCAGAGGGGACTCACAGGGAGCTGCTCATCCCTCTTCTGCTCTCCAGGCAGGGCAAGTGTGGGCAAGACCAGAGCTCTCTGGGGACTCCCAGGACGGGGAAGCCGCTCTGCTCCCTGAGCAGCTTTGCGCGGGGCTCATCCTGCTTTTAGTGGCACCAGTGTGAGCCTGGCTGGCCCTGCCTTTGCCCTGGGGAGCTCTGTCCCTTCCACATGGCTTCACCCTGGGGCAGGGAAGAGCTGATGCTTGTGCTGGCAGAGTCCCTGGCACCCACACTGAGGGGACAGCAGCGATGCTCTGGGACTTCCCAGTGCATGTCACCTTCACAGCTGTGCCCACAGCATGTCCCTATGGAGCAGACCCTGCCCTGAGCCACTCCCTAAGACCTGCTGGCCCCAAGGAGGACAAGACCACACTCAGAGAGGACTGACACCCCTCGAGACTCTGCAGGTTCCCCTGGGGGGTACTTGGCCCGGGCCCTGGCTGTGATGAGCATGGCAGACAGCAGAGGTGAGACTGGAGCTTGGAGCAGGGATGGAGCTCAGGCTGGTGGCTGCTCACTGCTGGTGCCTCCCGAGGAAGGAGGAGGAGAGGAACAAAAGGCAGATGCCCTTTCTGTCCTCCCTGTGCAACAGTGCCCGGGGTGCATAGCAGGGGACCCTGCGTGGGTGCTGCCTTCCTGCATGGAGGGGCAGGCAGTGCTGCAACAGGGCTGCCCAGGGCACAGACACTGGGGGACACTGTGTGTCTTTGGGGGTGTCAGTGCTCCTGAGCCCCTGTGGATACTGCCAGGTGGTCCCTGAGCACGCCAGGGCAGGGCATCTCTTTTAGGTTGGGCAACCGAGAGACTGTGGGGTGAAGGCAGCAGGCAGGACCTCGGGGTGGTTCTGGGCAGAGCAGGCTCTCCCGGGAGAAGGCAGGGGTGGGAGACCACAGGCATGGACACCCCTGGCTGCAGCAAGCCCCCTTCCACCTTGTCATGCTCTTCCCAGGGGTCCTGCCCTGCCCTCACACCCACACCCCCTCGCTCCAGCCAAATTTCCCAGCCCATTTCAGTAGCATCCCCTAATCCTGGAGGTAGGAGACAGGGACAGACCCTGCCTGGGATGCTGAGGGCAGCAAAAGGGGGGTGTGGAGGGGCAGACCTCGGCATGGAGGGCAGACACCCGGGCCGGAGGACATACCCTGGGATGGACGGGGCAGCGCCGGGGGGAGGATGGAGGGCAGCCTCCCGGGATGCAGGGGGCAGCCCCGGGAGATGCAAGGAGGGGCAGCCCCAGGGACGAAGGGGGCAGCACCGGGCGGGGGTGTGTGTGTGTGGAGGACGGGCAGACAGCCGGGATGGAGGGGGCAGCCCCCCCCGGGGCTGTGCCCACCGTGTTTGGGGCTGGGGAAGGCGCATCCCGCCGCGCACCTGAGCCCACCCCCGCCCCTGCCCGGTACCTTCCATGTCCTTGGGCTGGCCGCAGCTCATCCTCCGCGCAGCGGGGCCGCGCTCAGGCGGGGACGGAGCCCCGCGCCCCCCAGCGCCGCCGCCGGCACCGGGAGCTCCCGGCCCGCCCCGCCCCGGTGCCCGCGCCGGGGGCGGTGCCGAGCTCCGCCACCCCCGGGCGCTCCGCCCGCCGCCAGCCCGCTCCCTGCTGCGCCCCGTCCTCCGCCCGCCTCCCTCGCCCTGCCCCGAGGATGCTCGGGCATCGTCCGCCTGGATCCCTGCCCGGAGAGCACCGGGGGTATCCCCCAGACCCCTGCTCCCCCCCCCCACCAGCCGAGGGACAGGTCCGGGGGACACCAGGGTCTGGGGGACACCCCTGGCTGCAGCAAGCCCCCTTCCACCTTGTCATGCTCTTCCCAGGGGTCCTGCCCTGCCCTCACACCTACATCCCCTCGCTCCAGCCAAATTTCCCAGCCCATTTCAGTAGCATCCCCTAATCCTGGGGATAGGAGACAGGGACAGACCCTGCCTGGGATGCTGAGGGCAGCAAAAGGGGGGTGTGGAGGGGCAGACCTCGGCATGGAGGGCAGACACCCGGGCCGGAGGACATACCCATGGTCCGGCTGGCACCGTCCATACAGATTTGCTCCTGGTTTTGGAGGTCACAGAGCAGAAAGCAGTGCCTGGGGGTTCCCTCCTCCCCACATTTCCCTCTGTCAGCTGTCCCGGTGGGTGCCAGCGGGGGTGGGTGAAGGGGGATGCTCATCCCTGTGTGTACAACGCGGGCTCTGGTGGGTGGCTGCAGCCTGAGCGGGCACCCAGCAAACCTTAGAATCCCAGCCTGAGCTGGGTTGCGAGGGACCCCAAGGGTCACAGAGCTCCAACCCCCTGCCACAGGCAGGGCCACCAACCTCAGGCCTGGAGCTACACAAGGTTGCCCAGGGCCCCATCCAACCTGGCCTTGAACACCCCCAGACACGGGGCACCCACCCCCTCTCTGGGCAGCCTGATCCAGCAACGATCAGTCAGTGCACACAGACAACCCCCTGCACTTTACAGCTGCAGAGAGGTGCTCCAGGGCCACAGCATCACCCCAAGCCCAACACCCCCTGCCTGGGGCTGCGCAGGGGTGAGGGAGGAGCTGCAGCCCCGCACGCCGGGTACCACGCCGGACCCCACAGCTCAGCTCTCAGCAGGCAGGCTTGGTCCATCCTCAACCTGCCTCACTGGAAAACCTTGCTGGAGTGGAATGGTGCTGCCAGCACCCATCACTCCCCCAGGGTGGCAACCCCAGGAGTATTTTTGGAGGCACATTCCCGCAGCCATCACACCTGCCTCCCAGCCAGGGACTGTCACTGTCAGCCCACGGAGCCACAGAGGTGCCAGGGGTCTGGGTGCACCCTGCAGTTATCCCATGCTGGGGTGGGACAGGGATGGGGACAACATAAGGTACCCAGGATGAGGACAGGCAGGTCCCTGTGCCACAATGCTTCACCATGGCAGAGCGCTCCCCAGCACAGACCCAGGGCAGCACCAGGCAGCACCCTCACCCTTGTTTGAGGATGAGGAATACTCAAGCCTGTGGGATGCTGCTTCCAAAAGCACGCTCCCCTCTGCTTTAGGCACACCGTGTGCTGATAATCTGCTGTGATCTGGGGCTGTAAACGTGCCAGGGTTGGTAGTGCCCATGCTTTGTGCTGGGTTGTGTGGCTGTTTGCTGTGCTAGTACAGCTACAGGGTAAAACCCACTCAGATCCACATGTATATGTGTGTGTGTGTCACTTGTAAAAGTGAATCTCAGCTCTCCAAACTGATATAAGCTTCCCAAAATTTGGAATGCTCACTCAGGAGCTGCTGCAAATGGGGCTCAAGTCCCCAACCAGGCTCAGCTCTGTGCCACCAGCCAGCTGGGGCTGCTGCTCTCAGCGAGCAAGCCATGCTGCCATGTGGGGACATCAGGCCACAAACTGTGTGTGGAGCCTGCAAAGAACCTACAATGAAAATACACACACACCCAGCCCCGGTGTTAGCATCCCTCCTCCTCTTACCTCTGCAAGAGGGCAGTCAGGGCAATACTGCTCACTGCAGGCATCTGGCTGGGTCAAAGAAAGAAAGAACCGATTTTCCATTAGTCTGAAATTCCCAGTTCTCCCTCAATCTCTGTCTACACGTGGAGCTTTCAAGCCATGGCAGAAATCTTCCAAGAGAAATATGGTTAAAGACAGCCCTTGGCAGGGAAAGGCTAATGTTGCTTGAGAAATGTGTGCAGATTACGCCAAGCTGTTATTAAAAATAAGTGCTGTGCTGTTCCCAGCCTCTGCTTCCCTTCCTTTCTCTGGTAGGAATTGCACTGATCCAGGAAAGGTACTATGTGCTCTGAAACATCCAGTGCTGTTTTGTGGCAGAGAGCAACACGCAACTCAATATGAATTTGAGGTGAAGCCATTTATTAGGTGAAATCCCCCAGATTCTAGACCTTTCTTACTGCAAACGTGGCAAGCTAAATAACTGCTAATTGGTTACACACACTGTTCACACCATATTGATTGGTTAGTGATGATAACGAGTTCTGATAACCCTATCTTATAGCTAAACAGCCTTAGTTTACCTTTAATACCTAAAAGCATCCACACACCTGCTGGTTTGACCCTCTTGTTATGGTTGGTTCCTGACATGTTCTGTTACTCCCAAATCCCTTCCCATAACTGCTTCTTGGGTTAGGGCAGCCTGTACCCCATCAACAAGGCCGCTGTGTTTTGAGAATGTGATTATTAGGATCCTCTCAGCATGAGGAACTTTTCCTGTCTCATGGGAACAGAAGAATATTGTCAGGGCCTAAATCTTGGGAGAAGAGAGCTAGGCCGCTAGCAGGCCTGCTGCCTTCCCCGACACTGTTTCATCACTGTCACCCTCAAACAGGTCCAGGGCCAACCTACCACCCTGCTGATGTGATGCTGTGCTGGGGGAAGCCTGGACCACTCAACTGTCTGTAATTCCAAAGGGTTTTCAGGAAGACCCCCAACCCTTGGGGCTGCCTGAGGAGGGCTGGGAAGATGATGTGGTCCCAAGCATCACCATACCTGCTCCGTGCCCCAGCCAGCTTTGGGTGTTACAGCACCCAGCATCACTCTTGGGTTGTGGACTCAGTGCCTCCTGTGGTAGAGCGTCTCTGCCTTGGGTTTTGGTGTTGTTTGGGGTCTTAATATCTGATTGAGGGTTTTCTGCAGTTAAACAGGAGTTAAATAACAGAGGGGAAAAAGCCTGTGCGCTGATCCCAAACCCTGAATATTGCTGGGGAAGCCCAAAGCACCTCAGGCTCCCTTTTCCCCTGCACACTGGCAGGGTGGGAAGGGGATAAACTGGTGATACTGGCTCTAGAGACCTCTGGACATACAGGTTTCCCTCCACATACAAATGGATTTGGGCTGGGAGAGCACCAATGTCACCGTGAGCCCCATCCCTCCCCTCCACCAGCCTCCAGAGAGGGTGCAAGGATGGGATGATTCAGCACGTTCGTTTGTCAGAGAATAAAGGAAGTAATTAAACATCAGCTTTCCTCCTGCTGCAGCCCTGCAAGGATGAGAGGGAGAAGATAAAAAGCCTTCAGACGGAAGTTATTTGTCTGAGGAGAAGAGTGGCTAATTTCTCTGGTGCTTTGCTTGTCTGCTCCTTAATGAAAACGGCTCGTCAGCAGGAAAAGGGAGCACCCAGTGATGGGGGAGGAACCACACCAGCCATCAGTGGCTGGGCAGGTGGCTGTTGGTGGCCTTGGGATGTCCCATCCCTTCTGGAATGTCACCTTTGCCTTCTCAAAGCCTCCTTGGCATCCAACTGCTGGGCTGGGGGTTGTGGATGCAGCTGGATGTTGGGGTCTCCCCCCCCTCCTCTCTGCAAGCCCCACAGGCTAGGGACTGATGTTTGCAAACCAAATGCTATGGAAGGGGTTTCCCAACCAAACTCTCCTCTCCCAAATTTTTGTGCCAAGAGCTTAAAATGGGTTTGTTAAGGCACTTGCAGGGAGACAGAGTCAAACCCAGCTTCGAGCCTGCAGCCTCCTGCCTGGCACAGGGTGATGGATGGTGCTCAGCTCCACTGGGCCTGGAAATATTTAGTGCTCTGAAAAATCTCTCCCTGGAAAGAATTTATTCTCAGGATGATAATGAAGCCCCAAAGCTCATGGCTGGGCGGTGGGGGTGGCTTCAGGTGGCACCCCAGCTCCAGTTTACAAAGCCAGGGTGGTGCCTGTGGTCTCCTTTCATCTCTGGCTGTGCAGGGCACCCTCTCACCCACAGCGTGAGCTCTGCACCTTCCTGGGGAGGATGATTTACTGGCAGGGGACATCTGAGGCATCCCTCCCTGTTCTCTGCTCCTTGGGACATGAGGGGGGCTTGAGACTAGGGCAGCTCTTTCCTCTGGAGGTTGATGCAGATGTATTTCTAATTGGATTTGGGCATGTCACAGCTATTTTCCAGGCAGCCTGTAATTATTGGAGAGCATAGCCTGCACTGCCTCCTTTCTCTCAGTACAGAGGGGTTTTTTTTTATTTTTTTTAAATATTGTTTCCTAAAATGAAACTGTGAATTTGCAACTTAATCCAATGAGAAGACACACACGATGCCAACATCAGGCAGGGCACAGAGAGGCAGTGTGAGGCACCTTTCCCAGCCCCACAATCCATCCTCAGCAAGAAGGAAGGAGGCAAAACAAGATTTTAATTCCTCCCAGTAAGAAAATAAAATGTTAAAAATACATGTATTTTTAAGAAGCTGCTCTATGCTGAGGGATGCTTTATGAGGTGGGGAGGTTTAGCTGGTCCCACTGTATCTCAGTCACAGAATCACAGGGATGGAAAAGACCTTTAAAGATCATCAAGTCCAACCAATCCCATCCTAAGCTAAACCAGATCCCTGAGCACCTCATCTCCCCTCTCTTTAAACACATCATAGAATCACAGAATGGCATGGGTTGGAAGTTAATGACCAGACCACAGCCTCTTACATGTTGATCAATATCTGAAGGATGGGATGCAGGGGGACATGGCCAGCCCCTTTTCAGTGTCTGTGGGGACAGGCCAAGGGGCAATGGCTGCAAGTCAGAGCAGAGGAAGTTCCCCAGCACCCTGGGGAAGAACTTTTCCCCAGGGAGGGTGAGGGAGCCCTGGGACAGGCTGCCCAGGGGGTGTGGAGTCTCCATCTCTGGAGAGATTCCAGCCCCGTCTGGACGCCGCCCTGTGCAATATGAGCTGGGGAGCTGCTTTGGCAGGGGGTTGGACCCCATGGGCTCTGGGAGGCCCTTCAAACCCCTGGGATTCTGGGATTCTGTGATCACAGCAGCCCAGAGCTCTTTGTTTGCTTGGAGCCCGATTTCAGGGCTCACTAACTGCATTCAACTGCTGATGGAATCCGATTTATTATTTACGTTGCAAGGTACAGCTGGGCTTGAATTGATTTGCTGTGCTCTGATTGCCACTGCGTGCTTGGTGTGGGATCTGGGAGCTGGCTGCACACACAGTCAGGCTGCAAAATCAGGGATTCCATAGTTAGGGAATGCTGAGCTTAAAGCTGCTCGCGCATCCCCGTGCTGTGCGTTCTGCTGCCACCTTCGGTCGTATCCCTTGGGATGCAGGGAGAGCTGGTCCTCGGGTGAGGATCATAGAATCAGAATGGCATGGGTTGGAAGGGACCCCAAGGGTCACAGAGCTCCAACCCCCTGCCACAGGCAGGGACACCAACCTCAGGCCTGGAGCTACACAAGGTTGCCCAGGGCCCCATCCAACCTGGCCTTGAACACCCCCAGACACGGGGCACCCACCCCCTCTCTGGGCAGCCTGTTCCAGCCCCTCACCACTCTCTCTGCAAAGAACTTCCCCCTAATATCCAATCTAACCCTTCCCTCCTTCAGCTTCACTCCATCCCCCTTGTCCTGCCAGTCTCTGCCCCTTAACAAGCTGATTCCCCTCCTGTTCCTCTGCTCCCTTCAGGGACTGGCAGGCTGCAATGAGGTCCCCCCACAGCCTTCTCTTCTCCAGGCTGACCCAGCCCAGCTCCCTCAGCCTCTCTCCAGAGGGGAGCTGCTCCAGCCCTCTGAGCATCTCCGTGGCTCCTCTGACCCCTCTCCAACAGCCCCACATCTTCCTTGTGTTGGGCCCCAGCTCTGGACACAGGATCCAGCTGGGGCCTCCCCAGGGCAGAGCAGAGAGGGACAATCCCCTCCCTGTCCCTGCTGCCACCCCTCTGCTGATGGAGCCCAGGATCCCATCGCCCTTCCCAGCTGCCAGAGCCACTGCTGCTCATGGGGAGTTTCTCACCAGTTATCACCAGGATGGGTTAGCTGGTGTCCCCCAGGTGTCCCCATTCTGTTGCTGTGGGTGGGATCAGGCAGTTGCAGGTTGGCACCCTTCATTTAGTCAGCCTGGGTCTAAAAAGTGACAAAGTGACACCTGTGTTTAGGCTGTGGATGGGAGCAGATGGGGGGGGGGGCAATGGGAAACAACAGAACTAGGAAATAACTGGGAGCCCTGGTGCTTTGGAGAATGCTTAGCAGGCCTTCATCTTTATCATCACCTTCATCAGTCCCTTCACTCCTCACCCTGCCCAGGGTCAGAGCTCACAATGCCTTGAACAGCAGGAAGGAGTGAAAACCCCACAAACCTGAGTGTGTTGCTCCAGGGCAATGGAGAACAGAGGCAGGAGGGGCTTGGGCAGGTTCACTGGTGATGGGTCCATTGGAGATGGCCCAGGACCAGCAGGCTGGTAGGCAGGACCAGGAGCACACTGCCCTCAGCACGGGAACCCTCTGCACCCACCACATCCAGCTGCCAGGCACTTTGGGAACCAGCCCAGCTCCAAAAGCTCTTAACTCTGGACAACTCTGGGCTAAAAGGTGATTTTAATGAGAGCCAGCCCAGTAGCATCATTAGCATGCTGCTGGCAGGCAACCTGCACGCCTGAGCCTGCTCCCATGTGGGGATTGCTCCCAGCAAACCTCCAGCTGACGCCAGCTCTGCTCTCTCTAGGTTGCTGAGGGTCTGAGCTCCGTCTTGAAGATCCTTTAGCAGCCTCTGCTAATTGTCTCTGAGATCTAAGGTGGCTTCAGGGGAGACATTCAAAGGCACCTTGCTCCCTCGAAGCTGCAGTGGGAGCTCAGCACCTGCCTGCTGCTGGCTCCAGCGAAGCTCCCTGCTGTGTGCTGGTGCTCAGCTCGGGGTGTGGAGGGGAGCAGATGCTGCAGACGCATCCTCAGGGCCCCTCTGCATGGGTGCATGGGACTAATTAAAATTTCAGGAGGTATATTTACCTAATGGGGAGTTGATTTCGCTAAGTAGGACATCTTGTCTTCAGAGGATTTCACGGCACGGGGTGATAATCAAGTGAGAACAGCCTCCAAAAGTGTTAATGTAGTAGCTGAGCAGACAGGGATTAAAACCCAGCCCCTGTTTTAGTCTTTTTTCCCCACTTCCAGGTCTGGAATCCAAGGAACCATCCCATTTGGGAGCACAAAGCAGCGGCACCTCCACCCAGCAAGCACTGTGCTGGCTGCAGGTGCCAACACACCCAGGGCTGGGGGGGGGGGGGTGTGTCAAATTCGGTCTGTGTTACCTCCCAGGACTCAGACGAGGAGGCTGTGCTGCTCTGAGTACCCCCAGGAACCCCTGGGGTGCCCTATCTCCATGCATGGCACCGGGGCACACAGAGGTGATGCTGCCTCCAGGCTTCCAGGCAGGAGTTTAGCAGGCAGGCGCTGGGAAGCAGTGCTGGGGAATAAGCCCCACTGCTGATCCAGCCCTGCAGCTGTGTCCTTACTGCACTATGTGGTATTTAAAAATGAATTTCCAGCCTCAGGGGAGCCCTGGGGTTTGTTTTCCTGTTGTCCTGGGAGAAGCAGCCACCGCCTCCGCTCTGCCCCGGGGACACAGAGGCGGCTTTGTGCAAGCCAGGGGGCTGTGGTGACCCCTCCACTGCACCCCAGCCATGGGTTGGGTGGCCCCTCGCTCAGCTTTGGGATGGATCCTGAGCCACTGGCTCCCAGTGTGATCCCCAGTAAACGAGCTCAGCCTCCCACTCCCATCTCAGTGGTTCTTTGTCACTGTCAAGCCTTTGTGAGTGATCACACGCGTGTGTGCGCAGCATCCCCTGCCCACCCCTCACTCTCCTCAGCCAGGCCTGGAGAAACTGAGCTTGGAAAGTCCCAAACCAGAAGCAGGGTGACAGGAGAGAGCAGCACCCAGCAGCAGCTGCTGTTGATAGCTCCAGGGTTTCATTCCCAATCCACACAAACGCTGCTGAGGAGGTAAGATGCTCGGTGCTGACACACAGACCCAGCAGCAGGTCCATGTGGGTGGTATCTGGGTGTTTAACAGGTGCCATGGCACCTTCACCCCTTCCGGTCTTGTTGCACCAGGGAGAAAGCATCTCCTCTCTGTTTCTTACCTGGTTTCAAGGTGTTTTTGTTGGCCAGGGTGATGCTGGCAGCACATGCTCTGCAGATGTCCCTGCTCCTTCCCACCATGGCATTGTGGGGACAAGCCACCTCTCTCTTGATGCCCACCCCCCTTTGCTGTGGCTTGAGGAGAAGCTCAGGGCTTTCTCCTCACCCCCCTGGCTTCCCACCCAACCATCCCCCTGGCTGCCTTCATTACATTAATTAGAATGACTGCTAATTAATAACCCCACAGGGCTTTCAGCCACATCCTTGCAGTAGCCCGGTGTCAGGGCTGGGGTAGCAAAGGGAAACCCCCTGGAGAAACCCATGGGGGTGTCCAAAGAGCAAGAGCCAGGCTGATGAGGATGCCCAAGGGCTGGATCCTCACCTACTGATCCCTGCTGTGCTCCAGCACTGTTAGAAGATCAAACAGAGCTCCCAGTGCCTCCAGTGCACGGGATGTGCAGCTGGTGCCTGGCTGCTGGCTCTCCCCTGCACTCACCAGAACATAACAAATCCCAGGTCCATGCAGGGAGATGATTAGAAACCATTTACAATTGATTTTACTCAGCCTATAAATTATTCTGTGTTTTCTCTCTGCTTGGAGCGTGTGTGTGCTGTGAACACCAGCCAGCCGTGGGAGAGGGGAAACCTTCCCACCTACAGAAAGGCTGGATTGCTGCTGGCCTGGTGTAAAGAGAGAAGGTTTACAGCCCTAACAGCAGCCCTGTGCTGGGCTCACCCAGCCACCATCCCTCAGCTCAGCTCTGTTTTTCAGGAAACACCCCCAACATGAAATTCCTGCAGCCACCACGGTCTCAGCAGAGACCCAGCACTTCCCTCTCTCCCCATCCCTCCTACAGCTTCTCCCTGAGGGCTGAGGAGGTTCCTGGAGCCTGCTGCTGGGTGGGAGGACAGGCTCTCTTCACCCCCTACCCTTTTGCCCCCATCCCCTGGCAGGAACAGGGTTTTACCTGCCCCCCTGTGAGGACCCTCTGGGTTTTATCCAGTGGTCGCTGGTGTGGGATGCGCTAGAGCAGGGGTGCAGCAGAAGGTGGCTGGGGCTGTACAGAGGAGGGCAGGCTTGCTGGGACAGCAATATCTTTTATTAGCCCCACCATAAAAGCCACACAAGCTGGAGAGGGCCGACAGGCTTCTCTCTCCCAGGGCCAAATCCTGCCCTGACAGGGAAATGGTCCCCAGCTGCATGGCAGCGTGAGGGGGGGCGGGGGGTTGCAAAGCCAGGGATGGCAGGATTCCCTGCAATGGGGAGTGTTTGCAGAGTTGTTTGGGGCAGCCCCAGCTGGGTTGGGTGTTTTGGGGTCCCCTGGGACTGGGAATACCTCCATGGGCTTTGCCCTTGCTCCAGGGTGCTCGGCCATGAGAGCTGGGATGCTGCAGCCTCCCTCCCTCCCTCCCCCCCTTTGTCACCCCAACTGTTTGGCAAAAGTGATTTTTTCTCTTTTTTTTTTTTTTTTTCCCTCTAGCAAGACCCAAAAATAGATTGATGGGAAGTGGCTGGGGGCTGGGTTGCCATCAGCATGCAGAACGGGACTGTTTGTCTTCCCACAGCTGGCTTCTGCTCTAAGGCTTGGAGCACAGAAACCTGGCAAGGGCCAGCAATGGGAGGCAGGACTGGGTGCTGTGCGGGGGCTGCTGATGGGAACAGTCCTCAGACTGGCCCCCAGCCCTTCACACCCCTCTCATTCCACCCTGCCCTTGTGATTCGTGACCCTGAGCCTCTCCAGAGGGATGAGGATGCTTTGGTTCTCCCTCACAGCCAGGCACGGATCTCCAGGGTGCTGGGAGACTTTGCTGAGAGGCAGCTAATTAATCCTGACATGAGAGAAATGTGCCTGGTGCTGCTGGATGGGGAAACTGAGGCAGAGGCCTCACAGACATCCTGGGGTCCTCTGGGAGGATGGATGGGGCAGGCAGAGGAGCTGGGTACCAGCAGCCTGAGGGGACAGATCCCAGCACCCCGAGGGGTTGGACCTGTGCCCCCCATCCCCACGGGATGCCTCAGCTCTGTGACATGGCCATCCCTGCTGCTGCCACGCAGCAAAGCTGGGGGTGAAAGCCCCCCAGGCTGGGAGGTGATGAGCACAAAACCCAGCTCGTGCTCACAGAGATAATTAATGGTTAGTGGGTGGGAAGCGGAGGGGAGTGGGGGGACCCAAAGCTCATGCATTGTGGCTTTGCAAGTGAAGGCTGGAGAGGAACGAAGGCGAGCAGTGCTGGGGGCTTCACCCAGCTCCAGGTCCAGCTGGGGTTTTCCCAGTTCCTTTTGCCTGTGTTTTACCCCCATACAACTGGGGGTTGCTAAATACATATGGGGTATCCAAAGCAGAGATGCTCACCTCCTGGGGCTGTTCCAAGCCATCCTCAGTAGCTACTTGTTTCCTAATAATTATAATAATAATCACCATACATTTAAATGCTCTCATAGCACAGCTGCAGCATCCCTGTCACCCCCACCCATCATCCCCAACCTCACAATCCTCATCCTTGGCTGCAGCAGACCCTGCTGCAGGCAAAGCCCCATCAAGCTGAGGCACCGCTGGCTCTCGATGAATGGGACACCATCTGCTCTGCTAATTGCAAATGCAAAAGGAGAGGGATCCAGTTTGTAATTAATCAGCGAGCAGATCCGTTGGCTCAGGGCCTGTGTGGGCTTTTTGCTGGGTGCGGTGCGGATTGGTGTGGGTTTTACCTGCTGTCTGAGGAGGGAAACTGCTGCCTGAGGAGGTGTGAGGGCTGTTGCACCCCAGGGCAACCCATGTTGCACCCCAGGGCATCCCATGTTGCACCCCAGGACATCCCACACACAGCCACTCAGTGCTGGTGTGTTCACGTGTGTGATGATGGGTGTGCAGCCGTGTGTGTTCACATGGGTAAGGGCTGTGTAAGGCAGCACCAGGCTGCAGGGGTGGAAACAGGGAGGCTGAACAGGCTGGATCCATGGGCTGAGACCGACGGGATGAGGTTCAACAAGGCCAAGAGCAGAGTTCTATGCTTGAGACATAACAACCCTGTGCAGTGCTACAGGCCTGGGGCAGAGGGGCTGGAGAGCTGCCTGGGGGAGAAGGACCGGGGGGTGTTGGCTGACAGCGGCTGGACACCAGCCAGCAGCGTGCCCGGCTGGCCAAGGAGGCCAAGGGCATCCTGGCCTGTGCCAGGACAGTGTGACCAGCAGCAGGGCAGGGACAGGTCCCTTGTGCTCAGCTCTGCTGAGGCTGCACCTCCAGTGCTGGGCCCAGTGCTGGGCCCCTCACTACAGGAAGGACGTTGAGGTGCTGGAGCACGTCCAGAGGAGAGAGAGGAGCTGGGGAAGGGGCTGGAGCACAAGTCCTGTGAGGAGCAGCTGAGGGAGCCGGGGCTTTTTACCCTTGAGGAAAGGAGGCTGAGGGGAGCCCTCATGGCTCTCTACAGCTCCCTGCAAGGCGGCTGCAGAGGTGTCGGGTCGGTCTCTTCTCTGGGGTGCCGAGCCACAGGAGGAGAGGGGATGGCTTGAAATTCCCAGGGGAGATGCAGGTTGGAGCTCAGGAAGAGTTTCTGTCCTGAAAGGGCTGTCAGGCCCTGGGACAGGCTGCCCAGGGGGGTGGTGGAGTCCCCATCCCTGGAGGGCTTTCAAAGGCGTGTGGATGGAGTGCTTGGGGACATGGTCCAGAGGTGGCTGGGCAGGGTGAGGCTGTGGTGGGACTCCATGATCTAAAGGGGCTCTTCCAGCCAGCTGGTTCCATGGCTCTGGGACACAGGGAGCGGGCTCAGGCCGCGCCAGAGCGGGCTCCGGTCACACACGAGGGGAAACCCCTTCACCCAGGGGCTGCCCGGGGCGGGGGTCGGGGCACCCGGTCGGGGCCAGGCCCGAGCCCCGCGCGGGCGGCACCCCGCCCGCCTCTCCGGCGGCAGCTGAGCGCATGCGCGCCCCCCCCCATCACGCACGGACCGCCAAGCCGACAGGGGGCGCTCTGCCCTCCTGCGGGAGCGGAAGCGCCGCGCTGTGCTCTCTCTCGGCTAGCCCCGCCCTCAGGCCTCGTCTGTTCCCGCCGCCGCTTCCGCCGCCACCGTCGCTCCCCCAGTTGGGTCCGGCCGCTCCGGTCTCGCCTCGGTCCCGTTGTCAGCGGCACCATGAACAAGAAGAAGAAGCCGTTCCTGGGCATGCCTGCGCCCCTGGGCTACGTGCCGGGGCTGGGCCGCGGGTGAGGTGCCGCCCGCGCTGCCCCGGGCCTGGCCGGGGCCTTCCCCGGGCCTTCCCCGCCGCGCTTCCCCCTCTGGGCCGCCCGCTCTCCCCTCCAGGCCCCGGGGCGCCCCCGGGCCCCGTGTCGAGCCTGGCTTGGAGCCCAGCGCCCCGCGCGGCTTGTCCAGGGCTCTTCCCGGGGAGGGGCCGGTTCCCGTTCAGACAGGGCCTGGTACTGGGATGAGCTCCCGGTGCCTTCAGGCTCCGCAGCCGGGAGGGGATCGTGTCTCCCTGGCCTTGTAGCGGTTTGTTACGTGGGACCCCGTTAAGAATCGTTAAACCCGTGTGGGGTTGTGCTGGGGACAGCGAGGGGTCTGTTCTGATGGGTGTGGGGGGGGGCACCAGGAGTTGCCCTTTGCTGGGTGGGAGCTGTGTTTGTCCTCAGCTGATTTGTTTGTGCCCTTATGCTGGGGTGATCCTGCTGTCTGTGCCCTGGGGAATACCCTCCAGCTGACTGGGGGTGCCTGAGGAGCCCCAGTCACTCTGTCCCTGTGCCCAGTCCCTTACCCAGTGGTGCCCTACGACTGCAGGATGAGCCATGTCCCACTGAGACACGCAGTTCAGAAGAGAGAGCATCTCTTAGTACAAGGTGGATGGTAGAGCAGTGAGCCAGGGGGTTGCAGTGACTTTGTAGGTGAAGTCCTCCCTATAAAAGGAGGTTTTTCCCCCCCCAGGCTTTATGAACAGTGGGGATGGGGACTGGCTGATGCCATTCTCACCAAAAAAATGATTCTGCCTGCTATAAGTATCACTGCCTGCTTTTACTTAGGGATGTGTTTGTGTGATAGTCTGCCTGTGTAACTAATGGGGGGATTGCAGGGTGCTAAAGAGCTGCTACTGGTTTATCCACACAGAGCCACAGGTTTCACCACCCGCTCTGATATCGGCCCTGCCCGTGATGCCAATGACCCTGTGGATGATCGTCATGCTCCCCCAGGGAAGAGGACAGTTGGGGACCAGATGAAAAAGAATCAGACAGCTGATGATGATGATGAAGATCTGAACGACACCAACTATGACGAGGTGATGAGATTTTCATTGCTGTGGCGATGGAAGAGGAGTTATTTAGCTCCCTGCTGTGAAACCCTGTGTTAGCTGAGGTTTCAAGCCCAGAACTCCCTCTAGTTTGCTAGCAGCAATTCCTTGTTTGATTGTTTTTTTAATTGAAACCTCATTATACATGATGAATCAGTGCTTGCAGTGTTTTATTGTGACTTTGCTCTACATATCATGGCTTAATTATCTATAGAGAGCCCTGAGAATCTTGGGAAGAGATCAATAAATAAAATAGTAGTTTAAGTACTTTGAGAGGTGGATTTTTATATCCTGGACAAATGAAATTTGAACTCCTTTGCTTTGATGTAGATTTGCCTTCATTGCCTGTGTAGCCTCTTGTGTTTAAATCCCACTTTGGTGCATTGAATGCTGTAGTATTAATTTGGGTTTTTTTTAAGAGTTTAAAAAAATGGTTAATGGGGGAAAAAAATGGCCTTTCCATACTGGGATCTCAGGTGAAGCAATTTGGAAAGAGAAGCAATTTGGAAGCAGTTTTGCTTTTGAAATACAGTGGGAGAATAAACTGGAGGGGTGGTGGAAACGAGCTGCTTCTATTTAGGGATGTGTTTGTGTGATGCATCGTTGCTGGAAGTTGCCAGAGCTGGCATTGTCCTTGGTCTGGGTGACTGTTGGCTGTGGCAGGAACATGACAGGAGTCTTCAACTGAGGCTACTGCTCTGTTTTTAACTGCTTTTTAAAATTCTCTCTCCAAATTCTTAGTTCAATGGCTATGCTGGGAGCCTGTTCTCCAGTGGTCCCTATGAGAAAGACGACGAGGAAGCGGATGCCATTTATGCAGCTCTGGATAAGAGGATGGATGAACGCAGAAAGGAGAGAAGGTGGGGTGAATTACAGCACTGCTGTGGGCTGTTATCTAGTTAGCTTGTGTCTTAGACCTCTCCTCTCCCTTTCCCATTTCCCAGTTCCTTGTCTGCTGGGTGCATTTTCAGGAGCGTGTGTGGGTTTTGCTTGTTCTAACGCTGTACCTTTGAAACCATGGGCCCAGGTTTTAAAGATGCTGGGTATTTCTGCACAGCTGGCTCTGAGAGTTGATGTGATTGAATTGCTTTGCTCTAGTTAATTAAGATTCACTGTAGTTCATTAAGATGCTGAGGGGATGTGCTGAGTGGCTGGTTTTGATGCTTCATGTACTGTGCAGCGCGCTGGGAATTGTTGGAAAAGCCGTGTAAGGTGGGTGTCTGGTGCAACAGCATTACTGGACTTGTTAAACTCAACTACCTGCTCTGCAGGGAGCAGGATGCTGCAGACTGAAGGTCTCTTGGTTTGAGATGCCTGTTTTTACACTATAATATTGCCTTTCTTGAGAAGACATCTCTGGCCTAATGTGGATCATCTCAGCTTGGAAAAAATCTGCTTTTTTATTAATCTCTTAGCTCTGATGAAAGGCATTTTTCTGTGAAAGCAGAGCTTTGTGTAAAGCCTTGCTGCATGGTACTTTAAGCATAACCTCAGTGCTTTTTTTCCCTAAGGGAACAACGAGAAAAAGAAGAAATAGAAAAATACCGTATGGAACGACCCAAAATTCAGCAGCAGTTCTCAGACCTGAAAGTAAGGAAAAAGGGTCTGGAAAGTGACTTTTCTCTTTGTGGCAGGTGGGAGGTGGATGGCTGTTCTGTGTTTCTTTGCTCAGATTTAGTGTGTTAGCAAACAAGAGCTTTGTTATTCTCCAGATTAGAATTACTTTCTGTTGGAAAAATAAGGAAACTCACACGAAGCTGGCAGCCAGTGATGTGGGAGCGCTTTCTTGGTGTGGAGTGCAGTACAGGCTGGGGGTGAGCTGCTGGAGAGGAGCTCTGTGGAGAAGGACCTGGGGATGCTGGTGGGTGACAGGGTGGCCATGAGCCAGCAGTGTGCCCTGGGGCTGAGAGAGACAATGGGATCCTGGGGGCATCAGGAGGAGTGTGGGCAGCAGGTCACAGGAGGGGATCCTCCCCCTCTGCTCTGCTCAGGCCCCACCTGGAGTGTTGTGTCCAGTGCTGGGCTCCCTGGGATCAAACAGCCAGGGATCTCCTAGAGAGAGTCCAGAGGAGGCTGAGGAGATGCTGAAGGGCCTGGAGCATCTCCCCTGTGAGGAAAGGCTGAGAGAGCTGGGGCTGTTCAGCCTGGAGAGAAGAAGCCTCAGGGGGGACCTTATGAATGTTGATCAATAGCTGAAGGATGGGATGCAGGGGGACATGGCCAGCCCCTTTTCAGCGTCTGTGGGGACAGGACAAGGGGCACTGGCTGCAAGTCAGAGCAGAGGAAGTTCCCCAGCCCCCTGGGGAAGACCTTTTCCCCAGGGAGGGTGAGGGAGCCCTGGGACAGGCTGCCCAGGGGGTGTGGAGTCTCCATCTCTGGAGAGATTCCAGCCCCGTCTGGACGCCGCCCTGTGCAATATGAGCTGGGGAGCTGCTTTGGCAGGGGGTTGGACCCCAGGGGCTCTGCAGGGCCCTTCCAACCCCTGGGATTCTGTAATTGTCAGTCAGCTGCAGAGTTACAGGCAGGATCATTGGTAGTGGAGATGCAGCCTGAAGTGAGGATGAAGCTGTCTCTCCTGACAGCTGCGCTCAGTCAGTGGGAGTACCAAAGGTACTTTGTCATCCCACAGCCCTACAAAGTACTAGGGCTGTGGGATGACACAGAGCTTCTGCCTGTTGAGCAGTGTTCTTGTGGGTATTTTGTGGTAGTAGGTATTTGTTCTGTGCTTCATTGTGAGGTGCCATCACTTCCTGAGCAGGTGCACCGCTCCCGCCTTTGAGGGGCTGATAACTTCTTGGCAGTGTAATAGTAGTTGAGCAGTATCTCACTCTGAATCTTCTTTTAAATAAAAAGTATCATTTAAGCTGTTGTTTAATGATCAGTAATAAAACACTCAACGCTCCAGGCACTGAGATTAATCTGAATATTTGTAGCATTGAGTTTAAGAACAAAATTGATTTGGAATCTCAGTCTGGACTAAACCCAAATTCTAATTAAATGCATCTAATTCCTTTGTACGTTGGATTAGAGAAAATCTGATCTCTTGCATTTAGCTCTGTAATTGATCAGAATTATTTCAAGACAATTCTTAAGGAATAAGAGCAGTTAAAAAGGGAAAAAACCCTCACTTCTACAACAAATAATGGTGGTGACTCCTGTTTGAACAGAGGAAGCTAGCAGAGGTCACAGAAGAAGAGTGGCTGAGTATTCCAGAGGTTGGTGATGCCAGGAACAAGCGCCAGAGGAATCCTCGGTATGAGAAGCTGACTCCTGTACCTGACAGCTTCTTTGCAAAGCATCTGCAGTCAGGGGAGAATCACACTTCTGTAGACCCACGCCAGACGGTGAGTAGGGGAGCAAACCTGATGGACGTGTGAGCTGTGCCTTGTGATTGGAAACAGAGGTTAAGCTGTGCTGGGGGAATGGGTTAAAGCTAAAGGAGGGAAGGGTTAGATTAGATATTAGGGGGAAGTTTTCAACAGAGAGAGTGGTGAGGGGTTGGAACAGGCTGCCCAGAGAGGGGGGTGGGTGCCCCGTGTCTGGGGGTGTTCAAGGCCAGGTTGGATGGGGCCCTGGGCAACCTTGTGTAGCTCCAGGCCTGAGGTTGGTGTCCCTGCCTGTGGCAGGGAGGTTGGAGTTCTGTGATCCTTGGGGTCCCTTTCAACCCAGACCATTCTATGATTCATTAGTGGTGTTGGGGGGGGGAAGATACTTAACCCAAAAAACTGGTGTGTTTTCTGAGCCTGTCAAAGGAATTTCTGGGTATGAAACTCACATGCTCACCACAGTCATTTGTGCCCATTACCAGAGGGGACAGACAGGGAGAGCCTGGTTTATCATGTTTAAAAATGGAAGGAAAATTTTTCTTTTCATTTTCTCTGGCTGTACAATTAGTTCTGGTGAGCACAACCAACATCTGTGTTATAACAATGTTTTTACAAAAATGGAACAGAAACTGAAGTTCATTTTCACCTTAGGGTTTGCTCAACCCTGGAGCAATTGTGTTAAAAATTATTTGCTTTACAGGAAACTGAAAATGAAGTAATTTAGTTTGTTGCTACTTGTCTATTATGGTCCTACAGTTAGAGGAGAAGTTGACTGGCCCTGAACTGGCGCTAGATGTCCATGGCACTTCTTTGTAGATATTCTTGTTTGAGTGTGCTAGGTGTAAGTGCTTGTGCTCCAGTTTTTTTTATTTGCTTGTTACTGACCTCATTTAACTTGAGTAATTACCTACAGATTTGCAAAACCTGCATGAGAAATGTTTTGTGATTCAGGGAAGCCACTGCTTCAGAGGTACCTATGAGGCTTTGGCATCACTGGCCTGTAGCCACTGGGGGGGAGGACCAAGAGCAGATCAGCCAGCAGCCTGAACATTCCTAAAATCTCTTCTGAGATTTCAGGAATGTATTTCTCTCTCTCTCTCTCTCTCTCTCTCTTGTTTGTAGCAATTTGGTGGATTGAATACTCCATATCCAGGGGGCTTGAATACTCCATACCCAGGAGGAATGACACCAGGCTTAATGACCCCTGGGACAGGGGAATTGGATATGAGGAAGATTGGCCAAGCCAGGAACACCTTGATGGATATGAGGCTAAGCCAGGTAAGGATGTTGGGAAGCAGGATCTGTCATGGCTATACCTAGGGCTGGTGGTGTGCTGCACTTTAAGACCTGGTTTTAAAAGAAGTCTTTAATTCTCTTGGGTGTTAGAAGAAACAGCTCAGCCATGATGTAATTTGTTACTTTTCCTCCCCAAATCTCATGCCCTCCACACGGATAGAATTTCCTGAGAAATTACCTTGTCCCAGGAAGTCCTGCTCTTTATGGGAGAGCACATTGCCCTCTTATACCAGAGGGGAACTGCAGGCAAACAGCACTGGTTGTTTTACCAAGAGAAGCATATCTTCTAGTCCAGGTCAAAATGCTGAAGAAACACTACTCTGAAATGGTTGTTGACTTCTGTTACTGGTTTACTTTTTTTTCCCCCCATCTAATTATAGTTTAAACTAAGACAACTGGCTTTAGCTGGCAGGGCTGCAGGACCTTTGGGTGACTGAAAGCCAAGCTGCTTGTTTTCTGGGCTTTCAGTGGTACTAAAATTTATGTTAAAGTCATGTATTTCAGAATTGGCAAAAAGCTAGTAAGCAAGGCTTTCTGCTTGCTTCCCTCCTTGGTTTTGGTAAGAGATGAATATTTCAGTTTCTTGTACAGCTGCAGTGTCTCCTCCAGTCACTGATACATGAGGCAGACTGTGGGGCTGTGCATGGTTGTTTCAGTAGCACTGACTTGTCTTTCCTAGGTGTCAGACTCTGTGAGTGGCCAGACTGTGGTTGACCCGAAAGGATATTTGACAGACTTGAATTCGATGATTCCCACACATGGAGGAGATATCAAGTGAGTTTAAGAAGGATTAACAGATTTATCCTCTTAGTAATGGCTGTGATCCTGCATATAAATACAAATCTGTCTGAGTGGGGAGCTTTCAGCTAGCATTTAGTTTGTAAAGATGCTAGGTGGGTTTGTGGGGATGAATTCGTTCAGCGTGAGATCTGGTGTGGTCCTTCAACTGATGTATGTAGCATCTGACCTGGATGCATCAATTGTGGGAGTTGTTTCTATTATATCCCTGGATTAACATACCAGAGTGGTGACAGTGTGTGCTGCCTGCCAGCCAGGAAATTACCTGGTTAATTGTACCTGTGTACTGCTAATTGAGGCTTGATTGACACCCTCTGAAAACCTTTAATGTGCAGTTAGACACTCCTTTCATAAAGAGTTGCCATTTAAGTCAGTGATATGTGCAAATGTTGATAGCAGTACTTGACTTAAATCAAAGTTTGTGCTTATCAGCTTCCAACTACAAGTGCCCAACTGTAATTCCTAAAAACCTTACTCAGATGCTGAGCTGGTTTTCACTGCAGCCTCTCTGTGTTCATGTATATTTGTAAGCTGCTTTTGTCACCACCAGTGTAGGAAACATTTGCAGTCACAGTTACTGTGCATCTGAGAGTGGCTGTGAAGAATTGACTGTAAAGCACTTGGTGATTCAGAATTGCTTGCTAGCTTGCTGAAAATACTTGTGTCTGCCTTCCCTCCTCCTTTAGTGATATCAAGAAAGCTCGTTTGCTCCTGAAATCTGTACGAGAAACCAACCCTCATCATCCCCCAGCCTGGATAGCATCAGCCCGGCTGGAGGAGGTCACTGGCAAACTCCAAGTGGCTCGAAACCTCATCATGAAAGGAACAGAGATGTGTCCCAAGGTCAGAACTGCTTTGCTTCCCTGCTGATCCTTGCAGGACAATAGGGAGAGGTTGTGGTTACAAAGCACATCATCTCTCTGTTAAGAGTTTCACTGTCTGCAGTATTAAGAGAACACACATTCAGCTAGAAACTCTCATTTTAAAGACTTGTTTTGGTGTAAAGGAAGATTTGTCTCTCTTTTTTTCCTGCCAGAGTGAAGATGTTTGGTTAGAAGCTGCTCGGCTTCAGCCTGGGGATACAGCCAAGGCTGTTGTGGCCCAAGCTGTCCGCCACCTTCCCCAGTCTGTCCGAATCTATATAAGAGCAGCAGAGCTGGAGACAGATATCCGTGCAAAGAAACGTGTCCTTAGGAAAGGTGAGAGCTTCTGCAGGGCCAGGGCACAAAGGCCTGAGGCTCCCTCTGTTTGTATTGCATTGTAAGTTGTTCAAGAAGTGTCCTCAGGTTTAAATGGGTCTGGTTGGGTGTTCTTCATCCTACACAACTGGTAGTAATGTGTGACTTCAGTGGAACTTGCTGCTGTTGAGTCAGTTGTTGAAGTGTTTGTGAAATATCCTTCGGCAGAAAGCAGTGGTTACAGAGCCATTGAAAAATGGTGTTTCACTTGTCAAGTTGGAGTAGGGTTAGGAAGTTAGGCAGATGAAAGCAACTGAAATGATCATCTGAGGAGAAAAGGGTGTGTTGTCACCTTGTGAAACCTTTTGGAAAAGGTACTGGACTTTTGTTTGAGTTCCAACTTGTCTCTAACCTGTTAGAGACCTGGTGGAGGAGCTTTAAGAGGCTTTGGGGTTCTCACATCCTTTAGCCTGGTGGGCCTTGGGGTTTGCTATGCTGTGCTCTTATGTTTGGTATGTTCTGTGCTCTTGACAAACAGTTTTTCTCTGTGGTGCTTCCTAAAACCCTACACCTTCAGTTGCACTGCACTTGGAGGTTTTCCTCTTCTGGGCAATTACTGGCTTCTCCAAACAGTGATTTCTTAATTGTCCCAAACCCAGGTCTTCCTTCCAAGTTCATAGTATTAATTCTTTGATTACTTTAACTTCCTGTGCCCATATCAATATAGATTAGTTCCTTCATGACTATTGAATTGTATCAGTTGTACCTCCTGACTTTAAGAAGGAAAAAGCCTCTGGACTTGATACATTTTCTACATCACTGTGATGCAATCTACAGTATTGAATGGCTTGGCTTCAAGGGAGTAAATTGGCTCCTACCTCTTACAACTGCATGTAAAATTGCACATCTCTGGTGAGATGACCTCAGTGCATGTGGATGATAGGGTCCTGAAGGCTCTTGGCACTGAAGTTTTGAGAGTTCAGGCATTAATTATTCAGTAGCTTTTTTTATTTGCATGTGCTAAGCAGTGCAGTGTGCTGTATCCCCTGTGTCCTTCCCAAGAGCACTAATGGATGCTGAACAGAACAACACAAGCAGAAATAGATTTCTGACTGCAGCTTGGGTGGGGGAGCATCTTGTGTGAGAGCAGTGACTAACACAGTAAGGACTGAGGTTTACTTTAAACTCTCTACTCCCAAAGAGGAAAAACATCTCACTTCAGTTTTTGGAACCACCTACTTAATCTCTGATACAGTGCTGTTAGTGGAATGGGACATAATTTATCATTCTTTTTCTAATTTCTGCCACTTAACAGCTTCACAGTGCTGCTCTGCTACCTGGGGAACATCAGTAATGTGATGCTTGGAGCTGTGTGTTTATACAGACTTAAGATAAGTGGCAGTTTAACCCATTGCTTCTAAAATTAAAAAAAGACTTGTCTGCCAGGTACTGTCACTGCAGTGCAGTCTTTCAGAATGCCTTTCTCACTGTTGGTTGTGTGTGTTCCTAACATCCCACAGAACCTCTGGAGTTTTTAAAGCCTTTTTTTCTGGCTGGAGAGCCAGCAGGCTGTTTAAAATGCATCTTGAGGTGTAAAAATGGAATGCTCTATCTATGAAAACACGTTCTGTCCTGCTGAGTGATGCTGTCAGCCCTTGCAGGCTGATACTATTCACTTAAATTTGTTAAAAAAAAAAAAAAGCCTCCTGCTGCTGCAAACACAAGGAGAAATGGTTAATGCCTGAATCCTCATCACACACTGCTTGTAAGAGCCCTGTGTTTTTCTGCAGAGCTGGGATGTGCTCTGAAGTTGAGGCTCAGCAGTGTGCCTCTGTCCTTGCAGCCGTGCTCAAAGGAACAGCCTTGCCTAGAAGCCTAGCTAGCTTCAGAGAGGGTTTAGATGCCTCTTCCCACCTGCTTCTGTGGTCCTGCAATTATTCTTGCTTTTTTGGAGAAGGGTGGGCTCAGTCTGTGGCATGTTTGTGTGCAATCACCATACTACTGCAGAGCAGCTAATACCAGTGATCTGTGGGGTCGGGTGCCCTGGCAGAGGCTGAAAACCCATCCCTTTAGTTTCTCAATGTCACTTTAAGATACAAGGTTATGAGGAGACAGACTGACAAATGCTGCTTCTTACACTTGAGTGTTTCAGGCAGTTGGCAGAGAATGCAGTAGCTGACTATCAGACAAGATTAAGGAAACTTCCAAGGCTCTTGATTAGAGGGAGCCCATATTGGATTGCTGAAAGAACACTTTGGATTCGGTGGCTTAGAGTGTTAGTGTCAGTGATACCTTTAAGCTTTTATGCATCCTCCTGTTTTATTTCAGCTTAGCAAGCCAAGAACTTCTTGGGAATCTCAACTGGTATCCATTAAGCTGTCAGGAGATGCCTTGTGGGAAAACTGAGTTGTGAAAGGACAGTTTCACCATCTAAGGAACAAGGTTGTGGTGTTAGATTGAAGATGCTCCTTTTTATAAAGGGGGACCTAGCATGGTTAGACCTCCTAGTTGTGAAGATCCTACATGTGCTCATTTGCTGAGACTGGAGGTTTGTTCAGCTGGATGTTTTACTGGAGAAGATGGAGTTACAGCTTGTACAGGTCAAGGGCCCTTTGCTCTCTTAAACCTGTTTCCAATTCAAATTAAGTAAGGTGTTTTGGGTTTATTTTCTGATTTTAAGCTCTTATCATTGAAGCAAGATGTAATACAGGTACAGTTCCCTCTCTTCTCTCTTGCAGGAAATTTCATCTGTAATAGGACAAAGCCTTTAATTTATCTTCAAAAAAACACAGTTCTCTTTGGCAATCTACTTGATTATGACTGACATAATTGCTTTGCTTCTCTAGCCCTTGAGCACGTTCCAAACTCAGTGCGTTTGTGGAAAGCAGCTGTGGAGCTGGAAGAACCTGAGGATGCCAGGATCATGCTGAGTCGGGCTGTGGAGTGCTGCCCAACTAGTGTTGAAGTAAGTTTTTCTAAAGTGAAGTGACCCCCCTACACACCACTGTAGGCTGGCAGTGGAGACTGGGAAACAAGAAGCAGGGTGAGTGCTGTGGGAGTTTTCTACCACGCGCTTCATGCCACAGTGAGAAGGGTATGATGAGTAGTGGACTCTGCTTTTTTTTTTTCTTCAGAGTGGATTGTCTGGTGGTCATGATATGCCTCATTTTCCTGTGTAATTGTTACATGAGTTGTGCAAGTTCACTGCTGTGCCTGCTGTGGCCAATTAGCCGTGTTGGCATCTGTGTGTTGTGCCTCAGCGATTGTGGAAACAAGCAGATATGTAGCCTGGGGAATCTAAACCAAAGCTCCTCATTGCTGAAACACTGAACCAGACTGTTACATTCAGCTGTTTGAAGGGGGATGTGAACAGAAAATACGAGTGCAGCAGCCCAGCAAACAGAGATGAGATCTTGAGATGATTAGGATTGAGCTGTAAGGACAGTAGTGGACGTTTCTGTTTCTCCCTTGGTATTCTGCAGCCTGCTTGTGCTGCTTGAGGACAACTGCCAACTAGTAGCAAAGAGCATAAAGCTGCTTATCTCTTTGGGCTGACACTGCTGTGGGGCAGCGTTGCCATCTCCTTGTTCTACACCTTGTGTTGCTCTGCAGCTGTGGCTGGCGCTGGCGCGGCTGGAGACCTATGAGAACGCCCGTAAAGTCCTGAACAAAGCCCGGGAGAACATCCCCACCGACCGCCACATCTGGATTACTGCTGCCAAACTGGAGGAGGCCAATGGAAACACCCAGATGGTGGAGAAAATCATTGACAGAGCCATCACCTCTCTTAGGGCTAACGGGGTGGAAATCAACAGAGAGCAATGGATACAGGTTGGTGTCAGTTGAGGACCTAGATGAACTCTTCAGGTTCTGTTTTGAAGGCTGTTGGTGCAAGATAGTCATAGAAACACAGACTGGCATGGGTTGGAAGGGACCCCAAGGGTCACAGAGCTCCAACCCCCTGCCACAGGCAGGGACACCAACCTCAGGCCTGGAGCTACACAAGGTTGCCCAGGGCCTCATCCAACCTGGCCTTGAACACCCCCAGACACGGGGCACCCACCCCCTCTCTGGGCAGCCTGTTCCAGCCCCTCACTACTCTCTCTGCAAAGAACTACCCCCCAATATCCAATCTAAACCTTCCCTCCTTCAGCTTTACTCCATCCCCCTTGTCCTGCCAGTCTCTGTCCTTTAACAAGCTGATTCCCCTCCTGTTCCTCTGCTCCCTTCAGGGACTGGCAGGCTGCAATGAGGTCCCCCCACAGCCTTCCCTTCTCCAGGCTGACCCAGCCCAGCTCCCTCAGCCTCTCTCCAGAGGGGAGCTGCTCCAGCCCTCTGAGCATCTCCGTGGCTCCTCTGACCCCTCTCCAACAGCCCCACATCTTCCTTGTGTTGGGCCCCAGCTCTGGACACAGGATCCAGCTGGGGCCTCCCCAGGGCAGAGCAGAGAGGGACAATCCTCTCCCTGTTCCTGCTGGCAGAGAGGGGATAGGGTAGTTTTGCAGTAGGTTCATCTGTGAAGATACCCAAGAGGTGAGACAAAAAACCCAAGGAGAGTCAAGGCCAGAGTTAGGTGATACTCTGCTCTAACGTTGCATGTGTTGAGCTGAGGAATGTCTGGTTTCCTCCTGTCATGGAAAATAGAATCGCATAACGTTAGGAGTTGGAAGGGACCTTGAAAGATCATCTAGTCCAACCCCTCTGTCAGAGCAGGATCACCTAGACTAAACCACAGGAACCAGCTTCAAGTTGAAGCAGCTGCTGCTTTAAGTAGGACAGAGGCTTCAAGCCCCTAGTGAAGGATTTATCTATCTTTTGCATATGTGTCACTGGACTTAAAAGGTATCTGTTTACCAAAGAAGGCATTGTCAGAAGGTGTTGCAAGAAATTGATGCAAATGTTGCATATGCAGGAGGCAGGAAACATTCTATTAGTCCTTTATTGGTTTGTAGTCCTGAGGCTTTGCAAAGTAGTCCAAGCTGATGCATGGCATTTATAGAACTTGACCTCTGGGGAGGCTTTTCCTGGGCCGTAGTGGTTTTGATGTCCTGTACTGGGAAAGTAGCAAAAATTTGTAGGGGTTTCCAGTGTTCTAGTCACAGACAAAAGCTGTGGCTTGAGATTGAGTTACTAAGACTCAAAGTTACAGAGACTGTTGCCATCTAAATGGCTTGATGTTTGTGCTGTAAGATCCTGCTTCCTCCTGAATATGTACCCTGCTGTGTTTAAGTCTTTAAACCTGTTTACTACTTAACTGGCTTACAGCTGCTGCTTAAGAGTATTGATAGTGCACAAAGCATTTAATATATACAGATATCTGTGTTAACATCTAAAAGAATTAGGACTTTCTTTGCAGCAGTAAAGCAATTAAAGGTTAATTTCAGCTTGAGTTTAAAAAAACCCACCACCACAGCCTCTGCCTCATGGTCGAGTTCCTTTCAGTACTAGAGCTGCTCCACTTCTGTTACCTGATCAGAGGCCTTTCTAACAAGCTGAGGCAAGACATGCTTGGCTTTCTAATGGCTTTGTATGTCAGAAAACTTCACTTTTCCATACATGCTCTGGTGAGAGAGCCCTCTGCACCTTGGACTTAACAGCATTTGTAGGTGTATTCATTTAAATTCAATTTTTTCTTAGCCTTAAGACTTAAGAATCAACCCAAAGCTGAAGGCAGATCAATAGCTTTGATGCTACAGTTCTTCCTCCTCATTCCTGCAGTTTTATATTGGCCAGGTCCCTGCTTGGGAGGCCAGTGGAGCTGTAAGAGGAGAGACTTCAGGCTGGGAAGGTTACACATTGTCACACTTTTTCCTTTTCAGTGGATGCAGTTGGTGTGTTGTTCCCAACCAGCTTCTGATTGATTCCATGAAGAGCTGTAACACTTTTCCTCATGGGTGTAGGCACACTAGTTAGCATCAAGCTAGCTTTGAGTAACAGGATATCTTTAGTGTGGCAGTGACCCCTGGTGTGTCTGTATGAGCATGAGGAGTTACTGTCGTGGAATTTAACCTTTTTCTGCTGATTTCTCAAAATGACCAGGGGTTTGCTCTTGTTTCTAGGATGCTGAGGAGTGTGATAAAGCTGGAAGTGTGGCCACATGCCAGGCAATCATGCGAGCTGTGATTGGGATTGGGATTGAGGAAGAAGATCGGAAACACACCTGGATGGAAGATGCAGACAGTGTATGTCCAGCTGTCATGATGGGGTTTGGTGGTGGTTTGTTTTGTTTTGTTGAGTTTTTTTGGGATGTGTTTTTTTCAACTTTAACTGGGGGAAACAGAACTGAACCTGGGAAAATGGTTATTATTTTTTTAATCAGTGGGTGTGACTCCTACACCACCTACCTAGGGTGTCTCTCAGGAGGTTATTGTATTGTTAAGCTCTTTTCAGATTTGAATTTTTTACTGATCAAAAAGTTGGTGATTGTTTGGTGGATTTGGGGCTTATTTTTAGTGTGTAACATCAACAGAGATTGAGGCTCTTAACCAGACCAGGACCTGGGAGTGGAGTTTCAAGGCACAAACATTTAGCTTGGGAGTTAGTGTGAGACTGAACAGCGGAGTAGGGGAAAGGTTCACCAGATTTTCATTTCTCTAGGTGAGTAGCTTGAACATGCACTGAAAACTAAACTGTATTTCAGCAGGAGAAATGTCCACTTCACTGGCCTTGAATCGGGCTTACAGCAGGAGAGGGGAGCACGTGCTGTGCTCCTTGTCAATCTGCCAGTTAAAAAACCCAAACATGCAAAGAGGAGAGAATTTACAGTGCCTTGCTGATTGTTCAAGCTGCTCTGCATGTGTCAGCCCCACTGAATGAACAGTGATACTTGTGCTCTAATAGAAGGACACTCAAAATTTCCTGCCTGCTTCCTTTTAGAAAGCTGATAGTAACTGTTCTGTTCCATATAATGCCCTGATTCATCTGTTACTCTGGGTTACTGAGTTCTGCATATCATTCCTTCTTGCACTGGATTTTAGCACAAACCTAAACTAACTTAGTTCTGATCTGGGGTTTTTGTTTTCAGTGTGTTGCTCACAATGCTCTGGAGTGTGCCAGAGCAATTTATGCCTATGCCTTGCAAGTGTTCCCGAGCAAGAAGAGCGTGTGGCTGCGAGCGGCGTACTTTGAAAAGAACCATGGAACCAGGTGTGTGTGCTGCAGAATCCTTGGGTGGAGGGGCTCAGCCTTCCTGCAGGGTGGTGGTTTGGGGAGGCAGAAAACCTACAAGATGAGCCAGCAGTGTACCCTGGTGGCTAAGAGAACCAATGGGATCCTGAGGGGCATCAAGAAGAGTGTGGGTAGCAGGTCACAGGAGGGGATCCTCCCCCTCTGCTCTGCCCTGCTCAGGCCCCACCTGGAGTGTTGTGTCCAGTGCTGGGCTCCCTGGGATCAAACAGCCAGGGATCTCCTGGAGAGAGTCCAGAGGAGGCTGAGGAGATGCTGAAGGGCCTGGAGCATCTCCCCTGTGAGGAAAGGCTGAGAGAGCTGGGGCTGTTCAGCCTGGAGAGAAGAAGCCTCAGGGGGGACCTTATGAATGTTGATCAATAGCTGAAGGATGGGATGCAGGGGGACATGGCCAGCCCCTTTTCAGTGTCTGTGGGGACAGGCCAAGGGGCAATGGCTGCAAGTCAGAGCAGAGGAAGTTCCCCAGCACCCTGGGGAAGAACTTTTCCCCAGGGAGGGTGAGGGAGCCCTGGGACAGGCTGCCCATGGGGTGTGGAGTCTCCATCTCTGGAGAGATTCCAGCCCCGTCTGGACGCCGCCCTGTGTAATATGAGCTGGGGAGCTGCTTTGGCAGGGGGTTGGACCCCAGGGTCTCTGGAGGGCCCTTCCAACCCCTGGAATTCTGGGATTCTATGAAATACTGTGTTGCACGTGTGGAGTTAGCTCAGCTGGTGGAAACTCACTGTCATTGTTTGTATGTCTGACCTTGGTTATGGTTGTGCTCAAAACTGCTTTGTTTTTTATGAAGTCATAAAATGTTCTTCTGGAATAGAGGTTACTTGGTAAAAATAGCTATGAAAAAGCAAGGTAGGGAGAGTTACCTGTGAAAAGGCATTCATAGGGGAAAAAGAGACAATACAAATTACCTAGAAGTACTGCATGTGTTTAATTTTCATAGATAAACTGCTGCCTTGCTGGAGTTGTCTGAGCATCTCAGGCATTTTCTGATTAAACATACATTGCATGTGTATGACACTGTGTTAAGACTTGTTATACTGTCCCAACTCAGGCCTCTTAATTTTGAAGTTTATTCTTAGACTTTTACACATCTGAAACCTTCTGCCCAAGTACAGAATAAAGCAAACAATCTCTGAGGTACCCCACTGATAGATTTGGAATTTTCCTTATTATATATTAGGAATATAGCATGGAAGTGGCTGCAGATGCTGAGTTCTGCCTTAGACCTTCAAATCTTCCTTCTTTTAATGTCTTTTGATGCTCTCCCATTTTCCCCAGTGGTGCCTGACTTTTAAGCCTCTTGTTCTATCTGAAAAGTGTATTTTCCAGATTGAGAAAAAAGCAAACCCAAAACCAAACCCCTCAATAAAATCAAGGCAGCTTCATCTAATAATTCTGAAAAACTTCCTGTCTCACTTTCTGCTGAGGTTTGTTGAGAGGATTGGCTCTTTCTAAGACAAACGAGCTGTTTGTTTACAGGATCTTTCTGCAGGGGCTATCAAACAAAGGTGTCTGAACAATGAGCCGTTTGTGGAGTGCTGATTTCAGAACCCTTGTGAGAAAAGACCCCACCCTTTCCTTGTTATGAAACAACTCACCAAGGTTTACAACCTTGTTGGACTTTGCAACAGTATTTATAACGTGGGGTGATAGTGGAAATGGTGTGGGAGCTCGCCTCTGGCAGTGTTCTGAGTGATTGTAACCTGCTCTTTCTTGTCTCAGAGAATCCTTGGAGGCTCTTTTGCAGAGAGCTGTTGCTCACTGTCCCAAAGCAGAAGTGCTCTGGCTCATGGGAGCCAAATCCAAGTGGCTGGCAGGAGATGTGCCAGCAGCCAGAAGCATTTTGGCCTTGGCTTTCCAGGTGGGTATGTAGACATGTGTGATGGTGGTAAGATGTGACTTGTAAAGAATACAGAGTAAGCTTTTTCTGTCAACACCTCATTCCTGCTGCCTGTCAAAATGCCTTTCCAGTGCTCTTTGATGGTTTTGTGTGGCAAAATGTCCTCCTGTAATATAGTGGCAAGTGGGAAGCAGGAGTGTATCACTACTCTTGTAGTACTGCAGCAGGTTCCCAGTTCATAAACCATTGATTTTACTACCAGGGCTCCCCCCAGCCCTGGTCAGGGTTCAGAATCCCCTTGTCTTGGTCACCTGTCTCTTCAGTAAAAAGGGTAGTGGTCTGCCCTAATTAATGAGGTTACTGCATTACTTATGGTTTGGCCAAACCCTTTTCATCCATGGCAGAAGGAAGGGAATGACCTGCTGGGTGCTGGAAGGAAGATGGAGTGCTAACACTGGGAATGAGGCTTGGAATCTAAGCCATAGCAAACCCAAATGATAGGTCCTGGGATGGAAGGTAGAAGATATTAACTTCCTAAATTTGCTCTTTTTTGTTGCTATCCTGAAGACTTCTTGACATGGTTGCCACTGAAATGGCTTCTATTGGAGGAGTGTTCACTGGGAATTCAAGCTTCAGTTTTTTAGCTCAGGGATAGTAAAATGAGGGGTCTCATTGTGGCAGACCCTGTGATCTTTTCAGTATTTAAACTGGAAGTTCAGAAGATCAAGCATTAATGCTTTTCAACAACTGAGAAGCATCCAACTTCTAAACTGGCATGTATCTTTGTGTTGTGCATCTGTTTGGGAGAATTTCTACAAACTTCAAAGGTCAAAGAAGATGGGGAGGAGCTTGAACAGGGAAATAAAAAAAGTCCTACTGTGGATTGACAAAGCTCTGATTTCAATTTTAATCTGGATCAAACGAAGGATTAAATCTGCTGTTGATTCATTTGTCTGTCATTTGATGTTCTTGCAGGCCAACCCCAACAGCGAGGAGATCTGGCTGGCTGCCGTGAAGCTGGAGTCAGAGAACAATGAATATGAAAGAGCAAGGAGGCTGCTGGCAAAAGCTCGCAGCAGTGCCCCCACTGCCAGGGTGAGGATGGATGGAGGGAGGAGAGGCTGAGACCTCACCGGGGCGGAAGGAGGGGTTCCTTCAGTTCTGTGCCCTTAGTGATTGACCAGATGGCTCCCTGCCATTGCCTTTCACAGCCATGTGGCCTCTCTGCTCCAGCGAATTGCAACACCAAGTCATGGCATGATGGGAAGAAAAACGCTAAGATTGAGTGAAGGGTTTAATTTTTTTTCTTTTTTTTTTCTTTTTTTTTTACACAAATGGCAAAAGTCAGGAAATTCCCAGTTTACAGCTGTTTGTATAACATTCAAGTTGCATAAAAACATGTCTTGGAAAAAAGAGAAAATACTTTCACAGAAGACTCACTTCTGCTTGCTGTGCTAAAGACAGCTCTGGCCCAGTTTGTTGCTTAAAGTAACCCTCCTGTTTATCTCTAGTGTTACTTCTGGTATGATAAACTTTGTTGATTTTCAGCTATTTGTACAGAACTATTTTAACTTGTTAAAGAAAAATCAGTTTGGCTTCTCCCCCACCCTCCCTCCATCAAATTTGTTCTTCGTCCTGGATCTTTGATGCTGTTTTCTTCCCCTTTTGTCAGTTAGGGAGCTTCTCTGCAACTGGGGCTGCAGCTCTGGTCTCAGACTTGATGCCTGTCTTGTGAAGTGGTGGGGGAAGTTTTGGGAATGTGGAGGATGGGGATCAAAGAGTAGTGAAGCAGCCTTTGGTCTGTAATGTGTTTCTCACAGCTGTAACTTCCTTGAGTTAGCTAAAAGGCATTGGTGTTCAGAAAAGTCTATGTACCACTTTGTAATTAGCAGGATGGCAATTGCAACTTGAAGCTGTAAGTAAGAACAGGTGGTTCTGAGGAGGTCTGATTGTGCTAATGAAGCAGGCTCAAATCTGTTAATTGGTCTGTGCTACCTACAGACACCATACAACTATCAACTGTGTGCTGATAGGCAAGATATGGGTTGGATCACACTGTTCTTTAATATTTGCATTTACCTTTCTCATTGTTACCTGTTCCCACTGGTATTTAACCCTGTTGTAGCTTTGTGATTTAGTGTTTTGGGTTTTTATTTTACTTCAAACTGTAGTGAATCACTGACCTTCTAATGAATGGATGAAAGTGGGAACCCACTGCATTGGAGGACTGAAGGTTTCTCAGTGGCTGCCAGTGATAAGCTGCTTTGCTTCAATTTCAGGTCTTCATGAAGTCTGTGAAGTTAGAATGGGTGCTTGGGAACATTGCTGCAGCCCAGGAACTTTGTGAGGAAGCCCTAAAACACTATGAGGACTTTCCCAAACTCTGGATGATGAAGGGACAAATTGAGGAGCAGAAAGAGCTGGTAGAGAAAGCACGAGAGGCTTATAATCAGGGGGTAAGATGTGTGTTACTGCAAGTTTTGCTTTGTGCTTCTGGTGTGGAGAGATGTCTGCCTTTGGACCAAAATGGAGAGAGAGGAGTCTGACCCTGACTAACAGAAGAGGTGATTTCTATCCTCTGTTATTTGTTAAAACAATAACAAAACAAAACCATAGGGCCTTGAAATAAGTAGCAAGAATTTCTCTTACCCAGGATCCCTGTGCAGAATTCACTTTCTTGCTTGGGAGTGTTTGCTGTATGGTTGGCTCCTCACTGGGAGGAAAAAAGGCACAGCACAATGATTCTCTAAGATCTGTAAAGACTAAAAGCAGAATTCTTAAAAGAGAAGCCTCCTAATGAGCTCTTAGATACACAGTCTGCACACCACCTCCTTTCAGAGCACTCATGTCTCTTTTAAATGGTAATCTGTGTCCTTGGGTATGAATGCTGCTGAAAGTGTCAGCTGTGAAAGGGACATGGAAGCAGGTTTCTTCCAGTGTCAATATCTTAATGACTTCCCAGGCTTCAAAGCCAGTTTCTCCTGCATGCTGCGTTGTTGTGGGCTGGTTATGTGTAAGAGTCCTCCATGCCCAGCCAGAGCACACCCTGTAAGTGTATTATTAGGGGAGGTGTATTTTTTCTCTTCCTACTGGGACAGCTCAGCCTAGTTCACGTGCCTGACTCTTTTGGATGTAGGAGAAACTTGACTTCTGTATGTTCTGAGCTGTAAGGCTACCTAGGAGAAACTTCAGCAACCTGATCTACTTTCTCTCTCCTAAACTCTCCAGGGGGATGTAGGGAAGGAAGTTTTTTCACATCTTCATGTTACCATACTTCTTTTTTTTTCTTTAAACAGTTGAAAAAGTGCCCCCACTCCATACCCCTGTGGCTTCTGCTGTCCAGGCTGGAGGAGAAAGTTGGGCAGTTGACTAGAGCAAGAGCCATCTTGGAGAAGTCTCGCCTAAAGAATCCAAAGAACCCAGATCTCTGGTGAGTTGTGTGGAGACCAACTGAATTTGAGCTACAAAGCTGATAACATTCTTCAGGCCACCTATTTTACATCTTCTCAGCCATCTGAGCCTGGAAGTTATGGCCATGCCTGTCCTAGAGTGTATTCTGGGCTAACAACTTTTTCTGAATACCAGAAATACTTTGGTGATCCTGGCTAGTGTGTAGCTACTCTAAGGAGCTGGGGACTAGCTGTATCTTTACTGATAGCTGTAGTGCACAGAGCATGAAACCCTGGGGATCTTTGGTTTCTGTTATAATCTGGTTTTCAGCTTGGTTTTGATCTAGGCCATTACAGAATAAAGGTCACGTTTATTTTTAGATGGAGAGGAATGGGAAGATGTCAGTCTCACACACACACACTCAGAGTATGGGCAGATGCTTACAATTTCCAGTGACCTTCATGTAACTCACTCTTTGTTTTTGCATGGTGAACAAGTTGCCATCAGTATCATCACTGAGTCTCTTCCTTCCCAGGTTGGAGTCTGTGCGGTTAGAGTACAGAGCTGGGCTAAAGAACATTGCAAACACTCTGATGGCCAAGGCATTGCAAGAATGCCCCAATTCAGGTGAGCTGGATCTCATTTCTATCTTAAACACAGTGGTTTGGCCCAGGTGATAAAGGAACATCTCTTTCCAAGATGTTTCTGGCCCAGTCTCAAAGTAGGAAGTTTTGAAGAGGTGTCAGTCATCCTGTCAATGGAATGTTGAGAGTCTCTGTGAATAACCCCAGTTGCTTTGTGCTGTCTCACACCAGAGGTTGGTGTTCACAGAATCACAAGGTTGGAAAAGACCTTTAAGATCATCAAGTCCAACCATTCATTTCCCTTTTTCTGCAACATCCAGTCTATTATTGGATCCATGGGCCACACTTTGTTCCCACGTTTCCTGGGAAAGCATCTTGGATATGGGTGGCTTTTCTCTGAAGCTGGTAGAAGTCTGCCAAGGTTTAAAATTGAAGAAAGACTCTCAAGTGTTTGTAGTTAGGAAGTTCAGTGGAAAAAGAATGTGTTTGTCCTTGCCTCCTTGGAGTACCACTGGCCATTGGAGACTTCCCGTTGCTGCTTTGCCTGCACTGGTTGCACCAGTGGCTGAATAACATGTGCTGCCAGGAAACTTCTGTCACACTCATGGGTAGAGGATCATGTACCATAAATGTTGAGTCCTGGGTTTTGATTATTTTAGCCCTTTTTTTTAAAAAAAAAAAAGGCAAATAGGTCATATAATGTAAGTCAGTTGGTTCTAACCAGCAGTGGAAACGTTTGCCTCTTGGGATGGGAGGAGAAAGTGCATAATGCTTCCCTATTTTTTTGGCAGAATTGTGGGAAGACTTAATTATTTAAACATGTTGACATCTTTGGAGAGAAGATGTCACATAACTACAAAATGTAGACATCTACTGCAGGACAAGCCTTTTTAGCTGGCCTTCAGGGGAGGTTTTGAAAGGTGTTTAATTGGTGGCTGCTAAAGTCCCAGTGAAATATTTGGGAATGAAGTGACTTTTATGACATGATAAACTCTTTGCAAGCTGCTCACCATGTGAGTGGGTCAACAAAGCAATACCACCCAAGTCCTGCTTTGTTTTGTGAATGACCTAATGCTTAATGAGTGTTTGCCACCACAGGCTGTTTTACAGAATCTGCCTGTTGCTATGGGAATGGGCAGCAGGATCTCAGTTTTTGTTTAAAGAAAATTGCTTCAAACCCAATCTTAAAACTCCCCAAACCAGGATAAAAGCCTGCAGGTATTAGCTTGTTGGACACCTACAGTCATGGAAACTAGAGACCTGAATCCATTAATTGCTGAATTGATTCCCTGTTGCTTGTGTGTGGGCAGACTCCACCAAGGAAAATGCAGATAAATGGTGTTGATGTCCTCAACAGGCCTGGAAATAGAGGCTTGAAAAAAATGTGGTTTGACCCTATATATAAAGAGTGAGAAGAGTTCTGCTCTGGTCTGTCACTGCAGTCATCAAAGCTTGTGTATGTTCCCCTGGTGTAGTTTATGGGAAGTGAGAGCACTTTGATAGAGTCCTGGCAGACACAGCTTTCAGGCTTTGAAGTGATCAGCAGGTATGGTTGGCTGACAGGAGACACTGAAGATTTCATGCTCCTCTGAGCATATTTCCTTTCTTGCTTTTGGCAGTGAAAGGAACTAGGGATTAAACCCAGCTTTCCTGGACCTACCCTGTCCTTCATCAGATGTGTGGACAGCCAGCATCAATGAGACCAGGGTGCTCTCTGGCACCCTTGAAACTGCTTCCAAACAATGTACTTTGCACCTTCTGGGACAGCTTCTGCTGCTATTTGGACAGCTTCTGTCCTATTTGGACAAATAGCTGTCTTTCACTTTTGAAATAGGGAATTGCCCTCCCCTGTTCCACTGGCTTACAGTGTCTCATCTGAAAGGCATGAGCTCTGGGCTAGTGCAGGGAGTGCTGGAGCTGCTCAGGGTTATGGGACAGAGACATTCAGAACTGGAGAGCCAACGTTGTGCACGTAGTAGCTAAAAATTAAGAGCACTGAATGAAGCATTACTGGTGAAAGAGTGAGCTGGGGTGAAGTTGGGGTGTACCCTCAGCAAGTGCTGATGATCCAGAGCTGGGAGGAGTGGCCGACAGGCAGGACACTGCGCTGCCATCCAGAGACCTGGCCAGGCTGGAGAGCTGGGCAGGGAGAGACCAGATGGGGTTCAACAAAAGCAAGTGGAGAGTCTGGCACCTGGGGAGGAATAACTGCTGGAATCAGGACAGGCTGGGGGGGAGCTGCTGGAGAGGAGCTCTGTGGAGAAGGACCTGGGGGTGCTGGTGGGTGACAGGGTGGCCATGAGCCAGCAGTGTGCCCTGGGGCTGAGAGAGACAATGGGATTCTGGGGGCATCAGGAGGAGTGTAGGCAGCAGGTCACAGGAGGGGATCCTCCCCCTCTGCTCTGCCCTGCTCAGGCCCCACCTGGAGTGTTGTGTCCAGTGCTGGGCTCCCTGGGATCCAACAGCCAGGGATCTCCTGGAGAGAGTCCAGAGGAGGCTGAGGAGATGCTGAAGGGCCTGGAGCATCTCCCCTGGGAGGAAAGGCTGAGAGAGCTGGGGCTGTTCAGCCTGGAGAGAAGAAGCCTCAGGGGGACCTTATGAATGTTGATCAATAGCTGAAGGATGGGATGCAGGGGGACATGGCCAGCCCCTTCTCAGTGTCTGTGGGGACAGGACAAGGGGCAATGGCTGCAAGTCAGAGCAGAGGAAGTTCCCCAGCCCCCTGGGGAAGAACTTTTCCCCAGGGAGGGTGAGGGAGCCCTGGGACAGGCTGCCCAGGGGGTGTGGAGTCTCCATCTCTGGAGAGATTCCAGCCCCGTCTGGACGCTGCCCTGTGCAATATGAGCTGGGGAGCTGCTTTGGCAGGGGGTTGGACCCCAGGGGCTCTGCAGGGCCCTTCCAGACCCTGGGATTCTGTGAATAACCACCTGGGTGGGGGCACTAGTGCTGTTTGTGTTAGAGACAGCTGGCCAGATGAGAGGCTGGGGAGGGTTAATCTCAGAAATAACACTCAACAGTCTTCCTTCTTGACTTGATTAAGGGATCCTGTGGTCAGAGGCAATTTTCCTTGAAGCGCGACCGCAACGAAAGACCAAGAGTGTGGACGCTCTCAAGAAGTGTGAACATGACCCCCATGTCCTGCTGGCTGTGGCCAAGTGAGTTCCTGTGCTTGATGTAGTAAAAATACCCTTTTCTGTGTGGCTGCATCCATGATGAAACCCTGCACTCAAGCACAGCCATGTGATCCTGGCTGCAGCAGCCCCAGCAAGCCTCAAGGAACGGCTCTCGAGCTGTCTCCTAGTAACTGTGCAGATCTCTCCCTTGCTTCAAAGCAGGGGATGTCAACCTGCCCTCAAGCTGTTCTGGTGGGTCTGGGACTGCTGCACAAATGACAATACAGTCAGAGAGTCCTTTTCCAGTGCAGGGTAGTGGCACTCTGAAAGTCACTGTGTGTCCCTTGAAAGGCATTTCAGTGTGCTTTCAGATGAACCAGGCTTAGTTAAGCTTTGTAGCATGTTTTTTAAGTACTTGTGAACATAGGGACAGTTTTTGGTCACTGTTCTTTCAATTTCTATGTGGCTGATTGTATTCTTCATTTTTTATTTGTATCCTAGAACCTGTCCTTTTTTTTTTCCTCCCCATCCTGAGCTAGCTTCTCTGCTCTTTTAGTCTTCTCCCTTCCTGAATTTCTGCTCTGCCAGTTTTCTTTAGTTGTGGCCCTTTCTGGAATCCAGACTACCAGTCATTTTCTAATTTGCTTCTCTGAAATGGGAAGATAATCTACTAGGAATTGTCTCCTAGCCTAGATGGAGTGGTGAGGCTTCTGGTGCTGGAAAACCGCTAGTAGAATTGACTCCTGCTATGTCCTTTCTGATCAGATGTGGGAAGGACTCTACAGCACTCATGACTGGAACAAACTTACTTGTCTTGCTTTGTGAATACCAGAAGAGGTTAATGCAGGAAGCATGTTGCCCAAACCATTTCCCAATTCTTTCACAACTCTTTTTTATAAGCCAAAGAAAACTGTAGGATGCACTCCAGTGACTGCAACGCTGGGTTCTGCCAGATAATGACAGCTGGCTTATTCAGCTTGAGCAGCAAGTGAGAAAAATGTTAACTTTTGCTTTGTGGAAACTGCTTCCAGGCCCCTTCTGGTGCAATCCCAGACAGTTTAGCAGCTAATCCCAACACAGGCAGCTTCCTCTCCCATCATGAGTTGCATGCAGGTAGAGTAGTGTCACAGTGTCACACATCTTGTTCAACAAAAACAAGTGGAGAGTCTGTCACCTGGGGAGGAATAACTGCTGGAATTAGTACAGGCTGGGGGGGGAGCTGCTGCAGAGGAGCTCTGTGGAGAAGGACCTGGGGGTCCTGGTGGGTGACAGGGTGGCCATGAGCCAGCAGTGTGCCCTGGGGCTGAGAGAGACAATGGGATCCTGGGGGCATCAGGAGGAGTGTGGGCAGCAGGTCACAGGAGGGGATCCTCCCCCTCTGCTCTGCCCTGCTCAGGCCCCACCTGGAGTGTTGTGTCCAGTGCTGGGCTCCCTGGGATCAAACAGCCAGGGATCTCCTGGAGAGAGTCCAGAGGAGGCTGAGGAGATGCTGAAGGGCCTGGAGCATCTCCCCTGTGAGGAAAGGCTGAGAGAGCTGGGGCTGTTCAGCCTGGAGAGAAGAAGCCTCAGGGGGACCTTATGAATGTTGATCAATAGCTGAAGGATGGGATGCAGGGGGACATGGCCAGCCCCTTTTCAGTGTCTGTGGGGACAGGCCAAGGGGCAATGGCTGCAAGTCAGAGCAGAGGAAGTTCCCCAGCACCCTGGGGAAGAACTTTTCCCCAGGGAGGGTGAGGGAGCCCTGGGCCAGGCTGCCCAGGGGGTGTGGAGTCTCCATCTCTGGAGAGATTCCAGCCCCATCTGGACACCGCCCTGTGCAATATGAGCTGGGGAGCTGCTTTGGCAGGGGGTTGGACCCCAGGGGCTCTGCAGGGCCCTTCCAACCCCTGGGATTCTGGGATTCTGTGACCTGTGAAAACCTGCTTAAATATGTTGCTGAAAATGGCCACTATTTGCAGGTGCTGAGCCTCTGCTATCATTGTTCATGCTCTTTTAAATCACAGTTTATTTAACATGGAACAATCAAGAGTATTATAGAGCTTAAAAACAATCACATAAGCTGTATAATTTTATGACTGCCTAAGCTCTTTATGAGGGATGGCTGTCTGATTTGATAAAGACCTTCCTAGCTCGGATGAACCCTTTAATGCAAAGGAGTGAAACCAAGGGACTATTGACTCAGCTGGTTAATTACTGGGGAGAATTTTCAGACTTTGGGAGTACTTTTGTGAAATGGCAGCAGTGGGCTGGGTGCCAGGCTGGGATCTCAGTGTGGAAGCTTACGTGCTTGCCTTATAAAGTGGAGCTGACAAGATAGCTCTGCTCTACCAGAGCTTCATGGATGTGAATGCAGCCACAGCTCCAGGAACATGCTTGTAATTTTCAGTTAGTTAATTGTTAGGTGCTAAAATTGCCTTGACATAGTAAGAAATGGGAGGAGGGGGAATAGATGCAAAGCATATGATCCTGTCTCTATCCCAAATCTGGAACAGTAAAATTAAGCTACTGAATTAACAAAGATCAAGCTCAAGAGCAATACATCCCTTCTCAGGAGTGTCTGTCTCTTCCTTTGGCTGAGGCCACCTTAACCTGCTGCCCCAGGGGGAAGTGGGGGAGGCTCTGTTTGGTCCTCTCTTGTCTCTTCCCTTCCCGGGGGAAGCACAGTCAGCAGATGCCAACAAAAATCCTCTGTTCCTTCTTGGGGGAGCTGAAAAAAAAACCAAATCAAAATATCTGTAGAGCCTTTAAGTTTTGTGCTTGTGGATTTCCCCCTTCCTCTAAGGAGAAGCTCTCTCTTGACTCACTTCTTGTTTCCTCAACAGGCTGTTCTGGAGTGAACGTAAAATAACCAAAGCCCGAGAGTGGTTCCACCGAACAGTGAAGATTGACTCTGACCTGGGGGATGCCTGGGCTTTCTTTTACAAATTTGAGCTCCAGCATGGCACAGAGGTGAGTGTGTGCCTGGGGATGGGGAGCTGGGGAGGGCAGCAGGAATCCCTTGCCAGTGTTGGTCACCCAGTGGCAGGGACTGCTGCAGCGCTGGGCTGAGCGTGCTGCTGCCTGCCTGGCTCGCAGGTGAGGCTACAGCTGTCACGCCTGGTCATGAATGAGCATGAACAGGCCTGTGTGGTGGTTTCTAAAAGGCTCTGTCATTAGCTGAGCTGTCTTTCAGGCTGCTCTGCTGTCCACAGTCAGGCTAGTTTGTGCAAAAATCTGAAATTGATCTCCTTTCTGTAAAATGCAAGCTTTCTCCTAGGAGACTTTGTGTAATGGTGATGCTGTGCTTGTGTAACTAGTCCTCTTTCCTCACAAGTGTCAAGTACAAGTTGCACGTGAACCCAGCTGGAGGAACAGTCTGTTCTAATCTCTGGTGGCGGTTTTTACTGCCTGATATTACTGAACTGATGGGAGTGTTTATCTTCTGACTTCAGAGAGACCTCTCACTTGACAGATCTCATGCAAGTGGTAATGCAAAGGAAGGTTTTGCTGCTGTTTCTCTGGTGAAGCCCAAACTTGGCTTGGCTGTAACTTGGCCAGTTTGTTCAGCAAGGCAGGAGAGTTGCTACCACTGGATTTTGACTCAGGCTTCCATACTGCTTTTAAAAAACCCAAACAAAAAACCCACCATCAGCTTTGGGTGTTTGAGTGAGGGAGGGGACAGGGGATTGTTAAATATTTGGCTCTGTGCTGGAACAAACTGGGCGACCTTGTGTAGCTCCAGGCCTGGAGGATGGTGGCCCTGCCTGTGGCAGGGGGGTTGGAGCAATGTGACCCTTGGGGTCCCTTCCAGCCCAGTCTGTGATTCTGTGATTAAGAGTTTTGCAAACAACTGTTTCTCTTCCTCATAGGAACAACAAGAAGAGGTGAGGAAGCGCTGTGAGAACGCTGAGCCTCGCCATGGGGAGCTCTGGTGTGATGTCTCCAAGGACATAGAGAATTGGCAGAAAAAGATTGGAGAGATTCTTGTCCTTGTGGCAGCCAAGCTTAAGAACACCTTCTAGAGTAGGCTGGCTTCAGCTGCTTACTCACCTCCCTGGGACTTGCCTGCTTACCTGCTTCTGGGGCGCTCACCCTTCCAGCAGCACGGGTTTCAGAGGACAGGAGATCAGCAGTGAGACAGAAGATCTTTCCTCCAAAAAGAGCAGCTGCTTCCTTCTCTTCCCAGCACTGTCAGTCTTGGCCTGCACACAGTCATCAGCCTCTGCACCACATCCACATGTTGCTGGCATCATCAGAGAGACGAGCGGTCTTGTGAGGCTCCCTTGGTGTTTTCATTTCCATGCCTCAATCCCCCCATACATACAGGCTATAGTGGGGCTCCCTTGATGTTTTCATTTCCATGCCTCAATCCCCCCATCAGTACAGGCTTTAGTGGGTGCTTGTGTGCATTCTGACATCTAGCAGCCCCTCAGTTTCCTTCCCCAGCATGTACCCCTGTCCTGTCCCCATTGGGCAGATCCATCAGTGTTTAACCCATCTGATGCTGGTTCCTTGTCAGCACATCTGGTCTGATGCTGTTTGGGATACCCTCAGTGTCCTTGAAGGAGAGGAGTGAAGTTCTGCAGGGGGAAGACCAGTAGCTGAGTGGGATGGCTGGGCTGGCCCCTCTTTTTTTTGTTGTTGTTTTAGATTTTTACCACAAGCCTGGTTTAGTTTGGTCTCTGCTGGTATCCTGCAGCACAGCTCAGAAGTGTTCCTCAAACCTGAGTGTTTTGTGAATTTTGAGAGTGTATTTTTAGAGACCTTTACCTTGATTTTTTTTTTTTTTAAAAAAAAAGGTGTATATAGTATAACCTTATTCTTCTAGGTGTCTGATTTCATTAAGCACAGTGGTATTGTAAAGCAACAAGGCAAAATCCAACAATCCCCCAAGGCCCTTTTGAAGGAACAACCTTTCTTTAAAGCCAGGGAGACACTGAATGCTTCCAGTGGCAGCTGCTTTCAGGGAGGGAGGGTGTTTGGAACGACTCTCTTCAAGTGTCAGATGGAAAAAGCAAATTCATGAGAGGAAAATCTTCATGTTTAGCACCCTTTATAAACTGTCTTTAGCTTTCTACACTCATGATCTGTATTTTGCCCTGAAAAAAAATGACTTTCTTCTTGTCATTGAATGAAAAGCTTTTAATGTCTTACATGTTAGGATGTAGTGAGAGTACCCAGGTCTCTTTGTGCGTTGTATCATGTATTTAGTTGGAGGAAAAAACAAACCTTTATGACTTACTGGACAATATGTATGAAATACAACTTGGGTTTTGGTTTCCTTATGTTCTCTTTGAGTGTGGTCTTGCCCTTTGACTCTGACTGGGAAGAGCAGAAACCTTTAAATTTATCAGTTTCTCTCTGCTCTGGGAATGTATCTGCCAGGGGTGGGTGCACCAAGTTGGGGTACAGCCAAAAAGGATGAGAAACCTGCTGTTTAATGCTGTTGGTCCTGGTTTTCTTGAGGTTTATAACAGAAATTCTTGTGCTTTCTCTCAAATAGCTGGTGTTGAAAGTGTGTGAAGCTGCAGTTTCATTAAGGAGGGTGGAAATCATGGGTGTCCTGGGGAATGGTAGTTACCCAAAGGTGAGTGAGAGGTCTGGGGAGTTGAGAGACCTTGCTCAGGGATTTCATGCTGTCATTGGCATCCTTCCTCTCTGTGGGCTTGTGCACTGGGGAAAGGGGGGTGAGGTGGTGGAAATTTGGGGAGTAGAAGAGAGTCATCAGTCTGTTGTGAAAAGAGAAGGGCAGACATGTGGGAAGGAACGTGGCTAGACCAGGATTTCAAGACTGAGACAGAAACTTCAGGGGTAAAAATATGCTAAGAAGGAGTTTTCAGCTTGTGCTGTCCCTCCTCCCCCCTTGAGCTTCTCACACAGCTTTTGCTCTTCCTCCATAGGGGTGCATGAGGACCATGTCCCATGTCTCTGGGAAGAGAGTACAGCATTTCAGTCAGCATGGCACTCCCCAGTGCAGCGATACACTGGGCCAGCTGGGTGCTGGTGGTACATAAACTCCTCTGCCCTGCAGTGCTCTCCTTTGGTGGCTGTGGGGTTGGGATGGGGAAGGATGGTTGGGACCACAGTAACATGGCTTTTCTCCCTGGAAGGAGAGTCCTGACTTGTAATGAATGTTGGGAGCATCTCCCTCAAGCCAGATCCTGTGTGCGTGCCCACTGAGCAGGATCTGTGTGCTTCACCTGCCCCTCAGACAGTGCCACATCCCTTAGGGAGCTGTTGGAAAAGGCTCCTCAGGAGCCCTGGGACTGAGAAAACAAATGGGAAGGACTGGCTGGGGTGTTGCTTCTTGTGAGGGGTGAGAGAAGAGATTTGTTTCCCAGCAGTGCACACCAAGATGTGCTGGAAGCCTTGCTGGAAGCAAGGAGACCTGTGCTGGATGCTGTACCACATCATCCCAGCACCAACCCCTGCTCTTTGGAGCTGCAGCTTCTCTTTCCCTTGGCCAAGGGGCTTACATTCCCTGGGTTGGGGAGGGTTGTTTTTTAGATAAAAGGGGACCACCAATCTTGGAACCTTTGACTGGTTTAGATGTCTTGGTGTTTTTTAACTAGATTATGGCACCTATTAATTTTAACTATATATAGAGCTCCATAAAGAAGTTATATGGGCCCTGTCTTCAGTGGTATGTGTGCAGGCTGTGGTTCCTGCTTCCCATGGAGCAACATTCTTCCCAAGCTCAGGAGACCTGGATTCTTCAGCCGTTTCTCCTCTCTCTGACTGAAACGTGGCCACTCTGCTCTTCAGTGGAGCCTTGTGCCTGGCAGTTCATCTTTTCCCTGCTGGATGCTGTGCAAAAGGGACTGAAACAACCTGCCCTCCCTCAGCCCTCACCCCGTGCTCCTGGCCATGTGCCCCTTGCAGACTCAGAGGGGAAATGAGGAGGGGGGCTTTGGGTGAAAGTGTGGGACCATCATGGGGGTCAGGCCTTCCAGGGGCTTGGTGATAACCAGCTGCATGCAGCGGGGTAACGCTCAGCAGGGCTGCTGGCTGGGATTGAAACTCGGGGTGCTCTGTGGTCCTGGGCTCCAGCACCCCCTCCCAGCATGGAACTCGGGCCTGGGGGGGGAGGGTGAGACCCCAGCTGCCTCTGCTGTCACCCTCGGGGCAGAGGAGCCTCTCCTACCCCAGCCCTTCGGCCGGAGAGCAGGCCCGGGCCCTGTGCCCCCTCTCCCTGCCCTCGCCGCCGCCTTCCCACCCCCGGCCGCGTCTCTCTCCCGGGGGCAGCAGCCGGTGCCCCGGGGGAGGAGGGGGGGGCCCTGGAGGCGATGCCGGGGGCGCGGGGCAGCACTCCCCCGCGGGGGCCGGGCCGCCGGCGGTGTGGCCGCCGTGTCCCGTCCCCTCCCACCGTGGAGCCAAGTTCAAACCGCGAGCCCCGGCGGAGCGGGACGCGGCGCAAGGGCCGGGCCGGGCTCCCCGGGAGCCGCCGCAGGGTCCGCGCCGGCGGCCCCCCCCAGCGCCCGCGGGGCTCCATGGTGAGTGCACCGGGGCCGCTGCCCCTTCCCCGCCCGGGGGTTGCGGCTCTGCGGGCGGGGGGGCGGCCGGCTCGTTCCCCCGGGACCCCGCCGCGCTGGGTGGGGGGCGGAGGGTGCTGGGCCGGAGCCCCCCGCACCGCCGGGATGGGGTCGGCTGGGCGGGGATGGGACTCGCAGAGCAGCCGGGATGGGGCTTGGGACGCGGCTGATTCTCCTGGGATGGGGCTTGGACCGATGGGGAGAGGGGCCGGTCCGGCCGGGAAAGGGTCTCGGACTGGTCGGGACGGGGCTGATCCGGCCGGGAAGGGACTTGAACCAGTGGGAACGGGGCTGGGCTGCGTCAGGATGGGGTTTGGACCTGGCTGGTCCCGGGGAGGGGGGAGAACGGAGGGTCAGTCCGGGGCTGCGGCAGGTGCTGGGGCGGTGGGTGCAGGCAGGGTCCCTGTGGATGGGAGGGTGTCTTGGACAGGGGGTTCACCTGGCTGGAGGCACCTGGGCGCCTCCCGGGCGAGCGGCGGCTGGGGCTCCGCACGAGTCCTGCAGGAGCTGCCCTGCCGATAATGGTGATTTCCCTTATCTCGTGTTTGCTGGAGGATTAGAGCCCAGGAAGAGATTAGCTTTGCCTGCCCGGCGGAGCGGGCTGTGACCGTCCGTCCCCTGGCTGCTCCTTCCCTGCCGAGGGAAGGGATGTGCCCAACCCCAGGGCTGCCCTGCCTGCCTGGAGCTTGCTGGGATGGGAGCAAGGAGAGAGGGAATAACCCCAAATCAGCCGCTGGGCTTATCTTCCTGCATCCTGAAGGCTGGGGAGCAACGGCCAGGACCCGGGTTTGCTGGCTTCATCTGTCCCCTGCATCCCTCTCTCTCTCTCGTCACTGCTGCTTCCCTGTTTTCCATGGGGGTGGTGGGAAGCACCTACTGCACCCCCACCCCCCCGGGCTCCTTTCCCAGCCTCTGACTCGCTGAAGCTTTTTAACTGCAGGCTGTGCTTCCTCCCGGGCTAAGGACTGAGTCCAGTGCCAGGCTCAGCTGCCTGGAAATGCTGTAAGTGGTGTGCTTTCTCCTGGAATTTGGTCCCAGTTGTTTAATGAGCCACTTCAGGGAAGTCATTCCCAGTTTAATGGTAAAATTGCCTGGCCTTGTCTTCCTGGCGGTGGAGGCTTCCTGAGAGCAACCCTTAGACTTTGGACAGGGTGTCCTCATGGAAGCAGCGCTCTCCTTTGGTGTCCCTGAGGATTATACCCTCAGCTCCCTGCTGAATCACCTCTGGGGCAAGATCTCTGTGGGTCTGCAGAGAGCAAAGCCAGCAGCCTGGGGAGGCTCTTTCCTTGCCCTTCCCAGCATGGCTCTACTGGAAGGGATGTGGCGATTGAGGAAGCTGAAGAACCTGGTGGGATTTGTCCTGGTTGCACATGGATTTGCTCATCTCCTGGCACGTGCTCCTGCTTCCAGGTGATGTCTGTGTCTGTGGGTTCCCAGATTTGTGGCGTGTTGCGTTTCACCTTGTGTTAACCCTGCTTTGCTCCTGCTGAGGAGCAGGAGGGTGAGGAAAGTTCTCCTCACCCTTTTGGAGCCAGGACCAACCCTTTATGGAGCAGGGACCACGCAGCAGATGCTGGTTTTACAAACCAACTCTCCATCTTCCCAGCAAAGGGCAGGATGGATGGTGTTGGCATGGGCTCAGGCTTCAGCAAGGGAACTTCTTCCCCCCTGGCTTCTCTGAGCAGTAGTCTGAGCCCAAGGGGCAGACATGGCTGGGATGGCAGCGAACCTGCTGAGATGCGAGCTGTGGCTCTGGGTGAGCAGATGCTGGCAGCAGGCAGAGCTGCCTGCCCCTTCCTCCTCCCTCACGCATTGGCCAGAGCGCAGGGCTTGTGTATTTGGAAGGAGCTGAGCTTCTTTCTGCCTGCCCAGACCTGACACCCAGAGTGGGGGAATGGGGGGGGGGGGGGGATTTTCAGGGGCTTTTCCTTTGAACAGAGTATGGCAGAAATGCCCCAGTGCCAGGATGGGGCCCCAGTGCCAGGATGGGGCCCCAGTGCCAGGATGGGGCCCCAGCACGGTGCCAGTGATGCGGAGACATGGGAGAGCTGTCGGGCTCCTTTCCTGGCAGATGCTGAGTGTGTGTCTGGCTCCCCATCCTCACCCCTCTGCTGTGTGACTGCTCAAATATCCCCAGCCCCGGTCACCTAAGGTTGCCCTGGCTTTTCTTCAAATCCCTGGCACTCATCCCTCTGAGGGTCTGGCCGCCCCCTCCCCGTGTTCCCCTGCCAGCTCAGATGTCAGCACTTGGGTTTCCCCACTCAGCTCGGGGCTGCCGGGAAGGCTCGGAGCAGCGAGGCTTGGAGGCAGCCGGGATGTGCTGGTGGGAGCAGGCGGTTGTGCTGCTGCTGTCTGGCTCCTGCGGGAGGGCACCGGAGCCTGGGATGAGAGGAGGCCACGTGGGAGCTGGGAAAATGCTGGATGACTCTGTCTGTGCTGTGGGGGCTGCGGTGGTGCAGAGAGCATCCTTCTGAGGGGAGCTCTTTGTGCTGGGGTGCTGAGGTTTGGTGGTGGGGAACCAGGCAGCTCCCTGCCTCTGGCTCCTCTGCAGAGAGCAGGGTACATCCCTTTCTGCTCCCCTGGATTTTGGTGGTTGAGGGTCTGGCCTTTATATGCTATGATCTGGGGAGATACTGGGGACCCTGCTGGGGCAGAGAGCTGGGGAACAGATCCTCTAGACCTGCCAAGGTCCGTGGCTCCCCTCTGTGCCAAGCTGCTGGCGATGGAGAGAGCTTGGGGGATGCCTTGGGGGTGCTGTGGGCAGTGCTGCCTGGGCTGGGCTGAAGCTGGAGCGGATTCTTAGAGGCTTTGCTCCATGGGAGGATGGCTTGGCTGGGAGGATGTCCTCTGGCAGAGGACACAGATGAGCCCCTTCCTGCACACACTGTGTCTTCAGAGACAGGTCTGATGGGAGCTTGTGGCACGGGGCTGAAGGCAGAGCCTGGAGCATCCCTTGGTGCCTGGCTTCCCCCTGCTGACCCTGAGCCCTTCCTGGTGCAGATTCTCCCCCGGGCCCTGTCCTGTGCTGTGCTGCTCCTGCTGCTCCTGGCCGTGCTGAGCCGAGGCAAGAGGTGCAGCATCGCCAGAATCCTCCGGCAGTACCGCGCCGTCATCTTCCATGAGATCCAGAACCTGGTGAGTGGTCTCTTCCTGGTGAGAGGAGGTCTCTTCCCAGGGCCTCAGCGCTCAGCTCCAGGGGATGCTGCTGAGCTGGATGTAGCCCCACTGCAGGTTGTAGATGGGAAGGGATGAGCTTCATATGGGGCCGGTCGCTTTGCCAGCCTTACTGGGGAGAGGGGTGTGTTAATATGGGGGAGTCCTGCCCCACGTGGGAGGCACAGGTACTTTGGAGATGTTTATTTCTTGCTTTATTTCACCAGAAAAACCTGAGTGGCTCAGCAGGCAGGAACGGGAGGGCTGGGCCAGCTTGTCGTTCAAACAAGGTGAGTGCCAAAGGACCCCGGGGCTGGGGCATCGTGTGGGCTGAGCCCCTTGGCAGAGCTGCTGAGACAACCCCCTCCCTCCCCACCTGTGTGCTTCTCTCCTCCCCAGGACCAGAAGATCCTGCTGTCCATCTACAACATCAGCATGTCCCTGCGGGAGGTGGCAGCCGGGACCCTGCGCAGCCCTGAGGAGCTGGCAGTGTGGAAGGTGGCCCGCAACACAGACTTCGTGCTCAGGGAGAACTGCAGGAAAATCAGCAAGGTGGGAGCCCTGCCCCTTCCCAGTCACCCCAGTGGCTCCCAGTTCCCTGCACGTGGGCTGTGGGCAGACCCAGCCTTGTTGCTCGCTGCCCATGAGGAGTCCGCAGGCTCTGCCCACAGCATCCTGGTGGGGTGAAGGTCCCTGCTGGTTTTGTGGCTGGGGCATGCTGATGGCACATCCTGATGAGCTTTAGACTGGTCAGCAAGGGAAGGCAGGCTGTGGGACAAGCTGGTTGGGGCTTTACCCCCATGGCCATGCTGTGATGCCATGGCTGATGGGAACACTGATGGGAGTATCCTGGTGAGACGCTTGCCTGGTGGGTGGGCTCACCCAGTCCTGCCTTTGCTCTCAGGGTTTTGTAGGCAGGGGCTGGGATGTCTCCCCAGAGGGCTGGTCTGGGCTCCACCAGCATCCCCAGGGCTCTGCTGGGAAAATCCTGTCCAGGATGATCCTGCACCACATCTGCCAGCAACTCATTAACCAGCAGGGAAACCCCAGGGCAGTGAAGCACCAGCTCCCCAGCATCCCCTGGCTCAGGCACGGTGCAGGGGTCATCCTCCCCACCATTGCTGGGGACACCAGCTGGGGGTAACCCTGCCTGGTTTTGCTGGTGAGGGATGGAGGTGCTGCTGGGCTGGAAAACCACTTGCAGACCCAACCTGGCTGGCTGTCCTGCCTGTGGATGTGCTGTGGGGTGGGTACTGCTGGCTCGGGGGAGGGATGGCCAGCTCGGGGGAGGGATGGCCAGCTTGGGGGAAGGATGGCCAGCTTGGGGGAAGGATGGCCAGCTCCTGGAGACCCCTGGGGACCTGAGAACACGTCCTTGCTGCAGCCATGGGCAGTTTGGCCACCCTGACCTGTGGCTTTGCCCACTCAAACCCCAGGTGTGGTGTCCCAGGTGCATCCTCAGTGCTGGGGTGGTGGCTGTTGTCTCCCTGACTAACATCTGTGTGGTGGTGGGGGGGTGTTTCTGCTTCCTTGGCACGCTGACTGCAGAGCCTGCCACGCATCCCAGCACAGCCCCAGCCTGGAGGACCCGGCCGCAGGAGGAAGCAGCTACGGGAGATCAGGAGGAAGGTGGAGAGGCTGGTGACCTGCTGGGAGAAGCTCTACGCCCTGCACACACCCCACCATGCCCCCCGGGACTCGTAGGGACGCCATCACCATGTGCCAGAGGGATGTGCTGCTCCAGCACCACGGCTGCTGGCTTCTTGTTTGGAAATCTGGGGCGAATTCAACCCTGAAGGCAGCGGAGTTCCTCCTGGCTGGTTGCCCCAGTTGAATTCATCCTCCTGGCTCAAGTAATAGCTGGGAACCAGCCCCACTGCACGTGGTGGGGCTGGCAAGTTGGTTTTGCTGTAGGATGGCTGTGGCAGGAGACTGGAACACCAGGAACTTGGGGAAGAAGAAGGGGAAGTGCTGATACAAGGAGGCAAGGCGTTGGGTTTCTGTGATGCTCCTGGTCCCACATCACCTGCTGCTTTCCTGGGGACAGCGGCTGCTCTTCAGGGCAGGAGGAGGACACGTGGGGCTGTGGCTTGGAGGGCTCTGCTGGAAGCAGGACTGCTGCACATCGACCAGGCTCTGAGTGTGGCTGGGCTGTGGAATGGGCTGTGTATCCCTGTTGTACTGCCGGGACAGGCGGAGCAGCCAGGTACCCGCGGTGGATGGGAACACCTGGGTGCACCACTGGGCACCATGGAAGCCTGGGGAGCGCTGGTGCCTGTGGATTAAGGGCAAAACCTTCTGGCAGCTGCTGGGACTTGGAGCCAAGGCTTGGCCCCCGGGCTGGGCAGCACCACAGAGGGACCCGGCTGCTCAGCACTGCGGGTGCCCCAGCTGAGGGCACCCTGTCTCATCACTGCACTTGGCCAGTGCCCCAGCCAGGGTCCCCCCCCGCCTGCTGGGGTCAAACAGTCTCTGGGAAGCCAGAAATAAAACCTCTCCTTCCCTGGAAGCCCTTTGGGTGCTTTATCTGGCAGGCCAGGGGCTCTTGTGCTGCGGAAGGTGCTGGCACTGTGCTGGCTCCAGGCATGATGTCAGCAGGTGGGAAGGAGCAGGTGGTGGCAGTGGGCACCGTGGCATCCTGTCTATGCCCACAGCACCTGCATCCCTGGCCCGTGGGCCCCATCCTGTGCACAAGCTGGTGTGAGGGTAGTGTAGGATGGAGCTCTGCTGCAGGAGCTGCTTTTCTGAGACCCTTTCCCCCCTCCCCAGGCCGCGGGCAGGGCTGGAGCAGCGTCCGAGGAGGGAGGAGCTAGCGTTGCATCCTGCCTCAGTTTCCCCATCCCCTTAACCGGGACGGCCGCTGCCACGGCAGTGACTGGGCCGGGCCGGGCCGTGCGGCTGCGGGGACGCCTGCGGAGGACACGAGGTGGCAGCAGTGGGCTGTGCGCTGAGCGGGGCTGGGTGGCTCCCGCGGCCGTGTGTCCCCACAGCTCCCGCCTGGACCACGGCCACGCCAGCATCCCGGGCCACGTCCCATCCCCGGGCCAGGCAGGGCTGCAGCCTCGGGGGGTTGGGGGGAATGGCTGCTGCCCATGGGTGGGACATAAACCCACCCGTTTGCCTTGCAGGGGGTGGGGGGCTCTGGGGTTTCTCTGAGCGGCCGTCCAGGGATGCAGGGAGAGGGGGCAGGGGATGCTCGGGGGTCTGTGCGCACACCCTGCCTCTGAGACCCGGGCTGGAAGGAGTGTGAGGGGGGCTGCTTTGCTGGGCTGGGTAGGAGAGGGCACACTGGGGGCCCTGGGGTTTAGCAGTGTGTGTGCAGGGCATGATGGGTGTGACAGGCACCCTGGTTTGGGGGTGTGAGCAGGGGGGCACAGGCTGGGGGTGCTGCTCACATGGGGTCCCTCCAGGGTGTTCGGCAGGATCAGGCCTGTGGACCCCCAGAGATGCTGTCTGCGTGGTGTGGGGCAGGCTGGCACTGGGAGATGGGCTCATCTGGGGAGCTGTGGTTGGGCATGTCCCAAAGCTTGAGGAGCCACACTGCTCCCTGACTGGCTGCATCGTGCCTGGGCCCCTTCCTCCCAGCTCCATCCTCCTCCTCAGCGTGCCTGAGGAGAGGGGCCAGACTCCAACGCTGCCTTTCTTCCCCCATGCCCTTTCTGTTGCCTCCACAGGGGGTTTCACACTGCTTTGGATTTGAGTGTTCTCTCTTATTCCCCTTCTCATCCCAACCACCACCCCCCAAATATAACACCAGCCCCCTCCTTCATCCCACCAGCCTCCCAAAAATAGCTCGATTGATGCTTGCTTCCCTGCAGATGGGGCTGGGGGTCCCAGTGGGGTACTGTGGGTGGCACAGCCATGCTGTGTGGCATTTCCATGGCGTGGCATGGCTGTGCCACCCACCCCACCACGGCGAGACCCGGCGCCTTGTGCACCGGTGCAAGCGGGACGGTGGCTGGGGACAAGGTGACTCACTGCCTGTTTCTGCATCAAGGCTGGAGCAAAGTCCCCCCTTTCTCTGCAGCCTGTCAGCACCTTCCTGGATAAAACAGAGCAACAACTATCCCTGGTTGGTACCCTTCCCTCCCAGGCAGCCACCGGGGAGGGCGGCTGCCCCAGAGCCAGGGAACAACTGTGTGCTGCTGGTGTAACCCCCCCGGCATCTCACCCTGTGGGCAGGGAATAAGCTGGGGGGAGTTATACCCAGTGCTGCCAGTTCGACATCTGAGTGGTGGTGGGAGGCAAGTGCCGGGGTTTGCCAAGGGCCCTGGGGTTTAGCAGTGTGTGTGCAGGGCCTGATGGGTGTGACAGGCACCCTGGTTTGGGGGTGTGAGCAGGGGGGCAGAGGCTGGGGATGCTGCTCACATGGGATGCCTCCAGGACCAGTGGGTGCTCAGCAGGATCAGGCCTGTGGACCCCCAGAGATGCTGTCTGCGTGGCGTGGGGCAGGGGAGATGGGCTCATCTGGGGAGCTGTGGTTGGGCTTGTTGGCACGCTCCCCAGGAGCTCACAGTGAGCTCACCCTGAGTACCGGCTACCAGCTGGGGCTAGAGGGATGCCGGTGGCAGGAATGAGTGCATGGAAAGGAAGGAAAAGAGTGAAGGAAGAGGCGAAGGGAGGGAGGAAGGGAGGGAGGGAGGGAGGGAGGGAGGGAGGGAGGGGGAAAAGCGAGGTCGAAGCGCCGGTGGAATCACAGCAAAAACAGCCGGAAAAAGGAAACGGGCCCTGAAAAGTCACATAAAAATAGCAGCGAGGCGAGCCCAAGTGTGCAGCACATGGGAGTGAGCGCACTTCCTTCGAGGGCAGCGCTGCACGCTCCCGCCTGCTCTGGGGGGGTCGCTCTGATGTGGCTCCAGCCGCCGCTGCTGCCGTGGGCCCCCTCTTTTCCCCACCCCCCCCACCCCAATGCCGTGCCAGGCGCTTGGCAGCCGGTCGGCACCCAGCCAGCCCCCACCTCCCCAGCCTGCGGTCCGGGCGAGCTTGTGCAAGGCCCGTGGATGCTTGGTGGCCCTGCCTATGGCAGGGGGGCTGGAGCTTTATGATCCTTGGGGTCCCTTCCAACCCTTGTCATTCTACCTATGATTCTATGCCGGGGGTGCAGGGATGCCATGCGGCCATGCACACGCGTGGGGCAGGGGGGGAGCGCGGGTGCGAAGGCTGCACACGCGTGTGTGAGGGGGCTGTGCAGCCTGGGGGATGCGCTCGCTGTGCCCTCGGGGCCCTGGGCCGGGCTGATCGCCTGGCCAGATGCATCCCAGAGCCTTCCTCCCCTCACTGCTGGTTTCGCAATCACGGCAGGATGATCCCCGCGGGTGCTGCTGGGGCTGCGGGGATGGGAGCGGGGCTGGGGGCAGGATGGGGACTGGTGGTCCTTACCGCAGCCAGCGTGCCGCATCCCAGTGCGGGTGGAGGCTGAGCTGGGAGCAAGCAGGAGACCTCAGTGTGCCGGGGCACTGTGCCAGGGGTCTGTACCCAGGCCGTGCTGGGGATGGGGGCTGCCGTACCGCCGCGGAGCCGATGCTGGAGACATGTTTTGCCCCTTTGCACCCTCGCTGTCCCACTGAAATGCAGCTGCCCCTGGACTGGAGCAGAGCTGTCACCATCCTGGGGTCCCAGCAGCCCCTCTGGCCGGTGTCCAGGGGTAGCCTCACCCATAGGAACCCCCCACTTCGGTCCCCATCTCCCCTGCAAGCAGGGCTGGGGCCCAGTCCCCTGGCAGCCCGGCGCTGGGGGCACTGGCACACGCAGGCTGTGTCTGACGAAGCAGAGCAGCGTTTTGTTCTCTCCCATCTCCCTGCAGCATCGTAAAGCTGTTGAAAGCCCAGATTTACGGTGTGATAAACGCTGGGGGCTCTGCTGAATGTTTTACTGCTCCATCCTTTGGAGAGCGGCTGGTTTGGAGGAGCAGGGAGAGCGGAGCGGCACACCCAGTGGCATCGCTGCCTGGCTCTGGCTGGAGGATGGTGGGTCCCAGGTCCCGGGGACAGTGCAGAGAGGGGCTGAGCAGGGCTGTGCCATGGTCCAGGTGGGTCCTGCCACCCCCAGTCACGGGATGCCGGGTGGCTGAGCCCCTCTGGGCAGTGGGAAAGTGCAGAACTCCTTCTTCCCCCCCCCCAGCCTCCTCCCCAACTCATGGGCCTTTTGCTAGCTTTGGAATCATCTGCTGCCCAGATTATGCTGCAGCATGCTGGTGTGCCCGTGCCAGGACATGCCAGCTGAGAGGTGGGGTGAGCCAAATCCCAGCTCTGGGTGCTGTCCCACCCTGCACCCCCATCGCCCGCTTCCCTGCTGGGTGGGAGGCTGCATCCTCGCTGTGCGGGGCTGGGTGATGCTGGGAAGCAGCTCTGCACTGCTCAGTGCCCCTGGCAAGAGGATTCCAGCCTCGGGGATGCCCATGCCCACGTGTGTGCATGCATGTATATAATGTATATGTGCATGCAGGCACATGCATGTGTGTGTGGGCACGTGCATGTGCTCACGTGTGTGTGTGTGCGTGTGCAAGCTTGTATGCATGTGTGCACATAACTCTGAGAGTGCACACAGATGCCTGCGTGTGCATGGGCGTGTGCACGTGATTCCTTTTCACATCCACTTCCCAAGGGGGTGGCTGCAGCCCCCGGTGCTGCCAGCTCTGTGTGCCCTCCTCCCTGCTGCTGCTGGAGCTGGGTGTTGGAGCTGTCAGGCCTCGGCACGGGGTGAGGGAAGCCAGCAAGACCGGGATGCCGGGCTCAGCAGGAGCATCAGCTTGTGCCGAGGCTGGATGCTGCGGATCCAGGCCCTGATGGTATCGCAGCTCCCCAGGCAGGCGCTGGCTCCATCTCTCGATGCCCAGAGGCAGCGGTGAGGGGCCGGCTGGACCCTGCTCCCCATCCGGTGAGCAGGCACACCATGTCTCCGGTGCTGGCACGAGGCACGTCCATACCAAGTTGCCAAGAAGCCAGGGGACTGCCATGGGCTGGGGGGACTGTGATGCCCCCCGCTGCCATGTCCCCCGGCTCCGCTTCTCAAGCCCGCAGCATCCTGCGCCGGGGCCCATTGTTCGGCCGGGCTGCGGGGCAGGATTCCTTTGTCAGAGCTCGGCAATATTTTATTCTAACAATTAACCAAACACGCCCGGGCTCCCGAGCCTGGTTGTGATTATTGGAGGGCGAATTCCCCAGCTTCGCTCCCTCTTGGTGACGGCTCCGCATGGGGCCACGCTGGGCGGAGGGGATCCGGCCCCGCTCCCACCAGCTTGGGGTTGGGGACCCCCAACTGTGTCAAGAGCCCCCCACTCCTGCGGCCAGCGCTGAGGGGGGGTGTGTGGGGGTTTGGTTGCCTCGACCCCCTCGGGAGCCCGTGAGCATCGCCGACATTGTCTCTGCAGCAGCGGGATCCGTGGTGGCGCAGGGGCAGCAGTGACTCATGGAGCGGGGGGGATGTGAATCACAGACCTCCATCTCCGGGCAGGATGCGGCCCTGTGCTCGCAGCTTGCCACATGCCAGCCATGGACCGCAGGCTTTGTCCTCTGTGGAGTGGAAGCGGCTCGCTGCTCAGGGCGGGATGGGACAGGGATGCTGCTCTTCCTCGGGGCCTCTCAGCTCCCTGGGATGCTGGCAAAGCTTTCTCAATCCCAGCTTCGGGGTGGGATGAGGGTGGCGCGGGGCGCGGGTTCCTCCTGCATCCTGGCTCTCTCCGAGGCTCCTCGCTGTGCTTGGGCTGAGTCCTCATTGCTGCTTGCTGTACCAGCGGTAAAAACAGCTGGCATCTCCCTTTGCCATGTATCCCAGAGAGCAGATCGCCCGGTGCACGCTATCAAATCTCTACCAAATCCCTTGCTTGGGGCCAGCTCAGCCTGTCTCACCTCACCCTGCTGCTGCATTTCCACCCTCCAGCTGTGGATGCCGAGTCCCATGTGGTGGCCAGAGCTGGAGGGAGTCAGGAGCCCTTGCTGGTTGCTGCCTTAGGGTTAGGGGAGTCCTGAGGTAGAGCTGGAGCGGAGGATCAGGGTGGGCAGCATGCATGGTGATGCCATCTGCCAGGAGTGAGACAGCCGGTGCTGGAGCCCTGTGGTGGGGCCATCAGGTTAGCTGGGGTTATTAGATCCTGGGGAGATACCCTGAGCAGGTTGGTTCTCTGGTTGCTGCCAGGGATGGAAGGGTCTTGGGAGCAGAGAGCGGTGTTTGCACTCTCAGGGTGGAAGGATGGAGGAGGGACCGGTGCTGTGGTGCTGCCCTGGCTCTGCCAGCACCATCAGCATCTCTTGTTCCCTGGGGGTGGTGGGGTTGAACAGGGCCGACCCCTGAGCCGGTGCCCCGGCCCTCACCGTGACTGCATGCATTCCAGTGCCTAAACCTTCTCCCTCAGAGCCAGGCCTCCCTCCTCATCCCTCTCACCCAGCACTGGGCTCTCAGCCTGATCCTCCATCTTAAAATACAGCGAGTCGTCGAAGCAGAGCGGCTCAGGCGGTGGGGCCAGGCAGCGCAGCCGGAGCACGGCACCGGTGAGCAGCCCGGCCAGCAGCGAGCCACCAACGGCCACTGCCAGACCCGCTGCCTGGCACAGCGCCTGCCGGCCTGCACCGCCCTCCCCTCCCTGTCCCCACGCTGCCTCTCTGGCGTTGTCCTCAGTGGGGGACACCTGGGACAAGCCGGACTCCAAGGAATCCTTGGGTGCTGCCAGAATGGCCACGACGCTGGCCACGGCGCCGAGGAGGCCAGGCAAGCCATGGAGGTTGTGGATGCCACACTGGTCCCGGAGCCTGAGCTTCCTCGCCAGGAGCGGGGTGAGGAACCTGAGGCCGAGGACACAGGCCACGGCTGAGAGGCTGCCCAGGGCAAGAGCCGTCGCTGGTGGCACAGCCATGTCAGCCACCGCACCGATGGCCACCCCACCGGCCAGGCTGCCATTCTGCAGGTGGCTGGGCCTGAGCTTGCCATCCTTCTCCAGCAGGCTGGAGGCCACCACGGTGGTCACGGCGCTGGCACTCATGGCCAGGAGGGTGTTCAGGATGGCACGGTGCTGGGCATCGCCTGGTTGGCAGAGGACGGCCACGAAGCTGGGCCAGAAAACCCAGAGGATGAGTGTCCCCACGAGGGACAGAAGGTCAGAGCTGTGTGTTGGGGACTCCTTGGGGTGCACTGGCCGCTGCACTGCCCCGAACAGAGCCTTGGACACACCGAGGCCGAAATAGCAGGAGAAGACGTGGATGGTGATGGTGCCCCCCACATCCAGGATGCCCAGACGGTTGACGATGGCCCACTCGCTGGCGAAGTAGATGGGGACTTCACAGGCAGCCACGACAAGGAGCTGGCAGGGGCTGGCTCTCCCCAGGATGGCCCCCACAGAGATAAGCACTGTCACAGCAGCAAACTCAGCAGTGAGAAGGCTGTGGAGATCCAGGTGGACCTGACCGTGGTGGAAGTGATGGAGCAATCCCTGTAGCACCAGCGCCCATTGCGTGGAGAAGTTGAGCAGGAGGAAGATGTGGGTGAGGGCACTGAGCCCATAGTGGGGCAGGAACGCCAGCAAGAGCCCCAGGCCCACCACCAGCATCACCTGGATGTCCTGGAAGAGGGGGAAGGTGCTGTAGATCTTGCTGGCCACCAAGATGGTATCCTCTGCCTGCGCCGAGGGCTTGTCGTAGGTGAAGAAGAGAGCGAAGCAGAGGAGCAGGGCACCCTGGAAGAGCCCCAGGAAGAGGGGCAAGAGGCGGCGGGGGCGGCCAGGGGGTGGCATGGCCATCCTCGATCACACAGGAGGGGATGGTGACCGGCAGGATGGCTGGGCGCAGGGCAGCAGCCTGGCAGCGCTCACAGGGTGAGCTCTGCTTGCTCCTACATCAGGGTTTTATGGCCATGGTTAATTTTTAACTGCAGATATATGTTTACATGGGAGAAGAGGAGGGTTTTTTCCCCCCCTCCCTTCTTTAAACACAACGCCCATAAATTACCCACGTGGTCTTGTTTGGCCGCCATAAAACGTGGACATGAGGGGGGGAGTAATTTTGAAGGGAACCAAGGAAAACCTCACATGGGTCAGAGAGGGGAGAAGGACAGTCTTCAAGTGGCTGGCAAGGTACAAGATTACCACAGCATACAGCCTCATTTAACCCAACCCCACTTCACCCATCTCCATCTGGGGAGCGGGGACCACACCACTGATACCCCAGAAATGATGCTGGGAGCTGAGACACCCCTAGCTCCTACTCTGGCTCTACATCATCCCACCCAGAGATACTCCAGCATCCTCACACCACAAGATGATGAAGGGTTTTCTTCCTCAGGAACTGCCCGGATATGTGCGAAGCTCCATAAAGCTCTGAAATCAAGGCTGAAAAGATCATTTTCTCACAGGTTTGCCTTGGCTTGAATGGCTGGAAATTCATTAACAATTAGCAAGCGAGAAAAACAAAGCCCAGAGCAGCCAAGCAGCTACCCCAAAGTTTCTGGGTTGCTGCTTAGTGTGACATTTTGCCAGTGAATGTCTGGAAAAAAAAAAAAAGAAAAAAGAAAAAAAAAAAAGAAATAAAAATGAGAGAGAGAACCACAAGAACAAAAGGCAGAAGGGTTGGTAAATATTTGTTCCAGAGAGAAGATATTTTTGTGCTGTCCCTGATCTCAACACCCCTGCCGCGGGCGCTGGCTCTGCGCCGCTCTTCGTCATTGTTACTGGAGGATGAGGCAGGCAAGGGCGCAAAATGGGAAACAATTGTTGAATAATCTGCATGAGGCTCCTCTGCCAAACCCTCCCCGGCCATTTTTCAACCCAAAGATGCTGGAAATGAGGGCAACTTATAGGAGGAGGAGGTGTTTTGAAGGCAGCGTCTTTGGGGGTTGAGGGGAGGTTTGTGTTGTGCCCAAGCCATGGCCAAAGAGCAGCAGAGGGGTTGGTGAGAGCTTGAGGGGAGGGGGAGTCATGGGATGGGAGCTGGGGTGCTTTGACCTTAATGTGTCCCTGCTGCATGGTCGGTGATGCTAATGGCAGCAGGAGCTCCCACAGGGGTCCCTTGCCCAAGGAAACGTGGGGCTGGATCCTGGCAGTGCCATGTGGGTCCCTCTGGGGTCGCTGTGGATGGGGTGGGATGGGTGGGCAGGATGGTCCCACTCCTCCTGCCCATGTCTGTGCTGGGGCACAGCCCGACCCCACTGCCCATGGCTGGTGTTGGCTCCCACCGCCAGCAGCAGGGATGGGGGATGTGGGGATGAAGGTGAAGCCTCCCACCCTTTGCTGGTGTGAAAAAGACAAAGAAAGGCATTTCAGCCCTGGGACCCCTCACCTGTAACCCCCTGAAAGCCATGCCAGCCTGCCAAAGGGGTTTCAAAGGGACAGCTTGGCACAGTAAACCCTCTTTTGTCAATGGAGGGTGAGGGGAAACCCCAGGGTGATGTTTGGAGCAGGCAGCACTCTTGAAATGGAGGGGCTGGGCTGCTCTTAAAGAGCTGGAGGAAGTGTTTTGGCCCCAGATGAGCAAGGGAACATCATGCAGGGCTCACCCCGGTGTGCCAGACACCAGAGAGCTCACTGCTGTGCTCCTGGTGCTGCACACTCGTGCCCTTCCTGCTGCCTTGGAGCAGCTCAGGTCTCTTCTTCTCACTTGAGTTTGGGGCTTTTTTAAGGTGAGGTTAAATAAAATGCTAAGAGAAAGAGCCTTTAAAAAGCAGAGTGCTTCAAACATGTCAGGGTTATGGCACAGCCTCCTGTGAGGAAGAGGAGGAAGATGCTGGAGGAGATGTGTCCTCCTGGAGCATCCCAGATCTGCTGGAGAGGACGAGCATCATGTTGGGAGGCATAGGATACAAAAGCCCTCCTGGATCTGGCTGTCACCTCTGGAAAGGAGCAGAGGAGCTGAGACATGGGGGTGTTGGGGGGCTCTCACCAGACTCAGCTTGCCATGTCAATGGATGCTGTGTGGGTGCGTGCGGGGAAGCGGCAGCATGGGGTCAGGGTGCTGGTCTCCTGCTCAGGGGTGGGGTGTTTCAGGAGGTGACACAGCTCCTTATCTCATCTGGGTCAGCAGGTGATAGGGAGTTGCAGGCTCAGCAGGATGGCCTTGGATACATGCTCTTCTTCCACCTGGAAATCTTGCCCTGGCAGCGCTCAGGGATCCAGGATGCTTATCCAGGCTCCCAGAGGGGCAGGGACCAACCAAAGGGTTCCTGCACAATCCTCAGCCCCTCTCATCCCTCCCTCCCTCCAGCATCCCCAGGTCTCCTGCATCTAACATGGGCCTGGGCCATGCCAGCACATGGGCATCCTCTGTGCCTGGGGCCAACCACCACCCCGCTGCTCTCCTCTGCCGAGCCGTTGGGTACCACCATCCTCTTCCTCTGGGAATAAGACCACCCTGTTCAGCCTTCCTCACTTCCCAAACCAGACGAGGTGCAAAGAGCAGCGATGTCCAAGCTCTCCCCTGGGGCCAAAGACCCAGCTGTAGACAGGGGGGGAAACCCCACTGGGGTGCAGATTAAAAAATAACCTTTATGGCACCCATAAAAGAAGGTTGAAGTCTCCAGAGGTCGCCAGGAAGGTGAAAGTCCCCCTGGCCCCAGAGCACCCCCGAGGGCAGCGAATGATTAACCCCGAGGTGCAGGGTGCGCCAGCGGGATGCCACAGTCCTTTTCGGGGAGGACCTGGTGTGGGGGGTAAGGTCCAGTCCCTCCAGGAACATTTTCCAGGCACAGAGAGTTTTCTTTGGGCACCGAAAGAGCCGGGATGGAGGAAGCATCTGGTGAGGGCCGGGGTGGCGGGGAGGGGACCCATTGAATTCCACCCCCCACGTCCCCCTTTCACTGTGTGGCCAGTTGTTTTATGGCAGGAGGACTGGGGGAACCATTTTAAGCGTGATCCACGCTGAGACTGCTGGAGGAGTTCCCCACTGAGGGCTGGATACAAAGAAAAGCTGAATTAACCGAGGGTCATATAAGGCAACAGGATCTGACAGATCTGAGCCAATATATGCTGGCAAGAGCCAGTCCATGGCACTGTGAGAAAACACTCCTGCAAATTTAACAAATCCCTATGGTCTAGAAAGTCATGTACAAGAAATTACTAATGAAGGGATCTAGTCATATCTGGATTTCCAGACGTTGGTCATGCTCCCACCGCATTTTGCAGGCCATATAAGTACATGGATCTGAATCCCAGGCACTGGAGAGCAGTAGGATTGTTCTGATCATCTTGTCTGACCTCCTGCGTCAGTCGAGGGCTCCCGGTGAGGAAGGGATGCTCAGCCCAGCTCAGCTCAGCCCAGCTCAGCTCAGCTCAGCCCAGCCGGGCGGCGGCGGCTGGATCCTGCAGCCACGCTGGGATGGGGTTGGCTAGAGAAGGGTTGGGAAGGTTGTGGTGGCACTGGGGTGGTTGGGTGCTCCCACGCTGTAGCAGTGTGCTGGCACCCAGGGGTGGGTGCTGGGGATCACTGCTGTGCTGGCTTCATCCCTATGGATGGACAGGCGCCCGGCTGAGGCACCGCGGTGGGGAGGGAGTGCTGGCACAGCATCCCTCTTCTCCTCATCATCCCCTCCAGCTGCCCTCCCACCTCAGAGCACCCCAAAATTCCCCATTCCCTAAAAATCCCTCCAGCAAGCCACACTGCCCATGGAGCTACGCCTGGGTCCCTCTGTGACCCCTCTGTAGGTCCTACATAAACACCCACTCGGTGTCGATGCAAGCGAGCACCATGAGCCTTTTAAAAGCCCTGGTCCAGCTCTGACCCCAGGAGCCCCAGTGCTGGCTGTCAGGCAGCAGGCAAGGGGCCAGCCCCCCCCTCCCCTCTTTTTCTTCACCCCCCACCCTCTCCAGCCCCTCACAACCGGGTCCTACCGGGGAAGGGGTGTGTGTGTGTGTGGTGGGGGGGAGATGACAAAGCCGAACAGACGTCACAGCAGCATCACGAGTGGCCTTCTCCATCTTGTTAGCACATTGTGTAACACAACATGTGGAGGCGCTGGGACCGCACACACATGCACTCCCCGACAGCCCAACCAGGGGGAAAAGAAGGAGGGAGGGGGGGGGAAAGAGAGAGAGAGAGAGAGAAGAAAAAGCCAACCCAAGAAAAAGGAAAAAAAAAAAAAAAGAAAAAAAAAAAAGAAAGAAAAAAAAAAAGGAAGCAATTTAAGCTTTGAGTCTTTCTCTTTAAAATGTTCTCATGGCTTCATTAGAATTTGCAGCCACAGAGGCTTTGAAGAGCATGGTATAAGGAGTGAAACATCTGGAAAAATTAGGATTAATGAAAACATAATTCCCAAGACTAAAGGAAAGATTAATCCTGCGTTACCACTTGTGTGTTCCACAGCTTTTCCCCAGCTCGTAACGCTGAACTTATTAAATCGCCCTGAGCTGAGTTTTCCTTTTTCTCTCTCCCTGCCCTGCCAGCCCGATGGAAGTGGCTGATGCCAAAGGTAACCATAACCCACTGTGCTGGGCGGCGCGGGCACGAGCACGCTGCCCGTCCCCCCCAGGCCAAGGTGGGCACCCACGGGCCACCAGAAACACGGGTGGGGGTCCTTGGGTGGGGGTACTGTGGGATGGGTGTTTTGGGTATCCTTGGGGGGTCTTTGTATGGGGGCAATGGGTGTTGTATCCCAGCAGGGCAGCACCTGCTCCCATGTGTGCTCCTGAGCAGGATGGGGCCCGACTGGCTCCTGAGATGGGGGATGCTGGTGAGTTGAAGGATAAATAAGGAATAAGCCGCCCTGCGCTGCTTTCGGATGCTTGGTGTGGTTTAGACCAACGTGGCCCCGAGGTGCTGGCAGCTCTGGGTGGCATTTCTGTGGGTGCTAGGCTTGTCCTGGTGCTGTGCCATGCTGTGCCGTGGCCAGCCATTCTGTGTGTGCTGTGTGTGTTGTGCTGTGCCATGCTGAACTGCGCCGTGCTGTGCCGTGCTGTGCCGTGCTGTGCTGTGCCATGCTGAGCTGTGCTATGCTGAGCTGTGCTGTACTGAGCTGTGCTGTGCTGTGCCATGCTGCGCTGTGCCGTGCTGTGCTGTGCCATGCTGTGCTGTGCCATGCTGAGCTGTGCCATGCTGTGCTGTGCCGTGCTGTGCTGTGCCATGCTGTGCCATGCTGAGCCATGCTGAGCTGTGCCATGCTGTGCTGTGCTGTGCCGTGCTGAGCTGTACCATGCTGAGCTGTGCCATGTTGAGCTGTGCCATGCTGTGCCGTGCCATGCTGAGCTGTGCCGTGCTGTGCCGTGCTCAGCTGTGCCATGCTGTACCATGCTGTGTTGTGCCATGCTGTGCCATGCTGTGCTGTGCCATGCTGTGTCGTGCTGAGCTGTGCCATGCTGAGCTGTGCCATGCTGAGCTGTATCATGCTGAGCTGTGCTGTGCCGTGCTGTGCCATGCTGAGCTGTGCCATGCTGTGCTGTGCCATGCTGAGCTGTGCCATGCCATGCTGTGCTGTGCCATGCTGTGCCGTGCTGAGCTGTACCATGCTATGCTGCCTTACATTCTGTGCCCACGCTGGCACCACCCTCTGCTCCAGAAGCCAACTTAGGGCCAGGCTTTGAGCAGGACATCAGGACATGCCAGCCCCGTGCCAGCTCACTCTGCTGGGCTCTGGGCTGCTGAGCACCAGGGGCTTGCACTGGCTGTGCCAACCTGAGCTTGAGCCCCCTGGCAGGGCTGGCCTGGGGTCTCAGGCTGCCCTGGAGCAGAGCTCTGCCGAAAACACTGGGGAAGATGCTCTTGGGTAACAGATCCTTTGTCCCTGTAAAATGCCACAGCAGATTTCTCTTTATTCGGGGCGGTGATGCCACTGGCAAGTAGCACATGAGTGCAAGCACTGGTTTTGGGAGGGGGGGGGGCGTGTCACGTCCGATCTTTGTCCCTGCAGCTTCAGCACTGCAGATGCTAATTTACAAACACTGATGGAGTTGGGGTTGGAGCACGTCTCTCCACGGGCCGAGCAGCACTGCAGCCCTCTGTGGCATGGTGCTTCTTGAGAAGAAGAAAAGCAAGCAGATTCCACTGCGTTATGTCTTCATCCAACCCATGCTGGGTGTGGGGAGGCCAGGCAATGCCAGCCCTGCACAGAGGCAGCTCTGCAGAGCAGTCCTGCACATGCAGCTCTCCTGCCAGCAGTTCTGTCTGGCTGCAGGTACTGGACCTGTCCTGCTGCAGCCCCTCATCATGACCAGGATGCTCTGGAGGACTGGAGGAGCTTTGTGGGTTGGGGATGGGGAGTAGCACCAGCTCATCCCTGCCAGGTGCTCCCCACTCAGCCCTCAGTGGGGACACCCAGATGAGGTCTGCACCTTCTCCTCACTGCAGCTGTGGCTGCTGGAGCTGGAGGTGTTTGCCCCATGTGTAGGACAAAGCTCATTTGCCCCGCACATGGGGGGAGAAGGGCTTGTTTGCTCCACACACAGAAGAAAAGGGCTCACTTGCCCCACACCTGGGGAAAAAGGGCTTGTTTGCCCAATGCACATGGCAAAGGAAGGATCTCCCAGGGAACTTGCTAGGACTCTGCTCCCTCCTTCCCATGCTGCTGCCCTTCTCAGCGTTCCCCCTTGTTTTCCAGGGAGGAAACCAGCATCCTTGCTAATTATTTTTTTATTTATTTAATAATTCCATTTTTTCCCCCCATTTATTCCCTGTGTGGAGCAGCAGGGCCCAGCTGGAGGTAGGGGCAGCAGTGGGCGCTGGCTGGGTGGTGCAGGAGGTGCCCATCATCCATCCACGGTGGGACAACAACGGCGACGACCCGCGGCGCTCGCGGCCGTATTGTGTGAGCGAGGAGGAGATGGATGAAGGTCACATCCTGCCACTCTTCCCATGCCCAGCACCAGGAAAAAGCTGCTCTTTGTAAATAGAAAAACAAACAACCCAACTCTTTCCCCCCCCCCCCCCGCCCCATTTACCACCTTCCCCCCTCCCCTCTCTGGCCCTGAAGAAAACAACAACAGCCCCGGCGGTATCGGAGCCACCTGCTCAGGGAAGTGATTTTTCATATAGGCAGGAAACGGGGGGTCTAATTAAATCTGGGGTCAAGAGCATAAAGGGAGAATGGAGTTTATTTAGGAGCCCTTGAGCAGGGCCGGAGGGGTGGGAGGGGAATGCTCGGCAGGGCTGCGGGTGCCTTGGTGTTGGATGGTGTTTTGGCAAGGCCCAGGGAGGATCTGGGTGTATTTTGGCCCTGGGCTGGGTTGCAGGGCATCACCTTCCTCCCACTGTCACGTTGCCCCCATCCCCCTCCTCCCGGTGCCGCAGGGGCATGGTGGTGGCAGCTGGGTCCTTGCCAGGGCAGGGGTGTGCCGGGGGAGTCCCTGCCGTCCGTCCCCATTGCCCACGGGTGGAGAAAGGAGCCCAGGGAGCGTCATGCTCAGACCTACAAGAGTGTCCCCAGCCTTCAGCGAGATCATATGAGGTTCCTGTTTCACAAGACAGAGGATGGCATTTCCATTGTGCTCGCCGGGGATGTGTTGCAACGGGGCAGCCGCTTCCATCCTTTGTCCTCCTCCCCACAGAGGAGGAGTCTCAGCCTCTGCCAGGGTGACCCGTCACACCCTGGCCCCCCTTGCCCCCCTCGCAGTAACCAAATTCAGCTCTGCTGGCCGCAGCAGCCCTCCCTGGTGGGTCCCGGCCGCAGGCATCGCCATCACTCTCTGGCCCCAAAGGTCCCCCCCCTTGCTGACACCACACCAGGTGTCCTTGGCCTGGGGTGTCCCCACAGGCTGTAGGGACACACCGTGAAGGTGATGGATGCTCCCTCTTAAACTGCTGCTGGCGTTCACCCTGGGGTGCCCAGGCTGCCTCCGCTGCAGGGTTCCTGCCTAATTTTCACAACCAATTAACAAATGGAGGGGCAAAACCCCACTAAAGCCCAACTGTGGATCCCCAGGCACTGGTGGCAGTCCTGCCTCCCCTGGGACGATGCCACTGTCCCAGCCCCACTCCTCTGCCCGCAGTGGGCAGCTGCTGGCTTTCAGGAAGGGCTGCAGAAACCTTTGCCTGCACATCAGGAGCTCCCAGCCCGGACCCGCTGTCTATTCCCCAACTGGGCCCAACGCACCGAGTATAAAGTACCAGAGCATTGTTACAGAACATAATTAAAACCCAACAAAGAGGAGAGCAGCAGCTGGAAGGGCTGAATCGGAGCAAGCTGGGCTGGCAGTAACCCTTTGTGGGCAAGCGGTGTGGTGGGGCCATGGGGCAGGCAGGGAACTGGCATCCTGCATCCCACCTCTGCTCTCGGTGCCTGTGGGGTGTGGAAGGGGAGGTGACAGGCTCTGAGCATCCCTTGGGCAGGACTGGGAGTAGACTGCGGGCAGGATGGGGAATGATTCCCACTGGGCAAGGCAGGGGCTCACAAACCAACAGGAATTTTGCCCGGGCTGTAGGGATGCTGAGGGGACCCCAAGTTTGTGATGAAAGATGGGACGTGCAACCCAGGGACCACAGAGCCTGGGGGCTGCCCATCTCCATCCCTCATCGCCCAACGAGGCATCCTGCGACCACCAACGGGATGCAGGTGCTACCCACCGCACCGGGCAGGTGTCCCCTCCCCTCCAGCAGCATCCCACCCCTGAGCAGGGTACCGGGTGGGGGGATGGGAGGGAGGGGGGGGGGGGCGCAGCATCACAGGGACGAGGACTCGTCCCCAGCCCTGGGCCTCGCTCCAGCTGGGCGCTGTTTTGTAAGGACTCCTGGGCCTCTGCGGTGCAGAGATAAGCCCAAGAATTCACCGTCGGTTCCAAATATCCCGTCCGCTTCCTCCCGCCGTCCTCGCCGCCGCTCCAGCCCGCTTGTCTCATTTCCGCAGCAGCGCGCTGGGGAGAGCTTCCTGTTTTCCCCCCGGCCCTGGGGCGGCGGCGGGGGGCTGGGGGGAGGAAGGGCAGGACAATGGGTGCAGGCAGGGACGGGCAGCTGCCCACCTCCCCGCCTGGGGGGTTGTGCTGGGGGTGGAGGGGGGGGGGGGGGGTGGGGTGTCGGCGATGGTTCCTCTGGGGTTGGGGCTGGGAGGGAGGGGACAGGAGGGTGTTTGTGGGGCTGGCAGGTGGTTGTGGTGGGAATGTGGGTCCTGGGCTGAGCTGAGATTGCGGATGGGGTTTTGTTTCCTGGCTGGTTGGTTGTTTTGTTTTCTCTAAGGATTTTGCTGTAAATCAACCCAAGCTCCCTCCAGAGCATCCTTTCTGTGCCCACAGTGGGTGACATCAGCTGGAGGAGCCCCCCCCCCCCCTCCCCTTCCCCCTCTATTCCACCTGGGCATTGCCCCAGTGTGAGAACGGGGATGGAGCTGGGTACCACTGCTCAGCCAAGGTGTGGTGGAGAAAAGCCCTGGGTGGGGGCACCCTGCCCTCCCCAGAGAGATGAACACCCCTCCTCCACCCCATCAAGACACTTTTTAGGATCCCTCCAATAAAACCACCCACCGCAACACCCCCCAGACACAGCGTGGGACTCACAGCATCCCCACGGGACTTCCACTTCTCAGGGGTTGTTCGGGGGGGTGGGGGTGGTGTGGAGGGGTGGGAGCGGGCTGCTGCTTCCCCATCCTAAACCTCAGCCCCAGGAAAAGTGGGAGCTGCTTGTGGGCTTTGCTTGCTCTGAGCCCAGCATCGTCCTGCCGCAGCCGGGACCAGCCAGCAGGTAACCCCGTGTCCCCCTGCTTTTTGGGGAGGGGGAGAAGACTCTTGCCCCCCAGCTCTGAGGCTGAGTGTGAGTGTTTACCCGCTGCCTTTCTCACCGCTCGCAGCGTGGCAGGAGTTATTCAGAGGAGGGCGGAAGCAGGAGCAGCAACTGAAACAACAATGAAAAGGAAACGGAGCTCGAAAACTTCTCCGTTCATAAATCAAGTGAACTGCAGGTGATCCCCGGGCAGGAGCGAGCCAAGGAAAAGACACGGCTCGGCATGGCCAGCAGAGGAGGGGACCTTTCAGGCTGCGGGGGGACCTCACTGCAGCCTCACAGTCCCTGAAGGGAGCAGAGGAACAGGAGGGGAATCAGCTTGTTAAAGGGCAGAGACTGGCAGGACAAGGGGGATGGAGTGAAGCTGGAGGAAGGAAGGTTTAGATTGGATATTAGGGGGAAGTTCATTGCAGAGAGAGTGGTGAGGGGCTGGAACGGGCTGCCCAGAGAGGGGGTGGGTGCCCCGTGTCTGGGGGTGTTCAAGGCCAGGTTGGATGTGTCCCTGGGCAACCTTGTGTAGCTCCAGGCCTGAGGTTGGTGTCCCTGCCTGTGGCAGGGGGTTGGAGCTCTGTGACCCTTGGGGTCCCTTCCAACCCATGCCAGTCTGTGATTCTATGACCCCAAACTCCCCCCACCAGCAGGGATGGAGGGATGGCCAGGGTGCACTGGGACTGGCTCTGGGAGATGCTGGGGTTGGTGTCCGTGTCTCCAGGGCTGTGTGCTGGGGGCGTTGGGGCAGGAGAGGTCTGAGTATCGCTGGGGTGGTTGTGATTGTGGGTAAGGGAGGCTGGGGGAGAGAGAAGAGAAGCTGTGCTGGAGGGGCACACACACACACCCAGGGGGAGCTGCTGTCGGGGGTGGGGGCACACGCACACACACCCATGCAGACCCATGCACACCCACCTGACTGCCTCCCACCCTGGGGAAACACCCGGGAGAGCAGCCAGCCCTGGGGCATGGGGTCCATGCCACAGCCATGCCCTGGCCCCTTGAAGCAGGCAGACCTGGGGGGGCCCGTGGCTATTGGGGTGCTTGAGTTGGAGCAGAGCAATCCCCCAGCTCTCTTTTCCTCCCCTGCAGCTTCACACCTGCTTTTTTTGGGGTGAAATGCATACTTTTTGAGGCAGAGGAGTTAGTGGGTGAGCATGGCTCCGGCCTGTGGCCATGCCATGGGAGATGCTGGGGTTAACAAGGGATGACCCAAGTGCTCCCCACTGCATCAGGATGGGGCTCCTCACTGAGATGTCATAACAGCTTTTTCCTTAGGAAAAGGAGCTGCTGTCTTGGGCTGGCTCCTAGGTGCTGGCAGCATCCCTGTGTGAGCTGGGGGTAGGAATAGGGAGAAACCACCTTCTCCCCACAGCCAGGTCCTGCAGCATCTCACTGTGGGTGAGAAGGGGACCAGTTTGGACAAACCTGTGTGTTTTAGCCTGGAGAAAAGAAGACTGAGGGGGGACCTAATCAATGTTTAGAAATATCTTAAGTATGGGATGCAGGGGGACATGGCCAGCCCCTTTTCAGTGTCTGTGGGGACAGGACAAGGGGCAATGGCTGCAAGTCAGAGCAGAGGAAGTTCCCCAGCACCCTGGGGAAGAACTTTTCCCCAGGGAGGGTGAGGGAGCCCTGGGACAGGCTGCCCAGGGGGTGTGGAGTCTCCTTCTCTGGAGATATTCAAGACTCATCTGGATGCTGCCCTGTGCAATATGAGCTGGGGAGCTGCTTTGGCAGGGGGTTGGACCCCAGGAGCTCTGGAGGGCCCTTCCAACCCCTACAACTCTGTGATTCTGTGATTCCTTCTCACTGTCCCCTTTCTGCCAGCCCCCATGAGCTGAGACCTGACCTCAGGGATACAGAGAAGGGACTTGTGCTTTTAGGACGGGTGGCTGGCCCCAAGGACCAGGCTGGGGGCAGGCTCTGGTCATGGTCCCCGTGCTGGGAAAGCCAGGCAGGATGGTGTGTGTCCCTCTCTGCCGCTGTCTGTCCGCCCTTCTGTGATTTCCTTGTCATCTTTGGGCAGAACTGGAAAACTGGGAGACCACCGTAAATAACTCCTGTGTCTTTAAGCTGTTTTGTACAGTACAAGAAAACGCACTCGTTGAATTACAGCTTTTTAATCAAATACATGTAACCATGTCACTTAAAGTGCTCGCGAAAAGCAGGGGGAAAAAAAACCCAACACAATTGGAAGAGCAAGATATTAAAACCAGCTGCTTGCTTACCCCCACCACAGTTAATAGTTTTTGAATGTTCTGAATGAGAGAGAAACCAGAGCCAAGCTCTACTTTTATGTCCATCTTTCTGATCGGGCTCTGTCAAACTGGGGGAGCTGGGCAGCCTGGCACAGCAGCAGGGGATGCAGGGGATGCAGGGGACATGGGAGGGCTGTGCTTGCCTCTCCTGCTGCTCCTGCTGTCCTCTGAGGGTTTCTCCCTGTGGTGATGGAGATGTGGGAACGCGTCCTCTGCCTGTAGCTGGAGCAGCACAGCCCGGCTGGGACCCAGGCTGGAGATACAAGCACAGGTTGCCCAAGCCCTGCAGCAGCCAGGGATGCTGTCCCAGGACATCATTGTGTCATGTCGCATCCCCATCACCAACACCGCCTCCTTCCTCCAAGCCCAGCATCGCTGCTGCCATAGCTCATCCACTATGGGCACCGAGGCGCCGTGGTGCCCACAGCATCTCTTCCTCTCAGCGTGCCAGCACGGTTCCCCCATGCCACATCCCCAAACCCCATTCCATCAGGGCACACATGCCAGGACCACCTCGATGTCTACCTCCGGCCTGGCTGGCCACCGACACCCCCTCCCCTCCCCAGCACAGCCTGCCAACCACCCCGAGCTGTGCAGTTCCCCTGTAACGTGGACCAACACTCATTAAGCGTGAGGCAGAGACCACCAAATATGTCAAAACACACTTAAAATTTATTGTTTCATACCATAGGTTTGAGTCTCTTGAACGCTGGCCAGTGTTTCTCCCTCTCTCTGCGATGGGGCCTATCTGCTGTCACCGACGCTGCGTATATATGTACAGCCTGCTTGCTTGCTGCCTTCTCACCCCCCCCACTCCGCCCCCCCCTTCTTTCTTTAAATGAAAAATACAAACAATTGATGGAAAATGTACATTTGTTCCATATGGGACGGTCGGAGCATGGAGAGGAGCCAGGAGAGTCATTTTTAGGCAGACTCCTCTCTCCAGCGGATGGCTGGACGGCTTCCCAGAGCGGCCCCGCGCGGCCTGGCCTGACTCTCCTGACGAGCCTCAGACAGTCTGTGACGCTCCCACGCCGGCGGGGGGACCACGACGTGATTCAGCTCCCTGCTGGGCTCACCCCCCTGGGGGGCTGCTGAGCACGGGAGGAGGGAGAGGTTTCCACTGAGACCCCTGCGATGGCCCAGGAGGGCTGAGCTCAGCTGCACGGCAGGCGATGGGGGGACTTGCTTGGCATGGGAGGTGGAGTTAGGCTGGTTGGGTTGAGTTAGGTAGGTGAGGTTGAGTTTGTTGGCTTGTGGGGGGTTAGGTTGGGATAGGTTGATTGGGCTGTGTTGGTTAAGGTTGGTTAGGATGCGTTAGGCTGGGTTGGTTAGGCTAGGCTGGGTTGGTTAGGCTAGGCTGGGTAGGTTAGGCTAGGTTGGGTTGGTTAGGCTAGATTGGGTTGGATAGGCTAGGTGGGGTTGGTTAGGCTAGGCTGGGTAGGTTAGGCTAGGTTGGGTTGGTTAGGCTAGGTTGGGTTGGATAGGCTAGGTTGGGTGGGTTAGGCTAGGCTGGGTTTGTTAGGCTAGGCTAGGTTGGTTAGGCTAGGTTGGGTTGGATAGGCTAGGCTGGGTTGGTTAGGCTAGGCTGGGATGGTTAGGCTAGGTTGGGTTGGTTAGGCTAGGCTGGGATGGTTAGGCTAGGTTGGGTGGGTTAGGCTAGGTTGGGTTGGTTAGGCTAGGTTGGGTTGGATAGGCTAGGTTGGGTGGGTTAGGCTAGGCTGGGTAGGTTAGGCTAGGCTAGGTTGGTTAGGCTAGGTTGGGTGGGTTAGGCTAGGTTGGGTTGGATAGGCTAGGTGGGGTTGGTTAGGCTAGGCTGGGTAGGTTAGGCTAGGTTGGGTTGGATAGGCTAGGTTGGGTGGGTTAGGCTAGGCTGGGTAGGTTAGGCTAGGCTGGGTTGCCTTCAGCTGAGTTGGGATACCCTCGGTTAGGCTGGCTTATTTTGGGTTGTGTTGTTTGATTTGGAGTGTGTTGTTGTGTGATGCTGGGCTAGGTTAAGGTGTGTTAGTTGTGTTGGGTTAGATTGCTGCGTTGGTTGTACTGGGGTGGGTTGGGTTGAGTTAAGTGATCTTGCTCTGAACCTCTGCATGAGCCTTTGGCTGGATCTCAGCACTGCTGGCTCAGCACGAAGTCTCTCTGATGGATGTCTGTGGGCTCAGCTAAGCTGAGAGCCACTGGGGAGAGCAAGCCCCCCCCAAACTCCCCCATGACTCATACAATGAGGACTGAGCCTTTATGGTCTGGAGGGGGCCCCAGCATGGGGAAGGGTGAGAAGATGAGTGATGTAGGGCTGGTAGTTGGCCCAAGGTGAGGTGAGGAGCATAAGAACACAGGGTGGGAGCAATGCTGGGAGCTGGAGGACCACAGCCAGCTCCACCAGTGATGGACAAACTGAACTTTGCAGCAAAGGAAATGCTAAAAGCCCCGAGTTCCAGCCTGTGCAGACTTCCCAGGGCACACTAAGGACTCCTTGCTGGCTTATTTTCTTTTGCTTTCACAAAACCTGTAAGATTTATGATGCCATGGCCCCAGCTCCCTACCAGCAGCTGCCCGTGGCAGTGCTCAGGGTTCCTGCCAGCCCTGGGCAGCCCCAGCTGCTGGGAAACAGCTCTGGTGCAGAGCTGGGGGGAGCATCCATCATCACCCTGAGCTTCTCTGCCGCCCAACCCGCTGCTCAGGGCATGGCTGCAGAGGAAATGGTGCCTTTCCTGTCCTGCAAGGAGTGCTGAGATTTCCAAACATTTCCTTTCCCAAACCAGGCTGCACAACACCACTGGTGGGGAAGGGTTGGGAACTTTTCTTCTGCTCAGTCAGGAGAGGTTGTGCAGGGAACCTTCCAAACCTTTCTTCATGTTTCACAGCCTTTTCCCTTGGGTTAACCTCTACACCAGTTACATCTCAACAGGGTTTGGTCCCTTCTGAAAGAAAAAAAAAAAAAGAAAAAAAACCAACCTGGAAAGTTTTGGTTTTTTCCAGAGCTCTTTTTTGCAAGTCAGGAAATGTTTTGGAGCCATTTCCCACACACAGGTTTGGTTTTGATAAATCTTCATTATATATATATATATATACATATATATATATATATATATATCTTTTTTAGTGGAAGAGAAGGAGGGGAAAAAATTTCCATGGATAAAAAAATCCCATGGATAAAATGGATAAAAAATCCCATGGATAAAAAATCCCATGGATAATATGGATAAAATATCCCTTGGATAAAATATCCTATGGATAGCTGTAGAGCAGTTGCCTGGTGCCATAGGTGGGAAACCAGCATCCCCAGCATCTTCCCATTCCCAATGATGTCCCCACTGAGGGATGAGCACCCAAAATACATGGACCAGGAAGCTAACTCCCCTCTAACATCCTAGATGGGATGACTTCATGGAGGCTGAGCACCCATGGGTGAGTGTTGGCATTCCCTCCTATCCGATGTGCTGGCATGGCTTGGGTGTCCCAGAGCTGCCTCCAGTGGGTCCTGCTCACCCCTGGCTCCTCCCCAGCTTGGGCCTGGGGGGTGGTGAGCCGGCAGCTCAGCATCCCCAGGCTGACACATGCTGTTTTAATATTTAGGTGATGTCATCGAGCGCTCTATAACGCTGTAAAAAAACAGAACCTCTATAAACCTGACCAGTGAACCTCCAGCAGAACACACACAGGGCACTGGGGTGCAGGGAGACATGCAGGGAGACACAGCAACCCACACGGGTGCACACACAGGGGGGCACACACAGGCATGGGTGTGTACAGACACACATGTGTACATGTGTGTGCACACACAGGGGGGCACACACAGACATGACTGCATCTGCACACGCACATGTGTGGACATGTGTGTGCACACACAGGGATGCACACACAGGCATGGATGCATCTGCACACACACATGTACATGCGTGTGCACACACAGGGATGCACACACACAGGGTTGCACACACACAGGGATGCACACACGCAGGGTTGCACACACACATGGATGCACAGACACAGGGATGCACACACACAAGGATGCACACACACAGGGTTGCACACACACAGGGTTGCACACACACAGGGATGCACACACACAGGGTTGCACACACACAAGGATGCACACACACAGGGTTGCACACACACAGGGTTGCACACACACAGGGATGCACACACACAGGGTTGCACACACACATGGATGCACACACACAGAGGGTTGCACACACACAGGGTTGCACACACACATGGATGCACACACACAGGGTTGCACACACACAGGGTTGCACACACACATGGATGCACACACACAGGGTTGCACACACACACGGATGCACACACACAGGGTTGCACACACACGGATGCACACACACAGGGTTGCACACACACAGGGTTGCACACACACACGGATGCACACACACAGAGGGTTGCACACACACACGGATGCACACACACTCACATGCACGCACACACCCTGACCCTCTCCCTGGTGTGCAGCACAGCAATAGCTGCGTTGGGAGGGCCAGGGTGGGTGTACACAGGGCACACACTGCCCTGGGCCTGATGGCACTCACATGTGTCACAACAAGTGAGGATCTCTGCAGGAGCAGCCCTGGTGTCGGGGGCAGCAAGCCTGGGAGTGTCTACCACCCCATAGCCCTGGGGGATGTGGAGCAGATGCCATCCACCCATACAGCCCAGGCAGGTCCTGGCTGTGCCTCCCCCTCTCCCTGCCCCTGCAGCCATCCCAGAAGAGCCTGTGGGATGGGCCTGTCAGGTTTTACATATACCTGTCAAAAACCTTCTCCATATTTCTGCCGTAACGACCTGCTAAGAGCCCCTCGCTCCTCCTTTCCAGTCCAAAACCATCAGGCCCGGAGCTTTGGAGAGATTAAGTCATAAAAATCGGAAGGGGCTGCGTGGTAACAGCTCCAGCCTGAGCCATAACGGCAGTGAACTCATCCCCAAACTATTTCAGCCCTGTCCATTTCCAGTCCCACGTCACACCTGAGCCACCGGCACGCCGAGAAATAAAATGCTGGTGGATGGTTTCCTGGCCCCAGTGCTGGTGTATGGGGATGGGGGCAGGGAAAGGAGGTGATGTTAAAAATAAAAAGGCTCAGGGCTGGCTGTCTCTGCACGGTCCTGGTGCCCGAGCAGCTCAGGATGTGTCCCAGCCAGGCAGAGGGACTGCTGAGCTCCCACAGGCACGGCTGGAGCATCCCAACCTTTCCCCAACTGGGCTTCCTCACCTGTGGTTTGCATTAACTGACCTCAAGCTGAGCAAACCCACAAAAGCCCAGTGAAGCTGGGAGAGCACCCATTTAGCATCAAATCAGTGACTGGCAGCTTGGTTGAAGCTCATCAAGGAGCCAGCACCCCTTGCAGTGCCCGCCCGGTGTCTGCTCTCCCTACAGAGATGGACCAGCCCCAGTGAAACCAGCCCTGTCAAACCCGGGTCTGGGGAGGGACAAATACTGCCCTGGCCCCAGCTAGAATGTGATGCTGCGGCTCTGAGGCAGCAGGAAGGTGACTGTGGGCTGGGTACCAGGCACACGCTGCCTGCTCAGGGGTGAGGCTGGGGGAACAGCCCCACTTTGGGGCACTTCTTGATGAATGTGAACAGCCAAACATCAGGTTTAGGTGAAAAAGGCTGTGTGAAACCCTGAGTGATGGGGGGAGGCGGCATCCCCCAGGCCTGGCACGGGTCCTTCTGCCTGCTGTTATCTGACCCAAACCTGGGCTCCTGTTTTCTTCCTCTCTCTCCTTTTCCTTCTTTCTCATTTCCCTGTGACCTGGGAGCCAGCGAGATGGGGCAGCAGCACATTGTTCACAGCCTCCGTGGCAATTAGGCTTTATTATTAATAAAAACACCCAGGGCTGAGCTAGGCAGGAGGGTTTGGCAGGGCCCTTGCCTGCTTTTGCATAGAGGAGAGCCAGGGCTCCGCTGGCAAACGCCGCCCGGCGTGAGAGCGATGCAGACCTGCAGAGCTGAAATCTGGTGCTGGTTCTCAGTGATCCACGGGGTCCTGGGGATGGGTGAGCATGGCAGGTCCCTGAAAATCACCCCAGCACCACTCGGTGCTTTTGCAGTGATGCAGCAGCTGAGGTTGCAACATGGAGCATCCCTGGGGCATTTATAGATGGGAGCAACCACCCGCTGCCCCGCGGTTTTCAGCCCAGGTACCCACAGTGCCTGCAGTAGCATCCTTGCACATGAAGTGGGGAGACCCCCCCACCCAGCCCCACGGCAGTTTTGTTGTCAACAGTTTTGCAGCGCAGGTGCTTTGAGCAAGCTCCAGCTGTGCCCAGCCACGATACCTGTGTCAGCAAGCCACCCAAAAACGGGGCACACCAGACCCAAATTACTCCAGAGCAAGGAATTACAGCCAAACCCCCACCCCTCCCTCCCCACCAAGGATTTCTAGCCATCCTCTGAGTTCAGAGGCGAGCTGGCACAGCCTGAACCATGGGGAAAGAAGGGAATTTCTACTGCAGAGAAATGACTTCACGTTTCCCCCATGATGTGATCCGCTGCCGGCTTCCCCCGGCACTGCGGGGCAGCTGGGCGAGGGCCGCTTGTGCACATCACCTCTTTGAACCCTGGGAAGCGATTGCATCCTCTCCTGGAAGGTACCTGGGGGCTGGAAAATAAAGTCAGGGCTTCTTTTTTTTTTTTAAAAAAACACCCCCTCCCCCCACCTCCCCCCTTTCCCTATCCTCCCCATCTCCTTCCTCCCAGGCCGCTTTGGGGGATGGAGCCTATAGACGGCTGCTTCCTTTCATAGTCATCGGCGGCACAGGCACAGGATGCTTCTCATTTTGTGTTGTGTTTGTTTGCTGCGGCGCGGGGTTCTGGCACCCGCCGGGCGCCCGCCAGCCCTCCCGTGTAGGTAGTGAGGTCATTTTTCCATGTATTTCCCCCCCCCCACCCCCTTTTTACAGACTGTATATGGAAAGACAATGAAGTGCCTCGCTGGCGTTGAAGGGGGACACGTTGGCCAGCCCCCAGAGTGGTCCTGTTCAACAACAACACCACCACCACTACCACCACCCCCCCCCAAAAAAAAAAAGTGAGTCAGGATTTAGCCCTGTTAACACTAATGTGAATTTAATTTAGGAGAAGCTTGAAAATTAATGTCATTTGTTAAATATCCATTTCCCCTAAAAAGCAATTCTTTGCCAACAACAACAACAAAAAAAACACACGCCACCCCCCCCCCCCCACACACACACACCCCACCACCCCCCCTCTTCTTCTATTCATTGGTGTTGGGTTTGGGTGGGTTTTCTTTTTTTTTTTAAATAGCCTTTTTTGGTGATATCAGCCTGGTTTAAATCACTCAGCGTTCAAGGAACGGATGCCACCGGGGTTTTAGGCAACAGATTGTCGATTCTCCTTTTCAAATTGAACAAAACAAAACAAAAAAACCACCCCCACCCTAATACTGTAAATCATAAAGAGATTCACAGGAGGGAGATGAAGCTCCAGCAAACCGCTGGTGGCTCTGAGCAGGGTCCAGCCGGGCATGGCAATGGTTCGGCAAGACTGTTGGAGTTGGGGAAGAACTGGGGACATGGCAATGGCTCGGCAAGACTGCTGGAGCTGGGAAAGAGCTGGGGAGGGTTGGATGTAAAAGGGCTCTGGCACAGGGGGTTTTCTTCCAGCTCTCAGGAGTAAAGGGACACGGGAGGAACCAGGTTCTGGTTTTGGGGCTTTCACAAGAAAATAGGGTGAGCCCTGTGGGGACCACGCACGGATGCGCTGGCAGAGGAATCACCACGCCAAAGCTCGTTTCAAAGGAGGATATCACACGTTTTATTATATTTCAATCTGAGAACAGCTGCTTTTCCTGCAGAGCACATCTCTGGGTGGCACGGTGCTGGGAGGGGTGGCTGCCAGCATCCCATCCCGGTGCCGCTGGAGCCGCCGTCCAGCGCTGAGCGGAGCCCGAGGTGGCTGGTGGGGCGGGCGGGCGGCAGCCTGGAAATTAATCCATTTGCCAGGTTGTCAAAACATTAATCAACGGATCCCGAAATCTGGAAATGGTTGGGGACAACATGTATTTGCGGAAAATATGTGTTCACACAACAAGCACACAAGATGGGAACAATTACATGAAGATGTTTTAATAATTAACCAGTATAAAACAGTTTGCTCTCCATACAGTTCTAGACAATAAAAGTGTTTGCAGTCATATTTTTCTTTTGTACAAAATTCCAGTCAATTGTTCCACAATATTTACATTGTCATTCCCTTTTCACAAAATATCTCCTTCCCCTCCCTCCCCCCTTTCTTTTTTTTTTTTTAAAAAAAATCCAGCTTTGCTACATAAATGCTTTAGATCTCATGGATACCCCTTGATTTATTTTTTAAAAGTCTAATAAAAAAAAAACAAAACACCAAACCCAACAACCCAAAAGACATTAAATACCATTTTTATATATAAAAATGCTTAGTAAAAATATAGTTTTGTTGCCCAATTAAAATATATTGCTGAGAATACAGTAAAAACTGTCCTAAAGCCAACCCCTAATGGGCACCGATTCTTTAATGGCCCTGGCAAAGTCTTCCTAAAAGTTTCCCCCCACCCCCCTCACCCCCACCCCCAGCAGGTTTGCCTGCCCTTGGGTTAAATACTGAGGGCAGGTTGCTTGGGCTCGTCCTGGTGGTGGTTGTTACAGGCAGGATTTACTGGAATTGGCTTAAAAATGCCCCTTGGAGCTGGAGGGAGCTACAGCTATGCCCTGCCGAGGGCTGGAGCGGGGAGCATGGCAGGCAGGGTAGTGCTGGGGAAAGGCAGCTATCTGTGTTATATAGTTATACGGTATAAAGGTGAGTTCAGCATGATTTCTCTCTCTAAAACAAACCCCAAACAAAACCAAAATAAAATAAAATTTAAAATAAAATAAAAAAAAAAAGACCCCCCCCCAACCAAACGCAAGAAAGCGATGCATTTAATGAGAGATACTCTAAATATGATGGAGCTCGTGGTTAAAGGAGGATGGCTTTTTTGGTTTTTTTAGGGGAGAGGCGATGCTTCTCCCAGTGAGACGTTGGGTGGCAGGGCCAACCTAACCGGTGATGCAGGGGCTATAGTAAACAGCACTGCTGGCATCGGACAGGGCGGATATCAAGCTGCTCTCCTCGCAGGAGATGCTCCTAGGAGTCACTTTGGACAGGGAGACATGGTAAGGGAGTCCCGAGGCTTCGGGACGAGTCCTGCTCATGTTCAAATACTGGTCAAACTCATTGCGGTCCACGTCTGTCCACAGCTCGGTTTGGTTCAAGTGATCCACGCTCTCCATGTGGTGGGCTTCAGGCGGGGGTGAGAGCTGGCCCAGGTGGGCGGAAAGCCCGTTCTGAGTTCCAGAGCACATCTGGTTGTAGTATATGCTGGAGGGATGGGGAGTCCTCATGGCGTCGGCCAAGTGTGATGGGGTCTGCGCGTAGGGCACCGCCACGTCCCGCCCCATGCACTTCTCCTGGGGAAACTCCATCTGGTGATGGTGGTGGTAGCCGCGAAAGGGCATCATGTTGCAGTCATCCTGCATGTGTGGAGGAAAAAACGCCGGCTCGGTCTGTTCCAAGACATCCAAGGGAGACATCTCAGGAGTTGGCAAGCCATAGTTTTCAATATCCGACCCCATGGAGTGGAGTTCTCTGAAGTGGTTAAGTGGGGGAGGTTGGGGGTGGCCCGGCTGGCTGCCGCCATGGTGACTCATGCTGAAGTTGTCACTGCAGGGCTGGGAAAGGTTATGCAGTAGGATATTGGGTTCCATCCTCTTGATTTTCTTGGCTTGCTTCTTTCTCCTTGGGCGGTACTTGTAGTTGGGGTGATCCTGGAGGTGCTGGATTCGCAGCCTCTCTGCCTCTTCCACAAAGGGACGCTTGTCGCTGGCGCTCAGTGCTTTCCATGACTGGCCTGGAAGGGGAAAATAAAGCTCTGTGACACCAGCTCAGCCACCTGGCTCTAGCAGGGGCAACTGGGGCAGGGGTGCCCTCGGGGTGGGAAGAGGTCCCTTGGCTGTTTCGGCACCTGAGCAGGGTCCTGGTGCTGGCACGAGGAAGGGCTAGGGAATGGGAGTTCAAGCAGGGCTGTCCCAGCAGACTCCAGCAGTGTCCAACACTTCAGTGCAATGTGAGAATGGGGGTGCAAAGCCTCAGAGGGGCCGCAGGAACCCCTTTGCCAGGGCAGGGGATTCTGCCTCCCGCTGCCTCTCAGCACAACCCAGTCCCCAGGATGCTTGCTTCCCTGCACCCTACATCCACAGCCCTGCTCCTCTGTAGCCCCAGTCACCCATCCCTGAACCCTGCACCCCACAGCCCCATAATCATGGAGCCCATGTCCCCACACCCTACAGCCCCGTGTCTCTGCATCCTGCTGTCCTGTCCAGCATATCCTGCTTCCCATAGTCTTGCATCCTGCAACTCCATCTACCCATATCCTGCTTCCCGTGTTCCCATATCCCGCATCCTACAGTCGTGTATCCCGCATCCTGCAGCCCCGGATTCCCATATCCTGCATCCCCGCAGCTGTGCACCCCACAGCCTGGTATCTCTGCATCCTGCAGCCCTGTTCCTTGCCTACACGTAGCTCTGCATCCTCACACGCCACAGCCCACAGCCCCGTATTCCCACATCCTCTAATGCCATATCCCACAGCACTCGATCCCACAACCCCGCATCCTTGCAGCCTGCAGCCAGCATCCCTTGGTGCCATATCCTTCCAGCTTGCATCCCGCAGCCCTCTAACCTTGCAGCCCACAGCCCTGCATGCCCCAGCTCTGTACCCCACAGCACACTGTCCCTGTGTCCTCTAGCCCCCTGATCTTGTAACCGAGCTCCCGCAGCCCCCTGTCCTCACAGCCTGCGTCCCGCAGTCCTGTACCCCTGCAGTCTGTCTAGCACAGACCTGTGTCCTTACATCCCATATCCCACTGCCTCATCTCCTTGCACCCTGCATCCTACAGCCCCGTACCCTCACAGCGCACACCCCAATGCCCTGTATCCCTTCATCCTGCACTCCTGGCCCTATATCCCTGCATCCCACTACCCCGTACCCCTGCATCCCACTACCCCGTACCCCCGCATCCCACATCCCCAGCCATGTAGCCCTGCATTCTGCTGCCCCACGCCCCCTCAGCTCCCTACCCTTGCGCCCTGCTGCCCTCTACTCTTGCAGCCTGCATCCCCAGCCCCATAACCCCACACCCCCCCCCCCACATCCCCACCCCTGTATCCCCACATCCCTGCACCCCCAGCTCTGCACCCCCGCACTCCCTCATCCCACGGCCCCGCACTCTCGCAGCCCGCAACCCCTCATCATCCCCAGCCCCTCCAGCCCCGCAGCCCTCCTCCCGCAGCCCGCCCCGCTCACCCAGCATCTTGCTGAGCACGGCGTTGTGCAGGTCGGGGTTCTGCTGCGCCAGCCGCTTGCGCTCATCCTTCGCCCAGACCATGAAGGCGTTCATGGGCCGGCGGATGCGGGAGTCCTCGCCGGCCTTGCCCTCGGCGCGGCCCGCCGGGGGGCTGTATCCATAGCCCGGCTCGGGGCTGGGCGTGCGGCTGGGGGCCGCGCCGGGGGCCGCGCCGCCGGGGGCCGCGCCGCCGGGGCCGAAGGCGAAGCCGGGCTCGGGGCTGGGCGTGCGGCTGGCGGGGGAGGCGGCTCCCGGGGGGCGCGGGAAGGCGAGCCCGGGCTCAGCGGCCGGCACGGCGGCGGTGACCCATGAACAGTCGCCCCGGGGTTGCGATATCTCCTCTCGGCAGTAGTTAGACTCAGATATATTCATTCCAGCTGGACAGCACTTTGTGTCCGACCCGACCGGGTTGCCGGAGAGAGAACCGGGTCCCGCCTCGTCCCACCGGGTCCAGCAGCCTCCGAGCAGCAAGCCCCGCCGCTCGCCTCCTTCGCCTGCGCTTCGGGGGGATTTGGGGTCGGTTGCCTTTGTTTTGGTTTCTTTTCTTTTCTTTTTTTTCTTCCTTCTTTTATTTTTTTCCCCCTTTTCCCCCCCAGAAAAAAAAAACTTTTGGGATGATGTTGGGCTGGAAGGGGCAAAATATAGCCGGGCTGGACCAATCAGCGGGGAGGAGGGGAGGAGGACCACAGGGAGAGGAGGAGGAGGAGGAGGAGATGGAGATGATGAGGGGGAGGAGGAGGAGGAGGAGGAAGGGGGGCGTCCCCAGGCACCAGCAGGAAGAGCCACCCGAGAAGGGCCGGGCTGGGACCGCTGTGGACGCTGCTGCCCGTTTCTCTCCCTTCCAAGGAGGAGGGTGGTTATTTTTTTTTATCCTCTTTCTTTTTTCTCTTTTCTTTCTTTATTTCCTTGCTTTCCTTTCTTCTTTTCTTTCCTTCCTTCTTTTCTTCCTTTCCTTCTTTTCTTTCCTTCCTTCTTTTCTTTCCTTCTTTCTTTTCTTTTCTTCCTTCCTTCTTTTCTTCCTTTCCTTCTTTCCTTCCTTCTTTTCTTTCCTTCCCTTCTTTTCTTTCCTTCCTTCTTTTCTTCCTTTCCTTCTTTTCTTTCCTTTCCTTCTTTTCTTTCCCTTCCTTCTTTTCTTTCCTTCCTTCTTTTCTTCCTTTCCTTCTTTTCTTTCTTTATTTCCTTTCTTTCCTTCCTTCTTTTCTTTCCTTTCCTTCTTTTCTTTCCCTTCCTTCTTTTCTTTCCTTCCTTCTTTTCTTTCCTTTCCTTCTTTTCTTTCCCTTCCTTCTTTTCTTTCCTTCCTTCTTTTCTTCCTTTCCTTCTTTTCTTTCCCCTTTCCTTTCCTTTCCTTTCCTTTCCTTTCCTTTCCTTTCCTTTCCTTTCCTTTCCTTTCCTTTCCTTTCCTTTCCTTTCCTTTCCTTTCCTTTCCTTTCCTTTCCTTTCCTTTCCTTTCCTTTCCTTTCCTTTCCTTTCCTTTCCTTTCCTTTCCTTCCTTCTTTTCTTTCCTTCCTTTTCTTCCTTTCTTTCTTTTCCTTCCTTTCCTTCTTTTCTTTCCTTTCCTTCTTTTCTTTCCTTCCTTCTTTTCTTTCCTTTCCTTCTTTTCTTTCCTTTCCTTCCCTTCTTTCCTTTCCTTTCCTTCCCTTCTTTCCTTTCCTTCCCTTCTTTCCTTTCCTTTCCTTCTTTTCTTTCCTTTCCTTCTTTTCTTTACCAGCCTCCTCTCTGGCTACTTGCGCCCTGCCCACCCCTCCTGCGGTCCTGCTGATCCGAGGCAGGGCAGTGTTTAGATTTGCCTGCCAGGCTGCCTGTTTGCAGGCGGACAGGGATGCTTGGGGATTTACGTTTATTTTTCTTATGACTTATTTCTTGTGTGTGTTTTGGCCAGCGTTCCCCAGCTGGGGTCGGGAGCAGCCCTGGGGTGAAGGCAGGGATGAGCCCTTTCCCCCCCAGCAATTTTCTGGTGGGAATTTCAGTGCTATGGGGGAGAAACTGCTCCTTGATTTTAAGTGTTGTTCACATGAAAAGCAATGTGTTTCCAGCCTGCCAGCCTAGGGACTGTTGAAGAATGGTGGGTTCACCAGCAGCTGGGTGGTTGTGGCTATACCCTGCCTCCTGAGCTGTGCTGCTGGGGCTGGCGTGTCCGTGCTGTTGCCGTACGTGCCGTGGGGATGCTGCCATCCCCATGGCATGCTGCTGTTGGCTGCCATGGAGAAGCAACATATCCCCTACCACCAGGTCACTGCTCTGCTTGCATGGTTGCTGTCCAGCTGAGATTTGCAGTGCCAAGCATCAGGCTAGGTGGTCTGAAGGTCCTTCCTGCCCTTGGCGTGGAGGAGTTAGGAACTGCGGGACCCGTTTGCAGGCAAGGAGATCTGCTTGAACGCTGCCCCTTCTCCCTAACACCCCCCAGGCTATTGGGTTGCCCCAGCTCTGGGTATCTGCCTCCAAGCCCCCTTCATGTCCGAGACCCCAGCCTGAAATGTGAACCTCAGTGTTAGGAAGACTTGGGGCACCGAGTTGCGCAAGAGCCCAGCTCCCAGCCTCTTTGCAGCGGTGGGGTATTGCATGCCATGGTTTCTGTGTGTCTGGAAGTGATTTTGAAAAAGCTGATCTGCTGTTAACCCTAAACAAAACAAAGGCCTTTAAAAAAATAAATAAATAAGGGTTTTTTTTTGAAAAAAATCTTGTCTCATTCTTCAATTGCTAGCCAGGAGCTACAGAGCTCTGGGGCTAGTTTGCCTTCACGATCCTGGAGCTTCTTACTAGTATTTTGCAAGAGCAAATCAGCACCAGTTCGTGGGAGAGCCTGTACGGCTGTGAGAAGCCTCTTCTCTGCTCTCCCCCACCCTGTCCTGGCTGTACAGCTGAGGAAGGTGCTGGAGCATCGCCCTGCCAGAAGCGCAGCCGTGTGCTGCTGTCTGGAGCGGAGCCCCTGCGCTGCTGGAGGTTCGGCTCTTTGTGTCTGCCCTGGGAGCAGCAAGGTGGGTGGGTGCTGGTGGGGGGAGAGCTGGTGTCCCCAGCCTCTGGCTGCTTGTGGGGTGAAGCGAGCAGCCTTCAGGGCAGTCAGACTGGGCAGCCACTGGGAACAGCCCAGGCACATCCCCCACTGCCGATCCTGGCCCTTCTCCCAGGCTTCGGCCAAGCACGCGGCACTTTCCCTGCCTGCATCCACCCCTTGACCTCTCACATGGCTCCAGCAGCATCCCTGGCCTCTGGGCAGGCTTGGGGCTGGCTGCGACCTGCGGTTGGACCTAGTGCCACCAGCTGGCATCTGGGATGTGGTAGGGATGAGCTGCAGCAGGGTGGGAGAGGGAGCAGCTCGGATTTTCCCAAGCTGTTAAAAGCAAGGACAAACCCTCCTTGCAGGGGAGGCAGATGCAGAGCCTGCCACCCTCACTGTGTGTGCTCCAAGGCTGGACCTCCTCCGGCTGGGATGGCAGTGGCGTCACAATGCTTTCCTTATGCAGGGGAAGACCCCTGCCTCATCCCACTGCCTCGGCCTCCTGCTGCCGTGAAGGACCCAACCTCTCACAGCTGCTGCCCACCTTGAAAAGTGACTGGACCAAAAGTGGTCCCCAGCACCCTTGGGGACATGGCTGCGTAGGGATGGGCACCCAATGGCTCTGGGATAAAAGCTCTGACTGCACGCAGGGCTGGGAGCAGGGCTGGGAGCAGGGCTGGGAGCAGGGCTGGAGGTGGGAGCGGTGCTGTGGTCCCTGTTGCACCCTCTCCCCATGGAGCAAAGCCCAGCATTTTGAGCCTGGATCACAAACATGATGCAGACCCTGCCTTGTGGTGCATTTGCCGTCAGTGCTGCATCCCGGTGTGGGGATGGGGGGGAAAGAGCCAGGGAGGGTGGTGGGGAGGGAAAGAAAGGGCAGAGCTGCTGGGGGGGAGGAATGAGAGCACAAAGGAGGGAGAGAGGGGCAGGAGGGCTGTGAGGGGGATGGACCAGCATGTAAAGCACCCTGAAATGCCTGAACAGGCTCAAGATGGGTATGAGGGGGTTGAGCTGCCTGCCTGCATGGGCAATGCCTCGCCACTTTGCTCCCCATTGCCAGCAGCCGCCCTGGGGAGCAAAAGCACCCTCACCAAGCCAGGGCATGGGGAAAAAGCACCCAGGCTCTGTGCTGGGCTCAGTTTCCCAGGGAGACACACACACACACACACACAAAACCCTGCAGCACAACCCCTCCTCTTGCCTCGCTGCCCCAGGGACACAGGTACGTAGCACCCAGTGCTGGCAACCCCCCATCCCCAGCTCCTCCCTGGCTGTCTCTGCAGCGGTGCACAGGGAGGAAACGCTGGACATCCCTGGGCAGAGATAAGATCGGTGTGCACCAGCTGGGTGACCTCTCCCTTGCTGGGCCTGGCGTCGGGCGAGCTGGACCCCAGCCCACAGGAGTCGGGGTTTATTTTTTCTTTATTTTTCTCCCTTCCCCATCCCCCCCCCCCCCCCAGTTTTATTGGGCTGGCAGCTCACTGCCCCCACCCCGGCCCCCGGTTTCCCTTCCTAGCATCCCACGCAGCCCAGCACCACACCTAGCAGAGGAAGCGTGGCTGGGACAGCAGCCTCCGCTCCCCAGCACAAAGGCATTTTCCCTCCCTGCCCCCCAGCCTGCGCCTCTTGCTGCTGGTTATTCCTCCCAACCAGGTCCGACACTGAGCTCCCACCCGCCTAAAAATAGACCCAGCACCACCTGGACCATCCCAAAGGGGTCTCAGGGATTTGGGGGCTTGAGGGGTGATGGTGGGGATGGCAAGAAGGTAAGAGCTGGCTGAGCCCGATGGTTATTTCTGCTGCTGATGGCTGTGGGTGGGTGCAGGAGCCCCAGGTTGGGCTGGGGGCTGTGCAACTAAATTCCAATGATTTAACCCCAAAATCTGCACCCAGGTTACAGAGGTGGTGGGTGGGTGCTGGCAGGGGCCCCGTGGCACAGCAGCAGCAAAGCCCCAAACCTTGATGTGAAAATTGCTTTTTATTCTCATTTTGCAGAGGGTGCAAAGCACTGGGGGGATGGGGGGGCTTTCAGTGGGGCAGGGGCATGATCCAACCCCAGACCTGGGTGCAGCCTCCTGTGGTGACCAGCACCTTCCTCACTGACTCACAAGAACCAGGCTCACTGCTGGATGTGTTCATGCCACTAATGAATTAATCACCATGCAATTACCGCTGTGGGGCTGGGGCTGTGGTGTGTCAGAATGGATGAATGAGATTTTTTTTCACAGGAAGAGATTTCCTATTAATTACAACTAATAAAGTCTTGAGGTCACATCGCACTGGTACCCAGAGCGGGTACCCAGAGCCGGTACCTGTACCTGCACTAGTACCCAGAGGGGATACCCAGAGTGGGTACCTGCACCCGCACTGGTACCCAGAGGGGATACCCAGAATGGGTACCTGTACCCACACTGGTACCCAGAGGGGATACCCAGAATGGGTACCTGCACCCGCACTGGTACCCAGAGCAGATACCCAGAGCCGGTACCTGTACCTTCACTGGTACCCAGAGTGGATACCCAGAGTGGGTACCTGTACCCGCACTGGTACCCAAAGCGGATACCCAGAGTGGGTACCCAGAGCCAGTACCTGCACCCACACTGGTACCCAGAGCGGGTACCCAGAGCGGATACCCGGAGCCGGTACCTGTACCCGCACTGGTTCCCAGAGTGATGTGGCCAGGTAGGATGGACATGACCCACACCCACACCTGCTTCTTCTTCCCAAAGGAGATGCCCCTTTTCCAGGGGTAGCCAAGGGGAACAGGAGACCTACACAGGGCTGCTCAGTGGCACCGTGGGACGCCAGGCTGGCGGCTCCTGTGGCGTCCCAAGAGGTGCCCCCGCGCCGTCGGGTCTCAGAGGCTCCCCCGGGGCCGGGGCCGCTGCAGCCTTGGTGGAACAAAGGCTTCCCGAAGAAAGGCGCTTCCTGGAGAGCAAAGGACTCGGGGCCAGGGCTGTGTGTGAGTCCTGCCGAGAGGCTGAGCTCATCTGCTGGGAAATGCTTCACGTGTCGCTGGAGACACCCTTTTTCCAGGGCCCAGCTCAGCGCCCGGTTTCCTCGTGGACAAATAGTTCAGTGGGTCAGGCGGAGCTGGCAAACGCCGAGAGAGTTGGCCGGGGGCTGCTGGGCGCCGGGAGATGCGATACAGCATCTGTGTTAGGAGCATCCTGGCAGCAGCCACATGCCTATGCAAAGGTGACATGTCCCCCCCCCACACTTCCCCAGGTAGGGGTTGGACTCTTTCCCACCAGACTTGGGGTGGCAGGTGGAGAACGGATGGTCACGGTCAGCCCCAGGCTGGAGAAGGGCTGCTTCAGCTCTTTTCTGTTCATTTTGCTCTTTTTCTTTGCTGCTGGCTCCATCTGACAAGTGAAGGGCACTGGGGATGTGGGAGATGGGTGCCCTGTGGCTCTCTGCTCCTGGAGCATCCCAGCCTGGCTGCTCACTGCCACCCTGCCCTGCTGTCACCCACTCTGGCAGGTCCCTGACAGCTTCAGGGCTGAGCTGGCAGCACCGCACTGGCCAAGCTCAGCAATCAGGCACCTCATCTGAGGAAGCAGAGAAAGTAGTCTTTCTTGGTCAGCTCTTTCCAATAACCAGAGGCCAGCCTTGTTTATACAGGATCATAACTGGAACCAGGACAGCAGTGCCCATTGTATGAGCAGCAGAACCCACAGCTCACCTGGAAAAGCTGTCGCTCCACGCAGGGCCACCCCCCACAGACCCCCAGGCAGCAGCTGAAGCCCTTGATCCTCACTGGGGCTGCCCTGCCTCCCCTTCCACTACCTTTACCCTGTCACAGCCCCTTCTTCCACAGTCCTATCTCTCTTGGTGATGCTCCCCCACTTCCAGCCATGTTCACTCCCTGCTCCCCCCAAAACCCAACCACCTACACCCCAAATGTGAGCAAAGCCACTGCAAATCCCACCCACGGTGCTTATAGCTGGGCTAAGGCCGGGAAAACTTCAGCACAAGGAGGGATGAGCGTGCTGGGGTGGGTGTGCTGGGGGCACACGCGTGTGCACGCTGGCTGGAGTCGCTTGCCGGCAGCTGACTGCGGCAGCGCTGGTTGCTTGAACACTCAGTTCCCATCATGGAGAGAGCCCAGGCTTTTAGGAAGGAAAGTCTTACACTTCTACCAACTATTTCAAGACTCCCATAAACACATTTTTGGTTCAGTGTTAATGAATTACCTCAATGCAGAGCTCCTCATGCCAGATACATGAACACAGAGCGTGGAGAAGCCGCCGAGAAGCAGATTTGGCTGCCATTCAGCTGCTCCGATCGGCGCGGTTCCTCTTCTCCATTATAGCAAGAAAAATGTGCTCTGCCTGTGGCACTGCGTCCTCCCAGGAACAGGCAGCTGGCCGACAGTTGGGCTGCGCAGAGCCTGGGCACGCCGGGGTTATTCTCTGCTCCCATCACTCCAACTGGCAGAGGATGCTGCTCGCTGGTGTCTGCGCAGGAGACGCAGCCAAGAACTGGGATCCTGCTCTTCCTGCGTGCCCAGGCTCGCTGCTCCGGGATGCCTGACCTCCTTCATGGGTGCTGGGGGAAGGAAGATGGAAATTAAGAGGATTTTCTGAGGTCTGGGGTTTTGGGGGGAGGTGGGTCAGGGTTGCTCACCTGTAGCCCTGCAGCCACGCGTGCCCATGAATGCCTCTGGGCTGGGAGCAACAGCAGCAGCCCCTCACCCGTGGCCTCTGTTTCCCTCCAGCAGCAACAGCCCTGCCACACTGGGGACTGCCAAGGGGCAATGTGCCCCCAGGAAAAGTGCAGCCCCTTTTGCAGAAGCTTTTCTCTCCAGGGCTCTGCTCTCTGGTCCCCAGCCTTTGTGCCTTGCTGAGTGTTTGCTCACCCCCCTGCTCTGGGAGCATCGTTTGACTGCATGTCCCATGGATAAATGGGCTTGTGCTACATCCCGGGTGAGGATGCCACCTTCCAGCAGGGGAGGGGAGGGGAATTAAGGAAGGCAGCATAGCCATCACACCTCTGCTACTTTCTGTCTCAGTCCTCAGGAGCTTGGCAGCAAGAGTTGAGCTGGTTATTGCCTCTCTGCTCCCGAAAATGAAACTCCAGCAGGATGCAAGCAGGGAAAAGGGGGAGCCCCATGCACCCCTGCACCTACTGAGTGCCATGGCCGGCAGCAGGAGGGTCTCCTGTCCTCTCCTTCACCAGGAGGGCTGATGCAGCAGCACAGGATGTCTCCATCTGGGAAAGGTTTGCTGTTCTCAAGAGCTGCTGCAGCTCCCGACATGTTTTAACTTAGCACAAGGCATTACCTCACCGGGCCGCCGCAGATGGCAGATGGCTGCTGGCTGCGCCGTGCTCCCCTCTCCCCTCTCCTCTCTCCCTGCTTCGTCTGCAACCCCTGAACCCAGTGCCTCCTGCTTGGGTCTTCCACACACCAGCTGGTTTGCTCACAGGGTCCTGTGGAGGCTGTTGCCTGTTTCTGAGCATCACCCCAGCCAGGACTGGAAGAAGAGAAGCCCTTTGCAGCACTCCTGGAAGAAGAGAAGCCCTCTGCAGCATCCCTGGAAGAAGGGGAGCCCTCTGCAGCACCCCTGGAAGAAGGGGAGCCCTCTGCAGAACCCCTGGAAGAAGGGGAGCCCTTTGCAGCACTCCTGGAAGAAGAGAAGCCCTCTGCAGCATCCCTGGAAGAAGAGGAGCCCTCTGCAGAACCCCTGGAAGAAGGGGAGCCCTTTGCAGCATCCCTGCAGGAAGGGGAGCCCTTTGCAGCAGGACTGGAGGAAGAAGAGCCCTTTGCAGCAGGACTGGAGGAAGAAGAGCCCTTTGCAGCACCCCTGGACATAACAACCTTTGCCAAACCTTGCAGTCCTCCTCTTTGCACACTGGGGCTCGTGGCCACCTCTCTGCTTCACCAAGGCTTCCACCATGCAGTGGAAAAGATGAGGATGTTGCTGAGAGTAACCTCACCTTGGCATAGGCAGGGAAACCCTCAGTGCCAAACTTAAGTGGAAGATTTTTGGCTCAGAGGTGGGTGAACACTGCTGTGGCTCTGTGCCTCAGTTTCCTTATGTGCTGTGCAGGGCACAGGGCAACCCAGCCTCTCCTCAGTCCCTTTAGAGACTGTAGGATGTATCAGGGTAATTTTGATGGAGTGCTGCTTTCCTGAGAGAGAACAATAATAATAATTACAATAATACTCCTAAGAATAAAGGAAAGGCCCTGAGAGCTTTCCCTCCCTGCCAGCAGAGGAACAACTTTTGCTTTTTGGTGCTGTACAGGGGACATTAAGGGAAGGGAAATGAGCATGAATGTGCTGCATTTGTGGCTCAAAACCCCAAGAATTGTGACATTCCCCCCCCCCCCCAATAAATGAGCCTAAAAATGAGATTTAAAAGTTTGCCACAGACAGCACCTTTTTGTCCACTTTCTGGTTCCAGAGCATCCTTTGTGCTGCAGCTCAGAGAAAACAGCAGCCAAATCCCCCCCAGCAACAGAGCAGGGGCTTGAGGATGCTGCAAGAGGCTGCAGGGCTTCTGGGGCAGGGATGCAGGGTGGGAGGAGGAGGATGGTGTGAACCCCCAGGGAGAAAGGCTGTGCCTATACTGGGGATCCCCACGGCTGGGGGGGCGCAGGGGGCCAGGGCTGGGGAAGGGCTCCAAGGGAAAGGCTTTGTTCAGGGGCCAGCTGGGAGCGTGCGAGGGCCTCCGGGTTCCAGCGTTTCTCCTCCACTTTGCTCCTGCTGTGTGTGGGAGCCCGGCCAAGGTGGAGCCCGGCGGGGTGGAGCAGGTCCCCAGGGAAGGCAGGGGATGGAGGGCCACAAATTTAGCCCTTAAATTGCCTGGGAAAGTGGCTCTATCTTTCCATCTCCCTCCAGGGCTCTTCTCTCACCCAAGCTGAAGCCATTTCCAAGCCTGCTCCTCACCCCCAGAGCACCTTTGCCCTCCCCTCCTCCTAACAGCTCCTCCAGCTTGGCCCAGTTCAACCTTGCTCAGATCTGGAAGGGCTGGGGAAGGATAAGCAAAGGCTCCTGACACACAAGGAGCCTCCTCCAGTGGTGTGCTCGAGCCGGAGAAATAATGTTAAAGGCTCTTATCTGATGGAGCCACAGCCTTGCCAAAGCCTGTTGCTATCAGCTCGGGCCACATGTGCTATTGGCAAAGCTTCGGGGACACAATAATACAAACAGTTTTCATTGTCGAGTCAACAATGATGGGAGAAGGAGCCTGGGGCTATTACCGGTATAAAAGGCTCGCTGTAGGAAGGCTCAGGACAGGAGGATGCAGTCGGGATCAACAGCAGGGTTTAGGAGATTACAGTTCTATTTGTAGTCGGGAAGGAGAAACCTTCCATCCCTGGTGGGCTGGAGCCAGAAGGTTGGATGGAGCCGGCGGGGGGGTGGTGTTTAGGCTGCAAGGGGAAGCTCTCAGCAGCGCTGATGGCAGCGGGTTTGGGCAGGGGCAGGAGGAAGGTTTGCAGGGTGTCAGCCTGAGGTCAGGCTCTGCTGGCTCCTGAGAAGTTGTCCCAGTAAGAGAAATGGTGGCTGTCCATGGCTGAGGAGGGCTGAGGGATCATAGAATCATAGAATCACAGACTGGCATGGGTTGGAAGGGACCCCAAGGGTCACAGAGCTCCAACCCCCTGCCACAGGCAGGGACACCAACCTCAGGCCTGGAGCTACACAAGGGTGCCCAGGGCCCCATCCAACCTGGCCTTGAACACCCCCAGGGACGGGGCACCCACCCCCTCTCTGGGCAGCCTGTTCCAGCCCCTCACCACTCTCTCTGCAAAGAACTTCCCCCTAATATCCAATCTAAACCTTCCTTCCTTCAGCTTCACTCCATCCCCCTTATCCTGCCAGTCTCTGTCCTTTAACAAGCTGATTCCCCTCCTGTTCCTCTGCTCCCTTCAGGGACTGTGAGGCTGCAATGAGGTCCCCCCACAGCCTTCTCTTCTCCAGGCTGAAGAGATGCTGCTGCAGAGACACCCTGAGGCTTGTGGGATCCCTCTGCACCCTCTGGCTATGAACCTCTGCACCCTCTGGCTACGAGGTCTGTGTATTTGAAAAAGCCCCCACTGGGGTGCACAGGGTGCTTGGGTGATTCAGCACCCATTCCCTACTGCCATCTGGGCAGAAACGAGGATGATGGGAGGAAGGTTTCACAGGGGGAAGCATCCTTCCAACACCCATGTCACATCCCTCCCCCTCTCTTCCTCCTCAGCCTTCCTGGGCCCCTGTCAATCTGAACGGGGGATTTTTGGAGAACATTGACTCTTGGGCTGGGTTGGGTGAATGAGTGGGATGAGGGCACCATCCTGCTCAGGAGAACAGCCCCTCTGACCAGCCTCCATGGGGTTGCCACATGCCCATGGCTCTGCCAGTCCCAGCCCTGGTGCTGTGCCCCTGGTACCCAGGCAAGGTCCTGATCTGTGATGCCACACACCAGTGAGGCACAGAGAAGGTGCTAAGGGATGGGACCGAGGGGTCTCCAGCTGCCTGGCTCACAGAAGGCAGGAAGGGGTGGTCGGCAGAGGCATGATGCCACCCTGCACCCTCAGAGGTGGATGGGGAGCAATGCCATGCCTGTGCCGTGGCGCTGAGGCAGAGGATACGGGTTTGCCAGTTGTCCTGCCATGATGGCAGGGGGATAGCAGGCACAAAAGCCCCCCACCCCACGGGGGGATGCAGGAAGCTGGAAAGCCAGGCAGGAGGTCAGGAACTTATCGGCTGCTGTCAGGGGCTGAGTGGGGCTGGGACAGCCCTTCCCACCAGGAGCAATGATGTCAGGCAGCAGCCAGGGCCAGGAGGCAGGAAGCACGACGCAGCCAGCGAGTCTGTCCTCCTCAGCCTTCCCTGTGTCATGAACAAACGCATCCCGGGTCAGGGACACTGCAAGGATGGCTGTCCTGTGAGGGGAATGCTGTGGGCTTGGTCCTCCTGCACTGCCAGCAGCCCTGTGTGGCTGCTGAGCACCTGCACTGGCATCCCAGCTGCTGTGCCAGGCTGGGTGCTGCTCCCTGTCCATGTGGGCTGTGAGATGGCACTGGTGTTGCACCTTTCACACAGGGATTTGGCACGTCTACTGCCTCGCTGTGGAGTCTGGAGGGAGGAAACTGTGGCATGCATCGATGGCAGCCAAGAGGGGGGCTGCAAACAGGGGAGCTGGGACCGGGGATGGGGTGGGGGGGTGGGGAAGGCGCCTGGTCACCAACACCTGAAGGGAGAGGGCTTTCCTGAGCAGGGCCAGCTGAAGGATGGTCCCAAGTCCTCCAGCTCAGTTTCTCCCTCCAGCTTACCCAGCACACCCTTGTTTTCACAGAGGTGCCTCCACGCTGAGGATGTAGCAGGCTGCGTTTGCCAGCGGCTGGCAGCGCTGTCCGTGCTGGTGCCGACAGGCCGGCTGGCATGTGCTCCCCCAGGGAGGCTCTAGCAGGAGGCTGTGCATTTCTGGGAATTGTGTCGGGCAGGGAAGGAGGTTATTGTTTGAGCTGCAAGTGTGCAGCACGCTGATGAGATCAGGGCTCGGTGCTGGGCCGTGGGGCAGCTGAGCCTCTGCAGCGCTGCTGATGGGGCGGTAAGAGAAGGAGAAAGCTTGGAGCTCTGGTCCCATCTCTGTGGGGAGAGCTGGAGGGCACAGGGGCATGGCAAAACCCTGCTGAGCTCGCTCTGCTTGGCCTCCTTGTGTGGTTAGTATGGGGCAAGGGGTGCCCAGGGGGTTTCAAAGGCAGTGGTGAAGGCAGGGAGCATGCTGCCTTCACCCTCTGGCACACAGAGGTGTGGCTGCCCACCCTGCTGACTTCAGCCATGCAGACTCTTCCTCCCAGTTCTCCCAGTTCACCCAGCAGCCCCCTCAGGTACATGAATCCACACCCGGCCCTAAGAACCCCAAAAGCTTTTAGCTCATGGGTGCCCTCACCACAGGGCAGGACCTGTCCCATTGCTCCCTGCAGTCATGTCAAAGCAGCTTTGGCTCCAGCCATGGATGATGGAGGCCAAACACTGCCTGTTTCCAGCCTGGATTTCACCCTCTGCCTCGCTGGCAGGCAGCAGGAGGTGCCTGTCCATACAGCTGCTGTGTGGGCACTGTCCTTGTGTCCCTGTGGTGGTGTTGGTGTTGGAGGGACTGCTGCACCCCCCAGCTGAAATGCCAAGGGCCTTAAGCTTTGGCAGGGCAGCTCAGAGTACTTCTGAGAAAAGGCCTCTCTGTGCTGGCCCAGCCCTCCCTGCTGAGCCTCTTCCAACCCCCCTCTGACAGTCCATCCCTGTCTCCAGCCCCTCTGTGGTCTCAGTCCCAGCCCTGGCTGCTCTGCCACGTGCTTTTTCTCCCTTGCAGGCAGGACACAAGGTCCCATCAATCTCAGGGCTCTCCAAAACTGCTGTGAAGAAGGAGCTGGGGGCTCAAAGCCCTTTGCAGTCCTGGGGGTGAGATGAGAGGTGCCCAATTAGTCCACGAGAAGCTAACCATCCTCCTCCTCCTCCCTGGGATGATGCCTCCCTCCACACGCCACAGCTTTTGACACAGAGCAAATCATGAGACCCCCAAGGAGGACAGACCTGCTGTCACAGAGGGGCACCTCCATCCTAAGAGCTTCCCCACCGCCTTGGTGTGAAGATCACGCTGGAGAGCATAGGAAATGCTCCACTGGAAAGCCCTGTGTGAGAGCCCAGCAGCCCCTGCCTTCCCACAGCAGACTTATCAAGGCACCAGTTCAGAGTGGCGCTTTCCATGGGCCAAAAGGGAAGTGCATACACACCAGACTTCTCAGGGTCAAGGATGCTGGGCAAGCAGCGAGCCCAGAGGCTGCAGGGGGCAAGGGAGGGAACCAGGGCGTGGGGAAGGAGACACAAATAGCAAAATGAATGGCTGGGACTTCCTATGTTTTATGAAGGGGAATGAAAAGGAGGCAGAGAGGGGGAGAGAAAGGAGACCCGGGCGCTTGCACACACACACACACACTCTCACGCACACACAGGGGCCAGCCCAGACCCCAGAGCTCCTTGGTGGCTGGTGGTGTGGCAGCCTGTGCCCACTTGGTGAGCCCAGCTCTGGGCTAGCTGCTTGTCTGGCCCAGTGTCCCCTGAGAATACCTTGCAAAGCGTGACAGGCTGCTGCTTAGCACTAATTCCTCCCCCTGTCATTATTTTGAACAGCAGCCAGTATAATTAAAATCATTAGAAGGAGGAGATTTAGGGAACATCCACAGTGTCTCAGAAGAGCATCTGCAAAGCTGGAGGTCCAAACTCCACCCTGGCACACGCAATGAGCAGTGCCCAGGGGAACCATCATCTTCTTCATGTCCTCCCTTCCATGCTCCCCAGTCTGCAGGGTGGCAGAGGCTGGGCTACCATGCAGGGTGGTCCTGGCTACGTTCCCCTCCACGCCTGCTGCCCACTGCAGCCAAATCCTGCAGCTCTTCCCGATGCTGGACTTGTCCCAGGAGGTCCAGATGGTAGTGTCCCCCCCAGGCACAGGCTGCTCACCAGCAGCTTCAGGATGGATGCAATGGGATGTTGTGGGAAAGGGAGGACATGGAGCCTCTTTGGGCTGCTCTGCAGGAGCAGCATGGATGGAGCCTGCGCTATCTCCAGGGAACCATGCTGATTCCTGTTGAGTTAGGGGGGCCTGTGCCACGAGATGAGGTATGGAGAGGTCCTTTGGCTCCTCAGGAAACAGGTCAGCCTGCAAGACAGAAATGTGAGTCAATGCTTGTGACAAATTCTCCAGAAGGGTTTGGATGGAGGGTTTTGGTCTCCAGGGTCAAAAAGTCCCCGGTGCCAGGGCCAGGAGACTGAGGACATCAGTCAATTGCAGCAAGGAGGGGGACAAAAGGCAGGACCCCTGCCTCTGTTCTGGGGCTGGCATATGTTTGTGGCTGGGGGATGGTTCCTCTCACTCTTTCCTCCCCCTTTCCCAAATTTGAGCTGTCCTAAGCTCAGGGAAGAACTGCAGAATAACTGTCCCCAGGGAGGTCAGTGCTGACCATCAGTGCAGGAGGATGGCAGTGATGTGCAGAAGCAGTGGTGGCTGCCATGCCAGTTGGAGATGGCTGAGACCCAGAAGCAAACCACCCAGCAGAGCCAGGAGCCCTCCACTGCTGCCAAAGCAGGCTCACAAGGGTGAAAAGGAGGGGAGATGCTTCAAAACCCCTCCCCAAAATCACTGCTGCTCTGGCAAAGCCTATGGCAGCTGCTCCCATCTCCTGGCTGGTGTTCAGGGTGCTGGATGAGGGCTTGGGGTCCCCCATCTCCTTGCTGTCGCTTGTTCCCCAGATGGGATCTCACTATCAGCTCAGAGCCCAGGGACAGCCAACCTTCCTGTCACCCCAAGGCTGAGATCCCAGAGACCTGGAGTTAGGGGGTGTCACAGGACAGTTTCCCTGGGGGTCTTGTGGTGGGTAGGTGGGCATGGCTGTCCCCAGGAGAGCCTCTAGCTCCTGCCTTCTCCAAAGTGAACCAGGTTGAGCTTCTGGTGCTTGGGAGCAACGGAAAATATGGGGTTTGGTGGCCAGTCTCTTACAGAGTGATGGTGACATGAATCTGCTGGGGATAATGGAAGCAAAAGCAGCTCATCCAACTTGATTCAGCCCATCTGCCAGGGCCAAATCAGCTGGGAGTGACTTGGGAAGCACTGTAGCCCACTGGGAAAACCAGGTGAGGTTTTTTTTGGGGGGGAGGTTGGGTGTGTATTTTGCAGCAAACTCTTCTCCTGGCTCCAGCAGTTCTGTCTGCTGAGGGGAGCTGCCAGCAAGGCACCGTGTGCTGAGATGTTCGTGGTGCCTCTCAGTGTGCAGGGGTCAGCTAAAGCCCCCTCCCAACCTCCCCCTGAGCCCAGCTCCAGCGACAGACTCGCCCCAGCTCTGTTTTTAGCACATTCAAGTAGCTGCTTTCACAAGAGGTAAAAGAAAGTTCATGGATCCGTTGACAGATCAGCCCAAGCGGGAATTTCTCTGGGAATTCCTGCAATAGCAGGTTGGCTCCCGCGGAGGTGGAGTTTCCTCTGGATCTACCTCCACCCAGGCTTGGGGAGTGCTCTGGCCACCAGCTCCACGCTTGGGGGGCTGGGCTGAGAGACGCCACCGCTTCTTCCCAGCCAAGGTCAGCCAGAAACCCTCCCTGCTGTGCAAACTCCTGCCCTGTTAACCCTTGGGAAGAGCGGAGCCGCGGGCTGGCAGGGTTAGGCTGCTGGGCCGGCCTGTGCCCTGTAGGTCTGCAGGGGCAGGGGGCGTCTTCCTCTCCCAACCCAGCAGGCAGCGGAGGGGCCTGCAGGCGTGGGCCTTCATCCCGTTATGTTCCTCAGGAACCCGCTGCCAACCGGGCGGTCGTGGGGCCTGGGTGAGGACGGTCCACCGCGGCAGGAGGCCGGCGTTGGTGGGGTGACGGGCTCCTCGCTCCGAGGCAGGGAGCAACGGGGGTGACGGCGCTCGGCACCGGTGACTGTGCTCTCTGGAATCTGAGACACGTCCCCGGCCATACTTGTGGTCAGGAACCATCTCGGCGTTGCAGTGATACAAACCACATTCACAGTGGCAGCAGTGCCGCTCAAGCATGCCTCTGACGCCGAGGACCGGCATGACCCGACCCCACACACGGGACAGGCAGCTGCCCACTTCCAAGGACCTCCAGAAGGTCCCCTTGTTGGGGCTTGTTTCCTCCTCCCTCACAGAGGTGGGCCTCACCAAAATGGCACCCCCTCGCTTCACGGTCAGACCCTGCCAAGGGATGGAGGCTTTCCAGATGCTGCAGAGGCTCCAGACGGCGGGTTGGAGGGAACTCGCCTTCACAAACATGGGGCCAAGCCAAGAAGTTTCAAGGTAGCTCCAAGTGTCATGCCAGGGAGAGGGGCTGGGGCTCAGGTTTGGGCTGGCGCCCCATCTGCTGCTTTGGGGGTGAATCGAAACATGCCTCGCACATCTGGGGAGCAGCTCTTGCTTGAGGGGATCCCCGAGATCCATCCAGCTCCACACAAGCTGCTGTAAAGAACAGCGAGCTGGCAGCTTTAGGTACATAACAGGCAGTTTGGGGACAGCCACCCGGGAGAGGTTTTTAGCACTCATCTGTTCGATACTCCCCACCCTGTGGGCTGGAAAGCTACACGCTGCCCTCACTGACTGCCTCGGGATGGAGCAGGGCTAGGAGCTGAGCTCTGGGGCTCCCAACGCCCAGTTCTGCAGCCCGAGGCTGGGCAGAGCCCATCTCCTGTGTTTGCTCATCCCCTGGCCCCGCCGGGGCAGGACACGGCCGCTCTCTACCAGCACAGTCAGGGCCCTCTCCGAAACATCCGCACTTGGCCAGGGCTGCGAAGCCAGCTGTGCAGGAGGCATGGAAGTTCTCCCCCTGCCAGGAACCAGCTGGAGAGAGCAGGAGCGGTTCAGCAGCGCGTCCCAGCAGCGGACATCGCGCAGCTCCCGGGGGAGGGGGGGACGGGGACGGGGGGGGGGGGGGGACGCGCCCTCCGCGCACGGTGTGCGAGTGCCACCTACAGGGACACCTCCGGGCTCCGGCCGGGGCACCCCAAAACCATCCATCCCCTTCTCCAGCCTTCTGCCCGTTAGCCTCAAGCCCCGCCGGCTGCACTACGGCCCCGTGGCTCGGTTTAGGCTGGCTGCAGGGCGGACCGCGGCGCTGAGGGCGACCCGGGGCTACGGGCGGTACTCCTGGGGGGCTGGACCGCTGCTGGAGCTGCTTCCCCGGGGCACAGCACCACGGGGCTGCGGGCTGGCGGCACGGGTTGCAGTGACTCCCCCGGGATGGACTCACCCAGGAGCCCCGGGGCAGGGGGGAAGCAGAACCCGCCTGGGGCAGGGGGCGGGCAGGTTATAAAGGGCAGGGCTCCTGGCTGCCTGCGCCCACCCAGGCGAGGCTGGGCGCGGTGTACAGCGGCGCTCAGGCCTCCCCGGTGCGGAGCCACCCGGGGCTCAGCCAGCCCGCGGGGCACGGACACACACCCCCCCCCCAGGGATGGGGCAGCCGCCGCCCGGGGATGCTGAGCCAGGCTGAGGGGGAGGCGGCCCAGGCCGGCTGCCCGCGCCCCGCGGATCAGGACAGGCGTGCGGCCTCTGAAACGGCCCCTGACACGGCCCCGCGGGGGGGGGGGAACGAGCGGCCACGGGGCTCCCCCGCCGCGTTCCGTTACCGGGCCGTCAGGGCGGCGGCCTGCGGCTCCTGGAGCCGGACTACACCTCCCACAGTGCCCCGCGGCGGGGGGCGGGGAGGCGCGGGGCACGCTGGGAGCTGTAGTCCCGCCGCTCGGCTCCGCCGCGGGAAGAGGCGGGCGGGAGCCTTCAGGACTACAAATCCCATCGTGCCCCGCGCCTCACCCGCCCGGACTGCGGTACTGGGGGGCTGTGGTGGGCACCGGGCAGCCGTCCTCAGCTCCCCCCCCGCCCCCCCCCCCCCCGTCCCGCCCGGCCCCCGGGACCGGTCTCCCCGGGAGAGCGGCGCGATGGGCGGGGAGGAGGAGATCGTGCGCATCGCCAGGCGGCTGGACAAGATGGTGGCCAAGAAGAGCGCGGTGAGTGGCGGCGGCAGGGCCCCCCGCGGCCCGCTTGGGGTGAGGGGGCTTCCCCCTTCCCCGGCCTGCGGCCTGCCCGCCGGCGGCTCCCTCTCCCCGTCTTCGCTGCCGTGCTGCCGGCGCCTCCCGCGCCTCCCCCGCTGCCCGGGGGCCTCCGCCAGCCCCCATTTTGGGAGGGGGTGTGGGGGGGTGGGGGTGGTTCTCCGCGCCGCCGCTGTGGCGGGGGAGCAGCAGGCCCCCCGCCGCCAAGGCCGGGCTGTTCTAACCCGCAGCTCGCCGCGGGACCCCGGCGGTTGCGGTGGGGTGGGATCCGCCCCGCTCCACCCCACGGCCCGGGACTGGGGGCGGGAAGAGGGGGCTGGGTCCCCGCTGTGAGGCGGTGGGACCCCCTGTGATGCTGTGGGACCCCCGGTCCCACAGCTCAGCACCCTTGTTCTGCCAATGGGGCCTTGTCCTCCCGGGGAGCATCCTCAGCCTTCCTCTCCTGGCCCATTGGGACCCCTTGGGAAGGGGCCTCCTGGCGCATCCCCCCTCCCCTGGGCTGGGGCTCTGTTTTGCCCTCAGGCAGCACCCCCATGTTTCTGTATTCAACACAAGCAAGTGTTGTCTGGCACCTGGGGAGGAATAACTGCTGGAATCAGGACAGGCTGGGGGTGACCTGCTGGAGAGGAGCTCTGTGGAGAAGGACCTGGGGGTCCTGGTGGGTGACAGGGTGGCCATGAGCCAGCAGTGTGCCCTGGGGCTGAGAGAGACAATGGGATCCTGGGGGCATCAGGAGGAGTGTGGGCAGCAGGTGACAGGAGGGGATCCTCCCCCTCTGCTCTGCCCTGCTCAGGCCCCACCTGGAGTGTTGTGTCCAGTGCTGGGCTCCCTGGGATCAAACAGCCAGGGATCTCCTGGAGAGAGTCCAGAGGAGGCTGAGGAGATGCTGAAGGGCCTGGAGCATCTCCCCTGTGAGGAAAGGCTGAGAGAGCTGGGGCTGTTCAGCCTGGAGAGAAGAAGCCTCAGGGGGGACCTTATGAATGTTGATCAATAGCTGAAGGATGGGATGCAGGGGGACATGGCCAGCCCCTTTTCAGTGTCTGTGGGGACAGGCCAAGGGGCAATGGCTGCAAGTCAGAGCAGAGGAAGTTCCCCAGCACCCTGGGGAGGAACTTTTCCCCAGGGAGGGTGAGGGAGCCCTGGGACAGGCTGCCCAGGGGGTGTGGAGTCTCCATCTCTGGAGAGATTCCAGCCCCGTCTGGACGCCGCCCTGTGCAATATGAGCTGGGGAGCTGCTTTGGCAGGGGGTTGGACCCCATGGGCTCTGGAGGGCCCTTCCAACCCCTACAACTCTGGGATTCTGTTGTAAGGACCCAGGAAGGTATGTTTGGGCTGAGCTGCAGCCTGTGATGTCTGTTCCCATTGATGGCGGGTTTGCAGTGCCTTTGAAGCAGGAAAGAAGCAGCTTTTGCTGCATTTGCTTCTCAGCTTCCTTGAGAAAGAGGCAGCTTCTTGGATGAGTGATGTGCAATGTTTCCTCTTGGTTGGCATTTTATTTGGTGCTGAACTGTCCTACGTCAGCTAAACTGCAAACTCTTCCTGCAGGATGGTTGCCTGGCGTACCTGCTTGTTGGTTTAATTTTTGCCTGGATCCCTGTTTGCTGCCAGTGTGTTGAGTGGCTCCATTTCTGGTAAGGGTGGCAGGAATCACCCACTCATTTTGTGTGTTAAGGGCTGGATTTAATGAAGTCTGTTTGGCCCTTGGAGGAATGGAAAGGTGTGAAACTGCCTCAGTGGGAAGCTGCTCCTTCTGGGTAACAGGAATGCCTGGCTTCTGCCTGTGGGAGTTGCTTGTGTGCTCAGTGAAAGCTTTGACTCTGCTTTGATTTGATTTCTCAGCATCTCTTCTGTAGGGTGGCACCAGCAGCTGGATTGCTTCCTCCAAGGGATGGGAAACAGCCCTTCTGTGTGGGGAGGATGGATCTGAGGACAGGGCCTGTCTCTGCAGGCTGCTTTGCTGCTCCACAATCCGAGGCTCTGTAGGTCTTGTGCTGCAAATGGGCTTGGGGTGGTTGTTGTTTTAAATGAGCTGTTAAGTGTGAACACTGGAAGGCTTTGTTTGATACAAGGGGAATGGGAGGAGGGAGCATCTCTGAATGGAGAGAGGCATACTCCAAGCTGGGGTCTGCTGAGTGCTGCTTGAAGGGAGGCATAGAGTTTGTTCCTGCCATTTCCCTGACAAATTTGGGGTATCTACAGTTTGCCCAGCCATGGTCTTTTCTGGATCTAGGCTCTGGGATGAGGAGCTGTTGCAAGGAAACAGCATCTAATGAGTTTCAAGTGACAGCTCTTCAGCTTCACTGCTTGATGGCTTTGCTCCTGGTCCCAGCTCTTGTCCTGAGCAGAGCTGGGTATCAACAGGAGAACTAGGAAACAGCTACATGAAGTTTCATGCTGTAGAGAGGATACTTCTAGCCCTGTCTCTGGGTGGTGATTCTGAGCTTTAGGTGGGTGACAGAAGTTCTTGCAACTCTGCTTGTTATTGCAAGCTCATGCCACCATTCATTGAGGCCTCCAAAACAGTGAGCCAGGTGGTAGGAGTACTCCTGGAAGCCAAGTGCTCTGCTGTGGGGACAGTTGTATTTCAGAGTGTGTTTTTCAGGTCTTAAGAGTGCTCAGCCTGCAGGTAAGGACAATAAGCTACTGCTCAGTTGTACTATGCACCAGCACTTCTGGCTTGCCCATTCCAGTCCCTCAGGTGCCTCCAGGTTGTAGGATCTACTCTCTTTCCTGAACAGCAACCCCAGAGGTGATCTTGCTGATACTTTAGGGCAGGCTTGTTGGAGTTTTTCCATTCAACTTCCTGAATTTCTTCCCAAGCTGTTAGATTTCTTTACTCAAGGCTGAGACACTCACTGTTCCTCTTTTCCTCTCCAGGATGGAGCAATGGATTTACTGAAGGAACTGAAGAGTATGCCTATGACTTTGGACTTGCTGCAGGTGAGTTGCACAGTGAGGGTAAAAAGCTGAAGTCTGCATCTGGCTGAGTCTAAAATGTTACCTAGATAAATGGAATAGATTTCCTGTCACTTCTTGCCTCACTCAGAGTATCAAAATACACATTACAGCCAGAAAATAGGCCAGAACCTGGCTTTTGGAGTGGCCAGTAAATAGCTCTGGGCCACAACCTGCTGTCTGAACCTTGTGAGGCAAATGTGGGTAACTGTGCAAAGCTTTCTTAGGTCTTGGAAAGAGGAAAACCCAGATTGAAGTGGTAAACAAGAGGCAGTTGTGGGAGAAGTTCAATCTTTGTAATGGTGACATTCAGTACATTGGGGAGGTGTGAATAGAAGTAGATTCATTATTTCCAGTTATGCTCTGGTTCAACCTGCTCTTTCTCTCTGCAAGGGAGCTACAAAACCTTCCCCTAAGAGCCCAGCTGCACCTCCTACCCCACAGCTCCCAAACCAAGCAAAGCCCTGGCTTATCTCAAATCCACACAACACTTGCTCCTCACTGCTCCATCCTTTCAGCTGCAGCAGCACACTCTCCCCAACAGGGAGGCACAAGGAAGCTGCAGGAATGTGGAAGCAGAGCTGAGAGCATGAAACAGCATTTTCATGGGAAGGACCAAGTGGAGCTGACAGCCCAGTATGGTGCTGACAGGAAGGAAATAACCATGCCCATCACACCAGCAAGGGTTAGAATCATAGACTGGTCTGGGTTGGAAGGGACCCCAAGGGTCACAGAGCTCCAACCCCCTGCCACAGGCAGGGACACCAACCTCAGGCCTGGAGCTACACAAGGTTGCCCAGGGCCCCATCCAACCTGGCCTTGAACACCCCCAGACATGGGGCACCCACCCCCTCTCTGGGCAGCCTGTTCCAGCCCTTGATGTCTTGGTCATTGGTTTGACTTTGTGATGCTTGGTCTGATTTCAGTCAGCAGCTGCTGATGAATCTGCTCCTGAGTGACTGATGTGAATGTTCCCTTGCAGTCCACCCGCATTGGGATGTCAGTAAATGCACTGAGAAAGCAGAGCACAGATGAAGAGGTGATCTCACTTGCCAAATCCCTCATCAAATCCTGGAAAAAACTTCTAGGTAAGAATATCAGCATGTTCCTCTCACCTTCAGCTTGTGAAGGAGCTGCCTTCAGCTGGAGGCTGGGCTTCTCAGGAGAACAGATCTCTTGATTGACATAGAATATTCCTGCAAATCAGCCCTTACAGTCGCACCCTCTGCCTTTCAAGTATTGTCTCTCACTGTGCTTTCCTCTAGATTTAGCTCCTGTTGGCAACTCAACAGCTAGCTCCTCTTTGAAAGGGCATAAAAAACTTCAGGACTGTTCTTAACATAGAATCATCATAGAATCACAGACTGGCATGGGTTGGAAGGGACCCCAAGGGTCACAGAGCTCCAACCCCCTGCCACAGGCAGGGACACCAACCTCAGGCCTGGAGCTACACAAGGTTGCCCAGGGCCCCATCCAACCTGGCCTTGAACAGCCCCAGACACGGGGCACCCACCCCCTCTCTGGGCAGCCTGTTCCAGCCCCTCACCACTCTCTCTGCAAAGAACTTCCCCCTCATATCCAATCTAACCCTTCCTTCCTTCAGCTTTAATCCACCCCCCTTGTCCTGCCATTCTAGCTGTCCATATCCTAATTAGCAGCATTATTTATAGAACACCTCCTCTCTGCACCCCAGGGCTCCCCATTCCTTGTTAGGCTAAAGGAGCTGTAGAAGCACTGCTTTCCTCTCCTGCCTGGCACTGGCACTTCTCTTAGGGTTGATGTATACTGGCAAGGCTGAGGCAGTTTTCCCTCTGGGTCAAACTTCTTCCACAGTGCAATGAAAGTCCTCTCCAGGGTTGTGCTTTTGGCTTGCAGTTGTATTCCCTGCTGAAGTAGCTTGTGGTGACCCATGAGGTGTTGGCTGGAAACTGCTGCTTTTAGTGGTGCTTTAGAGAACTTGATCTAATCTGTAGTCAGCAGCCAGGGTGTCTCTGAAAGGAACTTTTGTGATGAGGCAAGCCTTGTGAGGAAGCTTATCTCCAAGGCAGGGAGGATGATTGCTCTGGAGTTGGCTAGCTTTAGTTTGAATTCAGTTCTACTTAGAAAAGATCCCTGGGAAAGCCTGGGAAGCATCCTTTCTCCTGATTCTTTTTAGAGAATAATTACAAACCTTAGGCCAGCTGTGTGTTCTAAGACACCAATTAGGGGCTGTGGGGTTGTAAAGATCTCTTCTTTTCTTTCAAATTTAGATGCTTCTGAGGAAAAAAGTGAGGAGAAAAAGAAAAGCCTGTCCTTGCCAACATCTTCCTCAAAGGAGACTGGGAACTCAAAGGACCAAAGGTAATGTTTCCTTTTAACCAAAAGTGATACTATTCCAGAATTTTCTGCTGGTACCTGGCATGATTTTTAGTGTCTGGGTAAGGAGTTTTGCTCAGTCAGATTCCTGGTCAGAAACACCATGAGGCTAGACTTCTTCAGAGCCAATCTGTGTGGTGCTTTTAATGAACTGCAACTGGGAAATAAACATCTACTGAATCCAGTGGCTTTAGTGAGTTTTTTATTTTATTCATATGTTTTTCCACTCCTGGCCATGTGTTGGTTTTTCAATTAGCAAAACATCTCTCTGTTCTATTTTTTTGGTGGCATTTTTATATATATTTTGCTTTTTTCTAACTTTGAACTCCTTAGAATGAAGATTATTTGTGGCCTTTGCAGTCTCAAGTGATGGATGGGGATTGATTCATACATCACTGTAGTAAAACTTCCATTTCATTGTCCTCTTGGCAAATCCCAGCAGAAAACTGGGCTGGATTGATGGCCACCCATCTGGCAGGTCTGCTGCATGCTTGCTCCTTGTCCTGCCTTGAATGTTGCATCTTGTTTCCAGTGTCCACCACTTGCTAAGCCCTTGAGCAGAGACAGTGATCAAAGGGGAGGGGATAGACAATGGCAGGACAAGGGGGATGGACTAAAGCTAAAGGAAGGCAGGGTGAGATTAGATATTAGGGGGAAGTTTTTTACAGAGAGAGTGGTGATATGAGAAGGTTGTTCAGCCTGGAGAGAAGAAGCCTCAGGGGGGACCTTATGAATGTTGATCAATAGCTGAAGGATGGGATGCAGGGGGACATGGCCAGCCCCTTTTCAGTGTCTGTGGGGACAGGACAAGGGGCAATGGCTGCAAGTCAGAGCAGAGGAAGTTCCCCAGCACCCTGGGGAAGAACTTTTCCCCAGGGAGGGTGAGGGAGCCCTGGGACAGGCTGCCCAGGGGGTGTGGAGTCTCCATCTCTGGAGAGATTCCAGCCCCGTCTGGACGCCGCCCTGTGCAATATGAGCTGGGGAGCTGCTTTGGCAGGGGGTTGGACCCCATGGGCTCTGGAGGGCCCTGCCAACCCCTGGGATTCTGGGATTCTATGAATGTTTATTCTCCAGAGTTATGAAGTAAACTAGTAATAATCTGCCTTGACACACAAAAAACATAAACAAAAATAGCAGCACCCAAGAGTCTTTGTCCTTTGAAGCCCAGGCTGTGGTGATGGGAGTCTGGCTAGTCACTTGGTGTGTATTGCTGCTTCAGATGAAGCTGCTATCAAGCCACTGAAGGGGTCAGCTTGTATTCAGATACTTCAGCCACTTAGTCTGACAGTTTGGCTGGGCCTTCCTCTCTGTCAGGGAGAAATCCTTGAGCAGCTCTTGGCCTGGAGCTTGTCTTGCTTTCTGGAATAGAGATGTGAATAAATCCCTCTGCAGTGTCTGGAGAGCTAGCACTGTGAGACCTGAAGGCTCTCAGCCAGCCTGTGTGGAGCTGGCACCTGTGGAATTACATGCTGTATTGCTGTAACCTAAAGCATATTCTGTTCTACTGTAGCTTATTAGACCCTTAGTGCAGTGCACCCCAGTGGGCTGGGTCTAACGTTTCAGCCTGGCAGCACAAGCTTTTTCCTTTCCAGGATCCTCTAAGCTGCCTTTATTAGAAGGTTTTGGATCTGTGGCCTGAATTCAGCCCTTCCATGGGATTTTCCTCCAGTGCTGCCCTGAGTTCTGCCTGCAGCCTCTGGCTCTTGCTTTGCCACCATTTTCCTCCAGCCTTTCTGTTGTAGAAGCTTTTCTTGCTGGGTAGATTTATAAGCTCTTTCTCCTCTCTAACAGGAACACTGTCAACCACAAGGATTTCCTGAAGTAAGTCTTCTAGGTGTGTTTGAGGTCTGTTTCCCAACTCTTCAAGTTACAAGCTAACTTCTAAATCTTAATAACTTTCTGTACAGTCTCTGGAATGGCTGAGAAGCCTGTTTCATCTCATCAGTTGTCATCTCAGGGTGTGTATGATGACATGTATGTGTATGTAGGCGAATATGTCTTTACTCATCAGCTAACAAGAGTGGGATAACCATGCCTCTTGTCTAGCTTTTCTTCTACCTCCAGGGATAAACATCTAAATATTTAAGTCAGTAGTATTTGTAGATAGAACCTTCCTGAAAATCAAGTGTCACCACCACAAATATTAGTTTAAAGATCTGGCTGGTATTGAATGAAGGTCAGTGTTGGAGAGTTTGCACAGTGGGAGACCTTAGTGTCACTGCTGCTTGCAAAACAAGAGAGAAGCTAAAGCCAGAAGAGCTCTCAGCAAAGCTTCTCCTGCCACCCCTTCCCAGGGCAGCACAACCTCAGCCCAAGCTGTCCCTGACAGACATTTCTCTACATTCCTCTTTGACAACCCTAAAAACCCCTCAGGATAAGCCATTCCCACAGCTGCCCTTGGAAATCTCTCCCAATTATAACTCACCTTTACCATTTGAAACTTACCTTACTCAGCACCTGTCTTGCTAAGACGATTTCCTTATGCTTTTGTCTTTAGCAAATATAGAGTGTTTCCTGCTGTCTTCCTCTGTACCAAGTTTTTAGGTATTTCAGGACTTGTCTCCCCAGTCCTCTCTGTTGCAAACCTTCAGTCATCCCCTTGATTGCAGGGATGTGTTCGAAGCTTTTTGCCTTTGTCAGGCCTTGTTTCTCCAAAGTGTTTAATGCAACATGATCTGCTGTGATTTTTAGGTGAGTTATCATAGAATCCCAGGGGTTGGAAGGGCCCTGCAGAGCCCATGGGGTCCAACCCCCTGCCAAAGCAGCTCCCCAGCTCATATTGCACAGGGCGGCGTCCAGACGGGGCTGGAATCTCTCCAGAGATGGAGACTCCACACCCCCTGGGCAGCCTGTCCCAGGGCTCCCTCACCCTCCCTGGGGAAAAGTTCTTCCCCAGGGGGCTGGGGAACTTCCTCTGCTCTGACTTGCAGCCATTGCCCCTTGTCCTGTCCCCACAGACACTGAAAAGGGGCTGGCCATGTCCCCCTGCATCCCATCCTTCAGCTATTGATCAACATTCATAAGGTCCCCCCTGAGGCTTCTTCTCTCCAGGCTGAACAGCCCCAGCTCTCTCAGCCTTTCCTCCCAGGGGAGATGCTCCAGGCCCTTCAGCATCTCCTCAGCCTCCTCTGGACTCTCTCCAGGAGATCCCTGGCTGTTTGATCCCAGGGAGCCCAGCACTGGACACAACACTCCAGGTGGGGCCTGAGCAGGGCAGAGCAGAGGGGGAGGATCCCCTCCTGTGACCTGCTGCCCACACTCCTCCTGATGCCCCCAGGATCCCATTGTCTCTCTCAGCCCCAGGGCACACTGCTGGCTCATGGCCACCCTGTCACCCACCAGGACCCCCAGCAGCTCACCCCCAGCCTGTCCTGATTCCAGCAGTTGTTCCTCCCCAGGTGCCAGACTCTCCACTGGCTTTTGTTGAACTTGATTAGGTTTCTCCCTGCCCAGCTCTCCAGCCTGTCCAGGTCTTGCTGGATAGCAGCACAGCTGGCCATTTCCCCTGCATCTCATCCTTCAGATACTGATAAACATTAATAAGGTCCCCCTGAGTCTTATTCCGGAGCTCTGTGTGCTCTACTATAGACACCCCCACAGGTACTGGCCTAGGTTGGGTGCAGAAGCACCTGATGGCAGTTTGAACACCCCATGGATGGAAGTTCCATCACCTGGCTGATTATTTATGAGCAAAATTGTTGATTTCTTTCTGTAATATGTGCAGGTTTGAGGTGTTAGGACACAAATCCATTCCTTAAGTCTCCTGCAGTGCTGCCCAGTGAATCCAGCTGGTAGGTTACTGGTCAAAGAGAAACACAGCAAGTTAGCAACATAATCTGCCTTGTAGAGTGCATCTGTTTCATCTGAGCAAGGAATTAATTCTCAGCTATGGTTTGAGCCAGCAGTTCACTGAGGGTGTACTGCTGGATGCTTCTTAAAAGGGCCTGGTGAGGTTTTGAGCTGCAGAAATCCAGTAGCCCCACTGATGATCTAAGGGCTTGGAGGCACTGCAGAGCCAGACTGGATTTGAACTTAGCAGCAGCAGCAGGGTCTCCCAGGAGAAGCCCCTGGAGTTGCCTGGCTGGGTTTGTGCAGCAGCACACTCAGAAGGTTTCCAGCTTAATGCTGTTTTTCTGGGCTGACTAATCCCTTCCAGGACAGTGTTGTGGAAATGCTTGTTCAAAACACATCTATTTCTGCTGGCAAAGAGCTGGCAGGGGTGACCCATCCTAACAGCAGCTGTCAAGCCACTGGGATGTTGAAGGAGATACTGCTGCTGTGGCATGGGTGAGATACCAGAGTTGCTCTGGGGGGGATTTTCTGTTGCTTTTTCTTCCCTTTGTCTTCTACTGCATCAGTTTTACCAGGCACTGGCCATAAATACAGTGCATTTTATGGCCCAAACACCACAGAGCAATTTCTGCTGAAAAATTTCCTGTTCTGCAGCCTAGATTTAAGGAATGGGGGTGGGGGGGGGGGGGGGAGGAAGCTCTATGAAATCATCTGGGAGTCATAACAGCCCAACTCTTTCAGCAGCTGTATTTGCAGGGCTAACTCATTCTACATGCAGCTGTGAGCCTGTATGGACAAGATGTCTCAACACTGTGGGTGTACCCCCAGTTGAACTGCTGGGTGAGGTGTCTCCTGCAGCGCCCAAACCTCACAGCAATGTGTGTGAGAGCCCAGCCTGTGCTGTCTGACCATTCACCTTCTGTCTGTCCAGCCAGCATCCCTGGCAGGCGACCCAGCTGAGTCAGCCACAGCAGGGGGGTGTTTGCATTCCCTTGCCTGTGCCCACAATCTCTTGCAGGTGGAAATGAAGTTGTATTTGTGAGTGTTTATTAGTCCTGTGCCAGCCTGACACCAATCTGAGCCCTGTGTGGTTGTGTAGGGCAGCTCTGCTGGGAGTATTCAGTCTTGTCCAGATTACAGGGAAAAGGAAGACCCTCTGATGTGCTGCACTTTGGGGATTGTTTTTTTTTTTTTGTTATTTTATTTATTATATTTATTATATTTTTTAAAAGTCTTGCACCTGGGAAGGAATAACTGCTGGAATCAGGACAGGCTGGGGATGACCTGCTGGAGAGGAGCTCTGTGGAGAAGGACCTGGGGGTGCTGGTGGGTGACAGGGTGGCCATGAGCCAGCAGTGTGCCCTGGGGCTGAGAGAGACAATGGGATCCTGGGGGCATCAGGAGGAGTGTGGGCAGCAGGTCACAGGAGGGGATCCTCCCCCTCTGCTCTGCCCTGCTCAGGCCCCACCTGGAGTGTTGTGTCCAGTGCTGGGCTCCCTGGGATCAACCAGCCAGGGATCTCCTGGAGAGAGTCCAGAGGAGGCTGAGGAGATGCTGAAGGGCCTGGAGCATCTCCCCTGGGAGGAAAGGCTGAGAGAGCTGGGGCTGTTCAGCCTGGAGAGAAGAAGCCTCAGGGGGACCTTATGAATGTTGATCAATAGCTGAAGGATGGGATGCAGGGGGACATGGCCAGCCCCTTCTCAGTGTCTGTGGGGACAGGACAAGGGGCAATGGCTGCAAGTCAGAGCAGAGGAAGTTCCCCAGCACCCTGGGGAAGAACTTTTCCCCAGGGAGGGTGAGGGAGCCCTGGGACAGGCTGCCCAGGGGGTGTGGAGTCTCCATCTCTGGAGAGATTCCAGCCCCGTCTGGACGCCGCCCTGTGCAATATGAGCTGGGGAGCTGCTTTGGCAGGGGGTTGGACCCCATGGGCTCTGCAGGGCCCTTCCAGACCCTGGGATTCTGTGATTGTGGGAGCTGAAGGAGACATTTTGCTTCTTTTCCTTACTGTGGCAGCTCCTTCTGGAGGGGTAGCATAGGCCTCCCTGATTCCTGCCTCAGAAGGCAGCGTGCTGCACTCCCTGTTGGCTGTGAGAGCTAGAGAGTGCTTTTGGTAGTAAGTGATGTGAGATGAGGAACCAGCACCTGCTGAGATGAACCTTAGTGGTGCTTCCTGCTCCCTTACAGCCTTCATGTCCTGCAGAGTAACAGAGGAAGACAGTTCCATGTATCAGCACTACACTACCAAAGCAAGAGTGTCCTGATGGGCTCAGGAAGTCCTGAGTTACTGATGGTATCCAACAGCTTTGTGATGCTTTCACTTGATGCCTGGTGGTGCAGCACTTGTGATGTGATCACTAACAGAAGCTGGTTGGCAGGTCTGTTTCATGGATTAAACCTCCCTTTGCAGCCAGGAGGCTGCACAGCAGAGCTCATACCTGCCTTGGTTGCTGTATTGCACTCTGTGCTGGTTCAGGGCATGTCTCTTATCACTGTTTCCTTCTAACTGGTTGTGTATTCTGATTAACAGGACACTTGGCCACATACCTGCTGCTGCCTTCTCTGTGTCAGTGACCCAAATGGAGACATTCTGACAGGCTGTGTTTCTCTTTTAGCTCCAACAAAAAGCAGGAGCCTCCAAAGACTCCAACCACCCCCAAAATCACCACCTTCCCCCCAGCACCCGTCACCTGCGACGCTGTTCGCAACAAGTGCAGAGAAATGCTGACCACAGCTCTACAGGCTGATGGTGAGTGCTGGGGACAACCCTGTGTCACCTGAAGTGCTTCACAGCTCCTGGGGCCTTCTGACAGAGATCTCTGTGGGGGTCAGAGGCCTCTGCTCCTCTTAGATAAACTCTTCTGGAGCAGCTTTGTCAAGGGGTTAGCCATCAGCCATCAGGGGTCAAGGGGTTAGCTTGCCATCAGCCACTGGTTGTTGTCCCTTTGACAAGCTGGCTGGGGTTACAGCATTTTTAGGTGCTGGCAGATGGCTGTGGCTGGAGCCAGAGGCGCAACAGTGTGTTGGGTGATGGCTGGGAAGAACATGGGGTTACATGGGGTCTTCTGCTCTGCAGCCTGGGGTGGTCTGGCCAGAAGTTTCATCTTCAGGTGTGCAGGTATTTGCTTCCCTTTCTAGGTCTCAGTGTTGTCTGATTGCTGTAAAGTGAAGTTGGTCACCTCTGCTCACCCTGAGGGCACAAAAGGAAGCTGTAACAATACCTGGAGCTGTCGGTAATGGTGTTTGTGCCAGTCACCACCTGCTCTTAGACTTCCCTCCTCCTGCAGACTGGAGCCCCTGAAACACCTTGGATCTGGGGTAGAATAGGTGTCTCTTGCACTCAGGCTGAGCCACCTGAAATGAGAGGCAACTGCAGGTGCTCAGCATCTCTGAAAGTCAGGTTTTAAGCACCTCAAGCTGAACACTGTCCGAATCACAGATCCCTTTGGAAGATAGGAGTCTGAAGCACTGCAGAGTTTTATTCATTTGGAGCCAAGGGATGTAGATGACAGATGGAGAAGTTCACAAAGGCTTTATTCCTATGCACATGCATGTGTTTATATATATTCTGCATTAAATATTGTGTGTAACTCTTAGAAAAAAACCCTTTCCAGATGAAGTCTGGTAAATAATCTCCTCAAGTCTGTTCCTAACATCATCCCTGCTCCCTGCTTTATAGCATTGATTACCAGAGCCAGTGTCCAAACTCCTAGCAGCTACTGCACTCTGTATGATGCTGTTTAATTGGCAAGAAGCAATGTGTGAAGGAGGGAAGGGGCAGGGAGAGTCCTTAGCTGAGAAGAGAATGAAAGCTTGACTGATGCTGCATGCTTTCAGGCCCTGACAGATTGTTGCTCTGAGTAGAGCTACACTGACACTGATACCTGATGAGCCTCAATTCCTCCTGTGTGTATATACATATATATGTTTGATTTCAACTATAGCAAGAGTATTGGAAAGCTATGTTTTGGGGGCCAGGTTCTTGTTAGCTTTGCCTGGTGCAGCCCATCTCTTTGAGGCAGAGGGTGTAGACTGGCTGGATTGGGCTGTGTTCATCACCTTCAGAAGGCTCAGAGAGCAGCTAGAGCAGAGACCAAGATGTCAGGTGATGGAAAGAGCATGTAGATCAAACTAGCAAATTATCTATCTCAGAAATCCTGAGCCTGGGGACCCCACTGCTGGTTGGAAGCCACTGACCTTGTGTTTCTCTTGTCTTACAGATGACTATATTGCCATAGGTGCTGACTGTGAGCACATAGCAGCCCAGATTGAAGAATATATCCTTACTGGATGGGGGAGGATGGGTGCCCTCAGGGGCCATGAGGTGAATGTGCCTGGAGGAAAAGTGGGACAGTGTCTTTGCCTGAATGTTCTGCTGCAGCTCTGCTTGTCAGGGCTTTGGGGCTGAGTCCTGGGTCACTGAGGAACCACCAGTGTGGTGTTGGGAGCTCAGAACCAACAGGTTCTGATCTTGCCAGGCTGGAAAGATGGGCCTGGGGGAACCTGATGAGGTTCAACCCTGCCAAGTGTCAGGGGTGGCACTGGGGCTGGAGGAATCCCAGCCACAGATACAGACTGGGAGAAGAGCTCCTGGAGAGCAGCCCTGTGAGAAGGACCTGGGTGTCATGGGGGATGAGAAACTCCCCATGAGCAGCAGTGGCTCTGGCAGCTGGGAAGGGCGATGGGATCCTGGGCTCCATCAGCAGAGGGGTGGCAGCAGGGACAGGGAGGGGATTGTCCCTCTCTGCTCTGCCCTGGGGAGGCCCCAGCTGGATCCTGTGTCCAGAGCTGGGGCCCAACACAAGGAAGATGTGGGGCTGTTGGAGAGGGGTCAGAGGAGCCACGGAGATGCTCAGAGGGCTGGAGCAGCTCCCCTCTGGAGAGAGGCTGAGGGAGCTGGGCTGGGTCAGCCTGGAGAAGAGAAGGCTGTGGGGGGACCTCATTGCAGCCTGCCAGTCCCTGAAGGGAGCAGAGGAACAGGAGGGAATCAGCTTGTTAAAGGGCAGACAATGGCAGGACAAGGGGGATGGAGTGAAGCTGAAGGAAGGAAGGTTTAGATGGGATATTAGGGGGAAGTTCATTGCAGAGAGAGTGGTGAGGGGCTGGAAGGGGCTGCCCAGAGAGGAGGTGGGTGCCCCGTGTCTGGGAGTGTTCCAGGCCAGGTTGGATGTGGCCCTGGGCAACCTTGTGTAGCTCCAGGCCTGAGGTTGGTGTCCCTGCCTGTGGCAGGGGGTTGGAGCTCTGTGACCCTTGGGGTCCCTTCCAACCCAGACCAGTCTATGAATCTAACCCTTGCTGGTGTGATGGGCATGGTTATTTCCTTCCTGTCAGCACCATACTGGGCTGTCAGCTCCACTTGGTCCTTCCCATGAAAATGCTGTTTCATGCTCTCAGCTCTGCTTCCACATTCCTGCAGCTTCCTTGTGCCTCCCTGTTGGGGAGAGTGTGCTGATGCAGCTGAAAGGATGGAGCAGTGAGGAGCAAGTGTTGTGTGGATTTGAGATAAGCCAGGGCTTTGCTTGGTTTGGGAGCTGTGGGGTAGGAGGTGCAGCTGGGCTCTTTAGGGGAGGGTTTTGTAGCTCCCTTGCAGAGAGAAAGAGCAGGTTGAACCAGAGCATAACTGGAAATAATGATTATTTCCAGCTCAGTGAAAAAGCCAGAACTAAAAGCTCCCTGAAGTCAGGGGTTGTATAAACCTGCTCTAAACCCAGCATCGACCTCCCAGAGCAGACACTGCTCTTGGGTCCCTGTGCCCTGGCAGGGAGGAAACTCCCTGCTTCCATGAGTGGTGCAGGAGGTGCTTGGAGGCTGCTGGGTGGGTTGCAGGCTCCTTGACTGCCACGCACGCATCTACCAGGATGTGAAGAACACGGACATGAAGTACAAGAACCGCGTGAGGAGCCGCATCTCCAACCTGAAGGACTCCAAGAACCCTGAGCTGAAGAAGAACGTGCTCTGTGGGGCCATCACCCCGGAGCAGATCGCAGTGATGACCTCAGAGGTGAGGAAGCCTGAGCAACAGGGCTTGCTTCTGCCAGAGGATGTTGTCTCATGGTTTCATTTGAAGCAGAGGGGCTGGTCTGCTGCCAGCGTGGCTGGTGTCTTAGCCAGAGTGTATGGGGAGCAAGCCAGCCATGGGGGTTGCAATGGGGAGAGCAGGCTGGGGCATCAGATATTGGGGGGGGCCTTGGAATGAACCAGAAGCCAGGAGTGAAGTGTCTTCTGTCTTAATGCCCATCTGTCAGGCTGCAATATGAGCTAGGGAGCTGCTTTGGCAGGGGATTGGACCCCATGAGCTCTCAAGGTCCCTTCCAACCCCTGGGATCCTGTGATTCTGCCCTGTTGACTCTCTCCACTGCAGTGGGTGTGGTGGTAAAACTGGACAGAGGTGATTTTGTTGCTTTTTCTTTGGAAGGAAATGGCCAGTAATGAGCTGAAAGAGATCAGGAAAGCCATGACAAAAGAGGCAATCAGGGAGCATCAGATGGCCAAGACAGGAGGGACACAGACCGACCTCTTCACCTGTGGGAAATGCAAGAAGAAGAACTGCACCTACACCCAGGTTAGTCTTCCTGCTCCTGCAGCCTCCACACAGGTGACCTCTGCCCAGGACATGATCCAGCATGGTCCTGAGCTCTTACTGCAGCATGGCACTAACTTTGGCACTGTTGGAGAGAAGCTTTTTGGGCACTTGAGGCTCTCTAAAACCTGCTGCTTTTACCCAGTGATTTTGTGTGCACCTTTCCCTGGAGCTTCCCTGGGGCCCAACACAAGGAAGATGTGGGGCTGTTGGAGAGGGGTCAGAGGAGCCACGGAGATGCTCAGAGGGCTGGAGCAGCTCCCCTCTGGAGAGAGGCTGAGGGAGCTGGGCTGGGTCAGCCTGGAGAAGAGAAGGCTGTGGGGGGACCTCATTGCAGCCTGCCAGTCCCTGGAGGGAGCAGAGGAACAGGAGGGGAATCAGCTTGTTAAAGGGCAGAGACTGGCAGGACAAGGGGGATGGAGTAAAGCTGAAGGAAGGAAGGTTTAGATTGGATATCAGGGGGAAGTTCTGTGCAGAGAGAGTGGTGAGGGGCTGGAAGGGGCTGCCCAGAGAGGGGCTGGGTGCCCCGTGTCTGGGGGTGTTCAAGGCCAGGTTGGATGTGTCCCTGGGCAACCTTGTGTAGCTCCAGGCCTGAGGTTGGTGTCCCTGCCTGTGGCAGGGGGTTGGAGCTCTGTGATCCTTGGGGTCCCTTCCAACCCATGCCAGTCTATGATTCAGTAGCTTTTGGGCTGGTTTGTACCAGAGCAGGGGGTGTGCAGCACCAGGGGGGCTTTCAGAGGTACATCAGTACAGCTTGAGGAGTAGGTGCTGGGCATGTGGAGGCTCAGACAAGATAGGAGTGGGTGGTGTAGAGGAGAGAGACTGCAGAAACTGAGGCAGGCATGTTGATGGGATTAAAAGCACAAATGGAGAATAAGCTGCTGCTGGACAAACCCTGGTTTATTTAAAATCAAACATGAAGCAGATGTAACCAGGACTAAAGGGAGCAGTGATGTGAGCAGGCAGAGGGGGATTTTTCTCCTCAGTGGACAGCTGCTGGAAGCCTTGTGCCTTGCTGGTGCTTTTTAGTTCCCATGTTCAGGCCAGGCATCTGGAGATCAGTGTGCCTGTGCTGTGAGTCAGTGTTCCAGAATGCACAGAGACCCAGAAATGCACCAGCAACCACACAGCTGCTGCAGGGTGGGTGTGCACACACTGTGTGTGCAAGTGCTGAGTGAAGCTCCTCTGGATGCTTGGTGTGCAGTCACAGATGAGAGCCAGGCAGCTGACCAGGGATTTTCCTTTGGCTCAGCAGCAGCCTCTCATCATGCAGGCTGGCTCAGGCTCTGCAAGAGCTCCCAGTAACTCAGCTGGAAGCACTGCCTGGGCTGTCACACTGGCTGCAGCAGCATGTGGGGCTCTCCTCTCCACCTGGAGTGGACTGGAGCCTGTGTGGAATTGGGGCAGGTGACAGCAGTGCCTTGTAAAATAGAGACATGGGAAAGGCTTTCTGTATTTTTATTAGTTCTCTGGTGAAATTGCTGTTTGACTGGGATGCTGGAAGTGCCAAATAGGTGAACTGGCATTTATGGAAGTGTTCAAAGCCAGGCAGTAACTTTGGGTGAGAATTCTGGGATTTGGCTAGCCAGTGTGTTTGCAAAACATGCTTAGTTCACCTCATGCAGATAGTGTGACTCCTGCATGTTGGGTAATTACACATGTAGGTCACCATAATTATCCTGTGACATAGTTCTGCTGCCTGACATGTGCAGGCAGTGCCAGTACTTTCAGTGCAGCTCTGCCTTGTGGTATTCAGATGCCATGGAAATGGGATTTTCAGCACAATCTCTTTCTGGCAGGAGCCAGTCAGAGGCAGGAGCCACATCTGGGATACATAGGAAGCTCCTTAAAGGCTCCAATCTGAAACAGACTGGAAGTGTGCAGCACTTGGTGTTAAAGCTGAAGGAAGGAAGGTTTAGATTAGATATTAGGGGGAAGTTCTTTGCAGAGAGAGTGGTGAGGGGCTGGAAGGGGCTGCCCAGAGAGGGGGTGGGTGCCCCGTGTCTGGGGGTGTTCCAGGCCAGGTTGGCTGGGGCCCTGGGCAACCTTGTGTAGCTCCAGGCCTGAGGTTGGTGTCCCTGCCTGTGGCAGGGGGTTGGAGCTCTGTGACCCTTGGGGTCCCTTCCAGCCCAGCCCAGTGTGTGACTCTGGTCCCTCCCTGTCCCCCAGGTGCAGACCCGCAGCTCGGATGAGCCCATGACCACCTTCGTCGTGTGCAATGAGTGTGGGAACCGCTGGAAGGTGGGTGTCACTCCAGGGGTGCTGCTGGCACTCAGGGCTGCTAGGGATGCTGCAGGCCCTGAGCTGCTGCTCTCAGGTGCTTGCCAAACGCTGTGACTGGCTCTAGCCAGCCATCTGGCCTCCCAGCACAGAGCTGGGAGCTCCTGGGTTCATCCCATCTCTGCATCCCAAGTCTCCCTTTCGCTTTCCCAGCCTCCCTCCTCCCATCCCCTCTTCTGCCATGGCCACCCTCAGGGTGCTTTCCATGCTCCCTCTGTCCCCTGAGAGGTGGTGGTGATGACACTCAGTGTTTTCATACTTCTCTGCTGTGCACAGGGCTGGGGGGGAGCAGGAATCTCCTGGTTCATGGTGAGCAGAGACAGCACCACGTGCCAAAGGGCCACAGCCAAGAGATTCAGGCAGCAGCTCTGTTATACCCCTACCCCAGGGGCTGAACCCCACCTCTGCAAAATCCCCCTAGCCCTTGCCAGCTGCAGAAACAAGACCATCACCTGCATCCCTCCCTTCGTCTAGGCAGCACACATGACCCCTCCACTCCCCTTGGCAGTGAGGTTTTCTAATCAGGGTTTCCCCTCCCTTCTCTTGCAGTTCTGCTGATACGTGCCATGGCCTGAGAGGGGCAACCTCCACACTCCAGCTCCCACAGCAATTGTGTCTTGTGTCCCAAGTGAGTTTGCATTGTCACACTGAGAGAGAGAGCTGCTCTGGGGAGCCCTGTGTCTCCTTGGGCCTCAGTGGAGCCACAGCTGTGGGCTGACAGGTTGGCAGGAGAGCTCACTAAACACCTGTAGTCGTTATTTTTCTCATCTAAATGATTATGGTCACTTTTTCTTCTAATATTAAACATTTTTGTCAGTTTCTGACTTTTATTTGAACTGTGTGCAGGCAGTGCTTTGGTTTTTGGTGGTGTGGAACTGCATGGGGGGGCGCTGGACAGCTTGACAGTGTCCAGCTGATGGGGACTGAATGCTGCCTGGACCACCCAAAAGCAAGAAGCTGCTTTAGGTACACCCTCAGTGAGCACAGGCTTGTTCCTCAGCCACTCTTGAAATCTAAAACAGTGGGTGGTTCTGCTGGTCTCCTGGCTGAGCAGACCTGGGAACAGAGCACAGGTTTTGGGGCACAGAGGGGATGCTCCTTTCCAGCCCAGCAGTGTTTGATGGGGGTTTTCTTTGCATGGGGATACATACCTTGTCATCTCAGGCCTCTAGATGCCAACACCACAACTTGCCCTAAGATTGAGAATGTGCCACCCAGCTTGTGCCACCCTCTTTTGTCTGTTGCCAGCCACAAAACCCCCCAAAAACTCTTGATCTGGGGGCACAGGGTGGGGAGGGAGGTGTGCTGGGCTTGGGGGAGGTTAGCAGTTGTGTGTTTCATTGCTCTGTGGAATGAGAGCTGAGGAGCCAGGAGCTCCTTCAGCCCTTCACTGGGACCCAGGGAAGGTCACTGCAGTCACCAGGAGGGTCTGACAGTCTCTGGCTGTTGCTGCTCCCCAGGGCTGTCATACAGGGAGCCTGGGAACAGCTCATCTGGGTGCAGGGACAAGCCAGGAATGAAGGAGCTGGAGTGGAGTGGTCAGTGGGAGAGTTTAACTGGAGTCCCAGGGACTTTCCTGCCTGGATGTGCTCTGCTCCTGCCTCCTCCTGCTGCAAGGCACCTTCCATTCCAGAGGGGCTGTGTGGAGCCTCAGGAGGAGGGGAAAATGCTGCAAGTTTGGAAAATCTGGTGTCTTGGAGCTGGGGTGGGGGGATTAGGGACCACAGGTTTCAGTGGGAGCTATTGGCACTTCCCTCCAGAAGCAGATGAGGGTTGAAGTGAGCTGGGAGCCAGGGCACAGCCCCCCTTGGGTGCCAAGTCTGCAACCCTGACTCTGAATGGGACTGGCAGGATCAGGCTCTTCCTGGGAGGTAACAAACCTGGTGGGGAAATGCTGTCTGATGCTTAAAACCCCTTCTTGGCCTTTAACTGGGGTGATGGAGCAATGGGGGGGACCCCAGCCAGGCCTCTGCTCTGGAGCAGCCCTCTCCACCCACAGCAGCGTGGGAGCCTGTGCAGTGCCATCTGTGGCATCCCTCCCCTGGTCCTGAGGGAGGAACACCTGTTCCCACTGGCTTTTCAGGATGCCAGGCAGCAGGCCCTCAGCAGAGACCTCAGGATGTTTGGAGAGGAGTGAGCAGCCACATGAAAGCAATGGGAATCACAGGGATCCCACCAGGGCCCTTTGCTTGGGGCTCTCACTTCACAGGGTGCAGCCAAGGCTCCAGAGAAGGAAAAGTCTCAAAGGTGCTGACAACTTCAAGCCTCACAGGCCTTGCAGTGCATGGGATTCCTCAAGCCAGGCTTGGGAGGGAAGTGTCCTTGCAGTAAATGCTTAAGAAAAGCTCTAGGACCTGGAACCCAACCTGGCTGAGGCACTCTGGGAACAGGAGGCAGCTCCTTCTTGGTTCCTGTTGCCTCTCTTGGGTTACTGCAAGGAGGGGAGTTGAGTTTGGGGGCCAGACTGCTGACAGTCCTGAACTGGGCAAGATCCTGGCAGGAGCAGCCCCCCAAAGGGAGAGAGAGATACACAGGGTGTTGTGCAGTGCTGTTTCCCTGGGATAACACCAGGGAGACACAGGGAGGGGAATGCTGCTGCTTGGAGCAGTGTTTGTCATACAGAGATTTGTTCATGAGGTGTTTGAGTGCTCAGAGGGGGAGCAAGAGACAAACCAGATCAGCTGGGCTGGAGCCTCAGGGGGTGCAGAGAGGCTCCAGCCCCCTGCCCTGGGCCTGGATGGCTTCAGGGATGCTCAGCCTCCAAAGCTGGAGATATGATGCTACCTTTACCCACAGAACAAACCAAGCCCCCCAGAACTGAACCCTCCCCAGCACACAGGGGGCTGCTGCAGGGCTGGAGTGGTGTGGCCTTGGCAGGTGTCGGGGAGCAAACTGCCAGTAACAAGTCTGCCATTCCTGAAGGAGCTCTCTCTGCTCTTTCTCAAAAAAAATTAACTGTATTTCCAGCTTGGCAAACCCAATTAAAGTTGCTGACAGGAATTTCCACACAGTTGTGCTCCTAGGAAGGAAGGAAACCAAGCAGCTTCTTTTGTTTGTTTGTTTCTTTAAAAATACCTTCAATAAAAAGAACTAGTCCTTTTTCTTTGAGAGGGATGGAGAGAGAAGAGTGGGAAAGGGGCAGATAAATAGGAAACTTCCCCCCCCCCCTCTCCTCAGGCTCTTCTGAGTCAGGAGAAGCCAAGAGTGCTGGTTTCCTGCAGCAGGGCTGAGCTGGGCACAGGACCCCAGCACTGGCTTTGCTTCCATGCAGAGGGAAGGGGCTGCCAGCCCTTAATTCTGGGCACAGGGCTCCAGCAAAGCATCACTCCTGCTGCACAGAAACACACAGGCTTGGGTACTTCCACATCCTGTGTGGAGCCCTGTCCAACTGCTGCTCCCAAGGGATGAGGGCAGACCCCCACCCCCTGGGCTTCTCCCTGCTGGCAGAGGACAGGCAGGAGCCTGCATTTCAGCAGTCCTGGTGCCTGGGTGTTGCTGCAAGGAGGGTACATGGTACCTGCATGGGGGTTTTCCTTCCCTGAAGTCCAAAACCAGGATGCAGGATGCTCTGGGTCTGGGGCAGCTCAAGGGTGACTCGTGTGATAGGGACTGGTGGAGGGGGCAGCTGTTGGGAGCCCCTGCCCACCCTGTGAGCACATCTCTGTGGCCCCACCATCCCTTCTGGCCCCTCCAGAGCCCCTCAAGCTTTGGAGAGGTGGAAGCCAAGGCCCTGGGGTGCTGCTCCCCCTCTGCTCTGTCCAGCCCTGGCTGCCCCCAGCCCCTCCAGGAGCACAGATAGGGTGCAGCGCTGCCCCCCACCCCAGCAGCAGAGCACCAAACAGGCAGAGCAGTGTAAACCTGACACATCTTTTATGTACAGAGACATGTGATAAACCCCTCTCCCACCCCTCGAACCCCCCAAGAAAAGCCAACCAACAAAAGCATTTAAAACCAAAGTAAAAAACCCCCTCAAAACCAAAACCCACCCCCCACCCAACAGCAACCCACCTGCCCCCTACCCAAACCAGCCCCCCCAACCCAGTCCCCAACGGGGCCTCAGGTGGGAAACGGGGACATGCTGTGTCCCCAAGTGTGGTGGAGAGGGGGATAAAGTGACCTCTTCAAAACAGGGCGCGGGGGGACCCGGTGGGGCTTGGGGGAGGGAAGCTGAGCCCCTCCCCACCCCCACCCCCCCCTCCCGCTCGCTTCCCCGGCTCGGCCCGGCCAGCGGCGGGGATGGGGCTTCAGTAGTACGAGCCGGTCCGGGGCTGCGCTGCCGCGGTGGCACCGCCCCAGGGACAGTCCTGGAGGGCGGCCCGGCCCCCGGGGTGATGGTTCATCGGTAAAAAGCTAAAAACTTGTGGGGAGGGAGCTGGCAGGGAGGGCGGCAGAGGGGAAGAGGCAATGAGCCCCCCCAACGCCCCCTTTCCCCAGCCAGCATGTCCCCACCGGCATCCCTGCGGCCGGCGGGTGCCCTTAGGACTCCGAGGAGGAGCGGGAGACGCCCTGGAGCAGCGATTTGTATATGGCAGAGTTCAGGAAGCGAGGGTAGGAGTCTCTGTGCATCAGCGTGTAGATCTGGAGCTGTGCATCATCGAAGGTGTGTGAGGACGGCTCCTGCATCTTCCTGTTGATCACCTCCCGCACCCGCGAGTCCAGGCTCACCTGGGCAGCACAGAGAGAGACGGGGGGGTTGGAGGGGTGTGGAGGGACCCCCACTCAAAAGCCCCTACCCCCAGCACCCACCCCTGCATGTACTCTCAAGAGAAATTGGCTATCAATTGGTGTGGGCAGCAGGTCACAGGAGGGGATCCTTCCCCTCTGCTCTGCCCTGCTCAGGCCCCACCTGGAGTGTTGTGTCCAGTGCTGGGCTCCCTGGGATCAAACAGACAGGCATCTCCTGGAGAGAGTCCAGAGGAGGCTGAGGAGATGCTGAAGGGCCTGGAGCATCTCCCCTGGGAGGAAAGGCTAAGAGAGCTGGGGCTGTTCAGCCTGGAGAGAAGAAGCCTCAGGGGGGACCTTATGAATGTTGATCAATAGCTGAAGGATGGGATGCAGGGGGACATGGCCAGCCCCTTCTCAGTGTCTGTGGGGACAGGCCAAGGGGCAATGGCTGCAAGTCAGAGCAGAGGAAGTTCCCCAGCACCCTGGGGAAGAACTTTTCCCCAGGGAGGGTGAGGGAGCCCTGGGACAGGCTGCCCAGAGGGTGTGGAGTCTCCATCTCTGGAGAGATTCCAGCCCCGTCTGGACGCCGCCCTGTGCAATATGAGCTGGGGAGCTGCTTTGGCAGGGGGTTGGACCCCATGGGCTCTGCAGGGCCCTTCCAACCCCTGGGATTCTGGGATCAAGGTGGAGGGTGACCAGACCGTGGTGTGACCACGCTTCACCCTGCAGCGTTTTCGGATAGAGATAGGGAGTTCTGAGGGAGCTGCAGGGAGGTCTCCGGGATCCCCCCCGTGTCCCCTTGTCGGGCATAGGTAGGTGGGTCAGGGTGCCTGGGCGCCCCAGCTCTGGGGATGCTGCGAGCTGGTTGCCGCATCCCGGCCCGCTGGTGCCCTCCGGAGGTTTCGGCCCCGCAGCGCAGCCCCGGCTCTGCTCCCGCCGCCGGCTGCGGCCGGGGAAGGGCTAGGGGGGCTTTGGGGGCCGGGACACCCTCCGCGCCGCTGTGCACAAGCACGAAATGAACCCGTTACCCTGCCAAACTCATCCCCAAGTGCACCCCCACCCCAACCTGCCCCAGGGCGGCAGCTGGGACAGAGCCCGCTCCCTGAGAAACAGCCCCCCCCCTCCCCCCCGCCCCCAGCCCCATTGTATCCAGAGCTCAGGGGCTCTGTCCCCTACCTCCTTGGGCGAGAGGATGGAGATGTAGTCCTCGTAGATCATCCTGGCCTTCTCGTCGATGGTGTGCTTGTTGCACTCGTTCTTCAGCTCCTCGCACGCCAGCCAGAAGAGCATGTTCTCCTCGCTGTACTCAGTCCGCAAGAACTCCCGGAAGACATTGCGACCCGCCGGGCTCTTCATCAGCTTGTCGAAGGACTGTGCCCAGCCCCGCACCTCCTCCGGCGTGGGTTTGGTGCTGCCAGGTCCCGGCAGGGAAGGCAAAGGGGACAGCGTTACAGCCAGGCAGGCTGCGGGCTCCCCGCTGCACCCCCTCCCCGCTGCACCCCCTCCCCGCTGCACCCCCCTCCCCGCTGCACCCCCTCCCCGCTGCATCCCTCCCCGCTGCACCCCTCCCCGCTGCACCCATCCCCGCTGCACCCCCTCCCCGCTGCACCCCCCTCCCTGCAGGGCTCGGCCATAGCCATCCCCATGCCCTGCCTATCCCATCCCATCCCATCCCATGCCATCCCATCCCATGCCATCCCATCCCATGCCATCCCATGCCATCCCGGTGAGGCAATGCCCAAACACATCCCCCGTGCTCATGCTGAGGCTGCTCCCCTCCAGGCTCCAGTTACCACAGAGGCTTTCAAAGGCTGTTCACAGGGTCTGCCCCAGCTCTGCCTGGCTGGGCTGGGCTTTGCTTTCAGCTGCATTTCCCAAGCTGAGACGTATTTTTGGTGCTGGCTTTGGACAAACCCAGAAGGGAACAAGACCCCTTCCCTTGCTCAGCAGCAGCTCTGAGCCACCCCAGCGGGGGGGGCACACAAGCATCAGCCCATCATCCCTCACAGCTGGGAGAGAGGGGAAACTGCTTCCCAGCAATTACTCATTGCCTGCTAAAGCAGGGCAGGGGTAATCATGATTGGTGGTTAATTAGCACGTTGGATTCTTAACCCTGCTGTGGCAGGCAGGCATTGTACAGAGCACCCATGGTTGGGCTGGGGTGAGGGGGTTGTACCTACTCCATGCAGGGCATCCCTGCAGCAGGATGTCTGCAAGATGTCCTGTCCCTGGGACATGGCCTGAAAGCTGCTGAGGTCCTTGTGTGCCTCAGTTTCCCTTCACAAGGGGCCCAAAGGCCAGAATTGCAGAGAGCCACAGCCTGTGGTTCCAGGTTCCCCATTTCTCATTGGGAATGGAGACATCCCACTGGAAGCAGCACTGGGAATCCCCAAGTCCTGGTGCCCTGATCCTGCTCCCTGTATGTGCACCAGTGGGTAGGACGCAGGGCTGGGTGCCATGGTGGGTGGCAGCGGGTGCTGTGCTGGTCCCCCCCTACCTGCCCCAATGGCACCACCCCTGCACTCACCACGCTTCACAGTTTGGGATGGTCTCCAGTTTGGTCTCCCGGGATGCCCTCCACGCTCGCTCCCGGTCCTCGTTCCTAACAGGGAGACAGAGAGGTAGTCAGGGGGTTGGGGAGGCACCCAGACCCCCACCATGACCCCTTGACAGGCCATGGCCACCGAATCTTCTCCATGGCCTCCCGCACCCCCCACTCAGCTCCTCCCCAGCACCCTGTCCACCCCGGCAGCACCCTGGTTCCCTTGTGCAATGCTGCTGTCATCGTGCAAGGGTGTTTCCTGCACCCAGGCACTGCTGCAGCCCTGGCCCAGCCCCACAGCCCAGGGCCTGTGCCACCCAGAGCAGCCACAGGGCTGGGAGGCAGCAGCCAGCCAAGGTCAATGCTGGCTCAGCCCATGGCAAAGCTGTGGTGGACCCCCACAAATAACCACTGATAAATAACCAACCATCCAAGCTGGGGGGGCTGCAGGGCCCAGGGCTGCAGCTGCTGGGGCTCAGCACCCCGTGTGCTCAGCCCTGCTCCCGCTTATCACTGTCTCCAGCCGGTGACAGCCCCGGCTTGCCCAGGAAGCCAGTGGCCAGGGTAGATGGAGACACACAAAGGGTTGGACCCTGCACCCCCCAGACAGCCCAGCACCGGTCCAGCCTGGATGCCGAGCGCAGGATGGTGGTGCCAGGGTTCAGGGGTGCTGGGATCCCCCTGGGACCCCCCGTCTCATGCCCCCAAGGGTGCTTACAGCGCAAGGGGAGAGCGGCCTCCAACCCACTTCCCTCAGGCCCTCGAATTTCGGCGCCTGGCACTGACCACAGCGCTTCCTGCTTGCGACACGGTTCCTTGCTGCTTGCACAGGATCCAGTGTGCAAACCTCTTCCCCAGCAGCGTGGGCGGCTGGGGCGGGCCAGGCTGTGGGCATGTCCCTGCCCATGGGGCTCACAGCCCGAGCCCCAAAATAGTCTGTGCCCATCACCGCTTGCTCCAGGAGGGATTTCTCTCCCATCTCTGCTCACAGGCTCTTGCAGAGATGGAGGAGGGACACAGGGAAGGGTCACGCAGTCAAATGCCACCCAGCCTGGGGCAGCACCCTGGGAGGGAGAGGATTGTTCAGGGCAGACGGCAAGGGGAGCTGCTCCCTGCACTTGCTGTCTCCAAACATGAGGGAATAAGCCAGGATGAGGTGAGCTGGGGCCCCAGGGACGGGGTTTGCACAGGGCTGGTGGTGCTGGGGATGCACCATGGGTCTGCCCGGTGCTCAGTGCCAGGGTTTGCTGCTCCTCCACTCATGGTGCTGTTGGTGGCCATAAAGCCCAAAGCTGCTCCAAATCCTGTCACCATCAGCAACTGATGCCAAGGGTGGAGAAGAGCAGATGGGCTCTTCAAAATCTGCATTATCTGGAGAATAAGAAATTGGGGATCCTGGGAGAGGGCAGGAGATGCAGCTGCAGGCAAGCAGCTGGTTACCTCCTTGGCTCTGGGCAGCACTGGGAGGGTAGGGTTGGACTGTGGGCCCCTGGAGGGCTCCCACGGATGAGGGTCATCCTCCCCGGGCAGAGCACCGCAGCTGTGAGAGGGCAGCTATGATGCTGGGCTGGGAAACCTGGCTCTCCTGCCCTGCCCTGCCAGCAACAGGCAGCAAAATCCTCCTGCACCCAGGGGTCCCACTGCCTGGCCTTGTCATCCTGTGTGGGCACAGGCGGGTGCCTCGGGTGGGGGCAGCCTGGGGAGGTGGCAGTGCAGTAGGTTGGTGGGGCATCGTGCTGCGCTGCTGGCACTGCAGCTCTCCCTGCATGGCTGGCTGGGAACAGCCTCCCCAGCACAGCCATCAGCTGCTCAGGGCGGTTGTGGTGTCGCTCCCTGCTTGCAAGACTCCATGCAGAAGAGAGCAACATGTCACAGCACCACCCATGCCCATCTGCTCCCAAGCACCCTATACACCCTTCCTAACCGTGGCACCCATTCGGCTTTGTACCCTGACCCAGTGCAAGCACACAAGCTGCCCAGCTCCATCCCAGCCACCCTCCTGCACCCACTACCCATGGTGCTGCGTGGGCACCAGGGTCTGCACCAAAGGGCTGTGGAGCACCCAGGGGTAGGGGCTGCAGTGGGAGCCTGTCTTCCTCAAACCCAGGTGCCTGCTTGGGCAGCAGTTGTGTCCAAGTGCTTGGAGGTGCACGAAGCACCGGCAACACGTGGGCGACCATCGCATCTCCTCTGGTGACCCCTGAACACCAGAGGATGAGGCAGGAGGTGATGCTCACCGGCCTCGTGGGACCCTCAGGCTGGGGTGGGTGGTGGGACATACCATGAGCAACTGCAGCAGCAGCACCAGCAGAAGCAGCAGGCGTTGGGGCGGTGGTTGCTGGCGGGTTGCACCGTTGTCGGAGAAGCCTCATGCCGGGACATCGGAAGGAGTGTCTCTGCGGACGCGGGTCCTGCGTACTGAAAGGGCAGGGAGAGGGTGAGGAGTTGCCTGTGATCATCCCCCGCCACGAGCCAGCACCCAGAGGTAAAGGGGAACCTCTGAGCAGTGACTTGCTGGGATTTAGCTTTGGCTCCTGCTTGGCATCTCGGCCCAGCAGCCAGGCCTGAGCTGGTCACCACCTCACCTGCGTCCCAGCCTCATACACGGTGGACGGGGTTGGGTCGTGCTTTGGGGGCTCTTCTGCTGCTCTCCGCTCCTCCCAGCCCGTGGGTGAGCCGTGCTGCCCAGACCCCCTGGCTAATGTCCCTGCCGCCTCCTGGATGGAGCCTGTGGGGAGGGAGAGGAGAGGCACCGTGTCACCTTCGTGGAGGGACCCTCAGGCTTCGAGCGGCTCTGGGGGAGCTGCTCCAAGCTGGGGAAAGCCCCGTCAGGCAGCGGGCTGGGCTTGGCCACTGAGCAGAAAGGGTGCAAGAGAAGGAAGTGAGAAGGAAAGGAGGAAGGGGGACCTGGTGCCAGATGCTCTGCCAGCCCCATGCTTCAGCTGGGACTCCCTCCCACATGTTGTCAGTGCTGCTGGGCCCCACAGGCAGTGATGGGGCTGGGAGAGGCGTGGGGCTCAGCGCTGGCCTCGTGCATCCCTGGCTGTGTGCTGCGCCATGGGGAACCGGGGCCGCATTCCCCCTTCATGTTTGGGCCTTGGGATGGGGAAGTCAGACCCGCTCCATGGCATCATGTGAGGAAGGAAACAGGGGGGGTGGGGAGTGTTCACAGCTCCTGGCACCAAAACAAAACTCGCCCCGTACCAAGTGTGGGCCAAGTCCAGTGTTCTGCACTGATGCTGCAGAACGGTCCCCCTGTGCCCACAGGCCTGCCTGCCCCTGCCTGCCCCTGCCTGCCCCTGCCTGCCATTGCCTGCCCCTGCCTGCCCCTGCCTGCCATTGCCTGCCCCTGCCTGCCCCTGCCTGCCCCTGCCTGCCCCTGTCTGCCTCTGCCTGTCCCTTCTTGCTCCCGCCTGCTCCTGCTTGCCCCAAGGATGCTCCTGGGCAGGAATGGCTCCAGGGCTCAGTGCCCACCTCTGCACAGGATGGTGGTAAGGACGTGATCACAGTGCAGTGGGCAGCAATCAGGGTCCTTCCTCAGCCAGCAAGAAGGGACGGGAGTGGGGGGCAGCGGGCAGGGAGAGCCCCCATCCACCTCAGCCCCAGCATCCCCATCTCGAGCTGCCTCAAGTCTCATCAGATCTGAGGCCTGTGCAGACTCAGGGAGGGAGATGGACCAAGGCTGTGGGTCCCAGCTGGGGACAGAGTTGTCCTCAGAGTCTCCCCTGAGCCCATGGCTGCCCCTGTGGGTGCAGACCCCCCATCCCCAGCATGGCCAACACCAGGCAGTGCTTCCCACAAGCTCCTCTCCCAGACCCTTGCAAACCTCCCCGCTGGCTCCCACCGCTGCCACAGGAATGAAAAAGGAGAGAGCCTGCACCTCGCTCCCAACTGTCCCTATTTATAGCCCCGAGCGCTGGCAGGGCGGCAGTGACCTTGTCACCCTGCTCCACAGCAGGCTCTGCTCCCTCACACCGCGCTGCCTCCGGGTCCATCCAACCCATCTCTTCTTCATTGGCCTTTGCATCCCCCCCAGCCCAACCATCCTCCCTGCCAGCAGCCACTCTTCCCCCTGCCCACCCATGGTGACATCCCGCTGCCGAGCCCACCTGCCCTGCAGTGCCATGGCCACACTGGCATGCCCAGCATGCCTGGTGCTGCTGGGGGGCTGTGGTCCCATGGGGTGGGGGGAGCCAGGCTCAGGGCATGGCTCCCAGCAGGGCTGTAGCACTAATTACTGTGACTGGTGATGAGGTTGTGGGAATGGGGAGGGCAGGAGGGAAATCTCAAGGCTGGGAAAACCCTGCATCCTCCCAGCTTGCCTGGAAGCAAAGGCAGCCTGGGCTCTGCCATGACCCAGGGGTGGAGATGAGGGGCAGTCAAGGGAGATGAGGGGTGGCCAAGGGATTGGGAGAGCGTGTCACTGCTCCCAGGGGGGGATACAGGCACTTCGCTTCTGCACCCGCTGCTCCACAGCAGGATGGAGCAGCATCCCCCAGCAAGGAGCACTCAGCACCCAGCCAGGAGGCAGGATCAGCTTGCTGCCCATGCTGGGTGCTGTGACACCCACCCAGGGACACCTTGGCTGCACAGGCTGCATGGATGCTGATGGGAAGGAGAGGTGGGGGGACTGCAAGAGTCCCCCCCAGCCTGTGGCACCAAAAGGCAACGCTGGGGTGCTCCGGGTTGGCATTGAAAGGCAATACCAGTGTGCTCTGATCTGTGGGACCTGATGTCCCAGCCCCTGCACCCCTTAACGCTGCCATCCCACCACGCCGTCGGGGACCACGTGCTGCCTGGCCGTTTCCGGCTGCTCCAGGGCCAGGCACCACTGTGGGGCTGCTGGGGCTGGTGGACAAGGAAGTCCTGGCAGGCAGCAGAGCCTATGAGCAGGGGAGGGACAGCGAGGGCGCGCATGCGAGGCTGCAGAAAGAGGAAGGCTGACAAACAGGGGACGTTTCCCCAGCAGAGAGAAGAGACGCCCCAAAAACTGCCCTTGCATGAACCCTGGGAGCTCCCCAAGCTCCCCACGAGGCTTTACCATCGCTGCCCGGTGCCTGGTGGCTGCAGCATCCGGCCTGGGAGTCCCTGGGGCACCAGGTGTCCCTGGGCTGTGCCAGCTCACGCGCCTGTGACGTCCCCGCTGAGCTCAGCGCCGCCCCGCTGTCTCCCCAAACAGAGAGGGGAGCCCCCATGCAACCAGATGAGACAAGCACTCCCCAGAATGGCTTTCAAAGGGAAACCTCCCCTTCCATCAGGCTGCTCCTTGCTGGGCACTGGGTTGTGCTCGTCCCACACAGCCACACACCAAGCAGCCTGTGCCCTGCCCACCCTGGGCAAAGCCAGATGCCGAAGTCCCAGCTGCTGTGGGAGCTGTGGCATCGACGTGCCGGCACCGGCAAAGCCAAGGCGATGGCACATGCAACGCGCTGTGATGACACCCCTCCACGCACCCCCATTTTCCCTGAGCACCCCAGCTCGGGACAATGCCCTGAGCAGCCTAGCATCCCCCTCAAGCCACCCCTGCCTCTTGGGGCACAAACCAGCACCCACCCCAGCGCAGAGGCATGCCTGGCACAGCCTGTGCCGTATCCCCGGTGTGCCCACCCGACCCCTGTGCTGTGGATCTGGGGGGAGCAGGGAGCTGCCAGCGGCACATCCGTACCTGCAGCCTGGCCATCACGGTGGCGGCGGCGGCGGGTGCCAGCCAGGGTGACCCTGTCTGGCTCATGGGGTGCACAGCATTGCCAGGACCGGCGGGTCTGAGGTCAGGGAGGTGGGAGAGAAAAGAGAGAAAGAGAAAAGAAAAGCGGCCGAACACATCCTCTCACAGGAAAGGGAGTGGTAAGGGAAGTGGCAAACTCAACCGAAGAGTTCAGACCTTTTTTGGGAAAGCCCCGGCAGCGCCCGGCTGCTCTCCTTGTCCCTCAGTCTGGGGCCAAGCGAGCCCCACTGTCAGCACAGATGGGTCGTCCTGCTTCCCACCCCTTGGCTGGACCCAGCTGCTGGCATGAAAGCAGCTGAGCTGGGGGTCCCCGGCTGGGTTGGGCTGGGATGGGCACTGACGGCACAGCGGACACCTAGGAGATCGCCCGGGCACACCAGCACTGGAACAGCCCTGCAGCCAGCACAGCTTCCCTGAGGAGTGATGGGCTGGATGCATCCCCGGGGTGGGCATGGCCGGTCCCCAGCACCCAGCCGAGGTCACTTTGAAGGGACAGTGCCTTGTGCCATGCCGTGCCCCAGGTGTCCCCAGGGCTCCAGCACGGCCCACGGGGTGAGGATGGCCGCAGCGAGGTGGGCAGTGAGGAAAGGGGACCGATGCCCGGGGGTGGGCTGAGTCAGAGCCTCCCGCCGTGCCTCCCAGCAGCATCATCGTCCCTGCGACGCGGGGATGTGCCAGCCTGCCTGCCGTGCAGAGCGAAGCCCAGCTCCCTTGGCCAAGAGTGACTCATAAACAAAGTTGTTTGGTTTTTTTCCTCTTCAGAAAAAGGAAAAAAAAAAAGAAGAGAGAGAGAGAGATCAGACGCCCAACCTCCGTTTCCTTGATTAAATTTGCCCTCGGCACCGCTGCGCGCTGGAGGGCTCTGGCCATGGCACTATGGCAGTGACCAAAACTGGCCTGTGGTCTCGGCCAGCGGCTGCCCCTCGTTCGTGTGGACTCGCCACAGGTGGAAAAGGAAGGGGAGGAAGAAGGAGGGGTGTTGCCAGCACCCTCTGCACGCTCTCCCAGGGCTGCAGGGCTGGGCCAGGCTCCTGGCCGCAGCTCGTGCCCGTTATCAGCCCAGCCCAGCGCCCCACGCAGTGCAGCTGCTTCCCTCGCCTTCCCTGGGGATGCTGAGCTGACATCTCCTCTGCTCCTGATACTGCATAACCCAGCACCCAAAGCCAACGTGGTCATGGTGCCGCCGTCCCCTACCACACCCTGTCTGGACAGAAAACCCCTCATTCCCCCAAAAGCCACCCTCTGCTTCGGCAGCCCCTTTTCCTGCTGCCACCCAGCTGCTGTCCTCGCAGGTGCCCAGAATTGCTCGTTTCTCCAGTCACCTGAACCTCATCCCCTCCACAGGGGGTTTTCCAGGATTCCCTCTGCTGCTGCTGGGCAGGATGCCTCCAGCCCCACCACAGGCTCTCTGCGCTGTGAAGGACCTTCCTTTTGTATTTTATGGGTCAAAATTGGGAGGGCAGCTTTGCTGCTCATCACAGACACCCGTGGGGATGGCTCGGTGGGGATGGTGCACAAACCGAGCCCACAACCCCACCCCAGTGTCACTGGAGACACCATTCCCAGCCAAGCTGCCAGCATGGATGAGCCCCGCTGCATTCCAGCCGTGCCCTGGAGAGGAGCAGCACTGGATCCAGCCCCTCTCGGTGCCTTGGAGGAGCCACAGAACACCCATCACCTGTGGGACCAGCCATGCTGGATCAGTGCAGGCAGAGCTCAGCAGCCCCAGCTGCCTGCACACCACTGCTGGGTTCTCCAGTGTCTAATAAGGGCTCAGCCCTGGCTGCAACTTCCCCGCCTCCTCCCTGCCTTTCTCCTGGGAGGGACCCGGCACCTCTGACCTCTGCCAAATTTGGCTGAAAGCAGCCACCAAGCACGCCCGGACGCAGGCCAGCCTTGCTGGCAACCCCAATGGATGGTGAGGGGCTGCCAAACCCCAGGGACCCCTTCTGACAGGGTTACCCCACGGGCAGGCACCACTGCCAAGCCCCACAGCTGCCGCCTGCCCCCGCAGCCTGCCCCAGACACCTGCCAGCAGCACAGGAAGTTTTAGGAGCTATTTTTAGACCCAGCATTCCCCCTCACCCTCCCCCTCTAGCAATTTATTAGAAAAAGGCTGCGGAGGTGAGGCTCGAGCCCTGCCACCCTGTGGGGACAGCACAGGGCTGACCCCGATGCCACCGGCACGGAGGTGCCAGAGGTCCCGGCACCAGCTGAACTGGGTGGTGGTGTTCCTGTGGCTGCACCCCAGCTGCCTCCCCACTGAGCCTGTGCTGCTGATAACGCTGGCAGATGTGCCTGTGCACGTGGTGGAGGCGGCGGGGAGCGGATGCCTTTGGGGGAGCTTTTCTGCCCTGCAGTGATTTCTCTGCCATCCCCAGAGACTGGAAGGGCAGATTCTGGTGATTGCAACTGGGAGATGCTGCAGTGAGTTCCAGTGCTTCCCCAGTTCTATGGCACCACAAGGACCAGCAGCCCTGGGAGCACCTCTCCTGCTGGGATGAAGCTGATGCCAGGGTCCTTCTCCGCACCGGCCACCTCCTCTGCTCCCTGCCTCTCTCCTCACTTGGGTGTATTTCTCCACCAAGCATCCTCCAAGCTAAATCCTACCACGAGCCCTCCTGAAAGGAGCACACCAACCATCCTCCAAGCCAAATCCTACCACGAGCCCTCCTGAAAGGAGCACACCAACCATCCTCCAAGCCAAATCCTACCACGAGCCCTCCTGAAAGGAACACACAAACCTCTCCAGCACCAAGAGGCTGGAAAGAGGCGAGTGGACCTGTGGCTCTGTCCCAGCACGATGGCCACCACAGGCTGCTGGGCAGCAGGCTGGGTGCAGCATCGCCTGCACCCGCCCCTCCAGCCCCAGCTCTTGCACTGAAATGGAGTTAATTATTTCACAGCATAAAAATAGCACCCACGACAATCAGCTGGGTGATTTAATAAGGCAAGCCCTGACAATTATGTTTCTATTAGTAGAGGTATCGCGGCGTTGTTAAGGCAGACTCCTATTAAGCATTTGGTAATGATCCATGCAAAAGGAGAAGCAAGACCAGGGTAATCAATACTCAGCAGGGGTTAAACCACATGGACGGAGCTGGGAGGCTGATGGGAAGGAAGGGAAGAGGAAAGGGAGGGATGCAGCATCAGCTGGGATGAGAGCTGAGACTTCAGGGTGCTGCCGGTCCTATCCACCTATCCCATCCCTGTGCACACCAGCACAGGCAGCAGTGTGAGACCCTGGGGACTGCGGGGCAGAGGAAGCGGCTTTAGTGGTAATTTGGGCTATAGAGATGCCAGGAGGACCAAGAATAATAAGATGAAGATTTTCCTCCCTTTCCAAGGAAATGAAGAACCAGACAGAGAATCAACCCCAGACTGAGATGAAGAGAGGGGACCCTGTGTTACAGGGAAGCGCTGGGCCTAAGGGGTCACTCACTGTGGCTCCAAGTGTTCCTCAACGTGGCCAACGGGTGGTTTTCTCCCCAGCCCCAGCCTAAACCCCACCGGCTGCATTCGGAGACCCACACCAGCACAGGAGCTGCCAGCCAAGCACAGGGAGGAGGTTTGGGAGATTGTGCTGGCACAGACAGGAGGTGGGTCCGGCCGTGCCGAGGACAGGTCTGGCCCTGCTCTCCAGCCACGCTGCCTGCCCAAAGCGTGGCCCCGTGCAGCATTGATGTGGTCAGGGCAGGGCTGAGCCCAGCAGCCGGCTCAACCAGTGGTGGGACCGGCTAGGCTGGGGCTACACCAGTGTGATGTCTGGGGAGAAGGGGGACCACCACCCAAATGCTGTACCCTGGGGACATTTACCCACTGTGGTTTATTCACATAGGCAGCTGTGGGCCCCACCACCCACACGCTGCCTGCACTGATGGATGGCTTTTGGGATCTGGCTTCAGGCAGACATTGTGCCTTGGTGGTGAGCACCCACCCAGGTCGGGACATCCTCCTGGCCCCAGTGCCACAGTGGGTCCCAGAACCAGAACTTGCAGAGCCCAGCTTCCACTTGCACCAGTAAGAAAACTTCCTCCCACATCAGGCTTTGGTCCTACATTAAAACAGTGAAGGACTGAGGAAGGAGTCCTTCAGGACCTGAAATGAAATACCCAGGGCAAAGGGTATTTGGTGACCCAATACACTGTCCCAGCTCCAGAGCACCCCAAAGGACATACGTGTCCCCTGTGCCATGGCTATCGTGGCCTCACCAGCACCAAGGCAGCAGCGATGCTCTGCCCTGCCCCAGCTGTGACAAGCACCAGGGAGCAACTTGGGGTTCTCTGAGACCAGCCGTGCCAGTTATTTAAACCCTAACCAAAGGGGAAGAGAGAGGCGTTGGGGTTCAGTTCTGCCATCCCCGGGGAGGAGCTGGCAGCGTGGGGAGGAAGGAAACGCTGTCACCCTGCATGGCCCCTGTGCCACAGAGGCGGCCCCTGGCCCTGGGCAGTGCCAGGCTGCGGCTGCGGCATCCTGCTCCGCCAGACAGGGCTGTGGGAGATAGTTGGGTGGTGGGAACCTGGTCACAGGTGGGTGCCTGTCACTGGTATTCTGAGCTCAGATCACAGTCGTGGCCACTGGTGGGGATCTCAGTGAGACCCCCGCTGTGCCAGGCCACAGCGATGCCCTTTGCGCAGCCCCCGGGATGCTGTGGGGCTCAGCTGTACCACCAGAGGACGGGGCAGCTCTCCTGCCACTGCTGCCTTTCAGAATGTCTCCCCCAGCCCCAAATCCCCAACACAAGCTCTCTCCTCACAGTGAAACACGCACCGGGCTCACAGGCAGCATCTTTCCTTGCTTCTTCCTGCTTTGCAAGGCTGGCTGGAGGCTTTCCCTTCCTACTCCGGGGTTCCTGCCCGCTAATGCCAATATGTGCCTGTTTGCTCTTCTCCTGCCCTTTGCACTGAAACGCTGCTGGGGCATTTGCCTTCTGTCAGAGGAAGCCACTTCAGCCCCAGTCGGGCTCATGCCTGCGGGAGGGAGGGCAGCGGGAAAGGTGGTACCCCCAAACCCCTTTGCTGGCTCCCTAACCCACTCTATACTGAGCCAACAGCGAATCCATCCCTGGGAGTGTGCTGCCAGTGCACCCACAGTGTGTTCCTATGCCCAGAGCCCTGGGGACGTCAGGGGCTCCGCTCCCCCTGTGCCCCTGTGTCCTGCTGCTGCCCCGCAGCCTCCGCAGCGCTTCTGTCCAGGCGAGTGCTGACAAGCCCGTCTGGAGCGTGGCAAAGCCAGGCCCCCAAACCCAGCAGATCCTCAGCCTCAAAAGGTCAACTGAGGCTGTTTCCAAGCAGTTAGAGAACTGGAAGGGCAGCTTGTTGTAAAACCCTACCATACATGTCCCTGCTGTCAGGAAAGCCCCGTTTTTCCATGTCTAAGGTGAACGTTAAACCTGAACCCCAAAGGACTTTGTTGTTGTTGTTTTCACTGCTGTTCCACCCTCTCCCCAGTTAAATATCTGCTTCCACGAAATGGCCAAAGGCAGGAGGCTTTGCAGGACAGGGGAGAGGCAGAGTGCTCCCCACCTCTCCTGGGAAACTCATCCAGGATGGCTGAGCTCCTGTGAACCTGGAGGAGCTGATGGGGTGGGATGGGGGCATCACCCTCCTTGCTCACCCCAGCAGCTGGGGAGAGGGGAAGTCACACATGGGAGGTCCTTGTCACCAGTCCACCCCAAAGGAGGAACCCCAGTGGATTTCAAGCTAAAAATAACAGAAATAGAAGAATACTCCATTCTCCCAGGGTGGGCTTTCACAGAAGGGCGAGGGTCAGTCAAAACTCTGGGGTTGCTGCCTTGGTTTACACGGTGCTCTGGGTCCTGCATGAAGCAGGATTTTGCCTTCCCTATGGTTTTACCCCAAAGCCACCAGTGCCCATGTCCCTGGATCCACGCAGCAGCCTGGGGGGCTGCATGGGGGACTCACCCACAGCTCCTGGACTGGCACCACCACAGCAAGGCACCAGGCTGGCAGCTCCTGTGGCACGTGCGCAGTGGCACTCAAAGCATCCAATCCCTGGGAAAAGTTCTGGGTGCCCCAAAACTCACGGGTGCAGAGGGGAGAGCTGGCTGGGGGCACTATTTGCCACAAACAAGGCTGTGATTCGGCGCTACCATCGCAGGGCTGCGGCAGTAAGGGTTTGGGACGTTCTGCAGGTCACCCTCCCTGGGCTGCACAGGGCAACTGGTGGTGGAGCAGCTGGGGAAAGAAATGGGGTGGCCAAGCCCAGCACTGATGGAAACAGGCTGTGGGAGGCTCGTGTGGTGCTGGGTGTGGGATGCTGTGAAAAGGGAGATGCTGGTGCAGCTGGAGGCCCGTTCCCTGGGCGAGCTGGAGCAGGGCAGCGATGACCACTGCAGAGCAGCTTCCCAGTCTGCGACGGGTCTGCTGGAGTCCCCACGTGCTGGCAAGTTCAGTTTCTTCCGCTCTTACACCACAGACGATGTCAGACACTCTTCCCCCATCCTGTCTTCCTCATGGGCAAAAGCTCTATTGTAACATACTGGGGGGTGAGAATCACCGGTGATAAGGTCCAGAACCTTTTCCTCCCCCCAGATTAAGAGTTAGCTATGAAACCACATTTATAAACAACCGGTTTTAGACACACTGCCCTCTGAAGAGCTTCAGTAATGGAAATGCAGACAGTGATGTGCAGAGATGAATAAGGAACTGAGTAATAGGAAGTCTCGGTGAAGGCCGCGGGCACTGGCTCACCCGGAAGCTGCTGTTATTCCAGGCAAGAGCCCGAAGCACTGAACCCCAAAAGCGAGTGGCCCAGTGGCATGACAGCAGTGATGCCTGCTGGCCTCGCTCTGCCGTGGCTGCTCTGCTTTTGGGGAGCCTGGGGACTGGGGCAAGAAACCATCCCGAGGAGCAGGAAGAGCTGGAAGGGAACGGCGAGGCATCCTGTGGGATAGGCCCCAGCACTAAGCATGGCTCTTGCCTCCTCTTGAGCTGATTTTCCAAAAACATTTTATCCAGAGGATAAAAATTTGAGGAAAAACAAGAGGAAAAGCCACAGCAGCTGGAGCTCAGGCTCTGCAGAGGGCGAGGGGCGACACGGTGGCTGCTTTGCCACTCTGGACCTGTTGTTCCCAGGGAAGAGCCCTGAGCTCACCACTCTTTAATCCAGAGGATAAAAATTTGGGGGAAAAACAAGAGAAAAAGCCACAGCAGCTTGAGCTCAGGCCCTGTGGAGGGTGAGGGGCAACACGGTGGCTGCTTAGCCACTCTGGACCTGTTGCTCCCAGGGAAGAGCCCTGAGTTCACCACTCCCTCTGCACAAGCCCAGCTGAAACTCAAGATGCTGCAGCCCAAGTCCAGCCTAAAAGTGAGACTACAACCAAAGAAAAGCCAACCAAAGCCAAGCCATGAGAAGATGCACTTCAGGAGGTGGTGGAGACGTGCTGCTCCCGCACCTCAGGCAGACTCAGCATTAATTACTCTGCCAAGGTATTTTTCTCCCTTACCCTCTCTGGGTTCGAGCTGCATGATCTGATTATCTGCCTTTGGTTCCTTCTTTTAACAATGATATCAAAACGGGCACCCGCACCCTGACTGAGATATATTCATGTCACTAAATTCCTGCTTCTACACTATAATCTTATGAGGTGGAGTTTGTTTAATTGCTGAAGAACACGACTGTATTTTGATTAGCGGCTTGAGTCATTTATGGGGAAGGGCTGACGCGGAGGAGCTAGAATCCTTGTAGGGAAATCTGATGTGGCGCTGTCCCTTGGGAGATATTCTGAAATATGTGCCCACTGGGGCGACCCGTTTGCCCAAAGAAAACGGTATCCACCCAGCCAGCAAATGCCACGGGCTCCTCTCATCCAGTGGGACACAGGGCGAGCATCGCTATCCACGGGGATGGTGGAGACGCATCCAGAGGGGAATGAACTCCCCTCGCAGCAGGGAAATCCCTCCCACTCACTTAACACTTTTTGTTTGGTTTCTTAAATAAGGCCATGGATCTGTGCCAGAGCAGCCTCATGGAAGCAGCGGGGAGAGGGAGCTTCCTAGGGGAACCTCTCCGTGCCCAAAGACGCACCACGGTTCACACGCGGAGTCGCTCCGGTTGCTGCGTCTGGCCCTCTCCATCCCTCGGCCGTAGGGATGCGGGGCCGAGTTGTGGCATCCCTGGGATGTGGCCCATGTGATGGACTCGTGCTGAGCAATGGTTGGATGTCACATCCCTACTGGGAGAGCAGCATCCCACACACCACCAAGCCAGGTGCCCCCCCGCTTGACCCTTTGGCCTTGCTGATGCTGGAGGGACCCGTCAGGGACCAGAGCCCACAGTCACCCTGACCTCAGCCAACCTCCCCAAGCCCCGTCACTCCCCACTGCCTGGAAGGGCCAGGCTGGGGATCCCAATTGCTGCTGCTCTCCATGACGAGGCATGGCACCCCTCTGCATCGGGGGCTGGGAGCCGCAGGGGGAGCTGGTGCAGGGATGCTCCAGCGTTGCCCTGGCACCCACCTGTGGGTGCGGGGAGGGCTGGGGCAGCCCTGGGCCTGGGAGGTCCCCGGGAGGGGGGATCCTCCCTGAAAGCTCTCCCCCTGGGTTGGGCAAGCCCCGATACAGCCGGCCCTGCGGCTGGAGGGTCCTCCCCTCCTTCCCCTCCATCCTCCTCCTCCTCCTCCTCCTCCTCCTCCTCGCAGGAGCCCTGCCCTCCCCTGGGGTGATGCGGCGGGGAGAGCCCCCTCCCTGCTCGGTGCTCGGGGCCCCTCCATCCCTTCTGCCGGTCCCCACGGAGCATCCCGCTGCCCCCCTGCATCCACCCCCCCCCCCCAAGCCATCGCACATGGGGCTGGTGACAGGCAGCTGCCGGACACACGGACACACACACAGACAGACACACACAGCCCGACCTCTCCATCAACCCCGGCGCTCCGCGGTGCTCGGTGCGTGTCCGGAGGGAGGGTGTGGGGGGGTGGGTGGGGTGGGGAAGCGCGCAGAAAGGAGGATGCACGGGGCGGGGGGCGCATGCAGAGGGGAGCGTGCAAAGGGGGGCGGAAAGGGGTGGGGGTGGGGGGCGTGCAAAGCGGGGTCCGCCCGAGGGAGCGGGGTCCGCCCGCAACCGGCGGGGAGGGAAGCTGGGTTGGGCACAGAGCAAGGGAGGGGGCGATGGGCCCGTATCGTGTGGTGTCCCCCCCACTCCCACACACACACACCCCACCCCACCCCCGCCCCATGGCATCCCGCGGGCGGCGGCGGCCCCGGGCCGGGGCGCGGGGTACTCACGGGCCGGGCATCCGCGCCGCCGCCGCGCAGCGCCGTCCGCGGCCGCCGCTGCCCCGCCGCCCCCCCGGCCGCCGCCTCTGCGCTGCCTCCGGGCTCGGCACCGGAGGGAGAGGGAGAGGCAGCGGGAGCGGAGCGGAGCGGCGCGGCTGCACTGCGCACGCGTCCCCCGGCCCCTGCGATTGACTTCCTAAAGCAATTGCAGCTTTGGCACTTCCTCACGTCAAAACACACACACACGCACACACACCCAGCACCCGGGATGGGCACCCGGCACCCGCACCTCCCGCCAGAAACCGGCACCGGGCACCCAGTACCGGCACCCTGCGCCAGCACCCGGTACGGGCACCCAGCACCCTGCAGCAGCACCGGTACCGGCACCCTGTCACCAGCACCCTGCACCAGCAGCCGGTACCAGCACTCGGTACCAGCTGCCGGCACCCAGCACCGTGCACGCAATGCTGGCACTGCGTGTCATCAGCACGATGGACCTGCACCCAACGCTGGCACCCTCCATCAGCACCCTGCACCCAGTGCTGGCACCCTCCATCAGCACCCTGCACCCAACGCTGGCACCCTCCATCAGCACCCTGCACCCAACGCTGGCACCCTCCATCAGTACCCTGCACCCAACGCTGGCACCCTGCACCAGGACTGGAGGTCCCCTCTGCCCCTGAGGGATCCTTGCCCGTGCCTGGAGCGTGGGGCTGGGCAGCCTGTGGAGCTTCCCCCTGGACTGCTTCCCAGCCAAGAGTCTGTGCTGAGGAGGAGCAGTTTTCCCTAAATCAGCGCTTTCTCTCCTTTTTTATTCCTCCCCCCCCCCCCCAAAAGTAAGGGGGGGATTATACATCACTAAAAATAAAGAGTGATAAAACTTTGGGAGAGAAAGGAGGCATAAAAATTTCATGATCTTGCCAGCCAGGGAAATTATCCCACTTTATTATTTAAAACCTCATTAAAAACCATTTCCCTGGGAGAGACAATGATCAAACCACCATCTATTTCAATCCCCAAGATGTGCACCGTGCTACGTGGGGAGCACATTTAAAATAGGCCCTTACATGTGACTGCTCAGCTAAAAACACCACCCTGACCCCCACCCATGCGAGCAGCATTTCCAAGCTGCCCCTACACTCCTGCCATTTCAACCGGCTCTTCCCAATACTCTGGATTTTCCTCTTTTTACCCATCCATCTCACTCCAGTGGGAGCTATGAAGCGTTTGCCAAGGAGGACCTGTGCAGGAGAAGCAGGGTCCTTCCTCGGATTGAACTTTTCCAAATCTTTGGAGCAGCTCCAGCGTGGAGCAGTGGCTGCCAGGCTGCTCCCTCCTGCTGTGTGACCGGGTTGCTGGCCCTCCAAAAATACTGGTTCATTTAACTGGAAGCTCACAAGGCCCCTTAAAGTCCCTCACCTCTTTGGGAATTGTTTGATAGTGTGGGTTTGGGATTTTTAGAGATCCCCAGGAACATTTGGGGTGGTGAGCCTCGAGCCAGGCTGACCCTTCGGGTGGAGAAAAGGCCAGGAGTTTTTTGCTTTAAAGGAGGTTGCCTTTTCCAAGGGTTGGGAGAAAAATGCTTGAAGCTCCCAAATCACCTGCCAGTTGTGCTGTCAGGCAAGAGCCAAACTCCCAGGAGTTTGCCCTCACCGTGCCACAGCTTGGCCTGGCCATCTCCTCTTTGAATACACACACCATGGGGAGGGAAACACCCCCCTTTGCAAATGCTGTGACAAACAGCCACTGCCATCGCTCCCATTCGGCTTTGAGTCGGGGGGGGGGGGGGGGGCTTGCCCTCCTCCCCAACCAGCCTGGGCTGCGAAGTAGGGATGGGAGCAGGACCCCCTGAGAAGGACAAGCATCATCCCTCCATCTCTCAGAGGCACCGTGGAGGGAAGCTGCAGCCTTTGCCGGCGCCGTTCCCCTGCTCGGTCGGTGTCAGAAGCTCATCCCTGGAACTCCCGGAACGCCGCATCCTGCGCCGGTCCCGCAGCAGCCTCTCAGCTGCCCCTAAAGCTGTCAACGCATCTCCAGGCTCTCCCACGCAAACCCTTCCCGGCCTTTGCCGGCTCCCCCCGCTTCCCAGCCCCCGCGCCCGGCTGCAGTAGCGGGGTCCGCCCGCAGGTGCCGCCCGACTCCGCCGGGAGCGGCTCGGCGGGGCCCGGGGGCCGGCTCGGCACCCACCGCTCCCCAGACCGGGAGAGGGAAGGGCGCTGGGCAGGGAGCGGAGGCTTCGCAGCCCGGTGCTGAGCGGCTGGGGCAGCCGGGGCACCGTCCCGGCAGGTGCTGGCGCCGCGCCCGCTGGTACCCACAGGCATTTCCGCAGGGAGGGCCTCCCATGGGCATCTTCTCTAATTTTGTGATGGAGTTGCCCTAAGACAGTGTTATAGGAGAGCAGAGGTGACCCCTGGACAGCACGGGCTGCGGGGCGCTGCGGGGCACCCACAAAGCTTGTTCTCCTCCCCACAGAGAACTCCGGTGACCAGAGGGTGGGTGTGAGGGAGCAGGAAGCCTCTTCCCTTGAATTATCTGCCAGGAGTCGGCCTGTGTCAGGATTGAGATGGAGCACAGGGGTGTGCAAAGCACCGTTTGATGGAGAAATCCTGTCAGGGGTTGCTCAATCCCCATCTCGAAGCACTCTGCGGTATCAGCCTCGCTGGAGTGGCACAGCAGGCTGATCCCTCCCGGGGTGTTTCCAGCTCACATGCTCCTTGAGAGGCTGGCAGGTAGTGACACTGGATGTATGAAGGCTGCTGAGGTGTTTTCCTTTAGGAAAGCCTCTTCTCTCCCACCAGCTACTGAGGGCCTTTTAAAGCTTTCCGAGCAGCAGAGGGTAGTTTGGAGCAATCTAAAAGGACACACCTGGGATGAGAGCTCTGAGGAAGCAACACTGCTTGAGCTACTACAGCCCAAGTGGGAGTTCTACAAGAGGAGCAAGTCAGCTGCCACCCCACAACCTGTCAGAGCTGGGATTGTGAAGGTCAGGCTCACCCCGTCCCTAATATGCATCTCCTGCCTGCCAAGGGCAGCCCAAGGACACAGCGAGGTGATGCTCACCTTGCCAAGAGCTGGCACGCATGGGTGCAGGAGGCAGAGCTGCCAGCCCTGCTCTGGGGTTTAAATCCCTCCCGTGTGGCTCAGGCACAGAGCTGTCTTTGCAGAATACCTGGTTTGAGCCGTGCAGTCCATCACCGCTAACTTATTCCCTTTTCAGAAACACCTGGGAACCCTTTAGAGCCTTTTTTGCTCCTTTAAGGCCCCAGAACTTCCCAGGGAATGCCAGAGCCACGTTTCCCACTCCGCTCTCTCCCTCAGCTCCCAGGTGTGCTGCACACTCACATGCCTCCACACGGCTCCCCGTGGCTGCTCATCTGCTGACTTAAGAGTCATTCTGGTTGCGGTCACGTTTTTCCCCCAGGAGCCTTGAAGCATAAGGATTGTCTCTCCTGTGCTCAAGCTTGAAGATAAAGCAACAGCTCGAAGGTCTGGAGGATGGCTCTCCACAGGTTGTAGACAGAGGAAAGCTTAAAAGGAGATTTTGCACTACCAGGAGCAGCACAACTATAAATTCTATCACATTTAGGGGGAAAAGTGTTGATTATTTGGATTTCCCAATGTAGCAGAGCTTATGCAATCACATTATATATCAGCACACTTGTATTCTTCCAAATTTCTCTCTTTAAAAACGTTTTAACCCTCTGGCCAGTTTTATCCAAGTCTGACAGAGGAACAGAGCTCAGTTCCTGCATTTGCAAAGAGCTGGGAATGACCCTGCCAGGGCTGCAACTGTGAGAAACACCAACACATGCAGTCAGACCTTATTAGACACTAGAGAATCCACATGGACCTGACACTTGATTGATGCCCAAAGCGTGGGAAAAGCACCAGCCCGAATTTGTGCCCTCTCAGGCACCCAGGTCAGTTGGTCCCCCAAGAGACACCAGCCTGTTGAAACCAGACTGCAAATCCTGCAGCTCACAGAGCTGTTTGTTTGCTTTTTGGTGCCAAGCTGGGGGTGGGGAGGAGGGGGGTGGGCAGGGAGAAAGAGCTTAGCAGAAGCCTTAGTCAAAAGGGCTAGTGCTGCTAGTGCTGGCATTTGAGGATGGGATGGAGAGCAGTCCCACAGCCTGCCTTTGGTAGTGTAGAGGTGTTCTCCTCGAAGGCATCACTGCAAATTGTGAGCTGTGGTGCCAGTGGTCCAAGCTGTCTGAGCCCTTGGGTGTCCTAGTCCATATCACTGCTACAGTTCTCCTCTGAGCCCCTCGGTGACCTGCAGACTGTCTCTCAAACTCTCATCATCACTGTTTGAGAAATGGCTGAAGAGTTGTTATGTTTCAGAAAGAGGTGGGAAGTGGTGGCAATAAGGACAAAACTGAGGTGGCTGGACTCCTCCTTTTACTCTTTTGGCTGAAATCAAGGCAAGCAGAGGAGATCTGGACAGCTGTGCCCTTTCCTTGACCATGAGATGGACAGTGGAAAAAGCTGGACTGAATCCAGTCTGGTCCAACCTATGTCTGCTGTGGTAGTTCAAAAGCTTCTCTGACTTTTTAAAATGTAGGAGAAGTTGAAAGACACTTTGGAAACCTTCCACCTGTAAAAATGAGCACAGTTTGGTCCGATCTCTGTACAGAAGTCCAGAGGCAGGTGGAACAGCTCCTGCTGGTATGATGGGGAACTGATGGAGAGTCTCTGCTCTTTGCCTGCAGGGGGAAGGTGATGTAGATGATTAGAGATGGACAGAGTGTTATCTGAGGGGAAAGTCTGAGAAGTCAAGGTCAAGTGTCTACAGTGAAAAGAAAACACTCTGCACAAGAGCAGAAGGTAAAGATATTCGTGGCTGTGTAATCTAGCCTGAGAACTACATTCTCTGATTTTTATTCTGCTTGCATGACAAGCATCTCTCCATCACTTCCTCCTCTCTAAATTATTTGGAAGACACCTTTCATTAGAAATCTGCTCTGTTGAATAGCAAAGCACTGCTTCTTTGGGCTTTCCATTTCCCCCCATGTGAACTGGAAAGTGCTTTTCTCACACGAGCTCAGTCTTGGGCAGTAATAACAAAACCACAACTTCTGTTGCAGTTAGTTACTTGCAGCTTGGATTCTTCTGTGGACACATCTAAACAGAAGTGTGCATGACCTGCTGGCTACAAGATGGCAGGCCAGGAAAAGGATGCTTGTGACTGAACAATTATCATTCTGCTATTTCTGTTCTAATGTAGGAGCTCCAGGACTCATCCCTAGGAAAAAGTACTCATGACTTTGAGGTTTCTCACTTATATGCTAAGCTAAGAACAGCTTCTACATGCAGAGCAACATTTTTTTGTATGTGGTTTTTGGTTTAACACCATACAACCCCTACTTCAAATTGATCAGGTGATACTGAAATAGGTACAGCTTTGATTATGGCCTGATTGATGTGCATGCAAATCCAGAGCAAACACAAATGAGCTGCAGGACTCTGAGAGGTAAGATCTTGTGCTAACTCATCTGGGCAACCTGCCTGTTCCTCTGACTCTTCCACACCACCAAATCCCATTTACTAGCATGTAGATGGGATGTAGTAGCTTCTACTGAAGCTGTTGCATGTGTTAGGAAGCTATTTATTCCTGGTGCCCTGTCCCAAACCATCAGCTGTCTTGGGATTATTCTAAAGAGTTCCTCAAAGTTCCAGGGTCTTCTGATGAATATTTCATCTCTTTCATCTCCTAGTATTAACTCCATATGCCTCCTCTGTACCACAAAAGCTGTGTGAGATGATGGGGTAAAGGAGAGCAGGGTGCTGTGCACTGAAGAACTGTTGCCTCAGATGCTAGCTGCCAAGTTACATCTGTCAGTGGTAGGTTCACCTCAGTCCAGGGAAATAAAGGCACAAATATAGATGTTTTCTCACTTTCACCCCTTCTTTTTGTACTGGATGTGGGAACAGGGAAGGTATTATTTGACATCCCTGCACTCTTCAGATCTTTTTCATTACAGAAGTAACAGTGTCACAAGTAAGAACCACACCCCTGCCTTAAAATGCTCTGTCCAGTGTGGGAGGCACTGCTTCTGCAGGGAAAGGGTTTATTTTTTCTCAGTCTTGAATGAATCTCAGCTTTCCCTGCTGTGCCTGCTGGAGGAGGACGAGGAGGAGGGGATGGCTGGCTGCTGGGCTTGTGTGTGTGGATTCATTTCCCCTGGGGTCACTGAAGAACCATCAGACAGCACCGGGGTTCAGCTGCCACAAGCCCAAACTGAATTTAAACTGGGTGCCCCAGGTGACATGCTCGCAGCTCTTGGGGATGCACCCCTGCCCTGCTGCTTGTAGCAACACCCCTCCTCCAGCCATCTGCCTCTGCGGCTGGACATGGGTGTTAGGAGAGGTCTGAGCCTGTCTGGTCAGAGACCTGTTGGAGCAGAGATGGCTTTTTGTTTTCCAAGACCTGTTTGGGGGACAGAAGTATCCCTAGAACAGGCGGAGTGAGGCCTCCTCTTTCTGACATGCTCCTGGATGAGATCTGAGGAGCCGCTTGCCCCTTCTCTTGGTGGCACAGATACAGCCCATGCAGCTCTTCCTCTGTTTTGGCGAAGGGAGGGGCAGTTTCCTGTTTTTATATAGCAATGAGATCGATCCAGGATGCCTTTGTGCTGCTGCTGGTCCCGAGGCACGCAGAGGCTGTACGTGGGCTCTGCGGCCTGTACCGCAGCTGTGCCGCTCGCTCCTAGCACCAGGCCTGTGACTCCCCCCGTGGCATCTGGCCAGAGCCTTGGGGTTGGGGTGTATGGAGGGACACTCCTCTGACTGCCACGGGAAGTTCCCAAGCACCACCTGCAAAAAACAGGGTCTCCTTCTCCAGTGGTCCACTCCAGAGGGCATGCAGGTTCCCAGTGAGGCAGCACAGCTCCATCCTGCTCCAGCCATGGGGCTGCCGGGCCAAGGCCAGAGCAGTATCTGGCGTTAACATCCCAGGAATCTGCTCCAGCCGGACGGGAATAAAGTGGAGAGACATGTTTACAAGTGCAGGGGGGAGCAGGGGGGGAGCACAGGCAGGGGAGCAGGCCCAGCCCAGCGTAACAGTCTCACGGTCTAGCTGTTGCTGTCAAGGAATTGGTCTTGAATAAGGAGAAATGGGCAGCAAGGAGCAAATTGGCTTTGCTCGGTGTTTTGGCCACAATTAATGAGGAGGGAACTGGGCAAAGGTAACGTATAATTAAGTTAGCTGATAGCAGAGTTCTGTCCAGAGCAGGAATGTGTTGTATGCTGTCATGCTATAATTGGCAACATTTCATTATAGTGCTTTTCCTTTCCTTGAAGGATCCCCAAAAGCTTCACAAAATGCTTCACAACTTGTTAAGGTTGCCAGCTCCTCTCAGGGAGAGAGGCATCGTGTCTGCAATGCCCTGATCCTGCATGGTGGACTCTTCCAGGGGCTGGCAGGGGGAATGGGGTGAGGCTTTTCCTCCGGAGACACCCACCTGGCAGACACAGGGTCCCTCTGCCTGGAGTGACCTGTGAAACGGCTGGGTTTGCCTGTGAGAAAGCTGGAGCAGGGCGAGGTGAAGTGGCTTTCTAAGGTCACCAAATGAGTCATGGGTAAAGCCAGGAATAGAAGCCAGCAGTCAGGCTCCCAGCTGCTGTACCTATGGTTATGTCTATTTATGCTCTTCACTTCTCTTGCCCATGGTTTACTGAGTGCATTCCAAGAGTAACTTGCCTGCCAAACTTCCTCCCCTTTAAAACCAGAAATGGACAGATAAGATAGTAGAAGAAATCAGTTTAACTGCTGGTATGTGCACAAACATACCTGAACCCTGTCCAAGTCATCAGCTTTTTTTTTTTAATTTTTTTTTCTATTTTCTTTTTCTTTTAATGCTCTTTGAGGGCAGGAGAAACGCCTCCAGTCTCTGAGTGCCTATGGCAGTTTTCTGGCAGGATATCAGATGATTTATTTCCTTTGCCTGTGGTCAAAAGAAGAAGAAAAAAAAAAGGGCAAAAAATAAAAGCAGCAATCATGTTAGACATAGCAAAACCCAGTCAAGTGACTCCAGTATAAATCCCATGAAGGCAATGGGACAGTTGTGGCTCTGGGAAATAGAAGTTTAGACTGTAAACCAAAATAAAACTGAAACCCCAAATAAATGCTGCATTCTCCCCTAATAAATTTTCCCTGAGAATGCCTTATCCACCTCTCAGTGAAGGCCTTGAGACTTTCTTCCATCAACTTTAGCTGTAAATCAGATCAGGGCCCAAGGCCAGAGGGTATCTGAAAAACCCTAAACCAGGGGGAAGGGATTTGGCTCCTCATTATTTTTGGAGTGAGCAGAATTAGACTGCTGTGTCAACTGGAGCTCAAAGAAAGGTATTCAAAGGTTAATTCAGGTAGCAGAACTGACATAAAGGCAGAGTGTTCCATCAAACAGAACCATGCTAGTGGCAAGAACAACTGAAACAGCAAAGCAGTACTTGCCAGTCTGCTCTCCAAAAGCAGGCCCTGAGGATGGAGACAGGCTTGCCCACTTTGGGACACACATAAATTCACTCCAAATGCCCTTTGTTGTGGATCAGTCAGTGGATGGGCTGCCCTGGTACCCTTGAGCCCCAGTGCAGTATCCCATCAGTATCCTACCACTTCTTCACACTACTTGACCCTCTGCCTGGCTCTCCTTTCTCCTCAGTTTTCCTCACCTTTTATTTTATATTCTATTTGAAGTGGTTTTATTGCAGACTTGGTTTACGGTTCCCTGACTGGAGAGGTGATGTGCTGTGTGAGGCATGCAGAAGCTACTGCTGCTGGCATGAGTCCCCTGAAGAGCAGAGAGGTGCTGGGGACACCGGGTTGCCCTCTGAACCTCGGGATGCAGCCGTGAGCTTTGTGCTCTCTGATGTGCACTGTGAAAACAAGGAGCTGCCTGATCTCTGACCAGGAGGGATTCAGCACTGTGTGGTTTTCTATGTTCCTTCTCTTCACTACTTTGCTGGATTCATCCCAAACTTCTCTGGGATCTTTGCAGAGGGATCAGACCGGAACGATGTTGGTTTGGTTCCCAGATAACTCGTATGCTCAGGCTATCCATTTCTACGAGGCAACTTTCACAGAGCATCCCAGGCACAAAAGCTGACCTCTCCTCTTTGCCCTGGCGGTGATTCCCTGATATTAGAGCTGATGAGTAAAGCTCAAACCCCAGCTCTGCCTCCTCCTGCCAGTCCTGGCTCTGCACACTGGAGTTCCAGGTCCTTTCACGGAAATGAACATTTACTTTTAAGAACTAAAATAAACAAAAAGAAATCTCCTAATAAAACAAGATCAATAAAAACATAGCCAAGTGCTTTGTTTTTGCTTAGAAGACACATCTCTCTGCATATCCACTTGCGTGGTGCCAAGTTTTGGAAATCAGCAAAGGCTGACATTGTTTACTGCGAATTAAAGACCCTCTGGAGACACTCTGTCTTGCTTTCCAGGGTAGCCTTAGGCTGGGGGATGGAGGCAGTTGGACAGTAGCATAGAAGAAACCCTGTTTCACTGTTGCTAACTATAGCATTAATTTCAGAGTCATAAATAACTTCAGTGCCATGGTTACGGCACTAGCCAAGTATGATATCATTTAGTTTGGGATTAAGGAGAAATATCTTCCTTGAGGCTGTGGGTTCTAAAATAAGCAACTTTTCCAAAATGGGTTTTCTCCCAAAGACTACACAGAGAAACTCCAGCCTGGAGCTGTAAATTGGAAGGATTACTTTGGTAAAACTGCCAGGATGAGAAGTGTCAGCAGGTAAAACAGCTCAGAGGGTAAATTCTTCTAAGTTCCTTGGTGAATGACAGCCTGGCACTCTCTCAGTTTTCTTAGAAAACAGCACCTTCTGTGAATGAGAGCAAGCAGAGTCTTTCCCAACCTGCATTCTGTGTTATGGAGACATGCAGAATCATAGAATCATAGACTGGTGAAAAGGAGCTCAGTGCAGCATCAGCCTTCCTCTTCCTTTGCTCAGGGCTGAGCACACAGATCTGGGACAGGCTGACAGTGTAGAGCAACACCTGCAAATATGTTGGTGATCCTGAGCCCAGCTGTTCTTGGGGATGCAGAGAAACCCAGTCAGAAGTCCTTCTGGTAAGTCTGGCCTGGTTTATGTGTCCTTGAGTCTGGCAGTTTAAGCCTCACCAGCCATTTCTTTAAATAATGGTCAAACAAAACCCCAAACAAAAAACCCCAAACAAGTGTTTGGTTTTAGGTGTGTGGGTAACACAGGCTGCAAAGGGCTGCTTCTCACAGGAGTGTAATGAAAAGACATATCATAGAATCATAGACTGGCATGGGTTGGAAGGGACCCCAAGGGTCACAGAGCTCCAACCCCCCTGCCACAGGCAGGGACACCAACCTCAGGCCTGGAGCTACACAAGGTTGCCCAGGGCCCCATCCAACCTGGCCTTGAACACCCCCAGACACGGGGCACCCACCCCCTCTCTGGGCAGCCTGTTCCAGCCCCTCACCACTCTCTCTGCAAAGAACTTCCCCCTAATATCCAATCTATCCCTTCCTTCCTTCAGCTTTAATCCATCCCCCTTGTCCTGCCATTGTCCTTTTAAACAGTTGATTCCCCTCCTGTTCCTCTGCTCCCTTCAGGGACTGGCAGGCTGCAATGAGGTCCCCCCACAGCCTTCTCTTCTCCAGGCTTCTCCAGCCCAGCTCCCTCAGCCTGTCTATGTAAAGAAGCATGGGTCCCTTCAGAAATCAGACGCCACTAATGATCATTAGAAAGATGGATTGAGAGCTCGGCGCTGACAGTTCCCATGGCTGCACGGGCAACATCATAGTAACTGTGCAAGCAAATGACAGCTAGCATGCATCCATTGGTCCTGTCAACCAAACAGCTGTGATATTTATATTACAAAATTTACACACAATTACATGCACACACAACTCTTGCAGGACCTTGGGAGCAGCAGCGAAAGGCTGTAGTGACAGAGATCCTGAATACGTGTTACATATAGCACAGGGCTAGAATGGCCTGCAGTGAGAACCTTGAACAGGACAAGGGGCTCATGTGAGGAGGCAGAAGAAGAGGAAATTTTATGGAGAAACACTTTAAACACCACACAAAATGGTCAGAGGTTGATGACACAGGAAATGTGGCTCTAGGGCTCCTGGATACAAAACACTGGACCACACAACCCACTGCACCAATCCCATTCAAAACTGTGCAGAAAGTTATGACATTAAGGCTGTATTGGTAGGCTTTATGCCAGATTAGATATTGTCTTTCTTCCTGCTGCCAGCAGAAAGCCAGCATAAATGCTGTATTATGTACTCTGGGTAATGCAACAGAAACATAATTGTGTGCCCAGGCATGATCTGGATTGAATTTGTCCTGCTAAATGATCCAGCAGCGCTCAAACCTGGTATAAAGGACCATAGAATTATGGTACAAACTTTTCTTTCAGATTTCATGTCTTCTCTAATGTAAGAGAAGAGAATTTTGCCACATGCAAACGCCTGTGATCATTCTTGAGATGCTTTCCCTTGGTTTAAACATCCTCTCACAGCACAGATTAGAGGGTACTCCCCATGGAAAGTGGTGGAGAAACTTGAACACGTGGACAAACAAAGAAATGTATTCTTTTATTTCCGCTCTTTCTGGTTCTAAGCATATAGGGAACATCTGAAAATTGACATTTCAGGCTAGGCTGACCACTGCATTCATTAGCCCTGCCTCTCCCTGCTACAGCCTGACCCCTGCTGAGAGACCCTCTGGTGCTTACCTTACCCCCAGCCTCTCATAGTCTAAAATTTCAAGGTGATTTGGGCTTCTGCAGCTCTGAGCAGCCTGAAGATCCTGGCCTCTTTCTTTCTTGCTCGTTGCCTCTGCTAGGCTTGGCTTCTTTGAAGTAGCTGTTATCCATCATGAAGATGTGGGAGGCCAGCATGGTTTTCATTTTCTCAGCAGTGGGCTCAGCGAATGCCAGATAACTTGCCTTCTCCTGGGCTGTGTTAAATGGAGGGATGCTTTTGGTTTGGGAATAGTCCTCTGTGTGTGTGAATCTCTCTGTATTGAAGTCATCTTTATTTCAGCTGTGAACTGTGAAGCAACCTAGAAGGGAAAAAAAGAGGAAGAAGGCAACAGAATGACATTTGTGTACAAGGACAGAGGTTTCCTGATGTCCTGGTTTTTGGCTGCAACAGAGTTAATTTTCACAAGGAGCTGGGAGGGGTCAGAGCCAGGACTGCTGCCCCAAAGGAGCCAAAGGGGTATTCCATACCAGATGACATCATGCTTGGTATATAAAGCTGTCTGGCCAGGAAAGAGGAGTCGCTGCTCAGGGGTGGGCTGTGCATCAGGTTCCAGTGGTGAGCACATTGCACTGGGGATCACTTGCTTTGGGTGTTTGGAAGTACTCTAGTTGGCTTTTTGCCTCTTCCTTTCCTGTACCAATAAACTGGCCTTGTCCCAACCCATGAATTTTACCTTCTTCTTTCAATTCTCCTTCCCATCAGACTGGGGTAGGGAGGAGTGAGTGAGGGGTCACACGGTGCTTAGCTGCTGGCTGGGGCTAAACCATGACACTTGAGTTACCTGGTAGGTTTTACATGGAAAAATACAAAGTCCAGCTGGCCAAGGGAATGGCTGGAAGAGATCTCACTGACAGGAATACTAATTTAAGGTACTGATAGTTTCTTTAGTATGACCAGTGAATACAAGTAATGCTTGCAGGTGCAAAAGACACACATCTTGCCCGTGGCTTTGATGCTGCCCCTGTCCTTTAACCCTGACAAACTCAAATGACACTGTCATTTCTCCTACTATGCCTGCTTCCTCCACCTTGATTGCAGATCATCTGTCTAATAACACAGGACCCTGACCTACCCTGGGATTTCTACCATGGAATAGGGCATCACTCCCACAGTGACCCAGTCTTATTTTATCAGGGTGTTTTTAGAACCTCACTGTTTTGTTCAAATCCTCTGCTGTCAGGGAAAAAGAGTCAGCTCTGGTCCACCTTAGAGCTTTTGCAGGTAGCTGAGCTGCAATATGCCAAGCAGCCTAGTCTGTGTCTGTGACAGGGCCTGGATAGCCCAAGGAACCCTCTGTCCTGCAAGGACAAACCATCTGCCAGAGCTGTGCGTGCATCTCTGCTTGGAAGCTCCTGGAAGCTGTTCTCAAGTGTACAGAAATATGCAGACAATTACATATCACTGCTGTTGCACTAAGTCTGCCAACTTTGGGGTCAGGTTGTCCCCTTTGTTTTCCAGTAATTACTATTTTTAGTTCAGGTTTCATTTGAGTGTAGCATTTTCAGATGAGCCCAAAGGTCCTCTGGCTGCACAGCTTCACAGAAGACAGATGGGGCATTACAGACACAGTGTACTTAGTCCCAGCCACTTCATGAGATTCAAAGTTCAATTCAGTTGATTCAAGAGCAATGTTTTCAAGTCCTGAGAAAAGCTGGCTCTGGATGGGAGCAGAATATGTGCATGCAGGAGCAGAGTTTAACAGGGAAGGATTTCACCTGGAGATTAAACCAGGAAGATTGTAAAGGTTCAGGGATCACAGGGCAAGTCTGCTCTGGCTTCTGTTTTGTTTTAGTAACTTGTCAAGTGCATCTTGAGAGATTCATGGCCCTCCTCAATTTCCAGGCAGTCTGTGACTCAAACCAACCCAAAATCTCAGGAATGAACTAAGAAGCCAGGCACTGGACAGAGTAAATCAGTGCAGCTCCACTGAGGTGCTGGAGCAACCCCAGTTCACACCAGTGGGGAAGCTGGGCCAGGCAGCAGCGTTCCTGGAACTGCAGTTCAATCTCAGTCCAAACACCGAGGTCACCAGTGGCTGTTCCAGCTGCAGCGTGAGCTCCAGGCATGACTCAAAGCCACAAAAGGCAGCCACAAACTTGCCAAGTATACAAAGGGCAAAGATGCTAGATGCTGCCCTGCATGTGCTGATTACATCTGGCTGGAAGCCCTGGAGAAGCTACAAACCCCTGGACATCAAAAACTTGGGCAATCAAGAAACCCCAATACATCTGTTGTTCAGAAGGCATCATATATCCTAACCTTCCACCTACATTAACCAACTCATGCTTGTAAGATGCCTGGGAATATCCTGATTTTACTGAGGCCACAAAGGGTAATTAGCTGACTAAAGATTGCAAACCTCAGCACTCATATTAAAACTGGGATTCAGAGAGATCTGCTCACCACTTGCTGCTGCTGACGTGTACCTGTTGCACCCATGGCCAGAGTCCTGATGCTAAGAAACCACAGCTCTCAAATAAAGGACTGCCACACAAGCACAGGCTGTCACATCTTGGATGTCATTGGGACAGAGAAGCCCAGACAGGCAGGGATAGGTCAACAGCTTCTGAAAACTGCCTGTGTAAAAGAGAAGCTACAGTTGAATTTAGCTTGTTGCTGCTGAAACAGGTTCCTGGGAGTCATACCAGTATTCATAGAATCATAGAATCACAGAATCATAGACTGGTCTGGGTTGGAAGGGACCCCAAGGGTCACAGAGCTCCAACCCCCTGCCACAGGCAGGGACACCAACCTCAGGCCTGGAGCTACACAAGGTTGCCCAGGGCCCCATCCAACCTGGCCTTGAACACCCCCAGGCACGGGGCACCCACCCCCTCTCTGGGCAGCCTGTTCCAGCCCCTCACCACTCTCTCTGCAATGAACTTCCCCCTAATATCCAATCTAACCCTTCCTTCCTTCAGCTTCACTCCATCCCCCTTGTCCTGCCAGTCTCTGCCCTTTAACAAGCTGATTCCCCTCCTGTTCCTCTGCTCCCTTCAGGGACTGGCAGGCTGCAATGAGGTCCCCCCACAGCCTTCTCTTCTCCAGGCTGACCCAGCCCAGCTCCCTCAGCCTCTCTCCAGAGGGGAGCTGCTCCAGCCCTCTGAGCATCTCCGTGGCTCCTCTGACCCCTCTCCAACAGCCCCACATCTTCCTTGTGTTGGGCCCCAGCTCTGGACACAGGATCCAGCTGGGGGAGGGCAGAGCAGAGAGGGACAATCCCCTCTCTGTCCCTGCTGCCACCCCTCTTAAAAACATAGCTGACTGTGGATAAATAAAGGTGGCTGATGGCTGCTGGTGAAAATTCAACTAAAGGTGGGTGAAACAGGGATATTCTGGCTGAAACACATCATGGTGCCTGATGGAGCTGAGAGGCCAAACCCATGGCCCAGCTATGGAAGCTGAGATTGTTTGTCACCAGGCCGTGTGAACCAGACCTGTTGAGTTTCACACAAAGGGCAGCCCAAGGCACACTCATTTAGTTCTCAGAAACTGGAATTTGTGCATAAATATGTGACAGCCTGTGGTAACCAGAAACTATTCTTATCACAGGAAATGCTCTTGGTCAGGAGCAACAAATGTGTTTGGTCCCCACAGCACTCACAAGCCTTTGGCTTTGCCTGTGCTGCACAAATCCTTGGGATTATTCCATTGACCATGTTCTTACTAACAAAAGCGATTGAATAAATTGGTTTGACTTTAAGCAGACAAGCCAACAAGCCATGGAGAATATAACATGTTCAGAGCAGAAGGATCTGGTGGAGTCTAAGCAGTCTGCCTTTGCTTCAGCTGGGTTCTCCTTAGACTGATTTGTACCCTGACGAACATGACTAGCAGGAAGGTAAATTGATTTAATTTCCATATTAACACAAAAGAAGAAAGTTTAGGGTGTTTGGAGGGTTTGTAACATACAAGGGAAGGTGGGTGGCAGTTTAAGTGAGACTAAAATAATTTAATTGAGTGTAAAGGAGGTTAAATTTCTGCCAAAGCTCAGCTTCAGGAGCTGCAGAAGATGCCAACTTACCTCGATTTAGGATCCATCAAAGTAGTGTTAAGAGTTTGGCCTTAAGCATTGAGTAAGCAGCTTTATGTGCCTGTGGGAAGGAGTGATATCCTAACAATGGTAGGAATGGTGCAGGGTGCATGCAAATGACTCTGAATACATTTGCTCTTCACAGGGGATTTTGGATGAGGATGGAAAGAAAATTCATTTCTTTTTGAAATAAAGCCCAAGATGTTTGTAGTTATTAAGATCAGGAAGTGATAGAAGTGAAAAAATTAGTTCTTGTCTGTGCAATGAAAACTTTGCTGTGCTGTATCTCAGAAAAAAATCTATTTTGTAATAGAAATAGTTGAGTTTGGGGGTTTCTATGTTAATGGGAACTGTGTTAAACCAAAAGCCAACAACAAAAAGGATGGTAAAGGATTTTGACTGTAGGGAGAAAGAATTTGAATTCCAGGAAAAAAAGGAAAGAAAAAAAGCTGTTAGAAAAGTGCTTTATAGAAGGGGGGTTGAAAGAAGATTTAAAAGAAAACTGCTAAAGACAAGAAAACATCTCTTTGTAAATGAGGAATCCTTGAATTTGTGCTGCTCTTACAACACAAGGCAGGAAATCACACAGGATGCTGCTGATGAGGAGGAGGAAGTGGTTTTAAGGATGACATTGGACTCTGCAAGTGGGATGTCAGCCCTATCTAAGCCTGTGTCCTGCTGCCAGTTGAATACACCATGAACCTTCTGCTTTCCCTGCCTCGGCTGCCAGCGCAGCAGGGCGGTGAGCACCACCATGAAGAACCTGGGCAGCTCTGTTTGAAGCCTCTGCGGTTCAGAACTTCAAGCAGCCAAACTGTCTCCCCATCGCTTGCTTCAGGGCGGTGTTGTTACAAAACCTGTTCAGGAACTGAAACTTTTGAAGTCTTACCAAGCTGTCTGGTGAAGGCCCCACCTACTCTGAGCCCCGTTTGACTCACGACACATCATGTGGGAAGGGAGCAGTGCATGAGAAAGCCTTTTTATAGAAATAGGGCAACGTACTTGACTTTTGCAGAACTCAAGGCTGCTCATTTTATTATTTTTTTTTTGCCTTTCTTTTTAGGCAGTTACAGTAAATGAGATAATCCCTGTTTATTGAGATCCTTGGTGTGTTGTTTCCCTTCCTCTCTTGATGTGGTGTGCAGGTTCAAAGGCACCAGCACAATACCTCTCTGCAAGAGGAGCTGCTTGAGGTGGTTTCTAAGAAGACTGGAGTGTGCAGGGCCTGGTGTGATTGCTGTGATAGCGTGTGCCTCTGCTGCAACTGCAGATGAGAAGAGTTTCAGTTCTAGCGAGGCATTTGCTACGGTTTTGAATACACTTAAAATAACTGAGCACACAAATAATGCACCTACAGAATTAGAGTACACATTTGTGTGTGTGTGTGTATATATCTATGTATCTATATATCTATATGCATATCTATATATCTATATGTATATCTATATATCTATATATTATATATATCTATATATCTATATATTATATATATCTATATATTATATATCTATATATCTATGTAAAAGGCATATTTGCAGTGAAGGTGCCTGTGTATTTCTGCATGGAGTCTATGTCCACGCTTCTTAAGTAAGTAGCCTGGAGAAGAGAAGGCTGTGGGGGGACCTCATTGCAGCCTGCCAGTCCCTGAAGGGAGCAGAGGAACAGGAGGGGAATCAACTGTTTAAAAGGACAATGGCAGGACAAGGGGGATGGAGTGAAGCTGAAGGAGGGAAGGTTTAGATTGGATATTAGGGGGAAGTTTTTTCCAGAGAGAGTGGTGAGGGGCTGGAACAGGCTGCCCAGAGAGGGGGTGGGTGCCCTGTGTCTGGGGGTGTTCAAGGCCAGGTTGGATGGGGCCCTGGGCAACCTTGTGTAGCTCCAGGCCTGAGGTTGGTGTTCCTGCCTGTGGCAGGGGGTTGGAGCTCTGTGACCCTTGGGGTCCCTTCCAACCCAGACCATTCTATGCTTCTATGATTCTATGATTCTTTTACTGTATAGGGAATGTAGCTCAGATTATTTTCAGCTAATTTATATAGCTTTTAAACAGCTACACTCAGGTCAGTAGCCAAACAAAGCCAAAAAATTCTTCAATTTCTGTCACTGAGCCTTAAATAAAACCAAATTCAGAATAAAATAGTTATTCATAAGGATGGCTCAGAAATGGCTCAGTTATATTGGTGAGCCAGAAATGGAATGCAGGCTTTCACTGCCATGCTCTTTGTTACCCATGAACAGAAATCCAGAGGACTGACCCCACAGCACTTTATTTAATCAGAGCCAGTCTAGATCGAGCTGCCTGTTCATGTGTCTTAACTCTCCACACTCAGTAATGCATCACTGCTGTCCGCTCCTGCTACAAAACTGAAAGACATCTTCCTGCTGAGTGTCACCTAAAGGTCACAGGGAAGAGTCTCAGAGGGGAAAACCCCCCCACTCAGCTGGGTGGTTCACAAGGTCCCTTGGTTCAGTGGCATCTGCCCTACCTGTCCTCACACATGAGATGTGCTGTGTGCTTTGACTTCCATGCAAAACGTGGCTTCATTTCCCAACTTCTGTAGGAAGGAGCAGCTTTTTCATCACTATTGAAATAGTGTGGACAAGACAAAGATGTGTTATTTTAAATCTGCATTTTATAAAATAACAAGTCCCCCTCTGCTCTGCCCTGCTCAGGCCCCACCTGGAGTCTTGTGTCCAGTGCTGGGCTCCCTGGGATCAAACAGACAGGGATCTCCTGGAGAGAGTCCAGAGGAGGCTGAGAGATGCTGAAGGGCCTGGAGCATCTCCCCTGTGAGGAAAGGCTGAGTGAGTTGGGGCTGTTCAGCCTGGAGAAAAGATGATTAAGGGGAGACCTAATTGGTGTTTACAATTATCTTAAGGATGGGATGCAGGGGGACATAGCCAGCCCCTTTCAGTGGTTAATGGAGACAGGCCAAGGGGCAATGGCTGCAAGTCAGAGCAGAGGAAGTTCCCCAGCCCCCTGGGGAAGAACTTTTCCCCAGGGAGGGTGAGGGAGCCCTGGGACAGGCTGCCCAGGGGGTGTGGAGTCTCCATCTCTGGAGAGATTCCAGCCCCGTCTGGACGCCGCCCTGTGCAATATGAGCTGGGGAGCTGCTTTGGCAGGGGGTTGGACCCCATGGGCTCTGGAGGGACCTTCCAACCCCTGGGATTCTGGGATTCTATGATTCTGTGAACTCCATTTCAAATCTGCTGAACAAAAGGCAGTCCTGCCTAAGAAACAATGTCCACCTGCAGCTTGGCTTTTGAGTTTCAAGGTTTCTCTGTGCTGATGGAAGTGGTCTTTGTGGGGGTTAAAGCTCTATAAATGGTTGCACACTGAGGTTTAGCACTTCACCCAGTTTCTCAAGAAGAGGTCAGCCCCCGGTCTTAGTGTGGTCCAAGCTAAAACAACATTGGTTTTCATGGTGGTAGATATAAAAGTGACTTGCTTGCATCTGCATCACTCTCAAAGTTGTCAGAGCCCTGGAACAGAAAGACCTGAGGCTAAGGCTATGGCTTTCCTGAGCTAGATCCATTCCCTGGGCAGAAGAGTGGAGATTAAGGATTACTTCAGTGCACTGTACTCCCAGCTGGAAAACATTTTTGCAAATGAAGGAAAGATGGATTTCCCAAAAAATCCTGTATCACATTTCCTAGGCTAGTGCAAAGTACATCCCAAGCCAGTCTGGATTGCTGCTGCCTTGGTGTGGATGCAGCCACTGAATTTCGAGCTGAACACAAGCTCCCAGCATTAAAGTCTATAATTATCTTAAGCAGAGGATGCAGGGGGACATGGCCAGCCCCTTTTCAGTGTCTGTGGGGACAGGACAAGGGGCAATGGCTGCAAGTCAGAGCAGAGGAAGTTCCCCAGCCCCCTGGGGAAGAACTTTTCCCGAGGGAGGGTGAGGGAGCCCTGGGACAGGCTGCCCAGGGGGTGTGGAGTCTCCATCTCTGGAGAGATTCCAGCCCCGTCTGGACGCCGCCCTGTGCAGTATGAGCTGGGGAGCTGCTTTGGCAGGGGGTTGGACCCCATGGGCTCTGCAGGGCCCTGCCAGCCCCTCGGATTCTGGGATTCTATGATTCTATGATTCTATGATTCTGTGATTCTATGATTCTATGATTCTATGATTCTATGATTCTATGATTCTATGATTCTGTGATTCTGTGATTCTATGAGCATGGTGGCTCTCTTGGCTCCAACAGCACTGGCTCTCCATCCTGGGGAAAATCTGAGGGTGGAAACTTTTGTGAGGCCCTGGGTATTGCCTGGGTGGGTGGAGGCCCAGTGGCCCCACAATCTGGTCCTGCACGAGGGGTGGTTTTCAGAAGAGCTCAGCTGCTGAGTCTTCATGCTGGCTTTAGCAGTCATGCTTTGAAAGCAGCTCAGCTCTTAAGAGATTGAACTGTCGAAAATCTGGCCAGTTGTGTAACAAAAGGAGCTGCCACACACTGTTTCATAGTCATTCGATCTCTAAGAAAAGCCACATAGCAGATCTGGACAAGGGCTGGAGCTGATAAGGAAAGAACTCATTAAACTGATAGAATTAGAGATCTCTCTTAGCCTTCTCCCCAGCCTGTCATTTGCCATCTGCCATTCACACTGTTGTCTCTGTAGCTCAGAACAGTAGGTTTGGGGAGCAGAGATTGTGCCTTCCTACATCTTCTGCTTAAACTTCTTTTAACATTATGTAATTCCAAGTAATACAAAGGGAATAGGGTATGAGGAGGGCGCTGCAGAAATCCAAGCTTTGTGATCTTGCTCTTGACAGCAGAAAGCCCTTCTATCTCAAGAATCCTTTATAGTAAGTACACCTCCTAAATAAAACATGGTAAGACTCAAAAAAACCCAAAACACCACCCCAAAGCTGTCTAGAAAACCTCTGTAACTAACACATTGCTGGAGCCAAAGACAGGCAGCCTCACAGGCCTGTCTGTTGACTCAGATGATGCAAACTCTACTTGAGAGCGACTCCAATGCATTTGGCTTCAAACACTGCATGTCCAGTTTCTTATGGATATTGGAGAAACAGACCTGGAATATAATTTAATTTCCCCCCCCCCCCGGGAGGCAGTAGGAGAAATCATGGATCAGGGCACACAGCCTGGCTCAAAATTGCTGGGGGGATGTGTTTTGAATCCTGATACCCACTGATCAGTGTCCTGGGAAAAGGCATGATGGGGAGCTCTCCCTGCAGCCCACACAGGGCTGGAATGCTGTGTGACTGCAGAGGCTGTTAACCACCATTAGGCAGATCACAGAATCCCAGAATCCGAGGGGTTGGAAGGGCCCTGCAGAGCCCATGGGGTCCAACCCCCTGCCAAAGCAGCTCCCCAGCTCATATTGCACAGGGCGGCGTCCAGACGGGGCTGGAATCTCTCCAGAGATGGAGACTCCACACCCCCTGGGCAGCCTGTCCCAGGGCTCCCTCACCCTCCCTGGGGAAAAGTTCATCCCCAGGGTGCTGGGGAACTTCCTCTGCTCTGACTTGCAGCCATTGCCCCTTGGCCTGTCCCCACAGACACTGAGAAGGGGCTGGCCATGTCCCCCTGCATCCCATCCTTCAGCTATTGATCAACATTCATAAGGTCCCCCCTGAGGCTTCTTCTCTCCAGGCTGAACAGCCCCAGCTCTCTCAGCCTTTCCTCACAGGGGAGATGCTCCAGGCCCTTCAGCATCTCCTCAGCCTCCTCTGGACTCTCTCCAGGAGATCCCTGGCTGTTTGATCCCAGGGAGCCCAGCACTGGACACAACACTCCAGGTGGGGCCTGAGCAGGGCAGAGCAGAGGGGGAGGATCCCCTCCTGTGACCTGCTGCCCACACTCCTCCTGATGCCCCCCAGCTAACACGCTTATGTAAACAGAGCCAAAAAGAGAGGTCCTTCCCAGGGACAGGACTGTCACCCTGTCAGCATCATACCCAAACCACAGCACAGGACACTTCACAGCCCCTTCCTCATCGCACCCCAGGCAGCAGCTCTCCCCACGCAGTGTCACCTCTGTGCCTGCCTGTGCCCCGTTCCCTGCACACAGATTTGGGGGTTCCTTCGAGCTCTAGGCACGGTAACCGCTCTCACCCCTTCCTGGCCGCTCTGCCACGGCTCTCAGCGGAGCCGGGCGAGGGCAGCCCGGCCCCGGAGGGGTGGGCTATCTTCGCCAGGGTTTGCCCTCCTCTCCCCTCTCCCCTCCCAGCGCAAAGAGGCCTCGGGGACGACAGAGCGCTGAGCCGGGCGGCCCTCACCGCGGCCTCCGTTCCCCAAGGCCGGCTGGGGGTGTCGGTTCCCCCCCAGCCCCCGCCGGCCGCTCTTACCCGTCCCCCTGCCCGCCTGCGCCACCCGCCGCCGGTGTACGGGCGCTGCCATGGCTACGGCGCTGCTAGGCAACGCGGCCACGTGGCAGCGGCGGGAGGGGGCGTGGCTAGAGGCAAGGGGCGGGGCCGCGGGCGGTTGCTAAGGGGCGGTTGCGAAGGGCGCGGGGGAGGTGGCGGCGGGCGGGGGCGCGGCGGTGGGGCCGGGGGTCTGGCTCGTCGTGGTGCCTGGGCACTCGGGCCGCCTGCGGGACCCCGGGCTGCGCCCCTGAGCTCCCCCGGAGTCTGCCCGAGGCTTTTGAGCCGTAAGGAGGCTGAGGGGAGACCCGATCCCTCCCTCCAGCCACCACGGGCGGCAGGCTTGGGGCTGGAGAGCTGCCTGGGGGAGAAGGACCGGGGGGTGTTGGCTGACAGCGGCTGGACACCAGCCGGCAGCGTGCCCGGCTGGCCAAGGAGGCCAAGGGCATCCTGGCCTGTGCCAGGACAGCGTGACCAGCAGCAGGGCAGGGACAGGTCCCTTGTGCTCAGCTCTGCTGAGGCTGCACCTCCAGTGCTGGGCCCAGTGCTGGGCCCCTCACTACAGGAAGGACGTTGAGGTGCTGGAGCACGTCCAGAGGAGAGAGAGGAGCTGGGGAAGGGGCTGGAGCACAAGTCCTGTGAGGAGCAGCTGAGGGAGCCGGGGCTTTTTAGCCTTGAGGAAAGGAGGCTGAGGGGAGCCCTCATGGCTCTCTACAGCTCCCTGCAAGGCGGCTGCAGAGGTGTCGGGTCGGTCTCTTCTCTGGGGTGCCAAGCCACAGGAGGAGAGGGGATGGCTTGAAATTCCCAGGGGAGATGCAGGTTGGAGCTCAGGAAGAGTTTCTGTCCTGAAAGGGCTGTCAGGCCCTGGGACAGGCTGCCCAGGGGGGTGGTGGAGTCCCCATCCCTGGAGGGGTTTCCAAGGCGTGTGGATGGAGTGCTTGGGGACATGGTCCAGAGGTGGCTGGGCAGGGTGAGGCTGTGGTGGGACTGATGACCTAAAGGGGCTCTTCCAGCCAAAGACATTCTATGATTCTACAGTTCCATCGTTACTCTAGTAACCATAACAATAACAGTTACAATGACCATTTGGGGCTGGGCATGGCAGGGCATCCCTCAGCCCTGTGCAGGGCCCGGTGTGGTGGCTCTGCTCTTACCCAGCCTCTCCTGGCACTTCCCACAGCCACCACTCTTCCCATGGACAAGCCCGTTTCCATGTCTCTCCTCTATTCCCTTCCCCACTGCCCTGTCACTGCCAGCAGAGCCACCAGCCGCTGCCTATGATGTAATTGGCCACCAAGGAGCTGCTTTTAGAGGTTTGCACTAGAGCCTTGCACTGGCCCGTGCTTTGTGCTGTCCCAGCCAGGGGATACTTGAATTCAGATGCTCTGAGGAGGGTGTCTGCTCTGCATCAGGCAGCGTGTGTCCCATCAGGCAGCTCAAAGCCATCTTGTTTTCCCTTCCCATGTTCTACTTGGCAGCAAATGGCTTGCCTGGCAGAAGAATTTAGGTGGTTTTTTTTTAATGTGAAGTGCTTTTTTCTATAAGGAAAAAGCAGGCAGTGAAATCTCAGTAAACAGGCCCTGAAGCACACTGCTTCATGTGCCTAGTTTTGGTTTGGTTTTTGTTGGTTTGTTGGGGTTTTTTGGTTAGTTTTTTTTTTTTTCCCTTTTTCTTATAAAGACAAATCCTTTCAGGAAACTGCATTTTTTATTCCCCAGCTTCTTTCATTTCTTTTGGCTGGGCATCATCAGCCAAATAGGCATAATAAAACCATGGAAGAAAGCAAGTGTACAGCAACCCCTTTTACCTGAGCAGATGTAAAATTGCACTCATTAAAGGAGCACATTTAGGCATAAAATGTAGCTTAAAAAAAAAACCCAAAACAACCCCTCTTTAAGAGCTTCCACTAGGGAAAAAGATTGCTTTGACCTTCAGAGATTGACGCAATGTGCAATGTTTATTAATAGTTTTAGCAAGAAAATATCTATATGGGGGGAATGCCTTTTATTTGGCTGATTTGAAGAGTGCCCTTACCATTTCCTAACTTCCCTACTGAATAGGGTTGATGAAAAACTCCCTTGCTCTTAGGTGAATGACTTGGCTGCTGCCTTATATTAATGTTGGTCAAAAGATTGCTCCTCTGATGATGAAAGTAGCCTTGTAAATGCTGCAAGACCCTGGGCTTTATCCCATTCATCTCCTTTCCAGAAAGAGGGGGGTGGCTCTGAGGCTCTCAGTAGCTGTTCTGTGTATGAGAAAGGCTCTCTGAAGCAGAAGGGGCTTCCTTGCACTCGAATTATCCAAGAAAATAAAGCCCCCCCCATGGGCAAACAGGGTGCTGTGGGGTCATTTTTAGGATAGGAAAATCCTGGGAAGCTTAAGGCTGGTTGAGACCTGAGGAGTTTGATCCCCAGGTCCTGCTCTCACCCCCAAATATCCTTGTGGAGCTACACAAGGTTGCCCAGGGCCCCATCCAACCTGGCCTTGAACACCCCCAGGGATGGGCCACCCACCCCCTCTCTGGCAGGGTTTTTAACACTTCCCATGCACCTTGCTGCTTCGAGCTGCTCCTGTGCCCGGCGGCAGCGGTGCTGCTGCCTGAGCTGGATGTGAGCTGTGGGGCTGGACTGGTAAGAATTTGGAGCATTTCTGCCATCTGATGGGACAAAGGAGTATGAGGTGTGTCCCAGCCATGGCAAATGGTGGCCATGAGCTACCTGTGCTGTATCATGGTGTGCTTAATGGTTGCCTGACACATCCACGAAGCAAAAATGCCATCTGAAGTTGGAGAATATGCCCCAGATTCTGCTGTGAAGTGTGTTTCCTGGGACAGGGCTTGGGAAGGTGCCTTCCTGAATCATAGAATCATAGACTGGCATGGGTTGGAAGGGACCCCAAGGGTCACAGAGCTCCAACCCCCTGCCACAGGCAGGGACACCAACCTCAGGCCTGGAGCTACACAAGGTTGCCCAGGGCTCCATCCAACCTGGCCTTGAACACCCCCAGACACGGGGCACCCACCCCCTCTCTGGGCAGCCTGTTCCAGCCCCTCACCACTCTCTCTGCAAAGAACTTCCCCCTAATATCCAATCTAACCCTTCCTTCCTTCAGCTTTAATCCATCCCCCTTGTCCTGCCATTGTCTATCCTTTAACAAGCTGATTCCCCTCCTGTTCCTCTGCTCCCTTCAGGCACTGGCAGGCTGCAATGAGGTCCCCCCACAGCCTTCTCTTCTCCAGGCTGAGCCAGCCCAGCTCCCTCAGCCTCTCTCCAGAGGGGAGCTGCTCCAGCCCTCTGAGCATCTCCGTGGCTCCTCTGATCCCTCTCCAACAGCCCCACATCTTCCTTGTGTTGGGCCCCAGCTCTGGACACAGGATCCAGATGGGGCAACATCTCTGCCAACACCCCAGCAAAGCCCCTACCATGGGGTATCAATCCCCCAGCCCCAGCAGCTCCCTGCTCCCACCCCTATCTCAGTGCCTGCTCAAGTGCCTGGATCCAAAAGCTGCGTGAAACTGTCAAGCGCTTAGCGAAATGTTAGGCCTATTCGAGCTCCTAATAACCATGTTTCTCCTTGGGAGATGTTTCCCTGCCCTTTATTTTCTCTAATCAGGACTTTCAAGATCTGCTTTCATGTTTTTTTGCTCACACTTTGTCATGGGGGAGCAGTTAGCTCATGCTGAGGGTCTTTGTCCACCCCAGCTCAAAGCCATCACTGGGGATAGAAGCCTGTGCCTTTGGAGTGTAAGGAGTTTTCCCATCTGAAGCAAAGCTTCACTTGAATTTCACCAAGCCCCCCCCATTTCCTTTCATTGACAAGACCAGGCTGTGAGGAATAAAGCTGGCAGAAGGATGTCACTCTCAGGTCTGAACTCTTACATTTAGCCAAGCCAGGGTTTGGGAAGGGGTTGTGGTGTGGCTTTTCCCTGGCTAGTAGGAGCAGGAATTTGGGTTTTCCCCTTCCCCAGCAGCCTCTCCTCCAGCCCAAGTGAGCCTGCCAGCAGAGGGAGTGCAGCGCATGGGCTCACAAAAAGAGGAGCTTGCTAAAAAAAAAACCCAAACAAACCCAAACAATTAGCAGAATGATTATGGTCTTTAGCAGAATAAACAGAATAGTCAGAAGTCAGAAGCATTTCCCTGGCAATGAGATCCAGCTGCAGGCTGGATGGGGAACAGGCACTGCATCTGGCAGCGACCTTGTTCTGCTGGTGGGGAAGTCCCCTTGGGGAGGGTGTCCTCTGTCCCTTCTTTCACCTTCCTGGGTAGATCCACCTCTGTAATTCCCCCTCAGAGCACAACAGGTTTTGATAAACCAGCATGGAGCTTCCTCTCCCATGGTGCAGCATGAGAGCAAGCGAAGGGCAGGAACACAGAGGGTGGGCAGGGTGATGGTCTCAGAGCTGCTGTGGTGCTGTGTTTGCTCCTGCAGTGCCATGCTTGCTCGTGCTTTGACTGTGCTTCAGCTTTTGGCCAGAAGCTGGGAAGTTTGGGGCTTGCCTGAGCAGTCAGTTCCTGCACACAGTGGGCTATGCTCAGCATGGGAAGGTGGAAGTTAATTCGGTCTTGAGGAGGATGATAAAGAAATGCTAATGGGAACTGAAGGTGTCCCCTGGGGCTTTATCATCTGTGGTTTATGCTACAAATAGGCTTTTCCAAAGGCTTAAGTGATCCCCTTGGGAATCTGCCTCACCTGCAACACCCCTCTTGTGTCTGGGCATGGGAGGGCTGGCAGGGCTACTCCAGCTTGGAGAGCTGAGGAGCCCTCTCCAGACCTTCCTACTTGCTGGTCAAACAGAGCGCATGGGACATCCAGCTGTTTTGCTTGGGGGGCAGCAGCAGCTTGTCCTGCTGAAAGCATTTTACCTCTGGGACTCAGTTCTCTGCCTGCACTCACTGAGGTTAAAGGCAGCTAAATGATTTCTCCTGTATCCCTGCCAGCATCTGGACCCTCTCCATCACAGTTAATGCTTGTGCAGTGTCTGGAAACAGGACAAACTGCACATCTAGACTCTGATCCTTCACCCAGGAGGAGGAGGAGGGGGGAGATTCAGTAGACTCACAGCACAGCTGTGTTGTGGCCAGGATCCGAATCTGGCACCAAACCGCTTTTGTAGCAGGTTGATCATTAGGAGGAGCTTGGTGTGTGCAGGGTATTTCCATGAGAGCTCTGCAGCCCTTAAAATCCATGCACTGCTTTCATTGAGGATTGAAAAATGTCATATCCAGCCCAGCTTTGGTAGTTCCGTTTTTAAACAGGGATTTAAGCATTTCAAATCCTTTCAAAGCCCTAAGTAAGAATCATAATTTAAAGTCTTGCAGACAGATGTCATGGGAAAAATATGAAGACTATTTAAAAGGCAGCTGGCCTGCCTGTCTGTCTATCTATCACCTTCTAATCTGCCTGACATGTGCAATTGCCTTTCTCTTTCAAAACACGACCCGGCCGGGGCTGCAGAGGCGCGTGCGGAGTGACCTGAGCTTCCCCAGGGCCCTGGGAAGCAGCTGATGCTCAGCCTTGCTGCAGCAGAGCCTCTACCTGTCTACACCCAGCCAGGCAGGGTACCACCCATGAAGCAGATACCTGCAGATCTGGTGGAGGAACTTACCCATCCAAGACATTTTTCCCTCTGAAGGGAGGGAGGGAGAAGGGAAGTCGTTCACCTTGGGATGGAGAGACTTTCTTCCCTACTTGTCTGGTGCAGAAACTCAGCTGCCTTTGGGAAACAAGCAACACAGGATATTTCACTTCTTTAGGTGACCCACTTGCATTTTGCCTCCCTGTCTCCCCCCACATTGTAGAGAATTAAATGATGCCCAGCCAAGTACGTCTCTTACTTGGTCAAGCCTTGCCAGCTGTGCTTTGCTGGCCAGGGAGCAGTTGCCTTGTATGGGAGCCATGGCTTCCATAGAAACCAGCTCACTGCCTTGCAGATGTGGTTTTGGGGGGAGGGCAAGGGGAATCAGCAGCTTGGGCTGACACAGACAGCTAATTCTGGCATCTCAGAGGTCAAAGGTGACCCAAGACACGGGGATGACACAAGGGTGACAGAGCCCTGGGACAGGTTGCCCAGGGGGGTGGTGGAGTCTGCTTCCCTGGAGATATTCAAGGGCATCAGGAGGAGTGTGGGCAGCAGGTCACAGGAGGGGATCCTCCCCCTCTGCTCTGCCCTGCTCAGGCCCCACCTGGAGTGTTGTGTCCAGAGCTGGGCTCCTGGGATCAAACAGCCAGGGATCTCCTGGAGAGAGTCCAGAGGAGGCTGAGGAGATGCTGAAGGGCCTGGAGCATCTCCCCTGTGAGGAAAGGCTGAGAGAGCTGGGGCTGTTCAGCCTGGAGAGAAGAAGCCTCAGGGGGGACCTTATGAATGTCTCTCAATAGCTGAAGGATGGGATGCAGGGGGACATGGCCAGCCCCTTTTCAGTGTCTGTGGGGACAGGCCAAGGGGCAATGGCTGCAAGTCAGAGCAGAGGAAGTTCCCCAGCAGCCTGGGGAAGAACTTTTCCCCAGGGAGGGTGAGGGAGCCCTGGGACAGGCTGCCCAGGGGGTGTGGAGTCTCCATCTCTGGAGAGATTCCAGCCCCGTCTGGACGCCGCCCTGTGCAATATGAGCTGGGGAGCTGCTTTGGCAGGGGGTTGGACCCCAGGGGCTCTGCAGGGCCCTTCCAACCCCTGGGATTCTGGGATTCTGGGATTCTGGGATTCTGGGATCTGACTTCTGAGGCTGGAGTTAAATGAGGGAAGAAAATGTGTCTGATTACTTGTCTGAACTGGTTTGGGGAAATTCTTTTTAAGGGATTTTTGTAGCTGAATGAACTGAGCCTGATTCTGCCTTGAGAAAACCATCTTGGGGCTGGCTGCTGAAATGCCCTTCGTGCCAGTGGTGGTTTGAAAGAGAACCTGAGTTTATCTGGTGAATTTAGTGAGGGGCTGGGTGGGGGATGTTCTGAGTGAGAAGCTGCTTTACAGGAGTTCCCAAGGCTCCATCACCCCAGCTGCCACGGCGGGAGGAGCATTTCCAGTAACCAGTCTGGTGTCTTTCTGCAAAGGGAGACGAAAGTGCCCTTTGCCTTTAGCTAATCAGAAGGGTTTGATTGTGGTGCCTGAATGGTGTTGCCCAGGAGTAGGCAGCTCTGTAACGTGGCTTAGGAAGGACCAAGGTCTGGGTGCAAAATGCAGATGACTTCAGATTGGAAAGAAACATTCTGAGTACTGGTAGATTAAACCACTGGAGCACTCAGCCAAGGGGAGCAGGGGGCTTTCTTCACCTCTTGATAATTCTGAGCTAAGGCTGGCTGCCTTTCTGGAGGTGCTTTTATCCCTCACAAGCTCCTGGGTTCAGCACAAAAATAACTCTGAAGGGGGAACCTGCTGAGAAAATGGAGCCGTTTCTTTTGGCCTTAAGGTCTCTGGAAGGTTGGAAAGGGCAAGATACACAGCAAGCTTGCCTCCTGTCACTGAGATTATCGAGGAGAAAATGGTCATTACCGCCCTGGCTTTGCTCTTTTGCTGACTATGGTCTGTGCTGTGGTTGCCACAGCCCATCCTTGGGGCGTTGGGAGGGTTAATCAGTGTTTGCAGAGCGCTGAGGGTGAGTGCTTTGGTGAGGAGGGAGGGCATTGTTTGTTACTGCAGAGATTGGAAACTCCCCGATGTGGTTATAACGTGTAGTGATGGAGGCTATTTTTATTGTATGTTGTGAATATTTCCTTGTATGGAATCACAAGGAGCTTGCTTGTGACTTGTAGCTGGGTTGAAAGCTCCAGCAACGAGGTTCCCAATGTCTTTGGCGTTCCCAAGCCAGTGCTGTACTCAGCAGCCTTAATTAGCCTTGGGGAGCAGCGCATAATAGTGACATATAATGAGTAACTGAAAAAGCAGGAATCCCCATGAGACCTTTGCCCTCTGCTTTTTGCAAGGCCAGGGCACAGGATCATAATCTCCTCTGCATCTTAATACCTGGTGTCTTGCACCCAGAGCAGGCAATCCCCATCCAGGTGGGAGGAAGCTCATTTCTTGTTAGCCATCCAGATGGCTGCTCAGCATATCCCCTCCCCACTGGAGCTGCAGATATGTAGCTGTTAAGGAGTTTAAATGGCATTGAAGAGGAAGTCAACCTTTTGCACAGTTTCCTCTTGGAAAGTGAGTGTGACTTCTAATTATAGCAGTTGCAATTTTTCAAATGCTCTCCCAGGGACCAGCACTCCGGGGGTGGGGAGGGATGGCTGGAAAGGCAGATGTATTCCTCCTCTATTCCTCCTCTCCATTGATTCATCTTTGTTGTCTGAATTGGGAGCAGAGAGAGAAGCAATTTGCTCTGATGCCACCTTGGATGTTCTCCCCACGCTAGCCCCAGTGTTGAGAGTGACTGTGTCCCTGGTAGGCAGCGGCCTTGAGTGCAGGAACAGCTCTCTGGAGTTGTGGTTGCTTTTCAGAGAAGCTCAGATGTTCTCTTTCTCCTCTTCCTCCAGTACTTTAAATGCTCTGGCTTCCTTTTGAGGTGATGGGTTAGAACTGCGTTGCCAGTGTTTTTGTCCCTCCTGCAGAAGAGCCATCATCCATGGATGAGTTGAGCCTGCCACCTTCTGGTCAGACGCTCTGGGACTAACCACAGCTTTGGGCTCAAAGCCTGGGGGCAGAATGTTTGGGTGTGATGCCCAGAGCAGCATGCACAGGCTTCTTCCTACCCCTGGCTGGAGGGCAAGAAGAAGTGGCTCTTCCATGTCCTGGAGATCAGGTAGGACATGCTGGAGGCCAAGAGGTCTCCATCTCTCCATCAGCTCTGCTCCATGTGGGGTTTCTGTTCCCGTGCTAACTGGTGATGGAGCTGCTGTGGCACTTCATGGCAGCCTGTTTCAGCACTGCTCTGAGGTCCCTCTTGACCACTCTCACGAGTTCTGGAGCCACTGGTCGATTCCCAGTCCTGGGATTTTTCCTTGTGGCTCCCCTGTGAGGTGTGAGTGTGGGGTTCCTCCTGTTCTGCAGAGGGAGGCCTGAAGCTCAGCTGTGTCCCCTTTGAAGTGCTAGAGTTCAGTGTCTAATGCTTTGGGGACCTGGATTTCCTGTGTGGCCACTGGAGGAAACAGGCATCTTCTGAAGAGCACCCAGGTCCTGCTCTGGAGGTGAGGCAGGGCTGTGGCTCTGAGCCTTGCCCACAGCGTGCCCTGGTTTTGGCCACCTGTTGTCCCCCTCGATGGCCAACAGCTGGGCTGTGGTTGGAGGCTCATTTGCCATGGGGCTTCAGAGAGCTGTGTCCCTCCTTCTGCGCTGTGTCTGGGTAATCTCACTGCAGCTACACTCAAATACCATCTCTATGGTGATGACTCTGAGGCATGCATCCCTACTCTGGGCTCTCCTCTCCCTGTCCAAATTCCTATCTCAGAGGAGCTCTCTGACATCTCGTGAATGTCTCACCACCCGCTGAAGCACAGCATGGCAAAGCAGAGCTTTTAACCTCTGCTTCTCAGCTCAGTGTTTCCCTGAGCTCAGCAATGCCAGGGTGCTGCTCCTCTGACAGAATCTGAGTGCTGTCTTCATCTCCTGCCTCCTCCTGTGTCTTCACGTCTTGGCCACCTCGAGGGCTTGCATAACCTTGCTGAGCCTTCCCTAAAGCTAAACCTCCCTCCTGCTCTTTCATCACATCCCCCTCCACTTGCTGCAAGATCCCTTTTTTGGCCTCAACAGACCCACTTTGGGCCAGCTTGCATCCACTCAGATGCTGGTTCAGGCATTGCTGTCCCTCTCCTGCCTCACCCCTCTGGGCTTCCCTCCTGCCCACAGCCTCCCCTTGCTTCCCACCAGTGTCTGTGGGCTGTACAAGCTGCTGGGGCTGCAGCCCTGCTCAGCCCTTGTGTCTTGGTGCTGCTCAGCTGTATCCTCCCATTAGCTGCTTGTTTTATTTCTTAATTGTGAGTTTTTGGGGTCAGAGGCAGCTTGCTTTGCTCCTCACCATCCCTGGACAATCAGGCTGCTGGCATTTGAGCCAAGGTCCTAGGGATGAGCACAAATGGGAAAACATCTTGCTTGTGAGTGGGAAGGAGGCTGGTGACTGGACAGGGCAAAGTACTTCCCAGAGTGCCTTCCAGGTTACTTCCCAAAGCACTTCCCAGAGTCTTGTCTAGGACTTGGCTCCAGGGTTGCCAGGATGTGCCTGGTGGTACCTGGTCAGCAGGCAGGGAGCTGCAGGGCTATCACAGGCTGCTGGCAGCAGCGTGCTGCCCCCCTGCCAGCCCACCACACTGCTCAGGCTAGGGCTGGACCAAGAAATGTTTGGGATTTCAAGTGAGAACAAACAGCCCTGGCCCTGAGCACACACAACAGTCCTCTTCTTAGAGCTGCAGGAGTGCAGCTACCCCCAAGGCCAAGAGAACCACTAACTGGGGGCTGGCAGTGGGAGACTGGCAGTGGGAGACCGCTTCAGGGGAGCAGGCAGGGAGCAGAGCCTTTGTCTGCCAGCCAGGGATGCTGGGAAGATGCCATCTGCCCCACAGCCTGTTCTGTCAACAAGGCCTTGCTGTGCTGATGGGCATTAATGAAATGATGGAGGGCTGGGAGCTGGCTGGGCTCTGCTCCCCACGGTGGGTGGTGAGGAGGTTGTTCCTACCAACGTGACATGTGGTGCAGAACAGCTCTGAACCGGCCTCGGGGCAGCAAAGGGGACACTGCAGAGTCAGGGCAGAGCTGCTGTAGAGCCCAGAAAGGTGTCGCTGAGCCCGTCTTTGTGATTTCCCTGCTGGGTGGATGTGTTCAGCTGGGTGACAGCAGAAAGCTGTGGTGGGCCTGCTGAGAGCTGCAGTGCCGCTGGCCAAAAGCAAAGGCAGTTTTCTTTCCATTCGTGTATTGATGCTGGGTCCAGCCTCATCCCTGCTCACACAGAAGGATGAACACGACTCCTTGTTCTCCTCTGGCAGGAGTGAGGCAGGTGTGTGTCAACAAGAGTTTTATGCTGAGATGTGAAGAGCTGATTGCTAAAGCAGCTCATCCCCAAGCAGCTCATCCCCAGCTGCCTGTGCTGGTGCCTCTCCGAGCCCTGGGGCTGTGTCGTGTGCCTCAGTGCAGCTCTCCCTAGAGCTGCCCTTCTCTGATGAGCAAGCCAGATGAAGGATGGTTTTAATGTGGCCACAGAAGAGGCACATCTACACTTCTTGCTGTGTTCCTTTCAGCTTTCTCCTCCTGGGGGAAGATTCATTTCAGGAATGTCACAGAATCACAAGATTGGAAAAGACCTTTAAGATCATCAAGTCCAACCATTCCTGTCCTGTGCTAAACCATATCCCTGAGTGCCTTTCTTTAAACACACCCAGGGGTGGTGACTCAACCGCCTCCCTTAGGTCTTAGCGATTTTTTCTGAGATTTAAAGGTGGGAACAGTAACTCAGCCTTACTGCTGCCTGGCTGTGCTCTTTCCTCAGTCCCCAGATCCTCCTAGCTGGGATTCTCTGTTTCTGCTCTGTCTTCAGTGGGTTTCAGCTACGACACAGCAAAAGCAGCATCAGGTGTCTGCTTTTCCTGAGAATTCATCCTATGGCCATGGCCTGTTTGGGGTTAAAAAAGGCTGCTGGGTTCTGGGCAGTTTTCTTTGCAGTGATAACACAACACCGTTGCTGGGAGACACAAATCAGTGATGGAATCCCAATTTCAGAGAGCATGACTTCCAGAAGTCAGTAAAAAAGCTGGACAGCAAAATGCCATATGTTCCCAAATCCCCTTAAGGTTCCTGCAGAGCCAGGCTGGAGGGGTGATGTGAATCTCCAGCTGGGAAGGGTACCATGGCATGGCCAGGCACTAGTGTGCTCCTCCAGACAGCTTTGCTGTCCCCCACTTCCCCATCTCCCCTGGGGTGACCTGACTGATCTGTGCCAGACCAACTTGCCAACAGGGTGGCCATGAGCCAGCAGTGTGCCCTGGGGCTGAGAGAGACAATGGGATCCTGGGGGCATCAGGAGGAGTGTGGGCAGCAGGTCACAGGAGGGGATCCTCCCCCTCTGCTCTGCCCTGCTCAGGCCCCACCTGGAGTGTTGTGTCCAGTGCTGGGCTCCCTGGGATCAAACAGCCAGGGATCTCCTGGAGAGAGTCCAGAGGAGGCTGAGGAGATGCTGAAGGGCCTGGAGCATCTCCCCTGTGAGGAAAGGCTGAGAGAGCTGGGGCTGTTCAGCCTGGAGAGAAGAAGCCTCAGGGGGGACCTTATGAATGTTGATCAATAGCTGAAGGATGGGATGCAGGGGGACATGGCCAGCCCCTTTTCAGTGCCTGTGGGGACAGGACAAGGGGCACTGGCTGCAAGTCAGAGCAGAGGAAGTTCCCCAGCAGCCTGGGGAAGAACTTTTCCCCAGGGAGGGTGAGGGAGCCCTGGGACAGGCTGCCCAGGGGGTGTGGAGTCTCCATCTCTGGAGAGATTCCAGCCCCGTCTGGACGCCGCCCTGTGCAATATGAGCTGGGGAGCTGCTTTGGCAGGGGGTTGGACCCCATGGGCTCTGGAGGGCCCTTCCAACCCCTGGGATTCTATGATTCTAACTCAAACAAGCCCAATGCAGTTTGGATGGGGCTTTCTTGGCTATCTGATGGTCTGTGCTTGAAGCATCTTTAGTGATTACTCGAGTCAACAAGGTCTTTCTCTACTGAAGAGGCCCCAGAGCTCCCCTTTACTGTCTTAGGTAGAAGAGAAATAGGCTAATGGGCTCTCATTCCTGTCCCTGCCTGTCAAAGCTCTTCCCTTGCCTGAGAAAACAGTAGGGAAGCTTCTGCTAATGTTCTCCAACTTCCTAATGCACAAATTGCTGCAGGATATTACTTAGCATTAGCACCTTGTTCACAGATGTGAGCACTGAGAAATATTCATCAGTCACAAGAGCCAGTTCTGCTGCTCTGGGTATTAGAGTGAGTGGAAGATGACCTGGCTCTTCTGAAACATAACACCTATAATCACAATAAAAAAGCAAGGTGCCTTCTTAAACGTTATCTTGCAGGAGAGGGCCCTGCCTCTGCAGGCAGCAGCTCTCTCATGTTTCATACAAAGGCAAAGCAGCATGAGGGAAGAAACCAGCTCGCTCCAGTGTGGCTCTGCTGCTCTCTGTGCTCTGCCCCTTGTAGGGCAATTTCTGGTGGGCTGTTCATAGGGATGGACAGGGCTGGATGAAGAGACCTTCTCCTTGTCTTCATGGGGTTGGGCTCTTGAGGAAACAAGGAAGATCTTTCAAAGCCAGGAGCCACACCAAACACGAATGAGGGCTGGGAGACAGCTGGGATAGAGATGCCATGTGCAGGAAGGATGGCAAATGCTGCCCAGCAGCGGGGAGGTGAGCAGGATCTGTCCATCCCCATGTACCTTCCAGCCAATGCTGCAGGCACATGCTGCTTGGAGAAGAAACCAGACCTGGGAAGGGGTTAGGAAGGTGCTGGCAGGGAGGCCAGACCAAAGGAGCTTCCCGAGATGCTCAGCACGGGAAATGAGCTCTGCTGTTCTGGGGAATCCAGGGCTCAGCCCTTGCAGAATTCATCCTGCCAAAATAAAGAAGGTCTTGCTGTTTCCACTGAAATGAATCCTTATGGGAATCCATTCTCTGGTGCAACGCTCTGCAGGAGATTTCTTTTTTTCCCATCACTCTGCTTGTTTCAGCTCAGAAAAAAAATAAATAAACAAGAGGCAAAAAAGCAACAGGCAGTAAAAATATCTGGGAGCTGCTGGAAGAGTTAAGAGTTTGCCATCTGTCCTTGGGGAACACACCACGTTGGGTAGCACAGAATGCTGACTCAGCTGCCATAGCTCAGCCATGAGAGTGGAGGGAAAGACTAAACAGTGCTGCCTCGTGTTTTGGCTTGGAGTGACATTAGAAATAACAAACAGCTGAGCTCTGAGTCTCAACTGACAGCCTCTCTAAATGGAAGGGAATGCACGGGGTGGGAACCAGCAGCGAATGGCCAAAAGGAGAAAGAAGCCACTGCTGAGAATGGAGAGGGGGTGGTGTGGATGGAGAGGGCAGGGAAGGGGGCTGATGGTAATCAGGGGAGAAATCAGCTGAAACAGACTTTATTGGTGCATGGCGGCGTGGCCTTCCCATGGAAGCCTTGTTATGAATCAAAAGAGCAGTGAAATTCTCAATGCCCTTTCCAGGTCCTGTAAAATGACAGCAAACTCTGTGGGTCTTGCTATCCCAGGCTGCAAAGTGCCTTCCTGGCTATAGCAATCCCAGAATCCCAGGGGTTGGCAGGGCCCTCCAGAGCCCCTGGGGTCCAACCCCCTGCCAAAGCAGCTCCCCAGCTCATATTGGACAGTCCCAGCCTCTGGGAATTGGTGACATTGAGGTGCACGGTGCTGAGCTGGCTGGTGCTGAGCCAGATTTCTCTGTTTGTGGTTCTTTTTCTCCATCTCCCTCTCTTCTGTAGGGTTCATCCTTCATTCCCTGATGACCATCTCTGGTCCTGCTTTGAACCTGCCAGATCAGAGAGGCACCATGGGGAACCCCCCCGAGGTCTGATGTGTGAGGCCAGAGAAGGCAGCATCAAACATCACCTCTGTGTGAGATCTGATTCCCCAGGGAGGGAGGAAGAGAGAAGTTCTGCAGGTGTCTGTTGGCTTCAGGATGGTTAAAAACCAGATCCATGTACTCAATGTGCTCAACGTGGGCACATCTGGGGCTCAGGGCTGTGCTGGGCACTGTGACCTGCAACTCCAACAGCAATGAATGCAGAGGCAGGGCAGGCTCACCTCCATCCCCTCTCCTTCCTGACTAATTTCCTACAGCAAAACAAACCATATAAATGCATAGCAGGCACATCTCTAACCTGAAACAGAGTTTGTCCTTGGAAACACTGAGAATGGGGCCTTGGGACATCTATCTTGTGTGGATGCATGAATAGACCCATCCAGACACAAACACAGGCCAGGTATTGCCTCCTAAATATGGCCCCATTCCCCAAGCAGTGGATTCCTCAGGAAATGGGCTTGATGGGGGCAGGCAGTAGAGCACACTGGAGAGAATAGCCTGAGTTAAAGAACCAGCTGTATATAGGAATTGTAATTAAACCTGACAAAGCCTGGGAGGGAAAAAGGGGAGAGATGGAGGCCAGCTGGCACCAAGATGCTGAGCAAGTGGAATTTGGTGAATACTGTTGACTTGTCACAGTTTAGAAGGACTTGCATGTCTCTGGGTGCATGGGCCAGGGGGGGGCGAGTCAGAAGAGATGCCAGAGAGCTGCAATCATGCTGTGCTTCGTAGGGATTCCTTACACCTCTTCAGAAGTGTATGAGCACTGGAAGCTCTGCCCTGTTTCTGACAGCCCCAGGAGCACAGCCTGTGAAGGGGAACGCTGGTGGGAGAATGGATTGTGCTGCTGCAGGGTTTGGTGCCACCCCCTCATCATAGAATCCCAGACTGGTCTGGGTTGGAAGGGACCCCAAGGATCACAGAGCTCCAACCCCCCTGCCACAGGCAGGGACACCAACCTCAGGCCTGGAGCTACACAAGGCTGCCCAGGGCCCCATCCAACCTGGCCCATGGTGCAGATGGGCTCGATCCACCCTCTGTAGCCTCCAATACTGTGCTGCCAAGTGTGTTTGGGCACCCTCTGCCCTTTGCTGTGCACCCAGCTCGTGCTCCCAGGGATGAGGCAGGGCCATGCAGGACCTGGGAGCAGCCCTGGCACCCAGGGCCTTATTCCTGCATGGAGCTGTGGGGAGATTGGCCATAAAATGAGAGGAGCTGCTGTCTTTGCACCAAACCTTTATGATTTGGAGCTCAGAGGCCAGCTCCACTGCCAGTGTGAGCAGCTAACCTGAGCCAGGAGCTGGGCTGGGTGGGTGGCACAGGCTCAGCAGCTGGCTGCATTATCAGCAAGCTGGGAATAGACCAGGAAAAGGCTGTCAGAGCTCCCAGCCCATGCACAGTGCCTGGCTGCCTTTGCTGAGCTCTCTGGGGCATTTGACACACGAGTGGAGCCAGCTTTAACTCCCCTTTGGGCTATTCATGCAAACCAGCAAGGCATGGGTGATACATTTTAGTTGAGCTAAAAAAGCCTTCAGAGCAATGCTGAATAAGGAGTAAATAACCTTTTTTTTTTTGCTTTCTTTTTTTTCTTCTTTAGCAAACACAAGGAAAATTCAAACCAGCTGTCAGGGCTGGTGGTTCAGAGCCAATTGCAGCAGCCCCTGGGATCTCCCTCACATGCTGTGTCTGCCTGGGGTGGGAGGCTGGGATGAACCAGGTAATTTGTCCTGGAGGTGTTGCAAGTTGGGGTGGCTGGCAGAAGGCTGTGCTTCCCCTGCCCTGAAATCCTTTGTGATGTACCACAAGCATCACACAAGGTGTTTTACCTGCCTGGTGTGGGGATGGGTCTCTGCCCAAACAGGGGAGCTGGGGGAGCAGAGCCAGAGCCAAAGCAAGCAGGAGAGAGGCTGGAAAGATGCATTTTACCACAGCAGCAAGATGCTTCTCCAAGCATCACTCACCTCACCAATCATCTTTATGACAGCTCTGCCATTTCCCTGCCCCAGCAGAGCCAAAGCTCCATCTCTGTCCCTTGCCCTGAGAAAACCCACTTTGAAATCCTGGCCTGGGGACCAGCCCCATGTGTGGGGGGCTTTTGGGTCACTTTCCTGGGTGTTTAATCCAGCTGTGAGGGTACTTTGGGCATCACTCCCACATATGCCCTAGCTGACAGAGCAGGGAGCCCAGCCCAGCCCAGCCCTGCCTGGCCCTGGATCTAGCCACCTGGTACTGACCTGGGTTCCTGGCCCAGTGACTCCTGGTGAGATACATCTCACTAGTCCTGCAATACATTTTTTCCCTATGGGCAAGTTCTATCCAGAGTAATTGCTTCTTTATTGCAGCTATTGCATTATGCAAAATAATAAAACTCCATTAATGAGGCACAAAATGAGAGCAGTGGAGGCTGGAAAGATGGTGTGCATTGAATGACTGCAAGATCCTGTGCAGGATGCCACCTTTCGCTGCCACCAGCACTGCTCACTGGAAGGGTCAAGGCTCAGCACTCTGCAAACCACCCATGGGGCTTTTCTAGTGTCCTCCAGCCCTTCCCATGCCTCTGAGATGCACACACAGACCAGGGCATGTCCCTGGCACGTGTGCCAGAGCCCATCTTCACATGCCTGGAGCACTCCTGAAATAACTGTGCCCAAACCTCTTGACTAAGCCTTTTGCTCTCCCCTCCCTGCTAGCATCTCTGCTCTGTGGTATCCCTGGAAAAGGCTGGCTGTGGCTGTGGGACAGGCTCTCCTGCCTGCTCCGCCAGGCGCCGGTTGGTTCAAATTAACTTTGCAAGCAATGCTCTGCCTCATTTTCTTCTGACTCCAACAACCTCCAGGCTGCTGAGCGCCTGTGTGGCCTGTCCCCCTCTGTGCCTTTGGGACAGATATAATGAAAATCATTCTGGGTTGAAAATCACAGCCTGGGAGACTGGATTTCTCTTCTTCTCACCAGGAACCTGGCTGGAGAGCCCCAAGCGCCCGAGCGGAGGAAACTGGTTTTGGGGATGAGGAGGGGATGGGGAGCAGGGCTGGGTGCAGGGTTTCAGGAAGCAGTGTGGCTGGGAAGAAGAGATCCTCTGAAAAGCCATGCAAGGCTTGAGCTTTTCTTTTCTGCAAACCATGAGCATGGGCTAGGTATGCCAGCTGGAGAGGCCAGGGTGCACATAAAGGCTTGGAATCCCCTTTGCACTGGAGCAGGCTGCAGGCACCTTCAGGAGTTTGCCTAGGACAAACCGTGGTGCTGAGCACAGGCCGGGGCATCCCAGTGCTTCTCAGGTACCTGCAGGGATTTTTAGGGAGAGCTGAGACATTCCTGGGAAGCCTTGATTAATGAGTGCCACACTTGTTGTGTGGTGGTCCTGCCACGCATGGGTACCAACCTGCTGCCCATCCCTGCATCCCCACATCCCCTGCCCTAGCTTGCACCAACAGGACCATCAGAGCAGGTTCACTAAGGAGGGGATTTCTTGGCTGGAAAAACATCAAAAGTCCTCAGTCTGCAAGAGTGTGGTTGACCCTTGAGAGGGCAATTGGGGCTCCTACAGTCCATTCAGCCAGCTCTGTCACGAGTGTCCCTTCCTCTGCAGCGCTGCAGGCACGGGGCACACAGGGCTGTGTTTGCATTTCACATTGTTTTGCACACACTGTGAAGAGAATGCTCCTGAAAATGAGGGCCAGTTTCACCAGAGAGGAGCTGAATGGCAGCCTGGCAGAGCCCTGCCTCCTTTCCTTGGCTTGGTGGGGTTAGCACAGCTGAAACACTCTATGATTTGGTTTAGTGAGGAAGAACAAAATGGGCTGTGCTGGCTCTGAGCTGCATGCCCAGCCTCTGAGCTGCATGCCCAGCCTCCAAGCTGCATGCCCAGGCTCCGAGCTGCATGCCTGGTCTCCAAGCTGCATTCCCAGGCTCCGAGCTGCATGCCCAGGCTCTGAGCTGCATGCCCAGCCTCCGAGCTGCATGCCCAGGCTCCGAGCTGCATGCCCAGGCTCTGAGCTGCATGCCCAGTCTCCAAGCTGCATTCCCAGCCTCTGAGCTTCATGCCCAGGCTCTGGACTGCATGCCCTGGCTCTGAGCTGCATGTCCAGGCTCCGAGCTGCATGCCCAGGCTCTGAGCTGCATGTCTAGGCTCTGAGCTGCATGCCTAGGCTCTGAGCTGCATGTCCAGGCTCCGAGCTGCATGCCCAGGCTCTGAGCTGCATGCCCTGGCTCTGAGCTGCATGCCCAGGCTCCGAGCTGCATGCCTAGGCTCTGAGCTGCATGCCCAGGCTCTGAGCTGCATGCCCAGGCTCTGAGTAACACCGTGGTGCACAGGCTCACGCATGGCCTCGGCCACGGGCTGTGTCCTACTGCCCCACCGGGCTCTGCAGCCCACCCAGCATGTTCTCCCTGTGGCTTTAGGAGGAGAAGAGCATCGATTTGGATCCCAGCAGTTCTCTTGGGTAATGCAGAGAGCAGAAATACCCAAAAAATCGAGCTGATCTGCTGAGTGCTTTGGCAGCACCCAGCGTATCCCCTGCACTCAACCCCCTCCGGGCATCTGGCTGCCTTTCCCAGGGGAGTGGGTGCCACCACGCTTCAAGCAGGGGAAGGAAAGCAGGAGGGTGGAAAGGATGCTGCTCTCTCCAAAACTGGCTCTGGGAGGATTTCTTTCTGAAATGTTGGCACAAGTTGCAGGGGAATCACTTGGAGAAGCTGGCTTCTTTCTAGATTCTTCCTGGGTTTAGGTAGCTCATGTTGATTGGTGACCACTCAGGAGAGCGTGTTCACCACCACTGCACTCTGCAAAGAGCAGAGCATGGAGAATTAACCTCTGTGTGTCCTCTGCAATGGCTCTGCAGGGGAAGGAGCAATCCTCTGTCAAGCACACCCCAAAACCCAGGGGAGCAAAGTGATTTCACTCCTGTGTTTTCATCTCCTCTCTATCAGCTATGGACTGGAAGAACCCTTGAGGAACTTGTCAGTGATGAGCTTCAGGAACAATTCTCTCTGCATGCTTTTCTGTAACAAAAAACCACACCCCAAATTTAAAAGCTTCTCTTTCAGTTTCTTGGGCCAGCTTTTTGTCTGCTGTTGGTTATTTCAATGTATGCTTTTCTCCTCATTAAATCCTGCCCTCCCTGGAAAGGCATGAGCTCAGGAACTTTGACACACTCAGTCCCTGCCAGAGCCCTGCCACTGAGTCTCCATGTGATTGATTATTGCGTGAAAAGGGTCTGCAGATGCTGTGGTTACACAGAACAACAGGGAGCTGGATTCTGTGGTCCAGGAAGTTTCTATCTGCCTGGGATTTGCCTTGGATAAAGCTCCCCCAAGGCCTCCCCTTCCAGTTGCACAACCAGTTGAGGCCACCCCAGGTTTGGCTGTTTCTTTGCATAAGCACTAAATGGAAGCAAACATTTTAGCAAGCCCCCTTGGAAATGCCACTCTGAGAAAAACTGGGCAGGAAAACCAAAATGCATGTTGCTGCCTAAATGCTGGGAGGTGGGCTTTGGTCTCTGGGGAGCTCCCTGTGCATGACAGACCTCTCCTGTCTGAAAAAACCCAGCCACACAGATGGTGACCTCTGGACCCCCCGACAAAGGGAGCTCTGGATGAATCAGGATGTGAAGCTGTGCTCCTGGCATGGTTAAACCTCTGGTTGTCCCCTTGTCAGACCCTGGGGCAATGGTTGCTTGTTGGGTTGGGCTGGGAGGAATCACAGAATCATGGGGTTGGAAGGGCCCCCCAGAGCTCATTGAGTCCAACCCCCCTGCCAAAGCAGGGTCCCTAAGACAGGTCACACAGGTCAGCATCCAGATGGGGCTGGAATATCTCCAGAGAAGGAGACTCCACACCCCCTGGGCACCCTAAAGGACTTGGCCATTTGCCCTTGCCCTTGGCCAAGCAGAGCTACTGCCTGCTGACCTCTGTGGGGTTGGATCCATCAGCATCTATCTATCTATCTTCTCCATTTTTTGCTCTTTTCTTCTTCATGGGCTCTGGTCAAAATACAGATTTCCACTCTGAGGCATCTTATTTGTATCCAGATTGTCTGAGCAGGAATTTCTAGAAGGATGGAGCCCAATTTCCCCCTCCAAAACACAGAAATACATGAAAAACCTGTTGCTACTTTGGAGTGTAAAGCAGCCCTGCTCCAATGCAGTATGAAATCAGGTAGATCAAGTCTTCCCTGCTGCAAACAGCCAGTGTCTGCTGCAAGGTGCTTGTTCAGTTTGTGGTACCCAGACAAAGCAGTCTGCTGGGGCTTGCCAAGACACGATGCCCATCACCCTACGTGGAGTCAGATGCTGTCTGTCCCAGGGAATCTAACCTGCCTGATGTAGCATTAGATCTGGAGCCTCAGCTGCAGGAGGAGAAAGCAGAGCTGTCAGATAAGCTGCAATTAGCACATTTATCTACTTTATTTCCCAGTCCTTCCCCAAATGCCTGTTGCCTGTCTGCTCTTCAGACTCGTTATTAAACCTGCAGTAAATGTTGATTAAAGAAACACCAGGTGTTTGTTGCCTGGCTCTGCTGTGAGGTGAGCTCTTCACACACCTCGTGTGAATTGTAGTTTTTAGGGGTTTCCCCTCCCTTCCAAGTACCTTCATGCCAGAGAAATGGCTTTTTAACAGGGGGTGCTCTTTCTGATTTGCTTTCTGATTCCCTTTGCTGCACCAGAGGGATGACAGGTTGCATCTTTGCAGGCAGAGAAGCCTTTCCCTTGCCTCACCAAGTGCTCCAGCACCTCCTGAAGAAAAAAAAAACCCTGCAAAAGAGAGAGATCTATTCTTATTAGTCTTGCAAGAGGAATCACAGCCATCAATCCCAGCACTAGACTAACTCTCTCCCTTCGTTGTGTGGCTGTTTAGAAGTGATTTGGGGAGTAATCACTGGGAAGGGTAGGGTGGAAGTAAATGCCTGCAATAAAACATTGTGGGGGTGGCTGTTATCCTACTGATATTTCCAACAAACATTACTGAAATATGTTTTCTTCCCCTAAAAATGGCAACAGCTTTTGAATGTTCTTAGTGCTAACGTGAAAATGGAGTAAAAATTAACTGGGTTGGTGCTGAGATGATTTTCCTTCATTATCACAAGGGTGAGGTGGGTTTTCCCCCCCCCTCCCCTTCCTGCTGCCCTGCCTCTCCAGGAGTGTGGCATTATTCTCTGCTCCACAATCTGCTGGTGGTTTATTTCAGGTTATGAAGCCCCTTTCCATTAAACCAATATAAATAATTGCTATATACTCTGGCAGAGTAAACAGGAGCAGTGCAAGCTGGCAATGGCATTAGAGGAAAAAAGCTGCTGGCCTGATCCCAATGGCCTTTTCTCCTTTTTTCCAGATGGGTTCATCTCTTATTCTTTGTGAATAATTTATCCAGGCATGCCTGGAAATGTTCTCTAAAGAAATTATGACTGTCTTAAAACATCTATACCCCTGCTGCCTGGAGGTGCTGGGGAAGGACTCAGTGAGTAATTCCTTTAGCCCTTCCAGCTAAGTGGTTTTGCCTCCCTGTGTGAATAAGCCCCTGGATGCACTGGGGATTTGGGAGAGCACCCTGGGAGGGTTGGGATCTTAAGGTGTGGGCAAGACTTGTAGTTCTTCCAGCCAACTAACTAACTATGACATGGGAGAGCAGCTGAGTGGTGTAGGGATCCAATTGAGCACTGGGCAAATCCTTCAGTGCCAGCTAGATGTGAGCTGTGTCTGGGTTGATATCTCAGTGTAGGCTGTTTTACAGAGATTTCCAGGGAAAACCTTTCCTATAGACAAAGATTTCCAGGGAAAACCTTTCCTATAGACAATGATTTCCAGAATAATTCAGTCACATTTGTGAAATTTGCCCCCTGAAACCACTGCAACTTCTGCATCTCTGGACTGAAACAAATCCTTGCTGAGCATATAGAGCCTGAGAGCCAAGCGTAGGGGCTGCAGGTGGGCCTGCCCCTGCCTTCTTTTGATGGATGGGTGCATTTTAGGTGCCTCTGTTTGCAGATGGAGCCTGTGGTGGCCAGGTCTTGCCAGCCAATTGCTTCCTGTTATTCAGCATTTGCAAACCAAAGCGGAATGGCTGGGGGAGCAGTGCCAGCCCTTGCTCTTGTGTTCCTCCTGTATCTCCATCTGGCCAAACCTGCCAAGAGGGATTCAAGGCCAGAAGGAAAAGCTAACCATACTCATAATCAAAGCATCTGAAATCCCAGGATGTTGTGAGAGCTGGGGGGGAGCACAAGGAGGGGGTGGGGGGGAGAATTGTGGGGAGGCTTCAGACGTTTGCTGTGCCTGGTGCCCCTGCTGGAATCATAGAATTATCACAGAACCATAGACTGGCATGGGTTGGGAGGGACCCCAAGGATCACAGAGCTCCAACCCCCTGCCACAGGCAGGGACACCAACCTCAGGCCTGGAGCTACACAAGGTTGCCCAGGGCCCCATCCAACCTGGCCTGGAACATCCCCAGACACGGGGCACCCACCCCCTCTCTGGGTAGCCTGTTCCAGCCCCTCACCACTCTCTCTGCAAAGAACTTCCCCCTAACATCCAATCTAACCCTTCCTTCCTTCAGCTTTAATCCACCCCCTTGTCCTGCCAGTCTCTGTCCTTTAACAAGCTGATTCCCCTCCTGTTCCTCTGCTCCCTTCAGGTACTGGCAGGCTGCAATGAGGTCCCCCCACAGCCTTCTCTTCTCCAGGCTGACCCAGCCCAGCTCCCTCAGCCTCTCTCCAGAGGGGAGCTGCTCCAGCCCTCTGAGCATCTCCGTGGCTCCTCTGAGCCCTCTCCAACAGCCCCACATCTTCCTTGTGTTGGACCCCAGCTCTAGGACTGCAGCCAAGTTTCGTCCTCCATCAGAGGCACAGCAAAGCCCTACAGAGCGGTGTGGTGAACACCTACTAATTAAATGCTGTGTAGAATGAGAGACAGGGTGTTGTTCAGTCCCTCTGCATGGGTGGGCTGCTGCTGTCAGTGTGTTAGCAGTCCTCTGCTGCTCCTTCAGAGGGGAGCTGGCTGTTTGCTCAGTGGCTCAGAGCAGCTACCGGTGTTGAGGGCTGCTCTTTTCATTGCATGCTGCTGTCAGATGCAAAGCTATTAAGGCAGGTGATTAAATGTGATGCCTCTCTGTTGATTCTCCACTACTTCCCCAGCCAGGGCTGACGTTATCCTCTTTGGATATTCACAGCGCTGCTGCTAAGAGCCAGTTTGGAAATCCTTCTGGGTAAAGGTGTTAGCAGCTGTCTGCTGCCTTCTGCAGCCCTTTGGGCTCCAGCACTGAGCTCCTCAGCATAGAGGGCAGTGGGGTTTTGCTCAACTGCCTGTGGACAGTCACAGTTTGACCCTGGGTGGTGATGGGATGTGGTGAGGACGATGCTTCCCAGTGCATCAAACTGCTCAGCATCTGGCTCCACGCAGATAGGATGCTGATGTCCTCCTGGCAGCAGCACAGGATGGCAGGCAGGCAGGTGTCCCTGGGCTCTCCCTCTGGGGATGATTTCTCACTTGCTGCTGGCTGTGAATGCCATTTCCTAAGGGGTCATAAAATTTTTCTCTCCAATTTGCCTGATTTCCAACAGAAGCATCCCCCCCATGAAGTGATGCTGAGGGAGTCTGAGTGACACCACCACTCCTATTTGGGCATGGGGTAGCCAAGAACAGAAGGGGAGGCCTAAGAACAGGCAGGTTATTCTCCAAATGTACCAGGAAAACAAAATAAATTAGTTTTTAAAGTGTTTTTTACTAGCTGTTTGGTTTGCAGCCAACAGCCTAATGCATCACTGAGCTCAGCTCTGTCTATTCTGCAGCACAGTTGCCCAAGAAATCAATGCCCTGACATACTTTCCTTCTCTAGAAAACACACTTTTTGCTTGAGTGGGTGTGAAAACTGAGAGCTTGCCAAAACCTGCAGGGTGCTGAGGGAGGGCTCTCCTGCTGAGCCCAGCATCAAAAGGAGCCACAGGACAAAGACTTCGCTCTGCTGCTTCAGTTCTGCTTGCCCAGGCCATGGGGCTTTGAATAACTGACCAGAGGGCAGCTTAGCAGAGGGAAATGTCTTCTATTCTCTGGCTAAAAATAACCTTTTTCTAGTGCATGGCCACCTGAATTTGCCATCCAGGTTGGTTTGCTGACTTTCTCTGTCCATTGCAATGGTTCATGAAGCATCAGCAAAGCCCAGCTGCAGCATCTGGGCAGTGCATTAATTTCCCTGCTTCGTTAGGGTGTGTTTGCTGTCCAACAAGGAGGATCTCTGCTCCTTTACAGGCTCCTCTGGGAAAAAGGTGTTTAATCCTTCCTGCTTCCTCAGATAATCCCAGCCTTGTTGGGAAAGCCAAAACATCAGTATAACTCCTGCCCTCACAGCAGCATCCCTCAGTTGGCCAATTGTTTAATACTTGGAGAGCAGCCACTGTGTAAAATAACTGAACCAAAGTCACACAAACAACCCCTGAATTACCCTCTCCCTGCTCGTGTTTGGACACGTGGGGATGATTCCCAGCAGTGCCCAGTCCGACCTGCTGGGAGCATTGGCTGCTGGCCTGCGGGGTGTCTGCAGTCGTGGTGTCTCCCCAGACAAGGGTGAGTTTTGGGAAGCTTTTCCATAGGGTGAGCAGCCTCCCCCAGGTTGTCCAACACAAGCATAGATTTTGGGAAATGGAGACTTTCCCCCAGGGAAAGACTTTCCCCCAGGATTTGGGTCTGGGGGTTGCTCTGCTGTTGCCAGCCTGCTGCCATGGGAGCGTAGGCATAACCTTGGCTTGCAGGATGGCTGCTGCTGGCATCTCCTGTCCCCACAGGTGTGGTGTCTGGCAGGGAGCAACACGCAATTCGATGTGAAGTTGAGGTGAAGCCATTTATTGGTATAGAATCTTTACCAATATCTATACCATTTATATAGATAGATACCATGGTATCTATCTATACCATTTATTGGGTGGAATCACACAGATTCTAGACCTTTCTTACTGCAAACGTGGCAAGCTAAAAACCTGCTAATTGGTTACACACACTGTTCACACCATATTGATTGGTTAGTAACTATATTGAGTTCTGATAAACCTATCTAATAGCTAAATATCCTTAGTTTACCTTTGATGCCTAAAAGCATCCCCACACCTGCTGGTTTGACCCTCTTGTTATGGTTGGTTCCTGACATGTTCTGTTACTCCCAAATCCCTTCCCATAACTGCTTCTTGGGTTAGGGCAGCCTGTACCCCTATCAACAAGGCCGCTGTGTTTTGAGAATGGGATTATTAGGATCCTCTCAGCATGAGGAACTTTTCCTTCCTCATGGGAGCAGAAGAATATTGTCAGGGCCTAAATCTTGGGAGAAGAGAGCTAGGCCGCTAGCAGGCCTGCTGCCTTCCCCGACACACAGGCTCACTCCTGCAAGGGCTTCTGACTCAGAGCCCATCTCCTGACATGTTTATTGGTTTTTCCAGAGCCTTTCCAGGCTTTCATTTCCCTAAAAGCAGCCATGGGAGGAAGAAGCAAGGAGCAGTTCATGCCCATGGGAGTGAGCGAGCCACGCGGCTGGGCTGGATCCAGCAGGACCACCAGCTCCAGGCATCTCACATCCCTGGTCCTGCCATGGCTGAGCAGCAAGCATGGAAAATCTTGGGAAAATGCCCCGCTGCCATTCCTGGAAGGGCTCAGTTTTGTTTCCAGCTCTGGTGGGGAGAGGCTGAGGAATGAGTTGGGTGCTTTGGTGGTGGCTCCATTCATGGCAGAGCCGGTGCCAGACCCTGCTGCCTGCTGGGGTCTGCCTGGACCAGGGGCAGGAGGATGTGTGCAGTGCCTGGGGCAAGGGGGGAAGGAAACCCCCAAGGATTTCATCACTTCTGTGGAAATCTTATCTGTGCCCTGGGCTCAGGGTGCTGTCGGCCCATCAGAGGGATGTGCCTGCTTGCAGATGCTCATTTTCTGGATTGATTGGTAGCTCCCATCTCCAGAGCCCCTAGGAGAAGGAGTGGCGAGCTCCCTGGGTGCCTCTCAATGACAGCTGCTTCTGGCACACAATCTACCTTGAGAATCACTTTGCCATCTCTAAGAGGTACTTCTCAGCCTATCTCCTGCCCAGCTGTGAGCCTGTTTTCCTCTGCAGATCTTGGTCAGCTGCTGGGCAGAGCTGGTGTGCTCTCCTCCTCCCCAGCACCCTGACCCTCTTGTGGCAGCACCCCTCTGGGACCCACCTCCTGCTTTTCAAAAGGATGCTGAGGTCATTAATCCACTTTATGGCTTAAAAGAGTGAAAACATTGGGAGCTTCAGAAGCCAAACCTCTACTGCCCCAGCACTCAACACTGTGCCTTCAAAGTTGTTGTCAATTTACAGTGTCAGGGCAAAAATGTAGCAGTCCTAGGGGAGAAAAAAAAGTGCATCTGGGAAAAGAGGGGGAAAAAAAAGGTGTTTGCTCTTTTGCCACATTATAATTGGAGTGTGAAGTGGTGCAATGAGCAGGGTGCTTGTAAATGAGAGCTGCATCCGTGGAGGGGGAGGCTGATGACAGGAGTGATGGCAGGACTGTCATCTTTGGGACTGGGGTAACAGATCATCTGCTTCAACAGCAGGGTGAGGGAGACAGCAGGACTCTGGGGAGGAGTGAAACCAAATAAAACCCCAGAAGAAAGGAAAGCCAGTAGCCAAAAACCAGAGCCACCCCTTTCTTCCATGCCCAAAGCAAACCTTTAATCATCCTGGAAGGAAAGCATTTGTGAGGTGGAAGGGGACTGTGGCTTCCCTGGTCGTGGCCAGGGGGATGGAGATCTCAGCTGGCAAAGAAATTCACTCAGCAGATTGCAGGGGGAAAGAGCAGGAGAAGCAGTGAAGAGCTGCTGCTGTGTGAAGCCTGTGAGCTCTGGGTGCCTGTGTGTGGGAGGCAGCAGCTCTCAATTTGAGCTCAGTATTTTCCAAGTATCCACCGGTTTTGGGGAGTCGATTTTCATTACTGGGAAAGTTCTGGTTGCCCTGCAGTCCCTTGGCAGGTGCCTCCTGTCCAGGGGCTGGGAAGATGTTCTCTGAAATTTAACCTCAGCGGAGTGGTTGCTCAGTTGTGCTCCAAGTGATTTCCATTCCTGGAGCCCCACAGGGTTTTTGGAGGATGCTCAGCCCTTTCAGGGGAAAAAAAAATGCTCCCTGTGCTATAGAAATGGTGTGAGGTTGGGTTCAGCTACTCTCCTGCAGCAGTGAAGTCCAAGGGAGCTTTGGAGGGCAAATCCTCTGAGGAGCAGCTGAGGGAGCTGGGGGTGTTCAGCCTGGAGAAGAGGAGGCTGAGGGGAGACCTTCTCCCACCTCCACTGACCTGCCAGGAGGGTGCAGAGAGGTGGGTGATGGTCTATTCAGCCAGGGGACAGGAGATGGGACAAGGGGCAATGGGCTCAAGCTGTGCCAGGGCAGGGGCAGAGCAGATGGGAGGGCAAAGTTCTTCCCTGGCAGAGCTGTGGGGCTGTGCCACAGGCTGCCCAGGGAGGGGGCTGAGTCCCCAGCCCTGGGGGTGTTTAACAGAGGGGAGATGAGGTGCTCAAGGATCTGGTTTAGCACAGGATGGGAGCGGTTGGACTCGATGGTCTTAAAGGGCTTTTCCAACCTGGTGATTGTGTGAGTCTGTCTGAGCTGTCTTGCTGTCCCCAGAGGATCCCAGCTCCCTTCTCCTGCAGGGTGGCAGGTAGAGATGCTGGGTGACAGCTGAAGCCAGACCTTCTCCCTGATGTGTACAAGCACTGAGCCTGGCTTTGCTCTGTGTGAGACTCATCAGAAAATCCTCCCAGGCCCAGCATGAGGGGGGACAGTCTGAGGAGCAGCTTTGAAGCTCAGCAGAGGTGTTTTCCATGCTGAAAAGCTGCTGTAGTTTCCCTTTCCTCTGCAGAATCCAGTGGCTGTGCAGACACCCAGCTGCTTGAATGCAAAACGTTGCTCAGCCCAGCTTCCCCCTGGCCTGTCCAGGTCGCTGTGACCTGAAGAAGCTCAAGTCCTGCTCTTGTCCTCCCCTGAGACATGCTGGATGTGCAGAGCTTTCTAAATGCTTTCTCAGTAGCTGAGCTAATGTGAAATTCTGTTTGTACTTTGTCCTTCCCATGCCTCTCCTTGTCCTTGTCTCTCTGGTTCTGTCCTGCCCCCTGGTCCTGCTCCATCACTCACCTTCTCCTGGGCTGCAGGCAGGGGAGGCTCTGAAGTGGCTGTGGTTTGATGGGAGAAATGCCTGCTTGGAACAGCTCTGCTGGAGCAGTGAGTAGCTCAGTGAATCCAGCTCCTTACAGCATGTTCTCACAAATTTCTGCTGCCCTTTTATCAGGCCATCAGCCTAAACAGATCACCCTCCAGCTCCCAGCAGACACCACCTCCTACCTCTGCAACCCAAGGCTTGGGTAGCTGCAGCCTGACTCACACTGTGTGGGAGCCAGTCAGTATTTCAGCCGTGGCAAGTTGGACCAGTTGGACCTTTCTCTCTGTAAGAGCAGTGATGCTCCTTTAAAAATATTCTGTAATTGATTGTGGTTACTAAGTTGGGCTTATCAGGGAGCAGGGAGGGGAGGGATGAGGGATGGGTGGATGGGGAACAGCAGAGAGGAAGGGATAGATGGCCCATGGGCAGGGTGAAGGGTTTCCTTCCTCCTCCTCCCTCTGCCAGTCATTTTGGCAGCTTCTGCTTGGTTCCCTGCCTGCACCCCAGTATGACATGGAGCCACTTTGCCATAGAATCACAGGATCCCAGACTGGTCTGGGTTGGAAGGGACCCCAAGGGTCACAGAGCTCCAACCCCCCTGCCACAGGCAGGGACACCAACCTCAGGCCTGGAGCTACACAAGGTTGCCCAGGGCCCCATCCAACCTGGCCTTGAACACCCCCAGACACGGGGCACCCACCCCCTCTCTGGGCAGTCTGTTCCAGCCCTCCTCAAGAAGGAACAGCTTCCCTTCCCTCAGAAGGGTTTTCCTTTAGCCAGTGAGGTGTGTTTGATGGGAAGCAAGCTGGATCCCAAACTACTGTGACCTCCTCTGCCAGGCTTTGCTAGTCCTCAGAGCTTGTGGCAGCGATGTACTGGAGTTTGAACAGGAGATTGCTGTGTGCCACTGCAGCATCTCAAGTGCCTCTGCTTGCAACCAAGGGAGATGCCTCTTGTGCCTGTCTCTTGCTGGGAAGAAAAGGCAACAATGCTCTCTAGAGGCAGAAGAAGTCTAGAAGAGGTTCACTTGCCTGGCTCTGCCTTTCATCATGACCTCACTGATCTTCACAGCCCTTTATTTCCCACAGAAATAGCAATTTCTGGGCATTTTTGCCTCTTGAATTGTAGCTTGGGTGGTTTGCTTCCCCCTCCCTCCCCTCAGGACAGGCTGATAGAATTATTGTGGATGCTCCAAGGAGGGCTGGGAGTAGCAGGGAGTATTTTGGGTCAGGAGGGGGAATATTTTGGGTCAGGATGGAGACAGATGCCAGATGGATGATGGAGATGAGGCAGCTGAGCAAGGTGATGAAGGAAGAGGCTGGTGGAGGTGTGCTGCAGCATGGTCCAGCATCCCTCTGGGGCAGGGAAAGTCTTTGGGGCTTGTGATGGGGTATTGGAAGGAGGATGTCTTCTAAGGACTCACTAATTCCAGGCCTCAGGTGGGGGCAGATGCAGCTGTGGGGCTGCACTGGGGAGGTGGAGCTGCAGGAGCCCAATGAGGCACCAACTGCCCTTAAATAAAAGGCAGATGGGGCAGAGGAGGTGCTTTTTGAGGGTGGGGGTTGCTCTGCCTGAGTAGAGGGCACCTTTGACATTGCTTCACCTAGGATATATTTTTGGGGTGTGAAGAAGGTACTGGAGCCCAAAACACCAGAGGGGTTTTGGGGGGGTGTGGGGCTGAGCCCAGGGAGATGCTGGAGGAGCTTGTAGGATGCTTTAGCCAAGGCTGAAGGAGGCTTTTGTGGGGTGGCTCAAGAGGAGCTGGCCCTGGTGAATCTCCTCAGGTGGGTGCTGGTGGTGGGGTGTGCTGAAGCTGTGGAGATGTTCTACAGGATGTGGAGCCTGAGTCTGCAAGGCTTGGAGAAAATGGGAGTGTCAGTGCCTGGGCCAGCAGTTACAGACCCCATCCCCTGCTCTTCCTGAGACCCCAGGGGAGCTCTGTGTCCACCTGTCTTGGCTGCTGTATGTGCAAAGTCTGGGGCCTTCCAAGGGGGAAGAGGGTTAAAAGCTGATGCTCTGCCCAGGCAGGAGGAGGAGGAGAGTGCCAGGGGGGTCCCTGTGCAGGAGGAGGAGGAGGAGGAGGGTGCCAGGGGGTCCCTGTGCAGGAGGAGGAGGAGGAGGAGGGTGCCAGGGGGTCCCTGTGCAGGAGGAGGAGGAGGAGGGTGCCAGGGGGTCCCTGTGCAGGAGGAGGAGGAGGGTGCCAGGGGGTCCCTGTGCAGGAGGAGGAGGAGGGTGCCAGGGGGTCCCTGTGCAGGAGGAGGAGGAGGGTACCAGGGGGTCTCTGTGCAGGAGGAGGAGGAGGGTGCCAGAGGGTCCCCACACAGGAGGAGGAGGGTGCAGAGGTGTAGTTCAGGGCCAAGCTGGGAATCCAGGTGAGATTTCTGGGCTCCTAATCTCAGGACTGTTCCTCTGGGAAGTTTCTCCATGGGGAAGCTGATGGAGCAGAGCTCAGCCCATGGAGTCCTGCTCACTGGTTTGCTGCCCTCCCACAGCTCCCACTGCCTGTGCCTCAGCCCATACCCTGAGCTGGGTAAGAACACAAAGCCCAGCCCCATTCTGGCCATCAAAAACAAAAAAAAAAAAATCCAAATAAAATAATTCCTTTGACTATCTTGGCCAGTTTCCAGCTCATTTAATTACATTCTGCCAATCCACCCTGCAATCCCATATGTTGTTGTTTATTTTCTTAGCTCATATTGCATATCTTTCAGTAACAATGGCCCTATGAATAGCTGAGCCTGCTGAATTAATTGTGCTGCTGAAAGGCTCAGGTTAATGTATAAAATGTACTTGTGGCCCCTGAATAAAGGAAACAAAGCAAATTATATTACTAAGCTGAGCTGGGCAAGTTTTGTGTCCCCAGGTGACCAGGAAGATGTGGGTATCATAGACTGGCATGGGTTGGAAGGGACCCCAAGGGTCACAGAGCTCCAACCCCCCTGCCACAGGCAGGGACACCAACCTCAGGCCTGGAGCTACACAAGGTTGCCCAGGGCCCCAGCCAACCTGGCCTTGAACACCCCCAGACACGGGGCACCCACCCCCTCTCTGGGCAGCCTGTTCCAGCCCCTCACCACTCTCTCTGCAAAGAACTTCCCCCTAATATCCAATCTAACCCTTCCCTCCTCCAGCTTCACTCCATCCCCCTTGTCCTGCCAGTCTCTGTCCTTTAACAAGCTGATTCCCCTCCTGTTCCTCTGCTCCCTTCAGGCACTGGCAGGCTGCAATGAGGTCCCCCCACAGCCTTCTCTTCTCCAGGCTGACCCAGCCCAGCTCCCTCAGCCTCTCTCCAGAGGGGAGCTGCTCCAGCCCTCTGAGCATCTCCGTGGCTCCTCTGACCCCTCTCCAACAGCCCCATATCTCTCTTGTGCTTGGTGCTGAGCAGAATAGCAGGTTGGCTGGTCTGGCTCGTGAGGGGGTGCTGGGGGCTGTGGGAGGCTGAGGAGCAGTGTGGCTGCTGTGGTTGGTGGGTCTTGGTGCTGGGCACAGCCCTGTGGCACGGTCCTGTGTGGGATTGCAGCTCATGAGAGTGTTTCCACTGGCACAGTGTGCCTCCAAGCAAGCTGGGCTGCAGGGCAGAGGAGCCTGAGCTGTCATCCTGTCCAAACAACGTGGGTCAGGCCCAGGGGGTTCCTGGTAGACAGTGCTGTGTCTTGGGGGCAATGGGCTCAAGCTGTGCCAGGGCAGGGGCAGAGCAGATGGGAGAGAAAGGTTCTTCCCTGGCAGAGTTGTGGGGCTGCGGCACAGGCTGCCCAGGGAGGGGCTGAGTCACCCCCCTGGGTGTGTATAAAAAAGGGTAGATGAGGTGCTCAGGGATCTAGTTCAGCTTAGGATGGGAATGGTTGGACTTGATGATCTTCAAAGGTCTCTTCCAACCCTGTGACTCTGTGATCCCTGGGGAGGTGCCTGGGGTGTGGAAGTGCCCAGCACTGAGTTTCCGGGGGATCCCTGAGCCCGCATGGGGCTGCACTGCCCTCCTTCCTGTGAGCCTGGCACCGAGCTGCGCTGCCCACCGCGCCAGCGGGGCACGATGGGCTGGAGGGGAAGCATGGAGGCAGTGCTGCAGTCAGCTCTCTGTCCCTCTTTGTCAGCTGGGTGCTGGAGGGTTTCCACTCTGCTCCCCTCTCGCTCCCTTCCCTCGCTGCGCTGTCCGGGCGCTGGAGCGTGGTGCCGCTCAGCGCAGTGCTCACCCATCCTGTCGCTCAGGGCTGGTGTGTGAGCTGCATTCTGCACACAGGCTCAGAGTTGGGCCTTAAGACTTATTTAACTCAAGCTCTCCTGGATGGAGGTGGGAGGTTGTGGTGCTGTGGACCTTAATTTGTATTGCAGTGGTGAGAACACGGGGTCTCCGAAGGGATGCCAGAGTTTTCCATCAGACACTGAGTGCCATCCACTGCCTGCAACTCAGCTTGCTGCACTATGCTGTCAGCTGTTTAAACCTGATTAGCACAAGTGTTCCTTCCTCCCCTCAGTGATTTGCCATGCTCTTAATGTGATGCCCACTAATGACAAGGGAAGAAGCTAAACTCAGTTTCCCATCGACTAAGTGGCAGCTCGCGTTGCTCTGGCACAGCGATCAGGAGAGGGCCTGCCTTTCACAGAGGCTGCTGGATGGAGTCAATCCATTCTGGCTGCTAAGAGCAGGATAAATGTGGAAAAGAGCCCAACAAGCACTCACACCCTCCCAAGAGGAGGAGATGATCTGCTCAGTCTGACTGCTCTTAGTCCTGGGGAGGGGAGCTTGGGCACGTTGCTTGGCACAAGCCAACAGGGAGAGGGGTGGGATGTGTCACTGGGGATTAATGAAGGCTGCAATGGGGTCCCCCCAATTCCAGTCCCTGAAGGGAGCTTATAAGCAGGAGGGGATTCAACTTTTTAAAAGGACAGACAATGGCAGGACAAGGGGGATGGATTAAAGCTGAAGGAAGGAAGGTTTAGATTGGATATGAGGGGGAAGTTCTTTGCAGAGAGAGTGGTGAGGGGCTGGAACAGGCTGCCCAGAGAGGGGGTGGGTGCCCTGTGTCTGGGGGTGTTCAAGGCCAGGTTGGATGTGTCCCTGGGCAACCTTGTGTAGCTCCAGGCCTGAGGTTGGTGTCCCTGCCTGTGGCAGGGGGTTGGAGCTCTGTGACCCTTGGGGTCCCTCCCAACCCATGCCAGTCTATGATCTTGATCCTCAGGCAGTTCTTCCCTGGCCTATATGTTTAGCTGGTGTTTTTCCACACTGCAATTTGGTTTTAAATTTTACTGTGAGCCCTTGAGTGCTTTTGTGGAAGGATCCCACTGTACAATCTGTTTGCTATGATAATCATAACCCTGTGCTAATTGTTCACATTGTAGATAACTGCTTGGCTCTAAAGCATTTCTCCTTCTCTTTATTCCATTCTCTCCCCCCCCCCCCAGCTCCTTCTCCCTTCCTTGCAGCATCCCCATTGTGCTCTGATCATGAATGCCACTGCAGAGTTGCCCCATTGCTAGAATATACTGAGTAAATGGTTTGGAGAGCAGTTCTGTGTATTACACATCCCATAATGATCCCTGGTTAGAACTTGCAGCGGTGCCTTGTGCTGAGTGGCCTGCTGCAGACTGGGAGATGGCATTTCCCACAGTTGATGCCCCATGGAAGGAGGTGATTTAACGCTGCTGAAGTCATATTTGTTTTCCCCAAGTCTCACAAAGTTAATGAGTCCAATTATGAGGCTTTAATGGTGTCAGTATATCATCTTGTGTTGAGCTCATCCCCATGTGTGAGGCAGGGTGATGGCTTGGAGCAGCACCCTGAGCCCCAGGTCTCAGCTGTCATCTCAATGCAAGGTGCTGCAGGGACACAGGGCAAAGCCAGGTCCCTGTTCCAGGGGATCTGCAATCCTGCAGTGTCTCTCTGACACAATCCAGGACAAATTTCATGTATAACCAGGCTTTAAAACTGACACACTGTAAATAAATGCAAAAGGCTTTTGAAGAGCAAAGCCTAGAGCAGTGGAGTAGCATCATGCCTGCCTGTTCCTCTGCTTCCATCTGCCAGAGAGCAGCTTTTCCTCTCTATTTCCCAGCTCTGAGGATACACCCCCAGCCAACCAGCTGGGGAGCTGGGACTGATGTTGATCTATTTTCCTTCATAGAAAAGGCTGAAGATTAAAGACTTGTAACCTTTACACCCAAGCCTACCCTAGGGCTCCAATTGTACTCAAATCCTTTCCCCCCAGTTTCTATGGGCTGATTTCTGGGAGCTGCAACTTAATCAGGATGTTAATTTTACCCTTTTCTTGAAGGATTATCTTCTACCCTGCTTAACTCCCAGAAGGGCTGACAACTCATGGGCATTCCCTGTGACCTAGTGTCTTACTCCCTTCAACCCTTCCTGTGCCTTCAGTTCTGCTGTGTAACTCCTCTTGGATGGTGGGAATACAAATCCTGGTGCTCAGCAAATAACTCTACTGTATCCTGGGGTTAATTATTAGTAATAGGCATCTACCAGCTGGAAATGTGAGTGGCAGCTGCTAACTGCTGGTGGAATCCCAGGGGTCGGAAGGTCCCTGCAGAGCCCATGGGGTCCAGCCCCCTGCCAAAGCAGCTCCCCAGCTCATATTGCACAGGGCGGCGTCCAGACGGGGCTGGAATCTCTCCAGAGATGGAGACTCCACACCCCCTGGGCAGCCTGTCCCAGGGCTCCCTCACCCTCCCTGGGGAAAAGTTCTTCCCCAGGGTGCTGGGGAACTTCCTCTGCTCTGACTTGCAGCCATTGCCCCTTGGCCTGTCCCCACAGACACTGAGAAGGGGCTGGCCATGTCCCCCTGCATCCCATCCTTCAGCTATTGATCAACATTCATAAGGTCCCCCCTGAGGCTTCTTCTCTCCAGGCTGAACAGCCCCAGCTCTCTCAGCCTTTCCTCACAGGGGAGATGCTCCAGGCCCTTCAGCATCTCCTCAGCCTCCTCTGGACTCTCTCCAGGAGATCCCTGTCTGTTTGATCCCAGGGAGCCCAGCACTGGACACAACACTCCAGCTGGGGCCTGAGCAGGGCAGAGCAGAGGGGGAGGATCCCCTCCTGTGACCTGCTGCCCACACTCCTCCTGATGCCCCCAGGATCCCATTGTATCTCTCAGCCCCAGGGCACACTGCTGGCTCATGGCCACCCTGTCACCCACCAGCACCCCCAGGTCCTTCTCTGCAGAGCTCCTCTCCAGCAGGTCACCCCACAGTCTGTACATCACTCCTGTGGAATCAGGCCACTGCACTGGTGTAAACACAGGTGATTTACTCGGTGTTGGTGTGTGGGAAGGGTGCAGGTAGTGATTCACCCCTGTGCAAACATGCCTCACTCACTGCCAGTGTTTATTTCTGGGGGAAGGATGGGAGGGATGGGGTTGAATCTCCCAGGGCTTTGCTGGGTGTTGGGAAATCAATGGGACAGGGAAGAGCTGCCAAGGCAGAGCCTGTGCTGCTTTCCAGGCACTGCTCCTGTGACTCATGGGATTAGATCACAGGTTTGCCTAAGCAACAGCTCTTGTAGGTTTTGTTCTTCTAGTTTAGATGACTCGCTTGTTTCCCAGCAGGATGGGTGGGTTTTTTGGGGGGAGAAGTCTGCTTTTCTGCTGTTTTTCTGAGGTTTTTCAGTGTTTCCATGTTGCCCTACAGTGCCAGGGCAGAGCTGCCCCATCGAGGCAGCGTGCAGAGCACAAGATTCTCCTGGTGTTTGACATGGTGAGGACAGGACCCCCCCAAAGAGAAGATGCCCAGGATATTTCTTCGAGCCAAAGCCCTTGTGCAAGAGCTGCAGATGGCTTGTAGTCTTTGTGAATTGCTGTTCCCCATGAGGGTTTTTGTATAACCAGTAAGAGCAGAGTAAAGAAGGCTGGAAAGATGGGTCTGGGTGAACCTGACGAGGTTCAACACTGCCAAGTGTCAGGGGTGGCACTGGGGCTGGAGGAATCCCAGACACAGATACAGACTGGGAGAAGAGCTCCTGGAGAGCAGCCCTGTGAGAAGGACCTGGGTGTCATGGGGGATGAGAAACTCCCCATGAGCAGCAGTGGCTCTGGCAGCTGGGAAGGGCGATGGGATCCTGGGCTCCATCAGCAGAGGGGTGGCAGCAGGGACAGGGAGGGGATTGTCCCTCTCTGCTGTGCCCTGGGGAGGCCCCAGCTGGATCCTGTGTCCAGAGCTGGGGCCCAACACAAGGAAGATGTGGGGCTGTTGGAGAGGGCTCAGAGGAGCCACGGAGATGCTCAGAGGGCTGGAGCAGCTCCCCTCTGGAGAGAGGCTGAGGGAGCTGGGCTGGGTCAGCCTGGAGAAGAGAAGGCTGTGGGGGGACCTCATTGCAGCCTGCCAGTGCCTGAAGGGAGCAGAGGAACAGGAGGGGAATCAGCTTGTTAAAGGGCACAGACTGGCAGGACAAGGGGGATGGATTAAAGCTGAAGGAAGGAAGGGTTAGATTGGATATTAGGGGGAAGTTCTTTGCAGAGAGAGTGGTGAGGGGCTGGAACAGGCTGCCCAGAGAGGGGGTGGGTGCCCCGTGTCTGGGGGTGTTCAAGGCCAGGTTGGATGGGGCCCTGGGCAACCTTGTGTAGCTCCAGGCCTGAGGTTGGTGTCCCTGCCTGTGGCAGGGGGTTGGAGCTCTGTGACCCTTGGGGTCCCTTCCAACCCATGCCAGTCTATGATTCTAAGCATCAGCCCCCTGGCACCACAGGTGGCTTCTTTGTAGTGAGGAGCACTGCTGCTGCTGTGGAGTAAGGCTTGGGCATGGCAGAGATAGGGTTCATAGCAGCAATAAGTATACAACTGTTGTTTGCACAGATCAATGCAGAAAGTGATGTGAGATGGCAAGAAACCCATTAGTCTGGAAACACACTTTGATTTCTCAGCACCCACTTAAGTCCTCTGACACATGGCACTTCTTACTCAGAGCTTCAAAGGAAGTGAAGGCTGTGAAAAGCAGGTTGTCTGCCACAGGAGGAAGGAATGTGTCACTCGATGAGATGTAAGTCCATGTTTGCTGGGTTCTTTTGGGAAGGGTGAGTTTACCCACGGGGCTGTGGGAACATCCCTTTGTTTCTCTGGCTGCCCTAGGGTGGGTGGCTTGTGCCACTGAGGATGGGCAGGGCTGTGCAGCCTAAATCTGGCTGCCCCTCCTTGTCGCTGTTGCAGTGGTGCTTACTGCTTAAATGAGCAAAACCCATCTGCCTGCCAGTTTTCCTGGTGGAAGCTGTTCAAGAACAATGCCATAGGAAAAATGGAAGTGATGCATTCAAATGGGTGCTTTCCATTCTCTCCATCAGCTAGTGCTGTCTTGTTAAGTACCAGTTACTAATTAGCCTTCATGTCTCATGGAAATCACAGTGGCTTTTTTTACCTCCTGAAATGTTGTCAATAGCCTTTGTTCTGGTTTTAATACGTGTTGATTGAAGTATTTATTGGATGCCACTTATGCAGCTCTGTGCCTGTGCTCATTTTCTTCTTAAGACATTTACTAAACCACTGCTCAGAATGACTCCAGCCCAGCTGGCACATTAAGTGTTTGTGCAGAATGTACCCGACTTTCCCAGCCACTTCCTCCATTAATATTAAACCTTGAAGGGAATGGATTTGGGTTTTCCCCCTCCCCTCCCCTCCTCTCCCCTCCTCTCCCCTCCCCTCCCTTGCCATCTGATCTTTCTGCCATCTCTGATGGTGTATTTTGGGTAGAAACGTGGCTCTGAGCAGTGGGGTGTCAGCTCAGAGGCTGGGAGGTGGGTAGAGGAGGAGAAATCTAGGTGTTCCCAGTTCTGCACAGCAACAGAGATTTCAGCAGGCAGATGGTTCCAGTAATGGGCCATCTTCAAAGCCAAGAGTGTCAGTCAAGAGACATTATTCTACCCTATTCTGGCATAGCAGAGGAGGCTCTCCTGGAGGCAGGGATTTAGATCTGCCCTGCTAGCCATGTCAGCTCTGAAAGCTGCCCTGTGTCCCCATGGAGTGAGGATGGGAGGGATTGGAAGGGAGCTCTGCAGGCAGAGCTTTGTGGGGAAGCACCTGTACAAGCCCTGCCTGCATCAGGCATGGCAGTGATGTGATTTGACTTCTGGAGTCACCCTCCCAAATGAAAATGAGAGCAGAATGTGTTGCTTGCCTGGTGATTATTCAAAGCAAGCTAAACCCTGTGCCAGCAGCAACATCAGGACTAAGGATGTGCTTAAGTGCCAGCAGAATATTCACTGTGTGGTGGAGGTAGTTATTAGCTCTGAAGAGGATCTCTGGCAATAAAGAGGGGATCTAGCTTTAGAGCTCTTCCTGGGCAGGTAGGAAAAGGTGTTTCTTGGACTGTCCCAGCCATAAATCTTTCCACCTAGAGACAGAAACAAAAGATGCTGGAAGAATAGGATTTACAGCCATCCTTCTTCCAGCATGGTGTCCCTGGATGTTTCAAGCTGTCTTTATAGCAGCATCGTGGCTGGCTTGTAATCTTGGGAAGAAAACCCTGCTGTATATATTACCCTTTCCACAGGAGGAAGAGGAGCAAGTGTTTATGGGAGGTGGAAGCACTTCTATTTTTCCCTTTGGAGGAGAAATACCCTTTGGTATTTTTTCCCCTTGGATGAGACTGTGATCCCATGTGTGTACCACTGTGCAAGCTCACAGGGGACAAGGCTGCTGCTTGTGCCAAGGAATTGGTGTCCTGGTGCAGCCAGGCTAGGGGATGAGGAAGGTGTGAAGGCTGTGTTGAAATGGGGGGTTCATGTAGGAGGCACCTCTCTGGTAGCTGGAGGAGGCTGGCAGATGCATCTTGTGGTCTGTGTGCATGCTGTGCTGCAGCTGGGATGCCCTGTCTGCAGCTGCTGGGAGCTCCTGCCTATGCTGGGAGTGTTTTGGTGGCCATCTGGCTTTGAACAGCATCTGATCTGGGTGCTGAAAATACCTTCTAACAGAGTGTGGCTGTGTTAAGAACTTGGTGCTGGGGAGCTGAGCTGGGGTAAGGGTGCTGTGCTGTCCAAGTGGTGCCTTTGTCTTGGGTTGTGAACTGTTCCCATCCCTCCCAGGAGCCAGACCACACAACAGGAGTGCTTCAGCAAGACCCTGCATCCCTGCTCTGGGATGCTGCTGCTGCTGCCATGAGCAGGGATGGTACTGCTGCCATCACCAGCAGTGAGTGATGCTGGAAGGCGTCCACCACAGAGGCAGTACCAGCAGCCCTGTCCTGAGTTGTGTGTTGCAAAGCTACTGGGCACCAGCTCTGGGTGAGCAAAGAGCCTGCAGCATACAGCACAAGCTGCTTTGTTGAGCAAAAAGAGGTGAGTCCTGCTAATGATTGCTACTCTGAGGAGCAAGAGCTGTTTGTGGGTGTATCATGCATGCAAGGAGCCTGAATTTTCCTAAGGAGCCATCTGCTTGGAGACCTTTTCATGGGGATTAGCAATGACCCAGTCTGGCCAAATCAGTGATGATTTTAAGCTCTGACTTGGTTTGGTCCAGCCTGAAAACCTGGGAAAGGGGAGCAGGAGGTTGCAAATGAGCCCTTCCTCTGTGTGTGACTGATGTGGAGATGCTCTTAAGGGAAGAAACTTGTTCCCCAGCCTGTGGGAGCTGTGAGCTCTGCTCCCAGAAAGCTTGGGGCTGAAAGTCTCCAAAACAGCCTGTGTTGGAGTCTGTTGAGGGTTTTTGGAGGTGGCTGGTGCTCAGGCTCTGGTGTCCCATAGAATCATAGACTGGCATGGGTTGGAAGGGACCCCAAGGGTCACAGAGCTCCAACCCCCCTGCCACAGGCAGGGACACCAACCTCAGGCCTGGAGCTACACAAGGTTGCCCAGGGCCCCATCCAACCTGGCCTGGAACACCCCCAGACACGGGGCACCCACCCCCTCTCTGGGCAGCCCCTTCCAGCCCCTCACCACTCTCTCTGCAAAGAACTTCCCCCTAATATCCAATCTAAACCTTCCTTCCTTCAGCTTTAATCCATCCCCCTTGTCCTGCCAGTCTCTGCCCTTGAACAAGCTGATTCCCCTCCTGTGTCTCTGCTCCCTTCAGGGACTGGCAGGCTGCAATGAGGTCCCCCCACAGCCTTCTCTTCTCCAGGCTGACCCAGCCCAGCTCCCTCAGCCTCTCTCCAGAGGGGAGCTGCTCCAGCCCTCTGAGCATCTCCGTGGCTCCTCTGAGCCCTCTCCAACAGCCCCACATCTTCCTTGTGTTGGGCCCCAACTCTGGACACAGGATCCAGCTGGGGCCTCCCCAGGGCACAGCAGAGAGGGACAATCCCCTTCCTGGCCCTGCTGCCACCCCTCTGCTGATGGAGCCCAGGATCCCATCGCCCTTCCCAGCTGCCAGAGCCACTGCTGCTCATGTTCAGTTTCTCATCCCCCAGAATCCCCAGGTCCTTCTCACAGGGCTGCTCTCCATGAGCTCTGCTCCCAGACTGTGTCTGTGTCTGGGATTCCTCCAGCCCAAGTGCCACCCCTGACACTTTGCAGTGTTGAACCTCATTAGGTTCCCCCAGGCCCATCTCTCCAGCCTGGCAAGATCCCTCTGGATGGCTCCTTTCCTTCTAGGGTGTCGACCACACCACTCAGCTTGGTTTCACCCCCAAACTTGCTGAGGCTGCACTCAATCCCATCACCCATGTCACTGATAAAGATGTTACAGAGAACCGGTCCCCAGACAGACCCCTGGGGGACCCCACTTGTCACCGGTCTCACCTGCACACAGACCCATTGACCACAACCCTTTGTCCCATCAGTGGTGATGCTGTGCAGCCCAGGACTGGGTCTGAACAGGGTGCAGGGCTGACTGTGCTCCTCAGCTCAGCCAGCTAGCAGCTTCTGGAGCTATTGGCAGTTTATTCTAATGAGAGAATTATGCTAACACGAAGCAAAACTGGTGTTTGAGTACTTTGTGGAAAGCACTCATTTTGCCAGTTCATAGAGAGAAAGATCTTGGAGGAAGCAGCAGAGAATAAAACAAATCAAAATAATTAAAGCAAATATTCCATTACCCTGCAAATGAGTCTGCAGCCTGGACCAAGGCACTTTAATTGGATTCTGAAGTCCCAGGACACACTCAGTGTGGAGCAGCTGGGGAACCTCTTTCCTTTCATTAACTTTGCCTGAATATAAATAGTGAGGAAAGAGGGGAAGGGATTGCATGGTGCTGGAGGTGGAAGATGGGGAGGAAGAGGAGAGCAGAGCACCTGGAAGCAGGGAGCAATCCTGCTGGAGCAGTGGTTGCTGGCAGTGCCTCCTGGCTGAGATGTGCTGCTGTGGTTTGGGCAGTCACTGCTGCTTGCACCTCCCTGCTCTGCTCCATCACATCCCTGAGCACCCAGGCGATATCCTAGCTCCTTTCTCACCTTAGTTTGCCACCCCCTAGGAAAAAGGTGCTGCCAACTATTCATGTACCTCTTCCTCCTTGTAACTTGGAATATTTTGGTGCTGCTGAATGATCTTTCACAGTGAGGGTGAGGGAGCCCTGGGACAGGCTGCCCAGGGGGTGTGGAGTCTCCATCTCTGGAGAGATTCCAGCCCCGTCTGGACGCCGCCCTGTGCAATATGAGCTGGGGAGCTGCTTTGGCAGGGGGTTGGACCCCATGGGCTCTGGAGGGCCCTGCCAACCCCTGGGATTCTGGGATCCTCCTTGCCTGCTTTGCTGTCTGCAGGGACCAGGCAGGAAGGGATGCTGAGCTGCTGAGGAGGGCTCAGGCTTGGCAGGCTGCCTTTTTGCACTTGATGGGTCTTCTGAAGTACCAGGTTGTATTTCTATTGGCTCCATGATGGCAAGAACAGGTTTTCTGAATTTTTTTCCCAGCTTTCCATGCCCAAGGCATGCAGAAAGAAGTCCAAGTTCCTCAGGAATAATGTGTCCATAATCCTCCAGACCTGGCCTTTGCTGATGGGCACATCAAGAAGAGGTGAAGGCTGTCAAAGCCAGCAGATATTTTCAGGAGCTGCTCAGGGCAGATTCCTGAATACTGTGGGTGGCTTTGTTTCAGACAGCCTGTGATGTCTCTGTTTCTGTATCTTCTTAACAAATTTCTCTCCTCTTGGGAAAGCAATAGAGCTGAACCAGCCCTTATCCTCATCCCTGGGTGGCTGACCTGGGATGCTGCTGTGGGAGTAGGGAGGCTGAGCTAAAGCTGTGGGTTCACTGTGTACTCAGGCTAGCTATTCCCTCAGGATCACCTCCTTCAAGCTGTGAGCCACACTCCATACCTTTTGATTGTCCCTCTCTACTCTGCCTGATTGTCCCTCTCTGCTCTGCCCTGGGGAGGCCCCAGCTGGATCCTGTGTCCAGAGCTGGGGCCCAACACAAGGAAGATGTGGGGCTGTTGGAGAGGGGTCAGAGGAGCCAGGGAGATGCTCAGAGGGCTGGAGCAGCTCCCCTCTGGAGAGAGGCTGAGGGAGCTGGGCTGGGTCAGCCTGGAGAAGAGAAGGCTGTGGGGGGACCTCATTGCAGCCTGCCAGTGCCTGAAGGGAGCAGAGGAACAGGAGGGGAATCAGCTTGTTCAAGGGCAGAGACTGGCAGGACAAGGGGGATGGAGTGAAGCTTAAGGAGGGAAGGGTTAGATTGGATATTAGGGGGAAGTTCTTTGCAGAGAGAGTGGTGAGGGGCTGGAAGGGGCTGCCCAGAGAGGGGGTGGGTGCCCCGTGTCTGGGGGTGTTCAAGGCCAGGTTGGCTGGGGCCCTGGGCATCCTTGTTTAGCTCCAGGCCTGAGGTTGGTGTCCCTGCCTGTGGCAGGGGGTTGGAGCTCTGTGACCCTTGGGGTCCCTTCCAACCCATGCCATTCTATGATTCTATGATGCCCCCCAGGATCCTATTGTCTCTCTCAGCCCCCAGGGCACACTGCTGGCTCATGGACAACCTGTCACCCACCAAGACCCCCAGGTCCTTCTCTGCATCACTCAAGGCTTCCCTGTGCTCCCTCTTCCCACTATCCCACAAAGTTGTTAATCCTTGAAGGGGGTGGCAGTGAGCTCTCAGGCTGTCAGCACGCAGAGTGTTTGCCCTTCTCAGGTATTAATTTCTAATACACGAGTAATTGGGAAATCTCAGAAGGATCAGGTGTGTCATCTGGAGCAGTGTGTCACTAAATAACGAGCTCATCACTGGGTGGATTTCAATCAGATCAGAGCTATTTAACTTGCAAAATACAGGTTGCAGTTCCTGAAGGAAGGGAAATGTCTCCTTTTGTCTGAAACACGCTGCTCCTACCTCTCACAGGGAGATGCTGTTGTCAGTCACTCCCAGCGTGGAAGGAGTCATTAGTGCTAAACACTGTTTTCTGCTATTTTGGGAAGAAAGAAGGAGAATTTCCACAGGGCTCTGCAGTTGCATGGTAGCTCTGTGCTGCTTTGTTCATGGATACCAGGAAAAACATGGCTGGGCAGCACAAATGTGGCTGGCACAAGGCAGGCTGTGATGGAGGAGATGCTGCTCACAGTCCCCAACAAGTGGGATGTTGGGTCCCTGGGGGCTCAGAAAGGAAAGCAGAGCTGTAGAGACCAGCCACCCCCAAACCAGAGGTCAAAATGCAGAGATCCTGCTTGGGGTGGGCCATATTCTTCCTTATTTTTCATGTTATTTTCAGCAAACCCCACACCATGAGAACAACATGAGCCAAGCAGGGAGGAGCACAGCACTAAGGGGGTTCAGTGCTCCTCTCTCCCAGGCAGGTACACTTCCAGGCACTAGCCAGACACATGAGCAGAGTCTTTTTTTGGGCAGAAATTTCACACACAGTGACCCAGTCACTGACTTCACACCAGCCCTGATTCCATCATGAAGTAAGATCTTGACCAGGATGCGGGATTCACCCCAAACACAAGCCACAGAGCCTCATCCTCCATTGCACACCAGGACTCAGCACCATGCACAGCCCCCTCATGACCCAGGGGATATGTTGCTCCTGCTGCTCAGTGCAGGCAGGTTTTGAAGCATGCTAATGAGGCAGGAGACAGCTGATTTGCATTTCTATGGCTTTGTTTGGATCAACTTGAATTTCATGCACTGCATTTATGCTGATAAGCGTGCACCTGTATCCGTGTGTGACTCCATCCCACCCTGTCTCCCTTCTGTTTCTCTCAATCAAGCTGAGGGACACAAAGCCAAGCTCCCAGCCCTCCTAACGACCTCCAAAAATAGCACCAGGATGACTTTGAGGCTAAGAAAAGCATCTGCCATTGAGATGAATGGCAGAAGTTAAGGGCTTGCAGGGTCTGGATCAAGGACCTCATGGGTCACTGATAGACACTGTTTGCTCAGTGAAGAGCTGCTTCCAGTCTTGTGTCCAGTTCTGGGCTCCCTGGGATAAAAAAGACAGGGATCTCCTGGAGAGAGTCCAGAGGAGGCTGAGGAGATGCTGAAGGGCCTGGAGCATCTCCCCTGTGAGGAAAGGCTGAGAGAGCTGGGGCTGTTCAGCCTGGAGAGAAGAAGCCTCAGGGGGACCTTATGAATGTTGATCAATAGCTGAAGGATGGGATGCAGGGGGACATGGCCAGCCCCTTCTCAGTGTCTGTGGGGACAGGACAAGGGGCAATGGCTGCAAGTCAGAGCAGAGGAAGTTCCCCAGCCCCCTGGGGAAGAACTTTTCCCCAGGGAGGGTGAGGGAGCCCTGGGCCAGGCTGCCCAGGGGGTGTGGAGTCTCCATCTCTGGAGAGATTCCAGCCCCGTCTGGACGCCGCCCTGTGCAATATGAGCTGGGGAGCTGCTTTGGCAGGGGGTTGGACCCCAGGGGCTCTGGAGGGCCCTGCCAACCCCTGGGATTCTGTGATGGTACAAGCCCTTCCTGGTGGTTCAAGCTATCAGAGCTTGACCAGGGGAGCAGAAAACCCTCCACTTCTCTGCTTTTTGCAGCGTGGGTGGTGGGTGAGCACAGGGCTGGCAGCAGGCGCGGAGGCGGTGGAGAGCCCTCTTCCATCTGCACTGGATAGCAGCCCAGGGGTCTCTTCCCAGATTTTCCCATCAGTGTGCCTCCCCAAACTCCCCAAGGCAACAGAAGGGAAAGTTAATCACCAGGAAGGCTTGTTGGATCTGTGCTGCAGAGCAGGCGTGAGCGTCTCGCTGTGTGCTGGGTTCAGCAGGGCAATTTTCTAAACTGAATTTTAATTACTTCCATTACTTTTTTTCCTCTCTGTTGCCATTCAGCATAGATATACCCTGAGGCAGGGAGAGCAGCCTGTCCCTGTGTTCCCACCTCTGCCAAGCAGGACCCTGCCTGGAAGCAGCTGCAAATCCCTAATTCAGGGAGGTTCATCTTTGTACCCCCACTTATGTCCCTTTGTTCCAGGTGCTTGTGTGTCCCCTGGGATCCTCCCAGCTGTCTTCCTGGCCAGGACAGCACCTGATGTGGATAGAGAAATCCCTGATGATGGGTGGCAATAAACTTCTTGCTGCTCCATGCTCTTTGGCAAGAGTAGCAATCATGTCAGGACACAGCAGCCCAAAAGTCATCTCCTCCCTTACTGTTCCCATTTGGAAAATTACACTTTGGGGATATTGCCAGCTGGCAGCTCACTACACACCCCCCTGGATTTGATCAAGGCTGGGTACAGGTGGGCTTTTGTCAGGGAAGGCAGCAGGCCTGCTAGCGGCCTAGCTCTCTTCTCCCAAGATTTAGGCCCTGAGTCTCTCTGGGGGACCTGCCATTGAGAAAACCCACCTTGGAACGAGCTGTGCCCATGGCAGCTGCCTGACTTTGGGTTCTATACAGCAGCTCTTCAACTTAATGGCAATAAATGAACTCCCAAGTGGACTTAAGGGTGTCTCTGAGACATCCCTGTGCTTGGGGAGCTGTGTTTAGCTCTTTTTGTCTTTTTTTTTTTCTTTTCTTCTCGTTGAGACTTTTAAAATAGCCCCTGTTTGCCCTGCAGCTCCTGGGCTGGATGGGTTAGAAGGGCAATGCCATCCCTGAGCTTCCCTGTGCCATAAAGGGAGAAAAAAAATGCATCTAACTAGCAAATACACCAGCTGGAGCTGTACACAGAACCTTCAGCCAAGATCACTGGATGTAAGCCCTGCTCTGGTTTAAACAAGGGGGGGGTTTACCTGCAGCCCCCATCCCACTGGGGCTTAAGCTGCATCTCACAGCAGCATCCCTTCAGACATACAGGCTGGTCACACTGGGAGGGGGCATGGAGAGCCCAGCCTGGGGCAGGACCCCTCAGCTTGGTGGGGTTTTTGGAAGGGGGATCTCTCCCTGTGTAATGGTCAGGGTGTGGGGCTGGAGGGGTGGGCAGCAGCCCAGTGCTGCTTACAGCAGCTCTGGATGTCCCTGTGCTGCCTGCTGGGAGGAGGAGACAGCAGCTGGAGCGGGTTGACTCATGCCTGCTGGTGTTACTTGCCATGTGTTAGAATCACCCAGCAATGCTTTGCCTCTGGGATCATTTTCTTTAAATATATCATTAGAGAAAATGACAGCCCAAATGGTGGGAGGATGCTAATGGCTCTGGAGTGGCAGACAGATTGCAGAAAATAGTTCCCTGCAAAACACAGCACAGGTGGGAGCCCAGAGAGGAGGAGAGGAGATGGGCTGGGTATGTGGTGCAAACAGCCCGTGGTGAGAGGATGGGGCATGGCTGTTACAGCACCAGGATAGTTCTCCTCCCTCCCATGGCCTTGGGAAACCCTTCCCTGCCTCCCTGCTGCTTCTCTGGGGGAGTGTGGAGGGAGTGGGGTGGGAAGGAGGTGGGTGTCCCAGATGGGGTAAGCAGGCTCACAGGGAAGAAAAACCAGCTGAAATGCCCTGTGCTGGAGCGATGCCTTGGCAAAAGGCAGCCAGGACCAGGTGGCCAGGTGGCTACTTGGTGCTACGTGCCCAGCATGGGGTTGGTGGTCCTGGCCCCCTGCCACCCCTAACAGAACATCTGGGAGGAAAACCCTTCTCTACCTCAATCAGAAAGGCCTCGTGGTCCCCAGGGCCTCTGAGGTGAAGCTCTTGGTGTGCAGGGTAGCACCAAGACCCCTTCCACTCCTTGTGAAGAGCAAGGTGTGTTTTGCACTTTGCAGCTCTCTCAGTTTGTTGTTTTTATCACTCCTCTGCCCTCAAAACCTTCTATTTCTGCTGTACCTTGGTAAGAAACAGCAAAGAAGAATGACCTTTAATGGTGAGGCAGCAGCCTGCAGTTCCCAAGGATGCTACACAAACACCACGCATGCTGCTGGATAAAGGTGGTCTGCCTTGTTCTTCAAAGATATCATTCTTAAACCCTCCTGGGCTTTAATTTTTACTGACATTCTTCCTCTCCTAGAGCAATTAACAATGAGAGTTGTTCTCACACTGGGACAGTTAGTTGCCCCAACTCACACGTTGCTCAGACCAAACTCTGAGCTGCTTGGAGCCCTGCAATGCCCTTTAAATCAGAGCTGTGGTGTGCAGGAGAGGGCTCTTCTGAAGGAAGAGCCTTGTGGAAATGATGCTTCTTCAAGTAACCCTGCAGCATCAAGCCTGGAGGGGTGGGTGGTTGGACCTTGCTTTATTAGGAGTGTCACCACCCTGTCCATGGCTCACCAAGGGGCATGGGGACATGCTGGTGAGATCCAGTGGTGGGACCAAGAGGAAACGTGGTGCTGAGTGGTGGGGAGATGGTGGCTGTGTGTGGCACAGCTTGCAGCCACCCAACTGAGCATCCTGGCTTCTTCCAGCCATCCCTTTACCCACTTAAAGGGAAAACCCACCTTCTGCTGTTGCATCTCTGAGGGGTCTGGACAGCATATTTCATTGCTGCATCACAGGCTAAGAGGCAAGAGGGATGGGAGGGAGGGCCATGCACATACCCAGGGTGTATTCAAGGGGTTTAAGTTTTAGTTTCTCTACTTAATGCTTTGCATATTCACACTTTGGAGAATGTGATGTTGCTTCTGGCACCGGTCTGGGATGAAGGTCAGGTTTATACCTCTTCCATGGGGGTGCAGCCATGTCTTTCTTAGACAGGGCTGGCTCTTGGGTAGGAATATTGATAACCCTGCAGCCATGTCCTTGCTTTCACTGGTGCTACAGGGGTTTCCAGCTCTCCAGTGAAGAGGGGGACCTGCCATGCTGCCTCTAGCACAGCAGATGGAGAGGAAAGGGATTTATTTACTATAAGTGAGCTGGGAACATCCCCAAATGCTCCCCTCTGCCAGCAGCGGCAGTTGGGAAGGGAAAGTACCAAAAAATGATGGAATTTGTTGACTGCCATTAATGTTTTGTCTCCTCTGAGACTGCTGTGTGGAAAAGTTGCTTCTTGCTAGAGGTGCTCCCAGGCAGGTTCAATTCATCCAACGGGATGAATTGGATCCTATTCCTGATGTGGGACCCTTAGAAGACATTGTGGCCATTTTCTCAGCTTTCATGGAATCATAGGATGGCATGGGTTGGAAGGGACCCCAAGGATCACAGAGCTCCAACCCCCTGCCACAGGCAGGGACACCAACCTCAGGCCTGGAGCTACACAAGGTTGCCCAGGGCCCCATCCAACCTGGCCTTGAACACCCCCAGACACAGGGCACCCACCCCCTCTCTGGGCAGCCTGTTCCAGCCCCTCACCACTCTCTCTGCAAAGAACTTCCCTCTAATATCCAATCTAACCCTTCCTTCCTTCAGCTTCACTCCATCCCCCTTGTCCTGCCAGTCTCTGCCCTTGAACAAGCTGATTCCCCTCCTGTGTCTCTGCTCCCTTCAGGCACTGGCAGGCTGCAATGAGGTCCCCCCACAGCCTTCTCTTCTCCAGGCTGAGCCAGCCCAGCTCCCTCAGCCTCTCTCCAGAGGAGAGCTGCTCCAGCCCTCTGAGCATCTCTGTGGCTCCTCTGACCCCTCTCCAACAGCCCCACATCTTCCTTGTGTTGGGCCCCAGCTCTGGACACAGGATCCAGCTGGGGCCTCCCCAGGGCAGAGCAGAGAGGGACAATCCCCTCCCTGGCCCTGCTGCCACCCCTCTGCTGATGGAGCCCAGGATCCCATCGCCCTTCCCAGCTGCCAGAGCCACTGCTGCTCATGGGGAGTTTCTCACCCCCCATGACACCCAGGTCCTTCTCACAGGGCTGCTCTCCAGGAGCTCTTCTCCCATTCTGTATCTGTGTTTGGGATTCCTCCTGCCCCAGTGCCACCCCTGACACTTGGCAGTGTTAAACCTCATCAGGTTCCCCCAGGCCCATCTTTCCAGCCTGTGAAGATCCCTCTGGATCTTTCAGTTGTTTCTTCCTTCAAACTTGGCTTAATGAAGTTAACCTACTTCAAAAAGGGTTTTTATTCAGAAACCAGTAGGAGTTGAAGTGAAGTGGCACTGAGTTGGTCTGGTTTGTATTGGGGTGGGGGAATGGATTCACCACAAGGAACATGTTTTCTTCTCAAGGGCTGATAAGCAGCCTGCAACATGAATAACTTCACACATCCCAGTAAGGCATGACCCTCTGAGAGATTTATTTCTCTTTAACTCAGGTCTGTGATTAGATAACACTAAATAAATACAAAACCAAATAACAAACTGATGTGAATCCTGTGCTCCTGTCCAGAGTGTGAGGGAGTCACCAGGTGTTTCTTGAAGAGGATTGAAAGGCAAAAAGGGTGAGTTGTGTGGAACCAGTTGGCAAATAAAGAGGGAGGAAGGATCAGTCGGTCCCACCTGCACCAAATTCCTTCTGACTCTTCTGATCTGGGGCACCTGGAAATAGTTATAATAAAGCATAGAATTGTAGGGGTTGGAAGGGACCTGGAGAGCTCATGGAGTATAAGCTTCCTGTCAATACAGCTCCTGAGCTCATATTGCACAGTTGATGTGAAGAGCTGATGTTGGGAAGAAGATGGATGAGGTGGTCTGAGGAAACATTTTATCCCTGGAGGCTTTGCTGGCTGTGTGGGTATGTTGAGGCTCTGGTGTGAGAAATGTGAGTATGTAAAATCTCCCTTTGCCTGTGCTATTTCTGTGCGTGTTGGCTTGTGGCTCTAATTCTACCTTAATTTTCCTTTGGCAATTCTTCATGCTTGGTGTTTGATGTAGCAGGCGTGAGATGCTCTTTGATGCAATTACAGCTCTGAAGCAGGAGCGGGCTGGAATACCTGATTTAAATTCCAAGCCTACTGTGAGGCAGATGAAAGCACTCGCTTGGAGAGCTGCTGGCACCCGAGTTTTGTCTCTGTGATTGGTGTAGGATCTCAGATTTGCTCCTTGGCTGGGTGATACTGTCACGCTCCCGGCTCAGAGCTGCCTTGTGGGAGGGTTGTTTTTGGTTTAGGGTTTTTTTTTTGGGGGGGGTTTAAAGTCTCTTTGTTACTCAACTGCAATTGACAAGCACCAAGCACCAGCTCTGATTGAGGGATGCTGGGTTGATGGAGTGGGTGTTCTTTTGCTGCTGGGTAAGTGTCAATTGTGCCAGCTAATCTGAAGCTACATGGAGGTCACCTCATTAGCTACCTGAGGGCAGGGGAAAGCCAGAAAGCTAGATGGGGTATGGGGTTGGTTAGATCTCATCTGAAGCTGAAAGGAAAATCTGAACTGGGGATGCTTGGTAGACAATTACCTCCATGTCCAGTGCTCCTAGAGGAAATAACTTATAACTGAAATATGATTTTCAGCTAAACTAATGATGGTCTGATTATAGCCTCCTGTCTGGCTTTTCCTGCTTATTTCATCCTTCACCTCTTTAAAAGGTCAGTAAACAAGTTAAGTGATTTATACGTGCTCCCTCCTGGGCGCTCCATGTGTGTCAGCCCTCCTGCTTGGTCTGTGAGAGCTCTCCAACCTTCCTCTTCCTCCTCCAGCTGCTGCAGGAGGGGCTCTGCTCCTGCCAGGCTCAGATGTACTTCTGGAAACCCTCAGCATCTCAGCTGCTGCAGATGTCTCAGCATAGCACATCTCCTTTTGCTGAACATGTAGCTAAGGGCTTATCCAGTGGCTGTCAGGAAAGCTGGAGATAGAAGAGGTGGAGAACGATAGAGAAAACCTCTTGTGGGTGGTGAGTGGAAGTTCTGTCCTGAAGTCCAGAGGTCTGGCTGTTGGGGAAGGCAGCAGGCCTGCTGGTGGCCTAAATCGTGGGAGAAGAGGGCTAGGCCGCCAGCAGGCCTGCTGCCTTTCCCAACAGTATGGCCAGCATCAACCACCCCTCCCATTAGTACCTGAGAGAGAGGTGATATTCTTCCTGCTGAGATACCCATGTGTGACAGAGACATGAGACCACAGAGAATTTACTCTTTAAAGCATTGCAAGAACATGTACCTCTGATATAAATAAGGATGTCACGAAACACGTAGTAAAGAGACACCAAAAATGAGCTGCAGCTCAGCCTTTTCCTCAAGTCTCACCCGTTTTTCTAGTATCTCAAACTTCACAAGTGTTTAAAGCAGCTTCCATGGGTGTTTTGCAGAAACCAGCAGGACTGTGGGAGTCCCTGAGATTATCCTGGGGTGACCCACAACCCTTCTCAGGTTGGAGGTGCTGCTTTACCAGGGGGATTCCCCCTCCAAGGGGAAGGCACCTGCTGTGTTTCCTCCAATAGCTCTTCTTTCACGTGGCGCTGAAAAACAAATCAATGAATCCCCAAAATGACTCACCAAAGTGAGGGCAGGTCAAATTACATGTTATTGTATGCCTTGCTGAGATGTTTTGAATTAACAGAATTAGCTAATTGGGCAAGCTCTCTGCTCTGTCCTGCAATTACCAGCTCCTGGCACTGGCGGGTGGGAGCAATCTGCAGGATGCATCGTGCTCTGAGTCTGCAGGAGTCTTGGAAGTGACAACACAGAGCCTCCCAGGAGGCATTAACATCCCTGTGGGTCATGAGGAGCTCATTATAAAAAAGGGAAAACCAAAAATAAACCCCCCAAACCCAACACCCTGACTTACATCTGCGTGGAGGAGAGCAGATATTCAATTAAGGTTCTAATCTCTCTGTGCAATTACTGTGGCCAAAGCAAATGCCTGGTTATCTGGATGTGCTGATAACTTGTCTTGCACCTCACAGGCAAATTGCCAGAGCTGGGGAAATTGTAAGTGCTGATATGCCAGGGAAATTGTAAGTTCTGATGTGCCAAGTCCCTGGCTGTGAGTGTGAGCCCTGCTGTCCCCAGGCTGGCTTTAAGCACACATGGGGCTGCTGCCTATGCTGTGCCTTTGCCTGGGGCCCCTCTGGATGCTTCCAAAAGGAGTGAATCCTGCTCAAAGCACACTTTTCTTTGTGTGGAGGAAGGCAGGGCTGACCAGCATGGGATGGAGGGATGGGTGTGGTAGAGCATCCTGGACCTGCTGCGTTTTGCTGTGTGCCCATGACGTGGCTCAGTCTGGATATTGGGGTGAACTGATGGCAGAGCAGTGTTTTGGGACACTTAATGAACAGCCTGAATGAGCAGAATAAATTAGCTGTGATTCTGTAGGAGCCACAGCTGAGATGCAGCACAGCGTTCTGTGGCAGGGCTAGAATTAAGAGGGCATCTCTCTTCACATATCCGTGTTGATGCTTCCTTCTGGAATGGCTGTGTATGCCCTCAGCCCCACTGGAGCCTGGGGAAAGGGCTGGGGGGTGGAAGGAGGGGGTGATCCATGGGGCTTATATCTTGACTCTCCCAGTGCTGTGGAGGGAGGGGGGTGTGCAGTTAATTTGGTGTCTTGTGTGTCCCGCAGTGGTTTCCTCTGTGTTATCCTTTGTGCCAGTGGCTGGTGCTGGGATGTAACTTGTCCTGGTACAGATCTGTCTTGGCAGCTCCTAGCCTCTAATGAGAACCTCAGCCTGCAGAGGTGCCAATTAGGGGCTATTTATAGAAAGCTGTTCCCCTGCTTCTTATCCTTGGGGAATTGCTGCACTTTGCCAGCATTTCTGAGGAGGGTGGGAACAAAGCTTGAGGGGACCACAGAAAGGTGGGAGTCACCGAGGTCACTGCCTTAAATGGAGGTAGTAACTCCATGAAGCTACCAAGGGATGAAAGAAGGTCCTGCTGAGGTCTTGGTGACTAGCTGCCAACACAGGAAAGCTCTTGATAAACCAGGCACTTCTCCCATTTCCTTCTTACCTATGAACAGGAGGGGAAACCTCCTTTGCCCTTTGTCCTGGCTGAGCAGGACTTGGATGGGGGCTTGCTGGAGCTCAGAGCCCTGCAAGGACAAACAGTCCAGGCAATTTATCAATGTTACAAGAGGTGAAAAACAAGCTGGTAAAACTCCCCAGGAAGGAGATTTGGTGCCTCGGCAACAGGCAGAGAAGGGATTAGCATCGTCTGTCTGTTCTGCTGTTTGTCTTCAGCAAAGGAGCCAGGGTTAGAAGAACTGTTGTGCTTTGTGGGGGGCTCTTTGGGAGAAAGGAAGCTGGAAAAATTTCCTCTAGATGGGCAGCATCCTGGTCAGGGCCCTCCTGTCTTACTCCTGGTTTGGCAGTGCTGGAGGGATGGATCCTGCCTAGATAGAACTACATCCTTTGGTGTGGTGCTGGACCACAGAGCAGCTCTGGGCGCTGGGTGGGTGCTTGTAGCAGTGAGTCTGTGCACTTCTGTATTGATCTCTTCCCTAAAAGCAGGTGGTGATGGGGAACTTATGCTGTTCCTGGTTGTATATAGCAAAATATTCCTGTTTTTTAATACAGATGCTTTTTTCTCAATTGCTCTTTGCTAAAGAAAGTGGATTCCTCCCACTTTGGGCTGACTATAACATATCCCAAGTTGCCACAAAGCCAAGTTACGTTCTGTGGGCAATCACTTCTCCCATGTCCTCCTCCCACCTGCAGCAGCTCTGCAGGGGAGCTTGGGCCTGGAGAGAAAAGCAAGGCATCAGCCAGAGGGTCCCACATGGAGAAAGGTGTGATGTCAGCGCAGTGAGCAACACAAATGTACCTTTCTTCCATGATCTGTCCCTGTTTGCTTACAGTGGGGAAGAGCTAACAAAGCAGATAGTGTGGGAAGCAGGGTGAGAGCGGGCTGGTGAGCTCCTCTGCTGAGCATCACACCAGCCCAACCTGGGGGAGTTATTCCTGACATCTTTCTGGGCTTTCATTCAATTTGTAAATTAATTTTACCGTTCTCAATTGCGTGAAGTGACTCTGGCATGTACCTGTGACTGAGACCGGGGTAACGTCCAGATACTGAGGGAATTGCAATGAAATTGTGAAATCTCTTAAGCTTATTAGTGAGTAATAGTGTCGGCTTTCAGCGTGGCAGAGCTGGAGAAGCAGTAGCATTTTAATTTTCCTAAAAGGTCCATGTAACACAATGCCTGGCTTGCTTAGTGCAGTACAAATGACAGATAACTCCTTGCCAAGGAAAGCTTAAAGTTGTTTTCCAACAAATTGACTTTTTTTTCTTCATTATTCCTTAGACTCTTATCTCTGATTCCAGGCTAAGGGATGCTAAAGTTGAAATATTTGAAACATTACAAGTTGTGAGAAGCAGTCAGAAGTGGTCCCAGGATATGAGGTGTGGACAGTAGTGTGTGTCTGCAGGAGTTTTATGGTAATCAGGGGAGAAATCAGCTGAAATAAACTGTATTGGTGCATTGCAGCCTGGCCTTCCCATGGAAGCCTTGTTATGAATCAAAAGAGCAGTGAAATTCTCAATGTCCCCTCCAGGTCCTGTAAAATGACAGCAAACTCTGTGGGTCTTGCTATCCCAGGCTGCAAAGTGCCTTCCTGGCTATAGCAATCCCAGAATCCCAGGGGTTGGCAGGGCCCTGCAGAGCCCATGGGGTCCAACCCCCTGCCAAAGCAGCTCCCCAGCTCATATTGCACAGGGCGGCGTCCAGACGGGGCTGGAATCTCTCCAGAGATGGAGACTCCACACCCCCTGGGCAGCCTGTCCCAGGGCTCCCTCACCCTCCCTGGGGAAAAGTTCTTCCCCAGGGTGCTGGGGAACTTCCTCTGCTCTGACTTGCAGCCATTGCCCCTTGTCCTGTCCCCACAGACACTGAGAAGGGGCTGGCCATGTCCCCCTGCATCCCATGCTTAAGATATGCTCTTGCCACCAATTTTGGGTCACTCTGGGATTGGATGGGATGTCGGGGAAGGCAGCAGGCCTGCCCGTGGCCTAGCGCTCCTCGACGAAGACGCAGGCCCTGACAATATCCTTGTGTTCCTGTGAGACAGGAAAAGTTCCTCATGCTGAGGGGGTTTTGATAATCACATTCTCAAAACACAGTGGCCTTGATGACAGGGGCACAGGCTGCCCTGAACCAAGAAGCAGTTATGGGCAGGTACTTGGGTGTAAAGTAACATACTAAGAACCAGCCATAATAAGATGGTCAAACCAGCAGTTGTGTGGATGCTTTTAGGCATCAAAGGTAAACTAAGGATATTTAGCTATATGTTTATCAGAACTTGTTATAATCACTAACCAATCAATACAGTGTGAACAGTGTGTGTAACCAATTAGCAGTTTTTTAGCTTGCCACATTTGCAATGAGAAATGTCTAGAATCTGGGTGATTACACCCAATAAATGGCTTCACCTAAACTTCATATTGAATTGCATGTTGCCCATCACTGATCTCCACAATGGGAGACTTTATGGTGAGCATCACGTGTGTCCCAGTGGTCTTCCTCCAGTTCTGAGCAGTTGTGCTTTCTGTGGGTTTACTGGAAACATGGCAGCTTACTGCCTCTGGCATCACCTGATGTGTCGGTGATGTGAGCCAGCACAGGGTGAGCTGTGAATTCCCTCACTCCCTGAAAGACTCTGATTTTCCTTTGGCAAAACCTCAGCCTTTGATCTCCGTGAGTGCTCCTGCCAGGAACAGAGAGACCAAGTGGAAATTGCAGCAGGGGAGGTGTTTGCGCTCCCATTTGTCTTCACCTGAGCTTCCTGAGTCAGGGCCTTGCCTTTTGAACCACAATAACAACCAAATAGAGTAAGTACAGGTAGTCAAGAAACATGAGGGTTTGGTGACTGCTGGCAATAGCCTCATTTTTCTGGTTTATTAGGAGGATAGAGAGGATGTAATTGGGAGCGCTGCTCCTGCCTCTCCCCTGCGGTGCCTTTCACTTGGCAGATTATTAAACAATTTGAGGAGACCATGCACAAGCCATTTGTTTTGCTCTGGTTTTCCCACTCTTTTTATTTTGTTTAATTTTCTTTTTTTACAGGAGCCTTTGGGAACATAATGCTAAAACTGTTATTAAGGAGCCATTGACCGTACGTGCCCTGCAGATTTTTCTGATAAAAGCTGCCATCTATTGCTTTAGAGAGAAGAAGATTGAACTCAGGCCAGCTGAAAATATATGCCTGGGAAGAGTGGGTGAAGTTGCTAAAGAAAAGACCTTTGGTCTGCAGTGAAGTCCTTTGTCACTTGCATGATTGCTCAAGGTCTGCAGGGACACCAGGCTCCCATGGAGAGCTGTGGCTTCATAGATGGCTCTTGGCTGCAGAAGGTAGAATTAGATGATAACATGATGGCCTCAAAGCTTTCTAAATAACTCAATGCATGCCCTGTGCCATGAGATACATGGAGGGCTTGTGCCATAGAATCATAGACTGGCATGGGTTGGAAGGGACCCCAAGGGTCACAGAGCTCCAACCCCCCTGCCACAGGCAGGGACACCAACCTCAGGCCTGGAGCTACACAAGGTTGCCCAGAGCCCCATCCAACCTGGCCTTGAACACCCCCAGACACAGGGCACCCACCCCCTCTCTGGGCAGCCTGTTCCAGCCCCTCACCACTCTCTCTGCAAAGAACTTCCCCCTAATATCCAATCTAACCCTTCCCTCCTTTAGCTTTAATCCATCCCCCTTGTCCTGCCATTGTCTATCTTTTTAAAAAGTTGAATCCCCTCCTGCTTATAAGCTCAATGTGCCATGTTTGCTCTGGGGAAAGGATGATAAATGGGAGGGTGTTGGGGCTGGTGCCAGCAGGGTGATGGGGATGGAGGTGGCTACAGCTGGATTAGGGGTGAGAGTAGCTAGTTCTCATCTTAATGGGAAAGAAGTGTGACATGATGACCTGGGAACAAGGAGTCTGCAGTGTTGTCTGTTAGCAGAGATGTCCCCTTCCCACCTCTTTCTGCCTCTTAGGCAGCTTGGCTTTCCTCCTTGAATACACCCGACCCAAATTTTGAGATCCTGGTGGGCAACTGAATAACAAACGACTGCCTGCTGCCTTACCCTGGAAGGGGGTGTGCTGGACCATGGATGAATGAGAGAGACAGGCTTACACTGCACCCCTAACCTCCATGGCATTGATCTGCTGACTGCCCATGCACTGATGCCCTCTCCTAGTTGCAGAGCTCTGTGGATGGAGCCCGTAGGGCCTTGTGAGCACTGAGGACATGTTTTCTAATCAGATGCAGAGCCCCTGTCAGCCCAGTGCTGGTCCTTTAGCTTGTGCTGCCAGCTTTAGCTCAAGGGCATGTTTTAAGGGATTGAATCCCTGCCTGATCCACCCGTTGAGTTTCTGTGGATGGAGTGATCCATGCAACCAAATGGGCTGAGATGCCTTACCTCATCATTGTACAAGTGTCACAAGGGCAGGATAAGAAAGCTCTGCTGCTCTTCTGGAGGGCTGCTGGATGCGATTCACCAAAGCCTGAAAGTTGTTATTTTCCTCTCTGGTTGTAAATTGTTCTGAGTGACAGTGTATGAAAGACACTACATCAAACTAAGTGGAATCAGATAGATAACAGGCCTTCCAGGGGAGCTGAAATTACTTGGCATTTGACTCTATGGCTCTCAAAACTCATGGAGCATCTTGCATGTCCTGGGTACCAGCTCACCTGCTATGCCTCAGTGCTAATCCAGTCCTGTCCTTTGGCCTGGGCGCATCCAGGGGCAGCATGATTGAAATGCCTTGGTGTGGTATGGGGTGATGATATTCCCTCAGTGCTACAGCTGGGTGTGGGGTACCCTTTTTTCCTTCCTCCTGTGGATTGCCTGGCACTGGAGGATGGAGAATAGGGTACTTCTGGGGAGATGTGCAGATGCTACTGGGATAAGCACCCGAGTGAAAAGTGATGCTAATCCTGCTCTGAAGTTGTCCTCCACTGTGGTGGTGGGGAGATTGTTAGCTCTGATTAGGACATTTGCGATTCCAATGAGGGCTTTTGTTCCTACCCTGGCTTCTCTTCTGCATCCGTGATGCTGTTCTCTAACCAGAGTGCAAACGTTAAGATGTTAGGATAATATTGCCCCAAGGTTCATAGGCTGGTGACAAGAATTATCACTGTCTGAGTAGTTCAGGATTTAACAAATGGGATAAAATAATTAAGCCGTGATTAACAGATAAGTGTTTCTGTAATTTCAGAGCTAGGTTTTGTGATTGTTTACTGCCTTTCCTGAAGCAGAAGAAACCCTGTCACAGAGACTGCTTCCCTTAAAAACCCACCGGTGTGTGACACAGGGGGAAGCAGCTGTGATGCTGTGGGCTCCTGATCAGCCCCTGCATTATGGTGTAGAAATCAGAGCTCCCAGTGGGATCATAGAATCATAGAATGGCATGGGTTGGAAGGGACCCCAAGGGTCACAGAGCTCCAACCCCCCTACCACAGGCAGGGACACCAACCTCAGGCCTGGAGCTACACAAGGTTGCCCAGGGCCCCATCCAACCTGGCCTTGAACACCCCCAGACACGGGGCACCCACCCCCTCTCTGGGCAGCCTGTTCCAGCCCCTCACCACTCTCTCTGCAAAGAACTTCCCCCTAATATCCAATCTAACCCTTCCTTCCTTCAGCTTCACTCCATCCCCCTTGTCCTGCCAGTCTCTGTCCTTTAACAAGCTGATTCCCCTCCTGTTCCTCTGCTCCCTTCAGGGACTGGCAGGCTGCAATGAGGTCTCCCCACAGCCTTCTCTTCTCCAGGCTGACCCAGCCCAGCTCCCTCAGCCTCTCTCCAGAGGGGAGCTGCTCCAGCCCTCTGAGCATCTCCGTGGCTCCTCTGACCCCTCTCCAACAGCCCCACATCTTCCTTGTGTTGGGCCCCAGCTCTGGACACAGGATCCAGCTGGGGCCTCCCCAGGGCAGAGCAGAGAGGGACAATCCCCTCCCTGTCCCTGCTGCCACCCCTCTGCTGATGGAGCCCAGGATCCCATCGCCCTTCCCAGCTGCCAGAGCCACTGCTGCTCATGGGGAGTTTCTCATCCCCCAGAATCCCCAGGTCCTTCTCAGCAGGGATGTGGAGCCTCGTTAATGAACATTGATGAGACGATTTATGCTTTTAGGTGACAGATTGTGTTGAGGTGCCAGGGACTTCTACACTGAAGGGAAAGCATTAAGAGATGCTTTTTCTGATGCCCAGCACGGTAGAAGCTCACAATCCCCCTGCTACCCAGCTCTCCCTGGGGCTGGATCTACCCCTTTAAAATGTAAAAGGATTAATTATTTTTGCATGAGGAAGCATCTCATTAAACAGAAGAGGTTGTAACTTCACTTTTTTACTTCCAAAGACTTCCAAAAGCAGTTTTCAGAATTAAATAAGAGTTGAGGGAATTAGATCAGGGTAACAGGACAGAGAAATTAAAAGGTTCAGACAAAAAGCATGATTTTCTGTGAAGAGGGAGGGAAGCAGGGTTGGGGATGGGTTCTGCATGGTGCTGGGTGCCTTTTGCTGCCTGGGCAGCCAGGAGGTGCTGCAAGGTAAATGTACCACAGGACTGGATCTCTTACAGCCTCCTCAGTCCATGAAGATCTGTCAAACATACAAAAGAGGAAGCTAAACTCCAACCAGTTTAATTATTGGGTAGTGCCACCAGTATTTCTGCTAGCCTCATTAAAAGAAAGGTCTTGTTTTCTCTCTTGCCAGCAAGAAGATAAAAGGCTGAATGGGTTTTCCTAAGGCTGAAGCTCCAGCCTGGCTGGGTTGTGTCCAGGGACTGGCAAGTCCCATGGGATGGAGGGGAATTCAGCAGCTGTATCGCTCTTGAGTCTCCTCAAAGCTCCCGAGGTCACTGGTAGGTTATTTATAAGCAATCAGAAATCAGGAGTGATTTGTTATTCCTGAGAGATGCTAATTCAGATTCTGGAGGGGATTCATTAGCTGGAACAGCTTTGCTGTGTGTGAGTTGATAACTGCCTCTGGGTGCAATGCTCCTGGCTTCAGAGGGTGCCTGATGGCTTGGGGAGGAGCAAGGAGCCCAAAATAGCAGCAGTCTCACACCAATGTTTATTGACTCCTGCTTGCCATTCCCCCCTGGTCTCCCAGATATCTTCCCATGGGATTAAGGATCCTGGCTCATCCTGGGGTCTTCCAGATGGCCTTTGAGGAGGGAATCCTCTCCCTGGAGGGGATGTAGCCTGCCAGTCCCTGAAGGGAGCTTATAAGCAGGACGGGATTCAGCTTGTTAAAAGGATAGACAATGGGAGGACAAGGGGGATGGATTAAAGCTGAAGGAGGGAAGGTTTAGATTAGATATTAGGGGGAAGTTCTTTGCAGAGAGAGTGGTGAGGGGCTGCCCAGAGAGGGGGTGGGTGCCCCATTCTTGGGGGTGTTCAAGGCCAGGTTGGATGGGGCCCTGGGCAACCTTGTGTAGCTCCAGGCCTGAGGTTGGTGTCCCTGCCTGTGGCAGGGGGTTGGAGCTCTGTGACCCTTGGGGTCCCTTCCAACCCTTGCCATTCGATGATGTTTCCTTCTCATAACCTGGCCCTTTTCACACTGTACTCTTTCCCCAGTGTCACTGCAGGTGTGTGGAGCCTTTCTTGCAGGAGACACCATCACCAATTGGGGACCAACTCTTATTTGTTTGGAACTGTACAAGGCAAGGACAGAAAAATACATAAAGTAATAAAATACCTAGGCAGCACAGCTACAAATTGTTTTGTTCCTCTTGGCAGAGGAGTTAACTATTGAAGAAAATTGGGCAATTGGTGTTTCTGCCAGCTGTACAGTGCTTTTGGGCAGACAAGGTGGCAGAGCTAATTTTCAACCCTGCTGGGATGGAGAGAGCTGTAAATTACAAAGGGTGGAAAATGCCACAATAGGGAGATGAATAGAGGGGAAAAGAATTGGTTTCTTCCCTTGAAAGATTTCTAGGGATATGAAAGAGACCTAGTTCTGAGCTAAAGAAGGACCAACCATCTTACTTGTATTTCACAAGTGCTCACTTATTGTTGGCACAGATAAGTAGGTCCCCTTAATGCTGATACACACTTGAGAAAGGAGGGGTGGGGAAATCCCTCTGCCTTTATTTTCCCCCTTCCAGTTCCTTCCTTGGTTTCACTGAATCCTCTGTAGGATCATGATGTTAATCAGCTGCTGCTGGTCTTTCTCTAGGTCATTTGCAGAAAGGCTCAAGGAGGAGCATGGTGGGTATAAGATGGGGCTGTCAGGGGACAGCGGAGCAGAGGGGACTTTGTCAGAGCTGGGACCTGCTGAGGAGTCTCAGCTTTGCCTGCTGCAGCTGGGGTGTTTGCAATGTTTCTCTCCCTTGTGTCTGATGCTAGGGTTGAACTTCAGTTTGGTGGTGGGTATCAGTGGAGGCTCCCTCTGCTAGCCTAGTGCCTTGCCCTTGCTTTACATTGGCCAGGCTCTTTAGGAAATGAATTAGCTCAACACTGATATAACTTTTCCAGCAGGATGATCACTTCCATGAGGCTCTGACTGAGATTTCCCTGATGCAAGGACTGTGGGGAGAGGGGATGGGGCAGGAGTGGGAAGGTGACAGCCCATCATAGTAACGAGCCCCACAGTGTCCAGGCAAGAGTTCAGCATGTTAGTTTGGCTGGTGGAGGGGGGGGGTCTGATTTATTCTGATGGCTTTTGGCCCATGAACACCCTCTGGTGTAAACCCAGCTGGAAAGACAGATACCTGGGGATTTCTGAGGCAGAAATAACTTCCCAGGCTTGGGATGCTGCAGAAGCTGAAGCAGTGTTTGCTACTCTGAACCACTCACTGCCCTGTTTCCAGGTGAGATTATTCCCAGCCCTGGGGCAGTCTTGGATTATGGCTTGGGGGAGGCATGTGCTGAAAGGGAGTGGATCCATCTTGGACACTTCTAACAGAAAAGTTCACTCCCTCTGGTAGAACAAAGGGTATTTGGTAAGGAGTCCAACCTGGGTGTAGAAACAAACTATTCCTACATGTGACAGCCTCTCTTGATGACTTCTTTTAGGGTTGAATTATCCTGAATGTGAATAAAACCTGGGTCCAGGTCTGGTCTGATGGTGGCAGTATTCCATCTGAAGGTCTGAAAAGGCTTTGCTGGGTTTGTCTTGCATGGAAAGAAAAAGTACTGCAAAATAGGTCCATCCTGTTCCTTTCTGTGCTGTGAGTAACTGCAGTTGTGGATCGTGCCTTGCTGTGCTGTTTCCTCCCCACTAAACCTGAAGATGTCTCCAGGAGCTGCTGGTGGGGGTCTGGAATCCCAGAGGCTAACAATGCCTCCTTGGGGCATCAAGACCCTGATGATGCTCTGAATCACAGGGATGAAGTGTCCCAGAGGGACACACAGGGAATCACAGGGATGAAGTGTCCCAGAGGGACCATCTCCTCCAGGAGCATCAGGAATGAAAAGCTGGGTGGGAATGGAGAGCTCTTAAAATAATCCAAAGCATAGAAGCTGAGCACAGCCACCACCCACAAGCACACAGGGAGATGCTCTGGATTACCCCACTGGCTGGAGCAGAACAGCAGCCAAGGGCATTTCTATTTCACCCCCCAAACACTTTGTTTCTCTCTTACTTTCTCCTGCAGTGAGCTGTTTACTGAGCCCAGCAATGCAGTGTTTAAAAATACAACAGGATGGATGTGCTTTAAAGCAGGGGATGGGAAATGTGAGAGGCAGCTCTGAAGTGCTCTCTCCTGAGTGCCTGGAGTGTGTACCCCTCCAGAGTGATGCTCAGTGCCTGCAGGCTGGCCTGCTCCTCAGGACATGGCTGTGGTTATTGCCAGAGGGGAGTAAAAGGTTTCTGTTTATCTTTGGGTTTGCTATTCAAAAGGAAGATGGAATAAATACCAGGCACTGAAGCTTTTACCTCTTTGCTGCTGTGCAATGCAGAGAGCATCTGTGATTAATAAAGAGTGACCTCAGCTCCAGAGAAGTTGGAATTAAAATCCTGTAAATAATAGATTTTTTTCTTTCCTGCCTTTGGAGGTGGCTCTAGGAGGATCAAGAGCTAATTTCATTCACTGCTCATTTACAGAGGTAGCTTTTTTTCTTGAGGTTAGGTTGTTGGGGTGGTTTTTTCCCCCCTTCTGTAATGTGAAAGAGTAACCTCAGCAAGGAGATGGCTCCAAAAGGTCTGTTACAAACCCTCCTGGTGCAGAAAATACCCACCTGGGTTTGGCAGGGTTTGTGGGATGCTGGCTGGAAGGATGTGTTGTGCTAAGGAAGGAAGGGTTAGATTGGATATTGGGGGAAGTTTTTTCCAGAGAGAGTGGTGAGGGGCTGGAACAGGCTGCCCAGAGAGGGGGTGGGTGCCCTGTGTCTGGGGGTGTTCAAGGCCAGGTTGGATGGGGCCCTGGGCAACCTTGTGTAGCTCCAGGCCTGAGGTTGGTGTCCCTGCCTGTGGCAGGGGGTTGGAGCTTTATGATCCTTGGGGTCCCTTCCAACCCAGACCAGTCTGGGATTCTATGATCCTGATATTTGTTTGTTGAAGGTGAGTTTAATGGACCATTGATGTGAGGAGTGGTGGGCTTCACACATGCCTGGTGTGACGAGTCCTGTGAGGGCTGGGGCTTTGCAAGGTGCTGCTCTTGCTCCTGTGGAGTAACCACCAGCATCCCTGAGTTGTTTCAACACTTTTTTCCCCAAAAATGCTTTGAACCTAAGCCCTGCCCTTGGAGAGCACTTCAGCAGCATCATGACCTACATGTTTTACCCCACCAGCTCCTCACAGAAGATAAAGGCCTGAAAGCAGAATGCCATGTGGGGTCTGTATCCGTATTTATGTTGGGTCTTCAAGTTCCTTTGGAGCATGATAATACTTCCTCCTGGATTTCTGGGTCCAAACCTTCAACCATTAATATTAGCTTGCACTGGAGGATGGAAAAGTATACTGGGAACAATTTTGTTGCAGGCAAGTTATTAAAGACCAAATGATGGCAGGAGATGCCTTGAAGGCAGTGTGAATAGTTTAATATAGGTCTAAATATTAAAGTGTCAAGAGAAGGTATAGAAGAAAGACAATCCCCAAATGATCTAAGGAGTGATAGGTAGATATTACATTTCAATAAATTAACTTTAAAGGATTCTGCTGAGTTTAATTCAGACCTTACAGTTGGGTATATGGGGAAATAGTTACTACCAGTCATCCAAAAGAAAACTGGTGGGGTTTTATTTCTCACTTTTTGCCTCTGAGATTTTAAAATGTAACTTAAGAGCCATGGATGCTGAGCACAGGAGAAGAGGATGGCTTTGGAAGGTGCAGGGATGCTGTTGGCACAATGCAGATGTGATCTTGGTTCCTGTGACACCGTGCAGGTGGTCAGGGCTGTGTACTGGGTGGGATGCTGCACCAAGCACCAGTTTCACCCTACCTGTACGCTCAAAACTAAGGCTGGATGTTTTGGGGCACGTAGCCCTGCCTAGCAAGTAACTAGCTCTTAAATTGTGCAATTTCCTGTTCCTCTGAGTGGCTGATGGGGGTCAAGGATGTTGAAAGTGAAAAGAAGGATGTCTCAGGAGGAGACTGGAAGGATGGAGGGGTGGGAGCATGGGGATTTTATTGCATGCAAGCCCTGCAGCAGGGAAGAGCTTTGCTGTAAGTGCATCACCCCTCAAACCAGCACTTCAAGCACAGACCCCTGATGTCTGATGCTGGGCACTTAAAAACCAGTGAATTGCAGAGTACCTGAGCTCTTCTAAAAGATCCATTTCTAGCATCAGTTTTAAAAGTAAATGTGACTTTAAATGTAGAAATAAAATACTCAAAGATGGGCGATGGCTCTGTGGATCAAACAGCCTTGCTCTGTGCATCTCCTGGCCCAGACCCACCACCCCTGCAGAGCTCAGGCCACCCAGATATCATAGAATCATAGGGCTTGGAAGGGACCTCAAGAGATCATTGGGTCCAACCCCCCTGCCAAAGCATGGGTGAGGCTCTTTCTTTACTGGTGGAGACTTTATCTGACCCTTTTGAGAACTAGACTGATTTTCTGCTTCATGTTTATTAATCTGAATTTCTCCTTGTCTCCTGCATAGAGCGGCAAACATTTATTCATTCCTGGGTTTTGACCTAATTCCTGGCCATAAATATTCAATTTCTGTGAGGGAGCAGAGAAGATAAAGCAGAAGCCCCAATCAAATGACACAGACGTGAAACAGCCTTTAATTGATTTGCTTTTGTCAGACATAATTAAGTCCCACATTTCATTGCAGCCCTTGGCTCACGTTCAGATCTCAGAGACGTTGGTGATAAGGAGTATTTTGGCTTCAAATGAGACTGGTGGGTACTTGCAGGAGCTTACACAGGAGGCATGGCATTTTGTGTTGTGTTGGCTGGAAGTAAAGCCATCAGGCACAGCCAAAACTCAGCTTTCTGATTGCAAGGAAGTGCCAAGATGTCACTCCTCCTTCTGTGCATCTTGCTTGTGTGTTCCTTCCACTGCTGGGAGAATCAGTTGCTTCACAGGTTGTCAGCTCTGGGTGGGCTCAACTGCCCACCCTATCTGGCAAAGCTTGAATATATTTGCTTAAGCACATGCTTAAATCTCACCTATATATATTTTTTGGGGGAGAAGAGGGTAAGGATGGACTTCAAAACACATCCAAATGCTTCACTGAACTGGGCTCTCCTGTGTCCACAAAGCCTGTGCCAGCTCAGCCATTATGTTGTGCTGGGAACAGTATCAGGAATTTAGATTCCTTTGTGCTGCTCATTGTCCTCTAGAAATAAGCAGTGCCTTTTCCCTGCATATGAAAGGGGGAAAAAAATAATAAAAGAGGCAATTTTGCAATATAATGAAGGAGCTGAGCCAGTGGCTTGAGTGGATAAACCCAAACCAGTCCATATGATGCTCTGTCAGCTGGGAAGTAGGGTCCTGCTGGGCTCCCTAGGAAGGCAGGTGGTGAGTGTGGGAGAGGATGTGGGACATCTTTGTTAAGAGGCTGAAGATATCCAGGGAGCTTTAGATATGAAGGCTCCTGTAAGGTTTTCATAACTCCTAGCAAAGGAAAATGACTTGGAAACCTTCCTCTGCCTTGCTGTCTTTCTGTCTATTGTATTATTTAATCTCACCTTCGCTCAGTGGAATTCTTATGTGCTGGAAGGAAATGAAATCTCTGCTGTGTTATTATTGCTCTTTGCTTAGATAAATAACGTTGTGCTGAAGCCAGGGTATTGCTCTCTGCCTTTTACCTTCAGGATGTGCTGCTCTGGGGAAGCATGGCTCTAACAGGTGGGGAGTGGGGCAGAGAAGTCTTTAAATCCTCACCTTTTGAGCTGAATCCTTTGATAAGTAAGCCAAGCTACTGGGGGGTTTGGTGGGGACTCCAGGAGTTGTTGTCTACCTGGAATCACAGAATCCCAGGGGTTGGAAGGTCCCTCCAGAGCCCATGGGGTCCAACCCCCTGCCAAAGCAGCTCCCCAGCTCATATTGCACAGGGCGGCGTCCAGACGGGGCTGGAATCTCTCCAGAGATGGAGACTCCACACCCCCTGGGCAGCCTGTCCCAGGGCTCCCTCACCCTCCCTGGGGAAAAGTTCTTCCCCAGGCTGCTGGGGAACTTCCTCTGCTCTGACTTGCAGCCATTGCCCCTTGTCCTGTCCCCACAGACACTGAGAAGGGGCTGGCCATGTCCCCCTGCATCCCATCCTTCAGCTATTGATCAACATTCCTAAGGTCCCCCCTGAGGCTTCTTCTCTCCAGGCTGAACAGCCCCAGCTCTCTCAGCCTTTCCTCACAGGGGAGATGCTCCAGGCCCTTCAGCATCTCCTCAGCCTCCTCTGGACTCTCTCCAGCACATCCCTGGCTGTTTGATCCCAGGGAGCCCAGCACTGGACACAACACTCCAGGTGGGGCCTGAGCAGGGCAGAGCAGAGGGGGAGGATCCCCTCCTGTGACCTGCTGCCCACATTCCTCCTGATGCCCCCAGGATCCCATTGTCTCTCTCAGCCCCAGGGCACACTGCTGGCTCATGGCCACCCTGTCACCCACCAGGACCCCCAGGTCCTTCTCCACAGAGCTCCTCTCCAGCAGCTCACCCTCAACCTGTCCTGATTCCAGCAATTATTCCTCCCCAGGTGCAAGACTCTATACTACAGCAAAAGCTGAGGTTTTATTCAGTGGGGTTTTAACAGAGATACTTTGTCTTGGTTTTTACCTGCAGGGATGGAAAAAGCCCTTTTCCATAATAGAGTTAAATCTCCAAACCCCTGACAGTGGTGATGCCTGGACATGCAGAGACTTTGGGTTTCATACAGCCCAAAGGGGTGGCTCTGTTGCTTTGGAAGCAGATATATCAGTAGCTGTGGTATGAAATGTTCTCAGAGGACAGTCCTCCTTCCCCCTCAAATGCAACAGAGGGTGCCAAGCATGAGCCAGAGCTCCCCAATGCATCGATTTGGGGTTGATGTTCATAGTCCAACAAGTCTGGGAGATGTCTGGTATGTGGGAGGTAGGACAGGAGATCTGGGGATGTGCCGAAGATTAGGAGGGAGCTCAGACTGCAGCTTGGTTGGTTGTCCTAAAATGAAGCCTAGATGAACTTGAGGATGGAGGGAGAGGGAGTTTGGTTGGGTGTTTGGCTGTTGTAGGTGGCTGTGGACTCTGCCTACTGGTGACCAGTGCTGTGATGGCCCCATACCCTCTACAGAGGTCACAAAGGAGACTTGCCATGGTGACTATCGGCAGCTGTGCTGCTGTTTTTCAACTGGCTGCTGTGTCTGGACCATTTCTGTTTCAGCACATCATTCTCCTGGGGTCCTGCTAGGATCTAAGAGCAGATTCAGATGCTTCTCCATGATCTCTCTTTCAGTGTTGCCCTCCTGATGGTTGGTGTCCAGCACTCAGTTCCTTTGCAGGTCCTTTGAAACGTGCTGAGAGGTTGGTTGTGTGTGTTGACTCATTTCTTACTCCAGCTGTTTCATGAGCTTTTGAGACTTCTTTGCTGCTTTTAAGTTGTCTGCATGCTCCAGACTGGTTAGGACCTCAAGACAGTGTGGAAAAGGATGAGTCTAATTCACTTTTTTATTAAGAGAAGAAAAAATACCTCCATTGGAGAGAGAATGCTGTTTTCCACTGAGAATCTCCTTATTCAGATTAAATTTCTGTTGGGGGGTTGAAATCAAAGTGGCTTAAGACAGGCAGGCAGGAGGAGAAACCTAGAGAAAGCAACTCCTGCAAATAGCTCTGATGGGAAATGCTGGGGAGCTGAAAATTTGGGAATGACCTTCTCTGGAAGAGAGACTGCCACCCCCAAGAGCAGGGAGCGCTTTGGCTCTCAGCTCTGTGAGATCTCTATTTCATGCTGGAGGAGTGAAAAGTGAGGGTGGATGAGTCTCTCACTTAATGAACCCCAGAGAGGTGGGACAGGGATCCTTTGCCTGAGGAGATGCTGCACTCTGGAGTGGGGTGGGTTCTGATCTTCCAGCTGGTGATCTGCAGAAAGTCACCTGCTGCCATTTCAGGGGACACAGAAGGTGACTTCTGCTGGAAGTCCTGTGCAGGCAGTAATTAACAAACCCCTAAGGGTTTCTCTTAACAATAAGCTAATAGTTTTCTAACATAAAAGGTATTTTGACCAAATCAAACCCCAAGCCTATTCTGGACCTGCTTGCTGGACAGGAATTTTGTGGTTGCCTAGGAACGGGTGATCAGAGCCTGATTACATCCCATATGGGCTGACAAAGGGCATTTTCATCGGGATCATCATTGTTTACAGCCATTCAGTCCTATAGCAGCTTCCAAAGGGCTGTTTCTCTGGATCTGGGGAAAATTGTGCTTAGAATTGTCTGGAAGCTAAAATATAGGCAGAAAAGAATGAATCATCATCGGGAATTTTAAGGTAAAGATCATCATGTGAGTGAAGTCTTGGATTTTATCATAAAGAGAAGTTGGCTTTGCCTCAAGGACCCCCCAGATTCAGGAGCCAAGTCAGAGCAGATATTAAAATTTTTTAAAAAGCAGTAGTTTGAAAAAGAAAGGAGAGAGCAAATGATGTTGATCAGAAATGATGAACCTCAGCCAGCTGATGAGGGACAATTATTGAAAGGGCTTGAAATCTCTGACTGTCAAGAGGAAGGACAGAAAAGTTTAAATATCTATAAACAGGGGGGGAAAAAAAGGTGCCTGCTGGTGGGTTCATCAGTGAATGACATGGTTCAATCAGCACAGTAATATGTGGTCAGTGTTTCTTTGAGGCATTTGGGAAGAGAAAATTATGTGCTTTATCTCCCTAATGGGAGAGAGAATCTTTTCTGTTCCATCTCTAATCAGCAAGGTGGTAAATTATATCTGTGTTGTCGGGGGGTACCCTCAGAAATCAGTGGCTGTAGAGCTTGTGTTTGAGAGTCTCAGAAGAGCTGGCACAGAAGATTGAGGTTTGCAGATGTTCATTTTTAATCAACACCAGAAAAGCTGGGAAAGAATCATAGAATCCTAGGGGTTGGAAGGTCCCTGCAGAGCCCATGGGGTCCAACCCCCTGCCAAAGCAGCTCCCCAGCTCATATTGCACAGGGCGGCGTCCAGACGGGGCTGGAATCTCTCCAGAGATGGAGACTCCACACCCCCTGGGCAGCCTGTCCCAGGGCTCCCTCACCCTCCCTGGGGAAAAGTTCTTCCCCAGGCTGCTGGGGAACTTCCTCTGCTCTGACTTGCAGCCATTGCCCCTTGTCCTGTCCCCACAGACACTGAAAAGGGGCTGGCCATGTCCCCCTGCATCCCATCCTTCAGCTATTGATCAACATTCATAAGGTCCCCCCTGAGGCTTCTTCTCTCCAGGCTGAACAGCCCCAGCTCTCTCAGCCTTTCCTCACAGGGGAGATGCTCCAGGCCCTTCAGCATCTCCTCAGCCTCCTCTGGACTCTCTCCAGGAGATCCCTGTCTGTTTGATCCCAGGGAGCCCAGCACTGGACACAACACTCCAGGTGGGGCCTGAGCAGGGCAGAGCAGAGAGGGAGGATCCCCTCCTGTAACCTGCTAGTTTATAGTATAAAAAGGCTGTCATTATACCCCAGACATGTACAAGCCTGTAATCCTGGGCAGAATAAGGGGCCAGGTGAAAGGGAATTCAAACGATTAAGAATTAAAGGCTAGGAATAAAACTATTGGGTTTCTGAAACACAGGTCTTTAGAATGAGTCTGAATTCATTAGCTTAGTCATGGTTATTAGGAGCTCGAATAGGCCTAACGTTTCACTAAGCGCTTGACATAGTTTCACGCAGCTTTTGGATCCAGGCACTTGAGCAGGCACTGAGATAGGGGTGGGAGCAGGGAACTGCTGGGGCTGGGGGATTGATACCCCATGGTAGGGGCTTTGCTGGGGTGATGGCAAAGATGTTGCCCCATCTGGATCCTGTGTCCAGAGCTGGGGCCCAACACAAGGAAGATGTGGGGCTGTTGGAGAGGGGTCAGAGGAGCCACGGAGATGCTCAGAGGGCTGGAGCAGCTCCCCTCTGGAGAGAGGCTGAGGGAGCTGGGCTGGGTCAGCCTGGAGAAGAGAAGGCTGTGGGGGGACCTCATTGCAGCCTGCCAGTGCCTGAAGGGAGCAGAGGAACAGGAGGGGAACCGGCTTGTTAAAGGGCAGAGACTGGCAGGACAAGGGGGATGGAGTGAAGCTGAAGGAAGGAAGGTTTAGATTGGATCTTAGGGGGAAGTTCTTTGCAGAGAGAGTGGTGAGGGGCTGGAACAGGCTGCCCAGAGAGGGGGTGGGTGCCCCGTGTCTGGGGGTGTTCAAGGCCAGGTTGGATGGGGCCCTGGGCAACCTTGTGTAGCTCCAGGCCTGAGGTTGGTGTCCCTGCCTGTGGCAGGGGGTTGGAGCTCTGTGACCCTTGGGGTCCTTTCTAACCCAGACCAGTCTGTGATTCTATGAGGGTTTAGCCTGTGCCCCCATCAGGTCCAGCACTGGCTTTTTTCAGGAGATAAAGCCTCTTGCTGTGCTATTTGTTACAGGATTGACCTTTTGTTTTTGTCCTTTCTTTTTTTCCAAGGATGTGATAATCCGTAAATTTATGGATGAGGGTGGGATCCAATTGAAAGGAACATTCTTAAAAAATTTTTTTTTTTTTAGAAAGTAGCATTATCTACCCAAGTGGCTGTGCTGCCGCCAAGGAGGCACTTGAATAAGTTCTCAGCACTTGACCTGACCCATATGTTAACAAACTCATGGGTATCATAGGATTTGCATCCAGAGGTACCTTCTTGACAGTACCCTGAGCAGCAGCACAGACAGCATCTTCTGAAGCCAAGAAAGATGACCTCTCTGTCTTCCAAAGATGCTGAGGGCTCCATGTAGACAGGAGCATCAGATGAAACTGTGAGAAGGTTGGTGGGTCAGGAGATCTTTGGACTTAGATCAGAGCTGGGAAACCACTGTCTGGAGTGAGATAGTTTCAGAGGAATGAGGTGTTTATCTGCTTTCCTGCTCACCACCTCTTTTCTGGTGCCTCAAATAGAGTGTTTGTACATGGAAAGAAGAAAGCTGGTGGTGCAGGCTGCAGTAGCCCTGCCCAGCCAGCCTGGTGGCTCTCTGGGGATGGAGACATGTGCCACTGACTGCAGCAAAGCCCTTTGTCTCCTCAGCCAGGCTCTGCCAGGCAGCCTGGGCTTTGCTATAGGGGCTGTTTTCTCCTCTCCCTCAGCCCTGCTGTGCTGATGGTCCTTGCAGCACTCCTTGGCGCACACACACGATGAGCCAAACCTGACGCTGTGCTGCACGGGGCTGCCTTGGCCCTGCGAAGGCAGGCTCAGTCCTCCCTGTGCAGCTCTGCCCTCTCCAAGGACTGTTCCTAGCTGTGGGCTATTGGAAGCAGGGACTGATGTTGTCCAAGTCTCAAGATGATTAAGGGGAAACCTAATTGGTGTTTACAATTATTTTAAGCATGGGATGCAGGAGGACATGGCCAGCCCCTTTGCAGTGGTTAGTGGAGACAGGACAAAGGGCAATGGCTGCAAGTCAGAGCAGAGGAAGTTCCCCAGCACCCTGGGGAAGAACTTTTCCCCAGGGAGGGTGAGGGAGCCCTGGGACAGGCTGCCCAGGGGGTGTGGAGTCTCCATCTCTGGAGAGATTCCAGCCCCGTCTGGACGCCGCCCTGTGCAATATGAGCTGGGGAGCTGCTTTGGCAGGGGGTTGGACCCCAGGGGCTCTGCAGGGCCCTTCCAACCCCTGGGATTCTGGGATTCCTCCCAGCATCACCCTGCCTATAACTAATAACCCCCAAGCAAGCCATGAAGCCCAAGGAGAACCACGAATTCGCTCCAAAAGAGGACCCAAGATATTAATCCTCTTGTGTTCCTACCTCATTTCTAACGTTCACTTGAAAGGACACAACGCTGCTGTGAAGGATCTGCCAGGAGAGCTGATGAGCACAGGCAGAGCCTCTCTGAGTTGCTAGGTGACTGCTGCCCTCAGGGCACGATCCCCCAGTACCACCCGCTCCCAGGATGAGTAATGCATCTCGTTTGCATCCCTTGGCCAAAAATGCTGTCACTTGGGTCTTGATGGTTGACTCATTCCCACTGGGAGCAATGGGTTATGCTGGTGGCCAAGAGGCTCCTGCCACCCTGGAAGTGCTCATCCCTCAGAGCAAACAGTTTCCACCAGGCTGGGGTTGACCCCAGGGAGCATCCTGGTCACCTACCACTCCATGGCCCCCTGCTGAAGAGCTGCTCCTGGCATGCAAGCACAGCAATAGCAACAAAAAGGTGTGCCCATTGGCCACTGCTCTTTGGCTAACAGTCAAAGACCTTGTCTGAGCCTTTTTGGGACTGTCTTTAAGAAGGTAGAGGTGCCTTTCACCTTCCCTACTGTAAAGATGGGAAGAGCAAGATATGGGGAGAAGGTGAAGTGACCACTTCAAGGTGCAGCCAGGAATAGGATGTAGGCATTGACCCCTCTGGGTGAGCAATCAAATGCTTGTGACATGCCTGTGGACTTCCAAGGTTTTTATTTAATTTCTTGAGTTAAAGACAGTCACAGCATAACGTAAGAAAGCTGTTTGGCCTTATCTTCCCTCTGGTTTCACATGTAAGATGTGATTTCAGGTTAAATGCTGTTTTGGCAGTGGCCCAGTGATGTTAGGGGGGAATCAATGAACAAGTCTTTTAAGGCTTCTTTTTTCAAGAGGACAAAATGGAGATATTTTAGTCCATGGTAGCCCATGGTTTTAATGCCTGAGTGCTCTCTTTTAAGAAGATATTATAAAGTACAGGGAAATTAGTTTTAGTGTCATTCCTTGGCCAAGATGAAAAAAAAAAAACCCTGTAAAATGTCGTGTTTTCAAGCTGTTCCCACTTATTTGTGGAGTTGGAGGGCGAAGTGGTGGCTGCTGGGATAGCATTCCTGGCACTTCTTGTACAGGGGCAGCACCCAGAAGGCCAGTCCCAGGCCACCCTGAGGTAGGTGCTGTGGCTTGTGCCTCAGAGTTTGGGATTAAAGCTAAAAGGGAGAGGAGTGGGAGAGCATGAGGAATCGATGGCAAAATCGGAGCCAATGTTTTCAGCAGTGGTACTGGATGTGCTCAAATCCCAGCACTGGACACAACACTCCAGGTGGGGCCTGAGCAGGGCAGAGCAGAGGGGGAGGATCCCCTCCTGTGACCTGCTGCCCACACTCCTCCTGATGCCCCCAGGATCCCATTGTCTCTCTCAGCCCCAGGGCACACTGCTGGCTCATGGCCACCCTGTCACCCACCAGGACCCCCAGGTCCTTCTCCACAGAGCTCCTCTCCAGCAGGTTATCCCCAGCCTGTAAATATCCAGCTGGCTTTGGGGAGAATTTTATGGAGTAATGCATATGAAGAGATGAAGAAAGATTTTATTCTGCTAAGGTTTTGTTATTGGGAAAAAGCTGCTGCAGATGAGCTGGGAAACGTGGTCTAGGAGCAGAGTGTGGGCAGCAAAGTGAGGACTGTCCTGTAGCAAGGCTTGGGGGATGTGGGTTTCTTTCACCAAGCATCAGGAGGTCTTGGAAATCCTCAGTGAGCTGTTGATGTGATCTGCACAAAGGGCATAGCCTCACACAGCTAACAAGCTCCTGGGGCAGCTCATCTGCCTTTGATTTCAGGCTTTATCTCCAAGCAGGCATGGTAAATTGTAGGCAAAAATAATTTCTGTCAAAGATCTAATGATGCTTCAAGTTCCTGCAACCTTTCAGACAAACAGGGTGGAACAGTGCAGTGAGTTTTGTAAGGAATCTCTAAAAATGTGCAGTGAACATAATGAAGTAAAATTGATCTGTTGTTTTCTCACAGGAAACAAATACTGCATGAGGAGGCAAAACCGAGACAGGCCAGGAAAATACAGCTGTACTTGCAAAATGGGTCAGTCACAGGGACAGCAGCTGTCCTCAGACATTCATGTTTTCACTTAGAATTTAAAAAAAAAAAAAGGGAAATTAGGAGCTGTATTTATGCAGCTGCACATGAACATCTAAGGATTAAATTCTCCCAACAGCCCATCTAAATATTCAGCCCAAAGCCACATCAATGCAAGATCTGAAGAACAACCTTGAGACATGTGTGCTTGCCTTGCTGAAAGACAGGGATTGGGAAAAGGGAGCATGGGGCTGTGATTCAGAGCTGAGCCAAGAGTTGCTTTCTACATAAAAGAGAAACCCAGGAGTTAAGCAGGGAAAAAGACATGTAGCACACTTCAAGCACAGAATGCCCTTGAGGGGATGGATGGAAAGCTGAACGGAGGCAGCAGCTGCTCGGCTGGGTTGGGAAAAGCTCTGAGATGTTCCTCTACAGGGCTGTGAGTAGTGTGTGAGCCCAGGGGAATTGATATTGGGCACCTTCATCCCTGCCTGAGTCCCAGGTCAATCAGTGCAGCAGCTCTCTTGGGGACCCCAACACAAGAAAGATGTGGGGCTGTTGGAGAGGGGTCAGAGGAGCCACAGAGATTCTCAGAGGGCTGGAGCAGCTCCCCTGGGGAGAGAGGCTGAGGGAGCTGGGCTGGGTCAGCCTGGAGAAGAGAAGGCTGTGGGGGGACCTCATTGCAGCCTGCCAGTGCCTGAAGGGAGCAGAGGAACAGGAGGGGAATCAGCTTGTTCAAGGGCAGAGACTGGCAGGACAAGGGGGATGGAGTGAAGCTGAAGGAAGGAAGGGTTAGATTGGATATTAGGGGGAAGTTCTTTGCAGAGAGAGTGGTGAGGGGCTGGAACAGGCTGCCCAGAGAGGGGGTGGGTGCCCCGTGTCTGAGGGTGTTCAAGGCCAGGTTGGCTGGGGCCCTGGGCAACCTTGTGTAGCTCCAGGCCTGAGGTTGGTGTCCCTGCCTGTGGCAGGGGGTTGGAGCTCTGTGACCCTTGGGGTCCCTTCCAATCCATGCCAGTCTATGATTCTCTCCAGGACAGCGAATCAGAACTGATGGATGAGGCCAGGGTCATCAGCCGGTACCTCCCAGCATCCCTAACTGGAACTAAGGCAAGGTGGGCTAGGAACAGGTCTTTGCTTTCTCCTCTGGGCCCTTGCAGAAGTGGTGTTGGATTCTGCCCTTGCAAAATTTCAGGGGAGCTCCAAGGTTTGGATCATGCTGACTTTGGATGCCCCAATGTGTGAGCCTGACCCAGTGAGAGGGCTGGCAGCTGTGTGTGCCTGATGTTACTGATACACAGGGGCTTATCCAGCCCCTGAGGGTTCTGCTGTGCCTATGGGGTTGTACAAGGTGTTGTGCTTCATCCCAGACATGAATGTCTGCCATAGCAGGGAACTGGCTTCACTGGGCATCCACAGAGAGAGGAGCCCTCCTGAAGATGCTGCTGGGAGCTGGGGAGGGCACATCTGCTTCTGGCACAGAACCACAGCCTGAGGAGTGAGCTGGGAGCTGAGAAGCATCATTTCCTAAAGGCTTTCCAGTGCTTTTTAAATATACCCCTTCCTCAAGGGGTATGGATGGAACAGAGGGCTTGCTGGTGCTTTGCTGCACCCAGGCTGGGGGCTCATCAGCAACAAGGGGATTGCTGAGGATGAGAAAGTGTCATTTTGTGGTGGGAGGGTGAGGATGGTGCTGGTGGATTCTCATGGAGGAACTGGGGGAGCGCTTCCCCCCAGAGTAATGGTGGGCTGCAGACAGGTTTGGAGATGAGTGGGCAGGAGGGGGAAGTCCCTGCTGTGTGTGTTTATGGCACTGCTAGCCAGGCTCATGTTTATAGCAGTGCATGATTGCTGCTGGCTTCTGCAGCTGCCACAAACAGCATCTCCCAGCTGGCTCTCCAGAGCCCTTTGCTGCATCGCACGGGCACGCTCGGAGACAGGCAGCTGCCAGCCCCACTTCTCAGGGGCTGGATGAGCCATGTCAGAGGGGTTCAGGTGCCCCATCATATCCTTGTTAAGGAGCAGAAGCCCAACACCTTCTCAGCTAACTAGGAAATGATTTTTCAACACCCTCCTGGAGGACAGCAGCCACACCTGATGTTTCTTAGAATGAAAACAAATATTTTTCTTTCTCTCTTTATTTCTTCTATTTATTTTTTTTTCCTGGAAATTAATTTTCAGTCACACCATCTGGTTGCTAGAGGTGACATCTTCCACAGCTGAGGTAGTTGATGCCATGGGAGGATGCTGTGGAGGGCTCTGAACGTTCCTGGTTCAGATTTCTTTTGTTTATTTTCCATCAAGGTCACTGTGTCTCCTACCCTGGGGTTTGGCTCTTGCTATCAGCTGGAGCATTCAAGAAACTGTTAGTGGCATCATTTCTTTCTGGGGAAAACACTGTGTGAGGTTGACAGAAACTGCAGGAAAATTTGGGTGGAATTCATCTAGAATCCAGCCAGGAATTCAAAGGGGATGTGAAAGTTTGCTTTGAACTTGTGGTCTTTGTTCTCTTTAGATCCTCGTGATGATGTGCTTTCAGGGAAATCAGTGCACATAACTGAGCTAAATCCTCAGGGGAAGTGAAAAAAGAACCCAAATCTTTACAAAAACGTTCATCAAGCAGAACTTTTAAAGCTTGGTACATTTCCATGCTGGAAAGAAAGGTGTCCTACAGACCCCTGACCTGCCAGATGCTGCTGTACAGGGAAGGCACCTGGGGACAGCAATGAACTTCCTTGGAGGAGGGTGTATGGGATGTGTGCAGGCACAGCAGTGAGGGATGCAGGGGGAAAAGCATCCCCTGTGTTGATCCATCAGACCAACCAGGGTGGATGAACATGTGCACACTGAGAAGAAATGCACACACAGTCTTTGATCAGTGGGCTGCAGCCCCCAATTCCCAATTCCCACCCAGTGTTGCACTTAAAATACACAGGAACTGGGGTGTTGTGGAGCCACTGGCCCATCTGCTGGTATCCACTTCCATGGTCTCATGGATGTTTGGGTCTTGGCTCACACAGTGAGAGGGGGGGGACTGAAGGTGTCAAACTCTTCCCTTGAAATAGAGATTGTTGTTTCCCCTTCAGCTGCTGAAGCTTGGCAATGCTTGCCAATGTCATTGCCTGTCAGGAAGATCTTTTGCATTCCCCATCCCCTGGAGTGGAGGCTGCCTATCAAGTGTTGCTTCTGCACAGTGCAATGTTTCTGGTAAAACTACTGACATGATTTTTACATTTTGACTGCACAGAATTAGCACACATCACATGGTTGAGCTGCCAGTTAAGGGAGAAGCCAAGGAATGGTCAGGGGAATAAAACAAGTTACCCCTCCTGGGGCTCCATCAGCGGACCAAGCCCAGAAGGTAAAAGCCATTTAGCCCATGGGATCCCTCTGTGCATGTCACAGGGACCATAGCAGCAGGAGGTGAGTGACAAATAGGTTGCTGGGATGAGCTGTGCCCCAAATCCTGGAGTGTTTGCAGGCTGAGGGTGTCACTGAATCACTGGGCTGTGCCTGCCCTTGGTGGCAGCTGGTGGGCATCAAGTGTGGTGGAAATCATAGAATCCCAGGGGTTGGCAGGGCCCTCCAGAGCCCCTGGGGTCCAACCCCCTGCCAAAGCAGCTCCCCAGCTCATATTGCACAGGGCGGCGTCCAGACGGGGCTGGAATCTCTCCAGAGATGGAGACTCCACACCCCCTGGGCAGCCTGTCCCAGGGCTCCCTCACCCTCCCTGGGGAAAAGTTCTTCCCCAGGGTGCTGGGGAACTTCCTCTGCTCTGACTTGCAGCCATTGCCCCTTGTCCTGTCCCCACAGACACTGAGAAGGGGCTGGCCATGTCCCCTGCATCCCATCCTTCAGCTATTGATCAACATTCATAAGGTCCCCCCTGAGGCTTCTTCTCTCCAGGCTGAACAGCCCCAGCTCTCTCAGCCTTTCCTCCCAGGGGAGATGCTCCAGGCCCTTCAGCATCTCCTCAGCCTCCTCTGGACTCTCTCCAGGAGATCCCGGGCTGTTTGATCCCAGGGAGCCCAGCACTGTGAGGTGGTGGCTGCACATCTGGATGGCTCCAGGACTGACCAGCTGTGTGCCACAGCTGGCTGGGGTTGGGAGGTGAGCAGGGGCTTGTGTGTGTGCTTGCTCCCCCCTGCAGTGGTGGGGTGCTGGAGAAGGATGGCAGAGCATTTATGTTGCCCAGGGAACACTGGCACCAGCAAGGGATTTTGCTGACATTTCATGATGATAGATCAATGTCTCTTTTTTTTTTTTTCTTTCTTTGAATCTAATAAGTAAGATATCTCTCTCTCTCAGGCAGAGGTCTCAGCTGAAATGTTTAGATGAGGAATTAACTCAGGCACTAAAAACAAAAAGCCAGCCCAGAGAGGTGCATCTGTAGCACTGATGGCCCTGGCAACGTTCAGGCTTCAAGGGAAGGACCATCAACAGGATTTGCCAGGGAGACTTGCAAATCAGTGTGACTCCCATCAACTGCTGCTGATGCATGCCTTGGAGAGCTGAAAGACGTCTCTTCTTGCTTTAGACAGGGTCATTTACTGCACCTCCTTCTGTCTGCAGGGGTTAGCAAGATGCTGAGTCTCCTCTTCCACCACAGGTGCTTCCTGACACGTTCCCCCAACACCTGCAAGGGGACACGTGGAGTCCGTCACACACTGGGGATGGCAAAGCAAGGTCAGGGAAGTGCAGCTCTGGGGCTTTGCAAGTGCTACAAGGTCAGCTCAAGGACAGCTTCCATCCCTCTAACCTTCCACCAGAGAAAGGTCCCTGTTTCCTTTCAGGTGTCCTCACTCCATCCTAGGTGTGAAGAGACCGATGTGTGTTTGCTGGGACTGAAGAGCTGCCTAGACAGTGAGAAGAAAGCCATATGCTGCATGTCATCATTTCTATCCTACACTTTCAAAATCCCCCCCCACCAAGCTCACAGTCTTTTTCTCACTTATGAAATTTATGGAAGGAAAATCAAAGCCTAATAGGAGGCAGAGGGAACTCCATGTTTTCTGCTTCAGCATCACCTGCTGGCTCCAGTGGGATTTGCAAACCCAGGGTAGAGCTCAGGAGGTGTTGGGTAGGAGGTGCCATGGAGCCCATTTTGCAGGCTTTGGGATTTCTAATGGGATGAGTGGGTGCTGTTCTGTCATGGCTCACTACCTGAAGGCTCAAAGGAGGAAAACAAGGGCAAGGAGGACAGTCATAAGGCAGGCTTGTTAAATCATTTAAATTTTACTGTTGTACTCTGAGAGTCACAATGTGGAGGCATTAAAAGGCATCCTTGGGCAACATTTAACAACCACTGAACTGCTTTAGGATCTAGTTTAAAGTTAGTAGAAGCAGCTCCCAGTCTACTGTAAGATCTAATCCATCTTGTCTGGAAGACTGAAGTCTGCAGGAAAGCACAAATCCAAACCTCCAAGAGTCTAATTGCCACTGAGCACCTATGTTTGAGGTAACTCATCTTCAAAGTTACCAGACTAATATGAATACAGCTACAAGTATATATATATATATATATATATTGCACATGCCTAGAATTAGCTGAGATGATTGCAACCTGAATGTTCTTGAAATCTTGGTAGCATTTGAATGGACACAACTGTGGCAAAATTAGGAAAGACTTTAGGATGAATTTCAGTGTGTTTCTACTTCTATTAAAAGGTGGAATAGTTTTAATTGTGTTTAAAAATGCCAGTTCAGTGCCAAAATGCCAGTCCCCTTCCTTTTTCCCTTGCCCTCTCCTCAGCCCTCATGCAGATTTTCACAAAACCACTTGGCAGCATGAGGTGATGCTCCAGCTTGTAGGGTGATCTCATGCCAAGGTGAGATCTCAACTGGGTTCTATCATCTTGGAGCAGGGTTGGGGGTTTAAAATCTTAATTCAAGAACATCTGGGAGTTTGATTTTATTTTTCTTTCTGTTCACAAGTCTGTCCTCTCACATGGACTGATCCATGGACTCAATCTGTCTGCACTAGACCTCAGCCATGGGGAAACCTTGGGAAGAACAAGGAACATCTTCCTGGAACAGCCAGTCTTGGGGAAATAGGTGAATATGCAGTGAAAGATCAGGCAGTGCATGGTGGTTGTTCATAATTCATAGGACAGAGAGGGACAGGGATGGCTCCCAGGATTGTGCAGCATTTTTATCCTGTTAGAACAAGGAAGCTTTACTCACACAGTAGGGCTGGTAGCTGGAAGCATTCAACATATATATTTATAATGAAAAAAAAGAAGAGGGATGTGGCAAAGGTCTCCCAAAGTGTCCTCAGAAGTGAATTCAATGAGATCCCAGAGGAATTAGATGTCTAAGACTGTTTTTAAGCTCTTCAAGGCAACTCTGTCACCACTTCATCACTCCAAACTGTGGAGGGTCAGTGCTCAGGTGTCCAGGTGAGACCTGGGGAGGGAATAATTTTCCTGTCCCACAGTGTATGCTGAACAATTAGACAATCTCCTTACTTGCTGGATTAATTCTTAACCCCCCCAAATTAACAGTAAGATTTCCCAAAAGCATGCAAGGTGTGTGAGTTCTGCTGTCCTGCCCTTTGGTGGTGCTGAGATCTGGGCATGTCTGTGGTCTCAGAAAGCCTTAGCACCTGCAGATGCTATTGGAATTGCTCAGCCATCTGGGGTGGTTTCCAGGGGAAATCTGATCTGTTTGGAGCAGAGCAGATAAAAAAGCCTTGAGAGGTTGTGGTGTGAGCTGAGGGGGGTGTGATAAATGGGGAGGGGACTGGGGGGTCCTCATGGCTGTGCTGGTGCTGGTGAGGGATGGGTGGGGAAGGCTTTTGGGGGTGGGTTCCCTTGCCTGTCCAGCTCACTGGTCAGACACTGCTGTCAGACAGTGGGTGCCCTTGATTTGGATGGCTCTCACGACTCCTCTGGCATGGCAACAGCACTGTGTGCAGCTGAGAGATTTTCTACCTGTCTGGGATGCTCCTTTGCTCTCACCTCCTGCATTTCAGCCCCAGGCTCCTGGTATCTCTCCCCCCTCCATCCATCTCCTAAATGAGTTTGCAGGGTTTGCAGCACTGTCTGGGTTTCTGCAGGAGAAGCATGGTTTAAAAAGTCAATCCTTATTTCTGTGATGAGTGTAGCTGGCAGATCCTGCCTCTGGCACTGAGCTCCTGCTGCGCTGGGAGACAGACTCAACCTGACACTGCCTCAGCAAGGTGATGGAGGGTGCAAGGCTGGAAAAAGCAGAAGATATGAAGCAAAACGGTCTTGAGGGTAATTTGGGGGAAGTAATAAGATGTTCAGAAACTGGGACTGAGCTGGGGTCAGGCCCAGCAGGAGCATCTCCCTGTGTTTGCAGGTGAAAAGGAGGTGGTGAAGTGCAGCTATATATACCTCACCAACAGTCCCAGATTTGTTCCCTTTTTGGGTTGAGTGGGTGAGGGCTAAAAAGGGGTTGGAGGTGTGGATGGTGAGGGGTATGTAGAAGCAGATAAGCCTTGGTGGGACCAAGCAACTTCTAGGTAAGGCTTTGGCTTGGGACAAAGTGGGAGAGGTTCTTGATGGAGGTTAAATAGAATTTCTGTAGGGGAATAGGGGGGCAGATGAGCAGCCCAGAGTGCTGGATAGCCCCTCTCATGGTCACCAGCACACCTCTGCATGTGTGCCCATGGTTCTCTCTCCCTGGGATCAAACAGCCAGGGATCTCCTGGAGAGAGTCCAGAGGAGGCTGAGGAGATGCTGAAGGGCCTGGAGCATCTCCCCTGTGAGGAAAGGCTGAGAGAGCTGGGGCTGTTCAGCCTGGAGAGAAGAAGCCTCAGGGGGGACCTTATGAATGTTGATCAATAGCTGAAGGATGGGATGCAGGGGGACATGGCCAGCCCCTTCTCAGTGTCTGTGGGGACAGGCCAAGGGGCAATGGCTGCAAGTCAGAGCAGAGGAAGTTCCCCAGCCCCCTGGGGAAGAACTTTTCCCCAGGGAGGGTGAGGGAGCCCTGGGACAGGCTGCCCAGGGGGTGTGGAGTCTCCATCTCTGGAGAGATTCCAGCCCCGTCTGGACGCCGCCCTGTGCAATATGAGCTGGGGAGCTGCTTTGGCAGGGGGTTGGACCCCATGGGCTCTGGAGGGACCTTCCAACCCCTGGGATTCTGTGGGCAGGCATGGTTGAGCGTGGTCACTGGCATCTCTGTGACACAATTCTAGCCTGTGTTTTCCTGTCCTGTCAAACCTTCAGGCCCTGGGTTTTGGCTCCTGTGAAGCAGCACAGCTTTGCTGGAACCAACTTATCCCAGCAGGGCTGTTGACTCTCAATCCCACATAAAATGATGGGGAGCTGGAGTGTATGTATGGTGCTTCTGGCATGGCTCTTTGCATGACATCTTCAGAGTGAGCATGACAGCCACATAAATACCATATGTGAGGAGACATTACACATCCACTGCTTGTTGCATAATATTTACATACATAGAATCATAGAATCCTAGCCTGGTCTGGGTTGGAAGGGACCCCAAGGGTCACAGAGCTCCAACCCCCTGCCACAGGCAGGGACACCAACCTCAGGCCTGGAGCTACACAAGGTTGCCCAGGGCCCCAGCCAACCTGGCCTTGAACACCCCCAGACACGGGGCACCCACCCCCTCTCTGGGCAGCCTGTTCCAGCCCCTCACCACACTCTCTGCAAAGAACTTCCCCCTAATATCCAATCTAACCCTTCCCTCCTCCAGCTTCACTCCATCCCCCTTGTCCTGCCAGTCTCTGCCCTTTAACAAGCTGATTCCCCTCCTGTTCCTCTGCTCCCTTCAGGGACTGGCAGGCTGCAATGAGGTCCCCCCACAGCCTTCTCTTCTCCAGGCTGACCCAGCCCAGCTCCCCCAGATATCCTCTACCTAGCTGATGGTTCTTCCCTAGTTATAGATTCACTGCAGACTGGAGTCTTTTCAAGGCAGGTATTCAAGCCTTTGAAAACCTGATGGGAATGTATTTCCCTCTACAGTTGCTTGAGCTTTTTTTCGGTAAACATCTATTGTTTCCTCCTGCTAGCAAATGGAGTGAGGGAAGGCTTCTGAGTCTGCATTTAGGTGGGTTAAAACTGAACAAAACCCAACAAAAACCTGCCCAAAAGCACGTTATCAGGCATCAGCTGCTATCGATCCAAATAACAACAAGAGCTTGAGTGACATCTCTTTGGGGAAAGCGAGCTCAGAAGGATGCAAACAGCAAATGGACTCTGAATGTCTTGGTACCAGGTGATTTTTGCAGTGGATTTGTTGCTCTCTGAGCTGTTTGCTATGTAAAATGATTCCCATGCAGAGGTGATAAGCAGATCCTTACTTTGAAAGGCTTCTGTAAGAATCTCCATCTCTTCTTCCCTAAGGGATAAGAGGTTAAAGTGCTGGGATGGAGCTTGGAGGATCTGAATTCAGCAGCTGCTTCTGTTTCTTACTGAGTACCCATGTAAATCATGCAACTATCTTTTCCTTTTCACAAAGGGGAGACCCTTCTCTCAGCCTCTGGGTTGTGGGGACCCTCAAATAGGGAACCCTGGATACTGGGTGCCCACTCCCAAAATGTTAGGAAAAAAATCAGTGTCCTAGTTGAGGTGATAACAGGGAGAAGGAGGGTTTCTGCCTTGCAGGAGTGGAGGAACCTGTTCATAGAATATCCTGAGTTGGAAGGGACCCATAGGGAGTGTGGCCAGCAGGTCGCAGGAGGGTCCCTCTGACCCCTCTCCAACAGCCCCACATCTTCCTTGTGTTGGGCCCCAGCTCTGGACACAGGATCCAGCTGGGGCCTCCCCAGGGCAGAGCAGAGAGGGACAATCCCCTCCCTGTCCCTGCTGCCACCCCTCTGCTGATGGAGCCCAGGATCCCATCGCCCTTCCCAGCTGCCAGAGCCACTGCTGCTCATGGGGAGTTTCTCATCCACCAGAACCCCCAAATGATTGATAACATCACACAAGGAGCACAGCCTGTCACCACTGACCCTGTGAAGGACCCCTGAATCCTCTTTTAGAGGGGTAGAAGTGTTTTTGGGGGCTGAAGAGACCTTTTTTTTGTTTGAATCTTGCTATGACTTGTCATTAGTTTCTTCCTGCTGGTTTCCCTGGGGCTCTCCTCGCTGGCCACAGAGCTGTGATATTATGTAAAGCAGCAAGTGTTCATAGGCTGAACCCAACAGGCTGCAGAGGGTGAGAAGGGAAAGCAGAGGGAATGCTCCAAGGATGTGATTCTTGCTTGGAGAGGTGAGTCTGGCTGGGGGGCTGAGCAGCCAACAGCTGGCTATTGAAAAGTCTGAAGAGTTGATGAGGAAAACAAGACATTCTGTGCTGGTTTTGCACATGTTTTCAACAGCAAATAAGAAATCTACCTGCACATCCCATCTGTTCCTCAGCCTAACAAACAGCTTGAGCTGTGATACTCGAATAAATGGGCTCACCAGTGGCAATGCTCTGCCAGCACCATCACTTTGGATGGGTGGAGGATGTGTGTACTCACTGGAGCTGTTTACAGCCTTTATGGTGTGTACAGTGGTGGGAGAAATGATGCTGTGTGTCTCCCTCTATGTGCCTGCTCTTGCTTGCTGGATTTATTTATGTATGATCATTACCACCCAAAGAACAAACCTCACCCACCACCAGTGCTTACAGGACAAATTTAGCTGATTAGCCTTTGGCAAGTGGTTGGTAGGTGCCCATCATCCTGGCAGTGACAGCTGCATTTCTGAACCTTTGTTTTCCAGCCCTTCCAGCACACTCCACATCCCCCCACACACACCCCCCCAAGCCTTCCTCCCTCTCCTCTCCAGCCCAGGTGCTTGCTCCCTGCATGAGAAATGATTTCACATCTTGCAAAATTCATTCCCTGCTCATGATGGGCTTGATTAAACAGATTGGCAAACTGTGCTAAAGGTGGCAAAGCAGCCCTGACATGCAGGCAGCTTCACCTCCTGGAAGGGAAGGCAAAATATAACCCCCCCATGGGCTGTTGCTGTTGTGAAATGAAGGTGGCTCTGGGCTGTTTTCTGCAAGAGCAGCAAACATTTCCCACACTCAGGAGCAGTGTCTGTAATGTTAACCTGGTTGGAGTAGCTGCAGATGGGATTATTGGCACTTGAACTGGATTAAGCTTGAAACAGATGAGGTTTGTTCATCCCCAGCTGGATAGACTGTACCCATGCTGGAGGTGTTTGGCAGTAGATGGGTGATGGGGATGTGGGGAAAGCCCAGGGTCCTGCCTCTGTTAAGATAGATCCATTAACCAAGCAGAGAACAAGTGTGCTTGAGTCCCACCTGTGGTTCTTCTTAATGTAAGCCTCTGCAAATTTACCCCAAACCCACCTAAATATGCCCAAAGCTCACTTCCAGACAGATTTCATTTTTTTTGATGGATATTCCAATCATTTACCAAATGAAAAATCTTTCTCTGCTTTCAGCTTGTATCTTACTGCGTGGAGTTCAATGGGAAGTGGGGATAAGAGAAAAAGGCACTTGCACCATGAGTGTGTTTGACCTGCATGTTGATGCTCTGGGTGCTCTCATGGAAATCCAGCATCTATTCGTGGTGTGTCATCTGCTGCCTCTACACACACCTTCTGGCAATCACTGCCTGGAAGAAGAGTTTCATTTCTGACTGGTTCTGGAGAGGAGCTCTGTGGAGAAGGACCTGGGGGTGCTGGTGGGTGACAGGGTGGCCATGAGCCAGCAGTGTGCCCTGGGGCTGAGAGAGACAATGGGATCCTGGGGGCATCAGGAGGAGTGTGGGCAGCAGGTCACAGGAGGGGATCCTCCCCCTCTGCTCTGCCCTGCTCAGGCCCCACCTGGAGTGTTGTGTCCAGTGCTGGGCTCCCTGGGATCAAACAGCCAGGGATCTCCTGGAGAGAGTCCAGAGGAGGCTGAGGAGATGCTGAAGGGCCTGGAGCATCTCCCCTGTGAGGAAAGGCTGAGAGAGCTGGGGCTGTTCAGCCTGGAGAGAAGAAGCCTCAGGGGGACCTTATGAATGTTGATCAATAGCTGAAGGATGGGCTGCAGGGGGACATGGCCAGCCCCTTCTCAGTGTCTGTGGGGACAGGCCAAGGGGCAATGGCTGCAAGTCAGAGCAGAGGAAGTTCCCCAGCAGCCTGGGGAAGAACTTTTCCCCAGGGAGGGTGAGGGAGCCCTGGGACAGGCTGCCCAGGGGGTGTGGAGTCTCCATCTCTGGAGAGATTCCAGCCCCGTCTGGACGCCGCCCTGTGCAATATGAGCTGGGGAGCTGCTTTGGCAGGGGGCTGGACCCCATGGGCTCTGGAGGGCCCTGCCAACCCCTGGGATTCTATGATTCAATGCAGATGAAACCTTGGTGGCCTTCCTTCTCAGCCTTTGTACTGTATAGACACTTTTGATGAGGAAGAAAGCTGGCAAGACTCCTGCTCTTGAAATGACTCTCTGTCCTTCTCTCATCCCAGCCATCCTCAGAAAAAGGTAAAGTAAGATAAAAGGAGATGTTCTGGAAGAACAGGTCTCTTCATGGTTGAATGAGGATTGGGATCAAATCATGTGGAACAATGGGCTTGGGACTGAAGGTGCAGTATCAACAGGCTTTTTCCTGTGCAAGAGGACAGGGTTGATCACTGTGAAGATGCTAGGTAGGTGGAGGAGGGGAATTGTTGGAAGAGTCCTCCAAGACTTTGGAAGAGTGCTCCCAGAGTTTGGAAAAGAGGAAAACAAAACATGTCTTGGCTGTCAGTAGTTCAAGGTGGTTATCTTGATCCTTTTTACAGCAATCATTCCAAAACACTAGGCTTTGAGTCAAAACAAGCGCTGCAACAAGATAAATAGGTGAACATGCTGTATTTGCTGCATTGAGTTAACATAAAATGAGTATGTGAAGGGCTAAGTACATTTATTGGGGTGGGAGCCAACAGAGAGGAGCAGAGCTGAATTTGCAAACACTCTTCCCCATAGACTCCAAGGCTGTCCAGCTGGGCTCTCACACTGATTTACTGCTGTCCTTCCTTCAGCCTTTGAAAATCAATCCATTTACAATTAAAGTAATGTCTAGCCCAGTATTTATTTCACACTCTCTCCTTAATGGACTGACAAAAAAAAGCCCAACACCAACCCCACTTCTTCAAGCACTGGGACTGTTGTATTTCACAGGAGGGCTCTATCTCTGGGTCATGCTTTTCCCCTTGTTCCCTATCAGATCAGAGACCTGCTCTTATGGAAGCGTTCAGGAAAATCACTGTGCATCACCACACCATCACATTTCTTGTCAAGAATCACAGAATCACAGGGGTTGGCAGGGCCCTCCAGAGCCCCTGGGGTCCAACCCCCTGCCAAAGCAGCTCCCCAGCTCATATTGCACAGGGCGGCGTCCAGACGGGGCTGGAATCTCTCCAGAGATGGAGACTCCACACCCCCTGGGCAGCCTGTCCCAGGGCTCCCTCACCCTCACTGAGGAAAAGTTCTTCCCCAGGGTGCTGGGGAACTTCCTCTGCTCTGACTTGCAGCCATTGCCCCTTGGCCTGTCCCCACAGACACTGAAAAGGGGCTGGCCATGTCCCCCTGCATCCCATCCTTCAGATATTGATCAACATTGATCAGATCCCCTCTCAGTCTTCTCCAGGCTGAACAGCCCCAGCTCTCTCAGCCTTTCCTCCCAGGGGAGATGCTCCAGGCCCTTCAGCATCTCCTCAGCCTCCTCTGGACTCTCTCCAGGAGATCCCTGGCTGTTTGATCCCAGGGAGCCCAGCACTGGACACAACACTCCAGGTGGGGCCTGAGCAGGGCAGAGCAGAGGGGGAGGATCCCCTCCTGTGACCTGCTGCCCACACTCCTCCTGATGCCCCCAGGATCCCATTGTCTCTCTCAGCCCCAGGGCACACTGCTGGCTCATGGCCACCCTGTCACCCACCAGCACCCCCAGGTCCTTCTCCACAGAGCTCCTCTCCAGCAGGTCACCCCAGTCTGTACTGATACATGTGGTTATTCCTTCCCAGGTGCCTGACTCTCCACTTGCTTTTGTAGCTTCTGTGCTAAATATCCTCAAGCAGCCATTCAAGCAGGTGGGGCTAGCCCTGCATGTGTCTGCTGGGCCCAAGCAGCTCTGCATCGGGCTGTCTGGGCTCTGGAAGGGAAGCAGTGTTTGCTGCCCCAGAGCCCCTTCTCCACTTCTCCATCTCCTGGGCAGTACAGTGTGCCCTGCTTGGGTCTGAGCCATGTGTCCCTGCTTGTGCCCCCAACACAAACTGGTGGGAAATGGCTTCTTCAGGGAAATGCTGCAGATGGCCAGAGGCACCAGACCATGCAGGGCCCGTTACCTGCAGTCACTCTGTCCCTGTTGACCTTATCACCACCTACAGCTACCTGAAGGGAGGGTGCAGAGAGGTGGGGGATGGTCTTTTCAGCCAGGGGACAGGAGATGGGACAAGGGGCAATGGGCTCAAGCTGTGCCAGGGCAGGGGCAGAGCAGATGGGAGAGAAAGGTTCTTCCCTGGCAGAGCTTTGGGGCTGTGGCACAGGCTGCCCAGGGAGGGGGCTGAGTCACCCCCCTGGGGGTGTTTAAAGAAGGGTAGATGAGGGGTGCTCAGGGATCTGGTTCAGCTCAGGATGGGAATGGTTGGACTTGATGATCTTCAAAGGTCTTTTCCCACCTTGTGATTCTGTGTTCTGGGATCACACTGGGGATGGACCCCAAAGACCTCTCTGCACTCTATTTGGGGTGGAAGGGGGTGTGTGTGGCATACCTGGGGGGCCCTGCAGCTCTCGGGCACTGACTCTATGTCCCATGGCCAGCCTGGGGAGGGCAGGGCCCCGCGGGACCCGTGTGGATCCCCCCTCCACCCCCAGGTGATGCTCTGACCACTGCAGCCCCCTCAGAGGGATGTGCTACTCCAACTCTGATTCCAAGCAGGGGGTGTTTGGGGTTACAAATCTGACCTATCACAAAGGCCAGGACAAGAATACTAAACAACACCGCTTTCTCCTCCAGGTTCTCCATCCTCCCCGTGGGTTTTTTTGCCAGTTTCTAGGTCATATTCCCCATTCTGCTTCCCCTGCACCAGCACAGCGTTCGGCTCGCACAGCCGCGGAGGGAGGAACCTGCTTCCCCCAGCCCTCTCCCTCCAGTGCCCCCATCCTTCCCGTCCCTTCCTCCCAGCGCCTCTGGGGGTAGGAGCCCACCCCAGGTAAGCTGCGGGTCCCCCCCGCACCTGGAGGGGCTGCGGCAGGGTTTAGGTGGGGGTGGCCAGGGCTGAACCGCCCCTCCCCGCTCCGGGGTTGGGGGGGTGGGGGGAGCGAGAGGGGTTGTGATGGGGGGATGGGGGGGGGAGCGAGAGGGGTTGTGATGGGGGGATGGGGGGTGAGCGAGAGGGGGTGTGATGGGTGGGGGGGTGTGATGGGGGGTGTGATGGGTGGGGGGGTGCGAGAGGGGGTGTGATGGGTGGGGGGAGCGAGAGGGGGTGTGATGGGTGGGGGGGGGTGCGAGAGGGGGTGTGATGGGTGGGGGGGGAGCGAGAGGGGGTGTGATGGGTGGGGGGGGAGCGAGGGGGGTGTGATGGGTGGGGAGGGGAGCGAGAGGAGGGGTGATGGGGAGGGGGGAGAGGGGGTGGGAGAACACTGCCCTTGGGCTCGCAGGTGTGGGCTGCCTTTCCGTTTGGTGCGTTTGGCTATTTATTATTCCCCCCCCCCCCCTCTCTTTTTTCTTCCTCCTTCCCACCCCCCCCCCCGCTTTTCTCTTACGCAGTGGGAGAAGCCAGGCAGCCAGGGCTGGCTCTGCCCAGCCGCCGTCCGTCCTCCCTCCCTCCTTCCCTCCCTCCTTCTCTCTCTCTCTCTCTCCCCCATCCCTCCCTTTTCGTTAAAAACGTGGGCTCCGGGGTGCAGCCCCCTGCGCTGACAGCATCCCTGCCTGCGAGGAGAAGCACCTTCCCTCCCTTTCCCCCGACTGCCTCCGGAGCGGAGCCTCCGGCCGTGCCCGCAGCCCGGCTTTGTTCATCCCACCCCCCCCCCAACCCCCAGCCCCGGGGTGGCTGGATGCGGTGGGCAGCGCATCCTCGCCCGGAGCCGTGGGGCAGGGAGCCGCGCTAGAGGGGACACCCGCCCGCAGGTAAGATGCGGATGAGGGGGGGGTTAGTCTCAACTTTAGGCTTTCCCCTGCCGTTTAACCGGGGCAGAGGCCGGGGGAGAGGAGATGGGGGGCAGAGGGAGGTGTGGGGGGGTTGTTCCCCAGCGGTGGGACGAGCCGCCAGCCCCGGTGGGAGGTTGCGGTGGCTCTCGGAGGGGCGGGAGGTGTGTGGGGGGTGGGGGGGTGGAAAGCTGCTTGTGGGGGGCACAAGGCTGGCCGGCAGGGCTGGGGGGGGTGGAGGCAGGTGAGAGCATCCGAGGCTTGGGGAGGGATGGCGTTGTGCAGCCCGCAGGTCCCTGCGCTGGCCGTGTGGAGATATGCGGGAGTGTCTGGGTGCGCTCAGGATGCACCAAGCGCCCAGGGCTGCATCCCGCTCCAGTGCTTTTGGGGAGGTTTGAGGGGCGGGGGGGGGCGGGGGATGAGGGTGACGGGACTGCTCTCTCCCCGGCGATACACCACCCTTCTCCCCGAGCTGTTCTCACACCCACGCCTTGCTGTGGCCCCACGCTTCCCAACCCCTTGGCAGATCTTAAAACTGTCTCTTTGGTGCCCCAGGTCCCTGGCACAGGCTGGTGTTCCAGGATGGACCCGCTCTTCCCTGCCCATATTTTGGAAGACCCTGACCTGAGGAAGCTGCTGAACGACTCCTCCATGCTGAACCTGAGCTTTCTCCCCAGTAACTGGTTCAACAACGGCACTGGGGACAGCTTCCTACCCCTCAGCATCAAGATCACCATCGTGGTTGTCTACTCCATCGTGTGCATTGTGGGGCTGGTGGGCAACTGCTCTGTCATGTATGTGATCGTCAGGTAGGACACGCAGGCAGCACTCCAGGGAGGCTCCAGGGAGGGCTGGGAGTGGGACAGACCTTCCCCCACTAAATCCCAGCTGTGGGTGAAACAGGCAGGTGCTTCCCTGGTAACTGGGATGGGTTTTAGAGGTAAAAACGTGGCATTTGTTTTATTGGGTTGGTTTTATTTCTTTTTCTCCCTTCCTAGGCTGGGATGAAGGTTCCCACCAGCTTTCAGCTGCCCTCTGGTGCCTCCTAAAGCTTAACCCAGAGAATGGAGCAGAGTGATCAGATCTGCTCCAAAAAAAACCCCCCCCCACAAATGGGGCTGCTTTTTAATTTGTATTTTTTCCTCCAAACTGCTGGGCAGGGGGCTGGGTGTCCCTGGGGAGAGCAATCTGCTGGGTACATCCTGCTGCCAGGGTGAGCCTGTTCTTTAACAGGACCTCTCCATCCTGTGCTGTGTCCAGCACCCCAGCTGTGGCTGCAGGTGCTGTTCCATCTGGGAGCAGGTCCTTTCCAAAGCTGGATGGAGTTGCAAGGGAAAGGGCCTGCTGGGAGGCTCAGGAGAAGGGGGGGAAAAGCCACAAATGGAGCTCTTCCAACCCTTTGGAAACTGTAGGGATAAAGATGATGTGATGAGGAGTTGAGGGCAGCTTCTCTGGCTCCTCACACTGAAGTGGGGAGAGCAGGGGGGGCTTTGCAGAGCATGGAGCATGTGCTGCTCCAGCAGCACTGCCCAGCCCCTGCATGCTGCTGGCACTTTAAGTGTCCCTGTCTCTATCTGCTGTGGTTCAACCCCTCTTATTTCCTGCAGTCAGAAACCCCATTTCCCCCCCAACTTGTAAGTACCAGAGAAGTTTATGCAACTGTTTGGGTGGGGATTGTGTGTCAGGTGCCAGCACCCCCCTTCTGATCTCTGTACCCTGAGTGTTAGGGAGGGACCTTCCATTCCATACACCTCTCAGAGCAGATTCCTGGGGCAGGTGGATGCTGCCAGCACATTAAAGACAGGGTGAATTTGGTTCCTCAGAGGACAAAAAATACTTAGCAGGTATTCAGACACTGATGAGATTGAAGTCTCTGCTCCTGCCAGGAGCCTTGCTGCTTCCAAAGCATCTTTCCCTTGAATACACCCCCAAAAAATACTGCAAAATGGTATCACAGGCCAGCAAACAGTGGCTAAATCTCTGCTACAAGGGCAAAGTGACACGAGTTTCACCAGGCTGCCTGTCCGTGCTCTTCCTGCTGAGGAGTTTCTGGCAGGGAGAAGGGAGATGGAAGGAGGAGGCTTGTGGTGCAGCAGTGCCACGTTTGGAGAGCTTGTGTTTTCCTTCAGTGGAGTAGCAATCACTCAAGTAGGCATGGGTGGGTGAGAGGAAGCATGGTGAGTCGTGAGCCTCTGTGAGGGGGAAATCCCTGTCCCGTGGTGATAGAGCTCCCTGGGAGTGCCAGGCAGTGTGTGTGCAGGGGAAGGGACAAAATTAAGACCCAGGTAAGGAGGAGAAGGCTTTGTGGACATCTCCCTGTCTGCATAGATCCTGTGGGATGAGCAGCAGGACCCTGCTGGCCCCTGCCCAGGGCTGTGACCAGAGTATCACCAAAGGTATGGATGTCCCACACCAGCATCCTGCTCAGGGTGGGGGTGTGCTGTGGCTGTGCAGGGCCATGCTTGTGAAATGGTGCCTTCTGTTCCTCTCCTTTTTGGCTCTGATACCTTCCAGTTGGAGGAATGGGACCCAAGAGAAGAAAGTAGGATTTAGCACTGGAATTTCCCCTGGAACATAACTCTCTTGGTGTGTGTCCTCTGTTTTTACTGGGGTTTAACAGTAGAGACCTGAAGGTGGGTGACCCCCCCATCTCCCCATGGCCCTTTCCATTTCTTCCATTTCCCCTTTATCCAGAACCCCCTAGGTAGTTATTAAAACCCTAAAAGAATTAAGATCTAATCCCTCTTTGAGGATTCATCTCTGTTTCCCCCCCCAAATCCTCAGTGTTAGCCAGGAGGCACCCTTGAAGGATGTGTGCTGGGGATGTATGGTTGAGCTAGAGCATGTGTGGAGGGAGGTGGTGGTTCCTACTGGCTCTCCCCATCAGTATCTCTTGGGAGCTCAGTACTGCCTGAAATGAAAGCTGAGTTATACCCAGGGAAGTGACCCTTCTGGGCTCACTGAGTAACTGCCACTTCTGCTTCTGAGGGATTTTTCTCTCCTTGCCCTGTCTGCTGAGGTCAGGAGCAGGTGTGGTGATAAACTGGACTCAGTTATCTCCTGCTCTTGACCCTGGCCAGGTATGCCAGAGCTCCAAAGGGGTGCCAAGGGAGGATGGTGATGACTTATCAAGCACAGGGTTTTTTCTCCCCAGATTGGAGCATTGATGCTTCTGGGCTCTCTGCCTTAAATAGCATCTTTTTTCAGTAGCTTGAAAGCTGGTTGCTGGTAAGTTCAATGTGGGGTTTGGGACTCTTAATGATAGAAATCTCTTCCATTAAGGGGAAAAAAAAAGAGTGGCAAGCCCTCTGTGCTGCACCACTATCATCTGCAGGCATGGTGCACCCTACACAAGCTGTTCTATTTCTTTCCATGCCTATATTTCACATGGGATAACCAGACTTCAACACGCTCCACAACCTCTAAGACACCAGGGTATTATCAGCCACAAAAAAGAACAGGGTGGAGAAGGAGACAGTAATTGCCTCCTGGTTTTGAGGGAGTTAGGAAACACAGAGACTCTCATATCAGCACTTGAGGAATTTGGAGGTGTCAGGAAGGCTTGGGTTTTGGGGTTTGTTCCTCTTGAATGAGCTCTTTGCAGCACCAAGGGGAAAGTTTCAAATCTCCCAGTATTTCACAAAAAAAAAAAAAGAGAAATTCAAAGCCTCCTCTGGGTTTTCCCTTCTGTTGTAGAACCCAGCCTACATCTCTATTCTATTTGGGAGTGATTTACCATTTGGAATCATTAATTTATAAAGACAGTCATCATGTGACTGTCAATCCCCTTCTAATACTGAGCAGTACTAATTGGATCAGCCTGAGAAGGGCTCTTGTCAGGAACATGATTTCCTGGACAGTAAAGGGGCTATTGTGGAAACATGCCTGGTCTGTGGCTTTGTTCTGCTTACTCACTGTGGAGTTCCTTGCCAGGGGAGATACTGCCTCCTCTCCCTCCTTCTCCTTGGGCTGCTTGCTCTCTGCTGCATACATTGCCTTTTAGGGCTTCTCAAGGGGTGTGGAATGAGGAGTTGAGTGAAGGGGTTTGAGGGGAGAGTGGGGCAAACCAGGCTGCTGAGGTCTTCTTACCTGTTAACTGGGTTCTGCCAGGCTGGATGCTGGAGAGCTTTGGCTTTAGGAAGAACAGGGGGATGCACTGCTCATGCTGTGGGGGTGGATGATCTGTGGAGCTGGAGGTGATGCACGCAGGGTGTGCCTGACCATCCCCTTCACCCCCAAAGCCCCCACTGGTGTGCCAGGGAGGGGACCAGGGACACAAAGCCCTCTGTTGTCCTGCATTCCATCATGCTGCTGTGGTGCTCAGCAGTGATGATGTGGAGGGCTCCAGCAGTGCTGGCTGTGCCTGCCTGGATCCATCCCCTGGGGAACGCTGCCTCATTTCTAGGGCGCTTCTCTTTGCCACCACAGCTCTGCCTCAAAGCCCTGGGGATGCTCAGCTCTCCCTATTGAAGAACACAGTTTCAGAGCATTTCCAGGAGCTGTTTTTGGCAGATTTGGCTTCCATTTGCTGCTTCCAGGTGAAGCTCTCAGAGGAGGGATGTGATGGGGAGGTGGCTGGCTGGGGATGGCTGTGCCAGCCATTACTCTGCTGCAAAACTGCCTTCATCCCTGGGAGTAGGGGTGAAGGCAGCTGGCTGTGTTGAGACAGGGAAAATGAAGTTAATTATGACATTGCAGAGATGCTGATTTCTTAATAGAAAGCTTTCTGAGGGGAAAGCCTCAACCAGTTGTGTGTCTCAGCACTGAAACCAAGCGAGTGTTTAATGTGGTATGGACACCAGTGGGGCCAGCTGAGGCTTCTGCTCTCTCTGGATCAGCCTCTTGTAGGTTTTCCTGGAAAAAAAAGGACAATTGTTGCAATTTGTAGACAAGGGAAACCTGTGCCAAGGGCTCTGTGCTGTGCAGTCATTGGGGAAGAATGGCAGGGTGAGCAGGAGGGGGGACTGCTGCAAAGGGCAGGTCTGCAGCTTCCCCAGTTTCCAGACCCCCATGTAGCTCATAGAGGCCGTTCATGGCCTCATTGCAGCCTGCCAGTCCATGAAGGGAGCTTACAAGCAGGATGGGATTCAACTGTTTAAAAGGACAGACAATGGCAGGACAAGGGGGATGGATTAAAGCTGAAGGAAGGAAGGTTTAGATTAGATATTAGGGGGAAGTTCTTTGCAGAGAGAGTGGTGAGGGGCTGGAACAGGCTGCCCAGAGAGGGGGTGGGTGCCCCGTGTCTGGGGGTGTTCCAGGCCAGGTTGGATGGGGCCCTGGGCAACCTTGTGTAGCTCCAGGCCTGAGGTTGGTGTCCCTGCCTGTGGCAGGGGGTTTGGAGCAATGTGACCCTTGGGGTCCCTTCCAACCCTTGCCATTCTATGATTCTATGGCCCTTGCTGACGCAGCTCCTGTGACTCCAGTGGGTGCTGGAGGGCTCTTGGTTTCCCCTGGCTTTGGTGGGATCAGTGGAAATGAATTACCCATGTGCAGCAGTAATTGTGTGAGGTTTAACATGGTACTTGGTTCCCAGGGCTTTTCAGGGACTGGGCAGTTCCCAGCAGTGTTTAGGACAGGAGCTGTTCAGCCAGAGGCAGATCCAGCACATGAACAGGGATGAGAGCATCTTGCTGCAGGACAGATGCTGGTGAACACCCTCCTTGGTCCAAAGCATCATCCGTGGTGGCTCTGTACCCACTCATGAGCATCCCTGTGAGGCCCTGGGTGAGCTGCAGAACCTTCTGCAGCAGCAGCAGCCACCCATCTTTGGCCTGGCAGCAATCAGGGCCATGCAATGTCTCCATCTGTGCCTAGAAACCATCCTGAAGATAGAGGGCACCAATGTCACCCAGGCACAGCAGTGAGACTCAAGGGGCAAGAACATCATCTGCCCCAAAGCGTGGCTGCCTGGCTGGCAGTAGTCTCTTTAACCCCTGCTAATCACTCCCCAGGTAATTAATAGGCTGTTACCTGCTGGTGTTGCTGGCTGCTTTTGCTGTGGTGTCTGATAGGCCTGTGACCAGCCTGGGTGTTGGGTCCAGTCCTGTTTAATATCTTCACTGACACCTTGATGAGGGAACAGCACCCACCCTCAGCAAGTGCTGATGATCCAGAGCTGGGAGGGGTGGCTGACAGGCAGGACACTGCGCTGCCATCCAGAGACCTGGCCAGGCTGGAGAGCTGGGCAGGGAGAGACCAGATGGGGTTCAACAACAGCAAGTGAAGAGTCTGGCACCTGGGAAGGAATAACTGCTGGAATCAGGACAGGCTGGGGGTGACCTGCTGGAGAGGAGCTCTGTGGAGAAGGACCTGGGGGTGCTGGTGGGTGACAGGGTGGCCATGAGCCAGCAGTGTGCCCTGGGGCTGAGAGAGACAATGGGATCCTGGGGGCATCAGAAGGAGTGTGGGCAGCAGGTCACAGGAGGGGATCCTCCCCCTCTGCTCTGCCCTGCTCAGGCCCCACCTGGAGTGTTGTGTCCAGTGCTGGGCTCCCTGGGATCAAACAGCCAGGGATCTCCTGGAGAGAGTCCAGAGGAGGCTGAGGAGATGCTGAAGGGCCTGGAGCATCTCCCCTGTGAGGAAAGGCTGAGAGAGCTGGGGCTGTTCAGCCTGGAGAGAAGAAGCCTCAGGGGGGACCTTATGAATGTTGATCAATAGCTGAAGGATGGGATGCAGGGGGACATGGCCAGCCCCTTTTCAGTGTCTGTGGGGACAGGCCAAGGGGCAATGGCTGCAAGTCAGAGCAGAGGAAGTTCCCCAGCACCCTGGGGAAGAACTTTTCCCCAGGGAGGGTGAGGGAGCCCTGGGCCAGGCTGCCCAGGGGGTGTGGAGTCTCCATCTCTGGAGAGATTCCAGCCCCATCTGGACGCCGCCCTGTGCAATATGAGCTGGGGAGCTGCTTTGGCAGGGGGTTGGACCCCAGGGGCTCTGGAGGGCCCTTCCAACCCCTGGGATTCTGGGATTCTGTGATTTCCTTGTCTTAAGTGATTTAAATGTGTCCTTCTTAAATCCTCTGGGGGTTTGTGGCCTATTGAGCCATTAAGAACAAACTGGCTTGAAATGGGTGATTTCAGGATGAGGAGGGGCACTGGCAAGGGGATCAGAGCAGCAGTGACACAGCCAGCACAGTGTGGGGGTGTGGAGCAGAGGACACAAACCACCCTGCTACGTGCCAGATCAAATATCAGCTTCATACTGGCTGTGGGCTAACAGCAGGCTGGGAGAAGAGGTGTCAGTGAACTGGTGCTGATCTCCACTGTCAGAGGGTGGGAATAGCTTGGTTAAAATCCTCACTGAGCCTTCTCAGCTGTGTTTTGCTTCCCTGTGTGTGTGTCTGGGGAGGGCAGTGAAGGCTGCTGCTGCTGCCAGGTCGTGGGGTGGGAGTGGAGGCAGCTGCTCAAGGTGAACAGCACTGTCTGCATCCTGATTAGCTGGAGCTACAGATATTAAAATTGGGAGGCTCCAGGCAGCAGAGAGCTGCTGCAGATAAGGCTTGTGGCTCGCCAGGGCTCAAGGCTTTGCTCTGCTCCCTCTGCCCTGGATGTCTGCAGTGTCACCTGGGGTGGGAGGCTTGCTGCAGCCTGCTGGTCCTTAGCCCTTGGGCACCTGGAGCTGCTTGGTGCCCTGCAGCCTCCCAGGGCTGGCTGGGAAGTGGGAATGATGCTAAAACAACAGGTTTGCAGCTCAGCCTGAGGTTCAGCCAGGGACAGAATCTGTGCCTGTGAAAAACAAGACCTCAAAGGCCAGTTTGTGGCAAAGCTGTTTCCTTCCCATCTCCTCTCCCAGACTGCAGGTTCTCCTTGCTGAAGCTCAGCTCTACCCCAGGTAACGCTGCTGGAGGTCCACTGAGCAAAAGGAAGGGGAAGCTGAGTGCTGAGCTGGTGCCCAGATGATTTTCCTCTTAGGCTTCAGCAGCCAGGAGAACAGAAGAGCAGAGCAAAGTGATTATGTTGGTGGCAAAGGTGGAGCTGGATGGAGAGCTGAGAAGCTCCCGGTGGGAGATGCTCCATTAGGAAAATACCTCTGTGACCAGGAGCAGGAAAGTGGCTCAGCAGGGAGCTCATGTCCTCCATGGAGCCCACAGGCTTATCAGCATCAAAGTGGTGCTGTGGGGGGCAGAAGGGGGGAGGTTTAGGTGCCTCTTAAAAGCCTGAGAGTTTAATTTGTCTTCTTTTTTTTTTGGGTGCAGATTAAGTAAGAGAACACTCTCAGTTCCCAGAGGAAAAGAGGTTAATCCACAGAGAAGTGATTAATTGATTTTTGTTTGTACTGAACATTCTGGAAATGTTTGGGAACATTGGTTGGTGGGGATAATGGCTGTTGGCTCTCAGCATGCAGAGAAAGTGGAGTTAGAAGTAATTAATTAGGTGTAAATTCATTTCCCCATCTTTCAAGAGCACAAAATGAACCTTAAAGTCCACTTGAAGGTGGTGAGTGGTAGGCCAGCCACCCCAGCATGTCCCTGCATTGGAGGGAGTGGGGGGAGGCAGCTTTGCTGTCACCCTGGGGACAGAGGGGAAGGGGACAGCAGAGAGGCATCTGTGAGTTGGGGAGAGCAGATTTTGCAGGTCCAGGCTCAGTGAGTCCACCTGGACTCTGAATCCTTGCTGAGAAGTGCCTTGGAGGAGAGGGACCAACACGGTGCCCTGGGTGGAGGGACACTAGAGGCTTGCAAGCAGCACAGCCCCAGCTCAGGGTTAGCTGAGATGCCCCAAACTCCTCCCTCTGCCTCCACACACACTTCTGTGCCTCAGCAACGTCATCCTCTGTGGATGCTGGATGGGTGGAAGGGGTGAGTGGATTGCTGCTTGGCTCTCCCACTGGTAGAGAGACTTTTCCTGTTCCACACTGGTGAAGTTTCCCATCATGGTTCAAAAATGCAGCTGTTACAACCCCAGTGAGCACAGTCAGGGTTAGAGGCATGTTGAGGAACTGCTTCCAAGTCCACTTCTCCTGTAAGGAAGGGCTGGAACCAGCTTGACCTCTGGGAAGCTCATGTGACCCCAGCCAGGTCTGTGGCATACAGAGGAAGACTACAGCTCTCAGGAGACCTTTGCTAGCACAGTCTGAGGTGACTGAGTAATTTCCTGGAGCCTAACCTCACAATACTTATTTTTCTGTGGGCTGATAAGCAACAGTCATTTAATTTCTTCATTTTAATTAAACACACCCATTGCTGACGTAGAAGGGAAAGTGCCTGAATCCATTCCCAGAGCCATCTCCTGCTACCTGCTGGATTCAGACAAAAAAGCAAACCCACCCACCTGAGATACTGCTGCTCTGGTGTCTGTGTGATTCTGCTTAGGAAGTCCCAAAGCTCCAAAGCCCTGGCAGCTGCCTGGCTCAGTGGGATTTCATAGAATCATAGACTGGAATGGGTTGGAAGGGACCCCAAGGATCACAGAGCTCCAACCCCCTGCCACAGGCAGGGACAACAACCTCAGGCCTGGAGCTACACAAGGTTGCCCAGGGCCCCATCCAACCTGGCCATGAACACCCCCAGACACGGGGCACCCACCCCCTCTCTGGGCAGCCTGTTCCAGCCCCTCACCACTCTCTCTGCAAAGAACTTCCCCCTAATATCCAATCTAACCCTTCCCTCCTTCAGCTTCACTCCATCCCCCTTGTCCTGCCAGTCTCTGCCCTTGAACAAGCTGATTCCCCTCCTGTTCCTCTGCTCCCTTCAGGCACTGGCAGGCTGCAGTGAGGTCCCCCCACAGCCTTCTCTTCTCCAGGCTGACCCAGCCCAGCTCCCTCAGCCTCTCTCCAGAGGGGAGCTGCTCCAGCCCTCTGAGCATCTCCGTGGCTCCTCTGACCCCTCTCCAACAGCCCCACATCTTCCTTGTGTTGGGCCCCAGCTCTGGACACAGGATCCAGCTGGGGCCTCCCCAGGGCAGAGCAGAGAGGGACAATCCCCTCCTTGTCCCTTTTGGCCACATGATGTCCTACCCATCATGGTCAGGTGGAGCTCTAATCATTGCTCATTCTTCTATTTCAGATTCACCAAGATGAAGACAGCAACCAACATTTACATCTTTAACCTGGCCCTGGCTGATACCTTGTGTCTGATGACCTTACCCTTCCAAGGTACAGACACCTTTTTGGGCTTCTGGCCGTTTGGCAATGTCCTCTGCAAGATTGCCATCTCTATAGACTACTACAACATGTTCACAAGCACCTTCACCCTCACCATGATGAGCGTGGACCGCTACATCGCCATCTGCCACCCTATCAAAGCCCTGGACATCCGCACTCCCCACAAGGCCAAAGTGGTGAATGTCTGCATCTGGGCACTGGCATCAGTCTTTGGCATCCCTGCAATGGTGATGGGATCTGCAGAGAATGAAAACAACGGTCAGTAACAGTGCATCCATGGGGTGGGAGGTGTTGGTGGCCAGGAGAGCCCGTGGGCTTGGGGAACCACTGGAGAGGGGTACCAGTTTGAGCAGTGTGGTGAGCTCGCTGCTGTAAAGCTATTTGAGCTCTTTCCTCTTGCTTCTCTGTGTCACTGCTACTGCTTTTCCCAGTGTTAATCATGACTAAACAAAACTGAGGATGCAGGTGCCTTTCTTCATGGCCTGGGTTTGCTGATCTTCCTTTCCCTTCTGTCTTTTCCCTTGCAGAAATCGATTGTCTAATTAAACTCCCTTCACCTGTGGATTACTGGGATCCAGTCTTTGGCATCTGTGTCTTCCTCTTCTCCTTTATGATCCCTGTGTTGATCATCACCATTTGCTACAGCCTCATGATCAGGAGGCTCAAGAACGTCCGTGTCCTGTCGGGCTCCAAGGAGAAGGATCGCAACCTGAGGCGCATCACCCGCATGGTCCTGGTGGTGGTGGCTGTCTTCATCATCTGCTGGACTCCCATCCAGATATTCGTGCTGGTCCAGTGCTTGGGTGCCAAGGCAGAAAGCGAGCTTGAGCTGGCCATCTCCTGCTTCTGCACAGCGCTGGGGTATGCCAACAGCAGCCTGAACCCCGTGCTCTACGCCTTCTTAGATGAGAACTTCAAGGCGTGCTTCAAGAAGTTCTGCTTCCCCACTGCCTTCAGGACCGAGCTCCAGATGTCCAACAGGATGTGCAGCATCGCCAAGGATGTGGCCTATGCCTGCAAGAACTCAGAGGGGACTAACAATCCGGCCTGACTAGGCATGGAAATTCCCATGGTGGCTGTCGCCCAGCAGAGTCCAACCACCCCCACGTCAGAGCTAACTCAGATAACAGCTCTTTAGCAGGACCTCAAAACTCAGAGGTGAGAAACAGAGGAAACATTTATTTTTTTTTTAGGGGGTTGGGAAAACTGGATCCTGCAAAAGCATGCAGAAAAAGGGAGCCCATTCCATGCATTTCTCATTCCAGTGCACCCTGCGCTAGGGAATGCCTTTGGAATCAGCCCTTGGATTCCTGCAGAACCCTTTGGGGGGTTGGAACATCACTGATGATTCAGGAATTAAGGCTTTAAAACAGGCATTGCTCCTGGGACTTGAATTTCTGCTGCTGGGAGACAGACAACATGTGAGAGACTGTAATTCTTTCTTCCTCCCCGAGCTGTGCCAGGCACTGGCAGCTCGTGTGGCTCGCCCAGAGCTTGGGTGTGCAGGTTTTATCCCTGCAGCATCGCTCTGAAATCAGACTTTGCTCAAGCCAAAGTGGGCAGCAGCCGTTGGACAACAACAAAAACAAAACCCAAGGTCACCTCCAGGATGAATCTCATCACGAAAGGCAGGATGTGGGGAGGGAGAGGAGGGAGCTGCTGGACAGGGCAATTCCAGCTGCCCCGTGGCTGGGAGCCTGGGGAGGACAATGGCAGCTCCAGCAGACTGGGTGTGTGGTAAAACCCCTTTGGGAGGGGAGCAGGGTGGTGAGAAGGGGCTGTCAAAACCACTGGATGTAGCTCAGAAGAGGAGGAAGAGAAGGTGGATGGAATGAACACTAATCCTTGTTTACATGCTGCTATTGCTTTTTAAAATGATGATTATTATTTAAGCCTGTATTACTGGCATTGTAGTAATGGACAGAACGTGTCTGTATATACACCTCTCTGTAGTGCCAGAGGTACAGCTATACCATAGGACTTCATCTTGCCAAGCATGCCTTGGGGATCTCCATGAGAGGAGGGAGGAATGGAGTGGCCTCTGTGTCTTTATGGATGGGGAAAGGCCGTTTGGAGAAGCCAGAGGCATGGCTCCTCCAGAAGATGTGCACCTGTCTGGTAGGAGGGGCAGCCTAAACCAGCCTCTCCTGCTTCCCACCAGACAAGGGGCACACCACCTGGGCAGAAGGCAGTTGGGGTTTTGTTTTCAATGGAACAGGAACCTCGATGCTGGGAGCACTTGGGAAATGCTGCTGAGGTACCACCCCTCCTGCCAGCCAGAGATTGATTTCCCTCTCCCATTAGGGCAGGACTCTGTGCTGGATGAAATGCCCTGTCATTTCATTTGCTAATGAAAGCCTTCCTGAAGAGTTTAACCACCTAGTGCCCTCTGTACTGGCAGGGCAGCAGACTTGTATCCTCCCTCTAGCACAACATCCTGGTGGCGCCTGGGCAGTGGTGGCCACTGGTGCTTGCTGGGGAAGCAAAGCATCGACCTCTATTTGGAGATGGGAGGTCAGCTCCAACGTGAGAACCAGCAGCATTGTCTGGACTGTACAGATTTCATGTCAATATATTTCTTGTGCTCTGGTCTATGAGATTCTGTATTTTTAATGTATTGATTTGCCAATATTTTAATGCTGTCATGTTCTTTATATATGCTGTACAGAAGAATCCAGTATTATATTTCTATATAGAGTGTTTCCCTTATGGTTGGGCTTAAAATATAGATGCAATTCCAGTGTTCCACTTATAAGACCCAGATCCCTTGTAAACTGCTCAGGCTGGGAGGATTTTTATGCTGAGTAGTAGCATTTGAAGGGGAATCTGGAGGGGGGTACCAGAGCAAACCTGGTAATTAGCACTTCCCCTGAATAACACAGAGGGAGGAGGAAATCTGGGCACTTGAAGCACTTTGCAGTGGATGTTCATCCCTGAGCACTCACCAGGAGATCTCATGTGACCCCCAAGAGCCATGCTGCTGGGGAGCTGCATCCACCCCCTTTGGGGAGGGGAGGAGGGGGAGTTTGGTGGGCTGTTGTATTTGTGAATACAGTGTCAGTGAGCAATCTTCAGTCTTCTCAGCCTGTCAGCTGTTGTACAGTCTGATGGGGTGCTGGGTACAGTCGTGCATGAAGCTGAGAACCCATGGCCAGGCTTTTCCTGCAGTGCCATTAAGGAGCAGGAGAGCCTTGGTGAAGTGGCTGGCTAAGGAACAGCCACCCTCCCTTTGTGGTTCTTGCTGGGGTTTTTAAATAGATTTATGTCCTCTGAAGAAAAAAAAATACCCTGGTGTTTGGCTTTTTTTTTCTTTAATAAGGATTTTGTTCTAATGACTATGCTGCAACCATCTTACCTAATCAAGTACTCAATAACTGTATGTTTACTAAGCTTTTGGGTAACTCTGTGGCCCTTGCAGTGACTGTGTCTAGGCATTCTGTTCAATGCTCAGTGGAGTTTGTTATGAGAAGAGAAAACATAAACCTGAAAGCAAAAGCTTTATTGTACCGTGCCTCTGGAGTTAAAGGCTTGTGATGGGCTGGCTGGCTGAAGAGCAGGCTCTTTAATTCTCTCCTGAAATGGTTGTGCTGGTATGATTTTACTATTACCACGGTGTAAATGACAGTTTCCTAGGTGGCTACTTGTGTGCTTTAATAAAGGGAAATAAACCCCATCCCTGGACTCTGAATGATGTGGAGACTGAAAGGCTGAGCCCTGTGGGGTCGGGCTGAGCCCTGTGGGGTCGGGCTGAGCTCTGTGGGGCCAGGTTGAGCTCTGTGGGGCCAGGCTGAGCCGTGTGGGTCAAGCTGAGCTCTTGTGGACCAGGATGAGCCCTGTGGGGCCGGGCTGAGCCCTGTGGGGCCAGGCTGAGCTGTGTGGGTCAGTGAGCTCTCTGGGCCAGGCTGAGCTGTGTGGGGCCAGGCTGAGCTGTGTGGGTCAGTGAGCTCTGTGGGGCCAGGCTGAGCTGTGTGGGTCAGGCTGAGCTCTGTGGGGCCAGGCTGAGCTCTGTGGGCCAGGCTGAGCTGTGTGTTTCAGCCCTGATGCTGCTGGGATCTCTGCACATGGGTTTGTTTGGCCAGCCCAAGCTGCCAGGCACATGCAAAAACACCTGAGCATCCTCTCCCTTCTTTTTTTTTTATTGAGGGCAATGGAAACTATTTTTTAACCCAGGCAACTTTGTCTGCAGGCATCTCTGACTGCAGGCAGCCTGGCAGGAGATGTGAAGATGCTAGAAACCCAGCACTCTGCCAGCATTCTCAGCTACTCCAGCTCTGGGAGCAGGCAGCTCTCCATGCTGGCAGCTGCCTGCTGGTAGAGCTGAAGTCTGATGCAGGACTATAATGAGCTCTGCCCTCTTATTCCCTGCTCACTTCCCAGGCTTGAGGGGGTTAGGCAGGATCATGAGGAGCAATGAGTCACAGAACAGGTCTGAAAAGGCAGCCAAAGCCATACCCTGTAGCTGGGAAAGATGAATTCAGCAGTAATAAGGAAAGGGACTTCTTTCTGCCCAGGAATCAATACTTCAGCCCAGGCAGGTAAAAACAAGCACAGGGGGGTTTTAGCAGTGGTGATTATTTAAAAAAAAAAAAAGAAGAAAATTAGTGGGGAAAAAATGGAAATCTTTATTTCTAGTTCAGTTAATTGTAAGTGGCCTGGGGTGAGTTCCTATAGCAAAACCATAAACTAAAGTGCTTTATTTAGTATTATGGGATTTATTAATATACTAAGTGTTCTCCTGGCTGCAGCTGGCTGGAGTCAACTGCTGGAAGGGATGAGGAATGGATGAGCTGGGGGCTGAGCTCTGCCTTGAGGAGCTCTTTGGCTCATGGCACTGGCACTTCTGGGCCAAATTCCTGACTTATAAAGGGTGCTATGCTCTGCCCAGGCTGCAGCTCCCTGCCTCTCCTCCTGCCCATGCTTTTCATAGAATCATAGACTGGCCTGGGTTAGAAGGGACCCCAAGGGTCACAGAGCTCCAACTCCCCTGCCACAGGCAGGGACATCAACCTCAGGCCTGGAGCTACACAAGGTTGCCCAGGGCCCCATCCAGCCTGGCCTTGAACACCCCCAGACACGGGGCACCCACCCCCTCTCTGGGCAGCCTGTTCCAGCCTCTCACCACTCTCTCTGCAAAGAACTTCCCCCTAATATCCAATCTAAACCTCCCTTCCTTCAGCTTCACTCCATCCCCCTTGTCCTGCCATTGTCTGTCCTTTAACAAGCTGATTCCCCTCCTGTTCCTCTGCTCCCTTCAGGGACTGGCAGGCTGCAATGAGGTCCCCCCACAGCCTTCTCTTCTCCAGGCTGACCCAGCCCAGCTCCCTCAGCCTCTCCTTGTAGGACAGGTGCTCCAGTCCTCCTTTGTGTCCCCCTTCTAATCATCATCAAGTCCAACCCCCCTATGCAGATGCCATGTCTGTTTTTCCAAGGTGTTTTTGTGAGGAGCTAGACTAAATTTGCCTTCATCTTCTCCCCCCACACCCCCATCCTCCCTCCCCCTCCCCCATTATGGCAAAATAAGATTTATGAACTCCTTACAGAGCTGTAGCTGGGCTCTGATGCCTCTCTGGGTACTCTGGAATATCCCTGCTGGATAGGACAGTGAGTGCCCAGAGAGGGATGCCTCTCACTCACAGTGCTTTACAGGGAAAGTGAATGCTCTCCATAGTTACAGCCTCTGTGAAAACAATCTCCAGAAACAGCTGGTGCTGGTGCAGCCTTTGCTACCTGCTCAGGAGGACTCTTATACTGGCAGCAAAGCAAAATCTGCCAGGAAAACAGCTTCTTCTCTCCAGGCTGAACAGCCCCAGCTCTCTCAGCCTTTCCTCACAGGGGAGATGCTCCAGGCCCTTCAGCATCTCCTCAGCCTCCTCTGGACTCTCTCCAGGAGATCCCTGGCTGGTTGATCCCAGGGAGCCCAGCACTGGACACAACACTCCAGGTGGGGCCTGACCAGACCAGGAGTGTGGCCAGCAGGTCACAGGAGGGGATCCTCCCCCTCTACTCTGCCCTACAGAGATGATGAAGGGCCTGGAGCATCTCCCTTGTGAGGAAAGGGGCCTTTTCAGTGTCTGTGGGGACAGGCCAAGGGGCAATGGCTGCAAGTCAGAGCAGAGGAAGTTCCCCAGCACCCTGGGGAAGAACTTTTCCCCAGGGAGGGTGAGGGAGCCCTGGGACAGGCTGCCCAGGGGGTGTGGAGTCTCCATCTCTGGAGAGATTCCAGCCCCGTCTGGACGCCGCCCTGTGCAATATGAGTTGGGGAGCTGCTTTGGCAGGGGGTTGCACCCCAGGGGCTCTGCAGGGCCCTGCCAACCCCTGGCATTCTGGGATTCTGGGATTTCTCCTGATGCCCCCAGGATCCCATTGTCTCTCTGAGCCCAAGGGCACACTGCTGGCTCATGGCCACCCTGTCACCCACCAGCACCCCCAGATCCTTCTCCACAGAGAGAAGGAGATTGTCTCAGCTTTGTGGTAAGAAAGGGCTCGGGAGGGGGTGATGCTGGCAGAATGGAGAGCAAATGGAAGGCTTCAGCCTCAGCTCACAACCCAAGAGCTATGATGCTGCATGAGGAGCAGGCAGGGCTTGTAAGAAGGTAGAGCATATGCTGTGTGGTGCCAAAGGGTGTTAGGCACAGAGGTTTTTTGGGGGATGGAGATGTGATGTTACAGGACCTGTAGGCTCTTCTTGCTGTGGCTGAGATGAGGCACAGCTGTTTGGAGTGGGCCACACTGGCTGCAGGCACCACCTACCCTCTTGCCCATTGAGACTGGGTGCCACCTTTACTCCAAACACATGGTAACAGACACGTTAAGGCCAAAACTCATTTTGAAAGGAGGAATTTCAGGACTTTTCAAGCAAAGGGATTGCTTTTGGGGTGGGTGTGCTTCAGGTCAGACAGTCCCTTGGCTCACAAGCTCCCTTTGTTCCTTTTTCCAGTATATACATCCAGAAGCCTGGATAAATTGCATGACAGGATGAAATAATCAATACCTAGAGCAGCATGGCTATGTATCTTGGCAACCATGATGCTAATCAACCATGCAAACTGACTTTTGCTCTCTCTCTTCCCCCCTTAAAGCAGTGAAATCCAGGCTATCTGCTGGGAAGGAGTGATGCTGGCTCTCTGTAGTACTGAGGGACACACACAGCCCTGTCCCCAACCTGCCACCTCCCCTCCACACACAAGGTTTCTGCTTCAGCTACCCAAAAGCTCACTAAGGGCTCCCTGGGTAGAAGGCACACAACACTGTGCAACACCATCTGATGGGTGAGAAACTCCCCATGAGCAGCAGTGGCTCTGGCAGCTGGGAAGGGCGATGGGATCCTGGGCTCCATCAGCAGAGGGGTGGCAGCAGGGCCAGGGAGGGGATTGTCCCTCTCTGCTCTGCCCTGGGGAGGCCCCAGCTGGATCCTGTGTCCAGAGCTGGGGCCCAACACAAGGAAGATGTGGGGCTGTTGGAGAGGGGTCAGAGGAGCCACGGAGATGCTCAGAGGGCTGGAGCAGCTCCCCTCTGGAGAGAGGCTGAGGGAGCTGGGCTGGGTCAGCCTGGAGAAGAGAAGGCTGTGGGGGGACCTCATTGCAGCCTGCCAGTGCCTGAAGGGAGCAGAGGAACAGGAGGGGAATCAGCTTGTTAAAGGGCAGAGACTGGCAGGACAAGGGGGCTGGAGTGAAGCTGGAGGAGGGAAGGTTTAGATTGGATATTAGGGGGAAGGTCTTTGCAGAGAGAATGGTGAGGGGCTGGAACAGGCTGCCCAGAGAGGGGGTGGGTGCCCCGTCCCTGGGGGTGTTCAAGGCCAGGTTGGATGGGGCCCTGGGCAACCTTGTGTAGCTCCAGGCCTGAGGTTGGTGTCCCTGCCTGTGGCAGGGGGTTGGAGCACTGTGACCCTTGGGGTCCCTTCCAACCCAGCCCAGTCTATGATTCTATGATCTCCTTCACCCCCTGCAGATCATCTCTCATGTTCAGAGCCTGGGGAATTTGGTCCATCCATGGCCAAGCTGCTGGAAGGTCCCCCAGGAGGGATCCCCATCTCTCTGTGCTGGCACGTGGCATCACTTGGGATCCTCTTGAGTAACGAGCAGGTTGGCCCATTTGTGGGTCTGTGTAGGGTGGTGTTACACATGTCCTTGCCTCTTGGCCTTGCTTTGCTCTCAAATCCTTGTGCCTTTTGCAGTACATAGGTGCTGGGTGGGAAATCCTCCCCACAGAGCCCATGCAGGCAGCTGGTACTGGGAGGTCTCAGAACCAACCAGCCCACTCTTTCAGCAAAGGGTATTTCCCCCTCTAATATATGTGGAGGGGCTGTAGCTCCTGTGTGGATGGAGTCCTCCTATCTGCCTGCAGTTGTCAGTGAGAGCATCCACTGCTTCCATCCCCTCTGGGCCTGCAGCCAGGCAGGTCTGGAGCCAGGAGCTGAGGCCCCCAGCCCTACCAAACAGCAGATTTTCAGCATAGTAAAGTCAAGGATGAATCTGCAGGAAACCAAGCAGGAAACTTGATTTTTTCCCAAGGAAACCACTAACAGAATTAACATCTTCCTACAGCCTGGTTTTTGCTTGCATCAGGTCACCTTTCTCCTGGCCACACAGAGAGGAGACTGGGCAAAGCCTGACCTGTCTCTCTCCATGCTACAGACATTGCTTTCTCTGTGTGTTTTCTGGCCTGCCATGTGCAGTGAGCGTGCTGAAAAGCTCATGCCATGCTCCTTCATTTGGTGATGGGGAATAAAGACACAGGCTATGTAGTCAATATGAAATGAAGATTAATGGCTTTTCAGCTTGATTTCCTCTGTGTGAAGCGAATCCCATGTTGTGATTTGGCTGCTTAATGTTTGTTCAACGTTAGGCATGAATAGCAACTTCTCCATGTGCAGAGGTCGTTTGTTCACATGTTTTGGACTTTCCCCTCATTTCAGCCTTGCTGCTGCTCTTGCTTTGCTTAACCACAGAGAAAATTCCTGGAGATAATCACTTGCCTCCAGGGATTAAGCTTAAAAGAGCAGAAAATGAGCCCAACCTCTGGTGCTGGTGCTTATCCTTGCTCCCTGCATTCCTGTGGTGGCTCAGAGGTGGAGATGGAAAGCTGATGGGGCTGCTCTGCCCACAGTTTGCTTTGGCATCTGCACTGGGGTTTAATTTGAATGTGCTCAGCTGGAAAACTGTCTCTTGTCTTTTGCTGAGTGTGTGTTAGTGATGCCACGGAGCCCTTGTGGTTCTTAACCAGGATGGTGTATGATGGGCTGCCCAGCTCCAACCTGCCCTGTCCACTGTGACACCACAGCTATCAGCATCATCTCCCTGGCTTATGATCAGCTTGGAAGGAAGAAGCTCAGCAGAGGGCAGCCCATGGCACAGAAGAGCCCTCTGTCTCCTTGCATGGCTAAGAGAAATGTAATTACATCCTCAGTGTTTCCATCAGTACCACACAGCAGCAGGCTGAGTCTCAGGGGAGGCTTTTCATTGCATTGAATTCTGACTTTATTAATTATCAGCCTCTGATCTCATTTGAGGGTTAAGTTTATGAAACTGAATCCTTCTTCCTCTGCTTTCCTCATTCAGCTGCCTCAGTGAGTTCTGTTCCATGGACCTCAGAAACTCCTTAAGGTGTCTTCTCCTTCAGGCATGAGCTGTGCAGGGGAAGGGAAAGAGCAGGAGCAGATGATGGAGATGGCCAGAAGTCAGGGAGGGGGTTGTCCCTCTCTGCTCTGCCCTGGGGAGGCCCCAGCTGGATCCTGTGTCCAGAGCTGGGGCCCAACACAAGGAAGATGTGGGGCTGTTGGAGAGGGGTCAGAGGAGCCACGGAGATGCTCAGAGGGCTGGAGCAGCTCCCCTCTGGAGAGAGGCTGAGGGAGCTGGGCTGGGTCAGCCTGGAGAAGAGAAGGCTGTGGGGGGACCTCATTGCAGCCTGCCAGTCCCTGAAGGGAGCAGAGGAACAGGAGGGGAATCAGCTTGTTCAAGGATAGACAATGGCAGGACAAGGGGGATGGAGTGAAGCTGAAGGAAGGAAGGGTTAGATTGGATATCAGGGGGAAGTTCTTTGCAGAGAGAGTAGTGAGGGGCTGGAACAGGCTGCCCAGAGAGGGAGTGGGTGCCCCGTGTCTGGGGGTGTTCAAGGCCAGGTTGGATGGGGCCCTGGGCAACCTTGTGTAGCTCCAGGCCTGAGGTTGGTGTCCCTGCCTGTGGCAGAGGGTTGGAGCTCTGTGACCCTTGGGGTCCCTTCCAACCCATGCCAGTCTATGAAGTCCTGGTGGAATACAGAGAAAGAAATTATATCTCAGGCTAGCTTAAAATGGAGACAGCTTCCCACTGCTGAAGCTCTTCCTCCCAAACTATGGTTCTATTTTCCCCTCACCCAGAACTCCCCCATCCCATATGGGATGCTGTAGCAGCATCCAGAGTCCCCCCTCCCATGCCCAAGCAAGGGGACATGGTTGTTCTTTAGAAGAGCCACCATCAGGCTTTGGTGCAGCCCAATCTGCTCACCTCCTCCCAGGAAAAGCTTCCCAGCCTCTCCCAGTTCAGCCATGGGAGTGCCTGCTTGTTATCTCAACATCAAATATTATTTTTTTTAGAAAGGGAAAATAGCCACTAAACAGCCCTTGAAGCTTCAGGCTAGTGTCTAATTCCACTCAGAGAGCTTTGTTAGATAATTGGGATACTTTTCTGAGAGAAAATAGAGCAATTGAGGCTTGTAATTAAAAGCTATTCAGACAGCTTTGATCTTTCACTCTTCATCTTCATTCACCAAAAACAAATGCCAAGGAGAAACACTTGGCAATATTTACTGTCACTATTCTTGGCATTTGCCTTTAAATTAACTCCTCCTCCTCCCTTCCAGCCAAAGGGAAGTGGGGGAAGAGAAAGAGGCTTTTTAAGAGGGGTTTCTTTGGAAAGCTTTGTCATTATTTTGGAGGGTGCCTGGTGTTCTGTTACTCCATGATGACAGCAAGTGTGGAGCTCCTCTGGAGGCCTCAGCACATCCCTGGATCAAGAGTTTATCATCCCCCAAAACACTTTATCACCCCAAAAGCTTTGGCTGCAGTGGTGGTGTAGGTGGGGTAAGACCAATGGGGAATGGGACAAGGATCTGCCAGTGCTGTGTCCCCATGGCTCGCACAGGCTCCTCAGGGGACCTCCTGACTCACTGTGAAAGGGACTCCAGCCTGGGGAACCCCTTTCTCTTCAGCAGCAGCTGGGAATGTCAACCCTTGAGGTGCTGAGACACTCTGAAGGCACCAAACTGGGTCCTGCCTCCCAGAGCTAACCAGTAAAGCATAGAGGGTCAGCATTTCCACCATCAATAGCACGTTGGTCCCTGGTCATCCCTTGTGGCGATTGGCAGGGAGCAATACACAATTCAATATATGAATTCTAGGTGAAGCCATGAAGCCAGGAAGCCAGCCAGTCAGCCAGCCATCTTATTAGGTGAATCCCCCAGATTATATATCTTTCTTACTGCAAACCTGGCAAGCTAAGCAACTGCTAATTGGTTACACACACTGTTCACACTGTATTGATTGGTTAGTGATGATAATGAGTTCTGATAACCCTATCTTATAGCTAAACAGCCTTAGTTTACCTTTAATACCTAAAAGCATCCCCACACTTGCTGGTTTGACCCTCTTGTTAGAGTTGGTTCCTGACATGTTCTGTTACTCCCAAATCCCTTCCCATAACTGCTTCTTGGGTTAGGGCAGCCTGTACCCCTATCAACAAGGCTGCTGTGTTTGGAGAATGTGATTATTAGGATCCTCTCAGCATGAGGAACTTTTCCTCCCTCATGGGAGCAGAAGAATATTGTCAGGGCCTAAATCTTGGGAGAAGAGAGCTAGGCCGCTAGCAGGCCTGCTGCCTGCCCCGACAATCCCTGACTGAGATGACATGCAGGGGCTCCCACAGGCACCACAGCGAGTGCTACAGCTAAGACAGGCTGTACAGAAGAGGGACAATCTCTCTCTTGGGCTGTTTTAGCAGCACCCTCCTGGCATCTGCTTCCTGTCTTCCATATTCCAAGTTTTTTGTTTACCCATTTTTTAATCTCTCTCTTCATTTTTATTCCCATTCAAAGGCACTCCTGAGAGCCAGGCCTTCATCCCTCAGTGGGGCATCACTGCTGTTCTCACCCAAAACCATGACCAGCAGTAGGACACCATGCAAGACTGTGTAAGTACCAGGGGATTATGGTTTCTCAGGGGAACAAGCTGCAGCACAGCTTGGCTGAGGACAATTGATTGAAACAGCCATTATTACTTGCTGCAGCATAAAGACTTAAAAAGCAAAGGTAATTTCCGATCCCTGCCTCTTATCTCAGATGCATTTAAAGCCTGTGGTGGGAATCTGAGTCCTGTATGAGCCTTAATCCTTCTTTCTGGAGTGAAAATGGCTTTTTCTGCCTCTCCTTGAGATGATGGAGTTTTCTGTGTCTGTCTGTCCTCATGGGTGCAGCTGGAGGTGATGTCCTTCCTGGAGAGAAGGCAGGCAGGAGCCTGCTGCTGTCCCCTGTGCTGCTGCAGTGGGCAGGAGGAGGAGGAAAGGCATCAGCTCCTGCTGTAACCAGGGAGCTGTGAGGTTACCTGGCACCTTTGCACTCATTAAGACATCCCAGACTGTCCTGGAAGGGAATTTCCCTGGCTTTGGGGCTGAGCTGGCTGTTCTGCTGGACACACAGCAAGATGGGTGGGAGGGACACGTGCAGGTCCCTGATTCAACCTCTTTTGACCCTGCAGCCCATGGAAGGATTCTTGGTTTAGAGAGCAGATTTATTTGATGAATTTTCCTCCTATGAGTGAGCTGGGCTGGGTCAGCCTGGAGAAGAGAAGGCTGTGGGGGGACCTCATTGCAGCCTGCCAGTCCCTGAAGGGAGCAGAGGAACAGGAGGGGAATCAGCTTGTTAAAGGGCAGAGACTGGCAGGACAAGGGGGATGGAGTGAAGCTGAAGGAAGGAAGGGTTAGATTAGATATTAGGGGGAAGTTCTCTGCAGAGAGAGTGGTGAGGGGCTGGATCAGGCTGCCCAGAGAGGGGGTGGGTGCCCCGTGTCTGGGGGTGTTCAAGGCCAGGTTGGATGGGGCCCTGGGCAACCTTGTGTAGCTCCAGGCCTGAGGTTGGTGTCCCTGCCTGTGGCAGGGGGTTGGAGCCCTGTGACCCTTGGGGTCCCTTCCAACACATGCCAGTCTATGATTTCTTTCCCCTCTTCCAGTCTCCAAGATGTGAGTGATGCAGGCTGGCGTGACCTGCAGCAAAGCAGCCCCAGCAGCCCCATGAAATTCCAAGGAATGAGCTGGCAGAGTGCAAGGAGGGGGGTTCCCTGGGGTCACCTTGGGTAACCAGCGGCGCCTGTGTCTCCTCGAAGGTGGTTTCTCCTCTCCCAGAAAGAGCCAGAGCAGCCTGGCCTGGGGTGCTGTGCCCTGAGGATCTGCCCAGTTTGCAGGGCTTGCCCGTGGCAGCGCGGTCCCAGCCTGGCGTGGGGCTGAGCAGCGCTGCGGGAGCCACCGGCGATGCTGAGCCGAAAGCAGAGAGTGCCGCTTAGTGCTGCCGGGCTGAAACACAGCGCAGCGGCCAGCTCGCTGCATCCCTGAGAGCCTCTTGGAAGCTCTTGGCCAGGGCAAACCCTTCCTCCCCTTGTAGCCGTGCGCCCCATGAGAGCAAAGAGGAGCTGGCACTCCTGTCCTGAGCATTTTATATGGAGAAAAGCACAGATGCAGGCAGGATGCTGCTGTAAGAGGAGATCAGAGAATCATAGAATCCCAGAATCCCAGGGGTTGGAAGGGCCCAGCAGAGCCCCTGGGGTCCAACCCCCTGCCAAAGCAGCTCCCCAGCTCATATTGCACAGGGCGGCGTCCAGACGGGGCTGGAATCTCTCCAGAGATGGAGACTCCACACCCCCTGGGCAGCCTGTCCCAGGGCTCCCTCACCCTCCCTGGGGAAAAGTTCTTCCCCAGGGGGCTGGGGAACTTCCTCTGCTCTGACTTGCAGCCATTGCCCCTTGTCCTGTCCCCACAGACACTGAGAAGGGGCTGGCCATGTCCCCCTGCATCCCATCCTTCAGCTATTGATCAACATTCATAAGGTCCCCCTGAGGCTTCTTCTCTCCAGGCTGAACAGCCCCAGCTCTCTCAGCCTTTCCTCACAGGGGAGATGCTCCAGGCCCTTCAGCATCTCCTCAGCCTCCTCTGGACTCTCTCCAGGAGATCCCTGGCTGTTTGATCCCAGGGAGCCCAGCACTGGACACAACATTCCAGGTGGGGCCTGAGCAGGGCAGAGCAGAGGGGGAGGATCCCCTCCTGTGACCTGCTGCCCACACTCCTCCTGATGCCCCCCAGGATCCCATTATCTCTGGTACCTGAGCCCTGAGGCTGAGCACAGTGATGGTTACCCCACAGTAAAGCACACAGTGAGCACACTGGCTTTAGATTCTGGAGATGCTCCAGTCCTTTATTCATCTTCTTAGCCCTGTGGTCAGGACCACAGCACCCAGCTTTCCTTCCAGAACCAGACACCCATAGAAGCCCCCAGTCCTCCATCTCCTAGCTTGTCCCCTTCTTCTCCAAACTCTTGGTAAATCTCTGTGTTTTCTGATATCTGTCAGGTGTGGCTAGTGAGATATAGAGACAAACCTCAAAACTTGGCCCTGGGGACTTTGTGGGCACTAAATCTGTGGATTTAAGATTGTGGGATGAAGTACCCACTGCTGTGGTCAGTTGTTCCTCATCAGGCTGGCTGGAAGAGGGGATTCAGCTCTTGATCTTTACAGCAAGTTAATGTTGCTGCTGGTATAAACAAAAGAAGTTCCTGGAGAAGTTTCACCTGAACAATGTGTTCTCCTTCATTGTGCTTCCCAAGTCACCACCTTTAATACAGAGAAGGCAACACAAGTGATCTTGAAAGCATCAGTGTCTTTCTGAGTCCTAACAGGGAAAGATGCAGCTGCTATCATGGTGTACTGAAGGTTGTTCATTCTAGTGTTAATTTAGTTATTTGAGATCACCTGTAGGACTGAATTGCCCTGAGTGGCCTCACCTGAGGTCTCCACCCACACCCTCACCCACTTCTCCAGGAGCCCATTTAAGCTGGGCCCTGCAGCCTCTCCCTCCCTGCTTTTTGGAGGGGTACCTGCTTCTCTACCCTGTCTTCTGATGGACCTTGGACTTGTGTTGCAGCCTTGGCCCCAGCCCTGCTTTTGAGTCGCTCTTGGATGGTTGCTGTAGGCATCCTGTCTCCTGGATGGGCTCTGGTACGTGTGATACATCTGCTCTCTAGCTCTGTCTGTCTGTCTCTGCGTCTGTCTGTCTCTAGCCCTGCAGTATTCTGTTTTACCTGTCCTGTGCTTCCCCAGGTGGAGTTTGGAGAGGCAGGAGCCTGGCTTGGTGTGTGTGCCTCTCTGGAAAGCTGGAGCAGACAATGTTAACTGAGACAGTCTCCCTTAAACCTTTACTATATCTGCCCTGTGGGTATATAGAGAGGTATATAGAATGAGCTTTCCCCAGCCCTCCCCTTAGCACAGCCCTGCGAAGCAGCTTGCTGTTGTGTTCAGCTGGGCAGCACCATCCAGAACAAGGGCTGGGAGTGGTGTGGGTTTTGCAGAGGGGGGGTAATCTCTGGCCCTGCTTTGGTGGAAGAAGTGTCCGGGTGGATTTAACAAGGTGCTTTGGTGGCTACTGTAGAGCCAAGCTGAGGGAGCTGGGGCAGATCAGTGCCAGGCACTGAACATGGGAGGAGCCCTGCTCACTTCTGCTGGTGGATGCTGAGACTTTTCCCTGACTGTAACAGCTGGAAGATGTGCTCATCCCACTATCCCACTCTCAGTGGGGGAGAAGTTCCCTTGCTTGGAGAGGCAGGATGGGGTTTCAGGATGTTGTTGGTAGTCCTTGAGACTTTGAGTACAGTATTTCTGACTCCCAGGCTCTCTCAGACCTTGGTTCTGTTGAAGTTCTTTGCTTTACTATTTACCTGCTAAAGAAGGAATTTTTCCTGCTGGGACTTTTTCTCATGGTTTATAAAACAGGTTGAATTTTGTTTTTATAAATCTACAATATTTGATTTGACAGACAGTAAAATGCAACATGTACCACAAAGACATGGGACACACAGCATAAACTTCCTCTGGTAAAAGAAAGACCAGTCTCTTTTATTTCTTTTCCCCCCATGAGGTTTATTTCATGAATTGCTCTTAAATAAATATCTATATCTGAGACTTAACAGGAACAGTTAGTCAAAAAGAATTTCTAACACACATTCCCACAGTGGCTGTAGTATCTGTATGGTGTGTTGTTTATCTTTGAGACCTAAATTTTGCTTTGGGTTTCAGTTTGATGTGTGTTAACAGCTCAGGAAAGAGGGAATTTAAGGTGGAAAAATCTCTTTATCAACACCAAAGCTGAAATCCACAGACATGGGCATGAAAATGGGTAGTTTTCTCTTCCAAATACTCATCTTGCATCCTCTGTCTGCTTTATTAAGAGGTCATTAAGTGCTCGTTAGCTCTGCTCCTTGAAACAACCCTCCAAATAGCACAGCTCTTAAGAACTGAGTGTTACATGAATTGAGAAGCTGGGCTCCAGCTTGTCTGTTCTGTACAGCAGATGGCAATACAGGACCACTATGAAGTAGAAGTGAACCTCTGGAAAGGGAAGTTTTCTGTCCTAATGCTCCAGGGGGTGTGATGAGAAGGTAGAAATGCAACTTCCAGAAGTTGGGAGAAGCTGGGAGAGGGGAAACTGCCAGACTCATGAGGAAGCAGGACAAACCATGTGAGTGATGGTGACAACCAGACATGTGCATCACATGTAAATGAAAGAACGTTGTACATTCATTAGCCTGCCACCCTTTCAGTTGGCAGAAGTGCTCCTGGAAAACCATGGGAGAGAAGGGATCTGTGAGCCCTGTGAGTGTTCAAGAAGTTCTGCATTCCAGCATCTTCCGGAAGCTTCTCCGAAAGCTGTCATCCAGGAAGGCATACAGGAAAGGGTTCAAACAGGAGTTGGCATAGCTTAGGCTGGTGATGAAGTAGGATATACCAATGACCATGGAAGTCTGGGGCAAGTCAGTGGTCAGAGCCACAATGGTGGTCAAGTGGAAGGGGGTCCAACAGAAGAGGCACACAGCTAGGACTATGAAGACCATAATAGTGACTTTCTTCTTGGCTTTGTCCAGGGCTTTAGCATTAGAGTTCAAGTGCATGTTCCTAAGCTTGTAGAGCATCATGGTATAGAGGATGCAGATGGTGGAGACTGGAATGGCAAAGCCCAGAATGAGGGTATAGATCCTGCTGGCTTTGAACCAAAGTCTTTCAGGCTTGGGGAAGTTGAGACCACAACTCTTGATCTCCAGGTCGTCTATGTAGACGTTGGCAAAGATGATGAAAGGGAGAACTATGATGGTAACCAGGATCCAGATGCACAAGCTGACAATCCTGGCTGCTCTGTATGTGCGGTGGGGCATCCTCTTGGACCTGACTGTTGCCAGTACTACCAGATACCTGTCTATGCTCATCACTGTTAGGAAATAAATGCTGGAGAAGATATTGTAATGGTCTATGGACAGGATAACCTTGCAGAGGACTTCTCCAAAGGGCCAGTAGTGGAGCAGGTGTTCAGCAATGTTAATGGGCAAGACAAGTGTGAACAAGTCATCAGCTATAGCAAGGTTCAGGATGAACATGTTTGTTACAGTCTTCATTTTGGGGGCCTTGAGGATCACATAGATGACAGCAGTGTTGCCTGTGAGCCCAACAGCACAGATCACAGAGTAAATCACAGGTAGGACAATGTAGAAATCGGCTGCCTGCTCTTGGAAGGTTAAGTTGAACCTCATACTGTTGTCCAGGTAGCAGCTGTTGGCTGCATTGTTGCAGGTGCTGTTTGGATCATCCCAGAGAGAGCTGTTTCCCATGCCTGCTGGTCACACACTACCCTTAGATGGCATGGAAAGCCTTGCTAGCCCAGGAGGGAAAGCCTCTTCTTCCTCTCTGAGAAGCAGCTGCTATCTCACTTAGAAGTAGGTTATTCCCAAAGAGTAGGTTGTGAGGCAGCACGAACCATCTAACTTACCTCTCCTGCCCCCCACCATCGTGGGAGTGAGATTTTGAAGTGCCTGGGGCCAGAGGGAGAGATTGAAAGACACATAAGGCTCCATGGACCAAGCAAACGAGGGTTATAACTCCCTGTGGAAGTCAAGGAACTCTTCACTCTGGGAGCATCCTAGTGAGCTGTGGGTTTTCTCTGCTGGGGAAGTCCAGTGGCTCCAGTTCAGTGCTCTGCAGCAAGAGTCCTTCCCAGGGCTGGCAGGAACAGGGAGGGAAAGGAGGAGGCTTTGTGCCTGGTTGGTTATTCACAGCCCTCAGAGGTCTTGAGGGATGGCTGCTGTCTCACACAGCACTTGCTTTTCCCTGGCAGAACAGAAACATTGCAGGGTTTAATTAGTGCTTCTCTCTGTCTTGGAGTTCAGACTCTTTTTCATTGACTGAGATTTCCCAAACAACAAAGAAGTTTCCAACACAGCTACTCCCCATTCCCAGGGAACCCCTATCAAAAGAAGGAAGAGGGGAAGAAATTCAGGGAGCATTTCCAAAGCTAAGGGTTAAATGGGCTTAACCCACAACTGAAGTAACCCTTTAACCAAGGGTGATGCCAGGAGCTTAGCCAATATAAAGACAATCCCTGCGGCAGCACACACAAAACTTGGTACAGATGGACAAAAAACCCTGTAAATCTCCAAAGTTCAGGATCAATCAGGGAAGTGAGGGGTGGGGGGGGGGAGAGAGAGCAAAGTACCCTGAAAGCAAACCCACTGTGGAGCCAAAGCAAGAATTACCCCATCTCTTTACACCTGTCTAGTCGCTGCTGCCAGGAATTCCTCTGCAGGGAAGGGAGCAAACAACCCACCCCCCTGCCAAGATCAAAGAACTACAACTGGTCCCCAAGCTCTGCAAAGAGAAGAGTGTCTCACTTCCCTTGCAGTTTGCTGTCACACAGTGATCAAGTGAGGAGAAAAGCTGGGATGGGGAATGCAGGGTTGGATTGCCCCTTACCTGGGGAGCGGCTCCGGCTGCCTCCCTCCTCCAGCACCTGCTGCTCTGCACTGGTGAGCCTCTTCTCTCTGATCCCAGTTGGAGGAGGGTCTCTGGGATGCTGACGTTTCCTGGCTTTGCAATCATATCAACATGGTGTGTGTGTGTGTGTGGCATGTCTGAGCAATTAGCACCAGGGGAAAGGGAGGAGGAGGAGGAAAGTTTTCTCTCTGCGGGGCTATTGAAATAGTAAATAGGGATGGTGCTGGTGAGCAGCTGCTGCTCCAGGGCTGCTCTCTTCAGGAATGAGGGGAGATGCTGAGGTGTGCAGGCAGCACCCAGGGCTGGTGAGCTGTGGCTGGCTGAGGGAGGGAGGGAGGTGGGAAGCGAGGGTTAAACTGCTTCAATTAGGGAGCACTGGCTGGTTTAACAAAGGAAGATGCACAAATGGAGGGGGGGGGGAGAGGGGAAGAGGGAGTTGAGGAGGGTCTGTAACGTTACAGCGCTCAAAATGAACAAATAAACAGACCTACCTTGCTGCTCTGGGGGAGCTCAGCTGGCTTTCCCCAGCTGGGTCCCTGGTCCAGCTTTGGAAGTGCAGCTAAATCCTTCAGACCTGCATCACAGGGTGCAGGAGCCCTGTGGAGCTCGGCAGAAACACAGCCCGGGTTATACAGCCAACCCAGTGACAATGTGAGATTGCTTTGCCTTCATGTCCCTGTAAAAAGAGAGGAAAAAAGGGAAATCAAGGGTCTTTTAATTCTCCTGTAGCCTTTGAAATGTATCCCCCAATTGCAAGTTGTCTGACCTCTGTTTTAATACCAGGCAGGGGGAAATGGGAGCATCCATCAGCGCTGTGCCTGGCAGTGTGTGGTGTCATCTGATGAAGCAGGTCACCTCCTTCAAATGAGCCATGTAGCTCAGAGCTCTGTTTGACTTTGCTCCCCTTCTGGGGATGCTGATCCTTTTCTGCTGGTAACTGGGTGGGAACAAGACACTTGGTTGCACTCAGGGGGGTAACTCCTGAGGGCTGGGGGTATGACTGACTCCTCAGCAGATGGGAAATGTTTTATGCCCAGTGTACATCTTACAGATGTTTTCTGTATTTTAAATAAAATCTGGCCAGCCATTAGGCCCAGGCAAAATGAAACAGAAATTCAAGGTTGCCCCAGAAGATGCATAGGAATGATATAGATGATATTTCTTCAGATGAAAGACCTCCAGAGCCCTCCTTCTTGCCTGTTTTGGGAGAGCTGGCACAGCTTGTAAGTACTTGTGAGGGAAAGGGGGTTTGATAGGTCTGCAGGGGGACAGCAGTTTTCCAGGAACTGCTGTTGTCTTCAACGAAGAGAAGGGAATACAGGAAGATAAAAAATGTCAGGAGGATGAGACGTTAGATTTACTGATCTGGAACTTCTCCCCAGGGCAAAAGGAAGTAAAATTATTTTGCATTGAAAATCCTTTCATCATGTCATCCTAAAGCACATCTCTCTGGTCCCTGGGAGAGATGAAAAGCTGTCCTTTCACTCCCCAAACTATGTCATCTTGGTATTGACTGTCACACTGCCTTGGCCAGTGGCTGTATGCCCAGATGCTGGGAGTTTTGGGATGTGCTGTAAGTGGGTGGGGGCTGGGGAGGGCTGCACAGCTCTGGCTGTGCCCTGTACTGGGGCTGCATCCCTCCCTGGCTGCCTGTGCTGCCTTGTTCTCATTAGCTGTAGTGAGCATGGTCTCCTGTGTGCCTTGGTTAGGATGTGTTTGATTAAAACATCCTTGTCAGAGATGAGGTGGAGACTTAGAATTTAATCTCCCTGTCTGGTGTGAGTAGAAGGGCTTTTGTTTCCTTTATATCCTCAAGACAAATGTGCAGTGCCTGCTTTAGCTCTGCTCCTTGTGAGCTCTTCTAACAGGCTTGCAGTAAAACTCACCTGCTTTGGGGACAGCAATGGCAAACAGATCTAAATTCACTCCTGAAACTGCATTGCAGGAGGAGCACCTCTGTCCAGATAGAGAAAACCTGTCCCTGTGTCAGCTTGGGATGCAGCTAGAGCTGTTGGCTGAGCAGAGTGGAGGCACACTGTGTGTATTGGCATGATGTGAGATGGGGAGTGCCTGGAGGGAAAGCAGGGAGGATGTTTTATTCATGGTGTTTTCTCTGGCTGGGTGTCCCTTCCACTTGATTATAAATGTTGTGGTGGCACAAAGCCCTGAGAATGGAGTGCTGCAAGTTGTTGCTGTGAAGGGTGGGAGCTCTGTGACACTTAGATCCATCCTGATGTGGGCAGCTCCATCACCAGCATGATGCAAGAGGGACAGAGCTTCTACCCCTGACAAATCCATGCCACAGAGATGGACTTTGCCTCTTGCCACCTGTGTTTGCACTCTGCAGCTGGAGCCAGCTCCACAAACAGGAGGAAAAGGGAGTGGGGGGGAAACCACTTGCAATGCCAAATCAGCCTTTATTGCCTTCATGAAGCTGAAGTGCTGCTGGCTCCAGACAAAGGGCATCCATCATCCTGGAGTTACGGAGAGCTGTGTTCCTGCTGGTGCCTGGGAAGCACCAGGAGTGTCTGGCTCTGAGGGGCTGAGCTGCAGGGAGCGCCATGCTGTGGGTGGGCAGGGCAGAGGCTTTCCTTGCCTGGGCTGCTTTTGGAGACAACTGCAAAGTGTCATTGAAGGCAGAAGACTGCCTGCTCCACCCAGGTTTTACTCCATCAGAGGAGAACCTCTCCAGGTCCTTAGGAGTGATGCCTGCCTCACTTCCCTTGTTAATCTTCAAGGCAGTTAAAGAGGATGAGTTACTCTGGATCAGCCCCTGAGATAGACCCCCATTTTTTGCTTCTCCTTTTTCAAAGTCACTGCAATCTTGGCTGTATTTAATTTGGGGGCTTTGTTGAATTAAAGCTGCTTCTTGCTCCATGCAGAAGCACCAAAGGAGATGAAGCCAGGCCTGCTGGACTGGTGACTTCACCAGAGAAGGGAATGAGAGTGTCCTTCCTGCAAGGGCTCACAGGGATAGGAGATGTGTTCAGCCACTTGAAACGGACTGAATTAACTGTGGGAAAGAAAACTGGGCACTGATTGTGCTCTGCCCTGCCAAGGGATGCTAACTTGGGAAATGTTTAATGCACCTGTGCTACTGCTGAAAGCCACAGGTCACCTGCTGAGCAGATGGTGATGTCCCAGGGCTCTTTCACCCCTTTGAAAAGCATATTCTTGTCCTTGGAGTGGAGTTCATGGAGAGCTATGAAATAAAGCAAAATGAAGAGGCTTCTCAGCCACCCAGAGTACCTGTCTGGATGCAGCTTGCTTTGGGGACAAGGTTTAATCACCTCCCTCAGTGTGCTCGTGGTGCTTGTAGTCCTTGTCCTTTTCTGGAGATGGAGAAGGCTTGGAGCCTCTTTTCTGGTCTGTGACCTTCATCCTGGCAAGATCCATAGGCAATTTCTGGAGATAGCACAGAGGTTTAATCTGCAAAGCTGGGGCTCAGGGGAGGGTGTGATAACACAAACAGGTCAGATCTGGACTGGGATTGCTGTTCCAGGAGTCCAGCTTTCCCAGATGCTTTTTTCTCTGCCTGCCTTTACATCCCTGGGTTGTGGGAAGGGGTTGTGTGGTGTGGAGCTTAGCATCCCTCCCAGCATCTAAGCCAGGGAGCAGCAGCCCTCTGTCTCACAGGGTCTGGGCATGAGCATGAGCTCGAGCTCCTGTGGTCCCAGAGAAGACCTGTGACTGGGTCCAGTTTGATTAGGTGGCTTTGCTTCCCACCCCTGGCCCTTGAGGGTTTAGCATGGGAAATGATCCTGTTTTCTTGGACTCTGGCTGATGTCAAAGAGTCAAGTTCATCTCAAGGACAGAGATGTGCAATCAATACTCTCTGCTCACCAAAACAAAATGTTCTCAGCTGACTGTCTTGCAATCACTGGCTATTAGGGTGATTTATTTGTTATGAGGTGTTCAGGCTCTTCTGCTGTGATTTAGCCCCAGCCAGCAGCTAAGCACCACGTGTCAAGAGATGGTGCAGCACTGTGGGTCAATATCCAGACCTGATTGCATTGAGCCTTCTGGGAGTGATGGCTTTTGGGGAGTAAAGCCAGTGTGCTCACTGTGTGCTTTGCTGTGGGGCAACCATCACTGTGCTCAGCCTCAGGGCTCAGGTAAGAGAGCCAAAGGGATCCTGGGGGCATCAGGAGGAGTGTGGGCAGCAGCTCACAGGAGGGGATCCTCCCCCTCTGCTCTGCCCTGCTCAGGCCCCACCTGCAGTGTTGTGTCCAGTGCTGGGCTCCCTGGGATAAAACAGCCAGGGATCTCCTGGAGAGAGTCCAGAGGAGGCTGAGGAGATGCTGAAGGGCCTGGAGCATCTCCCCTGGGAGGAAAGGCTGAGAGAGCTGGGGCTGTTCAGCCTGGAGAGAAGAAGCCTCAGGGGGGACCTTATGAATGTTGATCAATAGCTGAAGGATGGGATGCAGGGGGACATGGCCAGCCCCTTCTCAGTGTCTGTGGGGACAGGCCAAGGGGCAATGGCTGCAAGTCAGAGCAGAGGAAGTTCCCCAGCACCCTGGGGAAGAATTTTTCCCCAGGGAGGGTGAGGGAGCCCTGGGACAGGCTGCCCAGGGGGTGTGGAGTCTCCATCTCTGGAGAGATTCCAGCCCTGTCTGGACGCGGCCCTGTGCAATATGAGCTGGGGAGCTGCTTTGGCAGGGGGTTGGACCCCAGGGGCTCTGGAGGACCCTTCCAACCCCTGGGATTCTGGGATTATTTAGTTGCTATTAAGCTGGTTATTATATGGCTGCTCAGAGTCCTTGGTGTCTGTGGCACTCTGAGGTGGTTGAGTTGTCATCTTGACTTTTTTAATGACAGCTGAACTGTGCTTCTGAAAAGACACCCTCCCTGTGTCATCCCTAGGCTGGCTTTGCAAGGCTCTGAGGCATTGCAAGAGGGCTACAATGCATCCCTGGAAAACCAGCACGGAGCCCTTCAGGGATGTGAGCAGGCTCTGTGCAATATATTCCAATATCTCTAAGCAACAGCTAAATGTGTCACCTCCTCTGCTTAAGTAGCAGAGCTTGTCTGGCCTAAAAGCCTAATGGGTGAGGGTTATGGAGTGCAAATTGCTGCTGAATGAATTTGTTGCTCTGTTCACTCCAGTTTCCCCTCCCTCCCATGTTATGACAGTGAAATGATTCATCTTCACCTTAATATCATGTTTTAGAAAAATGTTTTAATATTTTTAATATTTTTTCAATGTTCATTGTTTAAAAAACCCAACAAACCCCAAAAAACAAGTCCCTAACAACAATCCACCACTTGAAACTCTGTCTTCTGGCACAATATATTCTGGTAGAATTATACAGAGCTGCCACCCTTCTCCATATACTCTTCAGGCCAACAGACACAGTGGAGTATGAGGCTTAGGACACTGTTGTTTGTTATAATGGGGAAAAAAAGGGAAAATCATGAGGCCTGATTTGAACTTGCTAAAATCTGACTCTATGTCTTTGGATTAGAATCACTTCTTATAGCTCACTTGTACAATTAATGCCAGCCCAGCCTATTTAAATAGGTCATTGGAATTTGTGGGGCTAAATACCTGCTAATGGAAAGTTCAGCTTTCAGATCCTTGTTGGATGGAGGAAATGAAAGCTGGGTGATGGAGGTGAACTTGAGCAGGAAATGGTGTGCTGTGGAATGCCAAGCATAAAATGAAATGGGAGGGATGTTGCTGCCAAGTGAGGCTTTGGGCTGGTGCTGCTGCTCATCTGCACCCTGTGGTCACAGATATAGCAGGGATGTTTGACTCAGAGGGAATGGATTCAGTCTGTGTACCAGAAATAACCCAAAGACCAGTGAAAGCTGTTGATAGGACCTGATTCTTCTCCCTTTACAATCTAGTTTAGACCCTCCCCAAATCCTAGGCAGCCCCAAGCAAACCCCCAGCACTGAATTCCCTGCAGAACTGAAGCCCCCAGGTCACTGACTGGGGTGTTCACAGTATGCTGGGGGAATTGAGGCCCCCATCAGATATTCCTGTTGATGCAAATTTAATTATAGGTGACCATGCCATAAAGATGATGTTTCAGAAGCGTGTAGAGGAGAAGCAGAGAAAGAAATCCTAATATACCTCTGCATTTTCCACTGGGAATAACTTCTGGCCTCCTGCCAGGTGAGTAATTTCAGATGAGAGAAGCTGGGAGAAGGTGTTTTGCATTGGAGGGGCTGAGTTATGACCAAATAAGTCTTTCCACTTCTAATACTGGTGATCCTCAGTAATATCAGTGTCATTTTATCAATAAGGAGCAGCTTGGGCTCTGTGAGATCTCTCTCTCTGCTTCTCAATTCCACTTGAAAGCAGAAGGAAATTATTCCCTTGTAAATGGCCCCTTTCCACTGACTTCTGCAAACTCTCACCAAGGCTCCTTGCTGGGAAGTTGATTTATTTGTAGTAAGAACTGCTTTCTTCTTGTAAATGTTAAGGGAGGCATTTCCCCACCTCTGATGTCAGGAGGTGCAGGAGCACACGCTGCACAGAAACACTCCCCAACTGCACTGATAACCTTTTTGCATTGCTTAGGGAGTTCTAGATAACTGCAGAGTAGTTGTGTGTCTCTGCAGGTTACTTGGCAATCAATTACCTATCAGTCCTCCAATACATCCTAATTTACAGGGAGGGTGTAATGAACTCCTTGCTCTGCACTCAGGTGCTGGCAGTGCCTGTTCTCTGGGGGGTTTATGGACTTGGATGAATAGCACCATGCTCAGCAGCAAAGCTGTGCAGGACTAGGCATGGCTTTTTATTCTTGAGAAGTCAAATCTCCCTGTTATCTGGTCAGGATTTAAGATGAGAAGAGCTTTTGGGCTGTAGTAGAATCATAGAATGGCATGGGTTGGAAGGGACCCCAAGGGTCACAGAGCTCCAACCCCCTGCCACAGGCAGGGACACCAACCTCAGGCCTGGAGCTACACAAGGTTGCCCAGGACCCCATCCAACCTGGCCTGGAACACCCCCAGACATGGGGCACCCACCCCCTCTCTGGGCAGCCTGTTCCAGCCCCTCACCACTCTCTCTGCAAAGAACTTCCCCCTCATATCCAATCTAACCCTTCCTATAGAATCATAGACTGGCATGGGTTGGAAGGGACCCCAAGGATCCTAGAGCTCCAATCCCTCTGCCACAGGCAGGGCCAAATAGCAGCATCTCCCCTGTTTTCCCTGTGCTCCTGCTTGACTTGGTCTCTCTGTGGGGCAGCCAGGATCCTTCTGCAGCCCTGGGAGGGACAGAAGAACTGGGCTGGAAAGAAAAACATCCATGAGAGAGGCAGAACATGATGCTAGTACCTATGGCTGGTGTTCCCACTCCTGCTCTCAGTTTTTCCTTTCCTTGCTGCTCTGGGGCACCTGAATAATGGACGTTTTGTAGTTTTTATGGACTGTATTGAAATGGGTAGGAGAGTTCATGGGCTTCATTCCAGAGTGAAAGCAAGCTCAATTTTGCCCGTTATCTAAGGAAAAAATGATACCAGGCAGAAAGCAGTGAGGAAGACAGGTGATGAGTAGATCTTTTTTTCATGTGGCTGCAGGGAAGGAAAACACAATTGGTGGTGTGAGAGATGTGTCATTAATGTAAAAAGCAACAAGAGTGACCCGAATAGTGAGTGAGCATCAACTGAGCTAGTGTGGCTGTCAGGAAGGGAGTATCTCTGCTCTCCTCCCTGCATCTCCTCCTTCCCCTGCCAAGAGGAGCTTGGATTGCACCTGATTGCTCCTGTCATGTTTCCATTGCACAGCAGGTTCTTAGAAACACAGGTTGGCTCTTTTTTTAACCTAACTCTCTTGAGCATCTGGAGTGAGTCCAGGAAATGCAGGGACGAGTGGATAAGTGGGTTTGTATTGTCTTGGTGGGTCGGTGGTTTGCTGATTCCTAGTGCTCCTACCTGTGTCTGAATCATCATAGACTGGCAGGGGTTGGAAGGGACCCCAAGGGTCACAGAGCTCCAACCCCCCTGCCACAGGCAGGGACACCAACCTCAGGCCTGGAGCTACACAAGGTTGCCCAGGTGTCAGGGCGGGCAGCAGGCCTGCTAGTGGCCTAGCTCTTTTCTCCCAAGATTTAGGCCCTGACTATATTCTTCTGTTCCCATGAGACAGGAAAAGTTCCTCATGCTGAGAGGATCCTAATAATCCCATTCTCAAAACACAGCGGCCTTGTTGATAGGGGTACAGGCTGCCCTGACCCAAGAAGCAGTTATGGGAAGGGATTTGGGAGTAACAGAACATGTCAGGAACCAACCATAACAAGAGGGTCAAACCAGCAGGTGTGTGGATGCTTTTAGGTATTAAAGGTAAACTAAGGCTGTTTAGCTATAAGATAGGGTTATCAGAACTCGTTATAATCAGTAACCAATCAATATGGTGTGAACAGTGTGTGCAACCGATTAGCAGTTATTTAGCTTGCCATGTTTACAGTAAGAAAGGTCTAGAATCTGGGTGATTTCACCCAATAAATGGCTTCACCTCAAATTCATATTGACTTGTGTGTTGCTCCCTGCTGGATGCCACACCCAGGGCCCCATCCAACCTGGCCTTGAACACCCCCAAGGATGGGGCACCCACCCCCTCTCTGGGCAATAAAGTCTGAGCTATTTGCTTGGCTCTGAAGCAATCCCAGCCGTGCTGCTGTGGTGGAAGGCAGATTAGCTGAAGAGAAAAACGGGCTGGAAATTACCTGTTCTGGGGAAACAGAGTGAATCTCCTTCTGGGACATGCTTGTGAGAAAAGATGGAGCCTGAATGGGGGGATCTGCCTTCATGGGGGGGGTGGTTCCTTCTCTCTGTGCATCTCCAGTGGGTTGTCTCACCCTGAGGAAAGATGTTCATGCAGGAGATCTTGTGCTGGGGGAGATTTGATGTTACAGCTGTGTGGCTTGGAAAAAAAGCACCCCAACCCATGGAAGCAAATTTTCCCTTTCATCTGCCTTCCTTGTTGGGAAAGGCAGGATGTCTGCCTGTTGTATTTCACCAGGAGGAAATCAATTGCTGAGGGATTCCTGCTGGGAGACTTGTGCTTTATGAAATTCAGCCCGGGGGGCAAAGAGGCAGGCTGGGGAGCTGGAAAGGATAGCTCTGTCTTCCTCCACTCTGCTGCTTTAATTGTTTGTAATGACTTAATAAGCAGCACTAAACAGGGAAGCTGATCCTTCCCTGCAGCTAACGCAGGCATGCAGCATTTTATTAGCTTTTCTAGGGCCTCTGCTTGGAGATGCTTTGCTGTATTTTCTTCTTTATTGGCTTGATCCAAAGACTGGGGAGATCTGTAGGAAAAGTGTTGACTTTGTGGTGTTACAGCTCTGAGTGTGGAGCCAACACCAAATCCACGCAGTGATCCTGAAAGGGAATAAGCTGGAGAAATGGCACGATTTAAGCCATGAAATGCCTTTTGCCTTGGCACCCTATTCATGGAAACACATGAGGGAGAGCAAATGAGGTACATCCCCACCCCCTGTTATCTGCAGAATGAATGGACATAGGTTGCCAATCAAGGGTCTGGAGCACAAGTCCTGTGAGGAGCAGCTGAGGGAGTTGGGGCTTTTTAGCCTTGAGGAAAGGAGGCTGAGGGGAGCCCTCATGGCTCTCTACAGCTCCCTGCAAGGCGGCTGCAGAGGTGTCGGGTCGGTCTCTTCTCTGGGGTGCCAAGCCACAGGAGGAGAGGGGATGGCTTGAAATTCCCAGGGGAGATGCAGGTTGGAGCTCAGGAAGAGTTTCTGTCCTGAAAGGGCTGTCAGGCCCTGGGACAGGCTGCCCAGGGGGGTGGTGGAGTCCCCATCCCTGGAGGGGTTTCCAAGGCGTGTGGATGGAGTGCTTGGGGACATGGTCCAGGGGTGTTTGGGCAGGGTGAGGCTGTGGTGGGACTGATGACCTAGAGTCTCTCCCAACCTAAGAGAGCTTATGATTTAGGCTGGAAATGAGGAGAAACTTTGTGCTCATCCAAAGGATGCAGACATGGAGCTGCTACCCAGTGACAGCAGGCAGAGGGAGAAGCAAAATAGCAAACTGAAGACTTTTAAGGCTGAGCTTTTAGGATGGGGTGGGGCTGTAAAGGCAGACCTTGTGGGCCCCATGGATGATGCAGGCAGCTTTCTAGGGGAGCATTCCTGCCCCATGGCTGGGAAGCTGCTGCCTGGCTGGCAGTAGGTTGGGTCCCACAGGGAAATGCCCTGTGACTTGCTTACAATCGAAAGGTACTTGGGTCAAACTGATTGATTTGCTCTGAGTCTTGAGTTCCCACTGTTTTTGTATGAAGGGGATAGTATTTCTCCAATCTGGCTGAAGAAACCCCCAGCTGACCCCCTGCTCCTCCCACAGTGTCTTTCCAACAACTCTGATCCACAGAGTTTTTCCCTTAAAGTACAAGAACTGAAACCTGAATTTTTCCCCTGCCTCTTGATATTGTGCAGCTCAGAAACTTCTTCTTCACTTTGTTTTTCTGCAAGAAAACATTTTGTTCCTCTCTCCAAAGGACCAGGAAGAACCACTTAAAGCTAAAGGAGCCCAGTTTAATTCCTTTTTTTTTTCTGGAAGAAAACAACAAAATTATTTGTTAAATAACTCCAATTTTTTTAAGATATCTGAGAAAATATTTCTCTTGGTGACTGATTCCAAGTGGGGACAGGAAGAAACTGCCTTGAACTACTCAAAGCAGTATTTTTTTTCCCCCAAAGAGTAGATGTAATTTCATTTCCAGAATGATAAAAAAGATATAGTGGACCAAACAAGATCCAAGCCAATCTTCATTTGCTGTCAATGACCAAGTTACAGCACATGCTTACTGCCAGCTCTGCTGGATAAAACATTGCCCTTGGGCTATTAGGGGTTTTGTCAGAAATCTCTGTAGTGTGAATAGTTCAGGTACTCAGCAAGTATCTGAATATAGAAAGGCAGCCTATGGAATTATGTTATCCTTTAACTCAGATGTGCAACTTTTTCTGCCTCTATCCCCAGCTTTCAGCTGGATGGACACGTTTTCTTACCTGTGAGTGTGTTCAGTGCTGGCCCCACTAGTGAAGGGGCTGGCAGGTAATGATTTATGTAGTGTTCTACAATGGCTGGAAAACCCAGACTTCAATTTCCATCTCCTTGAAGATGTCTGTTGTCTTTGTTCCTTCTGCCTGTTCCTTACACCTCCCTATTGTGGTCTTTGTGGCTGGTCTGAAGTCACTGCTTGGAAACACTATTTTATCTATGTCTCCCAATTGTTTCACACCAAACAATCTGGCATGGAAATGAAACTGATTTGACCTTCCAATAATCATAGAATCATAGACCGGCATGGGTTGGAAGGGACCCCAAGGGTCACAGAGCTCCAACCCCCTGCCACAGGCAGGGACACCAACCTCAGGCCTGGAGCTACACAAGGTTGCCCAGGGCCCCATCCAACCTGGCCTTGAACACCCCCAGACACGGGGCACCCACCCCCTCTCTGGGCAGCCTGTTCCAGCCCCGCACCACTCTCTCTGCAAAGAACTTCCCCCTAATATCTAATCTAAACCTTCCCTCCTTCAGCTTTAATCCATCCCCCTTGTCCTGCCAGTCTCTGCCCTTTAACAAGCTGATTCCCCTCCTGTTCCTCTGCTCCCTTCAGGGACTGGCAGGCTGCAATGAGGTCCCCCCACAGCCTTCTCTTCTCCAGGCTGACTCAGCCCAGCTCCCTCAGCCTCTCTCCAGAGGGGAGCTGCTCCAGCCCTCTGAGCATCTCCGTGGCTCCTCTGACCCCTCTCCAACAGCCCCACATCTTTCTTGTGTTGTGGTCCCCAGCTCTGGACACTTCTGAATTCAAAGTCAAATTTGAAATGTAATGTTTAGGATCACCCAGTTTTAGCTGGCCTAGGTTTCATTTATGCCTCATGGCCTTAGTTTCACTTTTTCAAGTGGATGTCTGAGAGCTGTGCCCAGCAGATCCTTCCCTAACAAAATGATGGAGGACAAGTCATTGCCCATCATCCTTCTGAGGCTATAAACCTTTGCACTCTAATTTATTCTCAGTCAGGGACTTGCAGGGCTCGGGGATGAATGGATGCTGTTCTTGTAGGAGTGGGCATTTATCACCTGGGGTTACCCTGCAGCAATGATGTGGGAAAGAATGATGATGTAAAGTCACTCATTTACTGTTTCTTATGCCATGGGGCCAACAGCCAGGCTCTCTTGGTTGTATTTTCCCTTCTCCAAATCTCTTTTCTAACCCACAGGCATGGAAGGAGCAGGCATGTTAAAGAAGGGGATCCAGGTGGGTATGGTGTTTATGGGAAGATTCCTTGCACCTTGGCTCTGCCACTGTGTGACTCTCTAGAGGGGGTGGAATTAAAGTAAATGACTTTTCACTTCTTTTGATACTTCTTTTTAAGTTTTCAGGACCCTGTTACCTTATCTCCTATTTGTTGGTGAGAGAAGGGATATCAGCACGTCCTGAGGATGCAACCAACCTGCCTGTACTTTGACTTGCTGGAAAGGGAGCTCTCTGTGCATTGAAGACCTCTAGAAAAGAAGTAATTTGGTGGCAAAGAAAGATGACTAAAAGATTGGGGAAGCAATCCCTGGCCTGGATTAAACAGCATAGTGCCTGCTTGGCTGTGCCAGGACCCCATCAGCCTGCTACCACAGAATCACAAGGTTGGAAAAGACCTTTGAAGATCATCAAGTCCAACCACTCCCATCCTAAGCTGAACCAGATCCCTGAGCACCTCCTCCACCCTTTTTTAAACACACCCAGGGGGGTGACTTAGCCCCACCCTGGGCAGCCTGTGCCACAGCCCCACAACTCTGCCAGGGAAGAACTTGTCCCCCACATCTGATCTGACCCTGCTGAGCTGCCCTGGCATCATCTGTCCTTCTGCTGGGCCATCCCTGCCCTCTGGGCTGTACACATGCTGTTGCTGGACGTGGTTGACAGCAAATACAGATAGATCCCTGTTGATAGATGCCCATCCCACTCAGGGCAAACTCATTGATCACTCCTCTTCCTGGCATGTCCCCATTGTGCTCAGAGGCAGGGCTGAATCTGAGGGGAACCAGAGGATTGAGTTGCTCCTTTCATGGAGAGAGAAGTGAGGATTTGCAATTTGCTGAGCTCCTATTTGCAGGAGGAGAGGGATGCTGGTAGGTCTGGGACTGTTCCTGCTCTGATCCCCCCTTGCTGCAGGAGTGGTGCCTTGGGGCATGGCCACTTTCTTCCCCAGAGCCCAATGCTTGGGTCAGGCTGGTCAGTGACACCATCAGCTCCAGTTCATGAAGAAGTTTTGGCAGTTTGACATCCAGCTGGCTTTGGCATGAGGGACCTGGCAGCAGTTACTGCCTGGCCAGCTTCAGAGCAAAAAGTTCTCTGATTTTGCTGAATCTCTTTAAAATTGCCTCCTATTTGCTCAGCGCTGAAAATCCATCAGAAGCTGATTGCCAAGCTCTGCTGTGGCTGTTGGGTAATGGGATTACCCCCTGCAATGGCACCATGGAAGGAAGACAGGGTGGAAATATTAAGAAATGACATTTCCAGCTGTTTGCAGGCTCTGACTTGGCTTGATGCTGTCAAAGGGATTGATTTCAATGGTCTTTGGGGCATTCATTTGAAGGGCAGTGAAATGCACCCTAGGCAGCAGTTGCATCTCTGGTCTCTGCAAGCACCTCCATCTCCCTTTGTGTTGCTCAGCACTGAAACCCTGCAGGGACCAAGCAAATCTGGGACTCTGGGAAGCCTCAGTAGTGTCAGCTTTTGGAGACATTTGAGACAGGACACAGAAACGGCAGGAGAAGATGGTGTTAACCCTTCATCTCTGTGCTCTCCTGCCCACTGATGCAGCCTGAAGGAGGCAAGGACTCTGCAAAGCATCCTGTGTAGATCCCTCCAGGCAAAACATGTAGTGAAGCCCTTCGTTTATCTCTTGGAGCTTCAGGCATGTGTCAGATGGCTGCCCTGCACCCCTGGGCTCAGGCTCTGCTGCTCTTTGCACTGGCTGGTCCTTCTAAGCTGTTCTCTTCAATTTTATTTGCAAACCACCTCCCTTGCTTGCCTGCACTTTGCTTTAAAAATTCAGTAGGGTGTCAGCAGCTGAATGGATCCCAGAACTGGGGAGAACCATTTGAGCTGTGATTTGCACCACAGTGAGGGAAAAGCCACATTCCTCCTGTGCCTGGAGCAGCTAATCTTGTTCTGAATGTTGAAAACCTCTCCAGCTTTTCTCATTATAGCTAAATTTGATTATTGCTTTGACTTCACACCTCCTTCAGGCAGGTTTTTCCTCCCTTGCTGGCTGAAAAGATCATCCCCAAGAAGAGAAATTGTGTTGAGCTCTGGGCTTACACACATCCCCAACCCCATTCCTAATGCTGTGTGTAATTATCTTGGGCATCTGAGCATGGGAGTGGGGGGGGAAGAGCTGAAGAGCTGGGGGTGACTTCAGAGAGGGGAAAAATAGGGCATTCAGGCAAAAGTGTAAATGCAGCACCTGGGTTCACAGAATCACAGGGTTGGAAAAGACCTTTGAAGATCATCAAGTCCAACCAACCCCATCCTAAGCTAAACCAGATCCCTGAGTACCTCTACCCTTTTTTAAACACACCCAGGGAAGGTGACTCAGCCCCTCCCTGGGCAGCCTGTGCCAGGACCAATAACCCTTTCAGTAAAGAATTTTTTTCTAATATCTGCTCTGCCCCTGCCCTGGCACAGCTTGAGCCCATTGCCCCTTGTCCCATTTCCTGTCCCCTGGCTGAAGAGACCATCACCCACCTCTCTGCACCCTCCTGGCAGGGGAGGTGGGGAGAAGGTCTCCCCTCAGCCTCCTCTTCTCCAGGCTGAACACCCCCAGCTCCCTCAGCTGCTCCTCAGAGGATTTGCCCTCCAGCCCCTTCCCCAGCCTGGTTGCCCTTCTCTGGACTCACTCCAGGACCTCAATGTCCTTCTGATTAGGAGGAGTCCAGAGGTTAGGGCAGTCTGCACTGCTGTGGGGATTTGGAGTGAGAGAATCTCTGCTTTTCCCTGGAACTCAATGACTCTTCCTGTGTCTCCTGAAATCTCTGTGAATGGCAGTGGGGTGTGAATGTGTTATTGCAGGTGGTGACTTGAGTCTGGCTGAGGGCCAGAGTGGTCCCTGTCTGAAGGAGCAGATGTTCCCAGCCTGGCACAAGGGTGAAATCCTGCTGACATGGAGAAGCATGTCCTGGTCCAGCTGTGTTTAAAGACTTTAACACCTTCCTGGCCTTGCCCATGTGCCTTTAGTGCATCCTTCCTTTCAGAGAGTAGCTGAACTGTCTAAACTAAAACCTGGACTGTTTTCAGCTCATCCTGTGAATTATTCCAGAGTGAGTTTGGCTCTTTTTCTGCAGAAGAAGAGTTGCTTGATGGCTTTAGTATAACTTTTCTTCTTAGTAAAAATATTGCTTGCTTTGAACTCCTGTCATCCCTCTTCTTGGATCATAGACTGGCATGGGTTGGAAGGGACCCCAAGGATCACAGAGCTCCAACCCCCCTGCCACAGGCAGGGACACCAACCTCCGGTCCCCCCACAGCCTTCTCTTCTCCAGGCTGACCCAGCCCAGCTCCCTCAGCCTCTCTCCAGAGGGGAGCTGCTCCAGCCCTCTGAGCATCTCCATGGCTCCTCTGACCCCTCTCCAACAGCCCCACATCTTTCTTGTGTTGGGCCCCAGCTCTGGACACAGGATCCAGCTGGGGCCTCCCCAGGGCAGAGCAGAGAGGGACAATCCCCTCCCTGTCCCTGCTGTCACCCCTCTGCTGATGGAGCCCATTGAAGCAGGCAATATGCTGGGACTCTCCACCAACATCCCACGGGGGTCCCCTTGCTGCTGCAGCCCAAATGCCTATCAGCCTTTGGCTGGGGAACAACCCCTTCCTCTGTGTGGAGAGCAGGGCAATTTCCAGCTGCTGGGTGGCTGTATTTTCATCACATGTGCTTTAAAATAAACCCCAACCACCAGATTTTACAATCAGACCTGTGTTCTGCTGGTATCAAATAGTGAACCCCTTGAGATGTGGCATTTTGGAGACAGACCAGAGCTTGCTGGGGTACTTCAGGCTCCTGTTAACTTACCTGTCATTACAGCCTGGTCACTGGCTGGTTTTTAAAAGCTGCCAGTGGCTGTGCTGGGTACAAGGCTGTCTCCTGCAGCAGAAGGGGATGAAGGATTGAGGGCAACTCACTGCAGTGCTCCTGTACCCAGACTCCCTAAGGAGCTTCCCTGGATAGTTGCTGGGGGTTGCTTAAAGAAAATAATTTTATTTCAAAGTCCTCAAACTGGGGATGGGTATAAGTTGCTGTGGGAGGGAGCTCTGAGCCAGCTCTGCTTCAACTAACTGGTGTCATGCAGAGAACTCTGCTCAGCTGTTAGTTCAGAGCTGAAGAGTGCTGTAACAGGACTCAGCTCCTTGCCATGGGTCTGAGTTTAGACATGGCATCCTAGGGATGTGCTGCCTTGGGTTTTGGCTGGTGTGCCGAGCTTGGTGCTGCAGGGTTTGGGTCTCTGCTTGGGCAGTTAATGATGAAAAACACTTGTGGGTTTGATCTCTTTATGTGTTCACAGATGGCATGCTACCTGAAGTCTGTTTTGCTCTTGGAAGTGATTTTTCCTGTGAGAAATGCACATTGACCTGAGAGTAGCCCAGGAGCAGCTCCTGGGGTTCCAGGGAGGAGGAGGAGGAGAGGTGGCAGCAGAAGAGCAAGGAAAGCCACTGCTGCCGAGCAGTGACCCACATCACACTCCAATACCTGTAGGAAGATCACTGGGCCATAGTGAAGCAATTTGGTGGAAGTGCTCTTGGAGTGCAATTCGGGGTAAAGCAATAGTCCAGCACCAATGTTAATCCCAGCTGATCTCTCAAATCTGCCCCTGTGAGATTTGGGGCTCAGAATTCCACTCCTCATTGAGTTGGTTCCTTGGGTTCTGGCTAGAGGACCAAGAGAAGACACTTGGGCCAGCTGGTCCTTTGAAAAAATATATATATAACTTTGTCTCTCCAAAACCTAATTTTTATTCATGGTAAGATTTCTGATTGCTAGTTTAATGCTTTGCTAAAAACTGGGTAAAATCATAGAAAAGCATTGCAAGCTGCAGGTCTGCCAGACCCCATCAGAGCTTCCCATTGCTGGTCCCCCAGGACACCCCCAGCTCTGTGCTGCAGGGAGGCTGCGTTACCTCTGGAACCCTCATCCCAGCAGCATCGTGCTGGGGCCAGGTCCCACCTTGTCCCTTGGATGCTCCTGACTGGGTTTCATGTTTGAAACCCCTGGGGCTGTGTGGGACCCAGAGTGAATTGTTTGCTCACTGCTCTTGAGGAAAAGTTACACCATGCACCTCAGTGTCAGCCAGGAGACACTTTAATGCTGCTGCTGTCGGCTTGTCAGGCAGTGCCCACACACACTGTCTGGAGACAGCTCAGGAGGAGAAGGTGAAGGAAAGCTGGGATGAAATCCCTCTGTGCTGTCAATAATTGCTTGGGAGTGAGATCTGGGAAGGGACTCAGGAGGGCTGGGCAGAAGGGACAGCTCTGAGAAGGATGGGGCACACTGCTGATGTACCAGTAATTATCTTCACACAGGGGTGAAAAAGTATCACTTTTCATGGCCAAAATGTCTGGATCCCAACATTCAGGCCATGTATTGCAGCAGCCAGGCTGAGCTCATCTTGCTCTGAAATATTATCTCTGCATCTTCACCAGGAACAGCATTAGAGTGCTGAACCTATTAAAACAAGTGAGTTGTAATCCAGGAGGAAGCCTTTGCAGTACACTTTCGTGGCAGATGAGGACACCTAAAGCTTTCATTAGGTTTATTGTTCTTGGAGAATGTGTTCAGCATTAAAAACCCTCCCTCCTTGACGTTAAAATACTCTCTCCTCAGCGTCAGCTGTGCCCTAGGCAATTAGTGCCAAGTATTTGATTTCTCTGTGTGGTTGCTGGTGGTACGTTCTGCCCCTGTGGCTGTCTGCAGGTAGGCGCTAATTAAAGAGGTGCTGGGGGGTTCATCTGTTCTGATGCTGAGCAGGGATTGCAGAGCAGGGATTACAAACACTGACATTTGCTGCTGGAACAAAGTCCAAGGAGTAAATTCATCCCAATTAACTTCACACCTTTAACTAGGAGGATCAAGTCGTGTTATGCTTGTACCAGAGTCTAGTGACAGAGCTGGTCTCATGTAAGACCTGGTGGGGCTCTTCTTCTCCTCTCCATATGGATGGTGCTGAGTTAGATCAGCCTGAAACGAAGCTGGAGGCTGGCAAATAGAATCAGGAACTGGAAAGTGTAGTAGCATTACATCCAGGTTTGTCTCTAAATGTTTAAAATTAGTAAAATCAGAGGGGCAGATGGTGTGATGATCTCTCACTGCTCTAAGCTGATGAATATTGTCTTATTTTTCTTCCAGGTTTTGTCCCATGCTGACCCAGGTGCAGCATCAGCCTTTCTCTTCCTTTGTTCAGGGCTGAGCACACAGATCTGGGACAGGCTGGCAGTGTAGAGCAACACCTGCAAGTATGTTGGTGATCCTGAGCCCAGCTGTTCTTGGGGATGCAGAGAAACCCAGTCAGGAGTCCTTCTGGTAAGTCTGGCCTGGTTTATGTGTCCTTGAGTCTGGCAGTTTAATCCTCACCAGCCATTTCTTTAAATAATGGTCAAACAAAACCCCAAACAAGTGTTTGGTTTTAGGTGTGTGGGTAACACAGGCTGCAAAGGGCTGCTTCTCACAGAATCATAGACTGGCATGGGTTGGAAGGGACCCCAAGGGTCACAGAGCTCCAACCCCCTGCCACAGGCAGGGACACCAACCTCAGGCCTGGAGCTACACAAGGTTGCCCAGGGCCCCATCCAACCTGGCCTTGAACACCCCCAGGGACGGGGCACCCACCCCCTCTCTGGGCAGCCTGTTCCAGCCCCTCACCACTCTCTCTGCAAAGAACTTCCCCCTAATATCCAATCTAACCCTTCCCTCCTCCAGCTTCACTCCAGCCCCCTTGTCCTGCCAGTCTCTGCCCTTTAACAAGCTGATTCCCCTCCTGTTCCTCTGCTCCCTTCAGGCACTGGCAGGCTGCAATGAGGTCCCCCCACAGCCTTCTCTTCTCCAGGCTGACCCAGCCCAGCTCCCTCAGCCTCTCTTTGTAGGACAGGTGCTCCAGCCCTCTGAGCATCTCCATGGCTCCTCTGAGCCCTCTCCAATATATCCCAGCTGCTCAAACCCAAACCTGACAGGAGGAATATAAAGGGTGATGCATGGTGACTGCGGGGATGAGCAGCAGCCCCTAGTTCAGCCACTCCACATTATGGTGAAGGATGGGTGTGGGGTGGGCTGGATCCACCACTTCCCACTCCCCTCAGACTGCTATTTGCTTCTTATAAAAGACTATTTCATGACCTTGACCCCTCTCAACGAGATACAAATCATTCTCGCAGCTCTTGGTTTGGCTGCTGGTATTTCCAGGGTAGGATTCAGGCACGATCCTGCTGAGGGCTGAGCGTCTGTGGAAGGTTCTGAGCATTTACTCCTCCCATAACCATGAAAGAGCAGAGCCTTTCCCTTATTTAGGTCTTCACAGGAAGTTTCTGGTGTGTCTACAAGATATTTTTTTTCTCCTTTTCCCCCCAAATATTTTATTTATGTGCAGAGATGCATTTGGGTTCCTTCCCTGGGAGCAGTCAGCCATGCATATGGACTGTGTGCAGGGAAATACATTCCTGGATAGTCATTTTACTTCACTGTCATTCAGATGAACATGGTCTTCATCTAAGTGGGCAAGAAATCTGTAGGAATTTTGGCTCAGTGAGGGGCAGAAAGTACATTTTCTAAATGACTCCCAGTTGATGTGGTTTCACTGGGAAAACGGTGATTCCACGTCATCTCCCTGTAAGGAGAGTGAAGACTCACACACAGATCACAGATTGGGCTTGTCTCTGGTTTTGTGTAACCTCATTTCACACATCCAATTTCAAGGGCCATTAAAACAGGCTCCTGTTTGCTTTGCTACACAGAATTGCCATCGTTATTCACAAGAGAACAGGCGCTGACTGTCCCACAGGAGTTCTTGAAGAAACATCCCTGCACAGCCACACAGTTTCTGGGGACAAAGAGGAGCCCAGCTGCCTGTAGCTGCCAACTAATGTAAATCACAAGGGCTGCATCTCTGCTATAGAGTGACAGTGGGTCCTGGTGAGTGAGAGTTGTGGCTGCTAAAGTCCTTGGTTTATTTTTAATTATATTTCTCTTTCCCCTGCTCAGTACCCACGCAGTTCCTACCCCAACCTAACCCCCACCACTCCCCAAATCAGGCTCTTTGTTTTTGGAAAAGCTTATTTCAAAGCCAACTTTTCTCTGTGAGCTTGCTATTTGGATGAGTGCAGGAGAACAAGGTAAATGGTTATGAATTGCCACAATCTCTCCTTGTTGAAATTCCCCTGTGTTTCACAGAATCACAAGGTTGGAAAAGACTTTTGAGATCACCAAGTCTAACCAATCCCATCCAAACCCTTGGTTTCCAGAGGCTCTTGCTACCCCCCCTGAGATGACAGCTCTTCTTTGGGAGGGGTAGGCTCAGTGCAGGCTCTTGGCTGTGCACCCAGACTTGAGGGCAGTTACCTTTCCTGCTTTACAAAACCTGGTAGAGCAGCCACGACACCCCCCCCCCCACCCCCACCACCCCTTCTACCATCTCCAAGGCAAATCCCAGTCCTGAAAACTGCATGTGGGTCAGGAGGGATCTGTGCAGGGCTGCACATGAGGCTGTGTATTCCCTGCTGGCATTTCCAGTTGTCCCAGATCACTCAGCATCCAGCCACTGCAAACACCTGCAGAGCAACAGCCCATCACACATGGCATGGCTCAGCACCCTCCCAACACCCGCAGAGCAACAGCCCATGGCATGGTTCAGCACCCTCCCACCCTGCTCTCCTGTCTGCTCCCTTTTCAAAAGGATAGACAATGGCAGGACAAGGGGGAATGGGTTAAAACTAAAAGAAGGAAGGTTTAGATTAGATATTAGGGGGAAATTTTTTACAGAGAGAGGAGAAGGCTGTGGGGGGACCTCATTGCAGCCTGCCAGTCCCTGAAGGGAGCAGAGGAACAGGAGGGGAATCAGCTTGTTCAAGAGCAGAGACTGGCAGGACAAGGGGGATGGAGTGAAGCTGAAGGAAGGAAGGGTTAGATTGGATATTGGGGGGAAGTTCTTTGCAGAGAGAGTGGTGAGGGGCTGGAACAGGCTGCCCAGAGAGGGGGTGGGTGCCCCGTGTCTGGGGGTGTTCAAGGCCAGGTTGGATGGGGCCCTGGGCAACCTTGTGTAGCTCCAGGCCTGAGGTTGGTGTCCCTGCCTGTGGCAGGGGGTTGAAGCTCTGTGACCCTTGGGGTCCCTTCCAACCCATGCCAGTCTATGATCAATCCTTTCACGGCCCAACAGCGATACAGCAGAAGTGCTTTAGAAACAGCTTGTTGGGAGGGAAAGGAGTGCTCAGACCTGGCTGTTGATGGAGTGCTGCTGGGAGGTGCTAGTCCTGCCTTTCTGTGCTGCTCTGCAGGCTTCCTGGGCCAGGGGGCTGTGCCTTTACATCGAGGCAGAATTAATTGGTTTCTCTTCCCTACATTTATTGTGACAAATCCCAGCTCTTTCAAAGCAGTGGCTGTTTTTCTCCCAACCTCATTGGTATCCACATGAGGTACAACAATGATCCTGTTATCCCATCAGGAGCCCCATTGTATTTTCTCATTGTCAGCGATGAAACCAGCCATTAAACAATTATTTGTTGCTCACAATTTATCCTCTGCTTTATACCCACCTAGCATTGTGGTTACCTTCTGTCTCTGCAGCTGCAGGAAATGTGTGCTGTGGCTAAGTAAAAATAAAGGGAGAACCCTGACTTCCCAATGTCCTGTGCAAACAGGAGCATGGTGGGAATGGACTGGGAGCCTATGGCACAGGGTGGTAAGTATTTCAGCAGAGGTTTGAAGATTGGCTTTTGACTCCACATGTGCCTGGGAGGTTTTTTTGTGGGTTAAAATCTGAAAGGTAGGGCAATTTTTCTTCTGCTCCCACCCCAGTGATATGGATATATCACCCCAGTGATATGTTGCCTCCTGGTGAAGCAGTAACCTGCCACCAAGTTGGTACCTTTGGGTAGGGGTCCCACCACATCTACTGCAACTCCCTGAGTGAACACAGCTAGTGCATTTTGGGACCAGGGCTGTAACAGCCTAGAATGTGGCAGAGCACTTTTATATTATTTTTAGAGGTTTGAAAACATTGTTCCCAAAACAATTTATCTCTCTTGTCTTCTGTCATAAATTGTGGAACAGAGAAAAGGGGAAAATAGCAGAGGTTTGATTCAAATTGGCTTTTTTCAGTCTTAAAATAGTGTCAGCTTGATGCCTGATATTTTAGAAATTGGATTAGTAGCATCTATTTCATCCCACCGGAGAAGTGGGATTTAAGGCTTCCAACAACAGAAACACCTGATGCACAGGAGCAGAGCTTTCCATCCCTAGCACCCTGCTATCCTATCAGCCTATTTTAAGCAGCCTCAGTCAGATATATAAATATACTGCTACAAACAACAACAACAGCAAGAAAATGTTCCACCAAACAGGGGAAAATAAGAAAAGGAGGTGGCAGCCCTTCTGAAGAGCTCGTGTTGATTTGGAAGAGTTGCATGTCAACAAAAGAGGGTTTGCTGTATTCCTTTCCTTGGAAAATGTAGATATTTAATAGAAATGTCTCTCTGGGGCTGTTGGTAAGTTTGGTGTATTTTTAGGTCTGGGAGGAACAAGACAAACATTCTGTTTTCCTGAGCTGTAGCCTTTGTGAAGGGAGATCACAACCATCCCATGTAGTTTTGTAACTTGGACCTAAGCAGCACCCTGCTGTGCTCTCCCCTGGGTGCTGAGGGGGTTTGTAGCTTGCATTTTATGGGGGGAAGAAGGGGGGGGTTTGCAAGGCAGTGGGAGAGTGGCAGGCAAAGAGGACTGCTGCATCTGTAGCTTAATTCAGCGGAGCTTTTTCCTTCTGCCATTGTTTGTAACCTGAGGCACTCCGGGGCTCTTGAACTCAACGGCTGGGGAAGTTAATCAGTGTAATTAGTGATAAATGAACCTGTTCCCTTCCCCTTAGCACGGGTGTGATGAGCATTAGGTAACCCTGGGAGCACTTGCCAAGAGGGGGGCTTGTTACTTGGCAGAGACGAGGAAGAAAATACTGCTCCTAGTAACTAGGGCAACTTGGCTTCCTGGGGAAGGGGGGGGGGGGAAGCAATTAAAGATGTGAGTACTGCATGGAATTGTTTGCATCATTAGCCTCAGCTTTTGCAAATGAGGATGCTATCTTGAGCTCCCCAGCTCATCCCAGACCTGCCGTAACCACCCGGCAGAGCAGCCACCGTCCCGGCTCGCTGCTGGCTGAGCTGGTGGAAAGCATGGCCCTAAAACTGCCCATGCAGGGCTGAGGGAGAAAGCTCTTGTGTTTTCTGACACCCTTATCCTTTCCTTATGCTGCTGAGATGCTGGACTACCCAGACATGACCCTGCTGTCGCATGAAGAGGTGTCTTGTCTACTGTAGAGGAATATTCTCAATAAGCCATGCTTCTCCTCTTAATCTCTGCTCTCATGTCTCTGGATTTCTGGGGCATGGTTTGAGAAACTACTGGGTTAACAAAACCCTAGTGAGCCCCTGCTTTAGATCATTGCAGGTACTCAGGCTTTAGAGGGACTGGAGCAGCTCCTCAGCGCTGTGTTGATGTGGCACAGTGAGGTTTTGTGTTGGGATGCTCTGGGAACACACACCCCCCCCCTGATGCTCATGAGGATATGGGGTGTGCAAAAGGGTCAGAAGAGCTGACCTGCTTTGCTTAGGTTGCTTAAACTGCTATAGGATAAACAATTTTTACTGATATTTTGGAGGATTTGAGGCTCCTCTCCTATTCTTTGCCTGTCAAACCTTCCCCCTCTGTAAGAAAGCTGGAAATGGGGTTGAAACCCCCAATCATTTTCTATTTTTTATTTCTTTTCCCAATGTTTTTTATCACAGCAGGAGCTGGGGTAAGAGGCTATGTGTAACCTGCCTGCCTTTGCCTTAATGGCTGTAATGATGACATGGGGAAGCTGGTCAGAGCAGCAGCACTGCTCCATCCTTAATTTTCATAGCACAATTGATGGTGCACTAATAAATGAGGCACAGCCAAGACCTTTTGCTCCTCTTACGCTCATCAAGCAATCATCCCCCTGTCATGCTTCGGCTTCAAATACCTCATTTGCATCTGGCTGACCTTGACTCTCCTCCAGGGCCTGGGAGTTGTAAAGGCTGGGGGCTGGCTTTGATGGGTGCAGCATGAAATAGTGGTTGGTGCAGCCTCCTGCATGGGAGGTGCTGTGGAAACACTGTGCTGCACCATGAAAAGATGATAGGAAATGGGTTAAACAGGAGATGAAAAGGGGGAAGGCACCTGGTTAGCTATTGTTGAAGGAAATGTGGAGGGGAAAATAGAGCAAAATAGATACCAGAGACTGTCATTAACTGCACTCAGGTCCATGGCTCTTAGTAATCGACTGGAAGTGATATAAAAAGTTATTGAGTGAGGGATTTTAGTGAACGGTTGGGTGAAACAAAGGAATACTGATTCTGGCAGAACTTTTCTTCTCATTTAAGCAAGATCCTTTTTCTGAGATAATAGCTGCATTGAATATACTGAAAAAACTTTTAGCTCTGGCAAGAACAGGATAAAGCTCTCATTTTGGTACAGTGTAATCCAACATGTGTCTGCATAGTAATGAGTTAAGGGGGAGCCAGCTACGTGGGAGCCTTCAGACTGTTGTAGGAGTGAGGATGGTGCTTAGGGTTAAGATAACGAGCTCTCGTAGGAGTAGGAAGAGTAAATTAGGAGTGGACAAGGCATGAGTTTTAGCAGAGCAATTACAACTTATGCCAGTTCAAGGGGAAACATTTAATTAAGTTGAGCTACGAATCATAGAATCCCAGACTGGTCTGGGTTGGAAAGGACCCCAAGGATCACAGAGCTCCAACCCCCTGCCACAGGCAGGGACACCAACCTCAGGCCTGGAGCTACACAAGGTTGCCCAGGGCCCCATCCAACCTGGCCTGGAACACCCCCAGACACGGGGCACCCACCCCCTCTCTGGGCAGCCTGTTCCAGCCCCTCACCACTCTCTCTGTTAAAAAACCCTTAAGGGTCTGTCTTCATTGCAAGCTAAGCTTTAAAACAGACCTCTGCTAAAGAAGACTTAGTTCTGTGATCCAAACAGACTTCTAGATCCAAGTTTTCCTGTGGTTTGAGGAAGCTCAGGGCTTGAGCAGAACATTATGGGCTTGGGCTTGGCTCTTGGGCTGTAAATGGTCCTGTAAATGAACACCAAAGCTGTAACTTCCACAGAGTTCCAAGAGCTCCAGTGCAGGAAGGTTTTTGGGGATGGGATCTCAGAGCAGAACATTTTCCAGTGCTATTAAACTACATTAAAACTTCCTTCTATGGGGGAGCTGATTTCAAACACCAGTCTATCAACCTGACACGTTCTTTGAGAAGGAACAAGCTTTACAAGGCATATTTAAAATAATTTCACTGACAGGTTTATAGCTGTGAGCACATTAATAAACTGAAATGGCTATTCACTGTGCAGTAGCCACTAAGCAATTATGTTTTATCTGTAGGCAGCCTAATGAAACCAGCAGTTAATGACCTAATGAGAATTTAAACCAGCCCAGTGTTCCATGGAGATGTCCACTGTCTCTGGTCATCCTGCACCCAGTATTTTCCAGAGTTTGGTGCTGCTGGGTATTTAGGTAAAAGCTGCCTTACTTTCATAGAATCATAGACTGGTCTGGGTTGGAAGGGACCCCAAGGGTCACAGAGCTCCAACCCCCTGCCACAGGCAGGGACACCAACCTCAGGCCTGGAGCTACACAAGGTTGCCCAGGGCCCCATCCAACCTGGCCTTGAACACCCCCAGACACGGGGCACCCACCCCCTCTCTGGGCAGCCTGTTCCAGCCCCTCACCACTCTCTCTGCAGAGAACTTCCCCCTAAGATCCAGTCTAACCCTTCTTTCCTTCAGCTTCACTCCATCCCCCTTGTCCTGCCATTGTCTGTCCTTTAACAAGCTGATTCCCCTCCTGTTCCTCTGCTCCCTTCAGGGACTGGCAGGCTGCAATGAGGTCCCCCCACAGCCTTCTCTTCTCCAGGCTGACCCAGCCCAGCTCCCTCAGCCTCTCTCCAGAGGGGAGCTGCTCCAGCCCTCTGAGCATCTCCGTGGCTCCTCTGACCCCTCTCCAACAGCCCCACATCTTCCTTGTGTTGGGCCCCAGCTCTGGACACAGGACTTTGTACAAGTTCTGATGAGCTTTTCCTGTGGTTGTGTTTGTGTCCAGATGTTGCCACGTTGGGGTTGCATCCCAAAGGTCAGTGTTTCTGCAGGAGCTGAGAGCAGGGAGGTGTCTGATAGCCCTGCTGGAAAAATCAGAGCAGTGGGCTTTGCTTTAGTGTTCCTTTTAGTGCCAGGCAGCATATTCATATCCTGAACAAGGCAGCAAAGACATAAAGTAGTGGAGTGCTAAAGGATGTACTAATGAACAGGAGATGGATGTGAAATCTAAGTGGTGACCCAAGGGGCCCCACTGTGCCCTGACTGCTCCCAAAAGTGATGCCTTTGCAAAGCATCCACCCCTTTTCCCTTTTCCCTTTTCCCTTTTCCCTTTTCCCTTTTCCCTTTTCCCTTTTCCCTTTTCCCTTTTCCCTTTTCCCTTTTCCCTTTTCCCTTTTCCCTTTTCCCTTTTCCCTTTTCCCTTTTCCCTTTTCCCTTTTCCCTTTTCCCTTTTCCCTTTTTCCCTTTTCCCTTTTCCCTTTTCCCTTTTCCCTTTTCCCTTTTCCCTTTTCCCTTTTCCCTTTTCCCTTTTCCCTTTTCCCTTTTCCCTTCCTTTCTTTTCCTCTCTGTAGTGCTCGAGTGCTCAGAGCCTCTTTTCTTTTGCACAAGGCAGCCTGAAGGGTCAAGCTGCTAACAAGCAAACTTGTACAGTCCTCCTCCAGCTCATCAACGAGGAGAGGACAAAGTCATTAGCCATCTGTGCTGGGGTAATTAAGCAGCGCAGCCTGGCGGGCAGCCAGAGAGCTGGTAGGGGGTGGGCTGGGGTGGGGGGTGTGCTGCTGCAGGATGCTCCAAGGCAGGGGGATTGATGCTGATTTTATTGTCCAGGACAACACACAGCCCTGGCAAAGGGGCTCAGGGTGTGGAAGGGCCAGTTGTCCACTGGAGTGCAGGGATTGCCCCATCCCTCCAAGCTGCTCTGAACTCTACTGTGGATGTCAAAGCTGAGCTGATTGAGATGAGTGTGTGCAAGCACCGTGCTGGATAAGGGAGACCCAATGACCAGCATAACAGAGTCAGAACCAGTTCAGCACCAGTTCTGAGCAAGGTCAGAAGGAGAGGGGAGACACGGCTGTGCAGTAGCAAACTGGGTTTGCAGACTGCAGCTTGTGCTGGCGTGTTTGTGCCTGCCTCAGGCTGCCTTCCAAAGGGTCCTGAGCAGGGCTGTGTGTGCAGACACACAGGGGATGAGCTCAGGCTTTTCATCTTCCCTCTTGTCTTCAGTCACTGATTGCAACAGCCAGGAAGGCAGAGGATTGCATCCGTCCCTGCCCCAGCTCCGTGTGGATATCCTGCTGCCTAGATGAATATCTAAGCCTTTATCTGTGTATTAAGAGACACTCTGAAAGTTGCTGGTTTGGTTCTAATTCTAGGTTGCTTTCAATCTGGTTTCCCCCTGATGGTTAATGTATTGTTTTTTGGCTTCTTTGAACGGTCTGTCATTCTTTTTCATACATAATGAGTCGCAGCATCTCTTTTACCCTCATTATACACATTATTATATGATGTCTAGCCTTTTTAGGTCTTTTCTTCTCCGAGTCCTAATCACTATGCTCACTCCTATATGCTTTTAATTATTTCTATTGCTTATCAGTGGACTATTCAGCTCTGCCACCCACGCTTTGAGCCAGGTGTCTGTGACTCACTGACATTGGGTCAGTCTAAAGAACAGCATTAGGGTGCACTCAGCCATATTTTCCTCTTCCTCCCTCTGTTTACTAATGTTTTGTTTCAACTGCTCTTGCTTTCTGAGCCCTCTCTGGTGGCTTGATCCTTTTCTGGAATAATAAGAGTGATGTCAGGATTTAATCCCCTCTCAGCTCTGAGATCTGGCTTTTGAAGAGCCCCAGTCATGCTCTCATCTCATCCTGTCCTTGATGGAAGTATTAGGCCTTCATGGATCATTTTTCAAGTTAGTGCATGCTAGCACTGTTTCCCAAGGAAAGGTTTTGAAGGGTTTTCTGGTGTGGGAATGACAATCTTAATGGGACTGACAATCCTAATCCTTCTTGGAATTGTGAAACCTGCTGGAAATGCTGTTTTCTTCCCTTCAGGTGACTGTTTTCATCAACTTTCACCAGCTTTTGGAATTTCTTTTCAAAGGGAATTTCAGTGAGTCCCCATTTTGGGTCTCAAAAGGGAATGGCATGTTTTCACCACCACCTCCTTGCCATCCAATTAGCTAACTGCCTTTGGTAATTAACCATGACGTAGTTCAGGAGAACAGAGTAACAACAGGACAGTATCAAGTAGTGACAACTCTGTGAGAACCTTGACTGACTTTGGACCCAACCTTTCCCAGGCACAGGATGCTGAACAGCCCTGCAGCTCACTGCCACCTCCTTGGAGCTCTGCCATGCAGTGCCTTGAAATGCTGGAGGGGGGAAAGCATGCTGTCCTTCTGCCCCAGGTTCACACATGTACCTGCAATCCCAGAGAGGCCAGTAGTATTTCTGCCTTCTGCTTGGGTGTTGCCCACAGGATCTTTTCTTTGGAAAAGCTGGCCAGCCTGGCTGCTGGGGCACAGAACCCTGCAGCTGAGATCCATTGGGATCTCTCCTCTGCAAGAGGTGCTCACATCTATTCTTCCTTCACCTGGTTTTCTCCTTCATCTAAAGGTTCCTTAGCAGGAGCCTTTGCAGACAAGATTCTAGAATCCTTTGCAGCAGGATTGCTAGAATGAAATGGACTTGCTCTTCACTGTGGTGGGTTTTTAGGTAGTTGATTCAGCCTTTAGCTGCTGGGCTTAAAAACTCCTTAAACTCCACAGCTGATGGTCTGTTACCTATCTGGGACTGAGAACACATCAAACTTCTGGGCTTTTCTTGAGTTAGCTGAGCATGCTACTGCACATCTCAACTGTATGCAGGGGTACTAATTTGGGGCTTTATCCCACTCATTACAAACACAAGTGGATGGTCACTTATATCGGTCCTCTCCACTGCTGGAAGAGATGCATTCAAAGAATCGGATGCCCCATGGTTATGTTCTCCTCAAAAATGTGGTTGGATAAGGTATGAGGAGCTCATTTCTTCAGAAGGCTGAGAGAAACAGCTGATGCTCCCCATGGTAGGCCTCCCTGCCTAGCAGTCTGGCACAGATGTGCTTCTGAAGAGCTTTATAATTTGTCCTTATTATGTTCTATGTGTGATTTAATGAAAGAATTTTTAATGAAAGACCCTTTCTGTACTGTAATTGAGCTCTTAATCTTATCTGAAAAGCAGAGCTCAATCCCTTCAGCAATGGTGTTTGAGGAGAGGCCTATTTGCATTTCCTGTGCCATGGTGTGGCTCACAGGAGCTGCTCACTCTTTGTTTAAAAGCAGACAATAAGCAGATTTTTTTCTGAGTCAAACACACACCAGTGCTGCCATATGGAGTAGGTTTGAGCAGCAAACTGTCTCATTCCCCAACTGAGCAAGCAAGACTTTCCCTGGTACTGAAAAGCAAGAAGTGGGCTTGCCCTTAGTGAGGCCTCATGCAGCTTGGTGTTCACCAAAGGGGCATAGAGATGACAGCTGTCATAGAATCATAGACTGGCATGGGTTGGAAGGGACCCCAAGGGTCACAGAGCTCCAACCCCCTGCCACAGGCAGGGACACCAACCTCAGGCCTGGAGCTACACAAGGTTGCCCAGGGCCCCATCCAACCTGGCCTTGAACACCCCCAGACACGGGGCACCCACCCCCTCTCTGGGCAGCCCCTTCCAGCCCCTCACCACTCTCTCTGCAAAGAACTTCCCCCTAATATCCAATCTAACCCTTCCTTCCTTTAGCTTCACTCTATTTCCCTTGTCCTGCCAGTCTCTGCCCTTTAACAAGCTGATTCCCCTCCTGTTCCTCTGCTCCCTTCAGGCACTGGCAGGCTGCAATGAGGTCCCCCCACAGCCTTCTCTTCTCCAGGCTGACACAGCCCAAGAGTCCTCAAAGTGAATTGCTCTGGGCAGGTAAAAGTTGGCAGGAGACAAAAGAGGAAACTTCAAAACAACTAGATGCAGAAATCCTTGTGAGCCTGACAGTGTGTTCAGTGAAAATCTCTCCATCCTGAACCTTCAAAAACCATTTTTACAAGAGTCCCCAAAGATGTGCTGCTTTTGATCAATCTGATCTTCCTAAATAGCATTTCACAAACCAGAATTAGGAGCTAAGAGAGTTTAAAGAGGAAGGCTCAGGGGTTTTTTCATCAGGACCTTAGCAAATTTGTTAGTGTGCTGTTGGTTGGGGGGAGGCCAGAAGTCCCTGCTCCAGGCTAAGACCCCTTTGACCTCAACACTGATAGACTGGCCACAACCCAAAATCTGGATGGGACTATGTGAAGTGCTTAACACTTAAAAAATACTTGAAACTTGATGGTGAACCACAGTTCACACTCCAGAAAGCATAGATGCTGCCAATATTGATGGGTTTGCTGCTGGGTCTGTGCAGAACTGATGGTCGTGAGCAGCAGAGCCATGGGATGAATCAGCTACTGGCTTGTTGGGGCACAGAAAACTCTAGATTTCTACTGCCTTGGACCACCAAGCAGCCTGCATCTTATTAGATAAATACCTGGAGCAGGAAGGATGAAGAGGTGAGCCTGCCACTGGCCACTGGCGATGCTGCTCTTGTTGCAAACCCTACCACTGGCCATTGGTGATGCTGCTCTCATTGCAAACGCTCAAGTTACATCTTGTACAGGTCTATGAAATCAATGCAGAGGATTCAAGGCTGAGCTCAAATCAGCTGGGTCATTTACCAGGCAAGTGAGGACTGAACTCTGCACCACGATCTGCAGCTGGAGATGAGCGGGTTCAACTGCATCCATTGATGAGATGTGAAATGTGTCGTGTTTTGTCTTGCCCTGTACAACAAATGCCCTAAATTTAAAGGGGTGCTGCCTTCTCAGCTTCTGCTTCTTCCTCTGCCTCCTCACACTGCTGCACACCCCTAGTGAGAAGACCCATCCATTTCTGTCCTGTCTCTTCCTCTCTCCCACCCATGTTTCCCTCTGTACTCATCATTTCACCCCTGAGAAGACCTCCATTACTGGGATAATAGGCACTATTTGATCAGCCTTTGATGTGATGAGCAGTGGATTTTTGCAGTCAGCATGTCAATTTAAACTGCTAAAAATAAAAGATCAATTCTCTCTTTCCTGGAGAAGAAATTAAGGGGAAAAAAAAACCCTTTCCATGTTAAGAACCAAGCGTACAAGGCTGAAGAGGGTGAAGGGGGAGGTGAGGTTGTCTCCTGAGAGGAATAAATTTGTCAATTTAGCAAATTAGAGAGAATATACTTGCACCTTTTCAGTAGTCAGGTACTAAAATAATGTCACTTGGAGTAGGCAGGGCTGGGAATAACTCACCCTGCTCAGCAGAGCCACGGATTTGGGCAGATCTGCTCACACCAGAGCCCGTTTGCTCATTTTGCTCTGTGAAGCTGATGCTGACCATGTTTTCCAGTCCCTTTGCACCCAGTGCCCAGAATCCTTGATCCTGCCACACACTTACTGCCCGTGTGGTGACACCAGTGTGACTTGTGTGATGAACCAGTGTCTGCAAGGGGCTCGGTCCTGTTTCAAAGCTGTCACAGGTTAGAGGGAATTTGATGAATTATTCAACAGCATCAATGTCCCTGTGAGGAAATGATTAGTGGCTGTGGAAGGTGGAAGTGGAGGATTTCACCCGCTTTGGCAGAGCAGCAGGTGCAGAAGGTATGAGCCAGGGTGCAGCAGCAGCTGGGGACATGGTGCAGGTGGGCAGGAGGTTCCCTACGCACCTTGGTCCCACCTGGCACAGCTTCCCATCCAAAATCAGCTCAGACCCCATCCCCTCCTAAAGCAAGGAACTACTCTTTGTCCTTTCTCACAGAAACAGGAGGAAATCACAGAATCCCAGGGGTTGGAAGGGCCCTCCAGAGCCCCTGGGGTCCAACCCCCTGCCAAAGCAGCTCCCCAGCTCATATTGCACAGGGCGGCGTCCAGACGGGGCTGGAATCTCTCCAGAGATGGAGACTCCACACCCCCTGGGCAGCCTGTCCCAGGGCTCCCTCACCCTCCCTGGGGAAAAGTTCTTCCCCAGGCTGCTGGGGAACTTCCTCTGCTCTGACTTGCAGCCATTGCCCCTTGTCCTGTCCCCACAGACACTGAGAAGGGGCTGGCCATGTCCCCCTGCATCCCATCCTTCAGCTATTGATCAACATTCAGAAGGTCCCCCCTGAGGCTTCTTCTCTCCAGGCTGAACAGCCCCAGCTCTCTCAGCCTTTCCTCCCAGGGGAGATGCTCCAGGCCCTTCAGCATCTCCTCAGCCTCCTCTGGACTCTCTCCAGGAGATCCCTGGCTGTTTGATCCCAGGGAGCCCAGCACTGGACACAACACTCCAGGTGGGGCCTGAGCAGGGCAGAGCAGAGGGGGAGGATCCCCTCCTGTCACCTGCTGCCCACACTCCTCCTGATGCCCCCAGGATCCCATTGTCTCTCTCAGCCCCAGGGCACACTGCTGGCTCATGGCCACCCTGTCACCCACCAGTGGGAGTGGGGGAACCCCAACAGAGTGGTGCTGAGACCTCAGTTCCTCACGGATGCTGTGGAGGAGGCTGGAGGCAGCACCCTGCCAGCTGCACTCACATAGACTCATGGGTGCTCACGCAGCATGTGCCACCCGGTGAGTCCCTTCCGCCAGCGCTAACGTGCTCCTGATTATGTTTAATTAATTAGCAGCAGGTTGAGATTCTGGAATCAGAATTGTGCTGGAGGAGGAACACGAAACAACATGTTCTCTTGGCGTTGGAGCTCCTCTAACAGTACCCACGTTTGCCAAGGTAACGGGGTTGGGAGGGGGGCAATGACTCAGAAGATGCGCAGGCAGCAGCTGGCAGCACCGTACTGGCTCCACAGAGGCTGAGTGCTTGGATTTGGTGCTCCCAAGCATGGACCTCCTGTCCCTGCAGCACCTTGCTATCCAGGAATGGTGTGGAAAAGGGTGATGAGTCCCTGGGGATGAATTCATCCTTGGGGATGAATTTCACACCCCAGCCCTTTCTCACTGTCACAGCTTCCCCTTGTGGGATGATGCACAGGGGATGTTTTCTCTTTCCTGCTCCTTCTCCATCTCACTCAGGAGAGCTGAACCTCAGAGGATCCGTTCTTGGGGTCTTGTTCTTTTTAATTATGCTGATATCAGGAATGTCTCTATAGCTTCCAGTGGGATTTGTTAATGTATGAAGCTTTGATACTGTTCTTACTTGTTGGCCCTGGGTTTGTGACTTAGAATCATAGAATTGTAGGGGTTGGAAGGGCCCTGCAGAGCCCCTGGGGTCCAACCCCCTGCCAAAGCAGCTCCCCAGCTCATATTGCACAGGGCGGCGTCCAGACAGGGCTGGAATCTCTCCAGAGATGGAGACTCCACACCCCCTGGGCAGCCTGTCCCAGGGCTCCCTCACCCTCCCTGGGGAAAAGTTCTTCCCCAGGGTGCTGGGGAACTTCCTCTGCTCTGACTTGCAGCCAGTGCCCCTTGTCCTGTCCCCACAGACACTGAGAAGGGGCTGGCCATGTCCCCCTGCATCCCATACAGACTTGACAGGCATGTGCTTAATTTATAAAACATGGTCAGTCCTTCAGGAGCTGCTCAGCTCCCTGGAGTTAAGCAGGTTTGTATCATCAAGGTACCTACAACTTTAATTTCAATATAAACAGTTTCCTCCTTTTCAGTTTCACAAGCCTGACCGATTCTTTGGTTCCTGGTGCATCCTTAGTTGGGTTAATTCCTGGTAGTTCCCTTTGTGTCCCTGTAAATATTTGGCCTTTTTTTTTTCTTTTAAAGACTAAAACAAAACATTTGAAAGCATCAGGAAAAGATTTTGAGGATCTTTAAAAGCCATCATTGTGTTTCATGGCTCTGCCCTCCCTCAGTTAAGGTTCCTTCCATTTTTGTAATGATATTTTATCTTTTCCTTTCTCTCTTTTATTTTGCTTATGCTATCTCACTGACAAGCTCCCCAAAGAAACCGAAGAAATCAGCCAGCCAAGCAGATAAGGCAACAGATGTTGTACGGTGCAAAGGTTAAATAAATACAGACAGCCCAGGAAAAACGCTTTGCAAACCAATAGGAAGCTGAATAGCTGAAAAAGAAGGGGGGTTTTGGAGTAGAATTACAAGGGGAAACACTTTTCTGCAGAGGAAAAAAAAACATATATTAGCCTCCAAAAATATCACAATGAATTCAGAGCAGTAGAAGAGAAGGAATAACAACTTGATTTTGGTAAATTCAAAGCCCTGCCAGACCTCTGAACTTGCTGCTGGGACATGCTCAGCATCTGCAGCTCTGCAACCCTGCAAAACTCACCCTTGCACGTTTGCTCTCTGATTTCCTCATCATTTTATGGCCTCTGCCACCTGAGGAATAATATGGAAATGCTCCTTTCTAGAAAAGGATTTAACAAAGCCCTGTAAGTAGGACTTAACACCTACCAGTCTAGCTGGCTGCTGACCTGGGAGTGTTGCTTCACTCCCCATTTCTGAGTAGTTTAGCTTATTTCTCATGTATCAGGAATGAGGCAAGTCTTTACTTACAATGCAGTTAACTCCAGTGCAGTTAACTCCAGCCTCATTAGCCTGGAGCATATTTTGCTGTTCCTTGTATGGTAGGCAGAGATGGGACCTGTATCTACTTCAGTAACAATGCAAGATGCCACCACTGGTACAGGCAGTGGCTTAGGCTACAGGTGGCTGCAAAACCACAGCCCAGATCCATCCTTATGACTCCATCAGCCTGACCTGCCCTCACACATGGGATTGGTGACAAGGGGCATTGCTAAATTCCTGTCTCTCTGTGTCCTCTTTGTAGCCTGGCCATGTACCCCAGCAACGCTGGTCACTCCTTGTGATGGAGCATAGAATAGAATAGAATCATAGGGGTTGGAAGGGACCTCAAGAGTTCATCAGGTCCAACCCCCTGCCAAAGCAGCTCCCCAGCTCATATTGCACAGGTCAAGGTCCAGATGGGGCTGGAATCTCTCCAGACATGGAGACTCCACCACTCCCCTGAAATGCACAGCTCACAACCCTGGTCCCCTCTCCCTGTAGTGTGGGAGGGATGTGGAGCTGGTCTCAGGTCTGATCCCACTGAACTACAGTGCTTGATGGTTCCCATGTCATTTCATGGTGGCAGTAATAATTAATGAGCAATGTAGCTCTTCTCCCTCAATTACCGACCTAGGTCTGTGTTCTGAGACAGAGAAGCACATGTCTGGACTGCTGAACCCATGCTGAGGGAGAGTAACATTGCAGAGGTAAAATGCAAAGGGACATTAAGCCCACCTGTGTTTGCTATTTAAATCCCTTCAGACATCAATTATGATTGCCCTGATAAAGACAGGGCAACTTCAAACAGCTGCTGAACAAGGTTCCTCTGGTGCATCTCTGGATAAGATGACAAAGGAGCTATTGTTGCTCCTCAGTCACAGCTGAGCTCTAACTCTCAGAGTGTGCAGCTTGGAGGGTGGAATGTGTGCTGGCACCAGGGGCTGCAGTGAGGGGGGTGGTTTCAGAGAATTGGGAAATGCAGAGCTTCCTGAAAAGAGTAAAGCTAAGGTACAGCCCACAACAAGGCACCTGACAGGGACTTCATATCCAAACACTGGGAGGGAAATCTCATCAGGACTTGCTAATTTTCATTAAGTCAAACACGTGGGATTAACTTCAGACTCACATTTTCCTGAGATAATTCAACACCAACACTGTATATTTATACAGGGACACTTGACTTCTCTATTGTTTGATGAGACTACAATTTGCCTCCCTCTTTTCCTCTCCTGTGGTTCACATTCCTGCCCCCAGGACTATTCATCTGTTCTGCTCTGCATATTGTTAGCTCTTTAAAGGAAAGCAAGCCATGCTTGCTTAAGCCAAGCCTGCTTTGCAAGCGGATTTTATTTGGTTCAGGGCCTGTGTGAAAACAAACTCCAATCTCCTCTCTGTTCATAGAATCATAGACTGGCATGGGTTGGAAGGGACCCCAAGGGTCACAGAGCTCCAACCCCCTGCCACAGGCAGGGACACCAACCTCAGGCCTGGAGCTACACAAGGTTGCCCAGGGCCCCAGCCAACCTGGCCTTGAACACCCCCAGACACAGGGCACCCACCCCCTCTCTGGGCAGCCTGTTCCAGCCCCTCACCACTCTCTCTGCAAAGAACTTCCCCCGATATCCAATCTAAACCTTCCTTCCTCCAGCTTTAATCCATCCCCCTTGTCCTGCCAGTCTCTGCCCTTTAACAAGCTGATTCCCCTCCTGTTCCTCTGCTCCCTTCAGGGACTGGCAGGCTGCAGTGAGGTCCCCCCACAGCCTTCTCTTCTCCAGGCTGAGCCAGCCCAGCTCCCTCAGCCTCTCTCCAGAGGGGAGCTGCTCCAGCCCTCTGAGCATCTCCGTGGCTCCTCTGACCCCTCTCCAACAGCCCCACATCTTCCTTGTGTTGGGCCCCAGCTCTGGACACAGGATCCAGCTGGGGCCTCCCCAGGGCACAGCAGAGAGGGACAATCCCCTCCCTGTCCCTGCTGCCACCCCTCTGCTGATGGAGCCGAACGGTGCCAGTCCCTGATTTATAGACCTTCCAGGGATAGCACAGCCCACCAGCTTACACTGACAGGCTGGAGTGCTGCCTGGCGACCCCCACAATCCATAACCATATACATCTTAAGCTGCCATGCTGGAGTGCTGCCCAGGTAACCCCCACAAGACATCCTGCAGCTTTTGTCTTGCTAATGACCAGGCAGATGGTTCTGCAGGTTCAGGGTGCCTCTCTCTTCTTCTTCCCTTCTTCTGGTTGATCACCTTCTCAGAGACAGGTTGTTTCTCCAGAGGTACCCGATGCACACACTGTGCTCCATTGTGGTCCTTTAGGTGAAGATGTGCCCATCCTTTATATAGTTTGTTGCTGCTTCCACAGACTTCATTCAGTCCATGAAAAACTGTCCCTCCCAGGCCCCTGACCACACAAGGGTCTGTCATTCTGCACCCCCAACATTATTCCATATGAACAGGAACCAGAGGGACATATATCACAATGGGAAGCCCCCGTGATTCCTCAAGCAGAAGCCTCTATGTACAGTCCTTTTTGCTACACCACAGGTAACAAATGAAGCTGTTGAGATGCATCTTAACCAGGGTGAGATCGGGGGGTGGGGGGAGGAGAAAAATGCACAGTCAGTTTGAAAGATGCTTTGAAAGAGTAAAACTTGCTGCCAGGCTTCCCTCTGAGAGCAAGTCCAACCTCCTTCTTTCTTTCAGTGCTGTGTTATTCCTCTGTGGCCAGGAGGCTGCAGGCATTTCAATCCTTCTTCTTCTTCTTCCAAGTCCTTGTTTCAAAAAAGGGCCCAAAATTTGTTTTTCTTCTAAGATGTGGCAAAGGGGAAAGCACACAATGCAGCCATCTCTAAGCCTCTCTTCTCCTGTCTCAGGGAGAAAGGAATTCACCAAGCCCTAGAGCCTGACTCACTCGCTGTGTGAGCATGAATTAACCAGGAATGTTCGAGAATTATTCCTGAATAATTCATGAACCTGAATTAATCATGCATTTTCATGAATTATTCATGAATAACTCATGGAAATGCAAGGTTTATTCATGCTCCAAAAAACCCAAGGCTTTTTCTCTTCTGCTCTCTCTCCCTGTAAGAAACAGCCCTGAAACAAGCTGAGGGGAGGGGGGGGGTGGAAATAAAAACCCTCTACATGTCTATGGAAAAAGAACAGGAATCATAATGCTGGAACAAAACAACCAGGATAAAAGAAAGCAAATGGTCTTTTTTCTCCTTGCAGTGGGGACGGCAGGTGGGAGCTTTCCAAGCCAGACAAAGGAGACCTGACAAGGAACTGTGGTGGTGAAGGGACAAGCCCAAGGTGAAGAAGTGTCCGGTCACCTCCTCTCCTGGAGCAGGCAGCTGGCATCTGGATAGACAGGAGACATTTTGCAAGACTCACCACCTGGAGCAGTGCTAACCAGGCAAGGACCGAGCTCTGTTGCTATCAGGGCTGGGATATCTTTCCTCTTTCCCTCTTCTCTCTCTCTGTGTTTGTGCTTTTCGTGTAGTTCTGGTGCATTCATTAAGGTAAATGATCAACTGGTAAGTGGGGCAGGAGGGAGCTGCAGCAGCTGCAGAGATCAGCGTGTTGTCTTTAAACGTTCAGGGAAGGAGAAAACCCTCTAGAGAGCTTATTTTTTGGGGGGGTTGTTTGCTGGTTTGGAATATGGAGCTCTCTAAAACAGAGCTGTGTTTCTGGGAGGGAGAGCTCTCAACTCCGTGTGTCTCCCAGGCTCTTGGTCTGTACCCTTCCCTGGGCTCAGGAGATGATGGGTGCAGCTGCCTGGTGCAGAGCATCCAGCAGCAGTGAAGGGTACAGGGGGAGTGAGGTGCTGACCATCCAGTTCATCCGGATACGGTGCTTCTTTTTAAGGCTCAACGGGATAAGCATCTCAGCCAAGAGTGAGCCAGGTGTGTCTGTGCCCCCAGGACTGGCTGGAGGTCTGGGGAAAGTTACAGACCCCTCCAAGGAGCTTTGCTGTAGCTTATGGTGGTGGAGGGGGGAAAAGGAGAAGGAGAAAGTTTTCCAGGATGAACTGAACCTCCTGAGTTGAGAGGAATCAAAAATCAGGCTTGAGCTTAATGAGGACGTGGAGGCAGAACGAGACTGCAGTAAATTGGGTCACAGCTGCCTTTCCAACCTGCTTGTCCCTGCTCCACCTCTCCTCTCCCTGCCCCAGCTCCCTCCTGTGGGCTTGGGACACTGTGGCCATTCTCCACATGTTGTTCAGTGCCCAGAATCCCTCTGCCAAAGCCTGCTGCAGAGCAGGATGGTCAGGGGTGATGCTCTGCTGGGTCCCTTAGGAGCTCTGGCAGGTGGTGTCTGCCTGGTTTTGTCCTCATCCATGCTGAGTTGGTTGAAACCTGGAAAAAAACCCCACCACCCTCTCTGCCCAGCTCCTCAGCCACCCCTGTGCCTCAGAGGGTTTGGAAAGTCACCACTAGCCTGGCTGTTGTTTGGTCCCCTTTCTCCAGTGATTTAAGCCTGCAGCTCTAAGGGCAGAGCTCAGTGAGCAGAGCTGTGGGCCAGGACCCAGGAGATCAGCTCTTTGTAGCTTTGCTGCCTTAGGTGTACCTGTCACTAGTCCGTGCCTCAGTTTCCCCATGAGTGAAATGGAGGTAATTTGCTGCCCTTGCTATGAAAGCACTTTGTGACTTACTGGGGAAAATAAATGTAGGGAAGGGAATGGGCATTTCCTGGGATACACCTGGGTATTTTTTAGCCCCTTCTCTGTGCTGCCTTGATAACATAGGGATACAATTCTGCACTGTGGCAAATTGCTGTAGAGCCACTGAAGGTGATTGAGCTGTACTGGCTCACACAGGCAGAGGAACCAGCCTGTCTCTGCTCAGGGGCTTACCCAGGGTCTGCTCAATGTACCCTGTGTGAGAGCTGGTCCTGCCCCACCCCAGGTGACACATGTCATGGCTGGAGCTGTGCTTCCTCTTCAAATTAAACCAGTGCACACTAAAGGTGCATGGGGCTGTGCCCAGGGCAACCTCCCAGTGCAGGGGTTTAGGCTGAGGCAAGCAGAGAAGGGCAGGAGTGGGAAAGGAGAAATAACTGGTAGGAAAGATGCAGGGACAAGTATCTTACACTGCCTCAGGTAGAGCATCGTTTGCTATCTTCCAAGCCAGGGGAGAGCTGTGCTGTGATCCTCCCTCCCTGCTCCCTCCACAGCAGGTGGGCAGCCCTGATGTCAGCCAAGCTCTACGTCCTCATCAGCTGGCCCGATGGCAGCCGGGTGATCAACATGGAGAACATCAAGGAGCCCCGCAAGCCCTTCCACCTCTATGCAGTGGGTGAGCAGGTGCTGGCTCGCTGCCCTGGCTTCAGTGGGCTCTACTGGGGGATGGTGGAAGGCATCAGTGGTGAGTGACACCCCCTCGGTCCTGGGCTTTGCAATTTGGAGCAGCCTTTAGAGAACTGGTTCCTTGCTGAAAAGTCCTCTCTTCCTGCAGAGCATAAAGATATTTTAGAGAAGAAGCTGCTGGAGGATAGACAACTCCTGGAGAAGTTAAGTGAGTAGGGTCTTTTGAAGATTATACCTTTCTACTGGGCTTTTGGGGTGGGAGGATGCTGAGAACATTGTGGTTCTGTCATAAATTTCACAGCCCTACAATGAGAGTAAAAAGCACTCAGTGGGAGGAGGGAGATGTACAATGGGGCATCAGCCTTGTGTACCTTGAGTATCTGCCTTCCTTTCAGAAGAAGAACCAGCCATCCACAGCATGATGCCACCCCAGCCAAAGAAATCCAGGAAAACCTTCCCAAAATGGACCCCGGGGAATGTACCCAGGAAGTACCACAGTGACAGGACTTACCCTGCCAAGCCACTGCTGAGGGCTGCAGAAGCCAGCCTGCCCCACAACGCTGGCACCTCCTCCAGCATCAAGGAGAGGTGTGCCCTGGGCAACGTGGCAGGAAGCTCCCGCTCACTGGCAGGGCCCCCCCACCCAGCCAGTGCCTTCACACCCCCATCCACGTTTATCACCATGGCCATGCCAGGGACTTCCCAGGACGAAGAGGACAGGGCTGGTCCAGCTACCAGAGGTAACTGTGGCTGTAAATTAGGACATTGGCTTTTAGCCCTCTCCTGTCTTGTCCTGAACAGCAGGCTGGGTTGGGGGACTTTGGAGCTGCCAGGGGCCCTCGGTTCTGCTCCAGGGCTCTGTGTGTTTTCTCCTTGCACCATACAAAGGTTAGAGATGACATTTTGTCATCCTTTCCACCTGGGAGATCTCCTCCAGGAAGGCTGTCTAAAGGGACATGCCTGTGTGTTAGCATAGGCTATCTGCTCTACTGGGGACCAACTCTGTCTCCTGGGCTAGCAGTTCTTTCTCCACAAGCCAAAACCCAATCTAGCCTGCCTGAATAACTGTGAAATACCCAAAAGCCTTGTGCCTTGAGCAGCCAACATCCAGAGACACATTGGTTTGCTTGCTTTGCCCACCATGTCTTTTTGTGATGGGAATAGAAGTAGTCCTTGAAATACTACCTTCCAATAACAAATTCCCTGTTGTTCAGTCCTGGAAAGCATGTCTAGATCACTGTTTATGCAAATGAAACAATGTGTTGCCATGCAATCTAGCAGGAGTGCTTAGATAATCTGTCCTGGAGACGAAGGGATTCAGGACCTTTCCAGCAGCTGACTTGTTCAGCTTGTCTCCCATCCCTACCTGCAGATTATGTTGCCCTGGCAATGAAGAGGAAGTCAGATGGCATCTTGTCCCCATGCCAGCAACACATCTGTCTGAACAGGTAACGCTTGAAACTGCAGTGAGGACCTATAGATGGACCTATATCTATTTATTTCATAGTGTGGGGTCTGTTCACAGTTTCCATGCCCTGGTGATGCTCCCTTTGAATCGAGATCAATGAAGGCATAAATGCAAAATGCAGAAGATAAAGGGAGTTTGTGTGGGTACATCTGTACTCCAGAGCAACTGAGTCCCTGGTGCTCTGGAGTCCTGATCCCTTGGTGGGCCAGATGTCAGCTGCCCTCATGTCTCTGTGCTGGGGCTTCCTCTGCATGCAAAAGGCAGTGTACAGGAGGTTGTCTACATGAAGAACCATGTTCCAGGGTGGTGAGACACTGACACAGGTTGCCTGGAGAGGTGGTTGATGCCTCATCCCTGAAGATGTTCAAGGTCAGGCTGGATGGAGCTTTGAGCAACCTGATCTTGTGGAAGATGCCCCTGCTCATTGCAGGGGGGGGGTTTGGACTAGATGACCTTTCAAGGTCTCTTCCAACCCAACCCATTGCATGATTCTACCCATTGCTGTTTCCTCTCAGTCCATTCTACTCTTGTAAACAAACCCAGAATTGACTTTGCTTTGAATTCCAACGTTTGAATTACAGATAATTCTCATCAGGACTGAATATGAACATGAAGCTCCTTGTGGCAGTGCTTTTTAGCTTGCTTGTTTCTTCCAGCTGTGAAGAGAGAGAGCTTGATGCTTTGCAAGAGACGGGTGATTTTGAGAGAGTTCAGAGAAATGTTGGTCCTGGTGAAATGGAAAGGTAATTATCAAAAGAAGACACTTGTTCTTAACTGCATTTTCCTCTTCACTACAGGAAAGAGCAGTAAGACCCACAGCTGGGTGACAAAATGGGGCAATTTTAGAAGTAAAGAGCTGCTTGAATCTCTGTATAATCAGAGCCAGGTTTTTCTTTCTGATTGTAGGGCTTGGAGTTAGAGATGTAGGAAGCCTCTAAACCAGTGCAGAAACCACAAAGCTCTTCCCTGTGACAGTCAAGATGACATCTATCATCTTTGAACATGGTTGTGTGTTGCTTTATTGTCGGTTACTTTGATGATCAGTAGCCAGTGAAGTGGCTGTTAGGGACAGTTTTACTGCAAAGAAATGGTTGCCAAAAAATCATGTTACAGTACTTTCTTTGTCATTTCCTGCTTTTCTGTTATTTCATACTACAAGTATGTGCCTCCTGGGGCTTGTAGGACAGGACTTAGATCTTTTCTTCAAACTGAAAAGAAAATTGAGCATCAGAGTCTCCATGCACTGCAAGACAAGTGGGGTGAGGGGGATTTGATGCTTAAACTCTGAATGTTTCTGAGGGGTTAAATCTCCAGATCACATCATTTCTCTCTCCTGCATTGCTTCACACCCAGGCATAGCTGGATGGGCTGGCACTCCTGGAGGGACATCCTTTGGTCTCCACTTGCAGGAGGCATCTAAGCACTGCTTGGGTGGAGCTGCTACATACAGAATCACAGAATTGTAGGGGTTGGAAGGGCCCTCCAGAGCTCATGGAGTCCAACCCTCCTGCCAAAGCAGCTCCCCAGCTCATATTACACAGATAGGCATCCAGACAGGGCTGGAATCTCTCCAGGGAAGGAGACTCCACCACCTCCCTGGGCAGCCTGGTGCATCCTTCAGCAATATTCATGGTGAGGCCATGATGTCTTCCTGCCTCTGTGCATGCTGTGTTCTGGGTTTAATTTTTCAGAGTGGAGAAGATAGAGCAGCTGGAGAGGATGGTGTTGGACCTGCAACAGGATGTCCTCTCTCTGAAGAAGAAGGTACAGAGGCTGGAGTCCCTGTCCTTCCAAGAGGAACCCCACCGGCAGCCGTGCGAGGTGGTAGAGCTCTTCAATGGCTACACCAAGGAACAGCTCAAAGAGACCATCCGGTTCGACCAGAAGATCAGCACTGCCTGCAAGACCCTGCTCTACAAACTCTTCACCTCTGACTACATCCAGAGCCACTCCATCACGGGCCGGAGGGGCAACACCTTCCGAGAGGCAAAGCCCATGATGGATGAACGTTGCATCAAAATCATCCGGGTGCTGCTGAAGCAGAAGTTTGGGGATCACCTCAGTGACACAGTGATCACAGAGAAGATCCAAAACGTGCAGAAAGCCCTGAGGCAGAAGTTTAAGACAGAATGTCTCTGATGTGTGGGGGGAGGGACTTGCTGTCTCTTCCTATCATGCTTCTGGATGTACCTGAGCAGCCCTCCCAGAACTGGGTGGGTACCATCTGCTGCTGTTCAGCTGATCCCTCCCCTCCCACAAAGGAGCCAACCCAAGTGAACCACGTGCTAAACACAACACCAACTTTTCCCTGCCAAACCTCTGCTGGCATTCATCAGGTGGGAAGTTTGCCCAGCTTGGCTGGGGCTCTGCACATCTGCTAGCACTGGGCAAGCTCCTTCCCATCCGGTCTGTGTGCAGGACTCGCTGTGGGGTGCATCTGATGATCTCTGGGGCTCTTTGATGGACGTGCTTAGGAGCTCCAGGGTTCCTGTTGGGTCCAAGTATGGGTCAGTAAGTCAGCTTTGTTCCACCTTGGGTTAGGGAGGAAGATTGGCTCTGGGGTAGGGAGTCCAGCTGCAGATGGACTTTGTGTCACCCAACATAGCTTCTCTCTGCATGCCTGTGGTTGCTTCCTCCTGCCTGTGGGACAATATTTGCTCTCTTTGCTCCTGGTGAATGTGTTTTATGATTCCCTGCAGTTACAGATAGGCAGACTCATTCAAACACCACCATCAAACTGCTGGAGAAAGAGAATTCCATTTCTTTCCTCTGTTTTAATGTAGCTCTATGGAAGAGGTGTCTTCACTAGCAAAAACCTGCCGAGCAAGAGAAGGGATCACCCATGGAAACGACATCAATTTTCCTTTCCAAACAAGATGATTTCTATGGAGAAGTCCCATACATTTTTAGAACATGAGTGACAGGTTGGAGGGCAAAATATGGCCCATTGTATCTACACCTTTCCTTCAAAGATCAACCATATTATGAACATCCACTGTCATTTAAATCCAGTATTTATATCCTAGTAAAGAAATTCCTGGTTAAAAAAAAAAATGAAACAACAGGGATATTTCTGTAGAGAAGGGTTAGAAAGACATTTCTTTTCCTAAGTAGTTCAGAGCTGGAGTTTTGTGGGGTTAGGAGTGTTTTTAACATTCAAAGAAGAAGATGCTAATGCCAGCCCACCTAACCAAAGTGCTGCAAAACAGCAAACACTCCATTTTCAAGAGTCTTCTCAGACAAGGAATTGGTTTTCTAAGTTTAATTTTTAAATTATTCAGGAAATGAAATGTCAGTTGTTTTCAGTTAATCAAAACATTTGGTTTAATTTATATGTTTTGTTCTGTTTTCAAGTATTTAATTTCTTCACAGCTACATGAGAAATAATAATGCAAAATAAATGTATTGGAAAAACAAGGAGCTGTTTTGAAAGGAAAAAAAAAATTGAGTGTTTTCAGAATTTTCCTCCACTCTGCCTTTTTTTCTAGTTGAAAAACAAAATCATTAGAGTAGGGTTAATTCTATGAAGCATTTTAATTTTGGTTGGAGATATGCTTGCCAACATTTTTGGCACTATGTTCATCAGATGCGTTGAACAGTCATGCTAAATTGCTGTAGCCAATAACTAAAGATATTCCTTCTGTTTTCCCAGTGCAAATGGTATCCCTAACTCTCTGTTATGCAAACATGCCAGGGATGATTTCTTGTTTGCATGGACCTTGACCTGAGCAGCAGCTGGAGCAGATCTACTGTGATTGCTTAGAGCCAAGAGTGCAGCCAGTTCTTGAAAGGCTGATCAAATTGAGTAGATCTGCCCCAAAATCTCAGTGCAGAAACACCCCTTGCAATACAGCTGCCTTGAGAGAAGCATGTTACCTTGCTGCTGTAGGCAAGACCTCAGGTTGGTGTCACTGCTCAAGGAAACACCCCAGGAGATGTTTTTCATGTTGACTTATCAAAGAGAAGGTTGAGGAGTCACAAATCGCCTTATTCTGTGGGTACTTGCTTTGGCATCATCCCTTGTGGCTTTCCCACACCTTCCCTGCAGATTCTGCTTCTCATTTCCCCAGCAGCATCGTGCTGGCAGCAGGAAGGGATGGAGAGGATGGGTGCCTCAGACCCCCCCAGAGCTGGGTGGGACTGAGGCTCCATCCAAACCATTTCCCTGGGTGCCCATTTTCACCTTAATCTTTCCTTCCCAGTGCTTCATCAGCTCCCTTGCCAAGCTGTAGCCTTGAAAGCCAGCTCACAAATGTCATTTATTAACATATATGCTGCTGCTGTCCTCCCCTGCCGAGCCCCCTCTAACGAGCTGCAGATCATTACTGTAGCAAAAGGGAGGGGAGAGAAAAAAGACCAAGAGGCTGGACTGAGGGGAGCGACAGCTCCTGAAACAAGTCATCTTTAATCAGCTCCTCTGGAAGCAGATGAGCTGGGTGACCTTTCTGCTTGAAAGGCCCTTTGGTGGCTTCCTCAGAGGCAAACTTCACAGCCTAACAGGCTTAGTGATAGCGAGCGCTCCTGGGATGCAGGGCCTGTGGCATGGGGCTGATGGATGCTCCCCAGCCCTGAGCACAGCACAGCCACGGCACTAACGAGCCAACACTCAAACAGGCCTTTCTGGGCAATAAAAGTTGTCCTTAGCTACTCTGGAAGGCTTTGATATGGTGGGGAGGGTTGAAGAAAGGCAACGCAGGCGGCTTTTCGTTAAACTTCATTTTTCAGGTATTTGTGAACCAGAGGCAGCATTTCCAGGGTAATTGGGAGCACTGGCAGACACTGAGGATCAAACGTCACTGCCAGGATGCTGATGCTCTCACCTCCCTGAACTCTGGCTCTGCCTAATCAGCCTCAAGAGGGAAGATCACAGCACTGAGACGTGGCATCCCTTTGGGGATGAAGAGGTCAGGGAAGATAGGGGAGGAGGAGGAGGGTTGATGTCAGAACCGCTTCACTTGGGGATGTTCAAAGCCCCTGACTCTCTCTAAGTGACGAAGGGCAGCTCCAGTGAATCGCATTAACCTCCTGCTTTCAAAGAATTACTGGGGGAAGCTGGACAGGTCTCTCTGTGGAGATGAATCGCTCAGCTGAACCTGTGGCATCTTGTTAAAAATGATGGTCCTGTTTGGTTTCTGGGCCCTCTGGGTGCAGGAGGAGGTGGGCAAGGAAAAGAAGGGTCAAAGCTCAGGGTGGTCTTCAAGGAGTTTTTGTGCTTGGCTCAAGAGCAAGCTGAAATGGGACTTGTCAACCTTTGCAAATACAGGATGGCACTGAAGTACCCAGCTCTCCCTTCTTTTAGCAGGGACCAGAGCAGTCCTCAGTGGTTTGCACCATTCAACCAGGGTGTGCAGCAGCTGAGCAGGGACCTCGCAGGGCTCTAGGGCTCTCTGAGGGGTCCTCACTCCCCAAGCACCCCAAAACACTGCAATGGGGCACTGCCACCCACCACCCACCACATGGTTATGCCTCTTTTGTTTCCTTAGGAACTGGCTGAAACCTGGGTGTTACCCCCTGCCAGTGATGCTGTCAGCAACACACAGGGGTTGGGGGAAAGTGGGAGTTCTCCCAGCCTGCTGTGCATCAGCTCTGCACTTCAGCTGGACCACAGCATGAGACTCCTGCAATTTCCAGCTGCAGAGGTGCTGCTGATGGGATCTCTAACTTCATGGGGGGTAAAAAATTACCCAGCCAAAAGAAGAGGGAAATTCTCCAGTGTTTAATGCTTTTTATTTCAATTTTAGCTCCTTGACTCTTCCAGGGACTTTCTAGCATCCAGCACAGGCTGGGTTTAATTTCCCCATTTCATGGCTTATAAGAAGCACACACCACTACATCTCTCAATATCTGCACTGTGTGCATCCCCTAGAAACTGCAACCTATTTGTTTAATGAAATCATGCAAACTGTGAGCATGGGAAAAAGGAATAATGTTAAAATGTAACTAAATCCCTCCTTGGGTTTTAATCAGGGCTTACAAAGCCTGGTTAGCTTTACACAATTCTCAGGCATCCACTGCCAAGGCCACAGGATGCTCTGAGCTTGGTGGATGTGCTTGTAAGAATCTTCTGATGTAGAATCACCAGCACAGCAGGAGGTGGAAATGTCTCATGCCTGTGGCTTTGTCAGGTCTGAGATCCTCTGTCAGACAGCCAGAGGGACAGGGATGTGACCTACTGACAGCTCAGTTGGGGGTGGGCAATGAAACATTGAAAGGACAAGCCTTGGTCTGTATGAATTAGAAGCTGTGTGCTGTCTGCTAATGGCATTCAACCCACTGCTCAGTGGCATGAGAAGGTTTTGTTGTTGTTCTGGTAAGTCTTTCTATCTTACTTGGCTTCAAAAACACAGTGAAAGAGAGAAAATGCACAGAGAGACGTAGCACCTGGGCTGGATGTGTGTATTGTATTTGCACTTCTGGAGTGGGTTTTTTGGACAAAAGTGAATTTTTTTATCATTTTACATGTTTCTTTAAAGCCTACCTGCATCAGTTGGGGGTTTTTTGTGCATACACATACTTGGTAGGTGTGCAAATTTATCAGATTTTAGAACTTTAAGCAACCTTTCATGTCTCTGCTTCAGTCACATACTCATTACACCTCATTTTAACCAGCAGTTCTCTGTCTGCAGTACGTGGTTGCGTTATTCTGACTTGTATTGCTCTATCTCCCCCATCTATTCAGAGCCAAATGGAACTGGGGGAGATTGTTATTAAAACCCAGAAAGCAGAGAAATAAAATTAACCACAGCACCAGCTCTCTGTCTGCAGAATACACTGAGGAAATAAAAGGGCCTTCCACTTCTAATAAAATCTGGATATGAATTGCCTCATAAGAGCTTAAATTAATTATATTCAGAGGGTGAAAAGAGAGAGCTCAGATCCTGCTGGCTGCAGGATGACTGCTCGCAGGGCCTTGGTGTGCAGCACATGCCATGGAAGCTTCAGAACCAGGTGGGGTGGTCTGCTCAGAGAGTGAGCTGCAGGGATTGATGAAACACTTGAGTCACAGGTCCACAGGTGGTTCAAGCCTCTCCCAATGACATATTAATCCACTGAGGGTGCTGGAGCTCTTCCTGCTTCCTCCTAAGGGCTTGACCAGTGCTTTGGTTCTTACCCAAGTGCCTTGATGGTGGAGGAAGAACCCTGCAGAGCAGCAGTGTCTTCTTAACCCTGTGCTTGCACTACACCACTCCTCCCAGTGTCCCAGGAAGAATTTGGGGTATGGACAGTGTTTCTCACCTTCCTCATCTCAGTGCTGGAAGATGAAGCCAGGTGAGGAATGTGCCTCCATTCATCCTGATTCAGTGAAAAGTAATCATGCTGATGGATTGATATAGGTGTAGCTTAAGAGATAATTGATATAACCTTAATATAAGATTTTTTGTAGTTTTAAGATTGGTTTAAGAGAAAGCTGTAACTGTGGAAGCTGCTTGTGAGAGCAGATGCAAAAGCCATAACAATGCAACAGTCACAGCCTTGAAGGTAAAGAAGTAAGAAAGTGTGTGTTTTTAGGAATAGATTAGGTTTGGATTTTAGCAGAATTTGGCTGTGATCACGTCAGCTGTTTCATGAAAGCAGCTACAAAACTGAGCCATGACTGTGCCACAGCCTTGAAATTAGAGGAAGTAGGAGATAGGAGTCATTATAAGGAGACTAACAGAATCCCAGAATCCCAGGGATTGGCAGGGCCCTGCAGAGCCCATGGGGTCCAACCCCCTGCCAAAGCAGCTCCCCAGCTCATACTGCACAGGGCGGCGTCCAGACGGGGCTGGAATCTCTCCAGAGATGGAGACTCCACACCCCCTGGGCAGCCTGTCCCAGGGCTCCCTCACCCTCCCTGGGGAAAAGTTCTTCCACATATTGGTGGGGAACTTCCTCTGCTCTGACTTGCAGCCAGTGCCCCTTGTCCTGTCCCCACAGACACTGAAAAGGGGCTGGCCATGTCCCCCTGCATCCCATCCTTCAGCTATTGATCAACATTCATAAGGTCCCCCCTGAGGCTTCTTCTCTCCAGGCTGAACAGCCCCAGCTCTCTCAGCCTTTCCTCACAGGGGAGATGCTCCAGGCCCTTCAGCATCTCCTCAGCCTCCTCTGGACTCTCTCCAGGAGATCCCTGGCTGTTTGATCCCAGGGAGCCCAGCACTGGACACAACACTCCAGGTGGGGCCTGAGCAGGGCAGAGCAGAGGGGGAGGATCCCCTCCTGTGACCTGCTGGCCATGACCAATTAAAAGACAGAGTATATCTTGTTTTCAGTGCAAAGCTAATTAGTCAGTGCAGGTGTTGAGAGCCCAGATAAGCGCAGAGAAAACCATAAAGAGCATGTGCTGAGAACGAGGAAGATGCCCAGCCTTCATCCCTGAAGACCACCAGAAGTGTCACTGAGTATGCTCTATCTGGGTGGAGTTAATATAAATGACTTCCTGGCAATAATTTGCATTTCCCTGCCTTTTCTTAGAAATGGTAATGAATATGTATAATTAATCTGTATCGATATGAGCCATTTGGCTTTCCTGGGTGCACACACTGGGAGGAGCGATCCCCTGTGTGCCCAGCGCTGCGATGAAGGATCCCTGCTCCATAGGCACCAAGGCTGGGGAGTTTGGATTCTGGCTTTCTGAGGCATCTTTGTAAAGCCCCAGTGTCCCCTTGCCAGCAGCATGTTCCTGCTGTCCCAGGGTGTCACCCTGGGTGTGAGATGCAGTTTGGAGACATGCTTTCCTTTAATCCTGTGTCTTATTGGGTGTGTTTTGCTGTTGGGCACAGGGAGTTAGCTGGAGAGAAGGGGACTGTGTGCCCAACTCTGTAACAGAGAAATTAGCACCCTAGGAAGCTGAGGACTGCGTGGTGCTTATTGATTGTTTCTCTTAAATATAAGCAGTGGAGCCCAGGGTGTCAGGCATCTGAGGGAAGAGGAGACTGCAGAACTGATGTACTCCTGGTAATGAATAATCGTTAAACTCCAAAGGAGTTTATTATTATTACCATTAATTCTAGTTGTGCTGTGCCCAGAGACATGAGAGGTGGAGATAGATGAGTTTGTGACCTACATATTACAGGCTAGTTTTTATCCTGGTAATATGAGAAAATGGTTCATTTCTTAAGTGAGAAGACTGATAAAATCAGTGACTTCAGAGGAGCAACATCACTGCTGTTACCTGTTTAACAAGCTCACTGGAATGGTGCTGGAGAAGGGTTGAATCCCTCTTCTGTAGACCTTCAATGCATTTGTCCTGTTTCCAGGAGGCAGGAGGGCGGCATTTAACACAGGCAGAGTTTGTGGTAACTTTTCCTCTGCAGGTTGGACATCTTTGCATCCCATTTGTTGCCCTCCAGAGGTTTTTTTTTTCACATTCTGAAGTCAGAAGAAATTGCCAGAAGTGAAGGAAAGCCATTGAAAGACTGCTCCAGCCATTGTGTGTGTGTGTGTGTGGAAACAGTCAGAGGTTTTATGTTGTTCCCTTAAAGTGGTTTGGACCAAGAGTAAAATACTGTTGTGATGTGGGAACCTTCCTCTTCCATCCACTCCCTGTTCTTTTTTAACTCCCTGTGCCCCAAGCAAGAGGATTCCTTCCTCTCCTGGTAGACAAAAAGCAAAAAGTAGATATAAAACACCCACAACAAACATCTGCCATCATTTTCCTGGACCAAAAGGGGGTTGCAAACTGCTCCCTGGTTTTTTGGGTCTTTGTGCAGCGTGTTTTGCAATTCTCTAAAGTTGAATAAAGAAGAAGTTGGCCTTGTGTTCTACACCAGTCCTGCCTTTCTGTTTGGAGATGTGTCTGTATTTCTTGGCTCAGGGCAGAAAAAAACCAATATCAATATATTAATGACCCTTCCAATGAGACCATTAGCATGAAAAATTAAATCAGGCAGTTTAATGGGTTGTTTTGATAGAGGAATTTTGCAGCTTATTGTAGAGTTGATGTTAATTCAACTAATTCCTATTTATATAATACAAGCTGCTTGCTTAGTGTGTGCTCTGAAGAGCAAGCTAGGAACATCCCTTTCCAGAAGGCAAAGCCATGCCTGAGAGACCCAGCAGCACATGGGACAAACCTGCTTTCTGGTGGGTGATTTGAGAGCTGGGAATGTCTGCCCAGTAGTTTTCCTGTCATTTCTGCAGGCCAGGCCACTTCTTGCCCTCTTGTGCTTGCACAGCTGGGGGGATGCTGTGTTTCCAAGGTCACTTGTGAGCCAGCAGTACAACCTGGAGTAAGGTCGGTGTTTCCAAAGCCCTGAAACAGGGTAGGGAACTACCAGCACAGGCAAAGCTCACTTACTGTGTTGAAAAGCCCATGGTTTTGAGAGTTAAGCCCACCCTGCTAACAGAAGGCAATGATTGCCTGCAGACTCTGGTGTTCAGACTCACCCACTTTCATGGGGAGCTTGCAGCAGGCTCAGATCTGGCCCCATGTTCACTAAGTGACTGCAGAGAGAGTATGGAGGGATGGAGAAGAAACAATTGATAGGGAAAAACCTGGTTTGCAGACAGCTCTGGGGGTGTAGGTTTGTTTCCATGCTCTCTGCAGATGCAGCTTGATGTTCAGAAGTGCTTAGGAGTGATACAGAGCTGGGCTGGGTCAGCCTGGAGAAGAGAAGGCTGTGGGGGGACCTCATTGCAGCCTGCCAGTCCCTGAAGGGAGCAGAGGAACAGGAGGGGAATCAGCTTGTTAAAGGGCAGAGACTGGCAGGACAAGGGGGATGGATTAAAGCTGAAGGAAGGAAGGGTTAGATTGGATATTAGGGGGAAGTTCTTTGCAGAGAGAGTGGTGAGGGGCTGGAACAGGCTGCCCAGAGAGGGGGTGGGTGCCCCGTGTCTGGGGGTGTTCAAGGCCAGGTTGGATGGGGCCCTGGGCAACCTTGTGTAGCTCCAGGCCTGAGGTTGGTGTCCCTGCCTGTGGCAGGGGGTTGGAGCTCTGTGACCCTTGGGGTCCCTTCCAACCCATGCCAGTCTGTGATTCTATGATCTGACCTCAGCAGCTACTAGTGAACTATATTTTGTAGCTCCTGGATGCTCCAGCTTTCCTGGGGTGGTGCAGAGTTGGGTAGAATCGATGTCTGCAATGTTAAATATCTTCTGGTAGAGTTTAGCTGGATTTGATCCCTGGACCAAGAGAGCAATTCAAAGACACGTCTACACACTGTTCTCTAGGAAAAATAACTGGTCCTGCCTGTCCCTGCAAAACTGTGTTGTAAAGCTGGAGTAAACTTTGATGACAAATGACCTGGAATAGTGGGAAAGGAGGAAGCTCATCTTCTCTTGTGAGGAGAAAGATAAGCTAATTCTTGATTAGGAAAGACAGCAAATGGAGGTGCTTCCAGCTGCACAGACATTATCCTGACATTGCTTGTTAAAGTTAAATGCCTGATAATGACAGTTACAATGAACTACCTACAGAATATGTTTTATTGGCCAACATGCCAGAAACTTTTAAGGAGAATAAGAACACAGAAAGAGAGATCTCCATGCAGGCTCATGTTGAATTTGTAATGCCTGGTTGTTAAGAATATCACACATGATATTTCTGGGGGTGACCTGCTGGAGAGGAGCTCTGTGGAGAAGGACCTGGGGGTGCTGGTGGGTGACAGGGTGGCCATGAGCCAGCAGTGTGCCCTGGGGCTGAGAGAGACAATGGGATCCTGGGGGCATCAGGAGGAGTGTGGGCAGCAGGTCACAGGAGGGGATCCTCCCCCTCTGCTCTGCCCTGCTCAGGCCCCACCTGGAGTGTTGTGTCCAGTGCTGGGCTCCCTGGGATCAAACAGCCAGGGATCTCCTGGAGAGAGTCCAGAGGAGGCTGAGGAGATGCTGAAGGGCCTGGAGCATCTCCCCTGGGAGGAAAGGCTGAGAGAGCTGGGGCTGTTCAGCCTGGAGAGAAGAAGCCTCAGGGGGGACCTTCTGAATGTTGATCAATAGCTGAAGGATGGGATGCAGGGGGACATGGCCAGCCCCTTCTCAGTGTCTGTGGGGACAGGACAAGGGGCAATGGCTGCAAGTCAGAGCAGAGGAAGTTCCCCAGCACCCTGGGGAAGAACTTTTCCCCAGGGAGGGTGAGGGAGCCCTGGGACAGGCTGCCCAGGGGGTGTGGAGTCTCCATCTCTGGAGAGATTCCAGCCCCGTCTGGACGCCGCCCTGTGCAATATGAGCTGGGGAGCTGCTTTGGCAGGGGCTTGGATCCCATGGGCTCTGCAGGGCCCTTCTAACCCCTACAACTCTGTGATTCTGTGATACCTGTATGGTTCAGGTTAAGCTTCAACATTCTCTGTCTTCATAAATAAAACGATGAACAAGTGGATGGGTCCCCAAACGACAGGCTGAAGCAGACCTGAGCACAGTAATTGTATTTTCATTTTCTAGGCTGAAAACTGAGGTGATGTTTTTGCTTAGCTGCTGCTGGGTCAGCTGTTCCCATCCACTTCAGCAGGTGCCAATGGAAGGTCTGTTTTTCATTGCTGAAGTCAGTGTGAGTTTTACTCAGCACCTCGAACCATAAGAAGTTCAGATCCATGAAATGAGAGTTATCAGGACTCAGCAGGATTCAATTTTCAGTCCCTGGATTTCAATTTGGCAACAGCAATCCATAGGAAAAAATGCAAATATTATTTTTCCCTGCAGACAGAAATGAGAGAGGGTGCTGAGAGCTCTTGTGGTGTTTGATCACTTGAAAGCCTTGCCTGCAGAAAGTGAATTGGTGAAATTCTGCTTGAAATGTGCTGGATGTGTTTACAGGCAAAGAGATGAGAGGAGTAAACCTTCCTTGGTGTGGAATAGCCTCCCCCAGACCTTCGTGTTTATCCACTTATGTACAAAGGTGAGATATTTTTCCCAGCTCATCTGTGGATTCACCCTGTGTGCTTCTTGTTTAGCGATCCACTTCACTGCAGAAAAAAGAATCAAAGAGGTTTTGAGCTCTTTCCTCTGCCCCAGCCTTTTCTGTCTCATAATGTTAATGAGTGATAATGCTTCATGATTTTTTTCACAGGCTATTGCTGCTGAAAATTGCTTTGGTGCATTGAGACTTTTATTCACTGGGTATATCAGGAGTTTTCTGTGAAGCAGAGGAATAAAAACCAATCCTATGGTGGTCTGATCTTTGTTTTCTGTCAGAATCCACTTTTAAGGAGTGGGTCCTATCCCCCCTTGCTGGCCACATTAGGGGGGAGCAGCTCAGCTCCCTCCTTCCCTGTCTTGCCCAGTGCATGGTAACTCAAGCATCTAAAAAGGCAACACTTTCCATCTAAATTGAGGAGTTGTGGGGAACTGGGCAAGGCTTTTGCTTTTCCTGATTGATTACACTTAGTCTTCTTCTCTCCAGGCTGAACAGCCCCAGCTCTCTCAGCCTTTCCTCACAGGGGAGATGCTCCAGGCCCTTCAGCATCTCCTCAGCCTCCTCTGGACTCTCTCCAGGAGATCCCTGGCTGTTTGATCCCAGGGAGCCCAGCACTGGACACAACACTCCAGGTGGGGCCTGAGCAGGGCAGAGCAGAGGGGGAGGATCCCCTCCTGTGACCTGCTGCCCACACTCCTCCTGATGCCCCCAGGATCCCATTGTCTCTCTCAGCCCCAGGGCACACTGCTGGCATATGACCACCCTGTCACCCACCAGCACCCCCAGGTCCTTCTCTGCAGAGAAGATGCTTTTGGCCTCTTCCATCCTTTGGCATTTCCCACAGGGCAGGACACAGGTGGTTTGCAGCACTGTGAAAACAACACGAGAGCTGCCTAATCCATGGCTGAGGGGTCCTGTCTTTGCTCTCAGTGTCCATTTGGAAGGATACTTTAAGGCAGCTGTATCCCAAGTTTGCAGAAGCACTGGCAAGGGATTTCTAGACTCACAGTGTACTATTTCAGAAGAGAGAGCAGCTCTGGATATTAAATAGCCTTTAAGGGAATGGGAACAGCTGCACAATGGGTTTTTTTTAGAGCAAAGGTCCAGCTCTGACAGTTCTAAATCTGAAAAGTCAACAAGCAGATTAAACAGTACAGTTTAGCTCTTAAAGCTGAGATAGCCAGCCTGAGGATTGCCACTGAAATTGGTTAGGAGAGGCTGTAATTGAAAGGAAATCTGATATTTCTAAATCTCACAAGGTTTGGAAGCTGCAGGTGAACACAGGCTGGTGGTGTGTGTGTCGGTGTGTGAGTGCCCATCCTGTGATGAACCACTTAACCTTTCTTGTAAGCATCCACAGATGATCTTGTTCCATATTACCATAGTAATTAGCACTTGCTTGCATCAAAATCTAGAATAAGCTTATTAATTATTTATTACCCCTACCATCTTTTGCCCATTTGAATGGATGGAGAAGGGTGTGTGTCTGGTTTGGGGTTTTGATGACTAATTTTTCTATCACCTCATGCAATGAGTTCCTGAGGTGATCAACTTTTACACTCCATACTTAAAGAAACAGGGCTCTGAAGTGGGTCTCCTTCCTCATCTTCTAGCAGACTTGGGAGTCTGGCCTTGGTCAGCACCATCAAAGGTTCAGTTCAGCCTCTGACTATTGAAATGCTCTTGCTGAAGTGTTTTTGGGGAGTTCTGTGGAAAGTCACAGCCCTGCTGTGCAGACTGTGGTTAACCAGGCTCAGGCTGTGGATTCCAGCCCTTCTTGCCAGCAGTGGTTTTGGGTGCCACAAAGCCCTGCACACTCATGGTTTGCATTGAGGATGGATTTCTGGATGAGAAAACACAGCTATGAAACAGAGAGAGAGCTGGAATCAGACCTCAGTGGGTAACTGAGCTGCTGGCTGCCAGCTGGACAGGAGATCAATGGAGAGATACACTGCAATCATTTTATAAAGAATAGAGACACGTGTTACATGTGCAAATATGATTGGAAATGTCATTGCAAACTCATTCTTCAGGGAAAGGGCAGGGCAACAGCGAGCACTCTCCCTTTTCAACTCCCCAGAACGGAATAGGTTTTGCTCAAGGTGCCAACCTTTATTTCTCAGAAACAATTTTACTCCTTCTTTCTTCCCTGGACATAAATGCATCTGTTTTCTTTTGTTATTCAGGGGGAAAAAAATGAGGAAAGAAACCCTCCCTTATTCCCACTGCTCAACTTTGATAAAACTATAGCTTAGAAAACTCTACATATTAATAGTGTGAATCACTTAAGTGAGGTACATTATGTTTTCAATTTCCATGATGCTTTCAGTGTAGGCAACTTATCAGGGGCTGCTGTTTAATCTGTTGTAGCAATCTTGAACATTAAAGCCAGGTTATTTCACAAAGGGGTGAATTCATTTTACTGGGGAGGTTAATATCACCTGTGATTATATCTGACATTTGGGCCTGGCATATTATTTTTCATACTGTGTCTGAACATAACTACCCACTCCTGGCATGAGCAGTGTTTGAAGTGGGTACATCTCAAATATCTGCACACATCCAGAAGTGTCATCTAACAGCCCCATCACTGTAAATAAGAAAAGACAATTTAATGAACAAAATGGGGAGGGTGAATTCAGGAAATGAGATTTTTTTTCCTGTGGTTGGGGTAAGCAAGCAAAGGCTAAATGTCGTTGTTGTGCATGCCTGCTGAAGGAACTACAAAAGGGGAGCAGGTGTCATGCTCCTTGGAGGAGCATCTCCAGAGCAGTGTCACTCGAAAGCATCCCTGGGCAAACCTGACTGAAATGCAGCTGACGTGCAGCCGGGCCTCCCAGCTTCCCCCAGAGGTTCCTCTCATAATACAACCCACAGTGTGCCTTAGAGGTCTTTTTCTCAAAGATGCTCAGAGGGCTGGAGCAGCTCCCCCCTGGAGAGAGGCTGAGGGAGCTGGGCTGGGTCAGCCTGGAGAAGAGAAGGCTGTGGGGGGACCTCATTGCAGCCTGCCAGTCCCTGAAGGGAGCAGAGGAACAGGAGGGGAATCAGCTTGTTAAAGGATAGACAATGGCAGGACAAGGGGGATGGAGTGAAGCTGAAGGAAGGAAGGGTTAGATTGGATATTAGGGGGAATTTCTTTGCAGAGAGAGTGGTGAGGGGCTGGAACAGGTTGCCCAGAGAGGGGGTGGGTGCCCCGTCCCTGGGGGTGTTCATGGCCAGGTTGGATGGGGCCCTGGGCAACCTTGTGTAGCTCCAGGCCTGAGGTTGGTGTCCCTGCCTGTGGCAGGGGGTTGGAGCTCTGTGCTCCTTGGGGTCCCTTCCAACCCATGCCAGTCTATGATTCTATGATTCTCACCAGGAAACAGCTAATCCATCTGAACAGACAGGTCCAGCAGGTTGCTGTCTCAGACTGAGTAACACTTCGCATCCTTCAAAGGCAGCGGACTGCAGCTGGCTGACAGGACAGAGCTGCGTAAGTTTGAGCCTGAAAGGACTCTTTGGAGCTGAAGGCTGGAAAATTCACCTTGAATCTCAGTGCTGTCCTGGTGAAGACAGGTAATTCTCAGTTAGGGTAAGTGCCTTTTGTTCAGCAGTCAAGGGAGAATGGACACAAATGACTCATCCCTGTCTCTATGTGAATAGATCAGCCAGTTCAGCTGCTAATTCCCTGATCCCCTCTTGCTCCCTTTTGTCTTGGGTAAGGACAGGCTATTAAAGCTGAAGTTCTAGGTGCCATTTTCAGACACTAATAACGTGGTGAACTTACTGCCCCAAGATCTCTGCAATACCTAGAGCTGAGCAAGATCTTAACGAAACAGAAGCAAGTGTAAAGTCTTGCACCTGGGGAGGAAGAACCATTCGTTTCAGAACAGGCTGGGGGTGAGCTGCTGGAGAGGAGCTCTGTGGAGAAGGACCTGGGGGTGCTGGTGGGTGACAGGGTGGCCATGAGCCAGCAGTGTGCCCTGGGGCTGAGAGAGACTCCTGGGGGCATCAGGAGGAGTGTGGGCAGCAGGTCACAGGAGGGGATCCTCCCCCTCTGCTCTGCCCTGCTCAGGCCCCACCTGGAGTGTTGTGTCCAGTGCTGGGCTCCCTGGGATAAAAAAGACAGGGATCTCCTGGAGAGAGTCCAGAGGAGGCTGAGGAGATGCTGAAGGGCCTGGAGCATCTCCCCTGGGAGGAAAGGCTGAGTGAGCTGGGGCTGTTCAGCCTGGAGAGAAGAAGCCTCAGGGGGGACCTTATGAATGTTGATCAATAGCTGAAGGATGGGATGCAGGGGGACATGGCCAGCCCCTTCTCAGTGTCTGTGGGGACAGGCCAAGGGGCACTGGCTGCAAGTCAGAGCAGAGGAAGTTCCCCAGCACCCTGGGGAAGAACTTTTCCCCAGGGAGGGTGAGGGAGCCCTGGGACAGGCTGCCCAGGGGGTGTGGAGTCTCCATCTCTGGAGAGATTCCAGCCCCATCTGGACGCCGCCCTGTGCAATATGAGCTGGGGAGCTGCTTTGGCAGGGGGTTGGACCCCAGGGGCTCTGGAGGGCCCTGCCAACCCCTGGGATTCTGGGATTACACGTGATTCTGTGAAACCAGGGCTTTTTCTACTTAAAATGCTGACTCTTTAGTCCAATGGCTGTCATGAGCTAAGTGGCTGCAGTGTGTGGCAGCCAGCGGGTCCCTCACGTAGCCTTTGGATGTTGGTTTTGGGGTTTATTTTTTATTATTCAGCTCTGTCCTATTTCTGGCTTTGTTTGTTCAGCCTTAGAGCCTTAGTTACGTCTTAATGAACTATGGAAACAGAGCAGTGGACTGAAAGGGAAGAACAGGACATGAGGAGACAGCAGTTCAGGAGAGGGAAAGAGTAAGTGGAATTAAATTACCACCGATTTCTGAGGCACAACAGTGCATTAGTGGATTTCATGGAGGATTCAAACAACTGATCTTGAAAAAAAAGTTCTCTTCCCAAAATCCCAGGTCATCAAACGTCATTTCCACAGGCCCTACCTTTGATTTATTTTCAAAGCTAGCTGGTAATGCTCCCATAATGTCTTCTGCCTTTGTCTTTTATGTGTTCCTAACACTGAGACTATAGTGGAGGAAAGACCCTAAATAACACCAGCTGCAACTCTACATTTCTCTACATCTCCATTTAGTGCTGTACAGGTAATTTGAGACAAATGGGACTGTGCAGCACATCAGACCTAAGCAGCCAACAGAAGAAAGAACACCCAGTTTCCAGGCCCTCCGAGCACTGCCTGGGTAAATCACTAAGAGAATCAGAGCCAACCACCTTCTGCTACTGAGCTGTGCTGGTTTTGGCTGGGACAGTTAATCATCTTCCCAGGAACTGGTGTGGGACTGGTTTGGATTTGTGCTGGAAACGGTGATGATAACACAGGGATGCTTTTGTTCCTGCTCAGCAGTGCTCACACTGAGCCAAGGGCTTTTCTGCTCCTAAACCCACCTGGGAGTGGGCTGGGGGTGCACAGAGAGCTGGGAGGGGACACAACCAGGATAGCTGACCCCAGTGAATCAGAAGGATATTCTATACCATATGCTGTCATCTCAGCATATAAAGCTGGGGGAAGAAGGAAGAGGGGGATGGTTGGGGTGATGGAGCCCTTTTGTCCTAGGGATGGCTGAACACCAGCCTGCCATGGGCAGTGGGGAATGAATTCTTGGGTTTGCTTTCCTTGTGTATGCAGCTTCTGCTTTGCTTATTAAGCTTATCAAATCCTTATCTCAACCCATGAGTTTTCTCACTTTTACCCTCCTGGTTCTCTTCCCCCATCCCACTGGAGGGGGGTGGGGGAGTGGCTGTGCAGTGCTTAGTTGCTGTGTGGGGTTAAACCACGACAGCATTGCCCAGTGCTCCTCGTGGAACGAGGATACAGTCACTCCTCCAAGTGGATAATGGTCTCCTGCAAATGGAAGCTCTGCTTCAAAAATCTGAGGAGAGCTTATCAAAACAGAGCTGCATCACAATGAAGCCATTTGGATTAATTGCAAAATTCCCTCAACTCAACAGGGCTAGGATTTCAGTCTGAAATTCCCCTATTGCAGCTGTATGTATTAATACAGTCAGAGCTGTAGAAAACAGGGCTGAGAGAGAGTATCAGGGCATCACAGAAATCTGCCCCTCTGTCTACTCATTCTGAGCTATCATTTCCTAGCCTGTTTTCACAAATCTCATAAACCTGGAGACTTTGCTCTTCCCCACACAATTTGCTCCATTGCTTCAGTGTCCTTACTACTAGGGAGATTGTCCAGTACCTAACTCCTACCTGGAGTGGGTAGGGGGGTTCCAGAGGTGACTTCAGGGCACAGAAAACCTTGTCTGTCATTTTAGAAGTGGTCCAGTGGAGTATTTTTGCGTTTTCTAAGACAAAACTTTGGGCTACCTGGTGGCTTTCCATGTGTCAGCCCCAAATTTTACCCCTGTTTTCCTCTGTGACACAGCATCACATAAACAGAGCTGCCTGTGGAGGAGAACTGCTGAGGAGGGAAAGACTCTTTATGAAGTACACCCCTGGAACCCCCTTCCCCTCCTTCTTGTCCCCAAACACCTATGCATCATTCACATCTGCATTCAGGCCTGGTTCCAACCGGGATGAGGCCTGGTTCCAACCGGGATGAGGCCTGGTTCCAATGGGGACGGCAGTACTTATGTTGTGGGGTTTTTTTATGCCTGCAATTTTATTTAACATTGTCCCTCAAGAGCTCTGTAGTGTTTTTCAGAACTCCAAGTACAAGAGCTCCTTGAATCTTTCCCCTAAGTGTTCCTATTGCTGTCGGGAAAGAATATTAGACAAGTGTGGTCCTGACTTCCACTCTCTCATTTGGAGCCTGTGATTCATGTTTTATAGCATCCCACTCCCATTACTGCCAGAGCTGCTTATCCAGGGTTCGTTCAGCAGCATCTCATACAGCAGAGTAACTAATGAGGTTTCATGTCCCATGGGTTTGTATCCTCTACCCCATATCTGTCCCTTTTTATTTCAGTAACCTCCATCCCAAAGAGACAGGGCAGTGGGAGGGCTTCTCTCAGGCTGTGTTGATGCAGACTGGTCCACCACTGCATCAGCAGCACGTTGCCAACAAAAAATGCAAGGGATGAAGCTTGCTAGTTCATTTAATTTGCTTTGCACAGGCCTTATTTTTCAAAAAACTATTATTTAAGACCTTTCTTCTGGCTGTTCTCCCACCCATGACTGAATGATTTCACGTGGTGGTGAACGTGAGAACTGACCAGCACAGTGACAGAAACCTCATCTCCTTTGGAAATCAGAATAAAAATCCAGTTGCAAGGATTTTTAAAGAGCAGGGAAAGGATTCACCAGCAAATGATGCTACAAATAATTCCTACCAGGGGATGCTTGTGAATGCCATTTGATTAGAGCTTGTCTGCCTTGTGGGGTGGAGCAGCTGGGCTTGTTAATGAAAATGCCTTTTCTATCACCATGCAAGTATTTTGCCAGGCAGGACTATTTTAAACTAAATAATTATTTAGGGAAAAAAAAAAAAAAAAGACAAGGTTTCTCTGATGTCACAACATCTGACTGTGATGTTAGGGAGTGGTATGTCATTTTGAAAGGGCTTTTTGGAAGGAAACCGGTTCACAGAAAGAGGTCAGAACAATGGTCTGAATTGAAGAGGGACTCACTGACTTTTTTACTCTCCCTTCCTTCTGCCAGGGGAAGCAGCTGATCTCAGGCTGTGCTCAGTGTGGATGTCTCTGCAGACCTGCAGTGTCACAGCACCAGTGGTTGGCTACACAGGTAAAAGCTGCCGTTGCTTTCCTAGTTACAGATGGTCCCCTGGGGAAAATGAGCCCCCCAGCCTCAAGGCAAGGACAGGGATCTCCTGGAGAGAGTCCAGAGGAGGCTGAGGAGATGCTGAAGGGCCTGGAGCATCTCCCCTGTGAGGAAAGGCTGAGAGAGCTGGGGCTGTTCAGCCTGGAGAGAAGAAGCCTCAGGGGGACCTTATGAATGTTGATCAATAGCTGAAGGATGGGATGCAGGGGGACATGGCCAGCCCCTTCTCAGTGTCTGTGGGGACAGGCCAAGGGGCACTGGCTGCAAGTCAGAGCAGAGGAAGTTCCCCAGCACCCTGGGGAAGAACTTCCCACCCACCCCAGGGAGGGTGAGGGAGCCCTGGGACAGGCTGCCCAGGGGGTGTGGAGTCTCCATCTCTGGAGAGATTCCAGCCCCGTCTGGACGCCGCCCTGTGCAATATGAGCTGGGGAGCTGCTTTGGCAGGGGGTTGGACCCCAGGGGCTCTGGAGGGCCCTTCCAACCCCTGGGATTCTGGGATTCTATGACATTCCTACTAGCTGGCAAAACCATCTGCTGGGTGAGGCCATTATTTCATTTCACATTTGTTTGGTTAGAGGAAGAGACTCTTGGGGTGGCTATGACTTGAGGAGGTACTTCTAGGGAAGGCGGGGATGTCTGAGGGTCTCCAATGCTGGTGACTTCCCTGGCTTTCTGTGCTCATGCTGAGTGGTTGGGATTTCCATCTAGAGGTTTGAACACAGCAGCTTTCCCCCTGCTCACCTCCAAGAGATGCCACTAGCAAACCTTGCCATGCTCCATCAGCCCTGCTGCAAGGGTGAGCTGGGTTCCCATCACACCTGTACTAAACCCAAGCACATCCTTCTCCTCAGGCATCCTGCTGCCTCTCCAGCTGCTGCTCTCCAAGCAGGTCACTGTTTTTCTACGTGCTGTGGTGAGCTTTGCAGTAGTCATGAGCTGAGTTACTGAGAGGCTGAACTCTGCCTGCCTGAGCCTTCTGTATTCTGGGAAACGAGGGAAACACTGGCACAGGCTTTGCAATGTTGATCAGCACACAGTAAATGAGCTGGCATCCCCTGCACAGGCATCAATGAGCTAACAGCACTGGTTGCTTTAGTGTGGTGATCGCTGGGATCACTTTTATTCAACATCTCTCCTGAGTAAAACCTGCCTGGCGTGGAGGGGGCAGGCTGATGAATTGGGACACCACCACTTTGCCAAATCACTTTGGAATAGTGCATTCCAACCCATTCCCAGGCTAAGAAGCTGCAGGAATGGACCCTTTCAAGCTGTGGTGTGGGCTCAGCTCAGCCTATGCCCCAAAGCCATCCCAGAGTCCTGAATGCTCCTGCCTCTACTGTACAGAATCCCCCTCACAGCTCAGCTGCTGGGGCTGGAAAGCGTTCAGCATCATGCCCACAACTTCTCTGCAGTGTGAGTGAAGCCAAAAAGCCTTGTTAAACCATGACAGAGGAGAACAGTCCTGACAATTCAATTAATGCAAGGACTGGGGGATAAGAGTCCAGCAGAAAATGTTATGTACATTTGTACAGATGGTCCTTACTAGGTAGAAAAATAGTGTCATGATGGCACTGTCTTTGAGAATTAATATGAGCTCGTTTAATTGCCCAGGGAGAGCTGAGGGTGAGTGTGTGACTGTGTGCTTAGGTCTTCATACTGGCTTTTATTTTCAACTGTTCAAACCCAGCACAGCTTTAAACTGGGTTTTGTACAAATAAGAGTGAAAACAACAATAAGTCCTTCATTGTGAAGTACAGAAACATTATTCTTCTCTGAGGCTTCTTTGTAAGTCATGGTATATTACAGCTGCAAAAGCAAACACCAGTCTACCTGTGTGCACACTAAATCACATTAAGCTCCTATAAAATACATTTCTCTCCCTACAGACACAATGTACTTGCTGAGAAGCCCAAGAATACCATGGATTGACCAAAGAAGTGAAGGACTTTACTTTTTTTCTTTTTAAAATCTATATATTTTTTTAAATCTCCCCCATTGAAGCCCTGTCACTGCTGCTCAGAGCCATCTGCTTCCTCTCACTGGTAATGAAGGCCAGGCTTTTTAGCTCCCATCTCTAATTTGGCTGTTCATTATTTGCTGGCTAATCAGAGCTCCTTCACTTGGGTAAGTAACTGTTTCCACATGGAAGCCTGGCCACAATCTGCTCTGCTCCCACTGCTTGGTGGCTGTGTGAGTGTGTCTGCAGCTGGGTGCCAGATGCAAACAGCTGTGAAACCTGTGCTGTGCAAGTGCTTCTCTTTGGGTTATCCCTTTTCTTAATCCTGGCAGGGCGGGGGTATGATCATCTGCTGTGTGAGATGCTCCTTGGGGCTGTGCTGAGGAAGCTGGATTGAATGACCCTGTGGATGCAGTGGGGTGAGCTGAGCTGTTCCCTGGGTTGGACTGGAGGCCTGTGACCAGCAATGTCCCCAGGGCTGAGTGTTGGGTCCAGTCCTGTTGAATATCTTCACTGACACCTTGATGAGGGAACAGCACCCACCCTCAGCAAGTGCTGATGATCCAGAGCTGGGAGGGGTGGCTGACAGGCAGGACACTGCGATGCCATCCAGAGACCTGGCCAGGCTGGAGAGCTGGGCAGGGAGAGACCAGATGGGGTTCAACAAAAGCAAGTGGAGAGTCTGGCACCTGGGGAGGAATAACTGCTGGAATCAGGACAGGCTGGGGGGGAGCTGCTGGAGAGGAGCTCTGTGGAGAAGGACCTGGGGGTGCTGGGGGGTGACAGGGTGGCCATGAGCCAGCAGTGTGCCCTGGGGCTGAGAGAGACAATGGGATCCTGGGGGCATCAGGAGGAGTGTGGGCAGCAGGTCACAGGAGGGGATCCTCCCCCTCTGCTCTGCCCTGCTCAGGCCCCACCTGGAGTGTTGTGTCCAGTGCTGGGCTCCCTGGGATCAACCAGCCAGGGATCTCCTGGAGAGTCCAGAGGAGGCTACTTGCACAAGTCCAGGTAGATGACATCAGTTGCTGTCACTCCACTGCCTTGGGGGCATTGCACCCAGCAAGAAGGGCAGATAGCATATTTTCCCCCCTCTTGTATTAGTCTCAATCCCACCATGTCCTAGGTAGGGCTAGAAGCAGATAAAACTTTCCCTGTGTGCAGCAAATAGATGTTATTAGAGCAAGGGGGAACCGGTACCTCCTCACATGTCAATATCTGACTGGAGGTGATGTGGGGGTGGCTTTGATGCATTGTCACTTCAAAGCACTAAAATCCCCAAATAGTTCTGGCTCTGTGCAGATGTTGGCAGGTGATTATAAATCCATGCAGAGATGGGGAAAAAACCCCCAGTCTTTTGGGAGAGCTTCAAAGTTGGAGCTGAGAATATTGCAAATGTTATGAAATATTTCCAGGTCTGTCAAACAGGAGCTATGCTTTTAGATTAGGGGAAGGAAAGTGTGGGCTAATTTTGTAAGACTCTGGAGCACTTCTTGTGGATTATGGATTCTCTTTTAATCTTTAAATAGCTGCACTTTGTGTTTTCAATAAAATAATATAAAACCACACCGTTAAGAAACCTGACAAAAGAAAGTGTTTCACCGTAGGTTCAGTCTGAAAAGAACTCTCAAATGACTGCACTTAGTGCCTTTTCCTAAGCAGAGTGGTCTAGAGAGGGGTACCCAGTTTGCCCAGCATGGCTCCTGCACCACTCCTTGTACAGGGGAGGAACAATTTCCAGAAGATGGCTGCAGGGAGATGACATCCTCCCTGCTACTCTCCCACTCCCCATCACCAATTGTTTTGTTCCTCTTCCTTAGTCACCTTCATGGTATAAAACAGCCAGGGATCTCCTGGAGAGAGTCCAGAGGAGGCTGAGGAGATGCTGAAGGACCTGGAGCATCTCCCCTGTGAGGAAAGGCTGAGAGAGCTGGGGCTGTTCAGCCTGGAGAGAAGAAGCCTCAGGGGGGACCTTATGAATGTTGATCAATAGCTGAAGGATGGGATGCAGGGGGACATGGCCAGTCCCTTTTCAGTGTCTGTGGGGACAGGACAAGGGGCAATGGCTGCAAGTCAGAGCAGAGGAAGTTCCCCAGCCCCCTGGGGAAGAACTTTTCCCCAGGGAGGGTGAGGGAGCCCTGGGCCAGGCTGCCCAGGGGGTGTGGAGTCTCCATCTCTGGAGAGATTCCAGCCCCGTCTGGACGCCGCCCTGTGCAATATGAGCTGGGGAGCTGCTTTGGCAGGGGGTTGGACCCCAGGGGCTCTGCAGGGCCCTTCCAACCCCTACAACTCTGTGATTCTGTGATACCTGTATGGTACAGGTTAAGCTTCAACATTCTCTGTCTTCATAAATAAAACCATGAACAAGTGGATGGGTCCCCTAATGACAGACTGAAGCAGACCTGAGCACAGTAATTGTATTTTCATTTTCTAGGCTGAAAACTGAGGTGATGATCCAACCCCTGGGATTCTGGGATTCTGTGATCTTTTCCGCTCAGTGTGTTCCCAGGCAGGAGAGGGATTCTCCTGTAGGAATGCTGAGCTCCTGTGGGATTGCAGGAGGTGGCGTCAGTCAGGGAGAAAAGGAGTGGAGGGTGTTTGCAAATTTGGCAGCTTGGGAGAACTAATTGTTGTTAAAAATTAAATTTGAACATGAAATTTTGATTCTTGCAAAACAATCAAAGTCCTGACTGCACACTCACAGTCCTGGGATGGGTTTGGATAAGGTTGCTGAACCAAGATGGATCAGAGGGAATCAATCCTCAGCAGGGTGAGCAACTGGATTAAATATTCCTGAGGTACAAAATATTCATGGTCCTGAAGAAGAGGGAAAAAATCCCAAGAAGATCCTACTGACCTGCTGTTGCCTTTGGGGTCATCTCCTGAGATACTTGCCTGCCAAAAAAGGAGTTTGTCTGGGTTAATTTGCAGCTTGTTTTCAGTACCTGAATGAATCCATGAAAGGCAGAGGTAAGGCAACAACAGGTTGTGTCAAAAGGTTGAGTTGGTTTTTTTTTTAAACTTCCCTCTGATTATATCTTTTAAAGTGTGTAATTTAGCCATCAGGCAAGTGACTGTCCAGTATTCCAGCTGCACAAACTGGTTCCCTCTGGTGGAATTAAATTCTGCCTTTAAAAGAAGGTGGTGTGTGGGATTGGGTTTGGTTTATTTTTTAATTGATACATGCAAAAGACATAGGCAGGGAACAATGCTCTTCCTAGGCAAGGATTTTTGTTACTTTAAAAAGTTAAAAATTAAAAATAAATCTATTCACACTCCAAAGAGAGTGAAAAGGAAAATCTCAGCAATCATTACACAGTTACAACCCACCTTCAAACCTTTGTTCTTTTTGAAGAATGTCATTTGAATTAGAATCTGGTTTTGAGCAGAATTTCCTCCAATTTTTGAAGATAAAAAGGTGTGTGTGGGGAAAAAACCCTACAAACACTTCCTCTCCTTCAGACCAAGTAAAATTCCTCTTAAAACACAGGCAATTTTGGATAGGTGAAACCAAGAGTCAGCAGAGCCCCAATTCCTGTGCCACCACTGTGAAGGGGGAAGTGATGGCACTGTGCTAACACCTTTCCTCTTGCTACTTGGGTTTTGCCTCCCATGCCACAGCACAGTGGCATTGCAAGGAGGAGGGAAGGCAGGGAGCCAGCCCTGCAGCTGCTGGGACAGTGGCATGCAATAAATCTTACTGGAGTAAATATGGGATCATAGAATCCCAGACTGGCATGGGTTGGAAGGGACCCCAAGGATCACAGAGCTCCAACCCCCTGCCACAGGCAGGGACACCAACCTCAGGCCTGGAGCTACACAAGGTTGCCCAGGGCCCCAGCCAACCTGGCCTTGAACACCCCCAGACACGGGGCACCCACCCCCTCTCTGGGCAGCCCCTTCCAGCCCCTCACCACTCTCTCTGCAAAGAACTTCCCCCTAATATCCAATCTAAACCTTCCTTCCTTCAGCTTCACTCCATCCCCCTTGTCCTGCCAGTCTCTGCCCTTGAACAAGCTGATTCCCCTCCTGTTCCTCTGCTCCCTTCAGGCACTGGCAGGCTGCAATGAGGTCCCCCCACAGCCTTCTCTTCTCCAGGCTGACCCAGCCCAGCTCCCTCAGCCTCTCTCCAGAGGGGAGCTGCTCCAGCCCTCTGAGCATCTCCTTGGCTCCTCTGACCCCTCTCCAACAGCCCCACATCTTCCTTGTGTTGGGCCCCAGCTCTGGACACAGGATCCAGCTGGGGCCTCCCCAGGGCAGAGCAGAGAGGGACAATCCCCTCCCTGTCCCTGCTGCCACCCCTCTGCTGATGGAGCCCAGGATCCCATCTCCCTTCCCAGCTGCCAGAGCCACTGCTGCTCATGGGGAGTTTCTCATCCCCCATGACACCCAGGTCCTTCTCAGCAGGGATCAAAGTTTTCCACCTGTACTTTCCTTAAGGAAACTAATTTTATTATACAAAATCTTGCTCAGATAGCTCTTTTTGGAGAATTCTTGGGTTTTATTAGAAGTGTTGGGCTTATTTTTCTCCCACTTCTTCCCATAGATGTCCCAACTCTCCCCAGTGACTCATCAGTACAGCCAGGCAGTGAAGCTGGGGTAACATAGGAATGTTTACTGCTTTATTTTCCCTTCTCCATAGTAAATCCAGACATTTCCACAGTGATGTGGTGCCAGGTGATACTGAAGAGCCAGGAATTGGTTCAGGACTGGGAGCCAGCCCTGCCTGCCATGGACAGAGCAGCATGCTTGCTTCCAGTTCTCAGAAGCAAGAAAAATTTGCTGGAGTTTTCCAGTTCAATTCCCCCTTTGTATGGAAGATGTCAGGAATGTGTGAACAGAACTTGGGCATCCAGACACAATTTAACAAGTGTGGTGCTTTGCTATTAATAATAGACTGGTGGACTTGAACAATCCTCAAGTGCCTCTTTACCAACCCCAAACTGCTGGTCTGTAAATACTACTGCAAAATCCTTCACTTAAAGGGGGGAAAAAATAAAGAAAGAGAGTTTTAAAGCTTTGTTTCCTCCCATAGTCCATCATCCTGATGGGAGAATCTGAGATGTCTACCAGGAAAATAACACTTGAGAAAAGCTGAGAGGAACTGGGATACTGATGGATAAGGTAAGTCCTTGGGAAGGAGGAAGATGAGGGGGATGCTGCCTATGGTCCTCTGCAGCCTTGGGTGAATTACTGGACATCTAGGGGGGGACTGTGCTTGAGGTGTCTTTTTCATGCAGCCTTTCAGCTGCCTCCTGGGAGACCCCCAGCCTTAGGAAACAGCTGATAGAGGATTCCTTTCCCTGCAGGTTTGCTGGGGTGGTTTGTCTCCCTCCCTGCCAGGAGCAGGAGATGAATTTACAATGTGAATTTGCTGCTGCCAGGTTGCAACTGCTGATTTTCAAATACCTTTCTCTGCGCAATTGAAAAGAATCCTAGCAGGTCACCATAGGCAGGAAATACCCTCGGGTGTTCACCCATGAAACCAAACTGCTTCCTTTTCCCTGTGCTTTCTGAAGGCCACACTGCACTCATCAGCCTTGCAGGAGCAGCACAGACCTTAGAGAAGAGCCTGGACCTTCCTGACTGATGGACCTTCAGCAGAGCTCCTCCCTTCCTTCTCAGGGAATGATAGAAAGGTTTGGGTCAGAAGAGACAATAGAGATCATCTGGTTCCAATTTCAGCTGGGACTTGCCCACCTCCCAGCCATGCCCACCTTCATGAAACTGTATTGGGGATTCTGGTGGGTGAGAAACTCCCCATGAGCAGCAGTGGCTCTGGCAGCTGGGAAGGGTGATGGGATCCTGGGCTCCATCAGCAGAGGGGTGGCAGCAGGGACAGGGAGGGGATTGTCCCTCTCTGCTCTGCCCTGGGGAGGCCCCAGCTGGATCCTGTGTCCAGAGCTGGGGCCCAACACAAGATGTGGGGCTGTTGGAGAGGGGTCAGAGGAGCCATGGAGATGCTCAGAGGGCTGGAGCAGCTCCCCTCTGGAGAGAGGCTGAGGGAGCTGGGCTGGCTCAGCCTGGAGAAGAGAAGGCTGTGGGGGGACCTCACTGCAGCCTCACAGTCCCTGAAGGGAGCAGAGGAACAGGAGGGGAATCAGCTTGTTCAAGGGCAGAGACTGGCAGGACAAGGGGGATGGAGTGAAGCTGGAGGAGGGAAGGGTTAGATTGGATATTAGGGGGAAGTTCTTTGCAGAGAGAGTGGTGAGGGGCTGGAACAGGCTGCCCAGAGAGGGGGTGGGTGCCCTGTGTCTGGGGGTGCTCAAGGCCAGGTTGGATGGGGCCCTGGGCAGCCTTGTGTAGCTCCAGGCCTGAGGTTGGTGTCCCTGCCTGTGGCAGGGGGTTGGAGCTCTGTGACCCTTGGGGTCCCTTCCAACCCATGCCAGTCTATGATTCTATGATATTCCAAGCACCTCTTCCTTGCCATGAGTCACACCAGCTAACATTGCTGGTTTTACCTGCTGCTGCCCTCCAGCCAGATGCAGCAACAGCCTAATTTTAGTCCTATGAGTCACAGCACAGGTTTTTGACAGGGAAATATTCATTGCCTATCAGCCAGTGTAGAAGCCCACTCCACACATCCCAAGGACCAACACGTCTGCTCCTTCTCCAGCTTCATTAGTGGTGTCAGTATAAATATACCAACAGCTTTGGACTTGCAGGGAAAGACTTTTAGCACTGTGCATGACCACAGCCAACAGCTCTGCTAATTAAAGCATAGCTAAGGACTGACTGCTAATGGAGTGCCAAGTGAAACACTTGTGTAGTGGTTTGTGGGGGTTTTTTCTTCTCCTTTTCCTTTCTGTACACAGAAAAGAATAAAATGAGTGGGCTTCTTGAACCTCCTCATTGTGAGCTAATGTGTTACTTGCCTAAAAACCTGTCAAAAATCAAAAGGAAAGAATAATTTTGATGTTTGACTGTGTGATTGCTTTTTCCCTTTAAACCAAAGCATTGTTTTAATTTATTTCAGTCATCAAAGCTTATTTAGCAGAGATCATAATTCAAGAGGAGTTTAAGAAAAGATAAGAACCATTTAGCTGTTTTTAATTTCAGTTGTCTTTGTGGGAGTTAGTGCAAATGAAATACACCCCCACCCCCCCAAATGTATCTTCCTGGCTGTAGAGAGCAGAAAACTAGAGTCTAAGCCTAAAAATCAACATGTGCTTGTATAGCTGTGATGCTTTGTTTTACAGGAGAACTTTATTTATGATACTTATGGGGCCCAAGTCATTACAGAAATGATGAAATCAAGAGAAATAGCCTATTCCATGGCAGATCCATGGTCTGTGGAAGTACTGCAGCTTTTGGAGGCAGTTTGCTGCAGGGGAACTTTGGTGTGGTTGCTGTGTTAGCTTCCAAACCTGATCTTGTAGGTGCCTATTCTGTGTATTCTGATGCTGAAGGGCCTGGAGCATCTCCCCTGGGAGGAAAGGCTGAGAGCGCTGGGGCTGTTCAGCCTGGAGAGAAGAAGCCTCAGGGGGACCTTATGAATGTTGATCAATAGCTGAAGGATGGGATGCAGGGGGACATGGCCAGCCCCTTCTCAGTGTCTGTGGGGACAGGACAAGGGGCAATGGCTGCAAGTCAGAGCAGAGGAAGTTCCCCAGCACCCTGGGGAAGAACTTTTCCCCAGGGAGGGTGAGGGAGCCCTGGGACAGGCTGCCCAGGGGGTGTGGAGTCTCCATCTCTGGAGAGATTCCAGCCCCGTCTGGACGCCGCCCTGTGCAATATGAGCTGGGGAGCTGCTTTGGCAGGGGGTTGGACCCCAGGGGCTCTGCAGGGCCCTGCCAACCCCTGGGATTCTATGACTTAGGCATCTAAAGATGACAAACAAGGGTCATCATGCAGGACCCAATAAAAAAAGCTCATTCAGGATTCCATCTCACACTGGGTGCTGGATTCTTTTCAGATAGAATACAGCATTTCTCGCAGCAGTGAGCCTTGTGCTTTTCCCTGGTTTCCAAAATGAGTACATGAGCCTTCTATAAGGGGAACTGTGTGAATCACTAAATGGTAATATTTGCTGGAGAGCCTCTGTGGTGGAGCTCACAGCCTGGGAGAGACATGGAAACTCTGAAGCAGCATTTTCCCCCGATGGCTGGTTGCAAATGAGGAGATAATACAGCTCAGCCTTACTGCTTTCTCTGCTCAGGGAGCAGGGGAGGAGGTCCTTGGGACCCTTTCCAATCTGATCCACAACCAACAGGTTCAGGATATCTGTGACACATAGAATCCCAGACTGGTCTGGGTTGGAAGGGACCCCAAGGGTCACAGAGCTCCAACCCCCCTGCCACAGGCAGGGACACCAACCTCAGGCCTGGAGCTACACAAGGTTGCCCAGGGCCCCATCCAACCTGGCCTTGAACACCCCCAGACATGGGGCACCCACCCCCTCTCTGGGCAGCCCCTTCCAGCCCCTCACCACTCTCTCTGCACAGAACTTCCCCCTAATATCCAATCTAACCCTTCCTTCCTTCAGCTTCACTCCATCCCCCTTGTCCTGCCATTGTCTGTCCTTTAACAAGCTGATTCCCCTCCTGTTCCTCTGCTCCCTTCAGGCACTGGCAGGCTGCAATGAGGTCCCCCCACAGCCTTCTCTTCTCCAGGCTGAGCCAGCCCAGCTCCCTCAGCCTCTCTCCAGAGGGGAGCTGCTCCAGCCCTCTGAGCATCTCCATGGCTCCTCTGACCCCTCTCCAACAGCCCCACATCTTCCTTGTGTTGGGCCCCAGCTCTGGACACAGGATCCAGCTGGGGCCTCCCCAGGCTAGAGCAGAGAGGGACAATCCCCTCCCTGTCCCTGCTGCCACCCCTCTGCTGATGGAGCCCAGGATCCCATTGGCCTTGCAAGCTTCAAGAGCTTGACTTCTCATCAGATGAAAATGAGTCTTGAGGTGAGAATTCCTGCTCCTGGCAAAATGCTATCCTCCTCTTTGAATTTTGTGTCAAGGCACAACTCTTAGGGGTATGTTTGTGAAGAATCCCCCTAAGGGTATGCTGGAAAAGTGAGGTTTTTTAATCCAGAAGGTCATAGAAAAGTATTTGGTATTTTCTTGTTGTGTTGAAATTGCAGATCCCTGTTCCCTATGAGCTGAGCACAGAGACCTGAAGAGCATCCTGAGCATGAAGAATTAATTAATCCACCAGATTGAAATCCCTATTGTAAAATATTCTTTTCCACCTGGGTGTATTGATAGTTGGAGCCTGTGAGCAGCCTGAGGATGACAAGCAGGAATCTGGGGAGCAAAAGGAGGGAAGAAAAACCTCAGCAGTGTTTTCTTCATGAAGCTTAGTGTAGATGTTGCATGGGAGTCAAGAGAAATAAACCAAGCAAATATAAGATGCCAAGGGAGAGAAGGGAGAAGTGAGCATTTCCCTAATCCCTGAATCTGACAGGCAGTTTATATGAAATAACCTCTGAGGGCTCCTGTCTTCCCCAAGGTATTTTCTTTCTAAATAGATCTATAGATACAGTAATTAGCCAAAGGAGAAGCACAGGAGTTAATCCCTAATCATGTAAATGTGTTGTTTCAATTAATTAATGCACGTGGCACTTGTGCTCTAGTGATAGGCACCCTAAGGAAAGGCAGACAGGGATGAAAATAATCACACTTAACAGTCTACTCCCATTTATTCCTCCAGACATTAATGGTGTCAAACCTTCCCATCATCTTTCTCCATAATTCAGTGTTGCTTGGCACTGCTGTGGTCTAAATTAGCTGGAATCACAGGCTGGAAGTGATAGTTTTGTAAAAATAAATAAATAAATAGATAGATAAATAATGATGATGATGATGATAATAATAATAATAATAATAATGTGTTTACTTGATGACTCAGTGAAGGGCTGTAAACAAGGGAGAAGGGAGGCACTCTTTTCTGGGTTGACTCTCATCCCTTGTGTCTGGGAATCTCTGCTCACTGGGACCCAGCACCCTCTGGATGGGTGTCTGGGGTTTGGGTGCTGATGGGGCTTTGTGTGCTCAGGAGGCAGAGGGATGACTAGAGCAAGTGGGGAGAGTGGGAAGAAGAAAACAAGTTACCAAAGAGTATATTTAACCATTAAGAAGAATTTCTCCCTTAATAAGGACCTTAATGACCTTCTTAAAGCAGCTGCCCAAGCCATGGTCCCAGCCTCATGTGAGCACAGCAACAGATGGGGCCAATTTCTCCCTGTTTTTAACCAAACTGCAGCGTTTCTGCTCAGTCACCACGAAGGACAGTAAACAGGACATGTTTATATAGACCTGAGGGGACTGTAATGTCCTTTCCAGGCTGTTTCTGAGAACTGGAAGTACTGCATCAGAATTAAAAGGCACTTTGTTAAGGGAAAGGTACAAAAGGAGTGTGTAGCAAGGCAGGTGAGGCTGGTGCTGAGGTGTGGATGAGCCCTGCAGAGCAGCCAGTGTGGAAAGGAGCTCACAAGCAAGTTCTGGCTCCTCAGAGCAGGCTGAGTTTTCTGTTGGTAAGATAAAAATATCCACAAATGGTACAACAGAGGCACTGGGAAGCCAGTTACCATCTCCTGGACTGGGCAAAGCCTGCTTTTATTAAAAGTCAGGGTGCTGTGGGCTTTGTCTGAGCTCTCTCTGGAGGGGTGGGATGTTTGCAGAGGCTGTGTGGGTTGTTGGGGTTTTTATTTTAGAGGTTTTTTTACTGACCAGCAGCAAACATGCCTTTATCACAGCCCATCCCAGGGGGTGAGGGATGAGGCTCAAGGTGAAGGAGATACACATTGCTCAGAGATGCAGGAGCAAAGCTTTGAGGTGATGGTGTGACCTGCAGTGTCTGTGGTCCACAAAGTCCTTTGGGCTTGTCCTGATAGCAGCAGCATCCTCTGCCATGAAACACCCTGGACTGACAGTACTTTTCTGCATAAACAGAATTATTTGAAAGAATTGAAAGTTAATTAGAGGAGAAGAAGGAGTTCATTAAAGAGCAGGGGCCAGCATGTCTCACAGCTGTGAAAGTGGGATTTTCTTGCTCCTTGCTATCACATGTGGCTGGTGGACAGGGCTGAGGAGCCCCTGGAGCAGTGGTAGCCCAGGGAAGCTGAGGTCTGTGGCTTTTGGCTGCTGCACACCTGACTTCAAGGTGCTGCATAGCTCAAGAGCTGATCAATACAGCTGTTAAATGCCATTCTTTGGAAACACACTGCCCAGGGTCTTGGCACAGTGCTGGGGGCAACAAACTTGAGGCTCTTGGGACCCATGGTCCAAATCCATCTATTTTAGATTCAGGTTTTTTGACCCTGTGTGTTCTCCTTTCCTTTCTGGGGCACTCTCACTGCAGCTTCCTCCAGGGCTTCCCCCTTCTCCTAGAAAGTAGCAAAGCAAGCTCTCCACGAACCAGTCAGGGCTTGGCAGCGTTTCTCAGGCTGATGAAGAGGAAGACTCTGCAGTAACAAATCCTGAGCTCTGCCCAGGCCCTGCAGCAGTGTAATCCCCAGCTACAGCCCAAGCTGGCTGAGCTGCTGTGGCCACCTTGCCATCAGCACCTGCAGCCATGCTCAATGCCATTAGAAGCCGTTTTTTTCTCACTTCATCAGAAGGGAGAAATCTGAGTTTTCTGTGACTTTTCCCCCCTCCAGTTGCTAAGGAAACTGTTTTGTCAGGTTGTTGATTTGGGTGTTTGGGTGAGGGGAGGTTTAACTTTGCTTCAGCAAATTGGCCCGTTCCTTTGAGCAGGATTCCTCTGATGGAAAATCCCTGCTGTGGCTGACCATCACTTCGGAGAGCATCCTCCTGAAACATCACATCACTCTGATCTCTGCTCCAGGCATGACACCTTTCATTGTCCATTCGCTGGGCTGATGGTGATTCACAGAGTGCCAGGGGTTGGAAGGGCCCTGCAGAGCCCCTGGGGTCCAACCCCCTGCCAAAGCAGCTCCCCAGCTCATATTGCACAGGGCGGCGTCCAGACGGGGCTGGAATCTCTCCAGAGATGGAGACTCCACACCCCCTGGGCAGCCTGTCCCAGGGCTCCCTCACCCTCCCTGGGGAAAAGTTCTTCCCCAGGGTGCTGGGGAACTTCCTCTGCTCTGACTTGCAGCCAGTGCCCCTTGTCCTGTCCCCACAGACACTGAGAAGGGGCTGGCCATGTCCCCCTGCATCCCATCCTTCAGCTATTGATCAACATTCATAAGGTCCCCCCTGAGGCTTCTTCTCTCCAGGCTGAACAGCCCCAGCTCTCTCAGCCTTTCCTCCCAGGGGAGATGCTCCAGGTCCTTCAGCATCTCCTCAGCCTCCTCTGGACTCTCTCCAGGAGATCCCTGTCTTTTATATCCCAGCACTGGACACTTCACTTCTCTCTTTTGAAGACCCATCTCCAAACTTGTGTCCTGATGGTTATTTAAAACCAGCCAGCTCTGAAACAAGTCCTTAATGCTAAGAAAGGCTTAAGACATAATGAAAGTGGATTGCATGGGAGAAAACCATGAGTCCAAGCACATCAGTGAAAAAAATGTCCCCTGCAGGAATGTGCTGCTTTACCCAAACTTGCATCTGCCCAGTATGGAGCGATGGGTAACCCCACTGGTACCATAGGACTGCTGGCTGCAATTACTTTGCAGCTCTTCCTAAACTGATGGAGAAGCATAAAAAATAGGGCTGGTTGGATTTTCTCTCCCTTCCTTGCTGGTGCTTCCTCCTTTAGACTTTTGGGGAGTTTAATTCATAGAATCATAGACTGGTCTGGGTTGGAAGGGACCCCAAGGATCACAGAGCTCCAACCCCCTGCCACAGGCAGGGACACCAACCTCAGGCCTGGAGCTACACAAGGGTGCCCAGGGCCCCATCCAACCTGGCCTTCAACACCCCCAGACACAGGGCACTCACCCCCTCTCTGGGCAGCCTGTTCCAGCCCCTCACCACTCTCTCTGCAAAGAACTTCCCCCTAAGATCCAATCTAACCCTTCCCTCCTTTAGCTTTAATCCATCCCCCTTGTCCTGCCAGTCTCTGCCCTTTAACAAGCTGATTCCCCTCCTGTTCCTCTGCTCCCTTCAGGGACTGGCAGGCTGCAATGAGGTCCCCCCACAGTCTTCTCTTCTCCAGGCTGACCCAGCCCAGCTCCCTCAGCCTCTCTCCAGAGGGGAGCTGCTCCAGCCCTCTGAGCATCTCCGTGGCTCCTCTGACCCCTCTCCAACAGCCCCACATCTTCCTTGTGTTGGGCCCCAGCTCTGGACACAGGATCCAGATGGGGCCTCCCCAGGGCAGAGCAGAGAGGGACAATCCCCTGCTGCCACCCCTCTGCTGATGGAGCCCAGGATCCCATCGCCCTTCCCAGCTGCCAGAGCCACTGCTGCTCATGTTCAGTTTCTCATCCCTCATGACACCCAGGTCCTTCTCACAGGGCTGCTCTCCAGGAGCTCTTCTCCCAGTCTGTATCTCTGTCTGGGATCCCTCCAGCCCCAGTGCCACCCCTGACTCTTGGCAGTGTTGAACCTCATTAGGTTCCCCCAGGCCCATCTCTCCAGCCTGGCAAGACCCCTTTGGATGGCTCCTTTCCTTCTAGGGTGTCGACCACACCGCTCAGCTTGGTGCCATCCCCAAGCTTGCTGAGGCTGCACTCAAATGCTGAAGCAGCAAAATGAGGAGCCCCTTGTTTTGTGGGGTTTCGCAGGGGGACCCTCGCTGCGGAGGAGCCAGGACCCCCGGCGCTTTACAGGAGAGCTTGGAGCATCCTCTCGCACGGCGTTTCGGTGGCCGCCGATGAGCGATGGAGCTCTGCCACCTTGTGGGACTGTAACCTTGTCGCTTCACCCACCGGGTACCCGGCGGGTTTGGTACCCAAAGGGTCCTTTTCTTATCTTACACCTTATGGAATGTTCCCACCCAGCAAAAAACCAACCCCAACCAACCAAAAAACCCCCCAAACCCAAAGCACAGAAGCAGAAAACTGATGTGTTGGGAAAACATCTCTAGAAATCCCTGGCAGCTCAGAGATCTCTGGGAATACACCTGATGCTGAAAACCAGGTGCAACTTCAGTGCAAGCTCTTGGGAGAGGTGTGAGGGTTGTGTTGACTCTGCTGCTCTTCTCTGATGGCTTTTCAGTGCTTGCAGGGGTCCTGTGCAGGATCTTGGGGGCTGAGGGGCAGGGCAAGGTCTGTAGGGCAGGACTAGAGGCTACGTGGTACCTTTGATTTTGGGCTGCTGGGCACAGTGATGCTGTGGCATCATGGGGGGGATGCTGTGTGCTGACCTGGAGCTTGCAGCACCTGTGGGCAGGTCTGCATCTCCAAGGGCAGAAATAAAGCCTAGAGATCACTCCTGATGTGAGCTGATGTCCTTTCTCAGGGATGCAGCAAGCAGCAAGTGCTTCCCAGGATGATGCTTCCCGGAGATGCTGAGATGAAGGTAGGGTGGAGATAGGGGAGATGGACCAGGTCCTGCATTGAATGTGTGGTGGCTCTGGCTGCTGGAGGGGCTGGAAGCTGGCTGTGACCCCAGTCCTGCAGCGCTGCTGGGGCTGCCATGGGCCAGCCAGGTTTCGCAGGCCGGCTCTGCCACCGTGCGGCCCCAGGGTGGCTGTGGAGGAGGGAGGCAGCCCCCAGGCTCACCCCCCCCTCCCCACCCACAGCACCACCCCCGCAAGCAACGGTTAGCGTTAATATTCAGGTTGTCTTGCTGAGCCTCGAGCAGACAAATAGAGGGGAAAAAGAGTTGGCAGGGCTGCCTCAGCTCATTCACGGGCTCTCCCTCCCCTTGCCTGCTCCTTTGCAGACCCACAGTGCTCGGAACGTGGATAGGGTGGAACTGCCAAGTGGCAGGAGGCACTTAGGTGGTGATGCCTGGCTCTGCCTGTGTTGATCTCCAGCGTTTAGCTACACGACCGTGCTGCTGGCTCTATCACAGAATCACAGAGCTGTAGGGGTTGGAAGGGCCCTCCAGAGCCCATGGGGTCCAACCCCCTGTCAAAGCAGCTCCCCAGCTCATATTGCACAGGGATTCTGTGTCCAGAGCTGGGGCCCAACACAAGGAAGATGTGGGGCTGTTGGAGAGGGGTCAGAGGAGCCACGGAGATGCTCAGAGGGCTGGAGCAGCTCCCCTCTGGAGAGAGGCTGAGGGAGCTGGGCTGGGTCAGCCTGGAGAAGAGAAGGCTGTGGGGGGACCTCATTGCAGCCTGCCAGTGCCTGAAGGGAGCAGAGGAACAGGAGGGGAATCAGCTTGTGAAAGGGCAGAGACTGGCAGGACAAGGGGGATGGAGTGAAGCTGAAGGAAGGAAGGGTTAGATTGGATGTTAGGGGGAAGTTCTTTGCAGAGAGAGTGGTGAAGTGCTGGAACAGGCTGCCCAGAGAGGGGGTGGGTGCCCCGTGTCTGGGGGTGTTCAAGGCCAGGTTGGATGGGGCCCTGGGCAACCTTGTGTAGCTCCAGGCCTGAGGTTGGTGTCCCTGCCTGTGGCAGAGGGTTGGAGCTCTGTGACCCTTGGGGTCCTTTCCAACCCAGGCCAGTCTATGATTCAAGTTTACCACCTGGGAAACTTTTCAGCAGTAAATAGTCATGAGCTGCTGTTTGGGATGCTTGTGCTTGGTTTCAGAACCAGGTGACAGGTTAAAAACAAATAAAAATAACCCTTCACATTGAAGAACATGTTTCTGATCCCTGCTGCCTCCTGCCTATGGGACCTGCAGGAGAATAAACTCCCCCAGGCTTGATTTGCTTTAGAAGAATGTCGTTGCTAGATTTGGAAGCAAGCAAGCTGCTCTGGTTTTGTTTAGGTGGTTGCTATTGTTTGCCCTGCTCTGGAAAGGGATGAGTCACTACCTGAAATCAGTGTGTTCTCAGAACTTGTTCCAATTTGACTAAAAAAAGTCAACAGAATTAATTTACAGCCACCTAGAGCCAATCAAGGATAACGAGTCTCAATTGGGATAACGTGGGATAGAAAAATGCTTCCTCCTCCCCCCCCCCCTCCCCCAACACCACCACCCCCTCACCTTCCTCCAACCAGAAGGAGTTGTAATTCATAAAGGGAATCAAGCAAACAAGAGAGCCTGAGCTAACACCACCAAACTGTGGGCTAATCTGCAGGATTATCCTTTAGGTATTGATCTCAAGGAAAAGAGGAGCAGCTGCAGAATCCTCTCAGGGCAAAATAATTGTGTCTGAAAGCTTGTTTGCCAACTGATCTGTATCCAGAGCAAAGGAATTATTTTGGCCTTTTGGGGAGGGTGGGAGGGAGGAATGTCAGGCATGGTAATTTAGTTGGCTTCTGGGATGATGCTGGGAAAGCCTTGCCACATGCTGAGCTCTGCCTACCTGTGCATCACTCAGTTTCCCTGGCAGAATAACCCCCAAAGCCTATTTCTTTTTCAGTCCTGGACAAAGCCACACTGGATTGTTCCCTCTTTAGGTGTTTGTTGGAGGGAACTGATCTCACTCCCATGCTGCTGGAAGTGGCAGTGTTCACACTCCTCTTCTGCATTCAGCTGTGCTGGGGAGAAGGTGTCCTGTGCCTGGGGTATGGGGGTAACAGTCTCTGTGCAGCATGAGGGATGCTCCAGGGCTGGGCTCAGAGGAGTTGGGGCAGAGCATAGATGTGGGTGATGCTGGCTGTTTGGCTTAAGCTGAGCTAATATTTGATCTGGAATTGGGAAATTGGTATTTTATGCTGTGTGTAGCTGAAGCAAGGAGGAGGGGAACAGGGCTGTGAGCAGGGGCAGCTGGAGGAGGGCTGCTCTGGGGACAGCATCTGGGGGAGATGCTGTGTGGTCCCTTTGTGCTGTCTAACAAACCTGGCTCTGTTGCAGCTCCAGAGCTGGAGGAAGACAGAGCAGGAAGGAATATTGCCTGTCCTGGAAGTGAGAGCACCACAAAGCCTGCATTGAGGGAGGGGGCTGAGCTGAGAGGGTCCTTTTTGTCCTTGGAAGGGTTCCAAATCAAGTCTGAGGCGCTTTGGAGTTGCCTTCACTTGCTGAGGGCTCCATTGAGGGAGCCTGACCTCATTTCCCCTGTAGCACACACCAGTGTGTATTCTCTCTGCTTTATTAATCCAAAAGCTCTCAGGTTGGTTTGAACAAGGTCCCCACAGATCTCTCCCAGGCAGGGGCTGTACTGCTCTCATTCCTCATGTGTCCCCCAAAATAAACCAGCTCAAAATTAACTTTGGAGTCATTTCTGACTGTTCTTTTCAAGCCCCCCTTGGGTCAGAAGTGCAGCTGGGACCCTGGTGAGCACCACGTGCCTTCAGCCCTGCAGCACTCATCCTTCCTCTGGCCAGTGGCTGTCCTGTTGCAGTCCTGACCTGGGTGGCATCTCCACTGGGGAGATGGGGACCCTGCTGAGCCACCTGCTTGCTTCAGCTCCTGCTGCATCCCTGGTCACCTGAGGTCTGTGTGACCCCTTGTCATCACTGCCTGGCTGGAACAGCTCTGCCCTGGCCTCTAAGTGTGGTTTCAATTGGTGTCTCCCCTCCCTTGGAATGGGTCTGGCCAGGGGACTCTCTCCATCCAGCCCACCACCCAAGGGGCACAAGGAAGGAGGAACAGCAGATGCAAATCTAAAAGCTCTCTGGGGAGGGTGAACAAGCAATTTAAGCATACAGAAGAAGCCAAAGATGAGCAGAACAGAATTTTTTGAGACCAAGCCACGAAGTTACTCAGCTATCCTCCCCCTCCTCCTCTCTCCTCTCCTGCTGAGAACACTCTGCGTGGTGCCCGCGGAGGCACAGATGTAGGGGTTCATCTGCTTGCCATCAGCTAGCCCTGGAAGGGGATTTGTACAAGGCTAAACACGTCAGTGCTCCTGGAGGAGGAACAGGGTTAAAATCCCACCTGCAATTTGCAGAGCAGTGCTCAGACTTCAGGGGGTGGCACCAAGAAGACACTGTCCCCTCGTGTCATCACATCTGACCAGGGCAAGGGAGCTGGGGACCAACCTGGCTGGAGGACACTGTGTGAGAATGAGCTGAGAGCTCTGGGGGAGTTTTAGGGAAGGAAGGGGCAAGGCAGATATCTTGCTGGCCCTGGATGCACAAGGGGTCTTGTCTCTGGTGTGTTGGTGCTGCAGAGCTCTCTGCCCCCAGGGCTTTGGGGAAAACTGCTGGGGACACCAAGGAGCATGCTGGGTCTCCTGCAGTGGGGGGGCTGTCAAAGGGGAGGAAGGACTTTCTGCAACAACAAGTTGATGCTGGAAAATCCAGCTTGGAGAAGCACTGAGGAGGCTGCTTCAAGGTGTTTTAGTCACCGTCTTCTGACTTCACCAGAGTAGAAACCACGGGGCAGGATGCACTTTGCAGCACGTCAGGCTTGAGGGCGGCTTGGGGCCTCTTCAAGAGCAAAGCTTTTTAGAGAGGGGACCAAACCGCGTGTCCCAGGCTGCCAGACCTGCACAGCCCATCCAGCCTCACAGGGATGGGCATTACTGGGACATGGATTGGGCTCCATCAGCAGAGGGGTGGCAGCAGGGACAGGGAGGGGATTGTCCCTCTCTGCTCTGCCCTGGGGAGGCCCCAGCTGGATCCTGTGTCCAGAGCTGGGGCCCAACACAAGGAAGATGTGGGGCTGTTGGAGAGGGGTCAGAGGAGCCACGGAGATGCTCAGAGGGCTGGAGCAGCTCCCCTCTGGAGAGAGGCTGAGGGAGCTGGGCTGGGTCAGCCTGGAGAAGAGAAGGCTGTGGGGGGACCTCATTGCAGCCTGCCAGTGCCTGAAGGGAGCAGAGACACAGGAGGGGAATCAGCTTGTTAAAGGGCAGAGACTGGCAGGACAAGGGGGATGGATTAAAGCTAAAGGAAGGAAGGGTTAGATTGGATCTTAGGGGGAAGTTCTTTGCAGAGAGAGTGGTGAGGGGCTGGAAGGGGCTGCCCAGAGAGGGGGTGGGTGCCCCGTGTCTGGGGGTGTTCCAGGCCAGGTTGGATGGGGCCCTGGGCAACCTTGTGTAGCTCCAGGCCTGAGGTTGGTGTCCCTGCCTGTGGCAGGGGGGTTGGAGCTCTGTGATCCTTGGGGTCCCTTCCAACCCAGACCAGTCTGGGATTCTATGATTATTCCCTTCCCTTCTGCTGCTGAGAGCATCCCCGCGCCGGACACCGTGTCCCTTACATCAATAGATGGCAGCAACTTCCCGGGTGCTGGTGGAGCCTTTGCTCAGAAGAGCTGCCGTAGTTATTGGAGTTCAGCCTTTCCCCTACCTGCCTTCCCCTGGCTCTCAGCCCAGCCTCCTGCCACAGCCCAAACTGTAGATGGCAGCAGGAAAATGATGTTCCTAGTTCTTTGTGACTTCTGCTCTGGATAGTACCTTCCTGCTGCTGGCTGAAGGAGCCCTTGGGCTCTGGTGTTACTGGGCAGCGCACAGCCCTGTCTTGGCTTCAGGCTGGTTTGCAGACATTGCTGAATGGGGTGGAGAGAGTTTTCTGTGTATGCTGCAGCTTCGAGCTATCTGCGGGGGGGGGGAGGGGGGCGGGATGTGAGGGGGACTCACTGGTGAAGAGGAAGAGAGGGATGCTCCCACAAAACTTCCCATCAGAGCAGTTTAAAACTTCTGGTCCAAACTGGTGTATCAGTATGGGGAGAGAAATGTGGCTGCTGTCTCCTGTTAAAGGTGACAGAGCTTAAGCAACAAGAGCACTGACAGAGATGTTGAGGCATCTCCATCCTTGGGGATATTCAAAATTTGACTGGACAAGGCTCTAATGTCCTGTTAACTTTGAACTTAGCCCTTTTTGGAGCAGGAGATTGGAACAGGGATCCCCAAAGGTTTTCTGAGCTTGCCACTCTGACCTCAGACTCTCTGGTCTGTGTGTACTAATCATGCTCACTGGGTTAACCTAACATCTTTTCCTCTGTGTTGTAACCGATTGCACAGAGTCTGTTACCCCTTTTAAAGCTGGAGTAGGTGGGTTTGCAGAGCAATTCAGGCTGTTTGGCTCTTTGCAAGTAACTGTCAGTGTGGTCTAGGTGTGTGAGCAGGACCCCCAGGCTCAGGTACAGCCACAATGAAGCTTCCTGAAGTGGTTTTGGGGGCTCAGTTTGGTGAATTGGTTTAAAGCTTTACTCTTGGTTGATGTAACTGGCACTTAGCAAGCTGATGTCCTAAGGAACACAGAATCCCAGGGGCTGGAAGGGCCCTGCAGAGCCCCTGGGGTCCAACCCCCTGCCAAAGCAGCTCCCCAGCTCATATTGCACAGGGCGGCGCCCAGACAGGGCTGGAATCTCTCCAGAGATGGAGACTCCACACCCCCTGGGCAGCCTGTCCCAGGGCTCCCTCACCCTCCCTGGGGAAAAGTTCTTCCCCAGGGTGCTGGGGAACTTCCTCTGCTCTGACTTGCAGCCATTGCCCCTTGGCCTGTCCCCACAGACACTGAAAAGGGGCTGGCCATGTCCCCCTGCATCCCATCCTTCAGCTATTGATCAACATTCATAAGGTCCCCCCTGAGGCTTCTTCTCTCCAGGCTGAACAGCCCCAGCTCTCTCAGCCTTTCCTCCCAGGGGAGATGCTCCAGGCCCTTCAGCATCTCCTCAGCCTCCTCTGGACTCTCTCCAGGAGATCCCTGGCTGGTTGATCCCAGGGAGCCCAGCACTGGACACAACACTCCAGCTGGGGCCTGAGCAGGGCAGAGCAGAGGGGGAGGATCCCCTCCTGTGACCTGCTGCCCACACTCCTCCTGATGCCCCTCAGGATCCCACTGGCTCTCTCAGCCCCAGGGCACACTGCTGGCATATGGCCAATGGGTCATTTGAAGTAGGTACTACTCAATGGAGGAGGGTATATTAATGTTGTCTATACCAGAAATATCAAAATTCAGGTGAATCACAGAAAAAGCTGCCTCCAAATGAACTCTCTTAGCTACTAGAGCAACTCATGGAGACAGAATATTTCAGCTATTTAATCACCACAAATTACAGGGGGAATTCTCCTGCTTTAACTCAGTAGTCACTCGATAGAAATCTGCTTCTCTCTCCTCAGCATCCCATAATTACAGCGCAGCTCCCAGCCACGTCCCCAGCCACCTGCGACGCCTGTCTCCGCTTGAAAGGGACCCCCAGATGTTCCACACCTCTCGGCGCCGGGGTCCCACATCTATGGGGCCTCTGTGGCAGAGCTGCTGCTCCCCACTCCCACCCCGCCAGCAGCTCTTGAACCGCTCTGCTGCTGCCTTTCACACAGCATCTCTGTCCCCCTCTCTGTCTCTTTGTGGAGCTGGGAAAGGATCCAGAGCAGCTGTGTTAGGACTTGTCAATCTCAAATTGCAAAGTCATAAGGAGGGAAAATAATCATCGTAATAATAATAATAAAGTCATCAACTTGTCTTACCCTCCAACAGAAAGAAGGGTTTGGTTGGGGGTTTGCATTAGTTATAATTTTCTCTGAGCTGATTTCTCCCTGTGATGCCACTATAAAGCCTACAAACGACACTCAGGCAAAAGCTCCTCTGACATTCATCTCTGTTTACAGAGCTCATCCAAAAACAAGAGGCCTTTTCTTCACTTTATTCAGCAGCACCACGACTTGGTTGCCAAGGCATCAGCCTTTGATTCCTGCGGTTTGGCTCTAACCAGTGATGCCTGACACCTCCCCATCACGGCCAGCGGTGAGCGCAGCCATCCCAGCACTGACTCCGCGGCTAAGTGCAGTGTCCCCAAGGTGGGACATCCACCTCCACCATAGCAGAAGGGTTGGAACTTGATGATCTTTAAGGTCCTTTCCAAGCCTAACCATGTCGGGGAAGGCAGCAGGCCTGCTAGCGGCCTAGCTCTCTTCTCCCAAGATTTAGGCCCTGACAATATTCTTCTGCTCCCATGAGGGAGGAAAAGTTCCTCATGCTGAGAGGATCCTAATAATCCCATTCTCAAAACACAGCAGCCTTGTTGATAGGGGTACAGGCTGCCCTGACCCAAGAAGCAGTTATGGGAAGGGATTTGGGAGTAACAGAACATGTCAGGAACCAACCATAACAAGAGGGTCAAACCAGCAGGTGTGTGGATGCTTTTAGGTATTAAAGGTAAACTAAGGAAGTTTAGCTTTAAGATAGGGTTATCAGAACTCGTTATCATCACTAACCAATCAATATGGTGTGAACAGTGTGTGCAACCGATTAGCAGTTTTTTAGCTTGCCACATTTGCAGTAAGAAAGGTCTAGAATCTGGGGGATTTTCACCTAATAAAATGGCTGGCTGACTGGCTTCATGGTTTCAACTACAATTAATATACTGAATTGTGTGTTACTCCCTGCCGATCATCACATAACCATTCCCATGATTCTATAAGGGCATGTAGTGACAGGACAAGGGGGAATGGTTTTAAATGGAAGGGGGTAGATTTAGATTGGATGCTAGGAAAAAATTCTGCATTCTGAGGGTGGTGAAGCACTGGAACAGGTTATCCAGGGAGGTGGTGGATGCCCCCTCCCTGGAGGTAGCCAAGGTTGGGTTGGATGGGGCCTTGAGCAGCCTGGTCTAGTGAGAGATGTGTCCCTGCTCATGGCAGGGAGGTTGGAACTTGATGATCTTTAAGGTCCCTTTCAACCCAAAGCATCCTGTGATCCCACCATCTAGCCTTGGTGGGCTCCTTCCTGAGCCTGACATCAGGACCTGCCTTCAACATTGATTTGTCAGGGGTAAAAAGCAGGTGGGAAAGACAGGCAAAAGCTTGTGCATGTATCACTGTTCAACCCAAATCACCTTTGTTCTCCCTGCTGAATGGAAAGGGTTGGTTAAGAAGACCCTGAAGCAGGGGGTTGTGAAGCCCCTGATGGGTGGGGAGCAAAGCTGAGGCTTTTCTCTCTCCTGCCTGGTCACTCTCCCACAACACTGCCACCTTCACAAGCTCATGTCTGTCTGTCCTCAAACACCCAGAGGGTTTCTAACAAGATCATTTGTAGCTGCAAACCCTCCACTCTGAGATGATTGTTCACACAAGGGCTGAGCCATTCTCAGGGTCTTGACATCCCCTTCAAAAATACCTCATCCATGCACTGCTGCTGAAGCCCCCAACATTTATAAATGTCTCCAAATCCAAGTGTGATTAGTGGAAAACGATGTTCCCCAGCCAGAGATACAGACTGGGAGAAGAGCTCCTGGGGAGCAGCCCTGTGAGAAGGACCTGGGTGTCCTGGGGGATGAGAAACTCTCCATGAGCAGCAGTGGCTCTGGCAGCTGGGAAGGGCGGTGGGATCCTGGGCTCCATCAGCAGAGGGGTGGCAGCAGGGACAGGGAGGGGATTGTCCCTCTCTGCTCTGCCCTGGGGAGGCCCCAGCTGGATCCTGTGTCCAGAGCTGGGGCCCAACACAAGGAAGATGTGGGGCTGTTGGAGAGGGGTCAGATGAGCCACGGAGATGCTCAGAGGGCTGGAGCAGCTCCCCTCTGGAGAGAGGCTGAGGGAGCTGGGCAGGGTCAGCCTGGAGAAGAGAAGGCTGTGGGGGGACCTCATTGCAGCCTGCCAGTGCCTGAAGGGAGCAGAGGAACAGGAGGGGAATCAGCTTGTTAAAGGGCAGAGACTGGCAGGACAAGGGGGATGGAGTGAAGCTAAAGGAGGGAAGGGTTAGATTGGATATTAGGGAGAAGCTCTTTCCAGAGAGAGTGGTGAAGGGCTGGAAGGGGCTGCCCAGAGAGGATGTGTCCCTGGGCAACCTTGTGTAGCTCCAGGCCTGAGGTTGGTGTCCCTGCCTGTGGCAGGGGGTTGGAGCTCTCTGACCCTTGGGGTCCCTTCCAACCCATGCCAGTCTATGATTCTGTGATTCTTTTCTGCTTTTCCACCCAGAGAAGGAACCATCACCTGAGCTGCACAGCGCAGTGATGGAAAGGAGCAAAGTGAGTTGGGAAGGGAACAGACAGTGCATCTTGGTGCCTTTGAGTCACTCAGATGAAGTTCATTTCTCCTTGTCTGTACAAGGCTGGGCTCTTTGCATTTTCATGGTAAATTTGTTTACCCAGCCGTTGTTGAAATTCTGGAAGCAGAGCAAATGCATTTGCTCCATAACCTTTCCGGATCTGACAAGTCCTATAAAATCTATTAAAGCCTTTAATGAAATCCCTGCTCAGAGCCAGCTCCCATGAATGAATGTGGAATCGGAATTTAAATTAAAATGTTGTTTTTGTAGTCTGTGGGCTTTAGCCTTGACAGAAATTAAAGGGACAGTTCACATTTGGGGGGTTGTTGCTTTCTCCCTGTAGTTTTATATCACCATGAAACACCTCTCCCTGCAGAGGATGGGTGTCTGGATCCTTCTTCCTCTCACAAAGAGTGGTTGGGAGGACTCAGCTGCAAGCCCTAAACCTTGGTATACTGGGTAATTCCAATTAGAGAAGTGTAAATTGGTTAATGGGCAACACTCCTCTTAGCAAATGGGTGGTGTTGGGTTCTCTCTCCTGCTATGAGGTGTGTGGAGCTGCTCAGGTACAATGTGCCCTTGCTGTAGGGGTAACCACCATAGTTAAGGGCATCCTCAAATGCTTCTCAGTTCCTCTGCCATCAGCTGCCTGGGGATGTGCTGCAACTCAGTCCCAAAGTCTTGGTGCTGTGGAGACACTTCCAAGCAAGTCTTGGTAAGGAGCCTGGTTTAAATCTGTTGGAAGTGCTTGGTTTTGTATACCCAAGGGTTTCATTTCCATGTGTAAATACAGGCTTGCATGTGCAGGGGGTGTGCAAGCAATTAACTGGTTTTAATCTTTTCTGCTCTGAGCAAAATGAAATATCCCACAGTGAAGTGTGTGTCTGAGCATCAAAAATAAAAGGCCACTCAGGGCTTTGATTGCCTCTCCTAAGCTTGGACCCTGCGACCAGCATGGTTCAGGGATGGAGCAGGATTCTGTGGGTCTCTGGTGCCTCTTTCTCCTTGCCAGGATTTGCTGGCTTCAGCTTCCCATGGTGTGACACCACCAGTTGTCTCCACTGTCTCTCTGGGTGCATGTTTCCCAACAAGGAATGATGAAGTCTGCATTTCTTGCCTTACACAGGTCTGCTTCTCTTGGGTGCATCTTGGGTGCACGTGTCTGCTCACAGCTGCATCAGCTCCTGCTGTCCCCTGCCAGGAGTCAGCCCTTTACCTGGGAGGCTGAAACCAGCCATCCTCCTGCCAAAGGTACCCAACTTGCTCTATTTTAGGGATTTGAGCTTTTAGTTACTCTTTTCACAGCTTGAAACTCCTCCTGTTTGTGTTTTTCCCCCTTGCAAGGGTTATTTTTACCCAGAGGGGCCCTTGGCACCTGTGCTTCAGCCTGGTTTTATGCCATGTGATGGGCTCCCCTTGACCTGTGATGGTGGTGGGCTGAGGAGTCCCACCTTACTTCTAAATCCTTGTTGAGGATGCCTGGTGCCCTGTGGTCCTCATCTGGGTCTGAGGGTTGTTCAGCTTCTTTCTTTCCTGTTCTTGAGGGTGACTTCTCAAAATGCATCCCTGATTCCCCAGAGCTGTGCTGGTTGGTGTCAGGCTGGGGGGGGCTCAGCACAGGACAGTAACGAATGAGGCATTCCAAGAAGGGTTGCAGATCACAAATAACTGACTAATCAACACATGTAAACAGCCATTTGGTTCATGGCTGATAAACTTTCATAGTCCATTTTATCACTGTGTGTGTGTGGAGGACTCTGGAGTCAGGATGCTGCTAGTTGGCTGTGGACCCACTCTCACCCCTCTGCCCTGCCAGAGTTTTGGGTGCTGTCCCAAACCATAACCACATTTGGTTCATGCACCAGTTTCTCCAGGCTGGGAGGACAGATCTTCCCCCAAAATGTGGTGGGAGACCAAGGAAACAGGGAAATTTCTGGCAGGAGTGGTATGGCAGAGAGAGGTTTCATTCTGAAGGATGTTCAGCACGCAGGAGATAAAGGAGGTGGCTCCCCTCCCAAGAAGACAAGAGCAATAGCTGTGTCTATTAAAGCCTCTCTGCATTAGAACAGCTGCAGTGGGCTGAGCACAGGGATTCTCCCCAGCTTCATAGGAAGCCTCTCTCCTGCAGTAAGGCTGAGTTGGGAAGAGCCTCTCCAGAAGGAAAGATCTTGGAAGCTAAGTGAAGAGTCTGTTTGCAGTGCAGAAAAGCAAGGGAACTCATTAGTGCAATGTGAAGTGAAACAGAAAATGCTTAAATTCACTGGCAAAATGGCAGGAGGAGGGAAGGAAATATCCTTTCCATGTCAGTGCATCCCTGGAAGGATGGGGAAAAGTTTGTTTGCTTTCAGTGGCCATCAAGTCTTTGCATTTTTCTTGTCTTTCCTTTCTTAAACTCAGGTTAGTACAAAGCAATCCGTGCTGTTTGGAAGAAAAATATCATTAAGTTTCATTTTGAAAATGTCAAAACAAAATGTTTTGGCATTTCTGAAGTGAAACATTTCATTAAAAATGCTGCATCTGAGTGTTTTGACATTTTTTAAAGCCCCTCTCCTCCTCCTCCTCCTCCTGTTTCCTCAACCTAAACTTGTTCATATTTTTAGTCCTTCTGAAACTTAATTTTCCCAGTCAACATAGTAGTAGTTTAAAAAGAAAACCCTGTTGCCTTTAAAAAAAAACCCAACATACCCTGTTTCCTTGTGTATTTTGAAAGGTATGAGAGCAGGGAAACCTGAGCAGCTGAGGCTGCCACTGTCTTACAACCTTGGTTGTCATTTCTGTGGAGCAGGAGGAAGGGGAAACGATGTGAGTTTGCAGGAAGAGCTTGGGTAGCTTTTAATTGGCTTGGAATGGCAGTGGTTAACAGTTCCCCAAATGCAAAAACCTGACCTGGTGGTGGGGAGCAAAGTCTGAGCAGGTTGGGAGCTGGATGATCATAGAATCATAGAATGGAGCCCAGCTCCCTCAGCCTCTCTCCAGAGGGGAGCTGCTCCAGCCCTCTCAGCATCTCCGTGGCTCCTCTGACCCCTCTCCAACAGCCCCACATCTTCCTTGTGTTGGGCCCCAGCTCTGGACACAGGATCCAGCTGGGGCCTCCCCAGGGCAGAGCAGAGAGGGACAATCCCCTCCCTGGCCCTGCTGCCACCCCTCTGCTGATGGAGCCCAGGATCCCATCTCCCTTCCCAGCTGCCAGAGCCACTGCTGCTCATGGGGAGTTTCTCACCCCCCATGACACCCAGGTCCTTCTCACAGGGCTGCTCCCCAGGAGCTCTTCTCCCAGTCTGTATCTCTGGCTGGGATTCCTCCAGCCCAAGTGCAAGACCATACACTTGGCAGTGTTAAAGTGTTAAGATGATGATGATGATGATGATGTCTCTTTGCCTTCCTCCTGCTCCCTTGTTCAAACGCTGGCTGCTCTGGAGCACCCAAAGTAGCACAAGGAATTGTCTTAGTGCCTGGAGAGCACAGAGAGGCTGGAGGGTGGGCTGCTTGCATGGCTGATGGGTGTTTCCAGCCTGTCAGCATCCACCTTCATGACTTCAAACCCCTCCTGGCATACACTGGGCATGTGGTGGAGTCCCCCTGCAGCCAGAGCAAACTGCTGATGCTCAGAGGATGTTCAAATATCAGGCGACTGGAGTGCGATCAAAAGCTGCCTTTCAAGTGACGCTTCTTGTGCGGGGAGGGAAGAGCTGGCAGGGCATGTTGCTTGTGGCAGAGTGTGATAGTCGCCTACAAAGGCTCGAGGTGTTTGTCAGAGGGGAGGGGGGAAGCCTCTGAAGCCAAGAGATGCTTTCAAGAGGAGAGCGTTCTCCGCTCTGTGCTCCATCACTCGGAGGAGATGAAAGGATGCTCGGCTCTGCTGTACCACTTGCTGCCACAGCCCCAGCGTGCAGTAACTGTGCACCCTTCCCCTGCCAGAGCCGTACTGCTGAGTACATTAAAATGGAAACCAGAGGACAGTATTGAGTGTTTATGCTAGCTTTCAAATCACCTGGCTCCAGGAGTTCTGGTCTTGATGAACAGAGCCAATACAGGCTCAAACTAGTGCTGGAAAAACAGGCTCAAACTAGGCTGGTGTCACTGGAAAAGAGGGAAATAGAGTTTCAGAGAGCTCCCTGCAAACACCCTGCACTGCTGCCTCAGGGGATGCAGCCACATTCAAGGCTGGCTTTCCCCAGCAAGCATGAACTTCCTTTTGAGCTTGTTGTAGTGGTCTCTAGCTGAAATGCCCATGGAGATGAGATGCTGGTGTCTTTTGTGGGGGTGATCTTGGGTGTGGGGGCAGATCCAGACTTGGGCATCCTGAAAGACCCATTCATTCAAGGGGAAAAGGGGGAAAAACTGTCTCTGATCTTCTCTTCCTTTGGCTGATTGCTTATATATATTATTTTTTAACAAATACTCTCACTCTTCCAGCCTTGTTGGTGGCTAGTTGCTTTCCCAGGGCTGCAATCTCTTTGTCCCACATCACTCTGTCCCAAATCTCCCCAGCAAAGCCAGCCTGTGCCTACACCCATCCCAACCCCACGTGTCTCCTGAGGACTCTCTCCTCTTTCCTAAACAAACATTAAGAAAAAAGGGGCGGAAGGGAGGTGGTGGTTCAGGAACACAAAGTCCCACAAAGAAAATTATCTCCCTTTCAGTGGAGTTTTTCTGAAAGCTGCTGGGTTGCAAAGGCGGCTCTGTTGATTGCAGTTTCAGTCCCTGATTATGCAGTAATGGAAGCATCAAGAAATCATCCAGCTTCCTTCCTCAATTTGAGTTTGCCCTTCATCCAGTGGTTTCAAACTAAAGGAGAAAATGGTCATTTGGAAGAGGAAGGAGGGGAGGGGGGGGGGAAAACAACACAATATTGTTTATCTCCCTTAAAGTCACAGGTCTTTATTTCCCATTATTTTTACAGCTTGGCCACTTGAAAGATCAATTAGCAACTGTCTTGTAACCGAGCAATAAAACCTTTCACTGGGGAAACTTTTCCCCAGGCTGAGGAATGCTTTTCTGTCCTTCATGCAGAAAGAGGAAAGGCCAGGTGGTTTCCTCAAAACAGGAATTCCCTGGGAAGAAACTATCAGAGGAGCTGTCAGACTCCACTCAGCATGTGCTGTGCTGAGGGCTGGCATCAGCAAGCAAGGAATAAGGTGGAAGGGAAAGTCAGAAGTTTGTTAGGCTGGAGGTAAACTGAACTCACTCCTGATTAGAAGCTGTGAAAGAGGAGGAAAACACCTCTTGCAGTGGGAGGTTTTGGTGACTGAGATGGGCTTGTCCATCTTCTCCCTTTCATAGTGCTCATCCTCTAAAGGTTGGGATCACTCAGGAGGGGACAAAGTGGTTAAAGCTGATGCTTTATGTTTATTCTCCCTGGGGCAAAAACACCATTTGAAGTTGGGGGATGGATTAAAGCTAAAGGAGGGAAGGGTTAGATTGGATATCAGGGGGAAGTTCTTTGCAGAGAGAGTGGTGAGGGGCTGGAACAGGCTGCCCAGAGAGGGGGTGGGTGCCCCGTCCCTGGGGGTGTTCAAGGCCAGGCTGGATGGGGCCCTGGGCAACCTTGTGTAGCTCCAGGCCTGAGGTTGGTGTCCCTGCCTGTGGCAGGGGGTTGGAGCCCTGTGACCCTTGGGGTCCCTTCCAACCCAGACCATTCTATGATTTTAAAATACATGTGAACATCTACATACCCACAAGGGTTTAGAGATCATAGAATCATAGAATGGCAAGAGATATTTGTGTCCATAAGGCTGATCAAAAATTCACAAAGCCGGGGCAAAGCAAGTGCAAACCCCCATTTTAGGGCACTGTAGCTAAGCAAAGCCTGGGATTTGGGGGTATTGGAGATGCAAAGTGGGACTTGTCACCTTGGCGCCTCAATCTTGGGGGAAAGGCAAAGCTTTGGCCATCCTAATGTGCCTGGGATGCTGCTCCTGCTCTTCCTGGTACCCTGGCTGGCCAGTGTGGCTGTGTTCCTCACAAGGGCTGAGCCCTTTTATTTTCTTTTTTTTCCTTCCTTTCTTTTCTTTAAACTCCAATCTGTTTGCACTTCTCCCACCCCCCCTCCCCATCACCATCCCTTAGGCCTTCTGGGGAAAGAAAGAAACAGCCTCTCTGTTTTTAATCAACCTAATTAGTGTATCTTTAATACAATTAGAGGGAAATTTTACCGCTCCCCACCCCCACCCCTCCCCTCCCCTTGTATCAATTAAAGCCCTACAGTTGCAGGGTAAATTTCTAATCCATTTAGGACCGTTCCCTTCCCCAGCCTCACAGCCCCCCTCCCAGCCTCACAGCCCCCCTCCCAAGCCCCCTCCTCCTGCCTGGCAGAGTGTTGCTTCCTCCCTCCGTTTTCTTTAGGAGTCTGTTCAAACAGCACATTGTAAGGAGTAAATAAATTACTCTCTGCCCCCTTGCCCTCTCCTCCACGGCAGCAGGCCCCGTTCCAGGCAGCTGCCCTGATTGTACAGGCAGGCACAGGGGGGGAAGGGGGTCTCACAAAGCCAGGGCTGCGGGGCTGCACGCTCCGGGTCAGGGTGGGTCGTGCTGTTCATCCTTCCTTTCTTCTATTCTTCATCCCCCTCTTCTGCATCTTGATGGGGTGGTTTTTGGGGTTTTTTTCAGGTCTGGGAGGGTGTTTGGGTTGATTAGGGTCTGGTTTTGTAGGGGGTTTATTCTTAGAGACCTCCTTGAGTGGGTTTTTATCCCCTGGGGTGGTGGTGGGTTGTTGGATCTGTGGCTGTGGTTGTGGCTTCTGCCCCTGGGGTTCTGCATGGGGAGCTGGGGGGGGGCTGGCTGTGCTCAGCTTCCACACTTCATACCACGATTCCCATGCAGAAAAACACTAAACCTGGAGGAAACAGCCCTGCCCTATGCCAGCATCTTACAGGCTATCCAGGCTCAGTGCCAGGGGGCCCAATCCTACCCTACCCACCCCAACAGCAGCCTGGGAAGTGTGAGGTACCAGCTGTTTTAGCAGCACCTAAACAGCACAAGTGTTTCCCTGGGGTTTGGATGGTTTTCTTCTGGAGCAGACAGATGGCTCCTGGTTCTCCAAAACCTCACTGAATGCCACGGCCCAGCCCAGAGACCTGCTTCATTGGTGCATGTTTGTTTGGAAACTCCTTAGTTTCCAAGGGGCTGGGCTGATGAGGGTCTATTTTTGTAGGGGGTTTATGGGGTGCATGGAGCACAGCATCCCAGAGGGATTGAAGCTGGGAGGAGGTCAGGAAAGAGGAGGAAGGCCACAACCTTCCCCCCCCCCCCCCCCCCCTTTCTGCACGTGGGTGTAAGAGCTTGTCCTAAGGTATAGCGCAAAGTGGTGGGTGCTGTGGGGCTGGGTGCTGCCCCTGCACGGTGCCTGGCTGGACTGATGGCAATGCCCCAGGAGCCCCACAGCAGCCAGCGACTGAGCAGTGCTGCAGTAAGCCCTGCCAGTGGCCTGTTATCAGCACCACAAACACAATTAGGAGCTCTGCTGCTGCCTTTTTGAGGAAGATGGGTGAGTCTTCCCCTCTCTGCATTTCTCCCTGGCTGGCCCACAACTACAAGGTCCTGCCTTTATGGATCACTGAGTCCCTGCGCTTTCTTAATGAACCTGAGTTTAATGCTTGACTTCTCTGTGTCATGTTTAATTACAGCAGCTGTAACTTCCTCGTTGGTTGGCTTGAAATAATATCTAAGTGCTTCTGAGCTTTAGAGCCTTGTTATTCTTCTATAATTAGGGTTTTAAGGCTGGTGTGAGCCATCTCTATAGAACAGGCAGCCATTTGCCATGCATGCTTGTTGCAAGGCTTCAGGTCCCCCAAAGATGGCAAAGAGATGCTGTTACTGGAAATCTGGTGGGTTTAGGTGGAAGGAAAGGTGGGCCCAGAGTGGGAGAGGTGGCAGCTGTGTTCTGCAGATTGATGGCATTGGAGCGTCTCACCAAGCATTTCAGAAGTCAAATATCGCCAAGGAACAGGCACATTCTGAGGGACTTTTATATCTGACACAGGAGCATGGGTTTTCTCTTGCTTAAGGCTGTGTTTGCCTCCTCTCATCTCTGGATATGCTGATTTTTCCCCTGAGAAGGGCAGTGGTTGGGAGGATTTGGGGTCCTTGTGGCCCCCACATGTCCCTTCTGCTTCAGTCTCTGTCTGGCCATCCTCCTGGGAATGGGAGACGCGAGTGAGATGGGGACAGGGATGAGCATGGGCCACTGTGAATGATCTTAGAAACCTGAGGTGACATTGTGCCTCCTTGGGAGGCAATGGGTGAGACAGCAGCCAACTTGCAAAACAAGTGGCTCTTTAAGACCTGCCAACTTGGGAGAGAAGGGGGCTTTGAGAGGGTAGACATCACCCCATTTATACCACATCTGCACTCCCAGCAGAGGGGCTGTGAATGTTCCCTCCTCTCAATCTCCCCCTCTGTATTTGCTGCCTTTTAAAGACAGGTCTTTATTCCTGCAAAAGTGAAGGGATTTATGTCTTTTTCTTAACTAAAGTTTGGGTACCTGTGTTGTCTGGGCAACTGTAGCAGGAGCTGGAGACCCACAGCCCAGCTGGAAGGGTTTGCGCCTGCCATGGTGGGGGGTTGAGCCTCAGTGGCCTCCAGCTCTGCCCTTGCTCTACCTGGGGTCTTGGGGGGCACACAGGGACTTCCCACCTTAGGGATGGATTCTGTGTGTGAGTATGGTGGGTTCCCAGGCAATGGCATTGCAGAGCCAGTGCTGCCACCAGAGGCAAGGAGAGAAGAGCAAGAACATTTCTAGGTTTTACTAAACTCCTGCACTTCCTAAATTCCCTGCAGCTGGAGGGTCCCACTGCCCCAGGCTAGGCAGAAAGAGCCACAGCCTAAGATGGATGTTGAGCCACCACTGGGTATGGTCTTGGCTGTGGGCACCTATGAGACTGGTGCCCCAGGGCAGCCCAGATCCCATGGGATGTGTGTTCCATAAACAAAACCTGGGATTAGATTGGGCTGGAGATGTCAGGGTGTGGTGCCAGGCTCACAGGGACTGGGGAAGCTGGAGATAGGACACTGGTTTAGGGTCATCCCCTGGTCCCTTTCACAGAATCACAGAACATTGGGAGTTGGAAGGGACTTTGAAAGCTCATCCAGTCCAACTCCCCTGCCAGAGCAGGGTCACCCAGAATAAATCACACAGGGACACATCCGGGTGGGTTTTGAATGTCTCCAGAGAAGGAGAATCCACAACCTCTTCAGGCAGCCTGTCCCAGGGCTCCATCACCCTCACAGTGACAACGTTCCTCCTGACATTCCCCTGGAACCTCCTCTGCTCCAGCTGGCACTTGTTGCCCCTTGTCCTGTCGCTGAGAAGATCCTGGCTCCAGCCTCCTGACTCTCACCCTTTACATATTTATCAACACTGGTAAAATCACCCCTCAGTCTCCTCTTCTCCAAACTAATGAGGAAGAAAAGATTTAGGTGCTTTGGCAAGCAGTTCCTGAGAAGAAAAGGGCAGTCTGATGATCCACCCTTAAACTGGGATTAGTGGAAACAGGCAAGGACAAAGCACCCCAGTACAACCATTCCCACTGTAAACTCTTCTCTGGAGCCTCTGCCATGGGCTGTGTTTGGAGGCAAGATCCCAAATCCAACAGAGCTCTGGCTGGGCTGATGGCAAGGGGCAAAGCTCATCTCCCAAGATCCCCACCACGTTCTTGTGCTGAGCATTCAGAGGGCTTTTTCCCCAGCCAAGGGGCTGGTGAGGAGTGACAGTCTCTGAATTGCAATTTGAAACGTTTACAGCCCAGTCAATCCTAATTCATTATTAGCTGTAATTGTTTCAAAGAAAGTGTCCACTGTTATGTAAAATGCAGTCCCAGATGCTCCTAATGGTTCAGGCTCTCTGATTGCTGTAATTTGCAAAGCTTTTGCCTCCTTTCCTCCCCCCCCCCCCCCCCCCCCCTTCCCTTTCCCCTCCCTCTGTAGTTATGATGTGCCTTTTATGAGCAAGCCAGGAAGAAAGAGAGAAAAGCACCACACCATTAGAGGCAAATAATAATGTTGTACCTGAAAGGCCATTAGTGAGGCTCATATGATAGTACGCATCTGGTCTGTGCCCAGCCCAGCCCGGATGCTCCCCAGCACCCGGATGCTGCCTGGGGACACATGGAGCCCAGGGATGGCTTTGTTTGTGGGGAGAAGGACTACAACCCAGCCCAAATCGCAGAATCATAGAATGGCATGGGTTGGAAGGGACCCCAAGGATCACAGAGCTCCAACCCCCTGCCACAGGCAGGGACACCAACCTCAGGCCTGGAGCTACACAAGGTTGCCCAGGGCCCCATCCAACCTGGCCTTGAACAGCCCCAGACACGGGGCACCCACCCCCTCTCTGGGCAGCCTGTTCCAGCCCCTCACCACTCTCTCTGCAAAGAACTTCCCCCTAATATCCAATCTAACCCTTCCCTCCTTCAGCTTCACTCCATCCCCTTGTCCTGCCAGTCTCTGCCCTTTAACAAGCTGATTCCCCTCCTGTTCCTCTGCTCCCTTCAGGGACTGGCAGGCTGCAATGAGGTCCCCCCACAGCCTTCTCTTCTCCAGGCTGACCCAGCCCAGCTCCCTCAGCCTCTCTCCAGAGGGGAGCTGCTCCAGCCCTCTGAGCATCTCCGTGGCTCCTCTGACCCCTCTCCAACAGCCCCACATCTTCCTTGTGTTGGGCCCCAGCTCTGGACACAGGATCCAGCTGGGGCCACACCACCAAAGTGGTGCTGCACTGACCCAGGCATCAGGATATGTCAATAACTAGCATGCTTCACAATTAATTTTCACAATTAGATGTGATAAGAAATCAGACGGGCTGGAGCAGCTTTTGGCTGGCAAATTTAATTGGGGGGGGGTGGTGGTGGTGATTTTGCTGGTATGGGGGTGGGGGTTGGTTGTGTCTCTCTTGGCATGAAGGAAACATCCATTTCCCACTTCTATCCTCTGATGTTGCTTTGGATAAAGGCAGAACTGCAGGGATGTCTCACGCCAGGATACCCAAGCTGTGAGCTACAGGGCATTTCAAAGCTCTTCTTGCTTGCTGTCTTTCGCCTTCACCTCTGTTTTCAGCTCAGGTGTCTGTTTTAGCCTGTCTGTGTCGATCCTGTCACCAGGAGCTTCTTAAGTCCATGATATCAACCTAATTTAAGGAAGGCTTTACTCGATGAGACAGTTTGCAGCCCCTGCTGTGTGCAGAGGAAAGAAATGAAGGTTGGGTTGGGGTTTCCATCGCACCCTGCCCAAGGCTGAGCTCCCATGGGACAAGGCATGGTCCTTGAGCTGAGTTTCTTGGTGCAGTTTGCCTGGATGGAGTTACTCTAGGTTTATGATCAGGATCAGACAAAGAGGCACTTTTAGTGCTTTTTTGGGAGTTCTTTTAAGGTGGGGGGGCAAAAAAATGCTACCCAAACTCATTGTGGAAGGGGTTAGAGGACATGAAAGCTGAAGTACAATGTCCCCCGTGTCTGGCAGATGCTGTGCCTGTAAATTATCTGGGAGTGAAATCCTCCATGAATTGCACATGGATTTCCCCTCTTTCCAAGGCCAGGCTGGGGGGGGGCAGCGAGATGGAGAAGCAAAGGCCAAGAGGAGCGAGCCGAGGTGGAGGGGAGGGAGGCAGGGCTGCCCTTTCACCTCTGCTCTCCCTCTTCTCCTCCAAAACTATCTGCTGGGCAACACAGCCTCACCACTTCCCACCAGACAGCCCTGCCCTGGCCCCCTCCCCAGGACCTGCTCCCCCCCAGACAGGCTTTGTCTGGGGAAGATTGAGAGGGCTGATGGAGCGGGGCGGCTGCCTTACCCTTCACCTCCGAGGAGGGTGGTCCTCCGGGGTCATTGCCGGGGGCAGGCAGGGCAGTGTGCGATGCTATTGTCTGCTCAGGAGCCTGGGGACCGGCTTTTAAACGGGTGAGAAAGGCACAGAGCACCCCTCCCCATCCCTTGCGTTTCACAGCACCCAACCCAACACCCTGCAGGTCACAGCACCCAGCACTTTGTGTCCCTCCCTGTCCTGGTGCTGGAGATCTCCTGATGTTGAGAATAAAAGGGATAAATCTTAATTACGGGAAGGTTTTAATAGGGGTTCTCTCAGGGCTCTGGGCTGTGGGTCCAGCGCTGGCAATTAGCAACATGCATGGGCTCGGAGGTGTCAATTGAGCCCTTGTTTACTCCTTAACGAGAGGTCTCTAATTACCCTGACCTGATGCTGTGGGAGTGCTGAGGTTGGCTACTCTAACGCGTGCATCCTTCAGAAGGAAGGTAGAGCTCGGTATGGAGTGGAAGAGCCCTTTCCATGGCTGAAAGCGTGTTGCTGGGATTGACAGCAGCATCACGCTCTCCATCCCTGCGGAGGGATGAGGAGGAGGGAGCGAGCGGCTGGGCCATCCCGGTGTCTCTCACACAGCCGGTGGGGCTGAGATGGCTTTTACTGCTGCCCGGGGCCGGCAGTCCTGCGGGATGTGGTAATAATGCAGGTGGCGGTGTGGCCGGACGCGCTGGCCCCAGCAGGAGCAGCGAGGGATGCGGTGACAGCAGCCAGACAGCTCACCAGCGGCAGGCAGGGCTGCGTGGGGGTGATGGGGGCGATGGGGCTGGACAGCATTGCTTCCCAACCCCCCAAAACAATGCATTTTGGGAGCTGAAATGCTCAGAGCTCCCCAAATCAGAGCTAGGAAGTGAGATATATATATTTATCTATATAAAAAACTAACACTTATGAGAGGTGGGTTTTTTTATCCTCTTGGATAAGAGCTTCTTGGCTGATTGCTTTTTTTAAAGCAGGTTGATCTCTGCCTGAGGACACCCAAGAAGGGAGTGTGTTTGGGTGCAAACTTGGTGTTTGCAGGACTGTGTGTGACCCAAAGGCCCGGAGTCGGGGAGAGTGGAGGGAGGGAGGTTTCTCAGCACCTTCCTGTGCCCAGCTGTACCTAGGGAGCTGGAGCCCCTGTGTAGGGCTCGCAGAGGAGATGCTTTGAGACACGTGCTGTCCTGTGTGGGCACCATACCTGTTGTGTGTGTGAGGACAGAGGCTTTCACAGTATTTGTTACCCACAGGACAGGCAGGAACTGTTCCTAGTGGGTTTTTTATCCCAGCACAAAGGGATGGGACGCAGATGACAAAGCCATGCTTCTTCCTAGGTTACTTTCCAATGATCTCTTCGGGTCAAACACTTAACGAGGGTCTGGGGTGAGATGGAGAGAGAATACCTGTGTGACCTGTCCTAGGGACCCTGCTTGGGCAGGGGCGTTGGACCCTATGATCTCTTGAGGTCCCTTCCAACCCCTACAGCTCTGTGATTCTGTGATTACCACAACTATGAACACAATGGTCACACAGGAGCCAAGGCAGCCCATCTTGTTTGATTTCTTTTCTCTTCCCCTCTCCCCCCCTCCTCTTTTCCATCTCAATTAACTCTCTTTATTATTTCATCACGGAAATTGTTTGTGCCTTTAACCGAACGGGAGGAACATTTGCAAATGCCTTTTTGTCTGAAGGCAAAGCTGCTTGGTGTTACCCAACTTCAAGGGATCGTTCCCTATTTCCGTTCCTCTCCCTTTCTCTGCTGAGGCAGAACGTAGCATAACTTAAAAGTCAGTGATTCAGACTGCAATTATAACCTAAAAGCACAAATAAAAGATAAGCTGGCATCCTACTGTTCCCCATTTGCATCTGTGTCACATGGGATGAAGGGAAAAATAAAATCTGCTTTTATAAAGTGTTGAGCCAGAGAATCTCGTCCAGCAGAAAGAAAATAAACAGATCCCCTGAGGCACCGGCTGTTTGAGTTGCAAATGACAACTCAGTTGGAAGACGGTGCTATGAGAGGCATGAGATTTGCACGCAGGTTGGCCACCCTGGCTGTGTGGAGCTGTACCATCAGCCTGCTGCCTGGTAAAAACCACTTTGGGTTCGTTCTTTTTTGCACATCCCATGAGCACCATGTGCCTAAATAGGGGGTTTTCCTTTTGCTCCCCAAATACCTGCAGTGATTTCCAGTGGTGAGGAGGGGTGGTGGTGGCTGGCTGGGTGCAGGAGGGGCAGTAGGGATGTAAAGGTCCCATGGTTTCTCCTTCTCCATCCCCCATCAGGCAAACATCCCACACAGCTCCTCAGGGCTGGCACCTCTCATGTTATCCTCTGTTTGGGGGGTGCAGTAGCTCGTTTTAGCATCAGCAGAGATTTCTAGTCTTCCAGTCTTGGTAGATTGAAAAATTGCCTCCCAGGGTGTTTCAGGTTTCTCTGTTTGCAGAGACGGCTGGGAACTCACTGGGGCCCTGTAAACACTTCTTGCTGAAAATAAACAGGCTTTTGAGACAATGGGCTTTCCCCCCCCTCCCCAGAATGTGATGGGTTTCTAACAGGAAAAAAATTGCATGGAGAAGGCAGGAGGTAGAGGGTTTTGGCTGAGGTACTGAAGAAAACCAAAGGTGTCGTATTTGGAGGTGATGGGGGTGTGTGTTGTGGTGTGGCTGTGCTTTGTGTCTCTTGGGCTGGAGGGAACCAAAGCCCTGCTACCAAGACTCAGCTGCAAGAATTCCTCTTCCAGCCTGGGAGCAGATTGTTCCCCAGTCAGGCACTGAGCTGGACATGAGGAGACATGTCAACATAGAAAGCGCTCTGTCTTGGTCTCCCAAACTTGGCTCTGTCCTTCTTTACCTCCTGCTTCCCCAGAGACCTACCCTGATGCTTTATAAAACCAGGGCTGATGTTTTTCCTGCCCCTATCCAAGACCCTTCAGCACTGCATGTACTCATGGCAGACCATGGCTGTGGGACAGGCAGCACTTGGGGTGTTTCCCCCAGCTCATGCCATGCTGTATTCAGCATTTCAGTGTGCCCAAGCCCTGTGGTGTGGCTGGCTTGGAGGGGTCCCTGCCAGCCTGCCCACCCCGGGAAGCAGAGCAGCTGTGTGGGGGATGCTCTGAACAAAGTGCCTCTCCTGGTGCAGGCAGCCTGTGATTTGCATACAGATGCATAGGAAATCCTGGTGGGTTCTGGTGTGGAGGGGGAAGGGCGTCACTGGTGTGGGCAAAGAGGTGAGGCTGGCCAATGTGAGCGCCCCAAAATCTCCACCTGGTGGCAGGTGGGGGGAGGCCCCATCAGCAAGCAGACTCCATCCAGGCGAGCCAGAGGGATGCAGGATGTTCCCTGTGACGCAGCTCCATCCCACCCTGTGTTTCTGTCTCTCTCCAGCTACCTCTCTTGTTCTTCCTCCTCCCTTCATCAGCTTGTTCTCAGGCTTTTCCCATTCTTTTGTCTTTTCTTGAAGGTTGAGTAAGACTTTAAAAACTTGTTTGGATCCTGCTCTTTTGCTTCTTGACAGCTCTGGGTGCTGTGTACTCTCTTAACCCAGAGCACAACCCCACCTGACTGTGCAAATAGTGTAATACCCTATCCCCACCCCCTTGCACCTTGAGTCCCTGTCTCATGCCAAAGCTGGGTGTCCATCAGAAGGAACTGGTGTTGCTGGCTGAGGAGGGTTGAACAAACCCTCTGTCAGAAATGAGGGAAAAATTACAGCCTGTGATCCCCTTGCCCCCACTCAGCAGAGGAAATCCAACTGGAGACTGCTGCGGTCCATAAACAGTCTGTTTGCTTTACTTTAAAGACAAGTTATCCATCAAATCTGTTTGAATAGCAAATAAACACAGGGAAGCTGTGAGGGTCCTTGGGCAGAAGGGGAGGATGAATTTGTCAAGCCCACTGTTTGTACAGCTGTACCTCTGAGCGGTTTCCAGCACCAAGCAAGCTGAGGGTGCATATGAATGAAAAACTGAATTCATGGCTCGCTCTTTGCGTGCCCTGCCCTGGATGCCTCCAGCTCTGCGCTGCCTGTGCTGCTGACTCCCAGCCCCACGTGGCACCGGGCAGGTGAGGTAGGCAGGCACAGCAGCCTGCAGTGACTTCCCAAGTTTAGCAAAGGGCTGGAAGAGGTGACCCACCAGAGCTGCAAACATCGCCTCTCGATGAGCTCAGCCAACCCCCCTCTCCTACCACCGTGCAATTAAGGAGAACAAAGCCCCCAGCCCCGTGCAGGCGCTGGAAACAAGACAGCTTCCTCACCTTCCTTGTCGCTCCCCTTATCCAATCTTGTCCACAGCATCCCAAATGCATGACCTCAGCAAACGGCAAATTGAGTCTGTTTATCACGTGGCTCCTTAAGAGGTGCTTGCCTGGTGAATGGCCTTGGCATACATTAAGTGAATAAACCACCCCATTGTTCAGCTCCTTCAGCCGCTCTGCTCAGTTGACCCATTCAATAACTGTTTGTTTGCACAGATTTCCCCTGTACAAGTGCAACAAGCTGAACCCTGGATCTGAGCAGATGTGTTTGGAGTAGGCTCGCTCTCTCTCTCCGCTTCCTTCCCATCAAGGTGTATTGTTGCATCTTTTGAGAGCTCCAGCTCTCGCCAGTGTGACTCATTCAGGCAAAATTTCTGTGCTGTCTTCAGGGACCCTCAAGGGTTTCCAGGCATGATTTACCATGGCTGTGTTTTAAGCCTCAAACTAAGCCAAAACTTGCTGCTCCAGAGGTCTCCCTCTGTTTTATCACAGGTCTCTGTGCAGGAGAAAGCAGGGAATGCAACAGGGTGCAGGAAAGGGGTGCAGCTGCTGTCTGAGGCCAGAATCACATCAGGACAATCTCTTACCCTGCATTAAGCAGGTTTGAATAGAGATGTCTCAGCCCCACTTCTGGCATTCATAGTTGTGATACATGTGGCAGCATCTCCTCTACAAGGTGCTTGGCCCAGAAGACGATGGCTTGCAGTCCTCAGGGACTGTGCCTATCACAGATATCACAAGGTTGGAAAAGACCTTTGAAGATCATCAAGTCCAACCAATCCCATCCTAAGCTGAACCAGATCCCTAAGTACCTCATCTACCTTTTTTTTTAAACATCCAGGGAAGGTGACTCAACCACATCTTTGCCTTGATCTCAGAGCATGGTGTCCCAGCACCCCAGAGCTCTGTTGGAAGAGTTAGAGATAGAAAACCCCCAACCTGTAGTTCTGAGAGGCAGGGAAGCCAAACTGTCCCTGTGGCTGCAATTTCTATTTGGAGAAAAGAGAAATTATGTTCAACCCTCTGGTTTAACCCTCGTGCAAGAGCAGCCCCCAGAAAGTGTCTTTATTCAGGGAATCTAATTTTTCACAGATGATCTGGTGGATTTTCACAAAAATAGCACTTCTACACTCAAGAACAGTAGATAGTTTGGCCCATAAACTGTCTGATATGCAGCTCCCACTGCTTGAAGCTCATGTCTTCTACCCAGAAGTAGCAAAGTGCTGTGTAAATGTCATGAATTCAGGCTGATCAGGCACAATCTTTCTTTGATGCGAAGACCAAGTGACTCAAAGATTCATGGAAAAATAGTCTCCAGTGGTGAAAGTGAAGGGATGCCCCCAGATTTAAGAATATGGGTAACTTTAGGTGTGGAGTTAGGGCACCTCCCTCAAAACAAAGAACTAGTGGCAAGCTCTGGAGTGTGCTGTGCTGCTGCCTGAAATCAAAGTCAGCTCGAGGTGAGCTAAAAATACAGCGGGCACGTTCTGTGGGGCTGTGGATGCCAAGAGCCAATAAGCTATTAAAAGTTGTGGAGATTTTAAATCCTTCTCTCTTTATTCCCCCCCCCCCCCCCCCCATTGATGTATCACATGAATCACAAATACCCTCAGACGAGCTGTTTGTGCTTCTCCCTCCAGACGGAGCTGACAGGGGGATAAACCAAACGCATGCAAATATTCTTTCAGGGCAGGCTGAGATTGGATGGGGTGAAAGAGAGAAGTTAAACATAGGAGCATATTTATTTCTGCATAATTTTGTCAGCTTTCTGCTGGCAGTGAGAGACTACACACTTCGGAAGGGCCTGACCTCCGGATTATCCCAGGGAAGACATGTGCTCACTGTTTTGGAGTCACCATCTGTGAGGGAGATTTCAGGGAGCGAAGACGCGTGGCAAGGAGACGGCTGCAGCAGCCCAGCCCGGAGAGGGACCACCAGGACCCTCAATTCCTCAGCATCCTCCCAGCCCCACTGGTGCATTTATCACTGCAATGAGTTTCTGTTTGACAGTGGGGGGTGGAAGGGGGCTCATCAGCCTTTCTATTTCTTCCCCACCAACCCTCCAGCCCAGCTCCAGGGGACTTTTTCCCCCCCCCACACCCCCTCCCCTTCCTGCAATCAGCCCTTGCGGGTCCATTTGCTTTTGTCTCCCATTAATTGCTTGCTACTTTTCACTGCCTGCTCCTCCCCCTTTTAAAAGATAAATTTTAAAGCCCAAAGCGGGGTGGAGAATGGCTGAGCCCGCTGTTATTTTTGACATTCGCCCCAGTGACAGCTGGACCTTGCAAGGCTGGGGCCGTTCGCACACAAAGCCTATTAGCTTTGCCCACTCACTTAATGAGGCCTGAAGTCTGGAAGGAAAATTTCCTCCCCGAAGTGTGGCAGAACCCTTTGTCATTGTAAACAGGCGCTGCTCGCCCTGAGCCCTGCCTTGCCTTTCTCCTTCCTGCCACCGTGGCTTTTCTATTTACTCAGGAAACAAAAGCAGAGCCCTGTCAGCGTGCAGGGGAGAAAATGCACCCAGTTCCTGGAGTTCACACGCACACCCACCTCTGCCACCCACCTCTGCCACACACCTACCTCAGTCAAGGCTCCCTGGTGTCATCCACACTAAGGGGACGCTGGCTGTGGGATGGGGAGGGTGGGATGCGCCTGGGATGTGCAGATCCATAGGGACCGTTCCCTATAGGCACCAGCATTATGGGTCAGAACAGCAGGAGGAAGAAGAGCAGGATGCTTCCTCCAAAAGCCTTTACCAAACCGTAGTGATGAGGGGCTCCAGAGGTTCCTGCATGAGCCACAAAGTCAGTGTAGAGGGATGTTTTTCTGCTGTGAATTTCTCTAGTTGTCTTCTGAATTTGCATCATTTTTTCCCCATGCCAGCAGATTCCTTCCCAGCTCCACAAAGGATTCACAAAGGAATCATTTCTTCTGACTCTCCTGAAGTCTCCTGGCCCCCAACGTGCCCCATTTCACACCCATTTACAATGGGGGTCACGACTGTGAGTACCTATAAAGCATTTTAGGAATGGAAACACTCTTGGTGTAACTGGTAGCACATGTTTACTGAGACTATGAGCATATTGCAAGCAGAGAGCAAGGAAAGGGGGTAAAAAAAACCCTCAAACAACTGCATTCCCTGAGCAAGGCCACCTTGCAGATGGTCCTTGTCCTTCCTTGGGTGGAGGGTGACCAGTCACTCAGCAGAGACTTTGTCACAAGGGCAAGCAGAGTTCCAAGGATGAATGATTTGGAATATGGGGCTTGCTTTGGTTAAGAAGGTGAAATCTCCAGGTCTCATGATTTGCAACCTACCTTTCCATGTCAGCCAGGTGTAAATAAGAGCTGGAGTATCTCCCTGCTTTTCATCCAGGCTGGGAAAGAGCTGAGAGGTATGAGTTGTCCCTTCTTTGTAGTGTCACTACAGAAGCCTAAAGAGCATTTAAATATCCTGCTTGGAGTGCGTGTGAGGGCAGGCTGAGGCTGCTGCAGGCATCACAGCCTGCACGGAGGCGATGTGCTTTTGTGGTTCAAGTGGGCAGACAGGATGGCTTGAGAGCTGGACCTTGGAGAATGTCTTCATGCCATTGCTTTCCTGGGCTGCCCCTGGCTAAAACTGCCAAGAGGCTTTAGAAAAGCAGCTCCCAGCCTACAATGTCTCTATATCTACTGGCACCCCTTCCCCCCTGCTTCTTTTTTTTGTTCCTTCTCCAGGGATTTGCTTGCTAGTTTTTAAATATTTGCATCTTTCAGTGCTCGCTTGCTGTTGGTAACCAAGGCTGTTTGGTAAAAGCTGAGACATTCTTTAAATGTAAGTCAGGCAAAAAAAATTCCCTTTTTTTTTTTGGTGTGCTTTTGCAATTATCACAGCAAAGTGATGCCTTTTTTCCTTCAGTAGCCAGTAATTTATTTTTTAACAGAAAAACTCAACCGTTACTTCAAGGAGGCTGGGTTAATGCTGTCCTTGTTTTCCCTGTGAAGTTGAAGCTTGCTTCATGACTGAAGTGTTTTGTCTTCAATTTCTAAAATTGCTTGTGGGTATGGCCCACTTTGGGAAGGCACAAGAGGCGTTCTACAAGCAAGAAAAAAAAAATCTCTGGTTTCAAATTGGTTGTTTAGTAACAAAGGGAGGGAAAAGACTGAGCTTCATCCTGTGTTTTAAACTTGCCTTTGCCAATGTTTCTAAAGCAGCGTTTCCCTGTTTGCTTCACAAATCCCAAGGCGTAAAACTGGCTGTGTCAGGAAATACAGGGTGTCTTTGATCACCAATCTCAGCATCTCCTGCTTACTCCTCTGGTTCCCTGTGCTGGCACCAGCCCACGTGGACAAGGACCCCTGCATCAGCTTGTTCAAAGGGCAGGCAATGGCAGGACAAGGGGGATGGAGTGAAGCTGAAGGAAGGAAGGTTTAAACTAGATATTAGGGGGAAGTTCTTTCCAGGGAGAGTGGTGAGGGGCTGGAACAGGCTGCCCAGAGAGGGGGTGAGTGCCCCGTGTCTGGGGGTGTTCCAGGCCAGGTTGGATGGGGCCCTGGGCAACCTTGTGTAGCTCCAGGCCTGAGGTTGGTGTCCCTGCCTGTGGCAGGGGGCTGGAGCTCTGTGATCCTTGGGGTCCCTTCCAACCCATGCCAGTCTATGATTCTTACCATGTCTTCTTACCAGTCTGTGATTCTATGATCCAGCCCATGGCAGCCTTCTCCTGAGCAGTGTTTCAGCAAGGGGTGATGGAGAGAGGAATGGAATAAATAACGTTGATGTGAAGTCACTGCCACCTTCCCTTCCCACAATCCATGATTGCCCTTTTGGACCAGTTGAATTTCAGCCCATTGTGGGGATCAGGGAAAGGGAGCTTCAGCTCCAACGTGGCTTTGTGTGAACTGCTCAGACTTCAGCAGCTTTGCTGGTGGTCATTATTGGCCACCTCACCTCCTGTTAGCTTGGCCCAAGAGCACCTGTTTGCAGCAGCTTAGTCTGCCTGATGGGTAGTCAGGTCTTGAGAGACAATGATGATTTGACAACCCAAATCTCCTGGTTTTATGAATTTCCAGTCTTGGGAAATGTGTGTAAATGCTGATTGCAGGGTAGGAGTGTGAAGACGTGGGCTGTAAGAGAGATGCTAATGCTGTAGTGGTTGCAATGTGCTATGTAGCTTTATCCACCATTTGAGCAAGCTTTGCAGGTACTGTTTGACAGCTCCTGCATAGCCCAGCACATGTGAAAGCCTCTCAGTTCATTTTCTCCATAAATCCTTGAAAAATTCCCTTAATGGCAACAGAGAACCTTCCTGTTGCACATAGTCACCTCATGTAGGTCCTGCTACGGTCCCTTGTTCTTCTTGTGGGTCTGTGTGCTTGGTGCACTCTCTGTGCAAGGGGATTAGGACATGGCAAAGGCACTGTGGAGGTCAGGAGGAGGTTGTGCTACAAACCAAGGTAAGGGCTGGGAGCCTTTCTACATCACCTTGGCCTCTTCGTCTCAATGTCCTTCTAATATCTGCTAATCAGCTTTTCATTTGTAGGCTCTGTTTTAATTCACCAGTGTCCATACCTCTGACATGAAGTTGGCAAGCTTGTGCCTGTGTAAAAGCTGGAAGTCAGGACTGGGCAAAGGGCTCCAGGAGTGCCTGGGAGCTTGGCGTGTGTCGGGGGGATTTGCATTTTGAAGACAGAGCTAATCCCTTTTCTATGCTCTGCGCTCTAGGCAGCTGCCCCAGAAGCATTTTGCCTGTCCTCTCCTCCACCCTCCCTATTGATGGAGATTTCAGAACAAAGGGGGCAGCAGGTCGGGGTGGGAGCACACTCCAGGCTGGAAGGAGACCTGACTCCAGCTCTCTGCTCTCACACAGCCTCCCAAGGTGACCCTGGATAAGTCTTGTAGACTACATCTGAACGGGCGCAGAGCAGGCTTAGGCAGGCTAACACCCAACCCATCCATGAAGCTGGCCCCCAGCCCAGCTCGGGCTCCATTGGCCAGCTTAGCTCAGGAGAGCTGCTGGGGGGCACAGCTGGGAAGGAGTAGATGCATAAACACCTTACCAGTTCTTACAACCAGCCTTTTCCCCCTTTACTCTGTTCTGGTCAGGCCCCACGTGAGCTGGGTGTTGTGTCCAGTGCTGGGCTCCCTGGTGTAAAAAGGACAGGGATCTCCTGGAGAGAGTCCAGAGGAGGCTGAGGAGATGATGAAGGGCCTGGAGCATCTCCCCTGTGAGGAAAGGCTGAGAGAGCTGGGGCTGTTCAGCCTGGAGAGAAGAAGCCTCAGGGGGGACCTTATGAATGTCGATCAATAGCTGAAGGATGGGATGCAGGGGGACATGGCCAGCCCCTTTTCAGTGTCTGTGGGGACAGGACAAGGGGCAATGGCTGCAAGTCAGAGCAGAGGAAGTTCCCCAGCACCCTGGGGAAGAACTTTTCCCCAGGGAGGGTGAGGGAGCCCTGGGACAGGCTGCCCAGGGGGTGTGGAGTCTCCTTCTCTGGAGAGATTCCAGCCCCATCTGGACGCCGCCCTGTGCAGTATGAGCTGGGGAGCTGCTTTGGCAGGGGGCTGGACCCCAGGGGCTCTGGAGGTCCCTCCCAGCCCCTGTGATTCTATGATTTTAGCATTGCATCCACTCAGCACTGCTTGCACTGTATTTTGAGAGCTCTGTGAAAAATCTGGGCATGTGTTTTGGCTCCTCTGGTCTGCAGAGCCTTCGAAATAGCTGATGCTGAGCGAGGGTTGGGTTTCATATCATCTCAGCTTAAAGATGTGCATGCTGCAGAAGTTGCTGTGAGGCCAGCAGCTGAGAGAGGAGATGTCCAGGGTCCCTGGAGGAGGCCATGATTTTCAAAGCCAACTGCAGGATGTAGATACCAAGCACTGGCTGAAATGAATAGGACTGTTAAGCCCAAATATTCAGTTGGCTTTGCCAAGAGAACAAAATTCTTGTGAACAATCCTTTTGTCACAATTTCATTAAGAATATTAACCTCTAGATCAAGAAGGTGGGACAACTGAATGCCAAGAAATTGGGCTGGATCTGACTTTTGTGCTTCATTTATAGAGGCCAGGGTGATCTTTGCACAGTGTGGGTGATTATTTGCATAAACCCTGTGCAGTGACTGTCTTTTGTGTAGTTGTGATGTGGTGTTTGGAAGCCAAGGAGGCATTTTTAGATCATTTCCAACTCCTTCTGCATGAGACTGCATTTATTTGTCAGGATGCCCCAAGACTCAAAGAAGCCAAGCTCCCTGCTCACCTCTTGTGGAAGAAGGAGGACCTGCAACCCTAATTTCTTCCCTTTCCAACAAATCATTTCATGAAAAATTTTCCAAAGATGAGTGGAAAATATTTCCCTTAGAAAAATCTCCCACCAGCTTTAGAGCTACAGGTCACACCAAGCCCACCACCAGGTCATGGAGCTATATGCAGGTGTTTAAGATCTTCATTGACACCTTGATGAGGGAACAGCACCCACCCTCAGCAAGTGCTGATGATACAAAGCTGGGAGGGGTGGCTGACAGGCAGGACACTGCGCTGCCATCCAGAGACCTGGCCAGGCTGGAGAGCTGGGCAGGGAGAGACCAGATGGGGTTCAACAAAAGCAAGTGGAGAGTCTGGCACCTGGGGAGGAACAACTGCCTGTATCAGGACAGGCTGGGGGTGACCTGCTGGAGAGGAGCTCTGTGGAGAGGGACCTGGGGGTGCTGGGGAGTGACAGGGTGGCCATGAGCCAGCAGTGTGCCCTGGGGGCTGAGAGAGACAATGGGATCCTGGGGGCATCAGGAGGAGTGTGGGCAGCAGGTCACAGGAGGGGATCCTCCCCCTCTGCTCTGCCCTGCTCAGGCCCCACCTGGAGTGTTGTGTCCAGTGCTGGGCTCCCTGGGATCAAACAGCCAGGGATCTCCTGGAGAGAGTCCAGAGGAGGCTGAGGAGATGCTGAAGGGCCTGGAGCATCTCCCCTGTGAGGAAAGGCTGAGAGAGCTGGGGCTGTTCAGCCTGGAGAAAAGACTGAGGGGGGACCTAATCAATGTTTATAAATATCTTAAGGATGGGGTGCAGGGGGACATGGCCAGCCCCTTTTCTTTGGTCAGTGGAGACAGGACAAGGGGCAATGGCTGCAAGTCAGAGCAGAGGAAGTTCCCCAGCACCCTGGGGAAGAACTTTTCCCCAGGGAGGGTGAGGGAGCCCTGGGACAGGCTGCCCAGGGGGTGTGGAGTCTCCATCTCTGGAGAGATTCCAGCCCCGTCTGGACGCCGCCCTGTGCAGTATGAGCTGGGGAGCTGCTTTGGCAGGGGGCTGGACCAGATGATCTCTCGAGGTCCCTTCCAACCCCTACAATTCTGTGATTCTGTTTGGTCTCTCACCTCTACTCATGGTGAGGGAAGGCTTGCTCCAAAGCAAGCACTCCTCACCTCCATGTCAGTCCTGGTGAAAAAAAAACCCTCCACCACCCACAATCTTTTCATACGATCGTTTCATTCAGAAGGTTGGCTGGAGAGGTAGATGCTGCCAGAGCAGGGAAACCACCCAGGCTTTTGTTGGCCATGCATGAGTGCTGATTCCCCCACAAGAAGGGAGGGAAGAAAACAAGAGTTGGGTTGCATTAGAAATAAGGCTCAGGCAAACATTTGCATAATAACATGTAAAAAAAAAAAGACAAGTGATGTGAAACTAAATATAGTGCAGTGCTGTTTTACCAACCTCTGGTTAATCAAAGTTAACTGCATTATAATGTAACATGCGTTGTCTCACTGCATATCAAATGCCCATTCTTCCAACCCATTGGTGTGTCTCAGCGAGGGGGCTCTGTCAGGGAAGGCAGCAGGCCTGCTAGCGGCCTAGCTCTCTTCTCCCAAGATTTAGGCCCTGACAATATTCTTCTGCTCCTATGAGACAGGAAAAGTTCCTCATGCTGAGAGGATCCTAATAATCCCATTCTCAAAACACAGCGGCCTTGCTGATAGGGGTACAGGCTGCCCTAACCCAAGAAGCAGTTATGGGAAGGGATTTGGGAGTAACAGAACATGTTGGGAACCAACCATAGCAAGAGGGTCAAACCAGCAGGTGTGTGGATGCTTTTAGGTATTAAAGGTAAACTAAGGCTGTTTAGCTATAAGATAGGGTTATCAGAACTCGTTATAATCACTAACCAATCAATATGGTGTGAACAGTGTGTGTAACCAATTAGCAGTTTTTTAGCTTGCCATGTTTGCATTAAGAAAGGTCTAGAATCTGGGGGATTTCACCCAATAAATGGCTTCACCTCAAATTCAGAGGAGCCACGGAGATGCTCAGAAGGCTGGAGCAGCTCCCCTCTGGAGAGAGGCTGAGGGAGCTGAGCTGGCTCAGCCTGGAGAAGAGAAGGCTGTGGGGGGACCTCATTGCAGCCTGCCAGTCCCTGAAGGGAGCAGAGGAACAGGAGGGGAATTAGCTTGTTAAAGGATAGACAATGGCAGGACAAGGGGGATGGAGTGAAGCTGAAGGAAGGAAGGTTTAGATTGGATATTAGGGGGAAGTTCTTTGCAGAGAGAGTGGTGAGGGGCTGGAAGGGGCTGCCCAGAGAGGGGGTGGGTGCCCTGTGTCTGGGGGTGTTCAAGGCCAGGTTGGATGGGGCCCTGGGCAACCTTGTGTAGCTCCAGGCCTGAGGTTGGTGTCCCTGCCTGTGGCAGGGGGGTTGGAGCTCTGTGACCCTTGGGGTCCCTTCCAACCCATTCCAGTCTATGATTCTTACCATGGCTTTTTGAGGCAAACCTGGGGGGAAGGACGAACAGGAGGAACACCCTTTGCCAGTGCTCTGTGAAAAGTTAGATTTCTCTGTCGTGTCAGGAACAGCCATAGAAATATTTGCTTGAATCAAAACCCACAGTTTTCTGTAGAAAGAAAGTTTTCAGGCAAAGTCTTTTCACCTGCTCTTGTTAATCTGTGATGTCTTCAGTCTCTCAGAGGAGTGGTGTTGCTGTATGAGCATTGATCAAGACTGGTCCTGCAGGAAAGTCAGGGAGGAAAGGTGTGCCAATCTTATCTTGGATTTTATTCTTTTTGTGTATGTGTGTTCCTTTCTCTTTTTTAAAAGAAATTTATTCTCTACATCTCAAATCCTTCTGTTTTTCTCCTCCCACAGTCTCTGCCATGACCCATGATCTCCCTGTCCTACCAAGTCCTGGCTGTGACTCCAAGGCAGTGTCGTACATCTATTTCATCTCACTTGAAAAAGCAGAGGTTACACTGGGGATCAGTGTCCCTGTGAATCCAAACCTCCTGTTAATATTCACAGCAACAGTGCTGCTGGAGGCGCCATGGCTCCGTTGCATCAAGTCCTGTACAAACACAGAATCACAAGGTGAGAAAAGACCTTTAAAGATCATCAAGTCCAACCAATCCCATCCTAAGCTAAACCAGATCCCTGAGCACCTCATCTACCCTTTTTTTAAACACATCCAGGGAAGGGGACTCAGCCCCTCCCTGGGCAGCCTGTGCCAGGCACCAACAACTCTTTCAGGAAAAAATGTTTTTCTAATGTCTAATCTAAACCTGCCCTGGTACAGCTTGAGCCCATTGCCCCTTGTCCCATCTCCTGTCCCCTGACTGAAGAGGCCATCACCCACCTCTCCACAACCTCCCTTCGGGTAGTTGTAGGCAGTGATAAGGTCTCTCCTCAGCCTCCTCTTCTCCAGGCTGAACACCCCCAGCTCCCTCAGCTGCTCCTCAGAGGATTTGCCCTCCAGCCCCTTCCCCAGCCTGGCTGCCCTTCTCTGGACTCGCTCCAGGACCTCAATGTCCTTCTGATGGTGAGGAGCCCAGAACTGGACCCAGCACTCAAGGTGTGGCCTCACCAGTGCCCAGTCCAGGGGCACAATCCCCTCCCTAGACATACTGGCCACACTATTTCTGACACAAGCCAGGATGCCATTGGCTTTCTTGGCCTCCTGGGCACACTGCTGGCTCATGTTCAGCCTGCAGTCACCCAACATCCCCAGGTCCTTCTCTGCCTGACAGCTCTCCAGCCAGTCTCCCCCAGCCTGTAGCACTGCAGGCGGCTTTTATGTCCCATGTGCCGCACTCTGCCCTTGCCCTTGTTAAACCTCTTCCCATTGGTCTCCTCAACACGTGTGGGAATGACACAGGTCCCCTCGTGCCAAGAGGAGCTCTCCCCCTTTTTGAGCTGAGAGCCCATCGCCCACCCTCACCCTGGGGGTTTATGCCATGAGGCCTGCTGGCGTTTGGCACGTTCCTGGAAACCCCCTGCTCCCCCCCCCCCTCCCTGTTCAAAGCCCCTGTGGGTTGAACTCCTCCACGGCTGCTGTTAATAGGTTAATGAGACCCTCGTCTGGCGGAGTTAGAGTGCCTGGCTTTCTAAGATAAAACTATCCAGTGACATTAGGAGGTTGGGCCTCTTTATGACTGAACACCATTCATCCTGAGTACACAAGAGCTCGCAAATTTAATAAGCAGAATCCATTTCAGCCCCGTGGCCTGCCATGGCAACAGGAGAGAGGGGCTCCAGCCTCCGCTGCTCAGGCATCATTATCTCCAGGGCCATCTGCTCCGGAGAAGCACAATCCCAAACTCATTTAAATAGAGCCAGCCTGAAATATGTGACGATTTTTCCCAGTCTTCCCCCCCCCTCCCTCCACACACAACCCTCTCCCTTCCCATGCGTGGCTACACCTCCACACACAAGCGGGAGGAGATGTAATATTCAAAGGGTGAGGAGAGGGTATGGGAGATAAGATTATAGTGATAATGAACTGAGGGAAGGCGAACAGAGGGAGGGGAGGGAGGAACTTTCCTCCCTTGGCTGCCATTCCCTGAGAGAGCAAGAGGTTGCAATAAATTATAAATGTATTTTTCAAATCATCTTCTTGGAAGAAATATTTCACAAACAATGATTCATCACCCTCCCCAGAACTCAGGCTCTCTGGAACAATTAAGCAGTGAAGAAAACTAACCCAGCTAATTCATTTCTTGCCCTGCTTTCTGACTGGCAGGGCTCTGTCCTCGTCATGAATGGATACAATAAACTACCATGTCTCTAAACATGTTCACCCCTTGTACTGGGGGGGGTGTGTGTGGGAGAAGAGGGTTCAGCCCTTGCCCTGTGAAAGAGGGCTCAGCTGATTTTAGCTGTGAGTTTAGCTGATTTGCACCCATACATGTGCTGCTTGTGTTGTGCTCCCAAGCCCAGGTGTAGGATGGGGACCCATATGAGCTCCCTGAGTGGCTTCAAGTGCATCCCCAAAGGGGACAAGGGGGGATGTGGGCTTTGATAGAGGGACATAGACAAGTCTGTGTGAAGTTTCACCATGCCTCTGTTTCTGGACTAGGTAATTTTTAATGCACCTGGTTTATTTTGGATGTAACTTGCTGCTTGCAGGCACAGCGGCTGCTGGGGATGTAAGGAGCAATGGGAGTCAAAGCAGGATGCTGGCAGGTGGATTTACAAGTCATTGCCATAACGGTGGGTAAAGTCTGAGGAGCACTTCAGGCTGTAGCTGGGAGGAGATGGCCAAAAACAAGCACTGGGGACCCCTAGGGAGATATCCCAGTTGGCACCCAGGGTGGGAAGGGGGTTTGTCTGCCCAGCCCCTCCAGCACAGCTCTGCATGGTAGAAGTTCCAGCAGGAATTTCTGAGAGATGCCATTTCTCATTTGTTTTCTGTCCGAGTCTTTTGACCCCCACTCACTGGGTCACAGGAGTAAATCCATCACAGGCTGAAAGACGAGTTTCCTCCACCAGGGTGGAGTCAGCACCCATCCACTGAGCATCCTGGTCCTTCCTGAGAGTCTGGAAACGTTTGCCCTGTTCTCCTGTTTCCAGGTCTGCAGCACACATACACCACAGAGCATGAGCATACGTGTACGTGCACAGAGGGGCTGGATGGGATGGGATGGGATGGGACGGGACGGGACGGGACGGGACGGGACGGGACGGGACGGGACGGGACGGGACGGGATGGGATGGGATGGGATGGGATGGGATGGGATGGGATGCTATGCTGCAGCCCCGTAGCTTTCAGGACAGGCGTGCAGTGGGATGTATGACTGTGCCAGCTCACAGTGCCAGAGTCTCTTTCACCTGAAGCTCCCACTTGCCCACTTTTCCAGCTCTGCTCTGCAGCATGTGGAGTTCACATGGATTACACAGAGTGAGGCTGCAGCACGTCAGTGAGATCAGATTCAAGTGTAGAAATGCATCTGGGAGCGGGGAAATGAAATCATATATATTCATTACATTTATTTAGTGATGTTAAGCCTCCCAGTGCCCATAACACCCTGTATACACCATCATCATTCACCTACAGCGGAGGCAGCCACCTCTGGGAGATAGTGTGGCAGATGGCCAGCAAGCCAGCGCAGCATCGCCGAGGCGGGGGTGTGATGAATGCCTGCGAGGACAGACATCTCTGCCCTGGCCCTGGGGAGAGATGAAGGAGGCAGAATGGAGTTATGTATCCTGGAGACTGGAGATTTGCCACCACTGACTGAGTCCTGGGGTATTTCAGCATCTGCTTCTGTGGATTTTTCCAAGACTAGTGCTTGCTCAGGTGGGTGTCGAGGCAGGCAGCAGGCCTGCTAGCGGCCTAGCTCTCTTCTCCCAAGATTTAGGCCCTGACAATATTCTTCTGTTCCCATGAGACAGGAAAAGTTCCTCATGCTGAGAGGATCCTAATAATCCCATTCTCAAAACACAGCGGCCTTGTTGATAGGGGTACAGGCTGCCCTGACCCAAGAAGCAGTTATGGGAAGGGATTTGGGAGTAACAGAACATGTCAGGAACCAACCATAACAAGAGGGTCAAACCAGCAGGTGTGTGGATGCTTTTAGGTATTAAAGGTAAACTAAGGCTGTTTAGCTATAAGATAGGGTTATCAGAACTCATTATCATCACTAACCAATCAATATGGTGTGAACAGTGTGTGCAACCAATTAGCAGTTGTTTAGCTTGCCATGTTTGCAGTAAGAAAGGTCTAGAATCTGGGGGATTTCACCCAATAAAATGGCTTCCTGGCTTCACCTAAAATTCATATCGAATTACGTGTTGCTCTCTACTGGATGCCACAGGTGGGGAAGTTGTGGTTACCCTTGGTACCCATCCCTGGCCAATGCAACCACATGTGCACAAGACATCTTGGGTGACCAGGGTGCTCAGTGTCCCCTCTGGGAGGCTGTTACTGCTTGGATCACATCCCTTTTGTTGCACGAATATGATCTCTAAGTGTTCACTAAGTCAAGTTGTCACGTCATTGATTAGGAATGCAGATTCAGCAAACCCTGGGTGATAAATAGCATCTGACATATTACCTTATATTGAAAGCCTCTATTGCTTGGAAATCTTTTTAGGTTGATAAATTGGAGGATCTATCACAAAATCCATAATAATGTGTTTTTCTCTGTAGCTCAGTTAGAAATGATAAGGTACCAAGTGTTAGCAGAGATGAACAAGCTTCAGAGTATTTGCAAGAGTATTTTAATTTATTAAATCTAGAGAATGGTTGAAAAATTCCTTTAGAATGGTTTCACTGCAATTTTCTCAGCCTTTTCTTTTCTTGGACTGGCAAATGCTGGATGAAAACCTGACCTTAACCAGGCCTTTGAATTCTCATCCTAGGCAGAGATTTGGCTCTCAAACAAACAAACAAAAGCCCCTTATGAAGACGCAAGTTCAGCTCCTGTTTTCTTATTTAGAAGAAAAATAATTTCCTCTAAAGTAACTTCAGACCTTTTTGTCTCTTCATGTAGGTCCATGGAAGAAATGTCCCAGTCACATACAGCGTCCACCTCAGATGAAAATAAACCCAGATGTCTTCAGACAGGCTGATGCTGCAAACTCCATCTGATCCTCTGTGCAACCCCAGCCTGCAGGTTCATGGACCTGCTTTCACTAGCCAGCCTTGCTTCTTGCCTTAAGCACATACATTCAATTATTTAGCAAGGAAAATGGGCTCCTGTAACTAATAAAATATCTGATTTAGCCTCTTAATCCCATTCTAACATCTTTAAACCAGTGCCAACACAGGTGAGACCTCTGGGAGAGGAAAGCTAAATATTTCTCTCTGCCTCCTCGTCGCTGGCTTTCAAATGGACATTTCATTCCATCTCTGTTGTTCAGAATTAATGTTGCAAGGAGAGCAGAGGAGAGCTTTTCTAGGAAAGCATGGCAAATGCCCAGCTCCAGCAGAAACCAGCCTACCACTGAGCAGATCTGCTGTAACATGGGTTATTCATCCTGGATGCCAAAGGCTAGGCTTGTTTGTCATGGTTTTTCTTTAAATGCTTGGCTGTTAGCAACATGAGAAACCCAACTCATGGGTCAGAGCTCTCAAAGCAAATCTTTCTGCCTTATTTTTCAAGATTTAAGAGATAAATCCCAGCAGGTGTGAAGGAAGAGACTGAACAAGGCAGTTTTTCATCCTTCCATAAGTAAATTCTTGGTCACAATCTCTCCAGCTCCCGGTGTGGTGGCTGAACATAACTAGACAGCACAGACCAAAATCTTCCCTGCTTAACTGTGTGCTTCGTTGGACTGACACCAGGAATGTGTCCAGCTCACCTGAGGCTCAGCTGGAGATGGGGTGGCTTTTGAAGAGCTCATGCTCTGTCCCAGAGCATCACCCCTCATTGATTGATCACCTTTTCTGCTGACTCTGACAAGAGGTATGAAATTACCATTAAAGATGCCCCTCAGAAAGGCTCCAAGTCATTTTCTGGTCAGGTTTACACTGTACTGGGAGGAGTGAGGCAACAAGCATCTCCCTTTGCACCCCTGTTGTCTAATTCTGCAGCTGATGGAGCTGGCTGGGGTGAAGCCGTGGCATGAAGGAAAACCTGGGCTGCAACAAGGTCTGGGCAAGCCCAGAAAGGAGTAGATACTGGGGATTTGGCTTTAGTCCAGTATAACTTAGCTCTCAATTTTGATCACATTAGCAGGGGGTTTAAAAAAAAGAAGAAGAAAAAAGAAAAAAAAAAAGAAAAAGAAAAAAAAGAAAAAAGAAAGAAAAGAAAAAAGAAAGAAAAGAAAAAAGAAAGAAAAGAAAAAAGTGGAACAAAGAGATAAAAGAGGGAAAAGGGGGAAAAGATAAAAAGGGGGGAGAGAGGAAAAAGGAAAAAAGGGAGGAAATGGAAAAAAAGGAAAAGAAAAAAGGGGGAAAGGGAAGAAAAGGAAAAAGGGGGGAAAGGAAAAAAAGATAAAAAGGGGAAAAGGGGGGAAAAGGGAAAGGGGGAAGAAAAGGGGAAAAAGGGAAAAAAGGGGGGAAAAGGGAAAGAAGGTAACAAGGAAAACAAGGGAATAAGAAAAAAAGGGAAAAAAGGGGGAAAAGGGAAAAAAGGGGGAAAAAAGGGGAAAAAGGGGAAAAAGGGAAAAAAGGGGGAAAAAAGGGGAAAAAAGAGGGGAAAAAGGGAAAAAAAGGGGGGGGAAGGAAAAAAAAAGGGGGAAAAAAGGCAGAAAACCTGCCAGAAACTGCCAGAAAAAAAACCCAAAACATTTGGATTGCTTGTAGTGAAGAAGCATCTGGTGCAGGAAAATTTGGGGCAGGGTCTAGTTATAAATGTAGCTAACATCTTTCCTGGTATGTAATTCCTGTGCAGCCTGGTTTTCTTGCCTATTTTCTATTTTTATTCCCTGTGCTGGGTTTCAGCAGTGATATTTGGATGAGCGCTGCTCCGCGCGCAGCAGCTGCCATCGCCGGGCTGTCAGCACCGTTGCCATGGCTGATCCGCAGGGCTTGTGCCAGAATTTTGTTGGTCAACAAGCCTCTGTCAGCGCTGTTGGGCAGCTTGTTTCCATAGTTATCCACAGAGAGGGGGCATCTTCAGGTGTTGTGATGCTGAAGCTCCTTTTTTAAAGGCCCCCAAAACACCTTCACAGGTTTGTAGTCTTTAACGTGACTGTTTAGCACCCCAAGAGCTGAACTCTCTCCAAATTAGCCAGGAAAGAGTGAGGATTTTTTAGACAGGGAGCTGGTAGAGCAGCTTGTTTGTGCTAATCATAGAATGGCATGGGTTGGACCCCAAGGGACACAGAGCTCCAAACCCCTGACACAGGCAGGGACACCAACCTCAGGCCTGGAGCTACACAAGGTTGCCCAGGGCCCCAGCCAACCTGGCCTTGAACACCCCCAGACAGGGGGCACCCACCCCCTCTCTGGGCAGCCTGTCCCAGCCCCTCACCACTCTCTCTGCAAAGAACTTCCCCCTAATATCCAATCTAAACCTTCCCTCCTTTAGCTTTAATCCATCCCCCTTCTCCTGCCACTGTCAAATCATTGTCATAATCAAAAGGGAGCCATCAGCTTGAGAATGTCCCCTCTTAATGTAATTCATGGACTTCAAAAATAAGTTCCTTCAGATGCAGGTGCCTTGAGAACATCCGTCTTTAAATCATTTGAAGTAGTGAATTCCTCTCACCGGGCTTAATTAGGGACAGGTATTTAAACAAATTGAGGAAGAAGAGCTTAGAAGGAAAGTGGTTTTATTAGAAAAGGACTGTAGGGCTTTTTAATTAATGCCAGAACAGCTGTCCTTAAACTGTTTCTCTCTTACGAGCAGATTATCCCAGCGAAGGCTAAGAGGCCATGGAAAACAAGGAGCAAGCTCTGTTCAGAGCTTCTGGTCCCCGTCTGCACCACTGTCATCAGAAACCACAGAGCATTTGTCTGGTCCTCCCTTGGATTGCAGCATATTTCTGTTTTCTTACCATATAGACTCATCCCAGTTTGTTTCTAAGCGAATTGCTTTTTTGTTCATGCTGCATATTCCCTAAACAGTCATATTAGTGGTGACAGCATGTCATTTTGATGGTGTTATGACAGTATGACGCCAAACTAGTATTAACATAACATTTCTTTTTTAAATCTTGTCTGAAAACATATTGTTCTCCCTTGCCAGTGCTTCTCTGTTTCTCTCACCCTTTACCATGGGTTCGGGGTTGCCTTTTTCTTGGGTTTAACTCAGTTGTCGCAAGCAAGCTGATAGGCAGGAAGCATTTTGTGGATCATTCAGGTAATGAGATGGAAAGAATTATAGAATCATAGAATGGTCTGGGTTGGAAGGGACCCCAAGGATCACAGAGCTCCAACACCCCTGCCACAGGCAGGGACACCAACCTCAGGCCTGGAGCTACACAAGGTTGCCCAGAGCCCCATCCAACCTGGCCTTGAACACCCCCAGACACGGGGCACCCACCCCCTCTCTGGGCAGCCCCTTCCAGCCCCTCACCACTCTTTCTGTAAAAACTTCCCCCTAATATCCAATCTAACCCTTCCTTCCTTCAGCTTCACTCCATCCCCCTTGTCCTGCCAGTCTCTGCCCTTTAACAAGCTGATTCCCCTCCTGTTCCTCTGCTCCCTTCAGGGACTGGCAGGCTGCAATGAGGTCCCCCCACAGCCTTCTCTTCTCCAGGCTGACCCAGCCCAGCTCCCTCAGCCTCTCTCCAGAGGGGAGCTGCTCCAGCCCTCTGAGCATCTCCGTGGCTCCTCTGACCCCTCTCCAACAGCCCCACATCTTCCTTGTGTTGGGCCCCAGCTCTGGACACAGGATCCAGCTGGGGCCTCCCCAGGGCAGAGCAGAGAGGGACAATCCCCTCCCTGTCCCTGCTGCCACCCCTCTGCTGATGGAGCCCAGGATCCCATCGCCCTTCCCAGCTGCCAGAGCCACTGCTGCTCATGGGGAGTTTCTCATCCCCCAGGACACCCAGGTCCTTCTCACAGGGCTGCTCTCCAGGAGCTCTTCTCCCAGTCTGCATCTCTGGCTGGGATTCCTCCAGCCCAAGTGCCACCCCTGACACTTGGCAGTGTTGAACCTCATTAGGTTCACCAGGGCCCAAGAAGAATAAACCCATTTGCCCAAGGCTGTCCAGAAGCCTCTGCTGGGAGGAAAGCCCCAGGCCTGTGTTTACCTCACTAACATCTTCTTCTCTCTTATGCTTCACTTTGCTCAGATTTATTGAGCTGAGATTTATGAAGTTCAGGTTTCAGGATCCCCATTGCTACCATGGAATTCTTTCTATTTCTTCTACATTCCCTCAATTAAAAGGTGGGCTCTGACATCCCCCAGGTGGTGAAGTCTGTCTTAAATTCAGAAAGGTTGTGAAGAAAGGGAGAGCTGTAACTCAGGGGACAAGAAGCTCTCTGTGTGCACGAGGGGGATGAGCAGATGCTCTTACTTGTTTGAACGTCCTGCTTTTCTGATGTGAGGTCTGGGGGGTGTTCACCCAGACACTGAGCTAGTTTGGCTGGGAAATCCAAGTTATATCCTAAATAACAGATTATTCATTTTTTTTAGAAAGAAAGTAGAATAGCACTTGGTTCCCAAGGAAGAGATTTTGATGTTAAAAGTCAAAGGAGAGCAGAAATCACCTCCAGTCCCTACACCACACAGGCAGTGAGATGCTCAGCCCTGGGCAAACATCTGCATCTCTGGGAGCATCTGAGCTGCCAAGGAGGAACTGCAGCCACCAAAAAAGTACAAACAGCCTTTCCTGCACTACCCCTGCTCCAGGCAGGAACCTGGCTGGCAGACACCAGCCAACCCAAAGCCCCAAGTGCTTTTTCCTTGCTGGTTGAGAGGACTGGGAGAAGGTGGCACCGAGAGCTGCGGCTCTGCAGCGGGGCTGCCAGGGAGCCCTGAGGTTGGGGGCATTGCTCAGTCTCCATGTGCAACTGAGCTGGCAAAACCTGGGGGCATCTTTGCCCGACCCCTCTCACCTCCCCAGGGGGAAAAAATATGCACTGGTCCAGATTGGCTTAGCACATTGCTGGCTGCCAGGCTGTTAGTCACAAAGGGAGAATGGGAGGGGGTCCTGTGATATGATCATAGAATCATAGAATTGTAGGGGTTGGAAGGGACCTCGAGAGATCATCGGGTCCAACCCCCTGCCAAAGCAGCTCCCCAGCTCATATTACACAGATAGGTGTCCAGATGGGTCTTGAATCTCTCCAGAGATGGAGACTCCACACCCCCTGGGCAGCCTGTCCCAGGGCTCCCTCACCCTCCCTGAGGAAAAGTTCCTCCCCAGGGTGCTGGGGAACTTCCTCTGCTCTGACTTGCAGCCATTGCCCCTTGTCCTGTCTCCACTGACCAAAGAAAAGGGGCTGGCCATGTCCCCCTGCACCCCATCCTTCAGATAATTATAGACTTTAATTAGGTCCCCCCTTAGTCTTCTCTTCTCAAGGCTGAAGAGTCCCAACTTACTCAGATGCAGAGTAAAGCTCCACGACAGCCCACTGATGGGGCTGAGACACCCACTTACCTCTCCAACAGCCCATGGATGAACACATACCCCATCCCCAATGACCCTGGACATGTGCACCCCACAGCTCCTCCTGCCTTCTCGCCCCCAGCCCCTTCCTCACAGCAAACTTACTCAGGTTTTATCTTTCCCTATTTGCTTTTACATCCCTCCTTCTGCTCCCTGACCTGACAAGCGCTCCTTTTAGCAGAGTATTAATTATCATCGCAGTGCTGGGACTAGTAATTATCCCTCCCTTGTGCTTTATGGGCTTCCCAGCACAGCTCACAGTGAGGACAGGGTGAAGAGGCTCAGCTGGTGAGGGGCTCATGGTATGTGTCTTGGAGCTGTGGTAATTGTCCTGTGCCAGAGAGAAGGGAATGTGGGGAAGAGTAAGGTAAAAGAGAAAAAATATCATCTTTTTGGGGTCAGTGGTGACTCAGAGAAGCTTGTAGGCTTTAATTAGTGTGTTTTCTTCCCAGGGACTCCAAGGGTTTGTAATGGGGAAGAGAAATAAGAGCGACCTGAGGCTCTCCACCAGGAGATGAAGAAGCCCAGGAGAGCTGAGAGGATGATAATGATGTTTGCCAGTGCTGAGAAACTCCCTCGTAACAAGAAGCAGAAGAAAAAGTCCCAGGTCAGAGGGAGAAGGTTGCAGGGTTGTGTGTCCAGCTGCATGTTCCTCTGGGGGTATTTGTATGGGGCAACTGCAGCATTGGATGGGGCATCGCTCACGATTCCTCACAGGGCTCCTGTGGACTGGCCAGGCACAACCAGGCACAGCAGCACTCATTTAGTAATCTCCCTGGTACCAGCTGCCCTGGTAGTGCCCAGTTCATGGGGTCTGTCCAAAATAATTCACAGGCAGTTAGTGTGGTGCATTTCACCCAGCATTTTAAATGAAAAAGTCTGTGTTTAACTCTGCCCCTTCACTTCTGCAGGGTGTTTCTGGAGTGTCTTGTTGCACTCCTCTGTCAAAATTGTGTGGTGACCAGTCAGCCAAGGCTGCTTCTCTGAGATGTCATCACCCCAGTGCTGCCCCAGCTGATGTGCCCCTGCCTTGGGAGGCATGGTGTGGGATGGCAGAGCTGGAGAGTGATGAGGTGAGAGCTCAGATGCCTTCCAAGGCACAGTGCTAAAAATGCTACAGCTCTCTGTCATGAATAGGGGGGGGAAAAAAGGGAAAAAAAATGGAAAAAAACCACTCTCTGGCCAAAACTGTGGATTTTTCTTCAGTAAAATGACAACACTCTGTAGTGAAAATTGCCTTTCATTACAGCAGGAAAGGGAAAGGGAGGTAAAAATGAAATAAGCTGTGCTTTTCTTCCCTTTATGTCCTTTTTGCAAACCTGTAAGGATTCGTTCTGTCTTTTTCCCCCCAGTTTCCTCTTAGCAGTGAGAAGTTTTATTGCAATTTATTGTGTCTTTGTCTAGGAATTGAGGGATCTTAAGGAAATCACAGCCCCAGTCTGGCAAGCACTGCTTGCTGATAGACACAGTGAGAGGCAGGGTGTGCTCTGAGCACCTTTTACTCAAAACAGAGAAGGGAGGGAGGGAAAATGAAGACACTTTCCCATGGCCACCTTCAAAAAATCAGTGGCAGGAGGAGAAAGGAAACCTCCATCTCCCACCTCCTAGATCTTTGTGAGAGATGCACTGTGTAGGCTGAAAACCCTGTCCCTGGAGAATTAGGCAGAGCTCATTTACCCATCGTTAATGGGAGTGGGTAAAAATATGCCCACTGAGGGGGTGATCACCTGTAAATACAGTTATTCAGTGTGCTGAGAAACTTAATCCTCAAACATATAAGCAATGCATCTCTGCCAAGGAACTGTGAGCATCTTCTCTGGTACAGTGGAGCCAGCTGGGTTTTGGGACTCTGGGCTAAGGGAGGTGATGCTTTGCTCTGAGCTCTGCCAGCGACTCTCCATGTAACCTTGGTCAAATCACTTGCCTCTTTCAAGAAGGTGGAAGAAGATTCAATGCAGCAGCTACTGAGGGTGGGCAGCCCCAGCTTTCCCTTGGAGGAGGGGAGCAGCAGAGCACCAAACCAAGCTGCTGGGAGTGCTTCAGCCTGGCTTCAGCCTCCTCCTGCTGCTGCTGTGGGGCAAGCCCTGGGTAGGAGGCAATCTGCACTGACTGTCACTTTTTGGCTGCTCCCTCTGTGGCTCAGCAAAGACAGTCCAAACACAGTCCTGAACCACCACCTGCCTCAATTTCCCCACCTGGTTAACAAGCCAAACCATCGCTCTCAGTCTGTGAGCATCACAGTGCCCTTCCAGAGAAGGGCTTCTCCTCAATGAGGGGGATCAATACCCTGAAGCTGAGCAGCTCCCCTGCTCAGGCATTCCCCATCCACCGTGGCTCTGCTGATGCACATCCCTCCTGCACACCAGATAACAAACTGGCTGGGGAAACTGCATCCATCCTCCATCTCCTCTGCAGGCAGATTGCTCATGGGTGGAGGAAATCTCCTGGAGAGTGAACCTTGTCAGCAAAAATGCAAATATTTGGAGACAAAGTGTTCATTACAGCAGAACCTGATTTCAGGGTCAACCCTTTTTGCAGCAAATTGTTAGCCAGCTAAAATGTTTATTGTCACCACACTCTGGCAGTTTTGACAGTACCTATCAAGTTGAGCTTGACAATATCTGCATATTGCTTCCCCAGCTTTCCCTTGCAGGGTGAGGAGAGAGGTGCTGGCAGGAAGAGATTTAAGGCAGAAGCAAAACAGTCACCAGCTAATTGCAACTATCCCCTTCTTGGTGGGAAAGGCAGGTCTGCTGTGGTGTCCTGTGGGGAGCTGTTTAAGAGGAGGAAGGTCTAACTGGTTATACTGGGGTGGGGGTGTGCAGTGAAACATCCTGGTGGGTTGTTGGGTTTTTCTTATTCCAGATGTAAAACTGCACACACAGAATAAACTCTCCCCAGCCTGGTGGTGTATCAGCAGAAATCACAGCCTACAAAAGGACAGGATTTCCTTTGGTCTGGTTTTTTTTCTTATGTGAGCCACGTGGCTTCCCAGGACCCACAGCAGGGAAGCATCCAGATTGCAGTGGAGTTTCTGTGATTTCTCTCCCTTTTCATTTATGCTATCTTCAGCTCCAGGGGTGAGGATGCTCCACTTAATGCCTGCACAGGACTAAGGCTAGTGGCACCTGGGAAGAGGATCACACTGCTGGCAAGCCTGAAGGGATAAGCTCCCACATCTTTACACTGTGCTGGGACCAAAGGGAGCAAGCCTGGGCCAGCTCTGCCTCACTGGGGAAAGGGGAGGCAGCAGCAGAATCTGGAGTGGGGGTGGTGGTGGAACAAGAACCAGGTGAGATGCTGATGAAAACACCCAGATTTTATGAGGTGGCTGCACCCACAAAGCCTGCTAAACAACATTTTGGGGCTCCCTCTGCTAGACAAAAGCCAGCAGCTCCCAGCTGAAGGATGGACTCAGTTTATTCTTCGTTTCACTGCTCTGTATCTTTACCTTTCCCCCTAGATAATGCACGGGGAAGGTGGGCCAGGCTGGAGCCACTGTGAATGGGTTTAATTTCCTTGCTTGCTGCAGCTGAGTGAAGGCTTGTTTCATCTCAACAGGCTGCTCCCAAGACCCCTTAATTTGAGCTCTCCTGCATGCAGGAAGCAGTGGAGTAGAGTGACCTTGCTGAATCCTGGCCGCTGCAGCTGCGGGAGAACAGGGGAGGAAAAGAAAAGAGGGGAGGAGGAAGAGGCACTTTGCTGTCTCCCATTAAAGCCCCAAGAGGCTGAAGATGAGAGAGGGAAAGTTTCAAATTGCCAGAGTGTAATTCTGAAAGTCATTTTCCAAGCGCAGAGCTCTCCTCAATGTCACCTCTCATCTTCCAAGGTGGGGACTGAAGGGACAATAAAGCAGAGAATATTCTGCAAAGACAGAGCTGCTAATTCAAAGAGGGAAGAGGTGCCAGTCCCCAAACAGGCTGTCTCACACCCTCTTCTGCTGGGAGATCTGCACAGCCAGATAGAGCAGTATGGGGGGCCCAAGTCCAGATCCTTTCCCAAGCTGTATCCAGCCTGGATGAGTGGTTTGGCTGAGCTAAGAATGGATTATCCAGGTCCTTCTAAAAGTGAAGATCCCAAAACAGCCCACTTATTCAACAGTTACACTTTTAATTTGGCTCAGACTGCTGACTTTCAATTCAATCCATCAATGACGATGATGATGATAATGATTATTACTATTATTATTATTAATTTTCTTAGACCTCCCTGAGACCAGAAGACTGTGATGGATGTGTAGAAGAAAAGGTCCACTTTGATATCCACACACCCCCTGCCCCAATCCAGCAAAGCTGTTCCTCCCTGCTCTCTCTTCCCACTCTCTGCCTTCAAAGAAATCTGGATTAAGGAGTTTTGATGTATTCAACAAAGAGTTCAGCCTGGGATCTTCCACTACAGTGTGAATTAGCCTCTTGTTCTACATTCTTTACTGACCTTTTTTCCAACCACATTCTCCCTTATGTTTATAAAATAAAAAATTACCCCAATATATAGGCGTGCCCTGCTGAGATGAATTGTATTCAGCTCTCCTTCAGTTAGTACCAGCTTTGTCCAGGCTCCTTATTAATGGTGCCACCTGTCCTTCCAAGTGCAGGCTTTTCCCCTTTCCCAAATTACCCAAGCCAAGGCTTGGGTGGGCTTGCAATGCACTTATCTGCCCACCTGGGTCAGGGTGCTGAGTTTTCACATTGATAATCAGGCTTTTTGCCTGGCAACCCCTCCTCTCTTCCACTTTCAGGAATGGCACTTTCCCCTCTCCACAGAAAGAGCTGGCCTTGCTTTTATCTAGGGTTTTATCTAGCAGAGCACGGTGGGCAATGCAACCTGGAGAAGGCACTTTGCCCTCCAAGCCAATGGGGTAACACAGTTCAGTACTATCATACATATTAATCACAATCCTGGTTACTTTTCTATTATTATTATTATTATTATTATTATTATTCCTAGTAACTGTTTCCCTGCTTTTCCATCTGGGAGACCAGTGAGAGTGCTCCTCACTGGCCCATAGCCAGTTTTCTCCAGCTGGGATCAGTTCAGTCCAATGTTGCCATCTGTCCTTTGAGGCAGAGGGACATCCTCTACCATTTCAGAACTCTCCCAGAAGCAATTCCCCCCCTTTTCCTTCCCCCAAGCACCCTGGACTTGACCAAGGCATCCAACAAGCCCTGTGTGGCCATCATTAGACTTGTGCATTTCTAAACAGACTTGGGCATTCAGGAGCTCCAGTGACCTGACCACTGGCTGCCCAGAGCTCTGCCAGCCCATGGACTGCCCACAGGGCTGTGGACATGACCCTCCTGACCAACCCCCCCTGGGGGCACAATGACTCTACAAGGACACAAAGCATCTTTTGGGGTCTCCCAGGCATAGTGGAGCTGGATGGGGCTCCCTGAGGATGCTTGGGGAGGTGTGTGTGGGGGGGAGCATGCCCCCTGCCCACTCCTCCACTGGGATGTACTTGTCACTTCATCTTTCTCACTGAGACCCCGACCTCTGGGGAGGTCCCCTTCCCCAAGTTACCCACCCCCATCCCAGCCAGGAGGGCGGAAGGGGGGAGTTTGGGGAGGGAGGGGGGGCGCATCCCCGGGGCGGGGGTACACACGACACCAGAGTCATTGTGCGGGGCCCCCGCGGATTGGCCGCTGAGTGCGCTGCAGTGATTTTGCGCCGAGGTCCCATTGGCCGCCGCCGCGCATAAGTTTTTGCTCCGGACGGCAACTTTTCCCAGGGATGATGGAGTAACCCCGCGGCGGCTCCGCTCCCTCCTGGCTCCCCACCTTCCCCCCCCCGGCCCGGGCGAAGGCAGCCACCGCTACCCGGCAAGGATGAAGCTCTGCGGGACTTTCCTCGGTTCGTAGCCGTTCACCGGCGGGGCTGGGGGGGAGGATGAAAGCGTAGGGAGGGGGAGTGTTTCCTTAGCGTCGTATCCCCCCACCCCCGTTTCCCCTTTGGCGGCTTAATTGTGCTCAAGACACGCCTCGGCGCAGGGGCTCGGGGTGGGGAGGGGGGCTGCGGGGAGTACCCCGCTCTCCTGTGTTTTGCGATGGATTTCCTCTCGCTGGTACGGTGGAAAGAGGTTCCCGAGTGGATTTCAGAACTCAGCCTTCCCACCTTCGCGTTTAACAAGCGAGGTGCCCGTCTTTTCCTCACCCTCCGCCCCCGCGCTTCGCTCCGCGCTCAGCACCACAGGGCTACAGGTGCGGGGCGGAGGCGGGGGGACGGGTAGTGCGCCCCCCGGTGCTGCTGCTGCTCCGGGGCTTTGTCCCCTCTGCCGCGGGTTTCACCTAGTTACAAAGGATGGGGAGGGAAGGGTGATGGAGGAGAGGAAAATCCTGTTTTCTGCCGCTTCTGCTCACAGCTCTGCTGGGATGGAGTGGGGGGTGTTTTGGGGAGGTGTGTGGGGGGGAGGTGTTTGCTTTGCTTCCGCATCCTTGTTTTTTTGTCCCTCTCGCACGCTGCTGGATAAGAAGGGGGCGAGGGGATGTTATTCAAGATAAAGTTAGTGCCTGTTCAGCTGGGCGTGTTTCAGCGCCGGGATTAACCCGGGCACAAAGGAGAAAGTTTGGGGATAAATGCGAGGCGCCTGTTGCAAGGGATGCTGATCGCTCCGCTTGGTGCTCCGAGAGAGCGAGAGAAAAGAGCTCTAGATTTGGGTGAGACAAAGACACTGCCTCTTCGGGAAGGAACCGCCCAAACCGGGGAGAAGGGGCGAGCCGGAGAGCGAGCAAAGGGCTATTAAAAGTGTGTGTGTGTGGGGGGGGGGTTGTGCCTGTGCGTGTTGTTCCATCTGCCAGGGGCCTGTAGTGGGCAGGTTTCTTCGCAACCCTTCAGCTGTTCCATATACAATATTAATGCTGGCCATTTCTATTCGGCATACAACAGCACTAATTGTAGTCTGAGGCATTAAGGCAGCCAGCCCATCTGCATAGAAGCTTTCAGAAAGAAACAAGGAGGGGGGGGGGGGAGGAGGAAAGAGGGGAAAAAAAAAATAAAAGAAAATTCTTTCACCCCCAGCTGGTAACCGGAGAAGTTGGTGCCAATTAGAAATGAGTAAAGTTTGAGGTCTGTTTGACTTTGAAACAGGCTCGGGCCAATGAAATGCACCGCGGCGTTTTTAATGCCTGTGTCTGCACGGGCGAACGGGGTTTTGATGGAAAGAAATTCCAACTCGGAACGAGCTGAAAGCATAGTGATGGCTTTTAAAAGGGGAAAAAAAACCCAAACCCTCAAAGCAACAAACAAAATCACATCTCACACAGGGAAATTATGGGGGGAGGGGGGAGGGGGGGACACGACACGTGGAGTGAAGGGAAGCTACTTTTAAATTTGAAAGGCTGAGAGAGCTGGGGCTGTTCAGCCTGGAGAGAAGAAGCCTCAGGGGGGACCTTATGAATGTTGATCAATAGCTGAAGGATGGGATGCAGGGGGACATGGCCAGCCCCTTCTCAGTGTCTGTGGGGACAGGACAAGGGGCACTGGCTGCAAGTCAGAGCAGAGGAAGTTCCCCAGCACCCTGGGGAAGAACTTTTCCCCAGGGAGGGTGAGGGAGCCCTGGGACAGGCTGCCCAGGGGGTGTGGAGTCTCCATCTCTGGAGAGATTCCAGCCCCGTCTGGACGCCGCCCTGTGCAATATGAGCTGGGGAGCTGCTTTGGCAGGGGGTTGGACCCCATGGGCTCTGCAGGGCCTTGCCAACCCCTGGGATTCTGTGACCCTTTAGGTGGGGGACCCCGGGGAGCGCTCGTCTCCCCCAGCGCCGTGTGTTTTGTACCTCTCTGCCCGCCTCAGGGAAGCGGCAGCTCTCCCAGACCTGGGGCCGGGGGGATCATCCTCCCCTCCCTGGAAACAGCTGTAAAGTGACTCCGTAGAGCTTGGGGGGGGAGTGGAAAAATGCTTAAAAGGGTGGAAAGCGCCGAGCAAGCGGGAGGGGCGGAGCGGAGCTGAGCTGTCCGCCGCCGTGGTGCTGACCCGCCGGAGCCCCGCGGGGCTTCGCTCTCCTCCGGCGGGGCTGAGGGGGTTTGTGTCTGTTCTGAGCCGGAGATCTTCAGGGTGGGGGAGGGATTTTTGGGGGCGGTGAGGTGGGGGATCCCTGCTGGTTGCTGAAGTTGGTGAGAAGTGGAAACTCTGGGTCCGGCGCCGCTTGTTTGAGGCGGTTTGGAGAGGAGGGGAAGGGGGGGGTTTGGGAACAAAGAGGAGCCCGACACTCTGGCAACTCCGAGCTTAGTTCGGATGGTGTCAAAACTGCCCGCTGCCTTAGGGCTCCTAAGCGCATCATGTGTTAATAAACACAACAGCAGCGGTAGGGAGACGAGCCTGTGCTAACGCTGAGGCACAGGTACGTCTGCACACGTGTGTGTTTGGGGGGTGTGTACACAAATCTGTGTAGAAACACATCCAAGTAAACACACTCCCCACCCGCCCTCCAGACTGTCCATTGTGCTTTTGTTTCCCAAGTTTTAGCGTTACATCTCTAACTGAAGCAGCGGTGGAGGGGACCAAGGCAGCGCTGTGAGCGGAGAGGAGCTGAGCCCTCCCGTCCCTCCCTCTTGATTCTATCACGGGGGCAGAACAATGGAGATGCAGTGTAGCACCAGGCCTGCTGCCGGCAGATAAGAGTTTAATAGAATTTCTGAATGCCAAAGGTTTAGGATGTAAAATATCCCTGTCTCCGTGGTGTGTCCAAAGGAGATAGAAAATGGCTTTCAGGAGTGCTCTCTGCTGAATGCCTCCTGTATGTTAATGGTTTAGGAGCACACCAGGCTTGCAAGCCGTGGAAATGGGCATTGTAACCATCTCCAAAGTGGCCCCGACAGTTTAAAATTAGTATTTCTGTCGCCCTCGCATCAATAAAAGAGCCAAGATGGGAAATTAAATCACTTTCCCTTGCTGTGTGCCCTGTAACAGAGTGTGGGTGAGACAGGGCTGCATCCAGCACCTGCTTAAGCCCGTACCCAGCAGAACTCAGTGTTCATGGGTTGAAACTTTGGGCAGCCTGAGAGGAGTAGGTGAAGGCAGGAAGAGGGTGATGGGGAGCTGGAGGAGGGAGGTTTGGGTTCCCTCAGCTCTGGAGCTGGAGTTTCCCCGAGGAGAGCGCATCCCCATCAGGATTCAAGTTTCCCTGCCAGGCTCTGCCTCCGCTCTCTGAGGGCTCCTGGGGTTTCTGTCCATTCCTGAGCTCCCTGCGTGGCTTTGGGAATCTTCATTAAGGTGACAGTAAAGTCTTCATCGTCTCGGTGATGCTGGGGACGGAGGAAGAAGCGTTGGGAGGAAGTTATCCCCCCCACACACACACCCCGCACCCCGTGGGGCTGCAGCACGCCTCTGCCTCCCCCCGCTCTGCCCGCAAAGTTGCAGTCCAAGCGCTAATGCTCCCGTCTGGCGGAGGGGGACGTGCTAATGCCCTTCCTGCCGCACGGTGCCGGGGGCTCTCCCTAGAGCCCCCCGCTCCCTCCAGCTCGGGGAGGGTTTTCTCCTCCCGGCTCTCCGCCGGACAGGAGCGTTTTCAAGGGAAAACGATGCTCGCTCCTGGAAAGTGCGGCTCTTTCCGGGAGGGAATGGCAGAACACGCACTTTCCTCACTTGGAAACAACCCCCGAACTATTTGAGTCACCGTTTTCTTTTCAGCACTCACGTTATTCTCCTTTCCCATCACGGAGCCTAAAATGTCCCTGTGCCCGAGCCACACTCCCCTCTCCCTGGGGTGAGAACACGTTGTGTCACCTCGATTATTTTTTTTTCCCCTTTTTTTAAAATTTTTTCCCCTTTTTTTAAAATTTTTTCCCCTTTTTTTAAAATTTTTTCCCCTTTTTTTAAAATTTTTTCCCCTTTTTTTAAAATTTTTTCCCCTTTTTTTAAAATTTTTTCCCCTTTTTTTAAAATTTTTTCCCCTTTTTTTAAAATTTTTTCCCCTTTTTTTAAAATTTTTTCCCCTTTTTTTAAAATTTTTTCCCCTTTTTTTAAAATTTTTTCCCCTTTTTTTAAAATTTTTTCCCCTTTTTTTAAAATTTTTTCCCCTTTTTTTAAAATTTTTTCCCCTTTTTTTAAAATTTTTTCCCCTTTTTTTAAAATTTTTTCCCCTTTTTTTAAAATTTTTTCCCCTTTTTTTAAAATTTTTTCCCCTTTTTTAAAAATTTTTTCCCCTTTTTTTAAAATTTTTTCCCCTTTTTTTAAAATTTTTTCCCCTTTTTTTAAAATTTTTTCCCCTTTTTTTAAAATTTTTTCCCCTTTTTTTAAAATTTTTTCCCCTTTTTTTAAAATTTTTTCCCCTTTTTTTAAAATTTTTTCCCCTTTTTTTAAAATTTTTTCCCCTTTTTTTAAAATTTTTTCCCCTTTTTTTAATTTTTTCCCCTACTTTTATTTTTCCCCCCCCTTTTTAAATTTTTTTCAAAGGGGAGGTAAAAGAAAATATTTATCCACCTTTTAACCACTCGCTTTTGAATATGTATATCAGCTAATATGCAATACTTCCAGGTTCATAGAGGCGATAAATTTCCCAGCCTGTTCTTTATGGTGATAGGTCATCTTCCTAACCACCAATAAATATTGTAAAGTACTTTCGCTGGAGCTGTGCTAACCCAGGGCATCTGTCACTCGCTGCTTGCTGCTATTAGGAATTATTGGGCCGTACCACGCGTTGGGATGCGCGGGGGGGGACACGCCACGGCGCTTGTCACGCTCGCCGTCCTTTTGTGTTGCTGCTATCAAAGGAGCCCCGAAACCTCGTGCATATTAATTATGAATCGGCTCGGGTAAAATCCCTCACCTTCTGCTGGGTCTTGGGGAAGGAGGGGGAGGGGGGGGTGTGAGGAGAGAGAGGGGCTGGCGGGGCTGGGAGAGCCCCAACTCTCCGTGCGCTCAAGTCAGCAGCTCCATCTCTCTCTCTCTCTCTCTTTTTGATGCTATACTGTAAATTTATTTCACCTCAGAGAGTAAACAGATATATTGCAACCCCAAGGGTTCATGGGTAGTGTATTTACAAAGGGAAGGCGCAGCAAGCCCCCTCTGTGCCATTTCCATTAATGAGAGCGGTCATTAAGTAAATGAGACATTGCCTTTAGCAGGCTTAAGAGTTCACACACTAAGGAGTATCAGATATTTAATTGAAACCAACAACCCGTCTTACACGCGTGGTACTGGTGTAGGGAAGTGGGCTGCCCTCCAAGAACTCTCCCCCCACAGCCTCCCCCATGCAAATTTCATGATTGGTTTCCGTGATGTCATTTTGCAAAGGGGCAGACAATAGCTGTGGGGAAAGGTAAGTCAATATTATGTTCTTTCGCTGACAAAGGCAGATAATGCTGGGTTGTTTTTTTTTTCCTTTTCTTTTTTTTTTCCCCTCTCTCTCTTTTTTTTTTTTTTTTTTTTTCTTTCCCCCCCCTTCTTTTTTTTCTTTTTTTTTCCCTGCCTTGGATTGAGACAGAAGGGAAAGGCTTTCGGAGCACACAGTTGATGTAAACAGACGCAGGCGTTTCGCCTTTAGAGCACGGAGGCTGGGTTGTTGTTGTTTTGAAAATTGCACTGGAGAACCGAGGGGATTTTTATGATGATCACCATGCTCCTAGGTCCATCTTTGCTCGCTCGCTCTCTCGCTGGCTGCGAGATGCTAGTGGACGTGTTCTGCTTCTGACTGGAAAGAGGGGGAATAAGACGAGAAAGGAGGAGATTGGGGTTTTTTTTTAAAAGCAAAGCAAAGCACGACGTCGCATCCAGCCGGGAAACTTTCTGAATATCGCTGGAAGAGGATGCTTGCCGGGTTTGTGGACCGCGAGATCGGGGGATGTTTATCCGGAGGGAAGCGTGCGCGGGGTTAGCAGAAGACGCTCCCGCTCGTCGGGAGGAGTTTGCGCCGCCGGCGGCCTCCGCGGAGCTCTCGGAGGTGCTGATGGCGGGTGCGCGCCCGCGGTGCGGGGACCGGGGATCCGCGCGTCCCTCTCCGGGCTGTATTCCCCCCCCCTGCACCCATCCCTCTCTCCCTCCCCTATCTTCCCACGCACCCCCAGTCCCCTTTACTACAGAAACTCCAATTTAACTCCGCACTTTCCTACTCCTCTCGGTCTTTAAGCAGCTCCGCGCCCCGGCGGAGAGGAGAGGAGAGGAGAGGAGGGGGTAGTTGGGGGGGTGGGGGGGGAGCTGCGCTTTGCTCGGCGATGGACGCGTGTGCGGAGGGCTGGCTTTTGCCCGCTCCACTCGCCTGCCGGGTGCTCTCTCTTGCCACTGGCAGACTTTTTTTTTTTTTTAATTTTAAATCTCTTTATTTCCAAAAGAAACCCAACCAACTCTCCCCAGTATCGACTTCTCCAGAGCTCTCTATTTATAGCAGCGAGGAACAAGGGAAGTGTGCCATGTTTGTGGATTTCTCTCTCTCTATATTGGCCACGGCAGAAATCTGCGGGTTCTTATTTTTAGCTAGCTGGGAAGAGGCTTTGCTCGGCTAATCTCTTTATCAATATTCAGCAAAGTTTGGTGTGTTGGTTGGGGGTGTTTTTTTTTTGGTAGTTGTTGTTTTGTGGGTGCTTGGTAGGGGAGGGTGCAAGGAAGGGGGCTGGTGCTTCAGGATAGTCTTGCGCTGCCATCGACCCCGATGAGTTAGGCTGAGTTTGGGGCGCAGTTTGCCAGCGGGGGCGAGCGACCCAACCCTGGGAAGGCGGCCCTAAAAGGGGGGAGAGGGGGGCTCGGCACAATCCGAAGCTCCCCTACACAAAGAGACAGGTCGTGGGGATCAGCATCCTCAGAGCAGGAGGCCTGGGGGGGTCAGTGCGAGCTTCTCCCGGAGCCGGGCTGCCGGGTCAGGGGAGGGGGCAGGCTGCCCTCTCCTCTGTCCCCCCGACCTGGCCGGCAGCGGTGTGGGGGGCAGCCGCGCAGGGTGCCCACCGCTCCGCTTTCCTCCCGCTATTGTTGAGCCCGTTGGCTCGGAGCAGCCGGGGGAAACAAGTGCAAAAAGCCCAGGCTAAATCCTCGGCATCGCCCTGCCGCTACTTCTAGTTGGGGGGTGTGTGTGTGTGTTTTTTTTTCTTTTCTTTCTTTCCCTTTCCCTCTCTCTCGTTGGCTCATCTGCTGTTATTATCAGCCTTTTCCATATGGCCATTTTAATTAATGGCAGACAAAAGGGGGCTTGGGGGGGGGGGGGATGTGGGGAGGGAGGGGGGGGGTGTGTTGGGGGGAAGGAATCCAGGAATTAGAGTTTATAGTTGGTTTGTCTCTGATGCTGTCATAGAAACCAGAAGCAAAGATGCCGCCTTTCTACTTCTTTGTATGATCCTGTTTATTGTTCCCGAGCGGCGCAGATTGGAGCAGGCGCATGTTGCAAAGCGCAGAGCATCGCCTGCTGCTGCGGCCCGAGAAACACGGGCGCGACTGGTCCCCTTTCAGCTCTTTCTTTCTCTCCCGAAGCTGCCTGTCCCCGTCCCCCCCGTGTCCCCCCTCCTCTTCCCTTCCTCCTTTCTCTTGCCTCGGGAAGAACAAGGAAAAGTTGGGTTGGTTTGCCTTGTTATTTCTTTTTTATTAATTTTTTTATTTTGTTAAATGGTTTAAGGATCTTGAGGGATCCCAAAGGTGAGAAGAGTAGGAAAACTCCAGGAAGTTGGGTTTGTCCCTTCCCAGAAAGCAGGAGGGAGCTGCCCCTTGTTGAACGGGTGGAGTTGGGGGTCCGTGTACCCCGGAGCGGTGGGTCCGGGTCTGTCCCGGCGGGCTGTTACAGCGGGAGGGGGGGGGTGTCCGTCTCCCGGGGGGGTGATAACTTCCCAAGGGTCCGGCCGAGGAGGGGTCTGTGCGGTCAGAGCCACTTGTCTCCTGGGCAGCCCCGAGCAAGGGGCCGTGATTTCCACCTTTCTCCTTGCCCCGTGTCGCTGTCGGCCCGCAGCTGCCTTCGGGGACAGAGGGGTGAGCGGGGGCACCTTGTACCCTAGGAAAATCAGAGATGCAGCCCCCCCCCTCTCCTTCTGTACGCACCTGCAAGGGGGTTATCTCCAGCTCAGCCCCCGGCCCAGCGGGAGGGCTGTCCCGCTGCGGGACGATGCTTAAGGCCACTGCCAAGGGTGGCGTTAGTGGCTTTGGGACGGGGGTATCCCCTCCCCTTCGGGCAAGTCCTGGGCTGGGAGCAGAGGAGAGCCCCTTCTCTACTGAAGAGCCCGAACTTCCCTCCCCCCGCTTCATCCCGCATCCCCGCTAAAACTCGGTGCCCGGTCCCTTCACCCAGGGCTCATCCTTGTCCCCAAAACAAGGAAGAGGGGGACAGAACAGGGGGAAAGCAGGCGGGGGGTGTGTGTGTGTGTGTGTCGGCGTGGCAGCACTCCTCACCTCCCCCGGCTTTTGTTATGTAGAACCGGGGATGCGCCTGTTAATGGCCCCTTTGCCGGGGTGGGAGGGATGGGGGGGGGACACACAGAGAGCCCAGGTGCCTTCCAGCCGGGATAAGCCATTAGACCGGCCACTAACAAGCCGGGCCGGGACTTTCCCAAACTGCCCGGAGCCGCGAATAACGGGCAGGGACCGGCGAAGCTCCGGCTCTGCCCCCCCCGTCCCGCAGCGCCCCCGGGGAGCCGGCAGCGGGGCGGCCCCGGTTCCTGGCAGTCAGATGATGAGGGCAGGGCTGACTTTGCAAGACGTAGCTCGGCGTCAGAGCAGCTGCCATTTTAGTAGACAGGACTAAACTCTTCCTCCCCAACCCCCCCGGAAAGCTCGGCTTTGGGGTGATGCCTCCAAACTTGGCGGCTTGATGGGGCATGCTGCTTATCTGGGGCTTTTTTGGGGGGGAGCAGTGCACCCTAAGCCAGCAATACACCCTAAACTGGCTGATGATGCACGTAGCTTTTGGAGCTCAGGAATAGAAACTCTTGTCCTTCCCCCGAATCCCCCTGTGACTCTGCCTAAAAGCTTGGGAAGGGCATGTGGGTTAATGCTCTGAGCCCCAAAAATCAGTGGGTGGGATGCAAAACGGTCCCGGACACCCCCTCGGGCTGAGGGATGCACCCCTCCTTTTGCAACCTGAGCGGGCTATATTTTGACAGCCGGTGCTGGCATCTGTTCCAGTAGAAGGTTTGGGGGGGACACGGGGGCCGTTTGCCCCCATGATCTGTGTGATGAGGGGAAGCGGCAGGCTTACAGTAAAGGCTGGAGCGTGTTGGGGGGGAATCGCTTGGGCTGGGCTTCCCAGAAGACATGAAATCAGCCGTGGGAAGGGGAGGGAGACGGGGGAAGCATCGCGTTACCGCTGGGAAGTCAGATGTGAGAGTTAATGGCAAAGCGGGGGGGTGGGGGAAGGACCCGGGTTCCCCTTTGCTTTGTGTGTGTGTCCGTTTGTAAAGGGGAAGGATTTAGTTTTACAGCAGTGAACTGTCCGGCTCGGTGGCTGGAGCCCTTTCCTTAATGACAAAGGACATCTCCTGTCATCACTCTATAGCTGTTCCCCTTTCCGGAGCCGAAGGAGGAGGATCTACTTTGTAAACTTACAGAGCTGGGACCGCATCAGCATGTGTTAATCTTCTTTCCCCCAGAAATCCCCTCTTGGAGTTGTTTGGTTGTGCAGATGCTGTTTACTCCCTGGCTGTGCAGCCGAGGATGCTGACACCCAGGAGGGAGCTAAGGTGTCCCAGCCCAGGTTTATTTGCCTTTTGGAGAGATAGCCCTAGAGTGGCTGTGTGAAAGGGGCTAGCAGGCTGAGATTAACCCGTCTCTCAGCTCCCAGATACTGCTGGAGCTTTTACATGGCAGAAGTCACTGTCAGGAAACCTCACTCTTCCCACCTGTCTTTCCCTCTTCTCTGCCTTTCTCCTGGGTTTTGCTGAATTCTGCAAAGAATAACCCCACCACCTACATTCCAGTGCTGGTCTCCATGGCTGTGCCACACACAGTACCTGGGTGTCTGATACCCTTAAGGCTGGCTTGTGTGAAATAGCTTCGAATATCCTGTCTACCTTCTGAGGCTGTTTAGCTTTGCAAAGTAGAAACTTGACCCACCCCTTAGTCCTTAGAGAGGAGACTGTGGTGTGGATGGAGAAGCAGGGCAATGAGCACGTGCTGTGAAAAGTTTCTGCAGTGGGAGAAATGCCCTGAACCACCCTGGTCTGGGAGTAAAATGAATTTAGGTGAGATTTCTGCTTTGCAATCTGTGAGCCAGGTCATGAGTAATGCCAAAGAGCGGGGCTGGGGCATCCTGTCTGCTTCCTCTAGTGATGGGAGGGAAATCTGTCACCTTCTACTTCTCCCTCACGTTTTTGCCAAGGAGATAAGGGCTTTGTGTGTGTGTGTGTGTATATTTGGGAGAAACAAGTTCCCCCTCTTGGCAGGTTAATCTGCAGAGTGAGATTTCTCAAAGTGCTGAGTTTGCCCTTGCAGAGCTCAGGAACTGCTTTGCTGGGAGCAGCTGCCTGGTGCTTTGGCCCTTTGGGACAGGACCCAGACACAGAGAAGGTGAAGAGCAGTTTCTAAGTGTCTCTTCCCCAGTGCAGGAAAATGCCTTTCCTCAGTGCCCTCCTGGCAAACCAGCCCCATCCTGGACTAAACATCCTTGGCCTCATCCTGCCCTGAAATGGGTTCCTGAGATCCTGCCACCAGAGAAGAAGAGCTCAGCGTAACCACAGCTGAGAGCAAACAGGGGTGAACCCCACTGGATGAGGTGACACCCCAAAGTAGGGTGTGTGGAGGCCCCAAGAGGGGTCCCACTGGGTCCAAGCCCTCAGAAGCGAGCTCCACCACCCCATCTGCCAAATCCATCTGGTCTCAGGATGCACCAACTCCAGGGGGTTCTTCACTTCCTTGCTCCATCCCCCCTCAAACACTGGGGGTGCGTGCAGATGTGCTGGGCTGCCTTTTTGAGAGCAGGAGGGCAGCAGAGCATCCCTCAGCATCTCCAAGCTTCTTTCCTTACATGGGGGGAAGTTGTTTCTGCCAGGGGAATAGCAAGGAGGTGGGCACTGAGGTAAGGATGCCTTGAAGGCACTGAATGTGTGCTGAGCACTTATAAATAAAGCATGTAAACTTCAAAGATTCCCTGAAAGGAGCAACTCCTTTAAAACTTGAAATGTTTTGTGGATTTTCTGTGGCCCCTTTTATAGCAGGCACAAGCTGGAGCTTTAAGGAAAAAAAAAATCACTATTTATGTGAAACAAAACTAGTGTTTTTCTGCTGTGGAGCTTATATATCCCTGTAATATATCTGCAAGGCCTTGCTGAGCTTTCACAGGTGGGGATGGGGAGGAAGAGAGAGTTTCTGGGCCAGGAATTGTCCGGACTAACAGCCTGGGATCTTAGTGGGAAAACTCAGTCCTCTGAAGCTGGAGTCTGCACTTGGGGAAGCTGTGTTTTGAAGATCACTGGCTGCTCTGTGAAGCAGTGCCTCTGTCCAGTGTCTGTCTGAAGACGGTCCAGCAGTGCTCTGGAGGGACACAGCACTGGGACCTCTGGCTATTTTCAGGCAGACCCAAGCAGGCAAAGGTATGAGTGGCTCCCCTTGTCCACAGATGGGCATGGGAAGAGGAGATGGGCTGTGAGCTTGGCAGGGGCTCCATCCTGCCTCCCTGCTCCTCCGCTGACCCCATCAGGGTGTCCTGCTGTATCCATGGCTGCGTGTACAGTTCTATGTGACTTGGATGCTGCTGTGTTTTCTAGCAGCAAGGCAATGAAGTTAGCTGCAAAACCTGCCTAGAGAAGGATGTTCTGGTGTGAAAGGAGGTCAGGAAAAGAAACAGGGAATTTCCAGGCAGAGTTTAGCTGAGGAAGGGCTGTCTGAGAACACTTTGTCCTACCACCTGGGCTGTTCCCAGTGAGTGTCAGCCCTACAGCAGGATGATGCAGTGACACCCAGTAATACTCTGCTTTTCACATCAGTTTGGGTTTTTTTTTCTTTTAAAAAAAAATAATCACCTGAATTAAAATACTTTTGATCTTTGTCTTTCATTGAACTTCTTTGCTTCAGAGAGAATAGATTAATAAACACTTTCAAATGGAAAAACATAGTTTGGAAAGGTCCCCCTTTTATCTTAACACAGAGCTTTAATGCTAACCTGGGCACAGGCTGGCTGTCCCTCAGTTCCTTTTTTGTCTTGCTTTTTTTATCTTAACACCAATAAATTTGCCTTTATTGTGATCATGCTGGCCTTTACTGGTCACTTTTTATTCTTCCCTTCTTTATTTTGAAGTCAGTACATTTTTTAAAAAAAAAAAAAAGCAATGTTATTTTAATCAGACCAAATGAAAGAGCAAATCAGAGTGAGAATTTTAATCTGCCCCAAGCAAAACTGCCTTGTACATCTGTCATGTTGGGATTAGTGGAACTCTTTAAAGAAGCTGAAGACTTTTTAAACAAAGTATTAAACATTTGTGACCTGATTTCCATTCTTACAATATTCTCATTAATAAGAGTGCAGGCTGAAAGACATCTGTTGGGTCCTATTTGTTTTAAGAATATTAAAGAATAGCAAGAATATAGGAGGGGGTGGGGTGGGGTGGGGGAGGAAATCTAAATGTAATATTTAAAGCCAAATCTCTAGGATGAAGTTTTCCAAAGTGATTCTGTATCTGACTTGGGGCAGGGTGGGGGGAAACACAAGCTTGGCAAAGTCTGTTCAGCTGGATGCTCTGTGGTTTTGGTCTTTCTTGGCTGGTTTAGGCTGTTAGTGCTTGAGTCTGGTACCTGGAGAGGAACAACTGCCTGTATCAGGACAGGCTGGGGGTGACCTGCTGGAGAGGAGCTCTGTGGAGAAGGACCTGGGGATGCTGGTGGGTGACAGGGTGGCCATGAGCCAGCAGTGTGCCCTGGGGCTGAGAGAGACAATGGGATCCTGAGGGCATCAGGAGGAGTGTGGGCAGCAGGTGACAGGAGGGGATCCTCCCCCTCTGCTCTGCCCTGCTCAGGCCCCACCTGGAGTGTTGTGTCCAGTGCTGGGCTCCCTGGGGTCAAACAGCCAGGGATCTCCTGGAGAGAGTCCAGAGGAGGCTGAGGAGATGCTGAAGGGCCTGGAGCATCTCCCCTGGGAGGAAAGGCTGAGAGAGCTGGGGCTGTTCAGCCTGGAGAAAAGAAGACTAAAGGGGGGACCTTATGAATGTTGATCAATAGCTGAAGGATGGGATGCAGGGGGACATGGCCAGCCCCTTCTCAGTGTCTGTGGGGACAGGACAAGGGGCAATGGCTGCAAGTCAGAGCAGAGGAAGTTCTCCAGCCCCCTGGGGAAGAACTTTTCCCCAGGGAGGGTGAGGGAGCCCTGGGACAGGCTGCCCAGGGGGTGTGGAGTCTCCATCTCTGGAGAGATTCCAGCCCCGTCTGGACGCCGCCCTGTGCAATATGAGCTGGGGAGCTGCTTTGGCAGGGGGTTGGACCCCATGGGCTCTGCAGGGCCCTGCCAACCCCTACAACTCTGTGAGTGAGGCTTCCCTGTGGGCTGTGTGGTGGTGTCTGCTGCTCCATCCTTGCATCAGGAGTGGAGAAGAGGCAATTCTACCTTTCTGCGATAATACCCAGTTCTGTAATGACAAACAAGGAGAGGTGCAGCCTTAAAGCGTGCACAAATGCAGCTTGTATGTGTGCATCACCTCTGTGCATCCAGTGCTGCCTTGCACCAGCTGGAAAGCAGAGTAGGGGGGGAAAGAAAGCATCCTGCTTGGCTTTGCTGCTTGTGTTTTGGTTGATGCTAAGACAGTTAAAGCAAATGGCCCAGCTTGGACCCTCAAAGGTGCCAGGGAGCCAGGCATGGGTTGGGTAAGCTACTAAATGACTTGCTGAAAGAAGCCTTCACCCTTACCATGGGTATATGGCTTAGGAGAAGGTTGCTGTCGCCTGCAATCTTTGCATCTTGTTTATGCTTGCTGGGTAAAATATTAACTAAAGCATCTGAACATAAAGTTCTGGTGTGAAAGAATATCAGCAGGGGAGAGCCATATGGTGCCAGCCTGCTAACAAAATACCAAACGCTGGAGATTCCTTTCTGCAGAAGACTGAAGACTCTCGTTCCCATACATAATACATGAGTTCACGCCTTTGATTACTCCAAACATTAGTCCAAGCAGTACAGGCGTCTCTTTGGAGCTAACACAACTTAGGGCACACAGTTCTCTTCCCCCCCCCCCCCTCCCTCCTTCCTTTACATAAAAGAAATCGATGTTGAGCTGTTAAGATACAAATATCCAATATGCTGTAAGACAATATGTTTCCCAAACTGCTGCCTAAGCTGCCTTCCCTCTAATTAAATAGGAACTGCAGCAGGGACTTGGGTTTCTTCATTCCTCTGCTTGAAACTGTTTGGCAAGCACGTGGCTCTCCTCTGGGCAGCAACTGCAAGCCAGGTCTGTGCCCTGTTTTGGGGAAGCCTCTTGTTCCTCATGGGTGGGATCAGACCTTTTTGGTGGATGCCAAGGGCTGTAATCGTCTCTCTGAGCAGCAGCTCTTGGGTGTGTTTACCTGAACGCTCTTTGTGAGCCAAGGAGTCAAGTGTATTCACCAGCGATGGATTAAAACCCCACATTAGGAGGATCCCTGGTGAATGTTATTACAAGGTACAAGAGATGTCTCTGGGGGAGCTTTCATGCACATGGTATTTAAAAGCCAAGGTATTGCTGGCAAAATCTGTAGGTGACACTCTGAGCACTTCTGAGTTTCTTTCTTTTTTTAAACAATCCCTCCAAACCAACAATTTGTGGAATAGCTCTGCCTTGTGCCTGTCACCAAGCTCCCCAGTGTGCCTTGTTAAGGTTTGTGATGAGTACCCTATTACCTGTGTGTAGAAAGACCCACAGAGCAGAGAAACCTCTCCAGCAGCAGCTCCCTTTGGTTAACTGGCACCTCAGAGCCAGAGTCCGTTGCTGTTGCCTGCCCCTGGTGCTCTCCAGATAGGGAGAGCCAGCTCTGGGGGCAGGGTGGTGGTGGGAGGGGATGTCTGTCTGGAAGCCATGGATTTGGGGCCAAAGCTTTGCATCTGAGTCAGCTGGTTTGCCAGCTGGGCATCCAGCCTCCCTTGGAAGAACATCAGGTTTAGTACCTAAATGCAAAATTGGACTTTCCTCTTCCAGTGCAGGCTTTTCCCAGTCTGGATTTACAGGCAAGAGAGGGGTGATGGGATGGAGATGAAATCAAAGCCCAAACCCTGCTGACTGAATGGCTGCTGAAAGTTTTGGGGCAGGGAAGGGTCTGGTCTGTGAAGCTGCATCCCAGGTGGAGGCTTCCTCTCCGTGCTGCTGGGATCAGTGAAGGTGTCAGTGGGCTTTGACAGAAGTGGCTTGATTTCAGGCAGGTGCTTTTTTGGAAAACATCTTGTAGTAGAGCTGGAAGCCTAAGCAAGAGCCTTCCTGGGGACACATCTGTTCTCTGTACCCAAACCCTGAGTGTCTCCATAAGATTGAGGGAAAATTCCCTTCCCTAATAAAGACAAACCATTTTTATTTGCTTAAAAAAAAAATCAATAAAAAACCAGGGGTGAGGGATAATCTGTGTGGAGTTGTCATGGGTAAAGTTAGTCCAACTTGAGCAGCTCTGCAGAGAGGAAAGAAAGTTTGTGCCTCAAAGCTGATGTAGCCATGAGTGAGTCTGGAGTCCCAGCTTCTCCTGCTGATGCAAACGTTTCTCTCTCATAATTTTGAAGCTTTGCATCTAGAGAGCTTCTGGCAAGTGGAGTTAAAGGTTTGTTTGTTGCCCTCAATATTTTGATGTAATTAGTCAGCGAGCTGCTAGCTGCTTTTTTTTTTTTTTTTTTGCCCAGAGAAATGTGCTCTCCAAGAACACAAGTGACAGGAGAGGATTAATAGCCTTCTGGAGAGAGCTGCTCTGGGAGGGGAAGGGGGGATTGGGTTGTTTTTTATTGGAGGGGAAAAATAAAAGTGCCTGGGAGCCATGTTGTTGCTTTAAAAAAAAATAAATAGACAGTCTAAACAGTTAACTTTGCCTGCAGTGGCTCAGGGGAGCACAGAGTTGTCAGCTCCTCTCCTACATCCCCTAGAAACTTTCAGCTCCCTCCTGTCACAGTGCCCTGGCTCCTGGGGAGCAGGTTGCTGCTGTGCTGGCATAGCAGCCCTGGCAGGTTGGCTGCTTCCCTGCTGCTGGAGCATTGCTGAGGAGAGTGAGGATACCCCATCGGAAAGGGGTGGTAGGGGAAGGGGTTTGGAGGAGAGAGAGAAACTGCCCAGTTGTGGGATAAGAGCTAATCCTTGGCTGTGGGGGTCTGGGGAGCGAGTGCACGGATGGGGTCTCAGGGCTTCACTGATGGGGTCTCAGGGCTTCCCTGCTGCTGGCTGGAGCTTGGCATCGGGACAGAAGTGATGCAGGGCAGCGGGCTCAGCCCCTCTGAGTGCCTGGCAGGGGGTGTGAAAGCTGCTCTGAGAGCATTGCCCATGGGCACCCAGCTGCTGCCCCATCCCTCCTCCTTGCTGTCCTTGCTTTGTATCGACAAGCCAGCGCTGGCTGCTGGAGGAAGGACAGAAAGGTATCACTCGCCTCTATTTAATGTCAATGACACGGGGGCTGCAGGAGGGCTGGCTGCAGGAGGGCTGGCAGCAGGGCCAGCAGCTTCACAGATTTGATGATTCTCCTTCTTTTCAGGCAAGTGGCACACAGCGGCTGCCCCATTCAGCAGCAATGACCCTGGGGGGGCTGTGACATTCCGGCTGCCAGAGTCACACGCTGTGGTGGAGGCTTTTTTCCCCTCTCCATAAAGCCGTTTGAAGGGTCGGTTTAATTGCCTGGTTTTGTGGCAGTCAGTGTGGCACTCTGTGCGTGCCCCTGGTCCAGGAGGTTTGGTGTGGAAACAGGCTTTGGTTTGAGTGTGCTGAGGCTGTACCATGAGGAGGGATGCTGGTGTGGGGCTGAGCGCCAGCGGGTGCTGTGCAGTGCTGCCTCTCACCCCAGGGGAGTTGTTGCTGTACGATGATCTCACCTCCTTTTATGCCTTATTGCTTCTGTCTATCTGACTCCGTATGACACACGCTTACGTGTCAGCTTTTCACTTCTTATATGGCAGCAGAGAGGAAAGGCTTAATATCATAAAGACAAGCTGGCAGCTGGGAAGGAGCCCACTTAGTCATCTAACTTTGCGTCAGCGGCGCTGCCAGCCTCTTCCCCTGCTCTTCCAGGCAGCTTCTTCCTCCTCTGCCTGACCTGGTGTCACACGTGGTAGAAATCCCTGTCTGGAAAACCACCCACTTGAGCACGCGCTGTTGGTAGACCCTGGTGCTGGCAGCAGAAGGGTTTGTGTCCCTCCAATGCCTCTGTGTGCCCAGCTTGGGGCAGCAGCTGTGTGTCTTCCTGCAGATTTTTGCCCCAGAACTCATAAGGCCAAGTGTAAGGTCCCAGAGCAGATGCAAATGGACTTGTGGCAGTCAACGGTCAGGCCATCTCTAGGGCTGTTCAGCCTGGAGAGAAGAAGCCTCAGGGGGACCTTATGAATGTTGATCAATAGCTGAAGGATGGGATGCAGGGGGACATGGCCAGCCCCTTCTCAGTGTCTGTGGGGACAGGACAAGGGGCAATGGCTGCAAGTCAGAGCAGAGGAAGTTCCCCAGCACCCTGGGGAAGAACTTTTCCCCAGGGAGGGTGAGGGAGCCCTGGGCCAGGCTGCCCAGGGGGTGTGGAGTCTCCATCTCTGGAGAGATTCCAGCCCCGTCTGGACGCCGCCCTGTGCAATATGAGCTGGGGAGCTGCTTTGGCAGGGGGTTGGACCCCAGGGGCTCTGGAGGGCCCTTCCAACCCTTGGGATTCTGGGATTCTATGATTCACAGGATGGAAGGTGCTCTTGTAATTTCACCCTGAGCCGCTGTGTCATTTCATTTGGCAGTGACATCTCTTTACAGCTCCTTCTTCCTCCCCTGGCCCAAGATGCACTTACCCAAAGACCCCCCATCTAAAAATTCATCCATGTTGAATTCTCCTGCTGGTGTTTCACCACATCAGCTCCACAGAGGCTTTCGATTTGGTATGAAAAGTAATTATTACCGGGGTGCAGTTTAGCAGTTGTGTTCTACAGCACTGGGAAGGTTAAAAGAAATAATAATAATAATATAAGAAAGACTCAGCCAGAGTAACTGCCTGCAACGTGCTATTTGCATTTTTAAGGAAATACTTCTTTGAGACAGCTTGGGTGAAAGGTCAGCATTTGCATATAAATGGAAAAGAAAGTGTGTGATGCTGGAAGTTACATCTATATTATTTTCTCAGCAGTGAGCTGCTGTTTCAGAGATTAAGGGATGCGGTTTGCATTTGGCTTTTATTGAATAGAGAAAGGACCAGGAAAGCCAGATTAGAACAAAATAATGAGGAAAACCTGTGAGAAGAAAGAAGCAACGTCCTGGTTCTCAGAGATGCTCTCCTGTGTGCCTGACGTGTTGCACGCCTGGTTGCACAAGCACTGCTGAGCACGGTGCTCTCTGCTTGTGCCAAAGGGTGGATGCTGGAGATGAAGGCGGTGGCAGGAGCGGTCCATGGTGTGGATGAGCTTGGCAGAGGAGGAGATCACAGAATCATGGACTGGCATGGGTTGGAAGGGACCTCAAGGGTCACAGAGCTCCAACCCCCTGCCACAGGCAGGGACACCAACCTCAGGCCTGGAGCTACACAAGGTTGCCCAGGGCCCCATCCAACCTGGCCTGGAACACCCCCAGACAGGGGGCACCCACCCCCTCTCTGGGCAGCCTGTTCCAGCCCCTCACCACTCTCTCTGCAAAGAAATTCCCCCTAATATCCAATCTAACCCTTCCCTCCTTCAGCTTTAATCCATCCCCCTTGTCCTGCCAGTCTCTGCCCTTTAACAAGCTGATTCCCTTCCTGTTCCTCTGCTCCCTTCAGGGACTGGCAGGCTGCAATGAGGTCCCCCCACAGCCTTCTCTTCTCCAGGCTGACCCAGCCCAGCTCCCTCAGCCTCTCTCCAGAGGGGAGCTGCTCCAGCCCTCTGAGCATCTCTGTGGCTCCTCTGACCCCTCTCCAACAGCCCCACATCTTCCTTGTTTTGGGTCCCAGCTCTGGACACAGGATCCAGCTGGGGCCTCCCCAGGGCAGAGCAGAGAGGGACAATCCCCTCCCTGTCCCTGCTGCCACCCCTCTGCTGATGGAGCCCAGGATCCCATTGGAGATGCTGGCATTCAGGATGGACCAAGGCTTGCTTAACTTGTTTTTTAAATTTTATTTTTGGTTTTGGGCTGTTTTGTTCAATCTCAGGTATGTTTGTAGAGGAGTTAATCAGCAGGCTTGTATGAAGTTCCTGCTGTTGTAGTAGGAGAAGACACACTGTTGGCAAAACCTAATGGCTGGCAGGAGGCAGAGATGCCCATGGCTCAGGTCTGGCCCTCATCTTGAGGGGGTCAGCATTGGCTGAGAGCTTTTCCAGGCCCTACTGCTGCCCTGAGTTTTGGAAACACCAAGGAAACTGCCTGGTGAAGAGCCTTACTTCTCTTTATTTCCCCCTCTTGTTGGTAGCCTTGCTCACCGTGTGGCTTTGCACTTTGACAGCTCCTCCCAGGAGCTGGGGGAAGGTGGGGTGTTGAACACTGTCCACTCTTTAATACTTTTGCTCAATATACTTAAGAACAATGTGTAGACAGCAGTGATGCTGTGAGCATGCAGCATTGATCCCTGTCTTCAGGACTACACGAGTGATGGAAGGTGAAAACCACCTTCTTTTATATCTTCTGCAGCACTGTGTAGTGTTTCTCTGCCTCTTTGTATAAAAAGACACTAATAAAATGTCTTACTAATTAGCCATGAACCAGTATTGGAACATGAATATTGCTCTTAATGAGGAGAGACTGTAGCATCACTTGCTTCTCATTGTAGGTGCACCGAGGGCTTCAGCATTGTAGTGCTGGGTGATCCAGAGAAACAGGGGGAGATGGCAGGTCCCATGGCAAGGTGATATCCATCCCTTGCTCCTAAAGGATATTTAGCATAGAATCCCAGGGGTTGGCAGGTCCCTCCAGAGCCCATGGGGTCCAACCCCCTGCCAAAGCAGCTCCCCAGCTCATATTGCACAGGGCGGCGTCCAGACGGGGCTGGAATCTCTCCAGAGATGGAGACTCCACACCCCCTGGGCAGCCTGTCCCAGGGCTCCCTCACCCTCCCTGGGGAAAAGTTCTTCCCCAGGGTGCTGGGGAACTTCCTCTGCTCTGACTTGCAGCCATTGCCCCTTGTCCTGTCCCCACAGACACTGAGAAGGGGCTGGCCATGTCCCCCTGCATCCCATCCTTCAGCTATTGATCAACATCCATAAGGTCCCCCCTGAGGCTTCTTCTCTCCAGGCTGAATAGCCCCAGCTCTCTCAGCCTTTCCTCACAGGGGAGATGCTCCAGGACATGCTGGTCCCTCTCTGAGGGACAAGGCTTCCCTTCCTATTCCTCTATGTCATCATGTTTGGGAAATGCTCATCTGCAACTAAGCTGGTTGTTCCTTGTCCTGTCCCAGGGCAATAGGGACAATTCCATTTTCCCATCAAAGACTTGGGGAAAAAGAGTTCAAATCTGTCAGTTATTACAGGGCAAAGCATGAGTTGGCATGGCTGAGGTGGTCTCAGGGAGTGACACAGCCTCCTAGGTGGAGGTGGCAGCTGATGGCATCAGAAGCAGGATGAGCTAAGAGCTGATGTGGCACAGGGCTGGGAAGGAGGATGTGAGTCACTTGTGCTTCGTGCAGGGCTGGAGGAGGGAGCTGAGATGGGGGATGCTCCCTGTGCTGCTGGCTGTGCCCTGGGCACTACAGGAGAGGTCACTGGAAGGAGGGCAGCAGCTTCCTGCAGTCAGAGACGGAGAAATAGTGGCATTGTGCTAGTGATGCTGTGTCCTCTTCCCTTTGCAGAGCTAGATGGAAGCCCTGGTGTTTCCCTCTTTTCTCTGACCCCAGGAGCTGTGGAATTGAGCAGGGCTCTACTTGGATGTTGACTGTAAATACCTTTGAGCTGTGCTGGTGCTGAACTGGGCACTTAGTGGGTTAGCAGTGGATGTTGTGCTGCAGGTGTCTGCTTGGCAATGAACGCACTAGAAAGGCTTGATCCTCCTGAAATAAACCCCCTTCCCTTCCTCTGGGTAAAGGGGAAAATAAAAGATTAGTGTCTGCATTACTGATTTTACTCTGGAGTGTGGGGCTTGGTAGCACAGTGGGTGAAGCCAGTGCTGGGTGTTTGTCAGGGCTGTGGGATGAAGAGTCCATCTCCCTGGCACAATGAGCTCTTGGGTCTCCAAACAGCCACGCAGCACAGCAAGGCACTGCCCTGGCTCCGTGCTGGGAGTGACTTGGAGTCGAGGAGCTGTGGGAGCAGGATGTGCTGGGTCAATGAGGTGATGCAGCCAGCAGATGAGAGCAGCAGGACACCAAGAGCTCAGGTGAACTGCCCTGGAGATCAGTCCAGGGCGTATGGTTTGGGAGGTACCTGTCACTCCTCAAGGACAGTGATGTTTGTCACCTTGCTTTAAATAAGAGTTGTTATCAGGAAGTACAGGGTGTCTGACTCTTGCACACAGGGCAACCTTGTGTAGCTCCAGGCCTGGAGGTTGGTGTCCCTGCCTGTGGCAGGGGATTGGAGCTCTGTGACCCTTGGGGTCCCTTCCAACACATGCCAGTCTATGATTCTATGAAAGGATCCCTCAGGTGCTGGGGGGTGATGACTATTTCCCAGCATTTGTTGCTCAGGGTCAGGTCCCTGAGCTCAGCCTGCACTTTATAGGAGGAAACTGCTCACAGGTCCCACGTTTCTCCTTTTATAGAGAGAAACTCTTTGGGGCTTGTCAGAGTAAGATACATGGATGAGGGCACCGAAGCTCAACATCTGTTTGATTGCCAAACTTCTTTCTAAACCTGGCAAAGAAAAGTGTCTTTAGATCAGCAAACAAACAGCCTAGAACAACCTGCAGCCTAGCTGGCACTGCTGTGTCTCCCACCCATACATCCTGGCCTAACTCATTATTAAATCATATTTGCTGATAAGTATTAGATGTAATATCTATTACACAGCTGTTAAACATCAATTAATATGTTTTAATGATCAGCCATTTACTGTGCAATATACAATTAACATCCAGTATTAGATCTTAAATTAAATGCATGTTTGGGAAGCTAAATTTGAAGCTCTGAACATAGCTGTGCTGCAGTAAACAGCAGTAATTGTGTTGAATAGATGATATTTCTGTAGTCAGTGTGCTTTTTCTTTCCCCCCTATGGAGGTTTTAATTCCTCTCCCTTGAAAAAAGCACCCTGATGCCTAGCTGCTGCTCTCCTGTGTGTGTGAAGGCTGAACTACAGGTACTTGTGTGGGGAACCTGCTTGGGGAGCCTCTTCATGGCAGGGAAGGGCTGTGCAGGATGTGGGGTAGTTGGTTGTGTTGGTTCATGCTGGCAGTTGGTTCATGCTGGGTTGGGCTGTGCTGAGTTCGGGGGGGGCGTGCAAGGGGGGGTAGTGGTGCAGCTAGGGTCCCAGACTGAAATAAATCAATGATACCCCTCTTCTCAGTGTCTGTGGGGACAGGACAAGGGGCAATGGCTGCAAGTCAGAGCAGAGGAAGTTCCCCAGCACCCTGGGGAAGAACTTTTCCCCAGGGAGGGTGAGGGAGCCCTGGGACAGGCTGCCCAGGGGGTGTGGAGTCTCCATCTCTGGAGAGATTCCAGCCCCGTCTGGACGCCGCCCTGTGCAATATGAGCTGGGGAGCTGCTTTGGCAGGGGGTTGGACCCCATGGGCTCTGGAGGGCCCTGCCAACCCCTATGATTCTGTGATAAGACTTGCTTGCTGGAAGAGAAGCCCTCACTGCACTGTGGGTTTGGGGCCATGCAGGAGAGGGAGTTCAGTTCTCTGTGTTCAGGCAGCAGCCAGTGGCCATGGAGAGCAGCATGTGTGGGTGATGTGCTGCAGAGTGCATGAGTGTTAGCCAAGAAGTGGTGCAGAGGGCATGGAGAGGTCCATGGGTGGCATTTGTGGCTTAGAGAATATGTAAAACTTATATTTGAGATTTGTTTTTAATTCACATGAACGATGGTACCTGAGGGGCACCCTGAGGTCCTTGGTGATGCTGCTGTACTGGCTCTGAGAAGAGGCCCTGAGTTATCTGGTGGGATACTGAGGAACTCAGCCTGATCTCAGCATGTTGCTGCCTTGTTAACACAGGGTTCACTTCTCCCATGAAAAACGTGCCTGAACAAAGATGAAGAAAAATCTTACCCTCTTCCTTTTCATTTTCTCACTCTTGGAGGAGCAAATGAAGATTGATATGTTTTTCTTCTAGTCTTTCAATTCAAATACATAGTGACACATCTTAGGAGGAAACAAAGCCTTCATCCCCTCCATCTTTTTCCCTAAGGACCCCATCTCTCACCCCATCACTCTGCTATAACAAATGGAACCTCTGCACAGATTTAGAGATGGGGTTGGTGCTCCTTTCACAGCCAGCAGGCAGTCCCCAAACATCAGGCCACACAGGGGAGCTGGCTGCCACCCAGGCAGCCCCCTCCTGCAGCATCTTGCCTTGTTTTCTATTCACCTTCTGCACTCTAGAACTTCCCATGAAGCTTGTTGGGATTCATTTTGAGAGAACTTTCTGCCACTCTTAAAATCATAGAATCACAGACTGGTCTGGGTTGGAAGGGACCCCAAGGGTCACAGAGCTCCAACCCCCCTGCCACAGGCAGGGACACCAACCTCAGGCCTGGAGCTACACAAGGTTGCCCAGGGCCCCATCCAACCTGGCCTTGAAACTCTTTGGAGGGTTTGATTTGTTTCTGGCAAATGGATGCTTTCTTCTCTCTTTGGGAATGGAAAATAAAACACTTCCAAGTCTGATTAACACTCCGGATCATGTGGGGTCTCTCTCCCATTCCCAGATCATCTTGGTGAGGATCATCCAAAGGTTTCACAGAACCTACTCTTTCCCACCAGTACTGTGCACAGCTTGCAATGCTTTGGTTCTCAGCTGACCTTCCTCAGTGGTTGTTTCTGAAGGAGAAAAGGGAACAAGTAGATTTAAGGTTTGGAGAAGAGCCTAACTGGGAAGGGGACACACTGATGTTTTGGGGGTGGGCTGTCATAACTGTTGATGGGGGGGAAAGCAGGCTGTCTAGTGAGGGACTCCTGCGTATGGTCCAGTCCTGGCTGGTTGGTGGGTACTAAAGCTGGATGGAGTGGGGGAAAGCTGGTGACTTCTTAAGGATGTGAACATCTGATGGTCATCCACCAGACTAGCTGGGCACCTAGGTTATTCTTCAAGGGGGAGTGGAGGTCAGTGCTCCCAGCTATGAGCTTTGGTTCAGGAACAGATCCCAGAATGTGCTATTCCCTCCAGGATCTGCTTCACATGGGCAAAACCTTGTATTTAAGGCAATATCCTGCATCTCCTCTTGGGTGGCTGGAGCAGGGGTAGAAAGAAGTGTCCTTTATATAGCCCCTGAGTTGCATTTCTGCTGAACCCAGGGTCCGGAGGTGAGGTGGAAAGGGCACAGCCTGCAGTGCAAGCTGATCCTCTCTGGAGACCAGAGGAGTTTGAGCATCACAGAGCAAAGGAAATCTGAGTCACATGTTGACAGAGCTGCCTTGGCCATCTGAACCAGGCTGGGCAGGAGGGCACTGAGCTGGCTGTGGCCAAGGTGCCTTCAGCCTGGTTTAGGCTCTGTGCCTCAATATGCAGCTCTTTACCCTCCTCTTGCTCACAGGGACAAAAGTATGGGGAGGTTGGGATGGAGATTGTGGCAGGGACAAGCTGGCAGTTTGGGCCAGATTTAACTGCAGCAGCTTCTGGAGCTTGCTCTTGCCCTGTGATGTAGGCACATGAGAAAACAGGTCCAAAGATGGGAAAGGGAGTGTGTGTTGTGCTTTTTCCTTCATCCTCAGAGTTGAATCTCATGACTTCTCTACCTTCTAAAAAACTTCTGAGCTATCTTTAGAGTTACTTTGCATCCAGGACCTGTTGTTTCTAGAGTTTAACCCACTCTCTGTTCCTGCCCCTGCTGCCTTCTGGAGAGGATGCTCCTGTTTTAAAACACACTGCTTGGGAGAAGGAGAATCAGTGAAATGCTTCAGATAAGCAGGCAGGCTGTACTACCCTATCAATGTGCCTGGAAACATCTTTATTTCTTATTTGATGTTTTTCTCCCCCCCATTCTCTTTTCCTCTGTTCCTTTCTAGCTTCTTTCCCCCATTTTACTTGGTTTTGATCATCTGCCTGGCCATCTGTGCCTCCCTGCTCCCTCTCCTCAGAGCTTCTCCAAAGCAGAATAATGTTTCAGCATCTCTTGGATTTTTGTTTCTGAGCCCTGTGCCTTTCCTGTGGGGCCAGGCTGGAGCACAGTGCTTTGGACAGGGTTTGGAGTGGAGTCTTCAACACAGAGGAAACCTAGCAAAGCCCCTCCAGCTGCTGCCCTGGCTTCAGAACAGCTCTAGTTCAGAACAAATACATGAAGGTGACTTTGATGATCATCTGTCTTAGGCAGTAACTTGAACTGTACGTCACCATAGGATCAAATTATCCCAGTCTTTCAATGTACTCATTCCTGCAAAAGCACTGTGGGATATACTGGCTGTTCCTTAATGTCCTGTAGATAGAACAGACACCAGCTGGGGAGAAATAAATTCCCTGGTTATTTACTGCATGTTCTCATAAACGCTGCTCTGTGGAGAGCAGATCCAAAGTTACTTGTCTGGGGTCCTCCACACTCAGCAGTTCTCCATTGCTGGAAACACCCACCTTCCATGGGTTTCCTTTAGCATGCGTGAGCCTTCTCCTGCTTTCCCTGTCTGAGATCCCCCCAGTGACAGTAACATCAAGTGAAGGGAGCATGGGAGCCTGTTCAGGCAGAGGAAATTAAGCTCTGCCCTGGGCTCATCCCCAGGCTATTAGCAGCCCAAGACAGATAGCATGCCGGTGTGTGTGTAGCTCCTTATGTGCCTCTTTCTGGGGGATGCTTTCCTTTTTGCTTTCAATCGGTAGAAGAAGATGAATGGAGCAAGACTGGGAGAACAGGCAGTAAATTATTCAGTACTCAATGCCAGAGGGAGCCACAATTAAAGATGTGAAGGGAAGGCTCACGGCAGCAGCGCCCAAAGCGGCAGTGGTTTGCCAAGGTGAGCTGCGCTGCTGGGGGCCCCGAGGCCAGAGTCTGGGGGCAAACACTCTCCATCTCATTGCAAGCACTAACTGCATGGGAGGGGAAGCCATGCCATGCTGCTTCTCTGCCACAGCAGCTCCTCTGTGCTGGTCCAGTTCCTGCAGGGTCATCTGTGTGCATCTGTGGCCCCCTGAAGAGGTTTGGAGTGGTATTTCATGAGAGGAAAGTGCCAAGAACCTGCTTCTAAGGCATATATTTCCCATAATCATTCACCGTGGATAGAGGCTCCTCTCTGCTCTCCCTCATTCCCAAAGTAGCTCTGAGCCTGGCAACTTAAATTTTGAGACCCTTGTTTTGCACCTTCACTGGGTATTGCTGTAAGGGTTCCCTCCCAAAACAGTGGTGTTGCTGAGAGTTGTTGTGGAAGCCTGTAAGAGGACCCTGCTTGGCTGTCAGGGATGTCCAGCTCACAGGGCCTTGTCACCACTTTAGATGTGTGAATTTTTGTGAAAGATTAAAAATTAAACTTCATTTTTGGAAAGAGAAGATTAAAAATGAACTTCATTTTGGGTAGTAAGGGTGGAGCAAGTGTGAGGGGCAGAGAAGCCCAGCCCACCAGTAATGTTAATCACTGTTACTAACAGTAGCACTGTCAGTGTGTCTTCCAGGGGAGGCCTGGCTGAGCAGCAGCACAGTGCTTGGGGCAGACTCAGGGCACACACAGGTTGCTCTTCAAGCTTGGACAATGCTTGGGAGCCCATGGTGTTCCCCGAGCTGTCGCTTACCCCAGCTGCAAGCCCAAGCCTGGGCCCTTGGAGTGGCACCATGGGGTTCGGCCTGGGGCATGGAGACCCTGAGGGAGATTTTATGGGCACTGAAGAGAGAGGATGGGAAATAAACATTGTGTTTTCACCTCTGGGCTGACTTTGACCTGACCAGATGTTATTCTTTTCCCTCCCCAGAAAATGAGTTTCGGGGTGAGCTGCTGAATCAGAGGTGGACCTGTGGAGAGAAGATCAGCAGCTGCGAGGGAGCCGCCAGCCTGCACGGCACACGCATCAAGGTGAGCAGAAAGCCTCGGTCCTCCAAGAGTGTGGGCTTTGCTGGTGTGGTGACCCCCCCACCCCATGCAGTGGCCACAGGCCAAGGGCCATGTGCTGCTCCTGCCCTTATGGACCAGGTGGTCCTGGTGGGTAGGGGGGTAGGAGCCTTTCCGGTACCCAAAGTGATGGGCAGGATTTTGGAAGTGTCTGTCTCCTTGTTACAGCTGAACCTCCTGCATGGTGAATCCGGGCAGAGAGGGCTTCCAGCTGTCAAGATTTGGCTGCAGGTCCCGATAGTTAAATCCTTCCCTTCCTCTCCAGACCCATCCTTCAAGGATGCCTCAGATCTGGGTATCTAGGTCAGCACCAGGCCTGTTAAAATAGGCCCTTTCTCCAAGGCGCCGGCTGGTCGGAAGAAGCCCCTTGTATGCCAGGTGAAGCTGTAGTGTCTTTGGAGGAGACAAGTGGGGCATTCATCCCCACTGGGACCCTGGGGAAGCTCCTAGGGGCTCAACAGAGCCGCTCATTTACTGCTGCAGCTGTGGCTGATGAAAGAGGTCCAGCCAAGGCTGTCAAACCTCCTGGCACATTCACTGCCAGCAGATTAGGAAGCTTTAATTAAGCATAGAACTGGGCTGCTCATTACGCAAATGGCACTTCCTGTCCTGTTTTGGCCTCTCAGTAACGAGGCATCATCTCAGATGGGTGGATGGACCCACCTGGGCAGTGGAGGAAGCCCTCCTTGGGTGACTGATGTTACCAACTCTTCCTGTATCCCTAAATAAAGCGAGCTCTGGGAAAACCTCAAACCAGCAAAAATCCACCCTTAGAAACATCCTTCTTCACTAACAAGCTGTCAGCTGCGAGCAGGTGTCGCCAGGAACGCTCACACCTTCTTAGAAAGCAGAGTAAGCAGTTGTTGCTATATTTAAAATGAGCCCAATTAAGGCTTTTCTATTGAACCTGCCAAATAAGCACTTAGATTAGATTTAATAAGATTGTTGTATGTTAATAAAGCAATGATTATAAAAGGTAATATTCCTAGTACCCAGCGCTCATCTAGCGCTCTGCCTCTGCCAAGCATATTGCTAATACTAACTGCTTCTTGAAACCCCCAGCTCTGCTTATCTGTGCTTTGACTGACTGCTCTGGGGGCAAGAGGAGGAGGTGTGAGCAGGATTTGGGGGTTTATAGCTTTTGGAGCAGGTGCCTGGAGGAGGTAGTGCTGGTCCTGCAAAGTCAGGTCTGTGAAGAGTCACACTGTGGGGTGTTGAGGGTACTCAGGGGCCTGATCCTGCACATCTCCAGCTGCAAGATTGAGTCTGGCCTGAGGCGTGTGAGTGAGCAATAGATGAATTCTGGTCTTTCCTTAAAAACACTAAATTAAACTTGAATAGGGAAGGGGTAGAGGAGGCTGCCTTAAAGGCTATCGCTGGCTCTCTACTCGCAGATTCCCCCGTGTGTTACTTTGTAAAATTGCCTAAATAGATTTAAAGTATTTCTTTGCCTGTCAGTGCTCTAGCATATTAATGTTCTGCTATATTTTCCCAGAAGTTAGGATAGTTTAGGTCTGGATGTTGTGTGCACACACAACCCTTTTTCCCCCCTGCAGTGGGAAAAGAGGTCTCAATCCCTCTTTAACCTTTGGATCTACTCTCTGTGGATGCTTGCACTTGGATGTGTGCTCAGAAACACACATTGTATTTAAATACAGTTGCTTAAAAGGGCTGTTTTTCATGCCTGCTGCATCCTGTAGATTACAAGCTGTACCACGGTGAAGGACAATGGGATGTGGGGCATGTTTACTTATTTATTTTTTGCCTCTAAAGAAGTCTAGGTGCAGGATAAAATTTCCCATGACAGGTCTGAAATGAGATCTCTTCAGAGTGCTGGGGAGCAGTGCTCTCTGCACGGAGCCAGCTGGGACTGTTTGCATGGCTGCTCCTGCTTGCGCTCGTCCTGGACCACGGTGGTTGATGGAGAAATGAATCTGTCTCTCCCAAATCTTCTCTATTCTCCTGTGGTGTTGTGAGCGAGCTGGAGGTACTGTTGAAGAGTGGGCTGGCTGTTGCTGAAGGCTGGCTGCTGTTAGGACAGGTTAAGGCTGATGTTGAGGGGCCACCAGAGTCCATCCCCTGTCACAAGCGCTGGTTGCCGCAGTCCTTTTAGGAGATGCTCATGTAGCTCCCTTCAGCAATTGCTGTGCTTTGTGGCACTTGAAGATAATTGTATGAAAAAGGCAGCTTACTACTGAGCTTGTAAACAATGGGGCTGAAACCCAGGATATTTTTGTTCCTCTCCTACCCCTCCTCTTCTGGCGTTAGAGCTGCTCGCACGCACGGAGCCACTTAGATCCCTGCGTGTGAAAGGGAATTTGGATCGTGTGTTGTAGCACTTTTTAACAGTCAAGAGGGAAGTATATGTCTGTTTAAGCTCCTGCATATGAAATCACCCCAGCCTAATGCTTTGAATGTCAGTGCTGCGGAGGCACAGGCTGCAGCTGGGGCTGTGTCAAACGTGATGCTCGGGAGCATCTCTTCTGGTCCGCTTCACTTGTGTGCTGAGGATGCCTGTGCTATCCCTACAGAGCATTAGTGCTCTGTAAGCATTTCATTCCCAGCATCGAGGGGTGGTTGTGTGGTTTTTTTGGGTGGGGGTTGGCCCCTTCCTGCAAATGCAAACTGACAGCGCAGCTTCAGGAGGCTGTTTGTGACACAGCTGTAATTTTTAATTTGAGGTGGGTACAAGCTGTGGTTTTGCATCTGAAGATGTCAAGGCAAAATCCTCCCCCTGACTCTGAGCCCCAGAACGTTGCACAGGGTGTTCTTTCCTTGAAGCAGCCAGAGAGCAAAAGGCAGACGGTAGTTTATTCAGCTGAGGACAGGACTCGCAGTAGGTGGAATGTCAGGAGGATTTAAATCAGGCAGCAAGGAAGAGACCCTAAAGGAAGAAGGGGGGAAAAAAGCCAAACCAGCCTCAGAGTGTGGTTATAAAATAGCAGCTGGGAGCTACTACTGAGCCTGTTATAAAAAAAGTAGAGGGAGACTCTTGATCAAGTGGTGTTTTTTCTTCCATCACCCCTTTTTAAAAAGATTTATTTTTAAATTAATATCTAGAGAAGGTCCAGTGGGATGAAGCCCTCTTTGTTTTCTGCAATGAGTGATGTCACAGCACTGTGCAGAGAGCAGAGGTGAGAGATTTGGACATCCAGATCCAGGTCCACCCACTGGTGTCCAGCATGCAGCAGCCAAGGAAGGATCCTTCAGGGGGTCAGGGGAAAAAAACCTTGAGAGACAAAAAAAAAAAAAGGCAGAGGGAGAAGAAATCAGGAGAGGCCATTCAGATCCATCCTCGCTGCTTGGTGGGTGCTGAGGGGAAGTTTTGCTGCTTGGCTGTGAATTGTTCCCTAGCCTGCACCCAGCTGGACCTTGGGGTTTGCTCCCTTCACTAGCTGGCACTGTCAAGGCAATCCCTGCCTAGAGAAGAAGCATCAGGCAGTGCAAATTAACCAGCAAAAGAACCTGCCCTGGTGAGAGCTGGAAGCAGTTTGCTGGGGTGAGGCTGGTGATGATGGGAGGTTTCCTACCCAGCATCCTGCTCGCTTCCCTCATCCTGGCTTTGAACTCAGCCCTGAAACAGGGTTGTGGGAGTTGGACCATCCTCTGACCTCATGGCTGGTGGGGGGGGGGGGTATGGTGGGGTCCTACCTCATTAGGTCTCTTGATACCTCATTAGGGTTCTTGGTACCAGTACCAAGTTTCTGCTCCTCAAGGAGCAGAGGAAAGGGCTTTTTGGACCTGGAAGAGGGGAAGGACCAAGTGGGAAATCACTTCTCAACACTTCTGCAGGAAAAATGTTAAGTTCATTTTCTCACAATTTTTTTCCCTCCTGCTTTATCTGCTGCTAGGCAAGCTTGGGTTTTAAGGGCTTTTTAAAAAACCTAAAAATAGAGGCTCTGTCTGTCCGTCTGTCCCTCTAAACCTCAAGCCCAGCTTCTTGCAAATGGTATTTTGCTATATCCACAAATGAGCACTGATGGAAGCTCTGCTGCTTTCAGAGTAAAATAAATATTCCTGCTGAATCCTCACCTCCCTTTGTCCAGCTAAAGGCTTTTCCAGTGTGTTTATTTTCTCTGAGCTCTGTGGTGCTCTTGAATACATATAAAGTGTTATTGCTGACCAGGGGGAATTTCAGTGTGGCCCTTAATGGTGTATTTGCATAGAGCTGGCAAAGCCCAGGCACACCTGGGCATCCAGGGCTTTTATGTCAGCACTGTGGCTTTCTGTCTGCAAAGATATGTATATTAAGATAAGAAGAATAAAATAGCAACTTTGAGGGTGCTGCATAAGATTGAACTTTGGATCTGTGCTGCTGTTCCCACACTGTATCCCTGTAGTTGTGGCAGGAGAGCAAGAGTGATGCTCTAGAAGCAGGCTGTTAAAATGCATGTTTTACTCAGGTTAAACTCTCTTTTGGGCTTATTTCTCCAAACTTCACTGATTTACACTTGCCAGTTGGTATTGTGGCCATGTCAGGAGGCTCCTTAGCATGGGGTGAACATGTGGTGAGAAATAGCCCCTGCACCATGGCACCTTTAGAGAGGAGCGATAAAAAAGGGGCACCTGGAGATGAAGTGATGCTCTCAAGGTTACCCTGACTGTCAGTGACAGAGCATGGAGCTGAATCCTGAAGAGAGTACCCAGACATACAGCACAAGGCTCTTTCCACTGTGTTGTCCCATAGTTGGGGGTTAGGAAAGCTGCTAGATGCTCTTAATGTGAGCTAATCCAGCACTAAGGTGAGGAGAGGTGGTATAAACCTCTCTCAGCCTGGAGAAGAGAAGGCTGTGGGGGGACCTCATTGCAGCCTGCCAGTCCCTGAAGGGAGCAGAGGAACAGGAGGGGAATCAGCTTGTTAAAGGGCACAGACTGGCAGGACAAGGGGGATGGAGTGAAGCTGAAGGAAGGAAGGGTTAGATTGGATATTAGGGGGAAGTTCTTTGCAGAGAGAGTGGTGAGGGGCTGGAACAGGCTGCCCAGAGAGGGGGTGGGTGCCCCGTCCCTGGGGGTGTTCAAGGCCAGGTTGGATGGGGCCCTGGGCAACCTTGTGTAGCTCCAGGCCTGAGGTTGGTGTCCCTGCCTGTGGCAGGGAGGTTGGAGCTCTGTGACCCTTGGGGTCCCTTCCAACCCATGCCATTCTATGAAACCTCTGCCTTGTTCCAGCTGGACTAACACTCTCTGGGGCTGGTGTGCTGGTAGCAATAATTTATTTCCAGGTTTCTTTTCTGATGGCTTTGTTTTCCACAAAGAGTTAAAATAATAAGAGTGAAATCCAGCTCCCTCCTCAGCCTGGTTATTATGCGAGGGGGAGAGAGAGAGAGAGAGAACAAATGAAAATACCCCGTCAGTTTCCAAGACTGCAAACATGCACTATGTGACCTGAAATTTCACATTAAAACGATCTGTCTAGAGGGCTTCTTGCTGAGGAGGCGAACAATAAAGGACAGTGGTTTCATGTAACCTTCATGCATCTGAGCCCAATAACTACGGAGGCTCCAGAAGTGCAGTAATGGCCACGTCAGTTAATTTCAGCTGCCTGGCAGGAGCACAGCTCAGAAAAGGAGCTCTTTCTTATTTTTTTTTTTTTTTCCCTGGTGTTTCTGCACTTTGGTGGGAAATGAAATGTTTTGAGGAGGATTTAAGCTGAGAAAAAGGAACCTGATGATAGAAAACACAGTCTGGGTGGGTAGAGCCTTCCAGGACTGTAAACAAAGCATTTAAATACATAGCCAGGTGAAGGTCTTTAACCAGGTAACCAGCCTTCCATGTGAAGATTAAATGCAAGGATTTTATTTTAAGATATCTTTTTAAATGCTGCTTTGTGCAGTGGGCCAGGCAAGGCAGCTTGTTTGGCCTTTTTATCCTTTGGTCCTCAGCAAAGTTGGGTCTGTCCCTGCCTTAGGTAGTTCCTGTCCCCTTTGCCCACACAGTGACTGAGTATGCTCTCATCTTCCCAGGGTGTTTGATCCTGGCTTGGAAGAGGTGTTGGAGGCAATGGCAAGAGTTATTTGGGGGTGTTGTGGTGTAGTGAGGAGCCTGAGAGTTAGCTTTAGGTGTGATACGTTTATCCTCAAAATAAAAACGAGGTGAAATTGGATCTCCCCTATTTCTAGGCAAGCAGCTTGTCCTTGAAGGGCAGGTTGCAGGTTTCACAAAACTGAAGTTTTGCTCAGCTTTGTCCCTACAAAACCTCATCCCTTCCTCTTTTTTGGTTTTTGGCCAGCACTGGCATGTCACAGGCAGTGCCCATTACCCTTCCCCCTCCCCCCAGCCTTCCCTCCTCTGCCTCTTTGAATAATTTATCTGCAGGAAACCCATCTTGCCAAGGCACCAGCCCAGCACGTGCCAATTCCCTGGGAAAACTGTCAGAAAAATAAAAACAACCCAGGGGAAAAAAAAAAAAAAAGAAGAAGAAAATAACCCAGGAAAAAAACAAAACAACCCAAGAAAAAAAGCCCAACCCACTTCATTTTGGTTGGAGACAGGCTCCCAGCAATCAAATGTGTTGGTTGTATTGGCATTAGGCAGCGTGCTCAGCGCACGCTGCTGTTTGAAAGGCTCATAAATGTAATGAAGTCCCTTTGACACCTGCTCCTCTCCACACTTTAAACGTGAGCCATGGGTCTGCAGGGAACCAGGGCTTTAAAAATAGAAATTATAGTAATTGTCTGCTGTGTTATTGGGAAGATTGTAATAATAAACGTGGAGCACAACGCCGTGGTGCTGCGGGCTGGATGCTGACAGGATGCAGAAAGTGCTCCAGGTTGTGATGATTTTTTTCCTTTCTTCCACCCCCCCATCTAACAAATGACATAAATCATTGTGTGTTAATGCTGTGTTGCTGGAGGGTGGCAGTGGGAGGGAGAGAGGCACTTGGGGAAATTTCATCCTTCCCCTTTAAGGTGTTTTCAGCTGTGCTGCCCCATGGGCTGGGGACCTCCCTCCCTTCTCCCATTCTGCCCAGCAGCCTCTTTTCCTCCTCTCTGCCCCAAAACATTAGTAGGGATAAGAGAGCATCTTTCAAGTTTGAGGACCTCTCTGCTGGGGCCATCAAAAGTGTTTCAAGGTGTGTGTGGAGGTGTGGTGGCACGTATCAGGCATGCATTGTTCCTACGGGTGCTCAGTGTCAAATCCCACTTGGAAATGGTCCTTTCCCCACTCCTGCCAGACCTTTTTCTTCCTCTTATCCCAGGAAGAAATGTCCCAGGTCCTAATACTGTACTAAACCCCAAATTGTCTTGTCCCCAACCTCTGAGGCTATGATGTACCTCCTCTGTGCTCCATCCCAATGCACCTTTTCCCAGAGGTCGTGGCTGGGCTGAGGGTGAGACACAAAACCAGCTCTTTTGCCACTTCAATTTCATCCACAAGTTTAATGAAATCCCATTTCTATTATTCTGGGCAACATCCTTTTACCCTGCCGTGGAGAGCCCCTGCTTTTGTTGCTCCCACCTTCAGGCACAGCCAGATTTCAAAGCTCACCCCAACACTGGGACACGGGTGTGGAGCCACCCCAGACGTGGCTGCACTTCAGCCTTCTGCTACCTTGTGGCATGTTGTGATGTTTAATTAATACTGAGCACTTTGAAGTCCCTGCTGTTACTTATTCATGCCTGTATTCCCTGCAGACCCTCCTGTTTGATGTCCACAGTGCAGGGGTTATTTAGATGCAACCCTCTTTGTGTCAAATCTAAGCAGAGAGAGGTTGCTCTTTTGGGCACTACATGAAAAGTTGCCCTTCCTTGGCACAAGATCAGCTTGGCTGTGTATTCAGGGGGTTGTGAACAATGAAATGTGCTGGCTACTCACCTAAGTGCTCACAGCACTTGTGGGAATCCAGATAAAGCAGTTCTGCCCTTAATAAGTGATAACAGAGGTGATGGAAAACAGCTCTCTGAGAGGTCACTTGTTAAGGGCCATCACATCTGGGTGTTTGTTTGTCCCTCCACAGTACCCTACCAGCAGCGAGTCCTTGTGGTGTCCCAGGATGTGGAAATGAATTTAAGGTTGCTAAGGTGGCTAAGAGGGCCAATGGGATCCTGGGGGGCATCAGGAGGAGTGTGGGCAGCAGGTCACAGGAGGGGATCCTCCCCCTCTGCTCTCCCTGCTCAGGCCCCACCTGGAGTGTTGTGTCCAGTGCTGGGCTCCCTGGGATCAAACAGCCAGGGATCTCCTGGAGAGAGTCCAGAGGAGGCTGAGGAGATGCTGAAGGGCCTGGAGCATCTCCCCTGGGAGGAAAGGCTGAGAGAGCTGGGGCTGTTCAGCCTGGAGAGAAGAAGCCTCAGGGGGGACCTTATGGATGTTGATCAATAGCTGAAGGATGGGATGCAGGGGGACATGGCCAGCCCCTTCTCAGTGTCTGTGGGGACAGGACAAGGGGCAATGGCTGCAAGTCAGAGCAGAGGAAGTTCCCCAGCACCCTGGGGAAGAACTTTTCCCCAGGGAGGGTGAGGGAGCCCTGGGACAGGCTGCCCAGGGGGTGTGGAGTCTCCATCTCTGGAGAGATTCCAGCCCCGTCTGGACGCCGCCCTGTGCAATATGAGCTGGGGAGCTGCTTTGGCAGGGGGTTGGACCCCCATGGGCTCTGGAGGGACCTTCCAACCCCTGGCATTATGGGATTCTGAATGTCACCATGGGTTGAGCCGTACTAGCACTGCAAGAAAAGCCTGTCTGGGAAACGTGGGACAGCGTTCCCTGCCACCCAGGTTTTACACAGAGCAACGGCCTCATGTGAGATTTTCCTTTAACAATAACTTGTTTGTTATCTTTCAACAACTATCTTTTCTTTCCATTCCAGATGAGTTTAGAAAATGACGATAAGCGAGCACGCACGCGATCGAAGTCTATCAGAGGTGAGCAGCCGGTTATCCCACGGTGCAGAGATGTATAGATGGATAGACCTGAGCTCCCCTCACTTTGCTTCTTCCAAATAGGCTTTGATTTTTCAGGCCCAGGCTTAACTCTTTAAATTATGCTCGCTGCCCCTCCTCCAACCCCACACAAAAATTGCCTGTGAACCTAGAAAGCTCCCAACCACAAACCTTTACGGGTCCTCATCATATTTAATCCTCATCCCAAATACCCAGGGGAAGGGAAATAAAGGCAGGGAAAAGAAAAAAAAACCCCAACCCAACAGGAAAAAAAATAAAAAGCCCTTTTGCATGCTTTGCTTTAGGGGATCACAATCACTGGAGCTTCAGATCAGCTCCTGGGGCTTTCATCACGCACACTCTGCCAGCGGCTTTGAAGTTGCACATCTGAGAGTGCCTGGCAGAAGAGAAGCAAACGGGGCCGTCCCTGGGCAGGGACGAGAGGACAAATGCAAAGCTTGATTGCTGTTTGTTTTCTCAGTTAAAAAACCCACGCAGGTCTTTCTGTGCATGCTTTCTCTCTGGGAGGAGGCGAGGCGCTCTGACATTGAGCGTGGGATGTCACCTCGGGTGGTCCTGTGGCCACAGGTGATGGTTACAGACTGACTTCTCCACTTCAGTTCCTTTTTGTTGCTGTGGGTTTGATGAATTGCAGAGGTGGCTGGACGTGAGGGATGAACAGGACTGCCTGAAAAAGTGTGGTGGTTGCAAGGACAGCAGCTGTGTTGGACCTCCTTCCTTTGTCCTGACCCACCTTTCTCTTTGCTCTTCTCAGCATCTGTGACTTTTTAAAACCAATCAAAAAAAAAACCCCAGCAGCCCCAGATGCTGCCAGTTGTGCTGAATCAAGCTTTGATACTTGGGCTTCATTGCTTTGCTGCACATCCATAAAGGTGTTTGCTCAGGTTGCTAATGAGAGTGCCCTGATGCTATTTATTTTCTCACACCCTGCCTTCCCCACACTCGAATCCGGGTTTCTTGATGTGAAAAGGTAATTTACTGCATACACCCTGGGACTTGCCACTGCCTCCAGTTTGTTGAAGCTTGTGAGTCATCCCACTGGGAGCTGGATCCCAGGAAACCCAATTAGCTCAAACAAATTGAGCAAATGTGTTATGGGTTTTAGCCTGGGCAAATTTAGACTTGTGGGTTTTCTTTCCTCCTGATTATTTGGATTCCTGGCTGGATGTAAGGTTTCAGCAGCGATGTGATGTATGTTGTTATCATCAAGAGTGAGACATCCTCTTATTCACAAGTGGGGAATAATCCCTAAAATCCTTACAAACTATTCTTTACCTTGAAGCCAAGTAGCACATCCCCTACTACATGTCTGGGCAGAGGGAAAGGCTCTCACATCAGGCTGGTGTGACAATGCAGGGGAGAAAAATGGGCCTGTTGATGTTACAGAGGTAAACGTGGCCATTGCTGCAAAAGGGCACTGAGCTGTGCAAAAAGCAATTGAGGGGCATATTTTAAAGGCAACCATAGAGAAGGCAGCATGAGAAAACTCAGCCTTTACTGAAAAGTGTTTGAGTTGTGTGGGTGTATATCAGTATAGCTCCATTGACTTTATGTATTTGGAGAGAGAGGTAGTCCCTGGTGCTGCAAGCGTGCACGCACGTGCTTGAAGTTAAGCACAGGCATGAGGATTTACAAGGCAGGATTATGATTGACTACAGGCTGGCATGCAGTAATTGATGGCAGGACAGGTTTGTCCTTTGCCTAATGGGATGCCTGAGGAGGCAGGAGAAACCCAGGTGCAGGCAGAAGAGAATGCCCCAGAGAAAGGGGGGTGTCTCAGGGGAGGCTGGGCACCCCTGTTGTGTTTTTGACTTGTGTTTGTTTCCATTTCTGCATCCTGCCCCTTTGCCCAGTGCCCACGGAGCTCATCGGCCAGGAGGTGAGGTAAGGACCCTGCTCCTCCTCGGCGGTGGGAGGGAGGGAAGGTCTGGTGCTGGGACTGGCTTGGGCAAAGCCCTGCAGCTCCTTACAGGCTTGGGAACGTGGGTGAGGGCAGCAAACCCATGGGACTAATGGGGCAGAGGCCTTGATGGGAGGGCTTGTACTGGTGGGCACCTCGTTGTATCTAAGACCTCGGGGCACTGCTTGATGCATCAGAGGAACCCCAGGAGTTCAAGGGACAGAAACACCAGCTCTTCACAGGCCACATTAGACCGAAGGCCCTCCAGCCATCCTCTGTCCCACCCCAGATATAAACCCCACCGAAGCCTGATGCCTGTGACTTGTGTTGCAGGGACATGAGGGATAACATCCTACTAACCAGAGTTTCTCTTCCACCTATTTTACATCCTCTTGTTGCCCCTAAACAATTCTGTGTCACATCACTTCTTGTGCCAGGTGCTCCCCCTCTGACCCTATGTCCCCTGTCGAGGCACTGAGGTCCTGTTGTCGCTCATTTAGCAGCACTGGCATGCCAACAGCAGCAACCAAAAGAGCTGGAGCCAGCCTCTGCAGCCCTACAGAGCTTCTCATTATAAATAACAGCCTCCCCCACCCCTAAGCTCCCTTTAAACCTTGCACAAGGGCTTACGCAAGAGGTAGGAGTCTTTAACCTGGACAGGCGCTAATAGCAGGGGCTGCCTTTCCTAGCAGCCTCCCTTAGAAAGCCCTGTGTGTCAAAGAGTAATTGGACCTTAACCAAGCCAATCTCAGGGCATTTCTGCTCTCCCAGTCCTCTGGAGAGACGGGAGGAGTGAGCAGTGGGCATGCCACTTCTCCAACTTTTATTGCTGAACACTTGAGTGGAGGTGGTAATTGGAGCAGGTGACATATATAAGGGGCAGGACAGAGTGCTCCACAAAGCCATCTCTGCAGCTGTCACCTAATTGCCTGATTAACTGGACGATTAATCGACTAATTGGAAGCAGGGCATCGTCTGCATAACAATAAGAGGCCCTTTTGTCAAGCATATGAAGGCTGCAGAGAGGGGGGGGAGAGCAGGTCGGTGTGGTGCTTCTTGTGGGGAAAGAGAGCAGCTTTAATAGACCTCGAAGCCCCTTTCCCCCCCTTTGGGACTCCTGCCAAAATACATGAAACCTCCCCAGAGAGAGGGAATGGGAAAGCCTGGCCCAGAGCGTGCCGAGCATCACCTCTGTGCTGGTGGTTTTTAAAGGCATTAAATTAACACACCGAAGCCAGAGACATCCCAAATCACCACCTGCTGCAGCAAACCTCGATGCTGAACCACTTGGCTCCTTCCTACTTGCTCTTTACTGCAGGCTTCATTTCACCACATCAAAAAAAAATGGGGTGGGGGAAGAATCAGCTTTAATCGAGGCAGAAAAGCTTATAAAAGCCTGTAACATCTTCATCAGAGCTGCTCTTGTTTCCCACTGAATAAGGGCTTTTTCCAGCAAGTCACTGGTAACATAAACAGGGCTCTGTCTTTCAGCCTGCAGTCACTTAGAGTGTGTCTGGGGCGGCTCAGTACAGAGCTGCCTCAGTCATGATGGAGGGCAATTAAAATTGAATAGACTTCCAGCTCATCAGCAGAGGGAGCATTGAAGGGGGGAGCTCCCTCTTCCAATTGCACACGTTAGAGGGATGAGATCTTCTTATATAGGGCCTCGAGGGATGCCTTGCTGGCAGGCAAGGCTCCAGGCATGGTGGGGCTGGGGATGTGTGTGCATGCCAGAAGAGCTGGGAGCCCACCTCCAAGCGATGGCAATGGAGGATGCTCAGCATCTCAGGTTGAAATTGGGACAAGAGGAAGGAGGGACTTTGTCTTGGAGGGGCCAAGAGGCACCGTTTATACTCAGGACCACACATCTGCCTGGTCTAGAGAGCCATGCCCCCGTAGAGGACATGCTGCCATCATTTGTCCTTTTAGCATTAGCTTTGATAGGCCAAAGCAAGCCAGTCCCCCTGAAGGAGGGATTCCTGCTCCCCTGACAGCTCAGCAGCCCTTTCCTGTCCTGGTTTTGGGTTGAATTGCAATCTTTGCACACAGAGGTATGACTTGTGCAGGGTGTTCTGGGGAGTTGAGCCATCAGTAACCCAATGCCAGGCCCAGAGCTGCTGTACCCATGAGTGCACTCAGACCCTCCTCATCCTCAACTTTCTGCAAGGGCCGAGCTCTCCATTGAGAGGAGAAATTCTGAGTCTCTAAAGACTGACTTGGCACTTGGTATTATTTAATGTTGTCCTGTGTCTTTTACTCCAAGAATAACAGGCTGGCCAGATCCCCTCTGGGCTGGTGATGCCTTCTCCCTTTGCACTGTCATCAAGAGATTTCATTAGCACTCCCAACTTCCCGGGCCAGGGTGATGCAGTGCTAAATGAGGTTATTAATTCTACACGACTCCAGAATTCCTCAGACGTCAGGCAAGTCACTTGGGCATCCTCTAATCAATGCCATAATCTGGTTTTGCCAGAAAATGTTTGCTTTAATGCTTCTTATCTGGAGCCCTAGTAGCTCCTGGAGCTGGGACTAATTACCCCTGCCAGGGAGGCGTGCAGCCGGCCCCGCGCCGAGGGATGCAGCAAGCAGACTGCGTTCCTGCAGCCCATGGCAAAGGCAGCAGTGGCTGCGAGCGCTGCCCACAGCTCCCCTGAAGTCTTTAACTCATCCTCTTCTGCAGAGCAGCAGGAAAAAATGCAGGGATTTGGGAGATCCAGTCACCTAAATCGCATCCCTTTCCCCAAAAGTGAGCAGCCAAGGTATATTTGAGGATTTTTTTTTCTCCTGGTGATCTCCACCCAGTGTGCTCTGGCTAAAACTAACTTGGTCCACTCTCAGCCTGCTCTTTCCTTAAAGTCACCAGTATCATCCTGGTTCCCTGGTATTAAACAGACAGGGATCTCCTGGAGAGAGTCCAGAGGAGGCTGAGGAGATGCTGAAGGGCCTGGAGCATCTCCCCTGTGAGGAAAGGCTGAGAGAGCTGGGGCTGTTCAGCCTGGAGAGAAGAAGCCTCAGGGGGGACCTTATGAATGTTGATCAATAGCTGAAGGATGGGATGCAGGGGGACATGGCCAGCCCCTTCTCAGTGTCTGTGGGGACAGGACAAGGGGCAATGGCTGCAAGTCAGAGCAGAGGAAGTTCCCCAGCACCCTGGGGAAGAACTTTTCCCCAGGGAGGGTGAGGGAGCCCTGGGCCAGGCTGCCCAGGGGGTGTGGAGTCTCCATCTCTGGAGAGATTCCAGCCCCGTCTGGACGCCGCCCTGTGCAATATGAGCTGGGGAGCTGCTTTGGCAGGGGGTTGGACCCCATGGGCTCTGGAGGGCCCTTCCAACCCCTGGGATTCTGGGATCCTGCAAAGAGCCCCAGTTCCCTGAAAAACCCCCAAAAGCCCCTGTTTTCATCCTGTGCCAGCAAAAAAGAAAAGCGAAGAGCAGCAGTGAGGAGACAGTGCAGTAGTTGTCTGCTTTTTAAAAGCTTGCTCTTACACATGCAAATCTTTAATTAAACATACTCATAAAACTATAATGAACCGTTCATCTAATTAAATGGGGTGAGTCATTTCATTAATTTTTAGCAAACTGCAAGGCTGCTCTCCTGCCCTCCTCACTTGGAATTCAAAGGGACAAGCTGAACCATTTGAGGGAAATTATCTTCCCTTCTGTGGTTATATTGCTCCTTGTGCACAGAACCTGTTTAACTGACCATAGTTTATACACATCTAATTAAAAATGAATTCTCAAAGTCCTGTTGCTGTTCTTGATGGTTGCTTGTTTCCTTCTCAAGCTGTCCAACCCCAGGCTGTAACGGCTCAGGACACATCCGTGGAAAGTATGCAAGACACAGAAGGTGAGGCTGGCTTGGAGGTGGTGGGGATGGAGAAATCCCAGTAAAAACCCCAAAGACAGACGTTCACTGGAGAAAGGCTGGTTCAGAGCAGCAACCCAACTCACCTGCCCCAAATCTGCCTACTAGAGGAGACGATTTTCTGTCTCTCCATCAGTCTGTGAGGGTTCCTGGGGAATTTGCTTCACCAGGCTAACAGTAGCTTTCCCACAGAGCCCAAATCCAAGGCAGAAATACCTGGCTTAGGCACCTGGGGTTGATGGGAGATGTTGTCAGGCAGAGATTTTGGTCTGCTCGGTGCCTTTATGGATGGGGAGGGAAAATGAAAGCACAGTGTGTACTCTTGAGGCCAGACCAGCCTTAACGGCTGGATTTCATCACCCTACAGTGCTGAAATGGGAGTGGTAAGTGGACATGTCCCAGGGGCTGGTCCTGTATCCTCTGCCTGGTTTCGTGGTGCCATTGGTGGCATCACCAAGAGAGGTGTTGGGAGCTGCTGGTCTTGCTGTTCCTTGGACAACAAGTGCTGATGAGCCAGGCTCCTGGACTGAGCCCAACATCCTTGCACTGACTTCTGAGTAAAGCTGGCAAAGTTGCACAAAGGCAAGGTCTGAGGAGCAGCTCTTCTGGCCATGAAGGGTTAAACCAGCTAAAAATCTGGGCTGATTGTATTTTAAATTTTTTTTTGTTTTTTAGTATTTTTGTATTTGTCCCACTTGCCTCTGCCTAACCAGTTCAGATGCCATAGCTGTGCCTTTCCCACTCAGCAATGCCTCCTCTCTGCTGTTTGATCCCATCTGCAGTTTACAAAGCTGCCCTCTAGCAAAGAAGAGGAAACTTCAGGACGCGGAGGCCGAACATCTGGTGTCGAAGAGAAAATCCCATCCTCTCAAGCTGGCCTTGGATGAAGGCTACAACGTGGACAGCGACGGCAGCGAGGAGGCTGAGGTGAAGGAGGAGTCTGGCTCTGATGAGTCGGAAGGGACGCTGGAGGAGGACGAGGCAGAGGCAGTGGAGCAGGAGGAGACCCACAGCCCAGAGCCGGCAGAAGGTGCTTTATCATTATTGATTGCAGAGCTGTGTTCTGCAGATGAATAAAGGGCAGGGCGTGTTAATAACCAGGAGTTATAGGTCCTTTGAATTATGTACAGGAGGGGTCCTTCAATTATTGCTTTTGGTGGAAGCACAACGGCAAAGCTCTGGTTAAGCTGAGAGGGAATACGCACAGATTGTCTCTGGTGCCTTAAAAATGAGAGCTTTTCCATCAAGGATGGTCCCTGGGGAAAGACAGAGAAGCTCACTGCGTGGCTCAGATGGCAGCAGGGAAGGCAGCCGGGGTCCCGCATCGGTGTCTCGAGGGGCTGGGCTGCCTTCCCCGGAGCAGGACCTGTGCCCCTGCCCGGATCTGCGTACCCTCTGAGAGGAGAAACTACAGGCAGACAAGCTGGGTGTCCAGCAGGGTCCTGGCACCGTGTCGGTCTCTGGTTTTGAGCCCTAGGCTTGGGGAGCACTGGGAGCGAGGGGGCCAGATGGCTGCAGATGGTGGGGGGCCGGGGAGCTGCGTGCATCTGAGCCCTGTGAAAGCTTCCACGTGGAAATCCCCTTTCTACCTGCCGTTCCCAAATGCAATAAATTAGGCTGCTCCAGGGGTATAACAGCCAGGGTCTGGTTTCAATTAAGCTTAAGTAAGACAGAGAGATGTTTACAAGCTTATATAATTACTCCTACTCCTTTTTCCCCCTCCTTTTTTTCTCTTTTTCTCCTTTTTTCCCCCCCCTCTTCCTCCTTTTCACCTATTTTCTTTCCTCCTTTCCCCTTCTTTTTAGAGAGAAGCCCAGCGAAATCAACTCATTACGGACAAAACACGCCAACAAGTACATCTGGGCCCAGCAAGGCCAACTATAGCAGCTATCAAGAAATAATCGCCAACTCTCTCCTAAACCTAGGCCAAATAGCAGAGGAAACCCTTGCCATCGAAGGGCAGCTACCTGAGGCTGAGCTGCAGGTCTCCAAACCGCCATCCAACGTTGTGCACCTGGTCCATGAGGATGCAGGAGAGGAGTTAGTGGAGGAGGAGTGTGACAAGGAGATCATCATCCAGACAGAGGATGCAGAGGAGGTCATTGAGGTCACCAGCGAACGCAGCAGCGAGTTGTGTCCGGAGCACCGAGATGATACGAACTGTGAGGAGTCCTGCAAACTGCAGAAGGCAGAAGAGGAGGAGGAGGAGGAAGAAGAGGAGGAGGAGGAGGACGAGGAGGAAGAGGAGGAGGAAGAAGAAGAGGAAGAGGAGGAGGAGGAGGAAGAAGAGGAGGATGAAGAGGAGGAGGAGATGGCTCCTGAAGTGATCTGCGAGGAAGCTCCTCACACTTCTCAGGACACCCAGAAAAGCCACTGTGAAGGGCAGTTCAGCCCGAAGCCTGAGTACTCAGTCATTGTGGAGGTCCGGTCAGATGATGACAAAGATGATGATGCCCGGTCCCAGAAATCAGCAGTGACTGACGAGTCAGAGATGTATGACATGATGACAAGGGGGAACCTGGGGCTGCTGGAACAAGCCATTGCTCTGAAAGCTGAGCAGGTGAAAATAGTGCGGGAGCCCAGCCGGCTGCCAGGAGAGCACGTAAAGCACTTCCAGGTGGATGAGAAACAGAACAAACCACTGGACAGCATCAGAAAGAGCTACTACGGCAAAGGTATGGGGATAGACCTGTGTGAGACTCCCTTCTTCCCACCCCCAGCTGAATTAGTTGGCTCAGCACCCTGTGGAAACTAGGTTGCTGGAGGCTGTCACAGCCCATTGAGGGAGTTTACCCACAAATCCTCAACGCACAGAGGGATGGGGACATCCTAGAAGTCAACAGTGCATGGACAAAATTATGGTGTCCTCTACATCTCAGCTGGGGTGTTGCCTGGTTAAATTGCCTGTTGGGCCTTGAAAGTCTCAGCCTGCTCAGTAGAGCTGGTTGAAAATCCAAGTGGGCTTTAAAGTAATGGTAGGAGTCTGGCCACAGCAACATGAGGGACTTGGGAGGGGCTGTGTTCCCCTGGGTGCTGAGCTGGGCTGCCTGCTTGGTTACAATCCCACCTTCAGAAAAAACTCTCTCCAAACCCAAAGGCTTCCACCCATTTGACTGGAGAAGTGGTGGGATCCTCAGCATTTTTTTCCTATCCTTTCCACTTCTTTCCCTCCAAATCCACTAACCTGCTTCCCACTGCCCCTTCCCCACAATCCCTAGATCCCTCCAGACCTGAGAAGAGAGAAATCAAATGCCCAACTCCTGGCTGTGATGGGACTGGCCACGTCACAGGACTCTACCCTCACCATCGCAGCCTCTCTGGCTGTCCGCACAAAGACAGGATCCCTCCCGAGAGTGAGTACACAGTGGGATAACAAGGCTTGCTTAAACTACTCTGAACCCTGATTTCCTAGGGGGATGTTCACACCTGCTGGGTAGAGCTATCTCCAGGCCAACAGACACTCCAAATAGTCCCAAATGATGTGAATTTTGTGACCAAGTCCCTAGCACAAGCCTGATGTTAATCCTTGGCATATGACAGGAGTTTCTGGCAGCGGATGGTGCTTTTTCCAACTTGTTCTGGGATACTTTTATCTACCAGTGTTACGGTTGGTTCTTGGGAAACGCTGAGGAGATTATTAGGAAGTCCTACCCTTCTTAAAGATTTTTAGCACCATCCTGTGGAGAATGAGGTCCCTACTCTGGAAATCACAGAGGTGATGCCCACCTCCAGAGGGTGTTAAGCCTGTTCCCATCTTTACACTGAATGGCACATCTTTTTCTCTGTCTGGGATATCATGTTGGGAAGAAAGGGAAACTCTTCTTTCCTGCTCTGCAAATGTGTCAAAGGTGTTGCCCATACAGCAAAGGAGAGGAGTCGTTCAGGATGTGGAGGCTGAGTCTCCTCCTACACTCTCATCACTGTAAAATTCACAGGGTGCTATACTGAGATTCATCTATTCCCCAGAAAATATTTATCATCATCATAACCGATTTATATATATATACACACACAGACATATTCTACCTCTCTACTAGCATCCTAAATAGCTTTCCCTGTGCATATACATAAAAATCAATGTTGTATGTTTATGTTAATGGCATAATAGATGGGGGGGGGGGAATAAATAAAAGGAGCCCTTCCTTATCAGTAATTTCAAAGGTTGCAGACCTGCCATAAACACAGAACCACAGGAAACAAGGAGAAAGCACAGCTATCTTCACACGAGCCTGAATGCAAGGGAAAAAATATTAATAAATAACTAATACAAGCAGTGAGCTTTAGAAAAGCTTGCAAATCAAATTATTTTCTTTACTTTTAAGGTCAGCGCTGCAGGAAGCAATAATCCTGAAGATTAAAATAAAAAAGAAAAAAAATCAAACAAAGACTAGTCCTAAGGATAAAAGCAGAGAGATGACTTCAATCACTTAAAACTACCTGAAATTGGGAGATCTGGATCCAAAACAGTGGTGGGTGGGAGGGGCTGGATGGGAGAAAACCAGATTGTAATCAGCAAAGGAAGAGAAAGCCCAAACTGTGTGCAGAGCTGCTCATCTAGTGCTGACCTGAGCACTGCTGCCTTGTAAATCTGTTCTCCCTCTCCTCAGATGAATTCTAATCACAGCATTTCACGTTTCCTGAGTTCTAGGAAACCAGCGTACAAGACTTGATGTTTTTTGTCTCTTCTTTTTTTTTTTTTTTCCTTTCTTTTTTTCTGATTTTTATCAAGTTGTTTTTGCTTCCCTCCCCCTCTCCCCTTCCCCTTCTGGCTCTGAAGTCTTGGCGATGCACGAGAACGTGTTGAAATGCCCCACGCCAGGCTGCACAGGACAGGGTCACGTCAACAGCAACCGCAACACGCACAGGAGGTACCAGCTTTGACTTCTCCTCCCTTAACAGCCAGGGCAAGGATGGCAGCAGGGAAATCAGCCCCAAAAGCCTTGGCTCTGCTCTTGCGCTGAGAGATGGTAGAACTCAGATGGGAGGAGTAGGGGTGACTCTAAGACAGCGAGTTGTGTGAGAAAGCAAGATGGGGCAGTGATTTCTGGCTGGGCAACAGAGCAAAACAATGCTTCCAGGCTCAACAGTGGGACTGTGGAAGGGTAGATGTAGGTGGGGTGCATGGAGGAGGTGTTTGGCACTAGGGAAGCAGAGGCTGCCTGGTGAGGCTAACTGGAGGGTGATATTTGTGTTTGGTGGTGTGGCACTTAGCAGGGTTCCTAGGAATTTCCACACTATTTAGGCTGAAATTATTGTTGAGCTGGGAATTTAGCTCATCTTGATGTAGGACCTCAGCTCAGATGTGATCAGGAGGGGACAGGGTTGCACTTTGTGACCTGTAAATTATACTCCATGCTCTGGCTTCAGTTAAACTCAAGCACTTTTACACATGGGAAGGCTGCAAGTGGAGAGGTCGGTGCATTTAAAAGCTAGAAACCTTCCAAAAAGCCAGACTGGCTTGTGCTACAGTGATGAGCTCATGATTTACCATTCACTGCACTTGAGCTTAATTGGCAGAGAGTGATGGCTCTGCAAATGTCGATGGGTTTGTGGGCGTCAGGTGAGTTTGTGTTGTGACTCCTGCTGTGGAAGATGCTGCTGGGTGCTTTGTCACAGCTGTAGCTGCTAGAGGGAATGGAGAGGCTTGGTTTGGTGTAGGCAGCAAGCGATCGCAGAGAGATCGAGGTGATCCACTGATCATAGTGGGTTATGGAGTGAGCTTTGGGTACAGCCATTCAGGCTGAGACCTGGTGGGGTCAGAGCCCTGAATTTCACAGGGCTGGGCTGGGGTTCCCTTGGTGCTGGCTGCTTCGGTGATGGAGATGCCTGTGATGACTTGGGGTTGGCTGGGAGCATGTGGGCTCTGCTTGTGAGGCTTCTTTACCTTCCCTGAGCAATCACTGTAAGAGCCAAGCTGTCCCAGAGAGGCAGAGCCAGGCTCACGAGTAGGTTGTGTGTGAGCAAAAGCCATTACAGTCCCCAGCGTTCCCCAGGCGCTGGTGCACTGGCAGCCGTGCACAGCAGAAGTGCAAATGTTTCCCTCACAAGTGCCCTCAGAAGGCTCCCTTCAAACAGGCCCTGCAAAACATCCAAATAAATACATATCAAAAATGCCATTTAACTGCTAAAACCACTCAAAGAAACCAGCCTGTCCCCTTCTGCCCCTGCCGTGCTTGGCCTCGGGGAGCTGCCTCCTTGATCCACTTCCCAACCCTGGGGATGCTCTAGGGGACTCATCCTGGAGAGATCTGGCACTTGATATTGGGCTGCTTTGCTGCTTGCCAAGTCTAAAAGTAAACTAGGATGAATAATAATTAAAAAAACCAACCCTGAAATGTAAAGACTTTTCCTATGGGCTCAGTGCAGCTTTGGGTCCCTGAAACATGAGTGAAGATGTTCTTGCTTATCCCTCATGCTTCGTTTCCTTTTCTCTCTTTTTTTCCCCCCCTTCCTTTTAAAAAAAAAACCCTCCCACAGTTTATCTGGGTGCCCCATTGCTGCTGCTGAAAAATTAGCCAAATCACATGAAAAGCAACAAACCCAGTCTGGTGACCCTTCAAAAACCAGCTCCAATTCTGACCGGATACTCAGGTAAGTGGGATTGTGAAGCCCAGCACCACGTACCCACGCTGCCCCAGCTCTCCCTGCCATGTCACACTCACAGGAGCAGCCGTCACCGCTCCCTCCAGCTGATACTGCTGAGTCCTGGTATTATGATCATAGGGCTCGCCAAGGTGGGGGAGATATTTAATTGATGATCCCAGGGAGGGCATTGAGGACAATGAATTGCTTCTGTAGCATCAATTAATGCTGAGGCTACAGGCCAAAGGGTTTTACCAGTGCAGCAGAAGGCATTTGTGCCGATTGCTCTGCAATGCAAACTGCCAGAGAATGATGGCTATTATATTAGCATTATAAGTAGGGTGGGCTCAAGGAGGGGGAGATTTAGGCTACATATAAATTACTCGATGGCAGTTTTGTGTGAAGTCCACTGCTATTCTTCCTTAACCTGCTTGGTTTGGAGCAGAGAAACCTGCCACTCATTTCCAAAGCAGTCGCATTTATTTGGTTATTTTGCCCATCTCCATCTTCCTGGGAGAGAGGGCTGTCTCACATTAAGGATGTCCCTGATAGATGCTGGCTTCCGTAGCTGATGTGATTCATGAGGCTACAGATGGATTGTAATACGGTTAGTTATTCCTGCAGGAGGCAAAACCCGCAGTACAAAACCCTGAGCAACACTCCCACAAAGGCATCGAGGGCTGATTCATTTATTTATTTGCTCCCCAGGACTGCTGAGCACCCCTGTGCACCAGCACTCCCTGCTTTGGAAAGGCCATTTAGGGCGATTACTTATTTATTTGCAGCGGAGCCCGCGCTGGGCGCAGAGCGCTCTGAGCGTATCACGAGGATGCTCCATGCTCCAAGGAGCTCCCGCTCTGAGGACTGGCTGGTGGAAAGAGGTCACAGGAAGGAGAATAACAATAGGCCATTTAGATACAATTTATATGCAAGACAAATTGATTCATGATAGGCAGCCCAGCAGAAGCAGGTTTTTAAGAGGGGCTCTGAAGTCAGGGGAGAGGTCCTGGTGATTTTGCAATGAATCCTTGGGGGGGGGAGGGGGGGGAATGGGAGGGAAGTGGAGCTAAACTGGGGTCCTCATGTTTTTTTGTGTGCCATCCTGTGCTGTGGGTCCCACAAACAAGTGATGCCCAAGTTTGTACTGCTGTTGGAAAATGCTGCCACACCATGGCAGCCTGCAAGAATATTGTTTTGCATGAGATTGACACCTCAGGGTTTTGCCTAAAAAAAGGAAAAAAGAAAAAAAGGAAAAAAGAGGGAGGGGGGTGGGGGAAGAATCTAAGAGACCCAAACCAGATGGAGACTTGCTAAGGGACAGCAAATGGGCTGTCGCTGCCTTTTCTTCCCCAGGAACCTCGTGGGGACAAGGCACAGCTAGACATCCCCATGGCGTTCAGTCCCCCTCCTAACAACCATCTTGTCAAGGAAAAGAGAAATCACTGCTGCTCATTGTTTCATCCTCAGGCCTATGTGCTTTGTGAAGCAACTGGAGATCCCTCAGTATGGAAGCTATCGGCCCAACATGGTCCCAGCAACCCCGCGGGCCAACCTGGCCAAGGAGCTGGAGAAGTACTCCAAGGTCACCTTCGATTATGCAAGTTTTGATGCTCAGGTTTTTGGCAAACGCATGCTTGCCCCAAAGATTCAGACTAGCGAAACCTCACCTAAAGCCTTTAAATGTAAGTTGGGAGCAGGGGTGGGCTGGCTTTTGCATTTTCTGCCTTTCTCGAGGGTCTTGGGATCGGGACGTTGGGGTGATGGATCACTAGATCTCTCCTGCTGCTGTGAAGCAGGAGGGGAAATGGAAATGGGGGAGGCAGAGATGGGTCCTGAGGTGAGAGGAGTCTGTGGCTGCCTGTAAAGCTTTGCTTAGGGAAGAGATGCTTTGTATTCAGTGCTGGGAAGAATTGCATCAAGTGGTGGGAGCAGTAATCTGAGGGTCGTCTCAGGGGGACATGGCCTGCCCCTTTTCAATGTCTGTGGGGACAGGCCAAGGGGCAATGGCTGCAAGTCAGAGCAGAGGAATTTCCCCAGCACCCTGGGGAAGAACTTTTCCCCAGGGAGGGTGAGGGAGCCCTGGGACAGGCTGCCCAGGGGGTGTGGAGTCTCCATCTCTGGAGAGATTCCAGCCCCGTCTGGACGCCGCCCTGTGCAATATGAGCTGGGGAGCTGCTTTGGCAGGGGGTTGGACCCCATGGGCTCTGGAGGGCCCTTCCAGCCCCTGGGGTTCTGGGATTCTAGGTGGGATAAGTTACGCAGCTGTCCTCAGTCAGTCCCCGTGGCTTTGCAGTTCATATCTATTGATCTGTCTTTCCTCATCGAGCTAAATGGATTACAGTTTTCTTCTCTTCCATCTTATATATGACCCACTCCATCCATTTGTCTTCTCTGCCATGCTCTGCTCTCCATGTCTGCTACCTATCGATCACCTACCTCCTATCTCCCAGCTCTTCCCTTTCCTAGCCACCCACCTCCGCTCTGTACTGAGGACCTTGTGCTGGCCTCAACACTGTGAGATGAAAACCTGGCTGAAAATGAAATGGCTAAACAAACCCTCAGGGGCTGGGCTGTCAGAAGCAGGAGGGAAGCTGCACGGGGAGGCAGCCTGCTGCAGAGTGATGTTAAACCTCCCCCTTCTCTTTGACACCAAATGTGTACACCTGAAGATGTCTTTTTGAGGGGGAAAAGGGAGGGGGGAAAAAAAAAAAAGGGAAGATTTAGGAGCAGAGTTTGCAGAAGTCAGCAGCCTCGAGAGGGCTTTCTGTCTGGCTAATCCCACTTCTACAATCCTGTTTAATCCTGATGCAGCTGCTCTCTAAAAAGTGCTCGTACTTGAAAGCATCCCGGTTGTTGCACTACAATGGAAGCGCCCTTTATTACAGTACTAAATCTGTAAAGGATCAGACAATGAAATTGGATGGAGGCCAGAGAGCACAACTGCCACTGTCATCCTGGGTTAGGGCTGATGGAAAAGTAATTTGTTTCCCAGCACAAGTGATTCTCTTGCTGAATAGATTGTGTTATTTGCAATATTAGCAAAGAATTTTCAGGGTAATTGTACTGACAAAAATAATTCCAGCAGACCCACTAGGATAATCCTTTCTATTTTTTCTCATCACTTATTTTACTAATTTGCTGATTGCGAGTCTATTAGTGGTAGAAATACTTATGAAATGGAAAAGCAGGGCTGAGCCTACGGTGTGAAATTGAAATTGGCATCTCACGATCCTGGATATTGTCAGGTTGGGCTGGCAAATACCCACACCCCACTGCAAAGACATGGATTAAAAGGGACTGGAAAACAAGCAGTGATACACAAGAATAACCATTTGGGCAAAGCTCCAATGAGTTAATCAAAGCGACAAGATGAATATGATTGCCAATCATAGCAGGGAAATCTGTTCCTTTCACTGAGAACTTGTTTTTAAAGAGATCTTCATCCAGAGGGATTTATATTCCCCTGCATGTGTGTGCATAACTCCCATTAATGTCAATATGCATTATATACGCACGCAAGGAGGAAGAAAGCAGTCCTCAGGAAGATTAGCATTTTATAGTGTCTTATATCCTGAGTTTGGAATGGGAATAATGAAATCGCTTTGCTCTGTGGCTGCATCAACCAAGGTTGTCTTGCTGCTTTGCCATTGTCAGGTCAAAGCTCTTCCCTGGGTGAGGCTCCCATTGAAGAAGGGGGGTGCTTTTCCCCAAAAAAAGGGCGTAGAGGAATTAATTAAGACTTTAAGTATTTTTGCTAACTGATCCAGAATACAGTGATAAGGGGAGACCTTATCACTGCCTGTAATTACCTTGCAGGCGGGTGCAGAGAGGTGGGCGATGGTCTCTTCAGCCAAGTGACAGGTGATGGGACAAGGGGCAATGGGCTCAAGCTGTGCCAGGGCAGGGGCAGAGCAGATGGGAGGAAAAAGGTCCTCACTGAAAGAGTTGTCAGAGCCTGGCACAGGCTGCCCAGGGTGGGGGTTGAGTCACCATCCCTGGATGTGTTTTAAAAAGGGTAGATGAGGTGCTCAGGGATATGGTTTAGCACATGACAGGAATGGTTGGACTCACTGATCTTAAAGGTCTTTTCCAACCTTGTGATTCTGTGTGAGTCTGTGAGAATCAGATAATCCCCTGTTTGCACCCACTGAAACTTTTGACTTCAGAGTGTGGGTCAGGGCTCTCCTAAATGGGAGCAGGTTCAAGATCAGGGCAAATTTTATTATGGGTTATCCCTGAGGAAATCCTCACTCTCATCTCATTGGGTGCAAAGAGAAATTGCCTCTCCAGGATGGCACTGCTGCGTGCTGTGCCATATGGTAACAGTGCAGTGTCGTGGCCACGTATGGCTGTGCAATAAATCCTGTTGCTCAGGAATATTTAAATCATATGTCAGCTGTCAGAAAGTCCCCATTTCACTGGTGTCATCATCAGAAGCTCATATTTCATGGCCATGTAATTTTTTTAATTGTGGGTTTTCAAATGTGCTACAAGAAATCTCCCTGTAAGTCAGCTCAGCAGATAAGTTATGAGCACAGGGAGATCAATAAAAGAGGAGACAAGAAGCCTCTCTGAGCTTCCTCCTTTAACTGTTTCCATCGATGAGTAACTTTAATGGAGAAAAAGCACTTGTGTCATGGGGACTTGGTGGCAGAGTCGGTTAACAGATTAAACTTTCACACCAAGAAGCTATCACACCAGTTGCAGCCAGCACTGCTCCCATTGCACATCCCCAGCAAGGAAAATAGCCCGTGGCTTGGGAATAACCATGGGTTGCCACTGGCACTGCTAAAACGTTAGCTGTGTCAGTGACTTAACTGCTCACCCGCTGCTGCCTGTGCCAGTTATACATTAGCCTTGTGTTGTTCCTTCTCTTTTCATTCCAGCCAAACCTTTTCCAAAGGCCTCTTCCCCCAGTCACAGCCCCTCCAGCAGTTACGTGAAGAGCACTTCATCTTCCTCCACAGGCTTCGACTACTCCCACGACGCCGAGGCTGCGCACATGGCTGCCACTGCCATCCTCAACCTCTCCACCCGCTGCTGGGAAATGCCGGAGAATCTCAGCACGAAGCAGCAAGAGGCCCCTGGCAAGGTGAGCCAAGCCTGCCCAGGGCCACTGCTCCAGCACGCTGAGGAGCTGGGTTAAGGCTTCAAGTTTGGGATGGGAAAAATATCTATTTCCCACCCCCCTTCCTTTTATTTCAGTCTTTAAATATAGAGGGAATGCTGAGGCTCATCATCTGCCCTGGGGAGGCCCCAGCTGGATCCTGTGTCCAGAGCTGGGGCCCAACACAAGGAAGATGTGGGGCTGTTGGAGAGGGGTCAGAGGAGCCACGGAGATGCTCAGAGGGCTGGAGCAGCTCCCCTCTGGAGAGAGGCTGAGGGAGCTGGGCTGGGTCAGCCTGGAGAAGAGAAGGCTGTGGGGGGACCTCATTGCAGCCTGCCAGTGCCTGAAGGGAGCAGAGGAACAGGAGGGGAATCAGCTTGTTAAAGGATAGACAATGGCAGGACAAGGGGGATGGAGTGAAGCTGAAGGAAGGAAGGGTTAGATTGGATATTCAGGGGAAGTTCTTTGCAGAGAGAGTGGTGAGGGGCTGGAGCAGGCTGCCCAGAGAGGGGGTGGGTGCCCCGTGTCTGGGGGTGTTCAAGGCCAGGTTGGATGTGGCCCTGGGCAACCTTGTGTAGCTCCAGGCCTGAGGTTGGTGTCCCTGCCTGTGGCAGGGTGGTTGGAGCTCTGTGACCCTTGGGGTCCCTTCCAACCCATGCCAGTCTATGATTCTGTGATCACATATCACTCTTGATCCCTGCTTTGAGTGATGCAGTTTGGAGGAGGTAACCTTGGCTCTTGGTGTTATGGAAACACAGCATGGTTCAAATCACCCATCTGTGATGAGAATTGTTCCTAAGCAGAGTCTCAGGGCTGGTTCCAGTTGCTCGCTGGTCTGTATCTGATGCCATTTGAGAATCCCCAGTTGTGCCTAGCAGAACCTCCAGCTATTTTTCAGAGCAACACAGGTTTTCTAGAAGTCTCATGTAGCATCCGCAGCCTTGGGCAGGTTCTTGGTTGCCATGGGGCATCTTAAATGGCACTAGATGCCTTTGTCTAAGCAACTGAGTCAAACTGCCACATTGCTGGTGGCAGAGGAGCACATTCCCATGGGATGTTTCAAAAAATATTTATGAAGGAGCATCCCTTTCTGCTTCATTCCTTCTTACTGACTGTGGAGAGGACGGGACGTGAATAACCTGCCCCCTGCATGCAAAAGACAAACAGGGCCAAGATTCCCATAGGGAATTGCTGGCAGCTGCTAACGTTGGGCATGTTTCCAACCTTCCAGTCCATGGACATTGAGGTGGATGAAAATGGGACTCTGGACTTGAGTATGAACAAGCACCGCAAGCGGGAGAGCACCTTTCCCAGCAGCAGCAGCTGCAGCAGTAGTCCCAGCATGAAGTCCCCAGATGTGTCCCAGCGCCAAAACAGCACCAGTGCCACGAGCAGCACCATGACCTCCCCTCAGTCCAGCCAGACCTCCCGCCAGGATGAATGGGATGGGCCCATTGACTACACGAAACCAAACCGTCAGAGGGAAGAAGAGCCAGAAGAGGTGAGCTGTGACTCTTGATGTTTAAATAACACCCCATGGGGGATGGAAAGCCATGCTTGCTTGCACAGTGTACCCCAGAACCCCTAGCTTGCCCTTAGAGCCTAGGAGAGAAGTATTATTAACTTTGTCAGCGCTACCAGCCACGAGCTGTGGAGAATCAGGCAGGAGGGGATGCTCTTGGACCTGTTTAAGTGCTCCTTCTAAGGAAGCAGCACCTCTTGCATTGTCCTGGCTCTGCAGTGCTTTCTTAGCTGTAAATCCTTTCAGCTCATTTGCACCAGTGATGCTCCTGGTGACATTCCCCAGGGTGATTTATATCTGCATTAGCAGATGTCACTACCGTTAACCCTGGCAGGTGGGGGAACCCAGCACCTAAGCCTAGGCTGGGGTGGGTGTCCTGGCACTGCCTCTCTGTCCATGGGGAGGCCAGTGCTGCTGAGTATGATGAGTATGAGGGGATGGCACTGATCTTCATCCCTTCAAGACCGTGGGAGAGCCAGATGTAAATCCCCATACAGACATTCTTGACCCATTTCCCTTACAAAAAGGGGAAGATACAGATTATTTGATCTCTGGTTTGTGTGCTGCAAAGGGCTTGGGAGTGTTGGCAACGCTGCCTTAGCTGGGATGAACCAGGGATCCTTTTCCACCCTGGCTCAGCAGCAATGACCTTCACTCCAACCACTTTTCCTGCCTGTTTTCCTGCAGTCAGAGCCTGCTGCTCACTCTTTTGCCTCCTCGGAAGCTGATGAGCAAGAAGTGTCTGAGGAAAACTTTGAAGAACGAAAATACCCAGGGGAAGTTACTTTAACCAACTTCAAACTTAAATTCCTCTCCAAGGACATCAAGAAAGAGCTGCTCACGTAAGCCCTGCCTTCCTGCCTCTTCCTCCAAGACATACAAAGTATGTACCCAGGACAGCCAGGCTAGCAGGAGGCAAAACTCTTTAGTAAATGCATTTTAAAATCAGAAGTGTAGTTCCATTCCTTACTGGGATTGCCCAGTTCCTTCTTGTGGTTATCCTATCTGAGTGGCTCAAATGGAAACTCCAAGAGAAACCCTGTTCTCACTCAATTTCAGATCAAGACAAAACACATTCCCAGGTAGTCTTGAAACTGCAGTGATGAAGGGAAGTTTCTGGGGAGCTTGCTGCTCTAAGGATTCATGGATGAGGCTGTGAAAACCTCTTTGCAGGGTCTGTTTTCCCTGGTATTTTCCTGCAAGAGTGTTTGTGGCACAGTGATGGAACCTGCCCAATCTCCTGCCCCTTGTTTTGGGACACTGGGTTCCAAATGATGCTGTAGAGCCAAGAGCACCCAAGGGATCTCAGTACCTTCTCAATAGGGGTGTCGACCTCAAGATGCTTCATTGGCAAGGCAGGACTGGTTGCCTGCTTAATGTAGAACAGGTCCCATCACTGTGATACTGCAGGGCCACCAAATGTGAACTAGGGCTACAGCAAGATTGCATCTGACACTGGAGAGGGATCTTAACCCAGCTCCCACCTGCCTATTCGTGGCACTGGGTGGGTTGCAATATAGACCCAGGTCTAATCTATTGGATGGACTGCTGCTCTGATCCCCCAAGCTACTGGTTAACATCTAGAGTCTGACCCAAATGCCCCAGCTTGGACCTGGCTCTGATCTAAAGGCAGGCTGGGATCAGTTTGGAGGTTGTGTGGGGAGGTGTCTCCATCCAGGCATCCAGGCAGATCTGCTGTGTGTGGGCATGTGTGTCTGACTTCCCCTTATGCCCAACAGGGAAGAGTTGGTGGAGATCATTTTGCTGACCTTGTACAAGCAGACAGGCAGGGAGGAGATCCATGGGGGCAGAGCAGAAACAGCCTTCTCCCTAAGTGAGCAAAGCACAGGCCAGCTGCCCTGCACAGGCTCTAAAGGCTTTTAAAAAGCCCAGCAGCCATGTGAATAGCAATTTCTGAGGTACAGCCCTGAAGCCCTCCTGTGCCTCAATTGTATTAGGAGGGTAGAGAAATTTCCTACATGGAAACAGCCCTGGAATAAACAAACAGTGTCATGGGCAGCCCTGAGCCTGCTTCTCCCCATTTAGCATCCTGGTTCCTTTCTGGCCCAAGGGCTGTAATGAATTAGCTGTGGTTAAATCAGGAGCAGAGTCTCCTGCTGGGTGTGTTGATGCTCCCTGTCTGGGTGCAGTCCCTGGGCTGTCTCCAGGCACTGACAGTAGTTGCTGTGAAGATGCTCCTCACCTCCATCTCCTCCTTGCCCTCCTGTTGGTACATGAGTTGGGTACCACATCACTGCTGCTCCAACATCTTCCTACCAGTGCTGGCTCTAGAGCTCACTGCCTTTGTGTGGGTGTTGTGGATGTGAAGAAGGCTCAAGGGTGAATGGGGAATACCTGCATCCCCAAAACTCAACCTGTCCCAGGACATCCCTGCTCTCTTGCATGCCCCTTGGGCAGGCAGGGCAAAACTGTGCCAAAGCCTCACTGCTCTCACAGACTGGAATTTATTCCCTGGACACTGAGAAGGGATGGCCCTTCTCCTGGTCAAGTGCAATTCATAGGGGAGGCAGTGGAGAGGGATGGCTGGGAAATGCAACCTGGGGGAGGCAGCAGGTGGGATGCAGCACCTTCTGCCTGTCATCAGCTTAGGAGCCCCCATGCACACAATTCAAAGGTTATTTCTATTCCCTTTCTGGGCTGAACAGTGCTTCCAAACTTTTCTTTACAGCTCTTAAAAATATCAATTCAGAAAGGTGAAAACTGGCAGATTCAGGGAATAAGCTGATTCCTGCAGCCCAGAGCTTCAGTACTGCAAAACCCACCCAAACTGGTAGTGCCAAGACAGTGGTGCCCATGCCTGCTTGTTTTTTGGCACCCAGCAGGCTGCTTTGAGTCTTACACTACCACTGAGCAAACCAAGCCACTCACAACACTTTCTCCACATTTCACACAGGTGTTTCTCATTTTTTGGGAATTTTTTTCAGGATCCTTGGGATCCTTTGGGAACAATACAGGGAGGAAAGGGAGCTGAGAGGGAAACAGCTGGTTTAATTGCATGCAAACATACAAACACATGCCAAAGTCCAATGCAAGGAGCTGGTTTCAGAGGTCAGGAGCTAGGGATGGGCTGAGCACCCCCCCACCCCAAACAGACCCCAAGGGGGATTCAACTAGCTGTGCAGATCTGGGGCTCTTGGTGAATCCTTCCCAGCACTTACCCTGGCTGTTGTTGTTGTTGCACAGTTGCCCAACCCCAGGCTGTGATGGCAGTGGACACATAACAGGAAACTATGCCTCTCACCGCAGGTGGGTTGACCTTTCTCCATCATTTGGACTCTTAAGACAACTTTTTTTTTTTCTTTTAGTGTATATTTTGACCATGTGGATAGTTTGGTTCTGTTTCCTCCCCACCTTCTGTTGCCCCTCCCCTTCCCCCCCTCCCCAGCCCCTTTTTCTTTTTCCTTTTTTTCCTTTTTATTTTCTTTTTTTTCCTTTTTTCTTTTTTTTTTTTTTTTGCTTATCCAGATATTCCATCTCTTCTCTTTCAGCCTTTCTGGTTGTCCTCTTGCTGACAAGAGCCTCAGAAACCTCATGGCTGCCCACTCTGCTGACCTCAAGTATGTTTGCGCTCAACTTGGAACTTTTTTTCCTTTTTTTCTTATTTTTTTTCTTTTCCTCCTCCCCCACCCCTTTTTTTTTCTCTCCCTGCCCCCCTCCTCTTGCTCTGCTTTTTCTTTCCCATCCCCTTCCTTTCTCCTTTCAATGAGCTGGTCACAATCTGCCTACGAGGAGCTCTGGTGGAGTCAAGCCTCCAGCTGCTGCGTTGGGAAGAGTCAGCATCATGGAGCAAGGCTTACTGTGGTGGTGGTAGTGGGGAAAAGCACAACAGCCATCAGAAATAACTTGGACCCCTGGCAGGTTTCATTTGGGTGTTGCAGAAAGATCATAGAATCCCAGAATCCCAGAATCCCAGGGGTTGGAAGGGCCCTCCAGAGCCCATGGGGTCCAACCCCCTGCCAAAGCAGCTCCCCAGCTCATATTGCACAGGGCGGCGTCCAGACGGGGCTGGAATCTCTCCAGAGATGGAGACTCCACACCCCCTGGGCAGCCTGTCCCAGGGCTCCCTCACCCTCCCTGGGGAAAAGTTCTTCCCCAGGCTGCTGGGGAACTTCCTCTGCTCTGACTTGCAGCCATTGCCCCTTGTCCTGTCCCCACAGACACTGAGAAGGGGCTGGCCATGTCCCCCTGCATCCCATCCTTCAGCTATTGATCAACATCCATAAGGTCCCCCTGAGGCTTCTTCTCTCCAGGCTGAACAGCCCCAGCTCTCTCAGCCTTTCCTCCCAGGGGAGATGCTCCAGGCCCTTCAGCATCTCCTCAGCCTCCTCGGGACTCTCTCCAGGAGATCCCTGGCTGTTTGATCCCAGGGAGCCCAGCACTGGACACAACACTCCAGGTGGGGCCTGAGCAGGGCAGAGCAGAGGGGGAGGATCCCCTCCTGTGACCTGCTGCCCACACTCCTCCTGATGCCCCCAGGATCCCATTGTCTCTCTCAGCCCCAGGGCACACTGCTGGCTCATGGCCACCCTGTCACCCCCCAGGACCCCCAGGTCCTTCTCCACAGAGCTCCTCTCCAGCAGCTCACCCCCAGCCTGTCCTGATTCCAGCAGTTATTCCTCCCCAGGTGCCAGACTCTCCACTTGCTGTTGTTGAATCTCATCTGGTTTCTCCCTGCCCAGCTCTCCAGCCTGGCCAGGGCTCTGGATGGCAGCGCAGTGTCCTGCCTGTCAGCCACCCCTCCCAGCTCTGGATCATCAGCAAAGATGCTCTTTTCTTTTTCATTTAGTGTTCTTTTTCATTTCCCAAGCTCTTGTTCCCTTAGTTTGTGCCATCACCCTTTTCATTCAGTGGGTTTTGTATGGCTCTCCAATAACCTAGATAAAGGCACATGCTGTAGCACTGGGTAGAAACACAGCTGGGAAAATACCACCAGGACACAGAGACCTGAACTCTTTTGGAGAACCTGGCATGCTAATTTTAGGCTCGATTTTAGGAGCAGCAGAAGTTCCTATTCATTTCCCTGGGAGTTTGATTTGTGAGGGAATAAAAGAGGGAGCAAGGGAAGGCTTGGTGAGCCTGGATCCTGAGCCAGTGGCAAAGGGCTCATGGACACCCAGGTTTCTTTGTTCCCATTTCCCCTCCTGATGGGAGCAACCTGGTTTTCACATTTAAATTCAAATACCTTCCTCTGAAACCTGTTTTCAGCTTTGCTGCTGTCTTCCTAAAACTCCTCCCTTTCCCTAGGAGCTTATTCTTGACAAGGTTCCCCAAATTCTGTCTTAGGTTGCCTCCCCTAAAGAAAAGCATAATACAAATTGTATTTAAAATAGATGGAGCCATTGGGAATGGGGGGGAGATCTGAACCCTCCTCCACTCAACCTTACATCTTTGGGGAAAAGCTAATTGTGAGTTATTTTTCAACATCACTCCCATGGAGCCAGCCTATTTTTGGAGGCTGATTCTCCTCTAAGCTCCCTGCTTTGCTGAATCCAGCTTCAGGATTATTTAGACTCTCAGATATCCAGCCCTAGAACTGAAGAGGACCTACTGGGGGTAAAAATCATGGGGGGGGACACCTCACATTACACACAACCTGTGTCCTGTCTGCACCTGATGATGTGTGGGGCCATAGTGAGGGAGCCCATGGTGGTCAGTAAAGCCCCAAGTCCCATTGTGGTGGCTGGAGGTCAGCATGGTTCTGGCACTGCTCTGCACCCCACTACTGGTGTGTGGGTGCTGGTGCCAGGAAGAAAACTGTTCTTAAACTGTCTGCTCCTTATCACAGAGGTGGGAAAAGTATCTGGATTAGTTGATATTAATAGAATATGCTAGTGGATGGAAAGGACTCACATGATTAGTGCTAAGTACACTTAATCATGCATTATAGACTATATACATTTTGAAAGGACCTCTTAAGAGAGCTTTGCTGAACTGGTGTTTCTCCAACAGCCTTGAAGAATAGACCAGAGATCAGGCAATTTATGTTGAAGTTATTAAAAGCTCTCAGGAACGGTGCCCATTTCCAGTAAAGGTCCCAAGAAAGAGTGAATGGGGTCATCCCCGAGACTGAGAGTTGCTGTGCAGTGTCCCCTGCTCTCCTTGGGCATCCAGTGTCAGCACTTTTTATCAAAATACTATATAAAACAGGAAGCTTCTGGCTAAAACAAAGCTTTTTAATGTTATTTCCCAAGTTTTGAGGGTTTTCCCCCCCCACCCCCTCTTCTGTCCTGGTGTAGATGGGAGCAGAGGAGGGAGGAAGGGAAGAGGATTTGGAGATGCTACAGATACTGCAGTCACAGCTTTTCACAGCTTCAGATAAGGCCACATCCCTGCTTCTATTATCAATTCTATTTCAGGGGTTAATATCCCTGATATAAAAAAAAATAGCTCTAGGCTGGAACATGCAATAAAAGGTCTCTGTCGGTATGATTTGGCTCTAGATAATTAAAAATAAAAATCAAATCACTTCTTTCCCCTCTTTAAAAGTCCTGAAAGGCAAAAGGAGTCCAGTGTTAGTGTTTTCATAATTTCATCCCACCCTGAAGCTAGAACAACAAAGAGATAGTTTGGCTTTCTATTTTAACAGCATATAACAGGGAAACGTCACCATCATCTCCTAAACCTGTAATTTCTAAATGAGTTAGAGAATTGGCACCCTCATCCAGGTCCTGCTGGCTGTGTCCCTTCTCTCACTGCACTGGGCTTTGCTGCATTTCATGGGGCTGAGCAGGCTGAGCCTTAGCCCTGACTTAGCCTTCCTTCACCCCTCCTGGGACTAGGACATATCCCTGCTCTTCCACACTAAGTGAGGTGCCAATTTCTTTGCCTATTGGATACTAATCAATTACCTGCCTAAACCTCCCTCAGAGCTGGGGCAAAGAGGAGAGTTTTGATTTTTTTTCCGACAAAAAAACCCCCTCCCCAACTTCTTAAAAGACAATTTTCCCAGCCCCAAAACTAAAGGCATCTCTGGAAGTTATTGCTCCAGGTGCCAGAGCCCCCCAGCTATACATTGCCCAGGTCAAGCATGAAGTTTTCCAAGATGTTGGCCTCAGAGGTTGCCTAAGTGTTGCCTGTCAGTTCACTGGGCTGTCCTGAAGACACTGAGCACTCTCACATCAACACCTTCTCTGCTGCAAAGTACCAACCAGTGGTACCAAACTAGGCACCGGTGGCTTTAAAAATGGGGATTGAGAAAACAGGGGCACAGCAAAATCCTCCCCTCACTGCCCCAGGGAGAAAGGGCATTCTGCAAGCTTGTGGCCATGCCGTGAGCTTTGCTTGCTCCAGCTCAGAAATAAGCAGCTGAGCATCTCCCTCTTGTCCTGCAGCAGCACCGTGGATATCCTGCCCCCCTCCCCATCCTAATCACTTGACTCAAACAGCCCTGGCTAATTGGCAGGCTGGCACACACATCCTCAGCAAGGACTCCTTGCCTCTCTTCTTTGTCCCCATGACAACTTTTATGTCTGCCACGTCACCTAGAGCATTTGGAGCAGATCTTTGTGCTCGTGGTACTTCATATCCCCTCACCTTCCTTGCTTCTGCGCCCTTAATGATGTGGTGCTTAACTCATGCTATTAGCATTGCTGCTGCTCGGGAGGGCTCGCAGCCCCTGCCAGCCTTTGTGCAGGTTTGTGTGATCACACAAGGATTCTGAGCCTTTGCTTCCAGTGGCATCCCAGAGCTCTGGCTGTTTGCCTTCAAACCCACGATCCTGGCTGCATCTTCAAAGACCCTTTGTAACGGCAGCGGCTGAGGGGCAGATCTTGCACTGAAGCACCAAAAGCTGCTGCTGCACTGTCTGTGCTCACCTGGAGATCACAGAATCACAGGGTTGGAAAAGACCTTTAAAGATCATCAAGTCCAACCATTCCCATCCTAAGCTAAACCAGATCCCTGAGCACCTCATCTCCCCTTTTTTAAACACACCCAGGGAAGGTGACTCAGCCCCTCCCTGGGCAGCCTGTGCCACAGCCCCACAACTCTGCCAGGGAAGAACTTTTCCCTCCCATCTGAGCTGCCCCTGCCCTGGCACAGCTTGAGCCCATTGCCCCTTGTCCCATCACTTGTTCCCTGGCTGAAGAGACCATCACCCACCTCTCTGCACCCTCCCTTCAGGTAGCTGTAGGTGGTGAGAAGGTCTCCCCTCAGCCTCCTCCAGGCTGAACACCCACAGCTCCCTCAGCTGCTCCTCAGAGGATTTGCCCTCCAGCCCCTTCCCCAGCCTGGTTGCCCTTCTCTGGACTCGCTCCAGGACCTCAGTGTCCTTCTTATGGTGAAGAGCCCAGAACTGGACCCAGCACTTGAGGTGCAGCCTCACCAATGAACAGGGGCACAATCCCCTCCCCAGACCTACTGGCCACAGCCCAAGGGGCCCCTGCAGAACCCCCATCCTCTGCCCGTGGTGTTATTGAAGGAGGAGACCTGAGGTTGCCCTAACCTTTTCCCACCTATTCCTTCATTACCTCACATCAGAGTTCTTGGCTCTGAGGACCCTCCTGTGGAGAGGTGTCTGCCTTCAGTGAGAATACTTCCCCCCTCACCAACTCACCCAGACCTGAGCTGAGACCTTTGGTGGGACTTCCACTTCGTGGTGGCCAAGGTGGCCCTGGAGCAGAAAGCTCAGTGGCCAAGTTGTCCAGAGTTGCAGGCTGTGTTTCTGGTTTGTTTCCTATGCTCACATCCAGCCCAATGACCCTGGATGGTACCTGCTGCCTCCTTGCATCTTCCTCAGAAAGACAGACACTGTCCTGGAGGTCTTTTATGTGCCTCATTATCATCTCCCAAGCTGTCCCCTTTGTAAGAGTGGGGACAGAGGCTGTGACCCACTTCCCTGTGCTGGAGAGCAGCCACCCACCACACTCCTAACACCCTCATCTCTTCCTACCAACGTTCCTGTCCAGCGCTGACACTGTGCAGCAGCATCGGCTTTGGTGCCATGGATACTGAGGACCAGATCTTGTTCTTGTGGAGGGAGAAGGGGCTGGAAGAAAACACCTGCTTCTCTGCTGATGGTCCCCACGTTTCTCTTTGAGATGAGCTGTCACAAAGTGTCAATCCCCTCCTCACATCCCCAGGCTAATCTGAGCATCCTTTTCCTCTGCAGGTGCCCTACTCCTGGTTGTGATGGCTCTGGTCACATAACAGGAAATTATGCATCACATAGAAGGTAAGATCTCCCTTAAATTATTTTCTCTGTTGTGGTTTTTCTTTCCTTTTTTTTCCCCCTCTCTCTCAATTTTTTTTTCCCCTGCAGTGGGCAGAGTTGTAAAGTTCTGAATAAAACATTAATGTTACTGACAACTGAAGCCTATTTTCATCTCTTTAATCTGACTTCTCCTTTTTTTTTTTGATGTTTCCAGCATCTGATTAGAAGCTCCCTTCAACAGAATAAAAGACAAAGGGTCAGATTTTAGCTGATGCAATGTTCCTGTTAATAATGCTACCTATTTATGACTTCTATTATCACTTTAGAGCGTTAATAGCAGAGATCTGAGCCTTCTGTTTCAACAATTCCATTAAACATCGCAGGCTGTTAGCAGATATCTTCTTATCTAGACACCATTAATTACTGTCCATCTCCCTCCATTTTTTTCTCATTTTATTATTTTTTTTTTAATCCTGACTTCTCCCCATGATGTGAAACTGCAAAATGAGAGAGATCAAAAACCGACAGTGGGAAATGCAAGGGCAAGAGATGACTGGAGCAGGGGAATAGGAAATGCAGTGAATGTGCCAGTGAGACAGGCCTTTCTTCTCTTTTTAACCACAGTCTGTCAGGCTGCCCTCGTGCCAAGAAAAGTGGGATCAAGATCACCCCCACAAAGGATGATAAAGAAGACCCAGAGCTGATGAAGTAAGTCTGGATAAAACTCCTGAGTGAAGCCTTTTGCTCAGCACCTTTTGCCTTGCACTGATTTAATCCAGGGGAGCACTGTCCATCCCAAAAACGGTGCTGTGATTTGAACCTTTGATTGGAAAATCAGGAGGAGGGGGAAGGAATAGTGTGTTTCTCCTTAGTGTTTCTGAGGATGTGAGAGGGAGGCTGGCAGGGCATGAGCTGCTCCCCTCTGACCTGTGCTTTATACAATTCCAGCACTGGAAATGTGGGTAACAACCCTCAGTCAAGTGACATGTTGCAGGGGAACCATGGGCTGGTGAGGGGTGCTGGTGGGCTTGCTTAACTCCCTGAAACACTATAGTTGTTTCTATTCCTACCAAGCTGGGTCAGGACCTGGTAAGCCCAAATAAGAGACCTTTTGTTGAGCCTTTGCCCTGGCTGAAGATTCAAAGGGAACTGGAGAAGCCTGGCTCTGCTGCCTTGGGCTGAAGTTTTCAAAACATTCCAGGGGGTTTATTCCTACTGGGAACAGAGACTTTAAAACCTCTTTGTCCACCTCAGGGGCTTTAATTTGCTGTGAAATCCATTTCCCCTGACTTGTAGCAAGCCTGACCATCATGGGCTCAGCGTTCTGACATGGGATGTGGGGTCTGTATCTCATTCCTGTGCAGTGGTACAGGACATCAAAGCCTTTATATCAGGGCTGGGGCCAGCACTGACTCTTCCATCCTGTTTTTTGTTAACCCAAAGCATCCCCAGCCCTTCTGAAGCCCATCCACTAGCCCAGCAAGTGCAGGTAGAGGGAGGTAAAAAGAAACATGGAATATCTTACTGACTCTCTCCAAGAGTTTTTTGATGCTCAGCAGAGCTGACATTTCTAGCCAAACCCCTTTGGCTTAGAAGATTGTCACAAATGCATCTTTTTTGCCCCATTTTAGCCCTAAAACAGGCCTTGCCCTTGCAGAAGAATGGAGGTGAATTCCTCTGCAGACCTGGGGTTTGCTGGAGTGGGTGCAAAACAACCCCACAGGGGCTGCAGGGAATTGGGATGTGCCAGCTAGGGGGAAGGATCTTTAAGGAAAAGATGATATTTGAGCCATCTGCTCTGTTCTTATTCTTCAGTCTACAGGAAGGAAAGCCTCCCAGTTAAATGAGCTGTGTGATAATTAGCAGGGGTTAGTGGAGTTTATTAAAAATTAAGAAACCTACTTGAGAATCTGTGGGGAAAAAAATCATCTTTTGGCTCAAATACACTAAATTGCTGGTGGTCTTGTGATGCCATGCCATTAACTGATGGCACAGAGGAGGAAAGGACATGCAGCACATGCTGTTGTGCAGCTGCCGACTGTTGCACGTTTGGTTTGAGGTCCCCAGTTGGGAGGCTGCCTCTCTCCATGTTTTCCCCTGGGAGATGTGCCCTGGGGGGCTGGAGAAGCTGTGGCTTTAGAATCATAGACTGGCATGGGTTCGAAAGGACCCCAAGGGTCACAGAGCTTCAACCTCCCTGCCACAGGCAGGGACACCAACCTCAGGCCTGGAGCTACACAAGGTTGCCCAGGGCCCCATCCAACCTGGCCTTGAACACCCCCAGACACAGGGCACCCACCCCCTCTCTGGGCAGCCTGTTCCAGCCCCTCACCACTCTCTCTGCAAAGAACTTCCCCCTAATATCCAATCTAACCCTTCCCTCCTTCAGCTTCACTCCATCCCCCTTGTCCTGCCAGTCTCTGCCCTTTAACAAGCTGATTCCCCTCCTGTTCCTCTGCTCCCTTCAGGCACTGGCAGGCTGCAATGAGGTCCCCCCACAGCCTTCTCTTCTCCAGGCTGACCCAGCCCAGCTCCCTCAGCCTCTCTCCAGAGGGGAGCTGCTCCAGCCCTCTGAGCATCTCCGTGGCTCCTCTGACCCCTCTCCAGCACCCTTGTACCTCCAGTACACTCAGGAGGGGCAAAAGCTCCTCTGAGATGTGCAAAACATCACAGCACAAGGATTCCTTAGCTGCTGCCCTCCCCCAGCCCTCAGAAAGCTGCTGCTCTGGCTCCTCCAGCAAGGTGCACCCGGCGCATTAAGGAGCTTTGGCTCTAAATCCATCCCTTGTCTGCGCCGAGCGCCGCTTGGAACCCAGCCGAGCTTTGCGTGTCGCTGAGGAGAAAGTCATTTAGTCCCTGTGGGGTTTGCTGTTCACCCTCCACGTCATTTGCTACGGACATGAATGAACAGATCACCTCAACCTTGGAACAGCCCCCCTATGGAGAGAGGCTGAGGGAGCTGGGCTGGCTCAGCCTGGAGAAGAGAAGGCTGTGGGGGGACCTCATTGCAGCCTGCCAGTGCCTGAAGGGAGCAGAGGAACAGGAGGGGAATCAGCTTGTTAAAGGGCAGAGACTGGCAGGACAAGGGGGATGGAGTGAAGCTGAAGGAGGAAGGGTTAGATTGGATATTAGGGGGAAGTTCTTTGCAGAGAGAGTGGTGAGGGGCTGGAACAGGCTGCCCAGAGAGGGGGTGGGTGCCCCGTCCCTGGGGGTGTTCCAGGCCAGGTTGGATGGGGCCCTGGGCAACCTTGTGTAGCTCCAGGCCTGAGGTTGGTGTCCCTGCCTGTGGCAGGGGGTTGGAGCTCTGTGATCCTTGGGGTCCCTTCCAACCCATGCCATTCTATGATTCAAGCCATCCCAGACATAAACCAGAAGCATCCATGGCTGCTTAATGGATCAAATGCTACTGATGCTTCTGTTAAATAATAATAATTTTTGAAAAATGTATTAAAAATATATTAAAAAAATTTTCCCAGCCAGCTGTTTTGCACAATAAGGCTCTGGTTTATTTTTTACCAATGAAAAGTGTAATGAAAGTTAAATTAACAGTGTAAAATATGTAACGGCTGGGCCGTAACGGCTGCATACTAAATGCTGGGGTTTGTCTCTCTCTCTCTCTCTTGCTTTTTTTTTTTTCCCTTCTCCTTTTCCTCCTGAGGATTCAGTAATTTGCTCGTGATCATATAAAAGCAATGATGTTATGAATTTACTGAGGATCCTGCTGGCAGGGATATTATAAGTGAATTGTGCTGCATTTGCAGCTGATTAAAATCAAGATCAGCATTTTTCAAATTATCTTGGGAAAAGGCTGGGTGTACAGCTCCCCCCACCCCCCACCCCCTCCCCCTCCCCTTCTGCTGTCATCTCCCTTTTGTACGAAATATAAACAATCAGGGTAATAATTTCTGTGGTGAAATGCAGCTTGTGATTTTTCAGGAGCAGCTCAGTGGATATTTTGCTGGGGAAACTCAAAGTCCCTAATTGCTTTCAAACTGAGGACACAGGGGTTATTTTTGTCATTTCATACCTACTTCTACCTCCCCCTTTTTTTTTTAGAGTAGCCTCCCTTGGGTAATAAACTTTTAACTGTATTTATAATTGACTAGCAGCTTTAAACAAATGCAAACCACAGCAGAAACCTTAATAGATACACCGGGCTTTGTGGAATGGTGGGGTTTAGTGAGCATGCCATTAGGCAGGGAGGAAAGAGGTGCCTTTTAGAGAGGCACTCATCCTCTTGGCAATTAGCTCAGTTTGTGTCCCTGCCTCCGTGGTGCCCCTCGCAGCTCCTGTGTGCTTTCGCTGGCCATAAATGGCAGTGGAAGCATGGAGGTGGGAGGGTTTGTGTGCCAGCTTGATGGTACTTCCCACTTTTATCCCCCTGTGAGCAGGTTGATCTCTTGGTAGCCACGGGATGTGAACCAGGAGGAGGTGGGAGCGAGTGAGGCCATGCCATGGCTGCAAGCTGGGCAGTGCTTCAGGGTTTATTTGGCCTGTCTGATGGGGTACTATGGGCTCAGAATTCCCCTGGTTGTCCTCCTTGCAGGAGCAGGTTTGCAGCTGTTCAGTATGCAGGCCCAGCTCCCGGGCCAGGGGGTGGTTCACAGGGAAGGGTTGTGTCCCCATGGGCACAGACAGTGCCCCTAGATTGCACTGACTGTGCTAGTGTAAGGTGATAAAGCTGATGCTCCTGGGTTCCTCTGCAGTACCACCGGGCCGAGCTGGCTGTCAGTGTGTGCTGGTTTGGTGTGAGCATGTCAGCCTCATGTGATGTTGGGATCCAGAGTCAGGCAGCCCAACCTGCTGTCCTTGCCCTCGATAAGGCACCAAACACATGGTTTAGGGCACCTCTAGGACCTGCTTCTGCTGCAAGCGTGAGCATGATGTCACCTCCACAGCCTTTCCCTCTTGCAGGATTCCCCTTGGTTCTCTCTGGCTCTCTTGAAGGGGCAGTCACAGCTTTTACCTTCCCATCTACCATTTACATCCACCAAGCACCTACCCCCTCAAGTTCAGATGAGATTCCCCCAGATGCTAACGTTCTCTTCTCAGGCTTCCTCATTCCCACTCATCCTTAATTCCCTTAAGTCTGTCTTCATTCCCATGCTGTAACTGTTGGTAATTCCCTGTGTCCAGGTGTCCAGTTCCTGGCTGTGTTGGGCTTGGACACATCAGTGGAAAATACGCCTCTCACCGGAGCGCATCAGGGTGCCCCCTCGCAGCCCGCAGGCAGAAGGAAGGATCACTCAATGGCTCCTCATTTTCCTGGAAGTCATTGAAGAATGAAGGCCCCACCTGTCCCACCCCAGGCTGCGATGGCTCTGGCCATGCCAACGGGAGCTTCCTCACTCACAGAAGGTAAATCACAGGGTGGAAATCAGCAGGAGCATGACAATGTTGCTATGGGGTAACCTACTTCTCTGTAGATGCTGCTTGAGCATCATCCAGCTCTTCATGGAAGGATCAATAGATGGTGCTTTTGATGCTGCCCTCAGTCAGGTTGCTCCAAGATTGGAGCTTTCTGCATGGAAGAAAACGCATAGTTATTTGAATCCTGCAAGAATGAGATCTGGGTTGGGCAAAATTATTCAAATTGATAACAACCTTCCATGAACAAGCCAGAACAGGACTCAGGCACCCCAAATGGGGGGCTTTGATGCCCAAAGCAGCCAGATTAACTTCATTTTCCTCACCTGTCGTGCCCCTTCTCTTAGAAAACAATGTGTTTTTTAATCTTTGTTCAGGGAAAATTGCTCTCACTTTATAAGTGGGGAGTTTTGTGGCATTATTCATAAAGCAATTTCCTCTGCACCATAAAAAGCTTTTAGAAGAACTGTCTCGCAGCATGAACTCCACCAAATGGTACGTGCTGTTGTTGGGAACATAAGCACCTATAAATACCAAGAGTTTATGAAACCCATTTTTACTTGCTTTTCAGTTTGTCAGGGTGTCCAAGAGCTACTTTTGCTGGGAAGAAAGGAAAACTCTCAGGGGATGAAATTCTTAACACAAAGTTCAAGACCAGCGACGGTAAGGATTGTCACTCCTTTTGCCTTGCAGGTGTGTCAGGGTGTTGAGCCCATCTATCTTTTTCTTTGCAAACTGGGAAGCTTTCAACAACTGAAATCTGGCCTTAGATTTGGAAGATTATCATGTGCTGAGCTGGGGCTGTTCAGCCTGGAGAAAAGAAGACTAAAGGGGGGACCTTATGAATGTTGATCAATAGCTGAAAGATGGGATGCAGGGGGACATGGCCAGCCCCTTTTCAGTGTCTGTGGGGACAGGACAAGGGGCAATGGCTGCAAGTCAGAGCAGAGGAAGTTCCCCAGCACCCTGGGGAAGAACTTTTCCCCAGGGAGGGTGAGGGAGCCCTGGGACAGGCTGCCCAGGGGGTGTGGAGTCTCCATCTCTGGAGAGATTCCAGCCCCGTCTGGACGCCGCCCTGTGCAATATGAGCTGGGGAGCTGCTTTGGCAGGGGGTTGGACCCCATGGGCTCTGGAGGGCCCTTCCAGCCCCTGGGATTCTGGGATTCTATGTGCTATGACCACCCCTTTGTCAGGTTCCTTGGATATTGGGGGTGGTGCAGTATTGGCACTGCTCCCCAGGTGACACACTGGGAGGGGAGCAGGTGAAATGATAAAGAAGGAGTTTCCATAGTGAAATCCCAGGCAAAAAGAATTAATGCTGAAATTTTTAAATTTTTTTTTCTAAACACTCACTGACATTTTTACAAATCCCTTGCAGTCATTCAGCAATTTTCACCTATTCAGGGCTTTTAATCCTGCAGATATTTCTGGATCTGGAATTTTGTTAGCGATGGCACTTTGCATTTCCAGTGCTATTACTGAGGCTTCTGTGGTATTTGACAAAGTTCAGGCATTTCACTTGAATACTTAGATAGTTTGGAACCTATAAATACCTTCACTCTGCTAGAACTATCAGCTGGCATCTTCCCAAACTCAGGACTAGAGAGAATGACCAGAGTTTTCAGGGCAATCAACCTTGCAGGGAGTGTGGAGGTGCTGGACTCCAACTGCTGTGCTGTCACTGGCTTTTGGATTTACATATTGACCTAGAAAGTATCATTGAACTATGATGCCAAAAATGTTTACTAGGAAAATAGAAAAGATAAAAGAACAGGCCAGATGCACAGCCTGCTTAGAGGATGTGAAAGCAAAGGTGAGGACTTTGTAAGTAGTGATGTCCACATAACAGGATGAACTCAGCAGAAAAACAATGGCAGGACAAGGGGGATGGAGTGAAGCTGAAGGAAGGAAGGGTTAGATTGGATATTAGGGGGAAGTTCTTTGCAGAGAGAGTGGTGAGGGGCTGGAAGGGGCTGCCCAGAGAGGGGGTGGGTGCCCCGTGTCTGGGGGTGTTCAAGGCCAGGTTGGATGGGGCCCTGGGCAACCTTGTGTAGCTCCAGGCCTGAGGTTGGTGTCCCTGCCTGTGGCAGGGGGTTGGAGCTCTGTGATCCTTGGGGTCCCTTCCAACCCAGGCCAGTCTGGGATTCTATGAAAGCCCAACGTTTTTTCTTCTTCTGTGAGTGTTTGCTGACTGCCCACACCTTCTCTCCTGCAGTTCTGGAGAACGATGAAGAAATCAAGCAGCTGAACAAGGAGATCAGTGAGCTGAACGAGTCCAACTCAGAGATGGAAGCAGCCATGGTGAAACTGCAGTCACAGGTGTGTGTCCTCAGATGTGTGCCCAAGGCTGGGGACGTGTGGCCAAGCCCCTTGCATGGGTGGTGGTGAACACTGCTGTGGGAGGGCTGTTAACCTTGCTGTGCTCCTTGCTCATGGCAAGACGAGGGGGATGGATTAAAGCTAAAGGAAGGAAGGTTTAAATTGAATATTGGGGGAAGTTCTTTGCAGAGAGAGTGGAGAGGGGCTGGAACAGGCTGCCCAGAGAGGGGGTGGGTGCCCCGTGTCTGGAGGTGTTCAAGGCCAGGTTGGATGGGGCCCTGGGCAACCTTGTGTAGCTCCAGGCCTGAGGTTGGTGTCCCTGCCTGTGGCAGGGGGTTGGAGCTCTGTGACCCTTGGGATCCCTTCCAACCATTCTATGATTCTCTGCAGATCTCCACCATGGAGAAGAACCTGAAGAACATCGAGGAGGAAAACAAAATCATAGAGGAGCAAAACGAAGCCCTGTTCCTGGAGCTCTCAGGGTTGAGCCAGGCTCTAATCCAAAGTCTTGCAAATATCCGCCTTCCGCACATGGTAAGAAACTTTGGCTGGTGCTCACCCCAACCAGGCATGACTGAGGGGCCTGTGCCCAACCCAGTGCACAATAAGGCTTACGTGCAATTGAAGAGTGGAGAATTTCTCTACACACACCTACGTGTCCTTTACAAAATCAGTACTTTCCCCTTATCTCTGAGGCTTGCATTATATCTCCCTTTTGTTGTCATTTTCTGCTGATCTCCCTTTGTATCTATTGTTCTGTCTCATTACATCTCTGAGCATTATCACAAAATAGGAAACTTTATCATGGGCATCCAGCCCCTTTTAGGCTAAGGCAGCACAAGCAGAGATCAGGAGGGATTGGATTTCAACGTCAGAAAGATCTTACAGCTCCTATTATAATGCAGGTAGTTTCAATTCAGTTTTGAATAGCTGGCAGCCAAAGAATAGCATTCTTAAAGAGAGTGTATTTTGTTTAATTTAACAAGGTCTAACAGCCCACAGCATGTTACCATTGAGTTACTGCAAAATGAAAAGACTGCATTAAAATAGTAAAACCACAAAAGGCTATTAATTACCTTCTCTCTATTCCCAGGAATGTAATTACTGTTGTCAAAACCAGGTGTATGGGGGGGGGGAGAGGGGGGGGCTTGTGTTGTTGGGGGAGTTGTCCTCTTACAACTCATAAAGACCATCACAATGATCAGAGGAATGAGCTTTTGATTTTATTTTTTCTTTTCTTTTCCCTTTTTCTTTGGGAATCCTTTTCATTGGGGGTTGTATTTAAATTCAGGCTGGTTGGAGAGAAGCCATCCTCCAACAGAGCAGTTTTGGATAGTATTCACCCAGCTGCCTAACTGGCAGAAAACCTCTTGCTGAGTGCTTTTCTGTAAAGTGTTTGACACATAAAGGTCAAATAAACTGTTCAGCAAATATTTTTTCAAGGTTTCAGGCAACTCCAATTAAATAATGCCCACGAGACTCGTATGCTCATTTTATTCCTGTTCTTTCTCTCCTTTCACCCTTTCTCTTTTTCCTGTTAAACTCCAACTTAGACATTTGCAAGGTTTCCATGATGCCCCTCAAAAGCAAAAGCTGTGGCACAGCAGCAGTGTGCTGGTGTGGGCAGATGTGAGCCCAAGGTGACCCAGCTCCTGTCCTAACTTTGCCTTTGATTCCCTCTGTGATGCTTCAGCAGTCCCTGCCTCCTCTCGTCCTCCAGCCCTTCGTTTCCATGGCTTAATTCAGCCTCAGGCCTGTCAAACTGCCTGCACACCCTTAACCTGATGCTGTTAATAGTTCTGTGAGGCCAAGGCATAAAATTAAGGACACAGTCAAGAACCAGCAGGATCAGGGTTTGCAGGATGAGATTCCCCAAGGTACAGCACCACACACAAAAAGGCTCCAACGCTGAGACCTGTGGCTGTTGGTGCATACACAGGTGATTAACTGCAATGAAACATCCCTGCCTCCTCCTGCTCTAGCACTCATGCTTTTGTTTGGCTCTTTTTCTTGGGCTACAGGAGCCAATTAGTGAGCAGAACTTTGATGCATACGTGAACACGCTGACTGACATGTACACCAACCAGGAGTGCTACCAGAACCCAGAGAACAAGGACCTGCTGGAGAGCATCAAGCAAGCTGTCAAGGGCATCCAGGTTTAGTGCCGTGGGATGGAGACGAGCAAGCAAACAGACTGTAAGGTGGAACTTTTCCCTCCAAGTATTCAGGTTTACAAGTTAGAAAACTTGTTTAATGAATGAAAAAAAAGAAAAAAAGAAAAAAAAAAAAAAAAAAAGGACCAAAATGTAACCAAGAGGCCATTTCTGAGACATGGAACTGATTGAACTCAATGTTCCCGTTTACTTAACTTTGGACCTTCTTGAGAAAAGTAGGATTTTTTTCTACCTGGACCATGAGGTAGATCAGGATGGAAGGTTAAGTTCTCCAGTAGGCTGTGGGGCTTGGTAGCTGGTGAAGAGCAGGCATCTTTCATGAGTAGCCATGCTCTTCCAAAGTTGATGCAACGGTTAATATGTTACAAGAACAGGGTCTGGTCTGATCCAAGACTAGCGTCTGACTGGCTTAAACCCTCATGTTGTCTATGGTCATATGTCCAGATCACCTACTCACACACAAATTATGTTCTATGTTGCTACAAGTGCTGGAGCTGCAAGCTACCTGTAAATCTGAACCTGTGCTGGGCCTCCCAACCCCGAGGTGTTCAGATATCCACTGGGTATGGGAACTCTGAAGTATTATAAAGTAGCTTATTTTTATTTTCTGAAAGAAATCTGAAGAGCAGTTCTGGATCTCCAGTGGAAAGCGCAATGGAAAAAAGGTTCTCAGGGAAGCTTTTGGAGTTTGCAACTACAGTATTCCTTTGTCTGTCTTAAATATGAGAATAGCTATTATGAATAGGCCAATACCAGATATTTCATACAGAAGAATTCTTTAGCGTGTCATGGTCCGGTGTATATGATTTTTTGGAAGTCTGTTTGATGAAAGTTCTGGTTCTTTTCATTCTTGTGATCATCCTTAACAGTGGCGCAGTACTGCCAGTCCAGAGATCATACATCAATGCCAGAGAACGTCTGAGATTGTGATGAACAAAACAAAAAAAAAAGAGCCAGCAAAAGGAGGAGATGTTAATTGATGGCCAGCAAAGTGCTTACCTGCTGTGAATCAGTAGTCCATTTCTTACAGGTATCCACAGGGAGAGGGGTATTTTTTGGTTTGGAGTTCTATGTTAAATTGCAAAAAAAACCCAAAACAAACCCCAAGAGAAACCAAGAGTATTCAGGTATTGGGTGTTCTTCCAAAGAAGCATTTTATAAGCAGCTCGGTCCACACAGCCCACTGTGCACTTAAAGAACAGCTCTGTGAATGTCTTTGCCATGCTGGTCTCCAGCACCTGCTCCAGCCTGTGTGGACCCATGGGTTTGGCTCTCCCCCACACTCCCTCCCACATGCAGCTCGCTGTCCCCCTGCTGCAAAAAACACTTTGGAAGCAGAGAGGGGGGTAAATTTCCCCCCCCCCGAGGTGTCTCAGTGTGGGGAGCACCCACACCCCGCGTCGCACCCGGCGCCGGGGTGGGCAGAGCTGGGGGGAGGATTTAGCTGACCCATCCTAAAGACAAGACTGTGGTGTCGTTTCGAGCCCAATCCTGCAGATATTTAGGGTGTAATCCACAATTTCAGACAAAGCCAGTGAAAAGCTTCCCAGTGAAAAGCTTCCCGGTGCCTGCAGTGGCCACTGGACCTGGCCTTGATGCTCACGAGTGACTTGACTTGCTGGTTCCCCCGTTGAGTTCAATGGGGCAAGCTGGTGGGAGTGGGTTTATCCACAGGCTTAAGTGTTTGCAGGATCAGACTCTAGGAGTTCACTTATTTTAGAACCCATTCCAAGTGCAAAAATACAAAAGAAAGGGGTAAAAAAAAAAAAATAAATCAAAGATGAATAAAATAAAAAGGAAATAAAATTTGAGGTGTTAAAAACACAATGTTCTCAACATGTAAATAGAGTCCAAATTGATTGTGACTGCAATTCAGTTAGTATTTAAAAGTAGAGAAATTGCACTTCCTGGAAGAAAGAGAGGAAAACAAAACAAAACAAAACAAAAAAAAAAGTAGTTAGTTTAATTATCCTGTAAATTATTTAATTTTGGCAAGATGTATGTAATTTATATTTGCAACACCTTATGTTAACTTTTTTGCTATTTATTTGACTTTTTTTATTTATTAATTTTATACTTATTTTAAACTGGACACCGCACCATAGAAAAGAAGAGAAAAGAAGCAAAAAAAAAAAAATTTAAAAAAAAAAGAAAAAAAAAAAAGTTAAAAATGAAAACTTTTGACCATTAAAAAAAAAAAAGAGATTCCAAAAAAAAAAAAAAATAAAAAAAAAAAAAACCAAACCCTTATCTACAACTCCTACTTGTAATTTTGATGCAACCAAGTTATTTTTTATATATTTTGTTATTTATTCTTTTAACAACGGGAATTTTTTTAAAGATATTTTATAACTGAGACATTTTGATAATTTTTTGGTTTGTTTTTTTTGAGGGGACAGGGGCACCAGGGGAAGAGATATTTTTTTCTTTTAAATTTTTTTTTCTTTTTTTTTTTTCCTGTTTTCTTTTTCATTCATATTGTTTCAGGCACTGATAACAGAAGATGAGAAGTTCTGTATTTATTATTTATTTAATATTTAAGTCGGGGGAGGGGGAAATAAAACACAAAAAAAAAAGAACTGTGCTCTTGTATATTTATTTTGTCGTTTGTGTGTCGGTTACGTGATGACTGAGTACTTGTTTATGTGAAGGAATACTGTTAATATTTAAATAATAAAGAGTCACATTGAAAGTTATAGCAGGCTACATGTTATTCTGTGCAAACGAATACTGTGATCTACTTTCCTCAGGAAATGTATTTTGCAGACAGAACTCCTTTATGTACTGGCAGGGTTGTTTCGTAATAAAACCCAGTTCTGTTTGTGAACTTTAGTTCCCATGGTCTTTCTTCCAGCTGCTGCCAATGTCCCCAGTGTGTCTCTGCTGGGCTTTGTTCCTGGCTCATGCATTGTGGTGTGGAGGGTTGGGGGGTGTTTCCCACCCCAAACCTGAAATTGTGGGGATTTAGGTTTGGTATCATAGAATCCCAGGGGTTGGAAGGGCCCTCCAGAGCCCCTGGGGTCCAACCCCCTGCCAAAGCAGCTCCCCAGCTCATATTGCACAGGGCGGCGTCCAGACGGGGCTGGAATCTCTCCAGAGATGGAGACTCCACACCCCCTGGGCAGCCTGTCCCAGGGCTCCCTCACCCTCCCTGGGGAAAAGTTCTTCCCCAGGGTGCTGGGGAACTTCCTCTGCTCTGACTTGCAGCCATTGCCCCTTGTCCTGTCCCCACAGACATTGAAAAGGGGCTGGCCATGTCCCCCTGCATCCCATCCTTCAGCTATTGATCAACATTCATAAGGCTCCCTCTTAGTCTTCTTTTCTCAAGCTGAGGCAGTGGTTCACCTCAACTGTCTGGCATGTTGTTTTCCTGAAGGGCACATGATTGTTTTATGGGGGGTTTCTCTAGACTTTGCACTGCAGAGCAGTTCCTTGTGCCAATATTTGATTATGATGAGCTAATAGACGTGCTCCCTTGTCCTTCCCTAACGAAGGGGCTGTGCTGCCTAACAGAGCGCTTAGCTTTGTGTTCAATGGCAGCTTTGGGAGCCATCACTGGGCGATGTTATCTTCTCTGAACTGGTCTCCTTTATCGCAGGGAAGGGAATTGAATGGGTTTAAGATGGCACACTGTCAGTTTATAGGTGTGCTTAGGAGAGCTCTTAAGCCTCCAAAGTGCGTGGGGTGAGAGCTGAACAGCAGAGAGCAGGGGGGGGGCTTTTGCTTCAGAAATGCAAGGGAAAAGAGACTTGTCAGCATATGGCTGTTTCTAAACACATGGATAAATCATTGACCAGCAAGAGAGTTATTTGGCCTCACTCATGCCACTGTTAATTGTTAAAAGCTGCTAATGACCCATCCCTCCATTCTCCTGCTCCAGTGGTACCTTCCACTTAACGACATCATAAAATCATAGAATGGCAAGGGTTGGAAGGGACCCCAAGGGTCACAGAGCTCCAACCCCCTGCCACAGGCAGGGACACCAACCTCAGGCCTGGAGCTACACAAGGTTGCCCAGGGCCCCATCCAACCTGGCCTTGAACACCCCCAGGGACGGGGCACCCACCCCCTCTCTGGGCAGCCTGTTCCAGCCCCTCACCACTCTCTCTGCAAAGAACTTCCCCCTAATATCTAATCCAAACCTTCCCTAGGCTCTTCCAGGGAGCCATGAGCTCCAGTGCCAGCTTTTGTGTGTGCTCAGGAAGGGGCTCCTTTCCCAGCATCATGCATTTTTACTGATTTTTGGTCCCCCTGCCCCAGAGCTCCTCTGGGTGAAGCCTCAAAGCTCTTTCCATCTCACTCTGCACCCACGACCAAGGTGTCCTGAAAAACAAACAGCTGGGCAATCAGGATGGGGTTGCCTTGTTTCTCCATCAGGTTACTAGGGAGAGAAGGCAACTTTGATCTTCAGAGCTGCCATCTGTCTTCAAATTCACCCCTGTTGGGCCTTGGAAAGATGATGCTGAGGCAGGGGAGCAATTGGGTGGGCTGGAGAGGACACTGCAGCCAACGGAGCAGCTGATGGCTGGGAACTGCTCCTCTCTCTACCAGCACTGATCACAGCTTGGCTGGATTAAAGGCTCTGGCCCACACTTGTTAACACACTCACTTCTCCTACACTTTTATGAGAAGATATATCCTGAAACGACCTTCCTCTTTGTACAGAAGGGCTCGTGGGATTGAGGCTGCAGGAAAACATGTGGATGAGGCATTCTTCAGACAAATAGCTCTCATTAGTCCAGATGCCTTCATCCCCTTCTTTCAGTGGGATGAATAAATCACCGACTGTTGTAAAAATGGTAGTATCAGATTTAAAGACATTTCCAACCCTGTCAACAAGTAAGTATAACAACCACTGAAGCCTGCTTTCATTTATACACCTGCAACGCTCTTTTGTTTGAAAATCAGTGACTATGTGCAATGAGCTGAAGAAACCCAGCCATGAAGGGATAGTGCCTGAGCTTCAGGACTAGCATGAAGGGCTGGACCACCCTGGGCAGGACTGGTCCATGCTAAGATATGATGTCTGATCCCACAGCATCATGGTTTTGGTTAACTCCAGCATGTCCTTATAGAAGCCAATATGTGCCAAAGCTTTTTCTTGTCTCTTCCTTACTCCCATGGAGTCTCAGAGTCCTCCCAAAATGAGCATGAGGCAATGGCCAAGGTGTTTAGTCTCAAATAAGGACCAATCCAGCACTGCAGGGGAGCTGGTTTTGGCCTGAAGCTCACCAAGTCCAAGCTCAAGGATCAGCTCCTCAGGTTTTGCCACTTGCCAGTGAACTCCTTCCCGGGCTTCAACATTTAATAATCCAGCCCAACCATGCTGAGGCTGTTTAGCAATTAAATAACATAAATCCAGAAGCTAGATTAATAAACAGTCTAGTCTGTCTAGAGCAGTCTACAGGGTGGAGAGATAAAACTGTAAAATATTTATTACCAGCTTGGGGATGAAGTCATTAATTTAATAACTACCCATTGCTTTGCTTCTTACAGTTGTTAGCAGTCTGAAGGTTACAGAAGATTAGGTGGGAAACTTACTGCCTCCCTGCTGAGAGGAGCCTTTCCCATGAAAGCTGGAGCCCAGCTCCCATCTGTCACCCCATTACATTTGGAGGTGGTGAATATATTACCCTGCTGCTTATGGAAATAAAACAAACCCAAAATTTCTGCTGGCCACATGGCAACCCTCCACCAGATTTAATGAGGACGCTGCCCTTTGTGCATGGGGCCATTTTCAACAGCTGTAGAGATGAAGGCAGGAAGAGCTTTGTCAGTGCTTGCTGGTTGCTTGAGACGTGGCTCCCACGGTGATTCTGGCCCCAGCAGCATCTCAAGGGCAGGAGACTGTCAGGGACTGATGCTTCGGCTGCTTCTTGTCCGGAGAGGTTGGGAGTGTTGTCAGAGTCTCCCTCATCTGTGACTGCTCAGTGAGTCTCCATGTTTTCAGGAGAGGGAACATGGGTCATAGTTCGGTCCCTGCTGTAATCTGGTATTGGGGAGCATCCAGGCCTTAGATATAGAATCCCAGAATCCCAGGGGCTGGAAGGGCCCTCCAGAGCCCATGGGGTCCAACCCCCTGCCAAAGCAGCTCCCCAGCTCATATTGCACAGGGCGGCGTCCAGACGGGGCTGGAATCTCTCCAGAGAAGGAGACTCCACACCCCCTGGGCAGCCTGTCCCAGGGCTCCCTCACCCTCCCTGGGGAAAAGTTCTTCCCCAGGGTGCTGGGGAACTTCCTCTGCTCTGACTTGCAGCCATTGCCCCTTGTCCTGTCCCCACAGACACTGAAAAGGGGCTGGCCATGTCCCCCTGCATCCCATCCTTCAGCTATTGATCAACATTCATAAGGTCCCCCCTGAGGCTTCTTCTCTCCAGGCTGAATAGCCCCAGCTCTCTCAGCCTTTCCTCACAGGGGAGATGCTCCAGGCCCTTCAGCATCTCCTCAGCCTCCTCTGGACTCTCTCCAGGAGATCCCTGGCTGTTTGATCCCAGGGAACCCAGAACTGAACACAACACTCCTCAGTATAAAGAGGATGGGTACTATGGGTGGGGTCCCCTGTGAGTGTGCTCCCCTGCTGACCACTGCCATTCACAGCAATGCTGCAGCAAAACTCGTGTGGGGCCAGTGAGGAACAGTGCCTGTGTGCCCTTGGCATATTTTGTCATTGGTTTCACCCATGGACAGCAAAGAGCTGTCACCCAAACGCTGTGCCCAGGGGCAGGTTTGGAGCAGGAGGCACTGTGTGATGTGGGATGTGTGCCCCCTGCCAGCTCCTGCTCATGGGGGGCGCAGAGATGCTGCTAATCCCCCTGGATGGCTGCTCTGACAGCAGAGGTAATCGAATCACCTAAATAATTTAATCAAATTGTTAGCCTGCTTTATAAAGTAAATAAAATAACACCAGGCATGTAGTGTGAGCATGGGGGGCAGACCTCAGCACAGACAAATATATGGGGGCAGACACCCAGCCCTGCCAGGCAGCCTCTGGCCCCAGCCTCCCTTGGGACACCAGTTCCAGCAGCACTTAGCACGTGTCCCTGTTCTTGAGGACAGCAGAAGATACAGCTCTGAAGGCAGCCAAGGGTGCTGGAAGGCTCCTGAAGAGCTCTGTCCTGATGGAGCCACAGTTCCCCTGCAGAGCCCACGCTTCTCACACAGCCACCAGCCTTGGAAAAGACCCTTTGCCTGTGGGCATCCCTGGTCCCCCTCAAGCCTCGGAGGGCAGCAGAGCCAAGTGGACCTGGTAAAGCAGAAAGGAGAGGGAGCCCTAAGTGGTTGCCTTGAAGAAGTAAGAGAGGTTGACAAGCCAGATATTGGCCAGCAATGAAGAAAAGCACCTGAGCTCTCTGTTAACATAAGAAGGACTGACAGGTACCTGCTGGTCAGTGGCAGATGCTGATTGTTACCTTGCACCATGTAGTGTGACTGTAGTTCTGCCACCAACCCAGAGAGCACCATGTTCCCCTGTTTTCAGGTAACTTCCAGGTGGTCTGGTTGACTGAAATGATCCTTGATGACTTCTTGGGTCAGAAAGCAAAACAATATCCCTGAAATAACAGGGACAAAATTGGGTCTCTGAGGTGCTGGAGATGAGAAGCTTTGGACAGGTAAATGAACTGTGATGTCTTGGCCAAGACTTTACATTCCAGTTTAATGACATCAGGCTGTGTCTTAGCAGAATGAGATTTTAGTGGTACTTTAAGCAGGGTAGTTAGGAGAGGCAAAGAGAGAGAAAAAGCTTGTGAATCAGCCAGGCTTCTTCAGCACTGAATGGGACAACAGAGAGCCAAGGTATTTCTGTCGTCACCAAAAAGTAACAGAAACGTTTCTGCAGAGCCTTAACCTCAATTTTCCCCTCACAACAGACTAATTTGCAACTGTCAGCACAAGCATCTTTGTTCTGACCATCCTGTACTCTGGTACACATCCAGCACGGGCAGGGCTAACTGCAGAGCCCCTACCCCAGTATCATGTCATCACATTACCCTTTAATTTCTCTTATCAGCACTGCCATTCAGTTCCACTCCTTATTCCCAGCTGTTATCACAAGGAGCCAAGAAAGTGCAGAGCATCAGCCAGGAGACAAATATATATATATATATATATATATATATATATATAAAATAAAAGAACAGGTGAAATTCTGATGTTGTCAGCTAAAACAGTTTCCAGATGAGGTCTGCCCACAAAGAAGCTGAATCTTGGTGATTTAGTTGCCAAATTTCACATTTGCTCCTTCCCTCCTTAACTGTGAGCTCCAAGTGGAATCCTGACACTGCAAAGTGTTAATAGAATTAGTCTCCTGCTATAAACTGTTCACTGGGGCTTGTTAGCTCAATTGTTGATGCTAAATTCTTATCAGAGCCACCTAAAAGAGCATTAATCAAGAAAGGCTAAACTCCTTGCCTGGGTCACAGAAATTCAATTAAACCCCAAGTAAAACTGGAAAATCATTTTGAAAAGAGAAGAGACAAATGCAAAATGCTTTTCATCATTTGACTCTGCTCAAACCCCCAGCCAGGATTTCAAAGAGAATTTTTGCCAGAGCAATGTCTGAGTGAAACACAGACAAGGCTTCTCTCAGTGTCTCCTTTAACACAAGGTCCTGATGCTCATCCTGGGTAAAGGAAATATGGGAAAACCACTGATGAAGTCTTGCCTAAGAACCAGGACCCACAAGTATTAAGGAGCAGAATGCTCTTCCAAGTAAAACAGGGCTCTCCTTCAGTGAGACTGCATTATGGTTATTGGTTTATGGATTTGTATCTATTTTCAATTAGATGTGCAACGAGGCTCATGCAAGAGACCATTTATTCAGTAGACACAGTGAAATATTAGTACTGGTGTTGGTGGGACCTTGTGTGGGATATTATGGACAGTTCTGGGACCTCTCTTTGGAAAAAGGGAAGATTAATTTATCCTTGAACAGGTGCAGGGAAGGACTGGCAGGGTGATTAGCAGAACAGAGAACCTATCTTAGGAGAGGAGATTAAAAGAGCTTGGCTCGTTTAGCCTAGAAAAACAAAGGTTAAGAGGGGATATGATTACCCTTCATGAATACATTCAGGGTGGGAGGAAGGGAAATGATTTAAGTTAGAGGATAATACAGGTAGGAGAACAAATAAGGATGATACAGGTAGGAGAACAAATAAGGCTCATTTTGGCCAGGAATAAATTCCCATTGGAAATCTGAAGATGTTTTCCTATTGCTGGAGGAGGGAGGTTTTGGAAGGGCCTTCTGAGCAAGATCACTGAGCCCCTGTGCTTTTTAAAGGGAGAAGGACCCATGTGGTTGGTACAGCTCAACAGTTGAGCCTGCAGGTGGAACATGTAGGGCAACCAAAGCCAAAGCAGGGGTGGTAAATGGAGATATGACCTGCTGTATTGTTATTAATTCATCCATAAAACCATTGATTTCATTTAATCCATGAATCACCTGAAAAACCCATGAATCATTTTCTTCCCCCTAAATACAAACTACTTGGTTTTTGAGGTTTTCAATTTGCAACCCCCTCCTAAATCATGGCAGGTGGGGCCATAATGAGACAGGAGAGAGGCAGGATGCTGGATGGGGCTCACCCTGCTCCTGGCAGTACTGAGAAGAGATGAAGCACTTCCCTACACTGTGTCTCCAACAGCAGGGACCTCTGGTGATGCTTTCTCCCCCTCTCAGCCAGGCTGCACCATCTCCTGGCTGCTTTCCTTTGATGATGCACAGAAGTGAGATGAATCCAGGTCTTTATGGGTCCTTTTTTCCAAGTGGCAGTGTTTATGCAGTACAGTAGAAATCAAGGCATAGGTTCTTTCTCTTGCTTCAGCAATTACTCACAGAGCCCTTTGATGCAGTGAGGCAAGAGGACAGCTTTAGGAGACACACACATATCTAGATATATTTTAAAAATACCCTTTGCATCAGGCAGGTGGTTTGCCATCAGTGTGTAATAGTAATGCTAGTGTAAATGGATGAGTCTCTATGGATTTATATACATCCATAGGTGTGCATGCATGCATGCAGATATAGGATACTCTCCTGAGGGTGGTATTGTGCCAAACTGACCAGAAAAAGCAACAGAACATATTTTGCAAAATAATAATAATTAAAAAAGAACTGGTGAAAATGTAACCTTATGATTTAATGCTTGTCCAGCTCTTCATTTCTGTGTGCCATCCTATCACCCACGAATTACCCTCTTGACTTAAACAGCCACCTGTATTACAAGGCTGCAGGTCGGGCTGCCTGAGCACATAGAATCATAGAATGGTCTGGGTTGGAAGGGACCCCAAGGGTCACAGAGCTCCAACCCCCTGCCACAGGCAGGGACACCAACCTCAGGCCTGGAGCTACACAAGGTTGCCCAGGGCCCCATCCAACCTGGCCTTGAACACCCCCAGACACGGGGCACCCACCCCCTCTCTGGGCAGCCTGTTCCAGCCCCTCACCACTCTCTCTGCAATGAACTTCCCCCTAATATCCCATCTAAACCTTCCTTCCTTCAGCTTCACTCCATCCCCCTTGTCCTGCCAGTCTCTGCCCTTTAACAAGCTGATTCCCCTCCTGTTCCTCTGCTCCCTTCAGGCACTGGCAGGCTGCAATGAGGTCCCCCCACAGCCTTCTCTTCTCCAGGCTGAGCCAGCCCAGCTCCCTCAGCCTCTCTCCAGAGGGGAGCTGCTCCACATGTGCTCAGCCCTGACGTTTGCTCTTTCAGATAAATAAACCCATCCCATTTTAACCCATCATCACTAAGATGGGCTTTGGAAGTTAATTGGTGCTGGCCAGTGTATCAGAAATGTTTGTAAATGCAAAAAGGAAGGGGGGGGAACTGTAAACCACAGAGAAATGAAGACAAGGAGAAGCAAGAGAAATCTCAGCTTCAGCTCGCCCTCGGGGAATTTGCTTGCTCTCAGCAATTAGTAAATCATCTAACGAAGGATGGAGATCTGATTCTTACTGGTAAGGCTGGAGAGCTGGGGGTGTCTTAGAGTTCAGCCAGGGTTTGCACTGGCGACTGTGCCTGCCGTGCCCCAGCCCAAGGAAAGATGCTGAGGTGCGACCTCCGAAGCCCGCCGCGATGCCTGTACTGCTGGAGACACCTTGTGGTACATGGCTGGGAAATATAGTAACGCTGGGATTTAACCAGGGCCACCGGGCCCGGCTTTCCCAACCCTGCTTGGCTTTCTTGGCTCCCGGAGGCTGCTGGGGCTCCCTGAGCTGGGGATGCTGCCCACACGCATTTGGAGACAACAGATGCAGGGGTGAGTTACTGATCTATTGCTGCTGTAAGTCATGGATAACAAAGTCCCAGGTGAGCTGTAAGGATGAAGGGAAGGGCTTTGTAAAGTGCAGGGAAAGAAGGAGCACAAAGAATCAGCAAACACAGCCCCATGAAACACCCAGCTGTTCTGGTTTTCTGAATCTGGGTAATTTTGTAATCATAGGATCATAGACTGACAAAATAATGAGGAAAACGTGTGAGAAGAAAGAAGCCACATCCTGGTTCTCAGAGATGCTCTCCTGTGTGCCTGACGTGTTGCACGCCTGTTTGCACAAGCACTGCTGAGCACGGTGCTCTCTGTGTACACAAGAGGCGTGATGGAGATGAAGGCAGTGGCAGGAGCGGTCCATGCTGTGGATGAGCTTGGCAGAGGAGGAGATCACAGAATCACAGACTGGCATGGGTTGGAAGGGACCCCAAGGATCACAGAGCTCCAACCCCCTGCCACAGGCAGGGACACCAACCTCAGGCCTGGAGCTACACAAGGTTGCCCAGGGCCCCATCCAACCTGGCCTTGAACACCCCCAGACACGGGGCACCCACCCCCTCTCTGGGCAGCCTGTTCCAGCCCCTCACCACTCTCTCTGCAAAGAACTTCCCCCTAATATCCAATCTAACCCTTCCTTCCTTCAGCTTCACTCCATCCCCCTTGTCCTGCCATTGTCTGTCCTTTAACAAGCTGATTCCCCTCCTGTTCCTCTGCTCCCTTCAGGGACTGGCAGGCTGCAATGAGGTCCCCCTGCAGCCTTCAATATATTATCAACTAACTTTGGGTTTCCTCCAGAGCTCAAGCCTGATGCTATCACCTACACAGAGGTGTTTTCTGCAATAACTGCATTTTCCAAAGACCCCAGAGGGGAAAAACACCTTCCAGAGGAACAGAACCAGTGGGGAGCTGGGGGTGAGCCCATGCCATCCTGGGCACAGCTTGGCACGACTCTCCTGTTAACCACTCCCCTTAGCACATGATTCGGGCCACACATCGCAGAGAGGTGCAGAAAATAACCTGTCCCTTAGGGGGGACTGTCTCCCTTCAGTTAATCCTTCCCCGTGGCTCTGCCATCTGACATATTTGGGGTACAGGCACAGAAGGCTTGCAGAGGGCTTCTCCTGGCTGGAGAAGGAAGGGTTGCAAAGTCTCACCCATCCTGGTGGAGAAAGGCTGGAGGGAATCATGAATACACCTGGAAGGTCTCAGGGTATTTGGGAATGCCTAAACCACTCCTCAAGCTCTTTCTGGTGTTCTTGGGGACATGCTGCAAGAGCAGCTGCTGCCGGGTCTCCCTCCCTGTATTAGTGACAGTTCGCAGGGAGGCACAGCGGTGCTCTCCCCCCCTTACCCCTGCTGCTGCGAGCTCTCTGCCCACAGCGCAGCTGCTCCAGCAATCATGAGAAATTATTTACCCAGCTTTTATTTGAACAATTTTTTTGTGTGCAGAAAATAAAACCGACTGCTATTTTTCCAGGCAGCAAGGGGAACAGATGCTGAAGGCCAGGCCTGGATTCACACGTGTATGGAGTTTGTCTGTTCTGTGTTTGCAGATTTCCACTGCCTTGCCATTATGCTCGGGTGCTTTCTTAACTAAACAAGATGAGGAGAGTGCAATCACCACAGCCTGTTTTGGTTGAATCAGCAAGGAGGAGTTTCAGCGTTCACTCTCCACGAATAATCCCATTCTCCCAGGCAGCTGTCTTCTGCAAAAGGAAAGTGCAGACATCTACAGTATTACCCTGTGCCTGTTTGCAGAGTCTGCTGTTATCATGTTAATGAAGGGAGCTGAGATAATCACCTTAAAGCATAAATACATCTGGGATGCTGATTCACTTTCTCCTGTTTCAGACTCATTTACCAGGGTAATTCCTTTTATTTCCCCCCCCCCTACTGTGGGTTTGTTGTGTCTGGAAGGATAGCTATTTCTTTTGTTCACAATTAATCTCCAAATAACTTCAATCAAGAAGCCTCTTGTCTAGATGTGGTTATTCCTTCTCGTTTTATAGCCATAGGTAGTATCAAGTCCCAGATCTAAGGCCAATCCGGACAATTTTGTTTGATCTGCAGCCTCAGCAGTTACACAGATCGTGTAGCCTCAGCCAATGCTGTGTGGGTAACCTGCAGATGAAGACAGACATGCACCTTTTAGAGGGTAACTTCACTCAGTCTGAGATGGGTGACAGGAACCACCTTTCCTCCATGTCTTGTCCAGTGTCAGTAGCAACCACTGGAAGAGCCTGTGTGGGTGGGTAAAATCTATGTCAGGTGCCTAACACTCAGCCAGACCACATCAGGGATCCCTCCCTGCATGATCCCTGATAGGGATCCCTCCACTGCACAAATGGCAAGTGAGATACTCTGTCAGTCATAGAATCACCTGGGCTGGAAGAGCCCCTTTAGATCACTGAGTCCAACCACAGCCTAACCCTGCCCAGCCACCTCTGGACCATGTCCCCAAGCACTCCATTCACATGCCTTTGAAACCCCTCCAGGGATGGTGACTCCACCACCCCCTTGGGCAGCTTGTCCCAGTGCCTGACAGCACTTTCAGTAGCCCCCATGCCTGGAGTCAGGTGAATATGCACTTTGCTTATCTTCTCGGTGAATTTCTTTCTGGCATTATGGTTGCAGGAAAAAAAAAAATAGAAAAAAATATCCAGGCATATGACTCAAGTTGGATGCTCATAGGCTCAAATTGCAGAGTATCAATTAGCTCCCAGAGTAATGTTTTTTTCCTAAGTTCCCATGATTTTTTTCCCAAGCCTGACTAACGATATCAGAACATCTGGTGTTGGCCACGCTTCACGGAGGAGGTTTAGCTACAGCACGAGGACTGTGTGTGCCAGCTGGAGACTGGCATCCCCCCAGCTCCTCGCTGGCTCCAGGCTGCTCTGTGCATCCGCTCCTGCACCCTGGGAAGCCCTAATCCCACCCTGTGCCAGGGCGATGCGGTCTCACAGTGGGGTGCAAGGCGGAGGTGTCCTGCGGGGAATGAGGACTGGGAGGACTGGGAGAACTGAGCGCTGAGCTGGAGAAACAAGCATGGAAGTGCAGCCCTGTGCTGGGAGGCAGAAGTTAGGGCAGGGTAGGGGGTACAGGCTGGGGGTAGGCAGCCACAGTGGGATGGGGAGATGTTCTCAGGGCTGTGCAATGGGGCAGATGGGGAAAGAAGGGCGTCCTAGTCTGTATTTAGTGCTGGTCTGTATTTAAGTTGGATCTGTGGGTGCAGGTCTGTATTTAGACCTGGTCTGCATTTAAGCCTGGCCAATATACCTAAGGCTGCTGGCCCAGGCCATATTTAAGTCCTACCAGCCCTGTGCATAGGCCCAGCCTATTGATCTAGGCTGTGTTAGACCCATTTATACTTAGGGCTGGTCTGTATCTCTCCTATAGCCAAGCATGTTGGTTGGGGGTGTTGGGTGACTGCCAACTGAACATGGGCCGACAGTGTGCCCGGGTGGGCAAGGGCCAAAGGTATCCTGGTTTGTGTCAGGAACAGTGTGACCAGTAGGTCTGGGGAGGGCATTGTGCCCCTGTACTGAGCATTGGTGAGGCTGCACCTTGAGTGCTGGGTCCAGTTCTGGGCTCCTCAGCATCAGAAGGACATTGAGGTCCTGGAGTGAGTCCAGAGAAGGGCAACCAGGCTGGGGAAGGGGCTGGAGGGCAAATCCTCTGAGGAGCAGCTGAGGGAGCTGGGGGTGTTCAGCCTGGAGGAGGCTGAGGGGAGACCTTCTCCCCACCCCCCGTGCCCTGCCAGGAGGGTGCAGAGAGGTGGGGGATGGTCTCTTCAGCCAGGGGACAGGAGATGGGCCAAGGGGCAATGGGCTCAAGCTGTGCCAGGGCAGGGGCAGAGCAGATGGGAGGGAAAAGCTCCTCACTCAAAGGGTTGTTGGGATGTGGCACAGGCTGCCCAGGGAGGGGGTTGAGTCACCTTCCCTGGGTGTGTTTAACATCTACCTGTTAAAAGCACCTCATTTAACAGGTAGATGAGGTGCTTAGTTATGGTTTAGTAGAGGGCAGGAACGGCTGGACCCGAAGATCTCACAGGTCTTTTCCAGCCAGGTCACTGGCAGAGCCCGTGGACAGGCCCACACACCGGCCCTCTAGGTAGGGCCCCATGGCAGCTCCCGAGCACACCCCAGTGTGCTCCCAGTGCCTCCGGGACCGGCCGAGCTCACCCCGCGATGCAGACCACCAACCCCGCACTGGGACGTGCCCGTCTCCCCCTCAAAGAACCAGCGCTACCCCCCGCCCCGCAGTGGTACAGTCTGCCCCCCCCCACGCCGGGTCTGTACGGTACAGCCCAGACAGCCTCCCCCCGCCCCTCACAGTGGTCTGCTCCCGCCTCCCCTTCCCCCGGGCGGTGGTACGCGCCGCGGCTGCGTGTTGGCGCGGCCGGCGCTCAGCTGGGCAGTGTTTACCGCTCCGGAGCGCCCCGGGACGGTCGCGCTGCCAGGCCCGGGAGTGGAACGGGCCGCGCCGGGCTGGGCCGCGCCGAGCCGCCGCTCAGGTACGGCCGGGGAGTGAGGAGACTGCTGCGGTGCGGCCGGTCCCGGCTCGACTCGACCTGTCCGTCAGCGGGCCGCTACAGCTCACCGCCACCCCCTTCCCCCCCCTCCACCTCCCGGCCCCCCCCCTCACCTCACCCCGGCCGGAGCCCCGCCGCCTCCTCAGGCCGCTGCCCCCTTCCTCCGGCCCGGGGCTCCAGCTGGGGACTCCCCGCGGTGGGGACACGGCCCTGCTCTCGGCCCATCCCCTACCCACCGGCGCTGCCTCCCCGTCAGGGCGGGCTGGGGCTGTGGGCACGGCTGGAGGCAGCGTGGAGACCGGGGGTCCCGGGTGCCATTGAACCGGGGGGGGTGGGGGGGGTGTCGGCATCAGGCTTTTCCCCACCTCTCCCCCTCGCTTTTCCTTGGCAGCAGCGGGGGTGACGCGGGGAGCGCTTGTGCTGTATGGCGTGGGGCTCGTCTGAGAGGCTCAGAGGGGGCTGAGAGCCGTGCCAGTGGTGTTTCCATGGGTAAACAGCCTTACCTGTGTCATTCCCTCTGGGGGGGTGTTAGGGCACAGCAGGGATTGCCCAGGGAGCGTGCTGGGGGGGGGGGGGGGGGGAGGAATTGCATTCTTCTGCATCGTTTTGAGTCTTCACCTGCTGGTGTTTGCTTTGGAAGAAGTTGCTTTAACTCCAGGGGTTTGTTTCAGGTCTGGATGCAGCTTCTCCTGTCAAAACTCTCTCTTTTTTTAATGCTTTTCTTACGTGTTAGTTTCTCTGGCTTGTTTTCCTTAAAGGGGCAGATGGCAACGTTCACTTGTAGGGCTGTTTCAACGCTAAAGGGCTGGTTTGATGCCCATGTTACGTTGTGCTAATGATGATAACTTTTCCACGTGAGATTCGGGATATAAAGCATTCTGGCCAAAGATCTAAGCAACCCAGTGGGTGTAGACGCAACCAGGTGTTGTGTATGGAAGTGAACACCCCCCCCTTCCCCCCTAAATTGGCTGATGAACCCACTTAAGCCTTCAACTTGATGCCTTGCCACTCTGAAGTAATAAAACACAATTGCAATTGTACATCATCATAGTGGAAATGGGGTAGCTATAAAAAGGAGGAGGATGGCTATTTAAAGTTTTATTAATGGTCTGGAACTAGGCTGTTGTGTTTGAGGCATGAATGCATTGAAAACTGGCTCAGGTTCCTTGCCTAAGTATATCTTGTTTTGTTTGCCTCTGCAGGTAATCAGGATGGTGTGTTATTTGAATAACTGTGACATTTCCTTAGACTCCTGCAGCTTTTCTTTTGTTTCTTCGGAAAGGGAAAGGGCATAATTTGCTTTTGCTGAATGTAACAAACCCCATCAGTTTAACTATAGGCAGATCTTCTGATCCCAGGAACCAACTCTAAAGCTGCTGCTTTTGTGGTTGTTGCTGTGAGCAGAGAAAGACATTGTAAATAAAGGTATTTTTCAAAAGTCATGTTGTGTTTCCTGGAAAGGATTATTTTCTTCTTTTTTTTTTTTTTTTAAGAGGTGGATAGGGAAGAAAACCTGGGTTAATTTTGAGTGATAAGCTCTTTTATGTGGGCTTTCCCCCCCCCTCCCTCCCCATACCTTTTTTCTATATAGCCATACTTAGTGTAGTGCATGGTCAAGGAAGGTGTTTGCTTCCCCCACCTCCCCCAAGCATAAATAGGTTGCTGGAGATGATAGCCTGGGTGAACTCAGAAGTGTTTGCAAATCTGTGTCACTGAAGAGTTTCCAGGTTGGAGGTCAGCTTATCTAGGACTTAAGAGGACCTGAGAAATTCCACAGGCTTCAGGGGAAATTCTGCTGGTGCCCTCTGCATCGTTAAGTGTTTTGCTGATGATGGTGGCTCTGAAGATGAGCTGTGTCCAGTGTATTTGCTAAAGTAAGCAGACTTGTGCTCTGGGTCAGAGGGTGTTTTAACCTCCATGAACTCAGCATCCTGATACGTTTTCTTTGCACAGCCAGTTTGAGATTTTTTTCCTGGTTCTGGCTGCCTCTTAGTCTCTTAATTTCCTCTTGATGCTATTAGAGATAGAAAGTCTGTGTGTGGCAAGAATTCTGACAGGCAAGCCAGGCTTGTGCTGTTTGTGGGATTTGCAATGAAAAATGACCTAGAAGCGTAGGAGCTAGAATAATCCTTTATATAAAAGAGTTCAGTGGAAAAGCTGACATGCTAGTAAAAAAAACACAAACCTGTGGTAGTGTTTGAGGGCAGCAGTTCCACATTTCAATTGTCTATTGTGATTTTTTTTTTTTCCCCACTAGTGTCAGGTACTGGATGCTGGATCTGCAGCCTTTTGGTTTTAATTGTTTGAATGGGGGATGGGGGTGCTGGTAGTGGTGGGTTTTTTCTGATGCTTGTGGTCCTTAAGAGTATCTCATGTGCTTCTAAACAGGAGGGGAATCAACTTTTTAAAAGGGCAGACAATGTGGGGCTGTTGGAGAGGGGTCAGAGGAGCCACGGAGATGCTCAGAGGGCTGGAGCAGCTCCCCTCTGGAGAGAGGCTGAGGGAGCTGGGCTGGGTCAGCCTGGAGAAGAGAAGGCTGTGGGGGGACCTCACTGCAGCCTGCCAGTCCCTGAAGGGAGCAGAGGAACAGGAGGGGAATCAGCTTGTTCAAGGGCAGAGACTGGCAGGACAAGGGGGATGGATTAAAGCTAAAGGAAGGAAGGGTTAGATTGGATATTAGGGGGAAGTTCTTTGCAGAGAGAGTGGTGAGGGGCTGGAAGGGGCTGCCCAGAGAGGGGGTGGGTGCCCCGTGTCTGGGGGTGTTCAAGGCCAGGTTGGATGGGGCCCTGGGCAACCTTGTGTAGCTCCAGGCGTGCGGTTGGTGGCCCTGCCTGTGGCAGGGGGTTGGAGCTCTGTGATCCTTGGGGTCCCTTCCAACCCATGCCAGTCTATGATTCTATGTACAGCAGCATAAGTTGGTGTTGAAGTGCATGCCCTGTGCCTCACCTTCCTTTTGTTATTCTTTTAGTTTCAGTGCTTACAGAAGACTCTTGAAGATGGGAGGTGCAGTGAGTGCAGGAGAAGATAACGATGAATTAATTGATAACCTCAAAGAGGCACAGTACATCCGGACAGAACTGGTAGAGCAGGCGTTCCGAGCCATTGATCGAGCCGATTACTACCTGGAAGAGTTCAAAGACAATGCCTACAAGGACTTGGCATGGAAGCATGGAAATATTCATCTCTCAGCACCATGCATTTACTCTGAGGTGATGGAAGCTTTGGATCTACAACCAGGGCTGTCATTTTTGAATCTTGGCAGTGGCACTGGGTATCTGAGCTCTATGGTTGGACTCATCTTGGGTAAATACCTTTTCATTCATGTTAACTGTTTACATTAAATACTTTTTTTTTTTAAATATGGAAACTGGGAATGCATTTCTCAAGTGATGGATCTGAAAGGTACCTAGGGAAGTAAAGGATGCATTAATCCAACTCGCCAATTTACCAGGATTCTTGCAGCCTTCTCTCTGAAATCAGATGGGATCCAGGTTTGTGTGGCAGATCAGAACAGGCAACTATGTAATTCCTCAGGTGGTTGTAGTGGATTCCTGCAGGATTGGATATCAACTTGGATTTGTTATCCATTAAGCTCAGGAGCAGGAGTACTATGTTTAAATGCAGATTGAGTGTGGCTACAGAAATTTGTGGCTACAGCTGCTCTGTGCCTTGTTTGTTTTACACTGCCCTGTCAAGACCAAAACATGTTTGAGTTCAGATGATGGCTCTTCCCAGCATACAGGTGGGAGTAGTCTCTGAAAGCAGTTAGTACATCAAAATTGATGCTGTGACCACATCTAGAACAGGCACAAATCAAAGCACCAAAGTGCAATTGTACAATTGCAATTTGCCCTCAAGTATTTCAGTCAGTAATTATGCTGCTTTGGGCTGCCAGGACAGACAGCAGATTACTATAGGGCACCATTTATTTCCTTTTGTGAGGGTGTTGGGAATTTTAATTGCTAAAAATCTTTGATGTTGGGTGGCTGACTTTCATCTCCCATGTTTTTTCATGTAATCACATCTGTGGTGTTCTGCTGGGTTTGTTGAGATTACCTAGGATGCCAATATGTAGTTCCAGGGCTTTTTGAATTTTTGGAAAGGTTCCTAAGTCAGTTCTAAATAAAAAGCATGAATGCTGAACAACTTCTGTATTTTCCAGTTTATTTTTGGTGGTATTTGAGGTACAATGTGACTGTTCCTGATTCCTTTGAGGTGTTTTTTAGCAAGGCAGTATAAAAGGAAAAAGGTTTTTCTTTTTAGGGATTTATTAAAGCATGCAAGCTATTGTTCTGCAGTGGGATTTTTTTTTCCAGGTGACGAGTTTTACAGCAATAATATCAATGTTTCCCTCCTGCAAAGGGATTCCCTACATAGTTAAGAGCAAATGATTCAAAACCAGTTGTGCAAACCAGCCTCATGTGCTGCCAGAAATTGCAGGTAAAGGGTTGTAATTCCCACTTAGCATGAAGACAGCTGACCCTGCACAAGCACTGTCTGACACTTAAGGAGCAACTGTATTCTGTCCTGCTGGGTTTTGTGTTGTTGCCTGTTCAGGTTACCCTCCTCTTCTAAAATTTGCAGGTCCTTTTGGTGTTAACCATGGTGTGGAGCTTCATTCTGATGTGATTGAATATGCAAAGCAGAAATTGGACTTCTTCATTAAAACAAGTGACAGCTTTGACAAGTAAGAATGTGGAATGCCTCTTTGGATTCATTTTGTGCCTGGCTTTAGTCAGAGCAGTTTTTGCTCCCATGTGGCAGCTCTGGATTCAGGGTAATCTGAGGATTCTGGCTCCTTAGGCTTGCTGAGCTGCAGCGTGTGACCTTCGAAGCTGATGTGTGTTGGGGGGGTGTTGGGGAAATTTTTGCAGTGCTTTAATAGCAGTGCTGCTGTTGCAGAGCTTAGAGGAAGCTGAAGAAGGTTCTTTTAAAGGAGTGCTTATTTTAAAACACACAAATAACAAGAGTTACACTTGTGATCTGAGATCTGGTTATCAGAAGGATGTGAACTGGTTTCTGTAGTGGCCTAATATGTTTTCCAAGAAGAAGAAAAATGGTGTTTTAAAATATGAAAGTAGTTTCCTAATGATTAAGTTGGTAATAAAGCTGCTTGGGATTTGATTTATGTTCTGGAATAGGCTGCCCAGGGGGGTGTGGAGTCTCCATCTCTGGAGAGATTCCAGACTCATCTGGACGTGCAATATGAGCTGGGGAGCTGCTTTGGCAGGGGGTTGGACCCCATGGGCTCTGCAGGGCCCTTCCAACCCCTGTGATTCTATGATTCTTCCTTAGAACCTCTGTTTTGCTGCTGTCACAAGTAATAACTTCCCAGCAAGATAACCATTGCCAAGAGTAACCTCAGCAATAGAAGTTTGTAGCTGTTGTATTTCTTGATCTTAGGGTTTTTCTTTTCCAAGAGGGAAGTAAAGCATCTCTGGATACCTGATAGTCCTTGTCTCATTAGGAGGAAGAAAATGAAAGTCATTACATGCTGGAATTTAAACTACTCAGCTTTGTGGTCTTACTGCTGTACAGGAATGCAGATGATGAGAGGGCTGTGTTTCCCTGATCCTGGCAGCAGACCCACAGTTTTTGGCATGGAAGGTGCTTGCACATAGATGACTTGGGTGGGGTTTTTTTTTTCACTCTCATTGCTGTCCAGTGAATAGATGTTTTAAAGGAGACCTTTTTTTTTTTACTCTCTCCAGACAAATATAGCTATGGAGCAAAAGTGAGCTGAATTCAGAAATCAAGATGACTGGAAATTTGGCATTGCTGAGGGAGATGGCTGCTGGGTTATGCTGCTAGAACACAGTGTGCAGGAACTGTTAGCTGGCTGCTCTGAATGTCTAGCACACTTTGCAAAAGCAGAAAGCTTCTGCAAGTGTTTAGGAATAAATAGGTGCTATATTGAGCTGCCTCTTAAGCTACTGGTGAAAGAGTGGATATGTTGTACAACTTGTATCAAAATCAGCCCTTAAATGTGGGGCTTAAACTTTTGTGGATTTGGAGCATGTAAAAAAACCAGAAGCATCATAAAATCCTTATTTTTTTTTCCTTATAAACTGAATCAGAAATGGTATAGGCAAAAATTCCTTTTAAGAAGGGTTGAAATCACAGTTCTTTTGAAGCTAATGGCAAAACTTCCATTGGATTCAGTAAAACATTTCTGAAACATCAGTTGATAGGTCCTTACAACATCTCCAAACCATTTAAAAGCTTTTGAAAATGCAAAAAAAAACCCCAACACCCCTGGTGCAGTTCTTTAAAAGACTGCTATAATGTTTGGGATTACAGGTCTAATATTTACATTTGCATGTTATAACTGAGCCAGCATGTTACTAAAATGAGCTTGTTCTGAAGAGTTATATGCAACTCAAGTATGAAATGATGTATCCTTATCCTTTAGAGAATTTCATCTATGAATTCTCACCTTCTTCTCTGGTTTTTAGACTTCCAGCTCTTCTCTCTGTTCTGATCATGTCTAGAATACATGGGCATCTGAGGAGAAATCACATGAAACTGGGGGTTTAAGATGTCTTTCTCGTTGTCTTCTTTTTTTCTCAGAACCATGAAAACAATTTAATTGAATAACCTGCTATATTCTTGTATGGTAAACATCCCTCTTCATTTTCAGATTTGAATTTTGTGAGCCATCTTTTGTTACTGGGAATTGTTTAGAGATCTCACCGGACTGTACTCAGTATGACCGTGTCTACTGTGGTGCTGGAGTACAGAAGGAGCATGAAGATTACATGAAGAACCTGTTGAAAGTTGGGGGAATTCTTGTCATGCCTCTAGAAGAGAAGGTTGAGTGCCTTTCTACTCATGTTTTTCTTAATTCTGATCCTGGTTTCCTCACTAGGGCAAAATAAGAGCTTCTTATAGCAGATTGGGGGGAAGCATTAAGCACATCTCTCTACTAGGAATGGAAGCTGAACTCTGCACTCTTGATAATATTTTAAAAATTGATGGTTCTATCAGTCCTTCACATACTCCAATTTGTTGTTAATTGCAAAATTGTTTTCATGCCACAGAAAAATGTCACCAAAGCTTTGTTCAAGTTACAGAATCTAGTGTTGTGCTTGATGGTAAAACACAACATTTGACACTCTACCTGGCTTCTGAAAGGTGTCAGTGGGTTCCTTTTTAGTCAGAAGCAGGTAACTGCCCTGTGTGCAAGCTCAGGATTGTAATTCAGATTGGTTTTTTGGTGTAGAGGTGTGTTCCTTTAATGGACTTGAAGGGTGGAGGTGTCTGACCTTCTACCTCTGTCACAGTACTTTAGGTGAGCAGAGTGCAGAGTTCCTTCCCAGTAAGATGCTGTGCAGTGAGTTGGCCTAAGGGATGTGAGCTGGAGCATAAATGCAGGGATCTGCAGGCTTCCTTCAAGAGGGAATGTTTATCAGAGGCTGGTGTGTGTTTTCAGTGGTCAGATAAAGCTGCTCTGCTTCAGAATTGATGAAGATCTGGGGAAGCAGCATCAGCCAACCTGCCAGTCCCCATACTCTCTTCCAACAGATGAAGTTACCTGGGACTAGTTCTGTAAGGAGAACTCAATCATCCCTGAGTAACACCAGTCTTTCTCCTTACTACTGAGCTTGTTGTTGCTCCTGGTAGTTTAATGACTTGTCCAAGCAGGAAAGTAATTTATTCATTAATTTTTTTGTTCAGAAACCTTGCTGTAAGTTCACACAATGGACAATAATCTCCTTGTTTTGGTTTAGTTGACTAAGATAACTCGTACTGGTCCTTCTGCTTGGGAGACCAAGAAGATTCTTGCTGTTTCCTTTGCTCCTTTGATTCAGCCTAACCACACAGATTCAGGAAAATCCAGGCTTGTTCACTTACGTGAGTACAGACATTCTTCAGCATGGGGGAGGTTTCTTCTGCTCTTTTGGCTCTAAGCAGCACCTGGCTTCCTTAGATGTAACATCCCTATGAATCCTTTCAAGGAAAACCACTCCCAATACCTTCCACCCCTGACAAATTGGCTAAGTCTTGGTTGCAGTCTCACCTTTGAGGATATTTGCAGAGGCCTGGTGCAAGAATCAGAATTGTATGAAATAGATCCTAAATACAGATGATTTATTGTGCAGTTGTACCTAAATTTTGTGGGTTGCTTGTTCCCTGGTTTTACACATGCAGACAGCTGCTTCAGTCCTGCATTATGTACTGTCAGGGTTCTCAGGTGCTGTGCCATGGGGATGGAAAATGCCACCACCCAGCAGGTCTGAATTACTCTCCACCTGGGAGAGGAGCTCCTGGAGAGCAGCCCTGTGAGAAGGACCTGGGTGTCATGGGGGATGAGAAACTCCCCATGAGCAGCAGTGGCTCTGGCAGCTGGGAAGGGCGATGGGATCCTGGGCTCCATCAGCAGAGGGGTGGCAGCAGGGACAGGGAGGGGATTGTCCCTCTCTGCTCTGCCCTGGGGAGGCCCCAGCTGGATCCTGTGTCCAGAGCTGGGGCCCAACACAAGGAAGATGTGGGGCTGTTGGAGAGGGGTCAGAGGAGCCATGGAGATGCTCAGAGGGCTGGAGCAGCTCCCCTCTGGAGAGAGGCTGAGGGAGCTGGGCTGGGTCAGCATGGAGAAGAGAAGGCTGTGGGGGGACCTCATTGCAGCCTGCCAGTGCCTGAAGGGAGCAGAGACACAGGAGGGGAATCAGCTTGTTAAAGGACAGACAATGGCAGGACAAGGGGGATGGAGTGAAGCTGAAGGAAGGAAGGTTTAGATTGGATATTAGAGGGAAGTTCTTTGCAGAGAGAGTGGTGAGGGGCTGGAACAGGCTGCCCAGCGAGGGGGTGGGTGCCCAGTGTCTGGGGGTGTTCAAGGCCAGGTTGGATGGGGCCCTGGGCAACCTTGTGTAGCTCCAGGCCTGAGGTTGGTGTCCCTGCCTGTGGCAGGGGGTTGGAGCTCTGTGATCCTTGGGGTCCCTTCCAACTCAGACCAGTCTGGGATTCTAAGAGCACTCACAGGAAAAGCTGGATTTCCCCACATTAAATCAGGCCACTCGAATTCCCCGCTGCGATTACAAAACCAGCTCTATTCAACTCCTGTCAACTCAGATAAACTCCATTGTAACTTTCCAAACAAAATTTAATTATGCATTTCTCTCATTAACTGAAGAGAAAGAATTGGATGAAAGGAGAGTTTCCTATTTTGTTGTCAAGTCCTCACAATTATTTTAAGATACACATGTCTTAAAGCTTATAAGACTGCAGACTTAGTGACTGAAGCTGTGACTGTTCAGTTAACTTAGATATTGTCCTACTGTAAGTAGACCTGAAGTCTATTTAACTCTTCCATAAAATGAGCTTCCTATCATGAAATTACTTCAGCTTTGCCAAGTTCCTCACTTATGAAACATGAGCACTATTTATGCTTTTCAAAACCAGCTTCAGACTTAGTGGGTGAAGACAGGCTGGAAACCATTTGGTAAAAGTAATTATAGAAGCATACAATAAGTTATTGTATTAAAATAACTCCCACATTAATGGTTTGGATGACTGCTCTATCTTCTGCATGTATTTGCTGCCAGCCCATAAATGCACAAGTTAACTCATGCAGCATATCAATGTACATATATCCACATACTAAAAGGAATTAAAACTGAAGCAGAAAAACCCTGTCTTCTATTGACAAGTCATCCTGAAGGGACCAGGAAAAAATTACATGTGATATATATACACATGTGCAGGCCTCACTACAAAGCCACCACACACAGTATGCTGAAATATGCACTTAATGGACTTCAGAGCACTGTATGGACTGCTTACTGAGCTGCTTTTTGTCATGCAAAGACACCTTTCCAGAATAAGAACAAAGCCTGACTAATCCCTTTATGGCAGTATCTCTGTCTTCATGTGTTCTTAAGAGGCCTAGCTAGGCTGAAGTCTTAATCTAAAGATTGAGGCCACTGTGTACAACCTGCATTTCAAACAAGTAACCCAAAATTGCACAACTTCTATCCAACCCTCAAGCCTTCCATAGAATCCCAGACTGGTCAGGATTGGAAGGGACCCCAAGGATCACAGAGCTCCAACCCCCTGCCACAGGCAGGGACACCAACCTCAGGCCTGGAGCTACACAAGGTTGCCCAGGGACCCATCCAACCTGGCCTGGAACACCCCCAGACACGGGGCACCCACCCCCTCTCTGGGCAGCCCCTTCCAGCCCCTCACCACTCTCTCTGCAAAGAACTTCCCCCTAATATCCAATCTAACCCTTCCCTCCTTTAGCTTCACTCCATCCCCCTTGTCCTGCCAGTCTCTGCCCTTGAACAAGCTGATTCCCCTCCTGTTCCTCTGCTCCCTTCAGGCACTGGCAGGCTGCAATGAGGTCCCCCCACAGCCTTCTCTTCTCCAGGCTGACCCAGCCCAGCTCCCTCAGCCTCTCTCCAGAGGGGAGCTGCTCCAGCCCTCTGAGCATCTCCGTGGCTCCTCTGACCCCTCTCCAACAGCCCCACATCTTCCTTGTGTTGGGCCCCAGCTCTGGACACAGGATCCAGCTGGGGCCTCCCCAGGGCAGAGCAGAGAGGGACAATCCCCTCCCTGTCCCTGCTGCCACCCCTCTGCTGATGGAGCCCAGGATGCCATCGCCCTTCCCAGCTGCAAGTGCACATGTTTCTGGGACTTGAGAATGATGAGAATCCCAGCTGCCAGAGGAGACTGAGGCAAAGAACTCATTCAGTACCTCAGCCTTTTCCTCCTCAGTTGCAGCCAATCCTCCTTCTCACTTACCAAGGGGGTTGCACTCTCTTTAGCCTGTCTCTTCTGGCCAGTGTACCTCGAGGGGCTCTTCTGACGCTGTTCTGCTCTGTTCCAGCGCCGGTGGCGGTTCGCAGCCTGCAGGATCTGGCTCGCATTGCCATCCGAGGAACCATCAAGAAAATCATCCACCAGGAAACCCTGAGCAAGACTGGCAACGGGCTGAAGAACCCCCCAAGGTTCAAACGAAGGCGCGTGCGTCGCCGCCGCATGGAAACCATTGTGTTCTTGGACAAAGAGGTCTTTGCCAGTCGTATCTCCAACCAGTCAGATGATAACAACAACAGTGAGGAGATGGAGGATGAGAGGAGAGAAGAGGAAGAAACTAAACCCCCTGAACTAAAGCCAGATCCCCCTGTAAACTTTTTGAGAGAAAAGGTTTTGAGTTTGCCCTTGCCTGATCCCTTGAAATATTACCTGCTTTATTACAGGGAGAAGTAATTTCCTCCTCCTACCAAGTGGGGAGTAGGCAGAAAATAAAACACTACTTAGGGCTTGACAAATGTATACCACTTGCTTGCCTGCTAATACGACCACCCAAGGCAGTAGGCTAGCTGGGGAATGTGGCTGCTGTATACTTAAACATGATAGCTTTTTTGAGTTTCTTCTTTCCTCTCAGTTGTGTGCTATAGTTTTATCCTACAGCAGGGATTCCTTAGGAAGCAAGTTGGTGAAACGCTCAGCTGCTCATGGAAAGGAGGATTTAATTCCCTGAAACTAACTGCACAGAGATTCTCTTAAAACACAAAATAATCTCCTGGCTGCTCTACCAAATTGCAGCTTTTAACTCTTCTTAAGCAGTTCCCCAAAGACCTTTGGTGTCTGTGCTCTCTCCCACTAGACCTGCCATGGGTTTACTGTGGTGTGTGTTGAATGGAGGATGAAGATTATTAGTAAAAACTGACCTGGCAAATCTTGTTTCTTCCAGGAATCTGAAAAAAAGCACAACTTTCTGTAAAAGTTTTGACTTTACCCTTGTGCCATCCAGGTTTTGAATGAGAAGGAAAGCATCAGCTCCCCTGTGGTTGGTCTCAGTTTTGCTTATAAACTACGTTTAATCTTTCAGTAAGAGGCAAAAATGTTTGGTTTTCTTAATGGTGATTTAGTCTAATAGACTCTGTAATTCAGTGGACCTCTTCTAGTGAGTTAGCCTAACAGAGAGGCAAGGTTATTGGAGTTTTTTTGTGGTTTGCTTTACTTTCAAATGCAGTGGAGGCAAGTGAAGAGTTGCAGAGCTGATGAGCTTTGGCAGGGTGCTAGGGTAGCCAGGGTTGTGACTGTTGTCTCTGGAAATGTTTACAGAGCCATTCTGGATGGGGAAGAGGGTAGAGAGGAGATGCATAGCAGAGAGTTTGTGGGAGCTGACTGTGAAAGCAGGATCTCTGCATTTGGCTGTTGGGTGGGAGCAAACGTTTGCTGGGCTGAGAGGTGAAGTGCAGAGTGTGAGCCTGAGCAGAGTGGCTTGTGTCATTCAGCCAGTTGTGGTTTTGTGGAGGGTATGTGGAACCTGAAAACAGTCTAGAAAGCCAAATTGGTGCAGTTCTGAAGTGTCCCTTTGTGCCCCCCTGCTGCAGCAAGGTGGCTGGAATACAACTCAGGTACACACGGTCTGCCTACAGTAGGTGGAATGAAGTTGATTGATGTGGTAGGTGATTTTATTCCTGCAACAATTAACTAGATGTTTTAATGGGCTTGTCTAGAAGGACTTTATGCTCTGCAGTTCTGTGGATGTAAACTCTTAATTTTTATTCCCAAGTCTTCCTGTAACAGTGATGGAAGGAGATACCATGCTTAGAAAGGGAAGTTTACTTGGTTCAGCCTGTTTGAAAGATCTACCTGAACTAGTAAAGGCTGGAAGGAAACCCTTGAGCTTGTTTTGATGCAAAGTACTCCTGAAGCTGGGGACATGTGTGGAAAAAACCCTTCTCAATAGGTAAAGAAGCTGTGTTAATGCATTGCCCCATCAAAAGCACTTAAGTTGGTATCACTTTGATATCTTTTTATGCTGTCTCCTTATTTTCTGAGGAGGAATCAATGAAGACTGTCTTGCCAAAAATAGGCTGGGTTTTCAGTTAATGGCACTGAGTTGCACAGCTTGCTGAATGCTAAATGGTGTTTCCAAGCTCTGTGCAGCTTGAAAAATAAATGGATAACTCTTGTATTGTCTCAGTGTGAGGTGGAGAACTCTTCCTTGCTTAGGAAGCTTTTTACAGGTCTTTGAGAAGATTGTTTGATAATACAGTGTTGTGTGGCTGCTGGCAGGTAACACAGTCGTAGGCTGTGTTTTGCCTCTGGTTTCTGAAGTCTTCTGGTCTAAATGGAACCCTAAGCTGTCTTGCTCCCTCAGATTTTTGTTCTTATTTTACATGGGGCAGTTCTGTGGCCACTGAGCTGATGGTTTCCTGTAAACATACAAGTATCTTGTAATTCTGGCAATGTAATTCATTCAACAATGAATTTCTTTCTACAAAGGAAAATCCTGAATATGCTGGTAAATAGAGACTTAATGGGATCTACAGTTAATACTTCTCTGTGCTTCCCCAAAGGCTCTCACCTCTGTCTCTGTTGGGCATTTCTGCTTAACAGCTGTCACACCAGGTATGTGCCTTTCTGTATTGTGGCACAGTTTCCATACCCCTCCATAGCATAGGGTTTTTTTGGCTACCAGATCACCCTTCAGTTTAGTTACAAAACTACTTTGGAAGAAGTTGCTGTGTAAAAAAATTACAGGTCTGTATTTATAAACCCTGCTGAGATTCTGTTCAAGGTGACCAGTTGAGGGAGAGTTACCTTTCATTTATCCCTGTTGGATTTTTTTACCTCCATCCCACCCTCCTCCCCCCCCCCCCCCCCCCCAGTTGTAAAAGATACTTTGTCAGATTTTTCACCAGATCTGCCTTTTTTTATTACATTTGTTAGATTTTTTTGTAGCTTTCTATAAGATGCATAAAGTACTGCTATTTTTCCTGGATAAGATTGAATAAATAAATGTATATACAGGAAACTTATGTTCTAGGTTGTCAGATTGTCCAAAAAAAACCCCCCACACACAGATCCAAACAACCCCATAGTAGAAATTTAATGTGTAAAATAATTGTGAAATAGTATTGCTTAGAGCCTGTAAATGAAGGGGAACTGTAAATAAGTTTTCCCTGTGTGTGAGCACTTGCATTGTAGCTTTATCTGTGTTTCCAGTAGAGTAACTGTAGCATAACTGGTTTTGTATAGTCTGTAAGCTGTCTAGTTTTACCTGCTTTGACTGTTTCCTTTTGTAGTCTTCACTTTAATTGTATGATTCCTTTTGGGTTTTCTCTTTGCCAAGAGAAATGAGCTTCAAGCTGCTTTAATCATTAGTGTGTGAGTTGAAAAAAAATATCTCTGTTGTAGAAGCTAGAGTTCAGTTGGCCTGAGGCATGCAGAAGTGTTGCACAATTTCAACTTCATTAATAAGTGTTTCTGTATCAAATAAATTCAGTAAAGACTTTTTAGCCTTCTTAACATGGCTTTGCATCATGTTGTGATTAGGATACTTTGTAGGTAAAGTATGGATTTCCATAATTGAAGGTTAAGGCACTAGAACACTAGGAAGAAACCCTCCCCCCACTTAATAATATGGTGTAGGTAGGTAGCTTTAGATGAACTTCTCAGAATATAATCTCTCTCAAGAAACCTGCCCAGCTCCTGAGTTTTAGTCCTTTTATGCAATGGAGTTGTGCAAGCTGTGTTTGGAAACCCACACACCCAGCCCTGATACAGCTTGAACCCAGCAGAACAGTCAAAGGGTGAATTCACTTACCTGACCTGCAGACAACAGGTACCAAGAGGTTTAATCCATTTATGTACTTCTTGCCTAAGCCAAACACTTCAGGAGCTTATTGAATAGAGTCTGAACTGCAAACTCCCCTTCTTCTGTACTCTGTTTCACCACCTCATTAATGCAGATCCTTAGGACTGGTGCTCAAGGCTTCCATCTCACTGGTATTGAGAAGAATCTTTTGGCTTCAGCTGTAATAGGAAAGGATCCTAATTGCAACTACAGCTCTTGCCAATTAAATATCTCTGCTAACCTTTATTCTGTGGGATAATTATTTGGGGGAATGGTTTAAAGCTGAAGGAAGGAAGGGTTAGATTGGATATTAGGGGGAAGTTCTTTGCAGAGAGAGTGATGAGGGGCTGGAACAGGCTGCCCAGAGAGGGGGTGGGTGCCCCGTCCCTGGGGGTGTTCAAGGCCAGGTTGGATGGGGCCCTGGGCAACCTTGTGTAGCTCCAGGCCTGAGGTTGGTGTCCCTGCCTGTGGCAGGGGGTTGGAGCTCTGTGACCCTTGGGGTCCCTTCCAACCCAGACCAGTCTGGGATTCTATGATAATTACCTGGAGTCTGTGTTTCTTCCTGTGTGGATAGATGTCCTTTTACCAACCATGACCTGAGACTAGCTCAGTGCTAATGTTTTTTCTTCATGTGATGTTTACTGGGGGGGGGAGGGGGGAAAACTCCTTTCTCCTTGGAAAGCTACATTAAAGTACATTAAACCTGGGACAATACTTTTTTAACATTCACTCCATAGTAAAATGTACAACATCCCAGTTCCCTGGGAAGGAGTGATGAGCTCTGCAGGGGACCTACTCAAGTGAAACCTGCCTGCTGGGGCAGAAGTGACAGTTGAAATCAAAAGAGAGTGGTGGTGGTGGTGGTGGTGGGGAGGGAGTCCTCCCCACCTGAAAAACAACCCCAAGCTTCCCTGTGTCACACTGGTTGTCTGGCAGAGGCTGGAAGTGCTTGAGCATGGCATGCAAGGGTTAACTGCCATCCCTGTTGCTTTGGAGTTCCTGCTCAGAGCTGCACAGTCCTTTTTAAACACTTTGTCATGTTGATGGAAAAGAAGATCAATGAAGCTCAGAAGAAGAGTCTGGGCTTGGCAGTGTTTCCCAACATCCCATCTGCCACAAAGGAGAGAGGTAAGTGAGGCAGGAGAGGTGTGCTTCAAGGGAAGATCTGCTAAGTAAACACACAGGTTGCAGAGCTTGCCTTTGACACTCAGGTTATTCCCTGTGGTCTGGCCATGGTTAAATCTGCTGACTTGGCTGAAGATCCCAATCCCACAACAAACACCCATTTATTCTGTGGGATAATTACCTGGAGTCTGTGTTTCTTCCTGTGTGGATGATAGATGTCCTTTTACCAACCATGACTTGAGACTAGCTCAGTGCTAATGTTTTTCTTCATGTGATGTTTGCTGGGGGAAAAATAACTGGTGGGCAAATAAACACCAATCCTTCCAGAAGCTGCCACCCACTGCACAGCCAGGGGCTGTGGCTAAGAGGGCCAGTGGGATCCTGGGGGCATCAGGTGGAGTGTGGGCAGCAGGTGACAGGAGGGGATCCTCCCCCTCTGCTCTGCCCTGCTCAGGCCCCATCTGGAGTGTTGTGTCCAGTGCTGGGCTCCCTGGGATCAAACAGCCAGGGATCTCCTGGAGAGAGTCCAGAGGAGGCTGAGGAGATGCTGAAGGGCCTGGAGCATCTCCCCTGTGAGGAAAGGCTGAGAGAGCTGGGGCTGTTCAGCCTGGAGAGAAGAAGCCTCAGGGGGACCTTATGAATGTTGATCAATAGCTGAAGGATGGGATGCAGGGGGACATGGCCAGCCCCTTCTCAGTGTCTGTGGGGACAGGCCAAGGGACAATGGCTGCAAGTCAGAGCAGAGGAAGTCCCCCAGCACCCTGGGGAAGAACTTTTCCCCAGGGAGGGTGAGGGAGCCCTGGGACAGGCTGCCCAGGGGGTGTGGAGTCTCCATCTCTGGAGAGATTCCAGCCCCGTCTGGACGCCGCCCTGTGCAATATGAGCTGGGGAGCTGCTTTGGCAGGGGGTTGGACCCCAGGGGCTCTGGAGGGCCCTGCCAACCCCTGGGATTCTGTGAGAGGAGATTCCCAAGGCAGGATGTATAGAAACATGAGGGGTGCCTACCCTGGCTCTCCTGTTAGCCACAGAAATACATCAGGAAGGGTGGGTTTGTGGTGGTTTTTTGCTGATGGTTGGCTTAAAGCTCAGAGTTAATAGGCAAACGTGTCCTTGGAAGCAGGAGGCAGAAGCTGTGTGCTTGTGTAGTGGCAGGATGTGCTGGGGAAGATGCTGACTTTCCTAAAAACTGAAGCATGGTTTGAAGACAGAGGGTTCGTTTGTTTTCCTAGAAGTATTTCTTCACAGAAGCCCTCCTCAGCTCCTGTCACCCTGTCCTAAGAGAGCTCCCTGTGCTCTGCAAAGACACAGGGAGCAATCTGGCTGTGAGGATGTGCCACATCTTGAAGCCTGAAGACTTAACCGGCGTTGCCTCTTCTGATGCACCTGAGGGATGCGCTGAACTCCTCCACTTGGAATTAAAAGCTGTTACTCACCTCGAGCAATCTCCCCGTCCTTACGTAAAGGCCAGAGTGATGCATTTACCCTTTTATAACCTGTTCTCCAAAGAGAGGGTTGGGTGGGTGGCCGCTAGAGGACACTCCGCTCAAACCCATGAGGTGGGTCCACAGGGGAGCGGGGAGCAGCTCAGCCAACTCTGCTCGGGCTTCAAAGTGATGTCAGGGCAAAGAAGCAGCACCTTGCCTGGGGGCTGGATGCGGAAAACCTGCGGGACAAGGTCACTGTGTAGCGCGGGTGAGGTGGGTGGAGGGAGCTTTTGCCATCTCTGCCATGAAATTGGGAAGCGAATCCCACTCGCTCCCCAAACGCCAGACTGTCAGGGAATGTGCAGGGCAAAGGGAGCCAGGGAAGGTTTAAAGGTCCATTGGGTGTTGTCGGGTTAATGACAGTGTAGTCTAGAGTGTAAAGCAGGTGTGCAGGTTCCTGGGAAACTTGTGTTTGGTCTTCCAGTGGGATCCTGGGGGCATCAGGAGGAGTGTGGGCAGCAGGTCACAGGAGGGGATCCTCCCCCTCTGCTCTGCCCTGCTCAGGCCCCACCTGGAGTGTTGTGTCCAGTGCTGGGCTCCCTGGGATCAACCAGCCAGGGATCTCCTGGAGAGAGGCCAGAGGAGGCTGAGGAGATGCTGAAGGGCCTGGAGCATCTCCCCTGGGAGGAAAGGCTGAGAGAGCTGGGGCTGTTCAGCCTGGAGAGAAGAAGCCTCAGGGGGGACCTTATGAATGTTGATCAATAGCTGAAGGATGGGATGCAGGGGGACATGGCCAGCCCCTTCTCAGTGTCTGTGGGGACAGGACAAGGGGCAATGGCTGCAAGTCAGAGCAGAGGAAGTTCCCCAGCACCCTGGGGAAGAACTTTTCCCCAGGGAGGGTGAGGGAGCCCTGGGACAGGCTGCCCAGGGGGTGTGGAGTCTCCATCTCTGGAGAGATTCCAGCCCCGTCTGGACGCCGCCCTGTGCAATATGAGCTGGGGAGCTGCTTTGGCAGGGGGTTGGACCCCATGGGCTCTGGAGGGCCCTGCCAACCCCTGGGATTCTGGGATTCCAGGTAACTGGGTTGGTGCCCTGGTTGGGATTCCTCAGGTACCTTTCCATCCTAGTGAGTGTCAGTGCCTCACACTCCTGCTAAACCCACACGTTTAGGATCTTGTGTAGTAATAACTTCAAAGCTAGAGACAAGCTATTTGCACTCTTAAGCTGCTTTATAGCAGTAAAAGGTGATTAATTCAACTGGAAGCGAGTCCTCCCTCTGGCATCTCAATTTTATGATCCAATGGGAGAAGCAGACTGAGGTCTGCATTTCCTACAGTGCAAACTCAGTTGATCTTGTTTCTTTCCCTCTGCACCCCTCAATTGCCTTCAATTTCTCCAAAATCCTGACTTTCATCCAAATTACATGCTTGTACAAAGGAATGATGCTGGCTCTGTAATGAATTAGCTTTTCCTCTGCATAAGAAACTTTACAGGATGCCTGTAATCAGGGTTATTAATCTGTATTTGCAGCTTATTTATCTCTCTTAAGTGCTTTGAAAAGGGAAATGGCTATCTCCAGCATTCCATGTTCCTTTCAGTGCTTGGAAATGTCTTTTTGCTGGATGCTGTAGCTATGTGTAAGAAAAGGCAGCCTCTATCCTAAAAGTCTCACTGCCCTGATAGGTTTGCCAGGCTGTTAGATAGGATGCTAGCCATAGTTTGCAGAGAGTGTGCCAAGGCAAAAATATTGCCATAAACAAACTTGACCCTGGGCTATCTGCATCCCAGCTCAGCCCTGGAAGCACAGGGTCATTTATTTGGTCAGAGTGCCTGTGGAGAAGGTGAGGAGTTAAACTTGCTGTTCAAAATAAGAAACAAGGCAAAAAAAAAAAAAAAAGAAAAGGAATTAAATAAATCAAAATGAAGAGTTTGTATTTCAGCACCACAGCTCACAGAGGGGTGGGAGCAGCCTGATGTACATAACGGCAGAGAGGGTGGGTGGTTGGACTGTCAAAGTGCCTCAGTTTAATTGCAAACACATGCTGATGAGTCCCCTCCTCCTCCTGGACCTCAGGGCTGGGAAACTTTTTTTTTTGTCAGCTCCCTGCAGCTCAGAATTGAGGCAAATCCACTCCAGCAAACACCATGCTGCTGAAACCTTCAGCTCTTGGAGGCTTTCTGTGTCTTCTCCTCTTGCCCAGCCTCTCCTGCTCCTGTCCTAGTCGTTGCCTGTGCTTCAGGACTACAGTAAGATGCATGCATCTGATGTTGGAAACCATCCCTGACATCCCACCCCAGACAAACATACTGTGAGTAACTGGTTGGTTTTGCTGCCTTTCTTACCTATTTGGTCTTTAGAAAGAGGAATGGAAAAAAGCTGAGGCCAAAGGGGTGCTTTGTATCTTCCTTTTTCCCTGCAGAACTCTCTGCACCACAAACTGGTTTGTGCTTCTCAAGCATAAACCACACACTGGCTGCTTTTGGCCTCTGCTAACAATTAACAGGACAATTAAGGGAATTGAAAACTTTAATAAGAATATTGCCAGGATGATCACTGGAAGACAGTTCAGGAGGATCAAAGGTCACAAATGTTAAACTGAGCTTGTAGAAAGGTATGCAGTTTACCTTTTGGAAGGCTCAGGGTAGGGGAGAGAGGGGAAATAGAGCAGTTTTAGGCTTTTCTCTCTACTAAAACAGACCCTTTGCTAATTCACACCCCACCATTACTTTCTTAAACTTTAAGCTTTCCAGTTTCTGTCTGAACTGTACAAGCCAAACTTAAGGCTTATTTGGAAAGTAACAATTGTGGTAGCTCAAGAGCTGAAGGGCCTGTTGGTGGGGGAGCTGAGTCCATTCCAACAGAAAAGGTGGAGGAAAAGGGCACATAATGCTTGGGAGACTCCTCATGGTCTCACTGATAGACCCAGCAGAGCACTTCTCTCTGATTCTAAGCTGACCCTAACCTTAACAGTGGAATCTGGTCTGTGGGGACAGGACAAGGGGCACTGGCTGCAAGTCAGAGCAGAGGAAGTTCCCCAGCACCCTGGGGAAGAACTTTTCCCCAGGGAGGGTGAGGGAGCCCTGGGACAGGCTGCCCAGGGGGTGTGGAGTCTCCATCTCTGGAGAGATTCCAGCCCCGTCTGGACGCCGCCCTGTGCAATATGAGCTGGGGAGCTGCTTTGGCAGGGGGTTGGACCCCAGGGGCTCTGCAGGGCCCTTCCAACCCCTGGGATCCTGTGAGAGGAGATTCCCAAGGCAGGATGTATAGAAACATGAGGGGTGCCTACCCTGGCTCTCCTGTTAGCCACAGAAATACATCAGGAAGGGTGGGTTTGTGGTGGTTTTTTGCTGATGGTTGGCTTAAAGCTCAGAGTTGATAGGCAAACGTGTCCTTGGAAGCAGGAGGCAGAGGCTGTGTGCTTGTGTAGTGGCCAGATGTGCTGGGAAGATGCTGACTTACCTAAAAACTGAAGTATGGTTTGAAGACAGAGGTTTTGTTTATTTGCCTAGAAATCTTTCTTCACAGAAGAGCTCCTCCAGCCCCTGGGATTCTGTGATCTGATACAACTCTTCCACTTGAGCTCCTCTTACCTGATCCCTTGGTTTGGAGAAGGGTTTTGTGAGCAGTAGGAGAGACTTGTCAGAAAATGATCTTTATACTCATCCTCCTTAAGCTGCTGCTGATTGTGGAACCTTCTCAACACTACTTTGAGAACCTTTCCCCTGTGCCTGTAGCAACCCAAATTTAGTCTCAGCCAGACCATCTATATCAGCATCCCCCCTGTAAACATCTCCCTGATACCACTAATGATTTTCTCTGCTGGCAGGAACGTGATGTGAGCAGGATGATGGCATTTTAATTGCTGCTGATCCAAATCTGCTTTGGTGGGTGGAAACCACAAAGGTTGTAGAGTTAGTGGCACAGAGGAAAAGGTCTGTGCTTGCTACAGCTGCCAAAGCTGGGCTGTTGGGGAAATGCTGCAGCTGGGCTGTTTGGGAGTCACCCTGACACCATGCAGATCAGAGTCTGGACTTGCTCTCTCCCAGGGCTGGGGATGGAGTGGTTGTTCTGCAGTGTGGGGCTGGTCAGTGCTCTATGGCTTGTTGGCAACTGTCTGGGTACTGGGTACAGCTGCTTGTAGAGTCTGACTCTCCCAACTGTCAAAGTTTTTCTTCCTTCTTCTCCTGCATCTTGAAACATTAAAATATTTAAATACACTTAATTGTTTGATTCTAGCAAAGTAACTTATTTCTCCTTGTTTAAACATAGATTTTTATTGTGGGAAAAGTTTATTTTGATGGCTGAACTAGGATATTTCTGAGCTGAGTAAAGCTTGATTGCAGCTCTCTGTTTGAAATGAGGTGATGTTACTGTCACACTACATAGCTCCAGTGTATTTCTGGTAGAGATACTTTGAGTGCAGAAGAAGTGGGATACTGTGGTCACCAGCTTTCTCCCAGTACTGGAATGGAGTATTTCTAAACGCCCTCTGGCAGCAGCACACTTCACTCTCTCTGTGCTGCAGGGAGCAAATCCAAACTGGTCCATGTCTTGTCCTTGCAGCTTTAGGAAAATTCTGGGTAGTATCTTGCTGTGGTATAGGTGGCATTGAGTTGTCTGTGAAACTCAATCTGGAAAGGTGAACAGATTTTCCAGTGCTGTGTGTGCAGTCACCCTAATTCCCTCTCCCCTGCTCTGACTGGTTTGCATGCACACTGCTTGTACATGGTCTGTGTTTTTGCCTGCTTAAGCATTTGGAAGTGATTTGTTTAGTTTAATGTGATAGCCACAGCCTCAAATGGTGGTGCTGGAGCAGGCTGCCCAGAGAGGGGGTGGGTGCCCCGTGTCTGGGGGTGTTCAAGGCCAGGTTGGATGGGGCCCTGGGCAACCTTGTGTAGCTCCAGGCCTGAGGTTGGTGTCCCTGCCTGTGGCAGGGGGGTTGGAGCTCTATGGTCCTTGGGGTCCCTTCCAACCCAGACCAGTCTATGATTCTATGAAATGGGGATTTAAATGAACCAACTGGTATAGGTGTGAGATATGAAAGTAATATTCCAAACTATCAGACCTTCCTGTCCTTATAGAATAGTATTTCTGAAGGAGCTTTCTCTGGTTTATTCTCTTCTAATACTGTCTGCATAACTATAAGCAAACCCCATAGCAATGAGCACAGTTCCCTGTAGATACAAAGGCCCAGAGCCTGTGTGTGTCTCTGCTGGCAGATCATGTGTCTATGATGTGTGGCAAGTAAAAATCCTGATTTCTTTTCTGGCTATCTTGAAGATCTAATGTATGCAAATGCATTTGCCAGCCAGCATCCCATTGTATCTGTTATAAATAGCATTTGAATAATTAAACTTTTCTTCTTTTTTTTTTACATTGTGAAAGATTAAAGAATGCTTTCTGACCAAGCCCTTCACTACTCCAGTGGTTTGGGATGCTAATCTTTCTCCTGGGAGGACTGTTGTGTCAGAATGAGCCTTCAGAATTACAGCAAGAATAGCCTTGATCATGGAGTTATTCTGAGGAGGCAAGGTGGGATTGTGATGCTTTCCACATTTGCCCTTTGGTATGAAAGGGACTGACTGTGGCTGCAGACACAAACCCTGATCCCAGGCTCCAGCTTGGTTCCCTTGCAGAACAGCTGCTGTTTCCAGATGAAGTTTGCTTTGAAGTTGGGAGTTTGGGACTTTCTGACCTCCATGACTCCATGCCACCCTCTCTCTAACAATCCTTGAAGAGTGGGGGTGTCTTCTAGCCAGCACATGCTGTGCTTCAACAAGCCCCGTTGGCAGATGGTCCCCTCGGGGCTGTGGCCAGCTGGCACAACTTAGAGCAGCCCATAGCCTTCTCCAAGAGATGCTGGGATTGGCATGGAACCAGTTCCAGGATTGATGAGCTGTTCCTGGCTCCTCTTTGGTCGCCATTTCCCTCCTCCTTTCCCAGTCCCAGCTGGGTGCAGCTGAGGATCTGGCCCAAGGTCTGGCTTTAGCAATAGACTATTTATCTTTGGCTGTGAAGTCTCTTCATTGTATCCCAAGCAGGGAACAGGATGGCAGGAATGGCTACACATGTACAGATAAGTAAGCTATAAAAATTCATGGTGTACAACTGCAGACGTATTCTGGCTGCTGGCTCTTCAACTGGAACATGATTATCCAGATGTGATCCGCTGGTTACTGCTGAGATCCTAGCAGTTCCTTTAGCCAGCAGCCCAAAGAAGGGAACAGCTGTGAAACACACACTCAGAAAATTTCAATAGGCCTTTAACCTTCAAAGCCATTTGTTCTGCAGTGTGACATTTAAAACAATAAACATTGAAACATGTGGGCATGAGCTGAAGAAGGGAAGAAGTTCCCCTCTGGCTGGCAGCTAATGGATTGCAATCCAATTATCCATGGGTTATTCTCCTTTCTGCATTATGCATAGCACATAATGAATGAGCACTTCTAGAGGAGCCTAGCTGAGGGCCCAGGCAAAGGCAGTGCAGTATCTGCCATCTGAGCGCATCGCTGGCACGGACTGAAGGTGACCCAGTTGTTCACAGACCTGGTTGCTAATTGGGCAGTGTAAGTGCAGCCAGCTTGACGAGTTTTGTTTCCCTTTGTGGTTGGGCTGCTTGTTGGGTGGCTGCTCTGCTCCTTTCTTCCTCCCACTGGTCACAGCCCTGCAGTGAGTAGGATGGAGTGTAGCTTCTCTTAACCTATCTAAAGGAGCATGGTATGGAGAAGGGACTTTATGCATTCCTTAGGGGAAGATTGACTGAGCAAATAAGTTCTTGGAAATGCTGCTCCCTTTGTGGTCTCTGTCCTGTGCTTTGGGTTGCAGGATGGCTTACTCATTTCCTCTGTGTGTGATAGTCTTACATGCAGCCACTCAATGCACGCCCACACGTTCTGGATGTGCCAGGTGTGAGCTCTTTCTGACTTCTTTTTCTGGGGTATTTAATCCTCATGCAAACTTTCAGAGGTATCAAAGAATCACAAGGTTGGAAAAGACCTTTAAAGATCATCAAGTCCAACCAATCCCATCCTAAGCTAAACCATAGAATCATAGACTGGCATGGGTTGGAAGGGACCCCAAGGATCACAGAGCTCCAACCCCCTGCCACAGGCAGGGACACCAACCTCAGGCCTGGAGCTACACAAGGTTGCCCAGGGCCCCATCCAACCTGGCCTGGAACAACCCCAGGGACGGAACACCCACCCCCTCTCTGGGCAGCCTGTTCCAGCCCCTCACCACTCTCTCTGCAAAAAACTTCCCCCTAATATCCAATCTAAACCTTCCTTCCTTCAGCTTCACTCCATCCCCCTTGTCCTGCCATTGTCTATCCTTTAACAAGCTGATTCCCCTCCTGTTCCTCTGCTCCCTTCAGGGACTGGCAGGCTGCAATGAGGTCCCCCCACAGCCTTCTCTTCTCCAGGCTGAGCCAGCCCAGCTCCCTCAGCCTCTCTCCAGGGGGGAGCTGCTCCAGCCCTCTGAGCATCTCCGTGGCTCCTCTGACCCCTCTCCAACAGCCCCACATCTTCCTTGTGTTGGGCCCCAGCTCTGGACACAGGATCCAGCTGGGGCCTCCCCAGGGCAGAGCAGAGAGGGACAATCCCCTCCCTGGCCCTGCTGCCACCCCTCTGCTGATGGAGCCCAGGATCCCATCGCCCTTCCCAGCTGCCAGAGCCACTGCTGCTCATGGGGAGTTTCTCATCCACTGTGACACCCAGGTCCTTCTCAGCAGGGCTGCTCCCCAGGAGCTCTTGAGAAACCATATCCCTAGAGTACCTCATCTACCCTGTCTTTAAACACATCCAAAGTAACCAAAGTCTTCTGCATGTTCTGCTTATAGAAGTCCCTTTGTCAGAAGGAAAATGGAGAGGGGAAGGTATTTAGGGTATATTTTCTTTCCAGAAACATTCCAACACCTTTTGTCCAGATCATCCTAACTCTTGCAGTTGTAGCTACCTCAAGTGCTTAGAAACCCTACTTTCACTGAACTTTACAGCACTTCATCTGGTTTCCACTTGAGGATTTGCATTCCCATTGACCTCACCACATCCTTCTCCCCCGGGTGTACCAGGAGTTTTGCCTGTGCACTTTAAGTAGGCAGTGGTTTTGGTGAAGGAATGCGTGTGTATTATCATAGACTCATAGGATGGCATAGGTTGGAAGGGACCCCAAGGATCATAGGGCTCCAACCCCCCTGCCACAGGCAGGGACACCAACCTCCAGGCCTGGATAACGACTTACATAGTCATGCTTATAAACACCAATAAAGCTGGTGCCTGTGGCACCCAAGCCTTGGGATTCAAAAGTGTCCCAGCAGTTCATTTAAACTGGTGCTGCTGCTTCTTGGGCTCTATGAAAAAGGGGAATATATCTTCATGCTCCACAATTTTCTTTTACTCCCTCCAGATCAGGGTCAGAACACACATCAGGAGGAGGGAAAGCTGTCTTCATGTGATGCAGGCAACATCCTGAATAGATGGTGCCAAAGGAATATGCATTAGGTTACACAGTCCTGCTCCTTGCCCAAGAACAGACTTGGCTGGTTTGATTAGGGTCTAACCCTACTCTCCTGCTAATACTCTGCTGCTAATACAGAGTAGCTGAAATTACCTGAGATTGATGAGGTCAACAGGTTGCTGTGTAATCTCCCTACCTGAATATGTGTCCAAGGCCAAAACTCTGTTTTGGAGGTATTCCTTGCTGCTGCCTTTACTGTCAAGAGCTAAAGGGATGCTCAGGGCAGTTGATGAAATGATTCCACCATCTCTCCTGCCCTGGCACTGCCTTCAGGGCAACATTGGCACCAGCAAAGGTGGGAACAAAGCAGCTTGGTAGGTTGACTGCTGACAAGTCTTGTCCTTGTTGGTGCAGAGGGATCCCTGTTGAAAATCAGCTTGTAGGAGCTCAAATCTTAAAAAAGCTGTTTTCAGGAAAGTCTTAATTAAAATCTAGCGTGCCTGTCCCTAAAGCTTCAAAATGGAACTGATGTGGCAGTGCAAGAGAGAAGAGCAGCCTGTTCTGCAGCGTGAGGCTCTGCATCTGCTTCCTCTTCAGTGTTTCATCCGTGATCCTATCATCCAGTTAACTACTAATTCCATGCTGAATGTATTTCCCTTCCTCTTCACTCCTCAGACAGTCAAATCTTGATGTCTTCAGTTGGTACACCCCAAAATAGCCAGGACTTGGAAAAAAACCCAGCCCTGAGCCTCCCTGTGGTCTCCTCATCTGCCTAGCAGAGATGGCAATGCTCACTGTCCATGGAGGGATTTGGAGATGAAGGCTGTCCTTTATTAAAGCCATTTGGGGACTCGTGTGTGAGAGGGACATTCCTGAGTTGGGGAGCTGATGACAGTGAGTCTGGAAGACTTCATTTCCATCTCAGCAAGGCTGTTTTGCCTCCCTGCTGGGACTGTAACTGTTTGGCAGGACAGGGGAACCTGCAGAGCTGACTCTGACCTTCCCTTCTGAAGAGAAATGATCATCTTCCTGAGAAATGTTCTGGCTGTTCTTATATGTGGGAAGCTTGACTTGAAAAAATGTGCTTAGGATGCCCTTCACACCCTCCCTTCCCCAGGAAGCACTGGAAGGAACCTCAGTGACTTATCTCTGTCTCTAAAACCACCTTTACTTCTCTGCTTCATGGTTGGTAATGATGGAGTGGCTGCCACTGACCCCACCAGTGAAATGGTCCAGAGCTCCAGTGTCATTGCTGTGCATAAAAGATGCTTCAGTGAAACAAACCCCATGGAAATTACCATGGAACTGCAGTAAAATGCCTCTTGTACCTAATCATCTGCTTAGTTAACATAGCAACACATGATTCTGTGAAAGGCTAAATAAGATTAAACAGAAGTGGAAGTTGCTTGTAAAAGCCATTGATTGCTTTATGTGCTAATCACTGTTAATTATTTAACAGTGCTTTCAGGAATGATTGTTCTGATAACTGCTGAGAGGATCAGGAAGACTCATGTGTCATTCTTTGCAGACCTGTTTCCCCATCTGTTTGCTTGGTGAGTCTCTGCAATGGGGCTAAGAGTTCCCTGGGTCAAGAAGGTTGAGTCACTTCAATAGCAGATCCCAGATTATCCAGGATATCCAGCCCAGTTTCCCATCAGAGGGATGATGCTTTGGCATGGATTTGGTGAGGTTTTTCTGGTACTGTTGGAGGGATTGGCATTGGGGGAAGTTCTTTGCAGAGAGAGTGGTGAGGGGCTGGAACAGGCTGCCCAGAGAGGGGGTGGGTGCCCCGTGTCTGGGGGTGTTCAAGGCCAGGTTGGCTGGGGCCCTGGGCAACCTTGTGTAGCTCCAGGCCTGAGGTTGGTGTCCCTGCCTGTGGCAGGGGGTTGGAGCTCTGTGACCCTTGGGGTCCCTTCCAACCCAGACCAGTCTGGGATTCTATGAAGCGGGCCAGCTGCTGTCCCAGGTCTCACTGTGTATGTCGAGGTAGAAAAGGGTCTGGGATCCTGTAGCAGCAGCTATCCCCTTTGTTCCTTGGGGAAAGGTGTGTTGTAATCCCTCATTTTTGGTCTTGAAAAGGTGTGGGAGAGTTAAATCACAAGGGATTTCCCCCCCCCACACACACACTTTTGCACATTCCAAGGTGGAAAGAAGCAGGTGGGAGATGGGCACAGCAGCTGGAACGGGCTGGCACAGAGCAGCTGTGTGGTGGGTCCTTGTGAAAAGCAGGCTTGTTTGTGAAAAGAAACGTGCATTTTCCAGAATGAGTGCCCTGGGAATAGAGAGGAACAAGCCTTTCTGTGAAAGGGAACGCAGACTCAGCAGGGAATGCTCTCTGATGCACGCAACCCAGTGCAGCCTTACATGGTGTTTGTTACCAGCCAGGCTTCAGGCTAAGGCAAGGCCTGGAGGAACTATGGGTAAGCCAAAGTCAAGTTTGGTTGGTGAGGAGGAAGATGTGGGTTCCTCTCTGTCTGCAGGGCCTTGCTTTGCTGTGTAGGAACATCCACACCAGCTTCATGTTGCTGATTTGGGTACAGGGAGCAGTACCATACAATATGGTTTCCTTATGAAAAGCAATTCCTCATGAGGAGAGGCTGAGGGAGCTGGGTCTCTTTAGCCTGGAGAACAGGAGACTGAGGGGTGACCCTATTAATGTCTATAAATATGTAAAGGGACAGAGTCAGGGGGGCAGAGCCAGGCTTTGCTCAGGGGTGGTGGTGACAGGACAAGGGGCAGTGGGTGCAGCTGGAGCAGAGGAAGTTCCATGGGAATGTCAGGAGGAACTCTGTCACTGTGAGCGTGAGGGAGCCCTGGAACAGGCTGCCCAGAGAGGTTGGGGAATCTCCTTCTCTGGAGACAGCCAAACCCACCTGGAGCATTCCTGTGGGATTTAGTCTGGGTGATCCTGCTCTGGCAGGGGGGTTGGACTGGATGAGCTTTCAATGTCCTTTCCAACTCCTAACATCCAGTCCACCCTTCTGGCTCCTGGGAAGGATCCACACTACCTAAACCCTGTGTGGCTAGCTTTGTTGCACCTGCAGCCCACCTGAGTGTTTTATTAGCCTTCCTGTTTATGATATTCAAAACAAAACCCCAAAACACAACCCTGAATCTGCAGTTCAGTCTGTGACTATTCTCCCTTTCCCATTTGCAGTGATGCTCTGGCACAGTCATTGTATCTGTGGCTAAATAAGCCATTTCAGTTCTTTATATTGTCATGTTTTCTTGACTTCAGATCATTCCCATTGCTTTCTTCTGGATTCTTTCCAGCTAGTTCACATCATTGCTTGAAATGAAGTGTTCAGAGTAGACACTAACAGTTTCAGTTCCCCTTTTGTCTGTGGGGAAAGCTGTTGCCTTTGTGGGATGGACAGTAAACCAGAGTGATCCTCCCACAGGAGGGAAAGCAGCCAGGGTCCAGGGATGGGTTCAAAGGTCTTATCTGCAAGAGGAAACAGAAGGAAACCCAAGACCTTGCATTCAAATAATAAGCCAAGTATTATTGTATTCTCCTTAGGGGTGCTGTAGGAGAAAAGTTCCTGCATGAAACCAGATCCCCATTGTTCTCTCAGCACCAGGGACCATCAGGAAGCATCTGTCCATCCATGTGCTTCCAGGAGCACTACTGAGAGATGGTCCAGCCAAGTAGCAGCCATGAGGCCTCTGTTAGTGCCAGGGTGGCTCCTGCCAGGCTCTGCAGCCCACGTTTGCTCTGTTGCTCTCCAAGGGGAAGCAGCTCAGGGCCTGGGAGGTCAGACTTCCTATGGGGACCAGGTGCAACCTTCCACTGCACCATTTCCAGAGAGATCATTTTCAGCACAGGACTGATAGTGGGGGAGAAAACCCCAAACCCTGGGAGCAGAGGAGCTTGTGTTTTATTTTTCTGGGCTTTCCAGAGCTGTTTACAGTCACCTGAGGTTCTGCTCTGGTTTTGCTGTTGTTGTAGCTGTGGAAGCCACATGCCTGTGTGTGAATGCTGAAGTGTGGAGGATTGCAGTTCTCTTTGTGCATTAAAACAGTCCAATTTTTTTTTAATTGTTTTATTTTCTCCCCACTTGCAGCCTGTGACCCAAGATGGTATTTTATATTCCACTGCCTTCCACAAGCATCACCAGCCTCAGCCCTGACCCCTCTGTATTTATTCCCATTTATTTATTATGTTTCCTATTCCCTGTATCCAGCTGCCTGGACTAATTACACAGCTCTGTACAGCCCCCCTGGGGCAGGCAGAGTTGGTGTCTCCACATTCCAGTGTATAAATCAAGTTTGCATTTCTTCACCTTTTTTTTCATGGTTTAGTCTTTCCTCATTTCCTTGTAATGAGGCCATGGAGAATAGTCAGTGTGGTGTGTTCTCACCTTTGCTGATGCTTAATTGTATTTGGCTCTATGGTGTCAGCTGCTGCCTTGAAAAATCCATCCAGATATCCTGAGATTCACATCTCAGGGGAAGAGGGATATGTAACACAGAGTCACAAGGTTGGAAAAGACCTTTAAAGATCATCAAGTCCAACCATTCCCATCCTAAGCTGAACCAGATCCCTGAGCACCTCATCTACCCTTTTTTATACACACCCAGGGAAGGTGACTCAGCCCCTCCCTGGGCAGCCTGTGCCAGGCACCAACAACCCTTTCAGTAAAGAATGTTTTTCTAATATCTGCTCTGCCCCTGCCCTGGCACAGCTTGAGCCCATTGCCCCTTGTCCCATCTCCTGTCCCCTGGCTGAAGAGACCATCCCCCACCTCTCTGCACCCTCCTGTCAGGTCAGGGGAGGTGGGGAGAAGGTCTCCCCTCAGCCTGCTCTTCTCCAGGCTGAACACCCCCAGCTCCCTCAGCTGCTCCTCAGAGGATTTGCCCTCCAGCCCCTTCCCCAGCCTGGTTGCCCTTCTCTGGACTCGCTCCAGGACCTCAGTGTCCTTCTTATGGTGAGGAGCCCAGAACTGGACCCAGCACTCGAGGTGCAGCCTCACCAGTGCCCAGCCCAGGGGCACAATCCCCTCCCCAGACCTACTGGCCACACTGTTCCTGACACAAGCCAGGATGCCATTGGCTTTCTTGGCCTCCTGGGCACACTGCTGGCTCATGTTCAGCCTGCAGTCACCCAACACCTTCCAACAGAAAGAGCAAGAAACACCAGTAAAGTTCCTGTTAAAAACTGCACTTCCAAAGGGTGATCCTTGGGGAGGGCAGTTTGCAGAGGGCAAATGGTGCTTATAAATTACAGTTCATTCCAAGGCATTGGCGAGGCTGAGGAATAGCTCTGTATTCCCAAAATCCCTTAGATCAGGCAGCGTAGGAGGGGAAAAGAAAGCAACTTCATTGTTGTGCTCTGGATAGAAACTAACAGCAAACCCCATTTGTCAGCCTTTTGTGATTCATTTCATTACACTGGCCCCTGGAAGGTGCCAAATCAATGCACGTTCCCTATAGAAGCGTTTCTACTTGGTTAACCAGGTTAAACCACTTAGCTCTTATTTTATTATCTCATTAGCAATCAAAAACCCCCATGTTTTAGGGCTCTGAGTCGATGTAGTTACATGGACAGCCCCTGAAATTTGCCAGAATCCCCTGGACTCCACTAATTCTAATTGAAGTTGGCACAAATCTGAAATGCAGGCAGCGATAAGCTGTTCTGAGTCTCAGAGCATTGCAGGGCAGAGTGGGAAATGCTTGTTAGATGAGGTTATTTGATCAGATTTTAGCCATTTTAGGGCAAAGATAATTTTTCTAGGGAGCTAAAAAATGGGTTGGTATGATGATGTGCATTCCTCTACAAAGCAGTAAGATGTACAAGTGTGATTGCATGTCAACTTGGGGTGTTGAGCAGCAGCCCTTGTCTGGTGGAAGTGATCAGTTGAGTCCTTTCAGTCTTTAGTTTTCTGTGAAATTAAAAGGGATCTTGTGAACCTAAGCTTGTCCTGGCTGTTGGCTGACTTTGCAGACAATAGTAGACCTCAGCCACGATCTCTGCTCCTTTTCCACCCCTTTCCCTGGTCCTTGTCTCAGTTTCTCCAGTTCAGGTAGGTCTGGTATGATAGACTCTCCCAGCAACCTTCCTCCCTTCATCCCATGGATGATGCTGACTGCTGGAGGCTTGTTTATATCATGAGTGCACTGACTGTATTTTCTGCTTGCAGAGATTTACGCTTCAACCACATCAAGGAGATACAACCTGGAGCCTTCAGGAGACTGAAGAACCTCAACACCCTGTAAGTTCCTCTCCATGATGTAAAGGGTGAGAGGCAGGAGGCTGGAGCCGGGCTCTGCTCAGGGATGGCACTGACAAGGGGCAGTGGGTGCAAACTGGAACAGAGGAGGTTCCGTGTGAATGTCAGGAGGAACTTTGTTACTGTGAGGGTGATGAAGCCCTGGACAGGCTGCCCAGAGAGGTTGGGGAGTCTCTTTTGGAGACATTCCATCCCCACCTGAATGTGTTCCTGTGTGGTTAGTCAGGGTCATCCTGCTCTGGCAGGGGGGTTGGACTAGATGGTCTTTCATGGTCCCTTCCAACTCCTAACCTGTGATTCTGTGATTCTATGGTGAGGATATCCATTTATGACTTATGTTAGTACTATCCCCTGTAATGGCTTAAGGATGGCCTTGGGCTTTTCTCTGGTTCAGCCATGTCATGCATACCCAACCAAGGCTTTAAAGTTCTCTCTGTTCTACCCTTGGCCATGTTTCTTAACCTTTTAAACCAAGCGTTCAACTTAATAACTTTCCTTTTAGCAATTAACCCAACTTTAAAAGAAAAGGGGGGGTGGGGGGAACTCCTGATGCATACTGTCCCTGCCTGAGGATGTTTCAGCACATATGGCTTCAGAGAAGCCCATAAAACCAGTTCTGGCCTGGGGTTAAGGTAGCAGAGGGATGTATTAAAATCGCTGTCCTTTCTCTGACCTTCTCAAATGCATAAACTACATGACCTGCTCTACATGACTTGACTGGAGTGGGAGTGCATCCTTCCCAATGCTGGTCCCTACACCTTGCCCTGAAATAAACACCTGTGCCTGCAGAGAGGCAGGAGCAGAAAGCAGGTCCTTCAGTCTTGCATCAGCAGGCAGGCTCACATCGGTCTGATGCACTCTGAGGAATGGCTTTCTCACTCTGCTCAAAGGAAGCAGTGGGAGCCTTTGCTGATTCTTACTGCTATCAGTCTGAGGGTTTGAAGATAGATATGGGTACATCTGCACTGTGCAGCCAAGGCACTGAAAACAAACCAGCTCCCAAATCAGGAACAGAAGCTGTGTCAGCACAGCACTGTGCTGGGTGTAATTGGCCTCTTGAGACTCAGATTGGATGATCTGAGTTGTAACATGGTGCTAACAGCTCTAAGATTTCCAGGTCCAAGCTCAAATCTCTCTGCAAGGCAAGCTGGCTAGCTTGGGAAGCTGCTGCATGACAGACCTGCTCAGGTTTCCTGTGTTCATACATTCCTGGTCCCAAACAGCAAGAGAAAGTCCAGATTGGGGGGCTTATTCTGTCTGACCTTCTGTCTGAAGTCCCCAATCCCATAAGGGTGGCAGCGCTGGAAGAAGGCAGCTCTAGGTGGTGAGGAATTCAGTCAATTGTCAGAAGTTGTAGGAAGAATGGGAATACAGCAGGACTTTAGCAGAGAGGCTTGTTCACTACCCAGCCTTTAAAAATCAACATTTGCTAAAGATTGTGTGTGGGAAAACGATGGCAAAACCATGGCTGTAGGATGCTTCAAAGGACCCTGGTGCGGCCAGGGCTCTGCCCATTGGGTCAGCTGGTAGAAAACTTTATTGCCAGTGGTGCTTTTCATCCACAACACAAGAACAGCCTGTGTTAGTCTCTCAAACAGCACCAGGGGGTACCAAAAATAGTAGAGGGAAAGGATGTTTTGAGAAAGGCTTGGATGGAGTGGTAAATGGGACTAAAATATCTGGGGAGAAAGTAAGAGTCTGGGGCTGTATCACAAAGCCCTGCTGAGGCATCTTGCTCTCCAGACCTGCTCTTCCACCCTGAAGCTCTCCTGAGAAGAGAAACTGTTCCAAATGATGTCACCTCTGTGTGATGCAGACAGATGTTTGGCAGGCAGCGCAGCAGGACCGCCAGGCGAGCTTCAGCTGGCCCCTGGGGAACTGGGGATGCTGGCAGCCCTTCACTTGCAGAGATGCTCCACCCAACCTGCAGAGCTCTCTAAGGCATCCCTGTTTCTGCCCTGCCTCGGTCTAGGGAGGTCCCTGACATCTGCAAGACTTCCTCTTCTTTCCTTTGAGTCCTGCTGCTCTGCTTGAAGCTAGATATAGACACCCAGCCTGGCTGAGCTGGAAAGACCCATCTCTCCACAATACCTGTTTATGCTCCAGGAACTTGTCCAATTCTTTCTGCTTTCTGTCTCCACACCCTTCTGGACAAACAAATCATGGACAGCAAGTTGATGATCAGATCCTAAAGGGCATGAAGGTACCCCTAACATCCCACAGTTATGGGTGCCAGGGCAGTAAGAGGAACATGTTTTGCACAGGTATCAGACAGGCTTTCCCTGAATATCCACCCTCAGCAAGTGCTGATGATCCAGAGCTGGGAGGGGTGGCTGACAGGCAGGACACTGGGCTGCCATCCAGAGACCTGGCCAGGCTGGAGAGCTGGGCAGGGAGAGACCAGATGGGGTTCAACAACAGCAAGTGGAGAGTCTGGCACCTGGGGAGGAACAACTGCTGGAATCAGGACAGGCTGGGGGTGAGCTGCTGGAGAGGAGCTCTGTGGAGAAGGACCTGGGGGTGCTGGTGGGTGACAGGGTGGCCATGAGCCAGCAGTGTGCCCTGGGGCTGAGAGAGACAATGGGATCCTGGGGGCATCAGGAGGAGTGTGGGCAGCAGGTCACAGGAGGGGATCCTCCCCCTCTGCTCTGCCCTGCTCAGGCCCCACCTGGAATGTTGTGTCCAGTGCTGGACTCCCTGGGATCAAACAGACAGGGATCTCCTGGAGAGAGTCCAGAGGAGGCTGAGGAGATGCTGAAGGGCCTGGAGCATCTCCCCTGTGAGGAAAGGCTGAGAGAGCTGGGGCTGTTCAGCCTGGAGAGAAGAAGCCTCAGGGGGACCTTATGAATGTTGATCAATAGCTGAAGGATGGGATGCAGGGGGACATGGCCAGCCCCTTCTCAGTGTCTGTGGGGACAGGCCAAGGGGCAATGGCTGCAAGTCAGAGCAGAGGAAGTTCCCCAGCACCCTGGGGAAGAACTTTTCCCCAGGGAGGGTGAGGGAGCCCTGGGCCAGGCTGCCCAGGGGGTGTGGAGTCTCCATCTCTGGAGAGATTCCAGCCCCGTCTGGACGCCGCCCTGTGCAATATGAGCTGGGGAGCTGCTTTGGCAGGGGGTTGGACCTCATGGGCTCTGGAGGCCATTCCAACCCCTGGGATTCTGGGATTCTGTGATTCTATGTCCTCTGACCATCGTCAGAGCTGCAATACTAGACTAGGTGAAAGGCTGCTCTAACAACATATTTGAATTCTGAAAGCCAACTGCTTTTGCAAATGAAACCCTTCCATCTAGACAGCTCCTTGTATGCTTGGTTGTAATTCCTGGTTTGGCCAGCGAACTGGAAAGATCAGTTATTCTCCCACTCTCAGTAGTTAACTCCCACGGCTGAGGAGCTTGATAACTGAATGAGGCAGAGTCAGACCTCGTGCTTGTAAAGCAAATTTCTCTCCAGGAACTTTGGTTTGTCCAATTCCCAGATCAAAACTGTCAAGAGCTGAAGAATTTGCTGATGTTTCTTCGATGGTAAACTTTTGCCTGAGGACTTATGCAGTGATAAAGAGAATAAATCCTTCCAAGCCCCTGACAGACTTACTGGGAATTCTTGGCCAGAAGCAAGAGGTTTGGAGAACAGCTCAGGGTCCATATGCAGAGCTCTGAGCTTGCAGCTTTCTGCCACGGGACTTAAATAAATGCCCCTTAAGCAAATAAATAGTTTTCAAAGAGTCTTTTCCTGCAGTGCTTTGGCCTGACAGAGGAAGGGCAGGAGATTCTGAGGAAGTTTCTGTTCTGCATCTCCGTTTGGGCTGGATGGCTGTGGTATATCCAAGCTTGACAGTTTCTAAGCCACCCTGATAAGGAAAGCTTTTAAGCCTGTGTTGGATGTGAGGAGGTGGGCTGTCAGGCTGACAGAAGAGGAGCCTGGTGTTGAATGTCCAGTGGGGCTTTCAAAGAGTTCAGACCTTCCCCTGGCTCTCCTCTCTTCTTTCCTGGTGTGGGACATTTGATAAATTACAGAGCACTACTTTAAAATTAAAACCAGGAGCCCTGTTTGACCCTGGAAGAGATTCAGTGATGGTATGTCTCTGGCTGGGCACTCCTCGTGCAGCACCACAGGTAGTGCACAGTTATCCCCTAAAGCTGGGAGCTTGCCCATCAACAACCCTCAGCGTTGTGTCAGAGAAGTCATAGAATCACAGAATGCTTTGGGTTGGAAGGGACCTCAGAGATCATCTATTTCCAACCCCTCTGCCATGGGCAGAAGGTCTTAAAGTTGTGGGGTTTCCTCCTCCCTTCCTTTTGCCTCTTGGCAGTTCCTGTGCAGATGTTGGTGTCAGGATCCCCTCAGTGGATCTGTAAACCATTAATATGTCACTGTGGGGAGGTGGGGGAGGAGTACCAGGGAGAGGAGGGGGGGGAAACTCCTGATGCCAACCACAAAACAGCCACAGCTCCTCAACAGCTGCTTCACTTAAGTTTGCCAAGGCCAGGCACAGCGCTTAGCCCAGCGCTAGCTCACAGCAGGTGGGGGGCTGTGGAGAACAGCGAACACATTGTGAGCCTGTGGTGAGGCACAGGGTCTTGTGGCTTGCCAGTCTTTCCTCCTTTAGGTCATCTTTGGGTGGGGATGGCTGGTGACACCACTGCATGCCTGTCCCCTTATGTGTTCCCTCAGAAGGTCAGTGCCCTGCCACGTTGACCCAACTGTATTTTCAAACCAAGGCCATCACAGCCAAACACTTGCTGCTACTTGGGACTTCCCAGCATCATCAGTAGGAATGTCCAACTCTGGGACCAAAGCAGTCTATCTTAACTTCCCCAGCGGGTATTTTGTCCTGCCTGTAGCACGGGCACCCTAGAGAGTAGGGAATCTCTGGAGACCAAAGCATCACGTGCTTCTGCTGGCTCCTTTGCCCTGCCAGTGCTCCTGCTCACATCGTATTCCTCTTTCTGCTTAGGTGAGAGCAAAGTTCTGGTGAGCTCTGCAGCTCTCCTTTGGATGCTGTTTGGGAAGGGTTTCAGGGTGAGCAACAGGAGCAATGTGGAGGCTGTGCCTTGAACCCTCTAGTAGCTCTTGAGAGAATGTGTTCCTGCAAGTGAGGAGGGGATGTCAGAGCTTGCTTGGGGCTCAGAATAAAAGTTTCTCCCTCATCTATGGGAAATGGCTATTCCAGATCCTTCTGTCAACGAGGGAGAGTGCATGGCAGAACATTAAACTCATTTCTTCTCCCCCTTTAAATACACTATGTGATGATTTCTATTAATGGGCAGGAGGAAAAAAAATAGCTGTTATGTCACAACGACTGTAGCATGTGGTTTGTCAAGTGAAAAGAGGAAAGAGCACAAGCTTTGAGTCTGAATTCTGTCCTGTCACATCGTTTAATGCATTCTTCAAAACAGAAAATGGCTCATTTAACACAACTTCAGCTTGTGCTTGGCAACCTGCAGAGAGGGTGAGGAAGGAGAAGGGAGGGGTGATCAGGACATAAAACCTAAAGGAAACCGAATGTGAAATGTTCTCTTAGTGAGTCTGGGCCAGATCTCATGGTGCTTTACATCTCATACCTCCCAGAATTTTTCTGGAATAAAATCTGTGTGATTGAGTCCACCTACTCATCTGGAGCCCAGTTCACCAGCTGCCATTGAAGGAGAATGCCACATCATTTTGCTATCTTTTGATAAGCTCCAGGAAACACACTCCTGGTACCTTTAATTGAGCTTTTTCTGCTACAGAGTATCCTTAAGACATACATTGATAATGAACTTTCCAGCTTCTGTCTGCCAGAGTACTTATTCCCAACAGATCTGGTTAGCAGCAGGTCTTAGCTTTCAATCCTCTTCAGCATTAGCAGGAATCTGGGTATTTTGCTATTGATTGCAGCTGGGATCAATATCCAGGGCACGCCAGGATTTTGCACACTTCTCTGCCTGGTTGAATTGCACAGAAGTCGAGGAGCAGACAGCTCTACACAAGCCATCTAACGTCTTTATAGGAGCCAGATGTGCTGTCTTGTCTATGGATTTCTCTGAAAGGAGCATTTTGGAATGTGTGGAGTATGATGGACTTCATAAATTATCTCACTTCTGAGTTGTTTCCAAGGCATATCCTTCCATTACAAAGGGGAATCCTGAGACAGGAAACAGAGCTGACTTCTTCTTCCATACACTTTCTAACCTTTCTTGGGGCAACAAATGAATTTTTAAGTATCAGACGATGAGATAAGAGGCCTGAGTTTTCTGTGCCATCTGAACTTCCAGAGCTGATCTTATTTGGCCTGAATCACTGATTACACCCTCTTGAATGATCTTAAACAGCCAAGAAACAGAGCAGTCTAGGTTAATAGTTTTAAATAGCACCAAAACGCAGTCAGACAAGAAGTTGCAGTAAGAACCCTCCCCAGGCTTCAGTCCCTGCCCAGACTTGCTGCATTAAATATAAAGGGCCAGCAAAGGAGTCCAGGCCATGGAGGTGTGTGGGGTTGTTCAGGTGGTTGGCATGTCTTTGCTTCCAGGCTCTGGTGGTTGTCATGTTCCCTATGAAAGGAGAGGACGATGCTGTTGTGTGGCAGGAGACAGGTGCTCATGTCCATGGGAGTGATGTCAGAGCTGGCACCTGCCTATCAGCCCATCTAGTGTCCTCAGAAGCAGGGCCAAGGCTCAGATAACAGAGAACAAGCTGCCTTCATCCTCCTCTGGCTGGAGATGAAAGCGTGCTGATGGAGGGCAGGGAAGGAAGCCTGCACAGTTGGTGCCTGTGTTGTCTTTGTCCTGTGGGTAAATAGACAAAAGCCCTCTCCTGCACTGCTCTCAAGCAGTTATCTCCAGTCCTTGGGTGCTCAATCATCAAATAAACCTTTGGGTTGGTGTTCATGGGCTGTATTTCCATTCAGCGTATCTGGCTGTCAAAGCAGAATAGTTTGTTCCAAGGACTTGACATCATTTTTGCATCCTTAGGAGTGAAATGGGGTTGTTTAACCCCAGCTGTGTGTCTTGAGCCATTGCTTCCAGCTGTGCAGAAACGTTTCCAGCCATGTTCTGCCTTAACCTCTTCAGGCTGCTTGTCTACACCCTTGGCAATGTGCAGTTTGGTAGTTGAGGCAGGGCAGCACATCAAGAGAGGACAGTCCAGTGGAGACCACTGAGGTTTTTCTCAAGCCCTCTCTGTTCCAGCTCCTGAAGGTTTCTTTGCACTCAAGTTTCTTACATGCTTTACAGACCCTTAATGTGATACTCTGCCCCAGAACAAGGTGGTGGAAAGCTTTTGCAGCAATGACTTTTGAAGCTGCAATACCAAGCCTGTGTTTCTGGGAACTTTTTACCTTTGGGATCCTGGGGGGCATCAAGAGGAGTGTGGCCAGCAGGTCACAGGAGGGGATCCTCCCCCTCTGCTCTGCCCCACTGTGCTCTGAGAAGGCTGTGGGGGGACCTCATTGCAGCCTGCCAGTCCCTGAAGGGAGCAGAGGAACAGGAGGGGAATCAGCTTGTTAAAGGGCAGAGACTGGCAGGACAAGGGGGATGGAGTGAAGCTGAAGGAGGGAAGGGTTAGATTGGATATGAGGGGGAAGTTCTTTGCAGAGAGAGTGGTGAGGGGCTGGAACAGGCTGCCCAGAGAGGGGGTGGGTGCCCTGTGTCTGGGGGTGCTCAAGGCCAGGTTGGCTGGGGCCCTGGGCAACCTTGTGTAGCTCCAGGCCTGAGGTTGGTGTCCCTGCCTGTGGCAGGGGGTTGGAGCTCTGTGACCCTTGGGGTCCCTTCCAACCCATGCCAGTCTATGAAAGGTGCATGGCTGTGCCCAACAATGTGTGACCAGGGGCACACAGAGCCAGTTAAAGAGTTCACCACTTAAAATGCCAGTTTGCAGCTGGTCCATAGGAGCTATGAAATGATAACGTTCTGTTCTAATCACTCTGTACACTAATGTGTGCAAATGGGAAATAAATAAATACAGACCTGACTCCTGAGGCTCTCCAGAGACAGCCTCTTTCCATCCAGGGAGCCCTGTGCCAGGTTTTAATACAAAACCTATGGACAACATCACATTGGCAAGCAGTGTCCCACTTGTATGTGCAGTTGCCATGACTGTACATGCAAATGAGGGCTGGTGCCAATGACCAGAAACACAACTTGTAATGACCACGCTGTGCAACAGCAGTAACAGTGCAGCTGAACACTACAGAAACCTCAACAGCAACCACTGCCAAGGCCAACACTGAGGAAATGAAATAAATCACTTATAAATAGCTCTTTGATATACAGCCTTTAACTGTTCATTGTGGCTGCCTAACTGTGCTCTTAGACTCCTAGACTGGTCAGGGTTGGAAGGGATCACAGAGCTCCAACCCCCTGCCACAGGCAGGGACACCAACCTCAGGCCTGGAGCTACACAAGGTTGCCCAGGGCCCCATCCAACCTGGCCTTCAACACCCCCAGACACGGGGCACCCACCCCCTCTCTGGGCAGCCTGTTCCAGCCCCTCACCACTCTCTCTGCAAAGAACTTCCCCCTAATATCCAATCTAAACCTTCCTTCCTTCAGCTTTAATCCATCCCCCTTGTCCTGCCAGTCTCTGTCCTTTAACAAGCTGATTCACCTCCTGTTCCTCTGCTCCCTTCAGGGACTGGCAGGCTGCAATGAGGTCCCCCCACAGCCTTCTCTTCTCCAGGCTGAGCCAGCCCAGCTCCCTCAGCCTCTCTCCAGAGGGGAGCTGCTCCAGCCCTCTGAGCATCATCCTGTCTCCTCTGAGCCCTCTCCAACAGCCCCACATCTTCCTTGTGTTGGGCCCCAGCTCTGGACACAGGATCCAGCTGGGGCCTCCCCAGGGCAGAGCAGAGAGGGACAATCCCCTCCCTGTCCCTGCTGCCACCCCTCTGCTGATGGAGCCCAGGATCCCATCGCCCTTCCCAGCTGCCAGAGCCACTGCTGCTCATGGGGAGTTTCTCATCCCCCATGACACCCAGGTCCTTCTCAGCACGGCTGCTCTCAAGAAGCTGTTGTGCCTGTACATGAGTGCAGCAATGATTTAATTTGCCCCTCTTGCCTGTCTTTCTTCCCCTTATCAATTTCCTGGCCAAAATTGTAACTTTGGGGTGAAAACCCACTGTGGGAAAAGGCAAAGTCTGAAGTTGTTGAAAACTGAACAGATTGGAAGCCCTTGGCATAGCTGGGCAAGAAAACCTTCTCCTTGTCTTTGGTGGTTTGAGCATCCAAACTTTGATCTGCTAACCCCTTTACATTAGAAACTCTGAAAAACAGAGGATCAGGATTTTTCAGTGAGCATCCAGGAAGCCAAATGCCCTAAGTCTCACACGTGCTGTATTCACCAGTTGTCTTTTTCTTTCTTGATTTGACAGGCTGCTGAACAATAATCAGATCAAACAAATTATGAGAAGATCCTTTGAAGATCTGGAGAACCTGAAATACCTGTGAGTCGGTAACTGAGTAGTTTCTTAACCTCTTTGACATTTAACAACCCACTTCTAATGGTTGCTAGTCCAGGACATATTTTCCATGGTCAGAATTTCTGGGTGTTAATGTCACAGCCATAAAGCATTGCCCTTGGACCCAGCCAGCAAGCTCTGCTTTGGGCTGAGATTCATAGCTGTTTCCTGTGTCTTTTGAAAACACAAGTGCTGATCAGTTAGCCTAATGCTGTTTTTTCTTCTCTCCTTTTGAAAGCTACCTTTATAAGAATGAAATTCAGAGCATCCAGCAACATGCCTTCAATGGGCTTCGCTCTCTGGAGCAGCTGTAAGTACAACTGAGACCTGTTGTTTGCTGGATGTGATGTGTGTAAGGGCTGATTTATTGCTTCCTCTAACCCTAGTGCTATGTTTCCAGTCCTGGGGAGTACCAGATACTTAGCAAGGAGTAGGATGAGGCTTTGCAGGGCTGCATTGGCTTGAAAACAGCTGGTCCCGATACTGCTTTTGGTTAGTTAGCACTGAGGTCTCTTCATACTGACATCCCATGTGTTTTCTCCTGACCCTAAACCTCTGGAGCATTGGAAGAGCTCAGCTGTGCAGCTGATCCCCTTTCTGCCCAAGGATCTTACTGTGGGAGGAGGTAGGGGTCTGTAGGATGGCTGGAAGCAGAAGGCAGCTGGCCTGCTGTGGTTATGGCTGCTGGGACTCCTGGAGCAGGGAGTGGGATCTGGCCCTTGGCTTGAATTGAGGGTGGTGGTCAAGTTTCTCTCTTACCCAAACCTGTGCTGAAAGCCAGTGGATGAAATGCAATCCAAGAGCTGGGGCAGCAGGGGTGGGGAAGGTGATGGATCCAGGCAAAACAAAGCATTGACCTTCCCTCAGAGCTGGTGGCACTCTGGGATGGAAGCAGCCTCATGAGTTTTCCTGGCAGCTGGAGCCCTTCACAGTGACACTCCAGCAGTCCTTATGTCTCCCCTTCTGTGTATTGCAAATCTCTGCTGTTTATTCAAAGCAGTTCTGGTTTTTGACTCTTAGTGCTCCATGCTTAAGGTGAGATGGGAAGACTGAGGTCTGACTCTTCTAAAGTGTCTTGCTCAAGTGGGATTGAGTTTCCCATGCCAGGGTAGTGATATATTATGTGCATGTGTGTAGGTACATGTGTACATGTGGAGAAGAGAGAGTGTGAGCATGGATGTTTGAAGTACAGGAATTATTTGCATCATTGGAGAGCTGGGACCAAACATGAAACCATTTTAATTCAGGGGCTGTGCCAAAGGACAGTGCTTACAGGGCTGGAATGTAACTAAGGATTTTGCTGTGGAAGTGACAGGATCCAGCTTGTTTTCCAGGCTGACAGCAGAAGTGAACGGAGTGTAACTGGAGGTTTTAGGCAAGCTTAGCCATAGGTGTGCTAACAGCCTTGAGTACAAGGTGGTTTTTCATCAGCCAGCCCAGCAAGATGCCTGAGAGAAACCATAGGAAGCAGATACCAGCTTAGCTATGCTTGGAGGGAAGATGATGCTGGCCACAGTGATATTTTAGCAATAAGCATTCCAGACTTCATGTCACAAATAAAAGAAGAAAAAGAAACCCCACAAACCCCACACAACAAAACCACAAAACCAACAAACAACCCTCCAAAAGTCCCATCTGTTTTCAATCTCAGGCAGGCATGTTTCCAAAAGAATTAGCTTTGCTCCCATCCTACCCCATCTTCCTGTACCCCACAGGCCAGCTTTCCAAGAAAAAGTATAAGGCAATTGATGGGCAGTATCAGATGCTTTCCTGAAGGAAAGCTTTCCTCAAGGAAAGTCCACAGCAATGACAGCAGACATCTGTGACTTATTAAAGCATGGATGTCTCTCCCCACTGCCGCTCTCTGCTGCAGATTCTGAGTCACCATCTCTCAGCTTGTGCTCTGATAGTGGACCATTTGTCATGAATCCTTCCATTAGGAATCAAACAGCCATGTGGTGGCTTAGGCAATTCTTCCTCAGTGCCATCAGCTACAACAGCAGAATGAGTACTTGTGGATCCATGACTCATCCGTGCCCACTGGGAAATTCCTGCCTGTGGAAAATAAGGGGCAGGGGGGAAGAGTTAAAGCAACTTTGGAACCATACTGAAATGCATCTGAAGGGCAGGAATGTGGCAGTGAATGGCACAGCTGATGGGAACAAGGAGTCTCAGGTATGGGGGTGTGTTGCACTTGGGGTTTCAGCGTAACTGGACCCACTGATCTGTGTTAGCAGGGACTGGGCTGTTCACCTTAATGTGCCACTTAGATCCAAGTGTTCCAGCTGCACCACCTCTGTCCTGGGAGCCTTCTCTCCTCAGAAGCAGAAGAGCTCTACATCAGCTGTCTCAAGCTGTTTCTGCTCTTGCTGGGGGGATGCACGTGCTGGGAGCCCTGTTAGAATCACAAACACAGGCTGGATGAGAACTTTGGATGTCTCAGGTCCCACCCGCAGCATTAAGCTGCACCAATCTCAAAGTTTTATCAGCTTGTTCTTTTCCTACAAGTTAATTCTCAGGAAACTCATGATCCTGCTCAGACATGTTGTGGTTCCAAGGCTGGGAACAGGTGCCTTGTGGTAAGGCTATTTCACCCTCCCCAGTGATTTGAGGATGTGCTGGGGGTGCTCAGATGGGAGCAGCTGCTGCTGGCCAGTGGTTTCATCCGGACCCTTAACAGTGCAACAGGCAATTCATGGTGCTGGTGGTGGTCTTAGGCTGCAGGGAAGAGTAAACCTGTCCTCCTTTCTGTGTGTTTTAGTTTATTAAGAGAGAGAGTAGATCAATGCCAGGATTGGGCAAAGCCAGTGCTGGCTATTCTGTTTGCATGTGGAAAGTGGAGATGCTGAAGCAGATGCTGGCTTCTCAACATCTACCCTGAGACATGTGGTGACCAACTGGTGGGAATTGATCTGGAGAGATCTCCTGTGCTTGGAATTGCAGTCTGTAAGCCTGCCCTCTGTGATTTTCTGTGTGACAGCTACCTGCACTTCAACCACCTGGAAAGTCTGGAGCCGGAGACTTTTAGTGACCTGCCTAAACTTGAAAGGCTGTAAGTAAAGATGGGACCTTTCTTGTGAGTAAGGGGGTGAGGAGAGGGGGAAACCCTTCTTCTTTTTTCTAGTTTTAATAGCCTGAAGCCTGATCTTCAAAATGGAGAGAAGTGGGAAAAGACGTTTTCTTGAAGATGATTGTACAAACTTGCCAAGTGGAAGGGTTAGGGACAGGGAGGGGATTGTCCCCCTCTGCTCTGCCCTGGGGAGGCCCCAGCTGGATCCTGTGTCCAGAGCTGGGGCCCAACACAAGGAAGATGTGGGGCTGTTGGAGAGGGGTCAGAGGAGCCACGGAGATGCTCAGAGGGCTGGAGCAGCTCCCCTCTGGAGAGAGGCTGAGGGAGCTGGGCTGGGTCAGCCTGGAGAAGAGAAGGCTGTGGGGGGACCTCATTGCAGCCTGCCAGTCCCTGGAGGGAGCAGAGGAACAGGAGGGGAATCAGCTTGTTAAAGGGCAGAGACTGGCAGGACAAGGGGGATGGAGTGAAGCTGAAGGAAGGAAGGTTTAGATTGGATCTTAGGGGGAAGTTCTTTGCAGAGAGAGTGGTGAGGGGCTGGAAGGGGCTGCCCAGAGAGGGGGTGGGTGCCCCGTGTCTGGGGGTGTTCAAGGCCAGGTTGGATGGGGCCCTGGGCAACCTTGTGTAGCTCCAGGCCTGAGGTTGGTGTCCCTGCCTGTGGCAGGGGGTTGGAGCTCTGTGACCCTTGGGGTCCCTTCCAACCCATGCCAGTCTATGATTCTATGAAGGGTTACTGGGAATCTGAAGGGAATTTCCCATGTTGTGTTATGTTCAGGTTTCCACCTAAGCATGGGTAGATCTGCAGAAAGGCCTAGAATTGGCCAAGCTGACTGAAATGTTATGCTGACCATAAGGTCATCATTAGTCACTGCTGGGCAGTGTGTGCAGAGAAAAGAGGGTGGAAAAGGAATAAAGTCAGAAAGAATGTCTAACAAGAAAAACACACATCCTTCTTGAAAGCAGTAAGGAAACAAATCCTGTGTCTCCTGCTCCCCAAGATTTCTTCTAGTAGTAACAAAGGCACTGGGATAAAAGTGCAGGCAGTGGTTCCCACTCCATGGTGGAACCAACAGACCCTTCCATGCTGCATGGAAACATGCTTCATCCCCACCCCTGCTAGGACAATTACATGATGGGATCCAAACAGCGTTAGGAAAATTCAGAGCTGGATCAGCACACCATGGCTGATCTCAGCCCCTGTATTTGATCCAACAAAAATTCTGGATTTAAATTGTTAAGGGGAGGCTTGTCAGCATCCAAACTGGGCAACTAGGCTGACCTTGCACCTACACATGCACACAAGATGTGCTGCTTTTGTGTTTCATTCCTGCTCTACCATCTACTAATTATCCATGGTCTCTTAGGAGTTTTAGCCATAACTAAATTCCCCCTCCATGATGGGGATGGAGAGTTAATTATCCCATCTTGGTCTCCACTGGGGAATATTAGTGCAATCAGGGGGTTTTCCTAAGAACTGGGGAGCCTTGTCTGTGTGCTAAAAACTCTGGAAGTGAGAATTTGCCTGGGCTTTGTTCAGAGGTAAGACCAGCTCAGGCTGCTGTCTGAATTGGATTTACTCATGGATTTGGGTTAATCACTGCACCCAGTCTAGGGCATGTGTTGCCTACATCTTCTGACAGAGACTGGCAGGACAAGGGGGATGGATTAAAGCTAAAGGAGGGAAGGTTTAGATTGGATATTAGGGGGAAGTTCTGTGCAGAGAGAGTGGTGAGGGGCTGGAACAGGCTGCCCAGAGAGGGGGTGGGTGCCCCGTCCCTGGGGGTGTTCAAGGCCAGGTTGGATGGGGCCCTGGGCAACCTTGTGTAGCTCCAGGCCTGAGGTTGGTGTCCCTGCCTGTGGCAGGGGGTTGGAGCTCTGTGACCCTTGGGGTCCCTTCCAACCCATGCCAGTCTGGGATTCTATGATTCTATGATTCTGCTGGAGCATTACTTCAACAGCTGCCCTGTCTTCTGCAGGGAGGAAAAGAAAAGGTCCCTTCTCAACTAGGGCTGACCCAGGCACAGAAAATGTAGGGTGGGTCCAGCCTGTAGAGATTTGGTGCCCTTTCTCCTCCCTTTGCTGACCACCAAGCAGATTAACTTTAAGGTTCCAGTTTAAACCTGTTACATCACATCTTGAGTCACCCTTTCCAATCCACACCCGCTCTCTGCTTTGCTGGATTGCAAACGAACAAATTCCCTTCTAGCTCATGGAAACAAACACAGTCAGTTTAAAAAAAACCCACCCCACAACCCCTCACTAAGCTCCATTTTGCTGAGCAGCCTTTGTGTTTAAACTGAGTGTTGACCTGGGGTGCTATCATCTGTGTAGTGTGAATACTGAATAATGTTTTGGCATGGGTTCTCCCACTGCAGATTCTTGCACAACAACAAGATCTCCAGGATTCATCCCAGGACATTCTCTCAACTGGAATCCCTCAAACGGCTGTAAGTCAAAACCACTGCCTGCAAAGAGCAGTTGTTTATCTTTGATCAGAGGGCCAGGACCTGAGGAAAAATGTGCCTGGTTGGCAAAGCTTTTAGTTGTTGCACTTCTAAGGCCACTGCTAAGTTTATAAAACAGTTTTGATTGGACACCAGAGGCGATTTAACCAGTTTGTAGTTACTTCATGCTCGTGTCTATAAGGACAACCTTCTTCCAGCTCAATTATAACACAGGAATGAACATTCCTGGGAAGTCCTCACAGCAGTTTGAAGCCATAGAACATTCTTCAAAGATGTGGGAAGTCCAGGTGACAGATGTGACCTTGATTCTGTCTTCAAATCAGTCTCCCAACATGGAAGAAAAATCAGAGTCCTGAAAGGGAAAGCTTTTTTTTCTCTAGAGGTTGAAAATCCTCAGAGGGGTGCTGAGCTGCACAGTCCCTGCAGGAATGCCTCAGGGTGTTATTCCCACCTAACCTGGCTGTTTCTTAAGCTTACTTTTTCCTTACTTAACCCCACTCCAGAGCTTTATTTTGTTTGTCCTTTATTCCAGAGGGATCTTGCCAGGCTGGAAAGATGGGCTTGGGGAAACCTAATGAGGTTCAACACTGCCAAGTGTCAGGGGTGGCACTTGGGCTGGAGGAATCCCAGACAGAGATACAGACTGGGAGAAGAGCTCCTGGGGAGCAGCCCTGTGAGAAGGACCTGGGTGTCATGGGGGATGAGAAACTCCCCATGAGTAGCAGTGGCTCTGGCAGCTGGGAAGGGCGATGGGATCCTGGGCTCCATCAGCAGAGGGGTGGCAGCAGGGACAGGGAGGGGATTGTCCCTCTCTGCTCTGCCCTGGGGAGGCCCCAGCTGGATCCTGTGTCCAGAGCTGGGGCCCAACACAAGGAAGATGTGGGGCTGTTGGAGAGGGGTCAGAGGAGCCACGGAGATGCTCAGAGGGCTGGAGCAGCTCCCCTCTGGAGAGAGGCTGAGGGAGCTGGGCTGGGTCAGCCCGGAAAAGAGAAGGCTGTGGGGGGACCTCATTGCAGCCTGCCAGTCCCTGAAGGGAGCAGAGGAACAGGAGGGGAATCAGCTTGTTAAAGGGCAGAGACTGGCAGGACAAGGGGGATGGATTAAAGCTAAAGGAAGGAAGGTTTAGATTGGATATTAGGGGGAAGTTCTTTGCAGAGAGAGTGGTGAGGGGCTGGAACAGGCTGCCCAGAGAGGGGGTGGGTGCCCCGTGTCTGGGGGTGTTCAAGGCCAGGTTGGATGTGGCCCTGGGCACCCTTGTGTAGCTCCAGGCCTGAGGTTGGTGTCCCTGCCTATGGCAGGGGGTTGGAGCTCTGTGACCCTTGGGGTCCCTTCCAACCCATGCCAGTCTATGATTCTATGATCTCTAGAAATATGTTCTATGATGTATTTTTGGGGAGGAAAAAGTAAAGAATGTTGGTGTTCTGCCACGATTTTAAACTCCAAGAAAACAACGTGTGTCTTGGTGAAGCTCCCTGTGATTCCTGCACGCAGGTAAAGGGCTTCACTTCCCTTCAGCAGGGTGTAACTTGAGAAATGTGATCTGTGCATGTCAGGAGAAAAGGTTGGGTGTCTGAAAAACGCTCTCTAATGGCCTCCTGTGAAATCTCACAGTCTCCAGTGTTTGTCCCTGGAAACATGAGCCCTTCCTTTCATAGAGTGTTCAATGGCCCAGCCCCATCTGCTGTAAAACTGTCAATGGGGAGGAGGCATAAACTAATCCCCCTCTAATCTTTATTTATCCTTATGCATCACACTTGCACATAGGAATGGAGTCAGGGGAGGGAGAAGCAGGGGTGTGCTGGGAGGTCACTGGGGCTCCCTTCAGCACAGCTCAGGAGTACATGGCAGTAATAACAGTTCTTGTGGCTGTGCAGAAATGCTACAACCTCTAACAGATGGTGGCAGAAAGAGGCTGATTTGATGTATGCTGCAGTTGAGGGGGGAGCTTTGTAGAGCTGGGAGAGCTCTGGCAGTGCTGCCTGCTGTTCATCTAGAATTTGGTGAAGGTTGAAATCTCCATCCTGGGGGAAACCCCAATGTTTTCCATCTCTCTCTTCCTCAAATTAAGCCAAAAACACATAACCCAGTTTACAGAATAATTTTCACTTGAAACTGGAATGGCTGCTGGGCGATATTGGGTTTTGAGCTAAATCCTTCTGACTTGGTTAAGCATCCCAGTTAAATATTGTGGGGATGAAACACCTCCAGTTTTCATCTGGGATCTAATCAAATGCAGTGAAAACCAGCCAAGGGATCCTTCGCTCTGGAGGACTGTTCCCCTGGAGAAGGAGGCAGCAGTGAGAGGTGAATGAGGAAGGAGCTGCCTTGTCTCTTTCTCTTGCAGGCGGTTGGACTCCAACGCCTTGCTCTGCGACTGTGACCTCATGTGGCTGGCTGAGCTGCTGAAGAAATACGCTGAGCAGGGCAGTATCCAGACAGCTGCCACCTGTGAGGGTCCTCAGGAGCTGCACGGCCGCTCCATCGTCACCTTGACCGCCCAGGAGTTTAACTGTGGTGAGTGAGGTCAAACCCCTCCACCAGACACCCTCAGCCCACAGCGCAGGGCTTTGCTCTAGGAATTGCTTCCTCCACCCCTTTTCCTCCCTCTTCCCTGTCCTGGCATCCTGCTTTCTCCCTCTTTTTACTGCTGAAGTGGAAAAGTCCCAGTGGGGTCACCTGAGTTATGAGGACAACGCAGAGAAAGCTGATGGTCACGTCGGGGTTGAAAGCAGCTCTGCTGTGGCTGGTGGGTGTTGCCTTGCTTTTCAGATAGAGTAGGGCTAGTAAAGACCTGCTGAGGTCAGTGGCAACCAGAGAAAATGTTATGTGCTGGGCTGAGCAGAGCTGCAATGGCTGGAAACACAACTGAAAGCCTAAGCAAGCCCTTAGTAGTTATGTCACTGGATGCTCTGCCTGACTGTGGCAGGGTGTTGTGTCTGTCAGGCTGTTAAGTGGGGGTAGTTGCTAACTGGAAAGTGTCATTTTGAAATGAAATGTTTTGTTCTGAAAAATTCCAAAGTGAAGTATTTCATGTAGAAAAAGACAAAACTCTGACTTTCTGGTGCAGGCATCAGCAGAGGGTGGCACACACAGTTATGGTTCCCTGAGACTTCACTGCTGGTAGAGTCAGATTGAGATGTTCCTCCTCACCCAGGCCAGCTATTAGCATCCCTCCTGGATCTGCCAGCCCAGCTGTGGCCACACTGTGAGCCAGATGTGTGAGATTGGTTGGATTTTGAAGAGCTCTCTCAAATTCAGCTTTTCTCCTATTAATTTTATGATTTTTATGTAAATCTTGATGATTTCACAGCTTAATTTAGGGCACAGCCATGCACAGAGTTGAACAGGCACAAATGGGTCCATAACCTCAAGGGAGGGGGGGATAGGAAGGGTTTACAGAAAGCAGCTGGGGACACCTGGATTGGGACTGGTTACAAGTGAATGTCCTGCACAACGAGCTGTCCCCAGTACACCCAGTGCCACGGTGCAGCTGTAAATGTGGATTTGTTCTGGTTTAGGCATGGGCACACAGTGGGATGTCTGTCAAACTAGCCAGAGCACCTGGTGGGAAAATTCTGCTGGCATTAGGCTTTTATGCTGGTGCTGTGCCAGCTGGGAAAGACAAATGATGCATAATTCAGCGTAAAGCTCTAATGATGCAGGCAGCTGAGATTTGAGTCCCTGCAAGGCTGCTGGCATCAAGTTAACCTGCCAGCCTGTAGCAGATGTGAACCAGCGGAGCAAATCTGCGCTGGGTCAGCATTTTGTACCCTGGGGCTGGGGTGGGTTTGGTCACTCACTGGCATTGCCATAGGGGACAAGATGCCAAGATGTTAATTTGCAGACTGAGGAGTAAGGGCACTGACCATCCATGGGGGAAGGGGTCAGATTCTTAATCTTATGAATAATCCAGCTGGTTGAGAGAGGCTGAGGGAGCTGGGCTGGCTCAGCCTGGAGAAGAGAAGGCTGTGGGGGGACCTCATTGCAGCCTGCCAGTGCCTGAAGGGAGCAGAGGAACAGGAGGGGAATCAGCTTGTTACAGGGCAGAGACTGGCAGGACAAGGGGGATGGAGTGAAGCTGAAGGAAGGAAGGGTTAGATTGGATGTTAGGGGGAAGTTCTTTGCAGAGAGAGTGGTGAGGGGCTGGAACAGGCTGCCCAGAGAGGGGGTGGGTGCCCCGTCCCTGGGGGTGTTCAAGGCCAGTTTGTATGGGGCCCTGGGCAACCTTGTGTAGCTCCAGGCCTGAGGTTGGTGTCCCTGCCTGTGGCAGGGGATTGGAGCTCTGTGACCCTTGGGGTCCCTTCCAACCCATGCCAGTCTGTGATTCTATAGTTTTACTGGATTCCTGTGAGCATATACAGACTGTTAGATGGATGAGTATTCTGCTGAACCAGGATCAAGCACTCCAGACCACATACCCAAATTCCTTCCTGCTTCAGCACATCCTTTATGTGTTCCACTCATTTAGTTGTTAAGTACATCTTCAAGTGAAGCACGCAGTGAAAGGCTTGGTTAAATAGGGGTTGGCTGATGAATTTAGGGACATTATCAAATGAAATCCCATCAGAAGGGATGGGGTGTGATTTGCAGAGAGCTGCTGCTGTGTTCTGGTGGAGCAGGCAGGCTGCCAGGGGCAGAAAAACAACCTGAGTGAGGGGTGACTTCTTCACTTGGTTTGAGGGGGACAGGGACCAGCTCTTGGGGCAGCTGTAGTGATCCAGTGTAATGGCCAGGTGTGGTTTTCCCAGTGCTGCCTGGGGCTGTGTGTAGAGCTGACCAACTGCCCAGCTCACTGGTAATAGGAACAACCACTTCCACTCTCCAAGGCTCAGGTGAACAGTGCTGTTCCCTTCCTGATATAATTAGTCTTGCTGATGCTGGCAAGAAGACTCAGGGTGGCTCTGAGTGGATGCCGTCATGCCCAGGGCTCTGCTGGTGCCTGCTTGCTGGGGTGGGGGTTGCAGGGTGGGGGTTGTGTTACCCACTACTCTCTAGTTGGGCTCTAGGTGTTTTTGTGCTGCTCTGGACTGGGTTGTGTTCCAATGGTCTTTTGCAGAGAGGCCTCGCATAACCTCAGAGCCCCACGATGTTGATGTCCTCCTGGGAAACACAGTTTATTTCACCTGCAGGGCAGAAGGCAACCCAAAGCCTGCAATTATCTGGCTGCACAACAAGTAAGTCACGCACAGTGAACCTGGGGGTAGCAGAGGGGTTTGAGCACCAAGCTCTTCAGTGCCTGCCTGGAATTAGGAAAGTTGTATCACACAACCTAAAAAACCCCAAAACACCAAAACCCAGGCATGGATACTCCATAAGTTGTATTGCCCTTCCTTGTAATGAGTGGACAGGGAGGTGGGTTGAGAACTGGCTGTGGGACCGAGCTCAGAGGGTCGTGATCAGTGGAGCAGAGTCTGACTGGAGGCCTGTGACCAGCGGTGTCCCCAGGGCTGGGTGTTGGGTCCAGTCCTGTTCAATATCTTCACTGACACCTTGATGAGGGAACAGCACCCACCCTCAGCAAGTGCTGATGATCCAGAGCTGGGAGGGGTGGCTGACAGGCAGGACACTGCGCTGCCATCCAGAGACCTGGCCAGGCTGGAGAGCTGGGCAGGGAGAGACCAGATGGGGTTCAACAACAGCAAGTGGAGAGTCTGGCACCTGGGGAGGAACAACTGCTGGAATCAGGACAGGCTGGGGGTGACCTGCTGGAGAGGAGCTCTGTGGAGAAGGACCTGGGGGTGCTGGTGGGTGACAGGGTGGCCATGAGCCAGCAGTGTGCCCTGGGGCTGAGAGAGACAATGGGATCCTGGGGGCATCAGGAGGAGTGTGGGCAGCAGGTCACAGGAGGGGATCCTCCCCCTCTGCTCTGCCCTGCTCAGGCCCCACCTGGAGTGTTGTGTCCAGTGCTGGGCTCCCTGGGATCAAACAGCCAGGGATCTCCTGGAGAGAGTCCAGAGGAGGCTGAGGAGATGCTGAAGGGCCTGGAGCATCTCCCCTGGGAGGAAAGGCTGAGAGAGCTGGGGCTGTTCAGCCTGGAGAGAAGAAGCCTCAGGGGGGACCTTATGAATGTTGATCAATAGCTGAAGGATGGGATGCAGGGGGACATGGCCAGCCCCTTCTCAGTGTCTGTGGGGACAGGACAAGGGGCAATGGCTGCAAGTCAGAGCAGAGGAAGTTCCCCAGCACCCTGGGGAAGAACTTTTCCCCAGGGAGGGTGAGGGAGCCCTGGGACAGGCTGCCCAGGGGGTGTGGAGTCTCCATCTCTGGAGAGATTCCAGCCCCGTCTGGACGCCGCCCTGTGCAATATGAGCTGGGGAGCTGCTTTGGCAGGGGGTTGGACCCCATGGGCTCTGCAGGGCCCTTCCAACCCCTGGGATTCTGGGATTCTCTAATAGTGTTCTCTGGTGACTGCATAATCCAAGTGACATTTTCATCTGCATCTGAAGTATTTCACCTGCATTTGTAATGGATCCCAAGAGCTTACCCCTTCAGCTCTGCAGGCTGAAAGCAATTGTCTTTTGATCAGAAAATAGAAGTTAGTATCTCATGTTGCTCTACACCACCTTGCTCGCTGTTTATTCATTCCTGAAATGCTTCTAGTCTGTAGGTTCTTCTCACTGAAAGCCTAGAGTGCTGGGGGACTGACTGCTTTTCAAAGGCAAAAACCACTGGTCTCCACCAAATACCTTGTGAAGCAGCACATAGATTATTATTCTGTACAGCAACACTGAGAGAATTTGTGGCTGTGCTGGATCCTGGAGTGTTTCTGGGAGATGCTGCACAGTATTTTGTGCTCAAGCAGTTGCCTGCAGTGGCAGTGAAGTTGCTTTGCTGCTTTACGAGCTTCTTGTCTCTGGGAGCCTGAATTGGGCTGAGTTATTAATAAACATGATCAACGTATGCTTCCTCAGCTAGCTCCCCACCAGGCAGAGTTTCAGCACGGAGCAAAAGTTTATGGCTGAGTTAAGTCCCCCTGGAAGGAAGGCTTTGTTAGGGAAATGCTGGCAGGCTCCCAAAGATAGCATTGTAAGAGGGGTAATGATAATAAATGTTCTGCAAACGAGATAGGACTAGAGTGAGGAGACATCAGGGGAATTAAATAAATGCCCAGCAAGCATATTAGTTTGTGTAGCAGACTCAGCCTTTGTCCTAGGGGGAGAGAGGTCCCTTCTCCCTTTTCAGTCATCTGCAGCCATCCAAGATTCCTTCATGCTGGGACAAATAGGATGCAGCAGTGGGTCCTTCTGCTGTGGGCTGGGGTCCAGGAGTCACAGGTCATTGTAGAAAGAAGGAAGATGTTTCACAGCTCTGGGGTTGGGTTAGAGTCCAAGCTGTGTTGGGGTCCTGTAGTGACTTTCTGTCCCCCCCTGAGGCCTTTAAGCCTTTGAATAGACATGGCTGCACACAAGGACAATATTAATTCATTATTTTATTTGCACTTAGTAAATAATGAGAACAAGCTTTCCAGGCCTAGATGCCCTGACAATAGCAACAATGCTGTTGCATGGGAACAGTGTGCTCTCCTGATGGGCTGTAAATGTCGTAAGTAATCAGTGGTGAGAGAAAAAGTAGCTCACCCAGGGAGTGAATCAGGGCTGGAGCTGAAGTTCAGGGCTGTAAATCATAACTCTGGCTATAAATTTCCCAAAGTCTCAGAACAGCTCCAGGGAACACACACTGCAAGGCACACAAAGCCCCCACCACTCCCCCCAGCAGCTTGGGTGAAGACCACCAGTCTTGGCTCCTTGCAGATTTTGCCTGTTTCTGGCTGTTTTTTCAGTAATGAGATTGACATGAAAGACGACAACCGCCTCAACCTGTTGCAAGATGGTACCTTGATGATCCAGAATACCAAGGAGTCAGACAAAGGCGTCTACCAGTGCATGGCCAAGAACATAGCTGGGGAGGTCAAGACACAAGAAGTCGTGCTGCGCTATTTTGGCATCCCAAGTAAATGGAGTCTTGTGCACCCTTTGAAGGCCTGGATCAGCTTGGGGCTGGGAGTGGAGCTTAAGTCAAAGTCAGTCCCAGCTTTGTATGTGCCAAGATGTTCTTGGTGTGCTGGGAAAGAGAGTGGCTAACCGTGCAGTGTGGTCTGACCTTCAGGGAGTCCCTCAACAGGAGTGGGAAACTGGGGATTAGAGGTTGAAGGTAATTTGGGGCTGGGGAGGGAGTTTGGAGGCTGGGATGAATTCTGCTGCACAGAGGTGTGAAGGGGATACAGGAATGGGGATGCTCCAGCACTGACTAGGAGGGAGGAGGTGGTAGGAATTGCTCACAGCAAGGATTTGGAGGTGAGGGAGAGGCAGTTGACTGCTAGCTGGGTTGCATGAGTAGCCCGTGCCATCTCTGCCTGTAACTGAGCAGGCAGCAGAGCTGCTGGTTTCTGAAGTGCTGGTTTCCTTGCAGCCAAGCCCACTTTTGTGATCCAGCCCCAGAACACTGAAGTGCTGGTTGGGGAAAGCGTCACCCTGGAATGTGGGGTTTCTGGGCAGCCCCCCCCTCGCATCAGCTGGACCCTTGGCACAGGCTCTCCTCTACCACAGGACTCCCGTTTCGCTATCACCAGCTCTGGGGGGCTCTTCATTCAGAACGTCACCTTCTCGGACCAGGGGCAGTACCACTGCAACGCCAGCAACACCGAGGGCTCCATCCAGGCAACAGCCAGGGTTATAGTGCAAGGTGAGGAGTCCCAGGCTGGTGGCACTTTTGGGGTGAAGTGCTCAGTCGCTGAGGGTGTATTTAAGCCCTGGGACTGGTTCTGCTCCCGTGAACTGGGAGTTAACTCAAGCTTGCTGCGTGAGTTTTGCCTGCTGCTCAGTCACTGCTTTCTCCTCCAGACTCTCCCAGGTTTCTCCTCATCCCCACCGATCAGGCAGTAACTGAGGGACAAAGCGTGGATTTCCCTTGCTCTGCTGAGGGTCACCCTCCACCTGTGATTGCCTGGACAAGGGCAGGTACTGCCTCACTTGTCTCGTGGTTTCTTTCTCTCCTATGCCACCATCTAAGAAGTGTGGGTGAGAACAGCCAGGCTGGTACAGGGTGGCACAGGATAGATGGTGATCAACACAGGAGAAGAGAAGGCTGTGTGGGGACCTCATTGCAGCCTGCCAGTGCCTGAAGGGAGCAGAGACACAGGAGGGGAATCAGCTTGTTAAAGGGCAGAGACTGGCAGGACAAGGGGGATGGAGAGAAGCTGGAGGAGGGAAGGGTTAGATTGGATATTAGGGGGAAGTTCTTTGCAGAGAGAGTGGTGAGGGGCTGGAACAGGCTGCCCAGAGAGGGGGTGGGTGCCCCGTGTCTGGGGGTGTTCAAGGCCCCAGGTTGGATGGGGCCCTGGGCAACCTTGTGTAGCTCCAGGCCTGAGGTTGGTGTCCCTGCCTGTGGCAGGGGGGTTGGAGCTCTGTGACCCTTGGGGTCCCTTCCAATCCATACCAGTCTATGATCACACTGGGAGGTATGTCGTACCTCAGCAAGGATGATACTAAGCTCTGAGGAGGGATCAGGTCTTTGACATACTAAGTTATGATGTCAGAAGGAAGGAGTAGGCTGTTTTCCTCAGCATGAAACCCATGGAAAGCCTCAAGCTTCCTTCTATGGTGGCTTCCTGTCTCCTTCGAAAAGGCAGGATCTGGATGCTCCAAGTTGGTGAGTATCACCATGTACCAGCTCTTCATCCCTGTCATTGATTTGCTCCTCTTGGGAAGCATGTTGCAGGAGAGCATCACTGACCTCTGACACACCTTTGCAGTTCCTTTTAACCCAGGAAAAAACACTTTGGGCCAACAGGTTGTGGTGAATTTCTACAGTCCCAGCTGATTGTTAGCACTGGCTCCACTGAACTGATCCCATCCAGCATTTTCTGGGATAGAAGCCAATAACACTTGGCCCAGAGGCCCTCCAACTTTTCGTTATGCTTCACAAGCCATAATTAATGGTTTAGTGCCGTGGAGAATTCATGTCTGTTGTATCCAGCTTCCACAGCAATAGCCCTAACGTGGAGTTAAGAAGGACCAGCTGAAACTCTCCTTCACCAGCATGCTCTCCATCTCCTTAAACCTGTTTTCCTCCACTGCCCATATTTCAGAAGCTATCTCTTAGAGAGGGGGAAAGGAGCGCAGTGACAAGAAGTAAGGTTAACAGCTGCTTTGTAGCCAGGTTTGCCAGGTCACCTAGCAGTCAGGCTAGGCTTTAGAGTGCTTTCCCAGAAGGCATGCTAAGAGCAAGACAAGAGGAGGAGAAGTGGTGGAGCATGGCTCACTCAAAACCACTCTTGACAGTGTGGGGTGGTTTCAGATTCCTTTTGGTATTGGGGATTAATAAATAGAGCCCTTATTTGGAGGCAGATGGAGTGTATATTAAAACAAGTTGCTAAATGGAGGAGTTCTAATAGTATTGTTAGGATTTGGCAATGCATTTTAGTTTTGAACTTTTCTCTTTAAATAGAGGGAATATTGAAACAACACATTTCCCAAACCAAAGGCAAATAAAATTAATTAAAAAGACAATGCTCTAAAGGTTTCTATCTACTTGATGAAACTGCCAGCTTGGGTAATTGAACACAGATTTACTGTCCATCAGGTGTCACCCAACGTGCAGTCTGCACTAAGAAAAGACTTCAGGGGAAAGAAAGAAGGTCCCAGCTCCTTTCCAGCTGCTCAGAGAAGACAACTCAGTCACGATCCTGGGTGTGGGAAGAGCAGCATCTGTCCTGTTCCACGCTTAGCAAGATGAAGTTGGTATTTCAGGCTGGTTGATGTCATGTTAGGAAGGAAATGAAATGTTTAACTCTCACACGGATACATCCAGCGATGGGAAGAGAAATTTTACAGGCAATTAACAAGTTGCACTGCTTCTTTGGTCAGGTGGGCCACTGCCAAGTGACCGGAGGCACAGCATCCTCTCCACGGGCACGCTGCGGGTGATGAGGGTCGCTTTGCATGACCAAGGCCAGTATGAATGCCATGCTATCAGTGCCATTGGAGTGAGGACCCTCCCAGTACAGCTATCAGTGACCCCACGAGGTAAGCTGTGAGAAATAAGGGCCCAATTAAGCTGATATTATGGTATATAACACCCAGTCTGACAAGACAGGGAATCGCCCTGGTTCCTATGGGATGGGATTTTGTGTTTGCAGGTATCTAGGTGGGAATGAAAGTCATCTGTTGTGGCCAGGGAATGGGATGGTGTCGGTCAGCATCTGCCCAGAGAAACCCAAGAAGTGGTCAGAAGTCACCTCTACCACCCATCAGATGAGCTCTGATAGCTGACCAATTTGAGTGAAAAACAGGGCTCTGTATTGTGTTTGGGAGCTGTTATTAAGAAACATATTTGGGGAAAGGAAAGGATAAAATAGATATTTTTTTTTTTAATAAGAACTTAAAACATCCTATTAATTCAATTTTTAGGATTTTTTGGGGGGTTTTGTGTTTGTTTTTTTTTTTACTATTTTTAAATCTTGATTTTTCTACAGAATGAATTGCAAGATTCTTTTTTAAATGAAATATTCTGTGAAAAGCTGATTCCTTCTCAAGAAGATTCACCTCTGGCTCCAGATACTTTTGTCTTAAACGTGAGCTGCCAGGGCATAGGCTTAACCTAAATTTAGGTATTCTAAAATCAGGGTATTCTAAAAGCCCCTGAAAACACAAGTCACACAGGAATGCTTTAATGCTTTCCTGGGTTTATTTTTATTCTCTGTTCCCATGTAAATAATCCTTCTAAACAGAGTAAACGTCCCTGGTAGACTGCAGGGGAGGAAACTACCTAGAAACATGAAATCAGATGCTTCAAGCACAGAATTCCCAGAATATTTAAGACCAGAAAGATCAATATAGTTATTTAATCTGACCTGACCCCCACTTGCCAGAGAATTATTCATCCAGTAATTCCTGAATGAATCCACAAGCCTTGTTTCAGCTGCAGCATCTTTTCTAGAAAGCCTCTGAATTAACGCTGTGAAATGACAGGGAACCCAGCACATTCCTGAGTAATTGCCCCAAGTAGAGACACACAGGAGCAGAAAATAATGAATCCAAATTACAGAGGGCTTGGTAAAAGGATAGAGAGCCTGGGTAAAGTGACACTCCTTTGAAGAGCCCTTGCAACAGCAGAAGGAGCCCAGCAGCTCTGGTTTCCCCACGCTGGCAGGTTTTGCAGGCAGGTTTCTCTCTTTTCCTTGGTGCATTTCTCCTTGCATGTTTCCCTTTGTGTTGTACAGTGATCCCTGTGTTCCTTCATCCTCCCCAAGACCTGGTGGCAGAGACAGGCCAGGATGTTGCCATTACCTGCACTGCCCAAGGAGATCCTCGTCCCACCATCACCTGGGTCAAAGTAAGAGGTGGTACCATGTCCTTATCAGTCGCTGGGCTGGGAGGGCTTCTCCATGGGGGCATTAAGCAACTCTCTCATGAAACACCTCTCCCAGCTCAGCTACATAAATATGCTTGTGCAATGCACACGGAAGAAATTGCACTTGATGAAAACTGAAGGACACACATTTTCACTGATTTGGGGTTTTTAATGGTCAAGAAAAGCCCTGTTGTGGTTTCTCAGGCTCGAAGCCTTGCAGTGCACATTGCTGTTTACTCCAAACAAGTAACTGGAAGCCAGTGACCTTCCAGGATGCTAGAAATGCTTGATTGACTATCCCTGGAAAAAAAAACCACCCTGGAAATTGATCTTTCTCTAAGCACTTTGTCCTTATTTCCAGGATTCTCACTGGTAGAACTGGATGATGCTGGTTGTCTGTGGCTTTGATGGGGCAAAGCCCTGATCCCTCACAATCACCCTGCAGCCTGGCTGCTCTTTCCAAGCATTCATTCTGTGAAGCTCTTCAGAGTTTTTCCTGCTGGTCCTTCACTGGCACCTGCCCTGCCTATGAGCACAGTACAGATGAGGGGGAAATTCTCACACCTCAGTTACCCTGCAGAGGTCTGACGGGAGGTGACCTTGCAGCCAGCAGTGGGAGCAGGAAGAGGGAGCCTGGGAGGACAGCACAGGAACCACTAGCTTGACGTGAGGCAGCAGGGAAATGTTAAGAAATAGGAGAATAAAAGAGTAAAACCTGAAGCCACCAGCCAGGGTGAGAGGTGGGGTTTGAGCAAGCTGCTCAGCATGTTGAGCCGCAGTGCTGCCCAGAACCAGTGACAGCTGGCATTGATGGTTCAAGGCCAGCAAAAGTCCATTGGTTTCAGTTGTTCCCACACTTTTAAGGCTTATGTATGTGCCATGCAACTTCTGTGGCAGCATCAAGGCACAGCACTCACTCCAGGCAGCCCGTCTCTGAGAAGCGCAGAGAAACACAGGGGGTGTCTGCGCCCTGCAGTGACTGCCTGGGGATGTACCAGGGTAGAGCAGCTGAGCAAGGACCTCCTTGCAGTGGGTCCAGGCAGGAGCAGATGGTCTCGATGGCTTTCTGGTTTCTTTGGAAGAGCAATGCTAACATCTGGTGGCCACATTGGTTCATCGCATCCATCCATGCGCGTTAGCGGGAGAGGCGGAGGGCTGGGATGATGGGAGCCTTTCCATGCCCTGACACGTTTCCTGTCTTTTGGTGGTGCAACAGGAGGGTATCCAGATCACAGAGAGTGGCAAGTTCCACATAAGCCAAGATGGGACCCTTTCCATCCAAGACCTCGGCGTGGCTGACCAGGGCAGATACGAGTGCATAGCAAGAAACCCCTTTGGCTTCACCTCCAGCGCCATGCAGCTCACCATCACTGGTACAGTGTCTCCCATGGACCTCTGCAGGCTCCTCGTGCAAGGAAGGGCTGTGCTGTGTTGGCACCTACACTTCAAACAGATAACTCTGTTTTCCCTTTAGCTCCCATGCCAGGGGGTGTTGGAGTTAGATCACCTCTGAGGTCCCTTCCAACCCAAAGCAATCTGTGATTCTTCCCAGACTCTTCACCCCTCGCTGGGGTGATGGAAGTCGCTGCCTTGTGTCACCCCATGCACCTCCCAGCTGCTCCTTGCTGTTTTCTCAGCAGAGCTGCAATTCCTCCCTGCAAAGCCAAAGGTGTTGTCTCAGACCACCTCCTGCCAGCCGAGCTGTTGGTGTGCACAGAGCCACTGCCTCTGCTGGGAGGAAGGGACTTATTAAAATGTGCCAGCACGCTCCCAGGCCATCATCTGGCTGTAACCTCACACACCAGGGAAGGGAGAAGGAGAACAACGTTGTGGCTGTGAAAGTGGGGCTTTAAATGTTCCCTCAGTCCCTTGGGGATGGGAAATAAGTCGCTCATTTTCCAGCCACTGCTCTGCGCATTAGGGGAGCTGTAATGAATAAAGAGGAGTAGCACGTTTCTGCTAGTCAAACCAGAGGTCAAGAGCAGAAATCACACTTCTTAGAGGATAGGCAAGGGAAAAAAAAAGATCAAAGGCGAGCAATAAGGTTAAAAATAGAAGTAGAAGGTTATTCCTCAAGCACGCAGGAGTAACCAGCATGAATCGTGGTAACTTATTAGATGAATTTCATATAATTTTCTATACAGGGACTGTATGCAGGGAGCTGAGAATAATCTGATATTTCTTTGTTGTTTGGAGTTATTCCTAAGGTAATTTCTGTGATTTATTCTTGACTGGTACCTCATTTTCCAGCTGGCTGTTGCATACGTGGGTGGCCAAATGGGAACTGGTTTATCCACTGTGGCAAAGACCCTGGCTTAAAAATGCATTCTGTAGTGATTTTTAAGAATGCATATGTTTACTTCTAAAGGTGTTTAAACAACAGCTTCCTTTTTGTGTCTTAAAATGATGTATCTGAGGTGCTAATGCTAAAGGTGAACTGAATTTAGAAGCACTCCAGAAATGGAAAATTAAAGTATGAGCAATACATTCAAATTAATTACATGAATTTGAGATGTTTTCTTTTGTGGACTGTAAATACACTGTTTTCAGCTAACCCACTGTGGGGTTTATTTATTTTTTTTTCTTTTTCCAATTTAACCCCCAACCAAAGCAGATATTTATTTTCCAAGCTGTACAGGAGCAAATGTGTGAATATGTGTGTTCCACGGCCATCTCCTGAAAAAGCCAACTTTTTTTTTTCCCCCCAGGTAGTTAATTTCTTCTTCAGAATATCAGTTTTAACAAATAAATTCATGATGTTTCTGTTTAATGGAAATGTGGATTGACCCACAGTGGAGTTACTACAGGGTTTGTGCTGATTCACAGATTGTCTGGAGCTCGGAAAACGAATTAATATCAATGTAAATTTAGAATATTTTGTTCTTTTCCCTGCTCTGGAAAGCCACAGACGTTGGTCGGAGTGGTGACACGTTTGTAGCCACATCCATACAGGAAGCCATCAGCAGTGTGGACCACGCCATCAATTCAACACGCACTGAGCTGTTTAGCAGGTGAGTGTGTCAAGTGCCAAGATCTGAGACCTGGAGCAGAAAAGAGATTATAAACCCCGATGAATGAAGCATTCTCAAACCTCATTTCAGGTTCATTTCAGGGGAGGGGATCCTCCCCTTCTAGTCTGCCCTGGTCAGGCCCCACCTGGAGTGTTGTGTCCAGTGCTGGGCTCCCTGGTGTAAAAAGGTCAGGGATCTCCTGAAGAAAGTCCAGAGGAGGGCTACAAAGATGATGAAGGGCCTGGAGCATCTCCCCTGTGAGGAAAGGCTGAGAGAGCTGGGGCTGTTCAGCCTGGAGAGAAGAAGCCTCAGGGGGACCTTATGAATGTTGATCAATAGCTGAAGGATGGGATGCAGGGGGACATGGCCAGCCCCTTCTCAGTGTCTGTGGGGACAGGACAAGGGGCAATGGCTGCAAGTCAGAGCAGAGGAAGTTCCCCAGCACCCTGGGGAAGAACTTTTCCCCAGGGAGGGTGAGGGAGCCCTGGGACAGGCTGCCCAGGGGGTGTGGAGTCTCCATCTCTGGAGAGATTCCAGCCCCGTCTGGACGCCGCCCTGTGCAATATGAGCTGGGGAGCTGCTTTGGCAGGGGGTTGGACCCCAGGAGCTCTGGAGGGCCCTTCCAACCCCTGGGATTCTGGGATTCATCGTTGGCAAGCTGCAGATGAAAGCTACAGCATTGCTTTGAGTGTTTGAGGTTGAAGCTGCACCATGTAGATGGAAGGATGGGATAGAACTTCGCATCAGGCATTTAGGATTCTGGAAAAGTTGGGTACATGAGTTATCACCTCTTAAGTCACTGATATCTGCAATGTACATTCTGTCAGCTGGCTCCAGAGGCAGTGCACAGAAAAGAATATAACCAATGTCATCATGTTATAAGTATAATGGACTTTATGTGTTGTGAACAAAAATAACAGGAGAATTCTAACAATTTTCTCAATGAAAAATGACTTCCTGAGTGAATGGTAATTCCCTCCTCTTCCACCCCAATATATGTTTTTATTGCCAAGGTAGACAGTTTGTATTAAGCAGAAAACCTTTGGGTTTCAGCTGTTGAAAAGGGAAAAATAAATTGCTATAGTAAGGAAATGAAATATATGTATTTTCCTGAGGAAAAATATCCTTTCTTTAATCATCTGCCATACACTGGCAAGCTGCATCATTCTTATGCACTGGGTTTGGAAGTCAAGAACCAAACCAGAGCCTGTTTATTTTAAGTTCCTGCATCCTTTCTAATTGCTCACAACAGACGTCCCAAGACACCCAATGACTTGCTGGCTCTCTTCCGTTACCCCCGGGACCCCTACACCCTTGAAACAGCCAGGGCAGGTGAGATCTTTGAAAGGACCTTGCAGCTGATTCAGGAACACGTGCAACAAGGTCTGATAGTGGATATGAACGTCACAGGTAGGAGAGATTTTATTTCCCTTCTTAGCTTTGGGCATAGGATTCAATTAAACCAGTGGGTGGATAGTCAGAATGTTTTAGAAGGGCACTTAGGAGAAACGTTACCTGGGTTGTAGTATTCACTTACATCTGGTGTTCATAGCAGATGCAAGGCTGGTCTTCTTAGCAGATGGAGGGCTGGTCTTGTGTTTGCCATACTGGGAACTTGGGGAAGTGTTTCAGTTCCCTGTTTGCTACAGACTTCTTGACCGGCTGTGAAAGCTCTCACCTTTAAACATCTTTACCCATCTAACTTGGGTAGGCATGCCTTTGTGGATCTGAGATTTGACTCCCCAGCATTGTGGACTGAGACATTCCTTGTTCTCCAAGTGGCAATGAGAAAAATGCTGCCAACTCCAAGTATTTGGGTGCTACAGCAGAGGAAGGGAGGTCTCGCTCCTTCCTCTCTCAACTGCTTTGACCTCTTAGCTACAAACTCAGATGGGTTCCAGCCACTCAGGTTCATCTTATCAAAGCAGGATAGCAAACAACAAAGCAATGCAACACCAGAAATACCTAGTGAGGTCCAAGCATCCAGCAGCTGGACCCCAAAACCTGCCAAGTGGGACTTCCTTTATATACAACAGACATTCCCATGCCCTGTGTGTTCTCACCTATACCTCTGAGTCACTGTGTAGCAGGCGTGTATGTTCGGGCCCATAAATGTTTTTGTATTCCATGCTGTGAGGAGTGTCTCTCCAGGCTGCAGGTCTTGTCTGAGCTGGTTGGGCTGCCAGCCTCTCCTCCTCTTCATTGCCCTGTCAGCATCCGCACAGCACAGCATTATTCAGTGCTTTTGTGTGGCATAGTCCCCTGGCAGTCACCCACAGCTTCCCTGCTGCTCCTCACGTAGGGTTTGGATGGTTGATGGAGCTCCAGGTTGCACTAATAACCCAGAGAAATGTAAAATAAACCCAGGCTGGAGATTGAGGCCACCCCCATGGTTGGGTCTGCCAGTCACAGTATTTCTAGTTCCCAACTTCACAGAGTTTTTACTAAACTCTTTTCCTCTTCTTCTCTGTGGGCCTCTGATACCATCTTGTGCTCTCTTTAACCTTCCATAAATCACACAGCAATGCCACGATCAGAGCCCCAGCCTTCCCGTGCCCTGACAAATCCCAGCAGCAGTTTCACACAGGGCACTTACATGGGATGGTGGGAACTGGGCAGCTACAGCAGCTGTGGTCTGACCTGGTGCTTTGCTTTTATCTTCACAGGCTATCGGTACAATGACCTGGTGTCCCCTCACTACCTGAACATGATTGCCAACCTGTCGGGCTGCTCTGCCCACCGCCGCACACCGAACTGCTCTGATATCTGCTTCCACAAGAAGTACAGGACCCATGATGGGTCTTGCAACAACCTCCAGCACCCCATGTGGGGTGCATCTCTCACAGCCTTCCAGAGGCTTCTCAAACCTGCCTACCAGAACGGATTTAACCTCCCCCGGGGGTTTTCCTTGACAGAAGATGCCAGGGACCTGCCCCTTCCTCTACCCCGCCTCGTCTCCACCGCCATGGTCGGGACAGAGACCATCACCCCCGATGACCAGTTCACACACATGCTCATGCAATGGGGCCAGTTTCTGGACCATGACATGGACCAGACGGTGGCAGCCATTAGTATGTCACGCTTCTCAGATGGAGCACCCTGCAGTGAGGTGTGCAGCAACGACCCACCGTGCTTCTCCGTCATGGTCCCCGCCAACGACCCTCGCGTGAGGAATGGGCGCTGCATGTTCTTCGTCCGCTCCAGCCCCGTGTGTGGCAGTGGGATGACCTCCCTGCTGATGAACTCTGTCTATGCCAGGGAGCAGATCAACCACCTGACGTCTTACATCGATGCCTCCAATGTTTACGGTAGCACAGAGCAGGAATCGCGGGAGCTGCGGGATCTGAGCAACCAAAACGGGCTGCTGAAGCAAGGGCAAGTTGTTCCCAGCTCGGGGAAGCATCTCCTTCCCTTTGCTGTGGGGCCACCCACTGAGTGCATGAGAGATGAGAACGAGAGCCCCGTGCCATGCTTCCTGGCAGGAGACCACCGTGCCAATGAGCAGCTGGGGCTCACAGCCATGCACACGCTTTGGTTCCGGGAGCACAACCGCATTGCCACAGAGCTGTCAGCCCTCAATCCCCACTGGGATGGCGATCTCCTGTACCACGAGGCACGGAAGATTTTGGGTGCCCAGATGCAGCATATCACGTATGCCCAGTGGCTCCCCAAGGTCCTTGGGGAAGCTGGGATGAAGATGCTGGGTGAGTACAAAGGCTACAACCCCAACATCAACGCGGGGATTCTCAACGCCTTTGCCACCGCTGCCTTCCGCTTTGGGCACACCTTGATCAACCCCATCCTGTACCGGCTGAATGAGACCTTCCAGCCCATCCGCCAAGGACATATCCCCCTGCACAAGGCCTTCTTCTCCCCTTTCAGGATCACACAGGAGGGTGGGATCGATCCTCTCCTCCGTGGGCTCTTTGGGGTTCCTGGGAAGATGCGGGTCCCCTCCGAACTCCTCAACATGGAGCTGACAGAGAAACTCTTCTCCATGGCACACTCTGTCTCGCTGGACTTGGCTGCTATCAACATCCAGAGAGGGAGAGACCATGGCATCCCACCTTACAACGACTTCAGGGTCTTCTGCAACCTCTCATCTGCGCAGGAGTTTGAGGACCTCAGAAATGAGATAAAGAACTTGGAGATCAGGGAAAAGCTCAGGAGGTACTGTAGCCTGGCCTTGGAAGCATCAAAATCATTGGAGATCAGTCAGTGAAAAGCTTCAGATCCTCCCAGGACACCCATCAAATAACCTTCCCAGATATTGCTACCTACAGATGTTAAGATAGGGTAATAGCTGTGGTTTAAGAATGGGGTAAGACAAATGATGTCTCTCCAAGTGATCAGTCTGGTTCTGAGTGGAATGTCATCAGGCACTGCTGCGGTGTAGTTTGGGAGCAGACTGAGCCTTGGAGCTATTTTCCAGGGAGGCTAAACTGCATCCTATCTGCACTGGTTGCCCTTTTCCAAGGCAGGCTTTTATCCCATTGTCTTTTAGATAAGACCATTGTAAATATTGCCCAGATGAGTTCCTTGCATACAAATCCCTGTGATAGCATCAGATTTATTTTTTTTCTCCACTCTTTGATAGTCTTCTAACTTCTGGTTTTTAATCTCTTTTACCCTGCAGTTTATATGGGACTACCAAAAATATTGACCTATTTCCAGCACTGATGGTGGAGGATCTTGTCCCTGGTACCAGAGTTGGACCAACACTGATGTGCCTGTTAACAACACAGTTCAGAAGGCTGAGGGATGGAGATAGGTATTGTCACACAACACAAAGACTGTTTTGTGGGATTTTCTCCCTTACAGGGAGGAACAGAATCTGTGTCTTTTGGCTATTTCTTGTCTAATGAAGGAATGTCTTCCTTATAGAAGGGTCTCCTCTGTCCAGTGCATTTTCAAAAGGACTTGCCACGCTTCACATCCACGTGTCCTTTCTTGATTTAATTGCTCTCATTTCACTGCAGGACACTGGGCACCGTTAAGGATGTGCCCAATGTCTCTTGAAAATGCTAGAAAATGCCCACAGGAGCTCCTGTGAATTCCTCTTTGCTGGTGTGTGAGGCACATCTTTGCCTGGTGATGCACTTTGGGCAGGAGCATGGTTCACCCATGACCCAACCTGCTACGGTGTAGCTGGCAGAGCCATGGCATCCCTCTGCAAGGGGCTGTACCTGTGGGTGGTGGCACCCTGCAGCTCCAGCCAGCAGCTTGCAGGGGTTCAGGTGTTCAGAAAAGGGCAATCTGGATTTGATGCCATGTACCTGTGGCTGGTGGCACCCTGCAGCTCCAGCCCACAGCTTGCAGGGGTTCAAGTGTTCAGAAAAGGACAGTCTAGATTTGATGGCACCTGATAGCAGACTAAAAGCTCCAGGGGGGTGTGGGTGCTGCAGCACAGATGCAGGGGAACTCTTCTCCCTCTCTCAGCCTCACTTCTCCTCTCCTACCCCTGAGTCATGCTGTGATTACAACCCACTGCAGGTTTTGGTATGAGAATCCTGGAGTCTTCACGCCGGCGCAGCTGACTCAGATCAGACAGACATCCCTGGCTCGTGTCATCTGTGACAACAGTGACCACATCCAGCAGCTCCAGAGAGATGTCTTCCAGGTGGCATCGTACCCTCAGGGGATGGTTGGCTGTGAAGAGATTCCTGCTGTGGATCTCCGCTTGTGGCAGGACTGTTGTGAGGGTAAGGAAGGAGGCTGCTCTAGCACCAGCAAACGTGGGGATCGCTCTGGGTGGCATCTGTCACGTGCTGTCACCTTATATGAAATGCCAGGAGCTGGTGTCATGCTGCAGGATGAGAACTGTGTGTCAGCAAAGAGGAGGATACAGTACAGTACAGTGTTTCCATTGCTGGGGACCTACAGCCATCATCTAGTCCAACTGCCCGACCCCTTCAGGGCTGAGCAGGAGTTAAAGCCTGTTATTAACAGCATTGTCCAAATGCCCCTTCCACACTGACAGACTTGGGGCCTCGACCACCTCTCTGGGAAGCCTCTTAGCTTCACTGAATGTGGCCAAAGGTCCACCTAGTTGAAGGCTTCTGGCAGAAGCCAATAGCTCATGGTTAGGGGGAGAGACTGCAACAGGACGTAGGCATGGTGACCCCCACCACACCTCACTTTACAGGTTGAGTTTGGAGGCTGTGAAGCACTGCCATTCAACCACAGGTCCTGCTGTGGTCCCTTTGTGCTATGTTCTGGCTACAGATCTGCAGCTGAGCCATGAGTGCCCTGGTACAGGTGTAGTTGCCTCCTCTCTGGTGTGAGGGATGTCTCACAGGGGGGGATGGTGAAGGAGGGCAGCGCTGCCTCCTGCTACCTTCAGTCCACATAGTTCTGCTTAAACACAAACACTCACTGCAGACTTTCGCTTCCTTCCCCAGACTGCCAGACACGTGGGCAATTCAGGGCCCTTTCTCAGAGGTTCAGAAGTAAGAGGTCTCCTGGCTTCAGCTACCCAGAGGAGAACCCTGCCAAGCACAAGCCTGCCCTCCCCAGGTACAGTATCACCACTTGTTTTACCTCCAGTTTAGGAAACATCAGAAAAGCTTTAAATAACTCAGCCCGTTCTGGCCTTTGCAATCAGCATCCTGCAGAGGTCTGGAGGTCAGGGGTGTTTCAGTAGATAGATGCTGAGCTCAGAGTCCTCCAATGCTTTAGTGCAGAGCCTGACTGGTGCTTAGCTATCTGGGCTCCTTGGCTGTTTCATTGGCATCTCTTGGCCAGTGAATGTGGTGATCAGGCCCTTCTGATTGATGCTTACTTGGGAGGCTGATGTTGGAGAAGGCAGAATGATTCTCTCATCCAGGAAGCTGAGGTTTGCATAATCCCTCTCACTTTTTATCCCTGCCCCCAGAAATGCAGCACCTTCTCCAGGCCCTTCCTCCAGAGAGAATCTCGAGTCCCTTGTGGCTGAACTGGAGAGGACAGTTGCTTCCCTTCGGAAACAGGTAAAACTTTGTGCCCCAGTGTTTGGAGTCACCCTAGAAGCAGGATTTGGCTATTTGCTAGGGGTGGCCTCTGCGACTTCTGCATCCTCTGGAGCCATCCAATCAGAGGGAGCTAGCAGCAGGTACAGAAGAGGTAGAGTAGGGAGAGAAGAGATGAAGCTGAGCCCCGTGAGCTCAGACCTCTACAGCTGCAGGGTAGAAGCAAGTCTGAGCCTCAGTGGAGGTGACTGGAGCCAGCATTTTCTTCTTGCACGTCAGGCAGGATGAAGATTATCTGTGCAGTGCTGCAGACTCCTCTTAGAGCTGCTGCTTTCTCATCCCCACCAGGTGAATGCACTGGAGACCCAGCTGAGGTGGCACCACAGGGACACCAGCGTGCACAGGCAGGGGAAGAACACTGGAGACAAACAGAGAAAAAGATGACTGTTGCCTGCTCATATCAGGTCAGTGTGTGTGTATTCCAGGCTGGGGTCCAAGAGGTGGATCAGTGAGGTGCTGCTGAGCATGTGGTGGGACACCTGAGCAGCCTTCACAGGCCAGAGAGACTGTTGCAGGAAGGAATGGAGCAATCCAGTGATGAATGGGACAAGAGGTAATAGGCTTAAGTGCAGCAGGTTAGACACTCATTCCTACCAGTAATGATTAGTGACTCACTGGAATGGGCTGTCTGGGGATGTTGTGGCATAGTTATGGCATATCCATTTCTGGAGGTCTTTTAAGAACTGGTTTGGCAAAGATGGGGAAAGACATAAGTATAGGATGGACCAGGTGGACTGGGTGAGGTGTCTCAGGCCTATTCCTCTGGGACTCCAGGTAGGTTTCTTCTAGCAACGCTTAATATCCCAACCCCAAATCCAACAGCCTCCAAAGGGCCTTTGTGGGGAGAGATATCACAAAGTGCTGTGATGGAGTAGATGGACTGGTTCCTCCTCAGAGTAACAAGGGCATGGGGGCAGATGGAGCAATCCATCATTTGCCTACATATTGACAGAGAATTCCCCCTCAACGACTGAGTCACTGTGCACCTCCCTTCTAAGGGCACCAGTCCTCTGCTCACTCAGCTCCAGACAAGGCAGTGAGGATGTTCAAGTGCGTGTTCAAAGCCCCTGTCAGCACCTCCCAGTCTGGGGACTCCTGCTCAGCTGTGGCAGGGTGCTGGCAGAAAGCTCTGCAGCCTCTGGTCTCCTGTGTTTAGGGCCATGCAGAGCACAGACTGAGGTCCCTTAGCCTGCTTTCCATGGAGATCCCTGCAGCCTTGAAAGAGGCTGAACAACTCGCTGGCACCTGCCAGTCTGAAGGAGGTGTTCAGTGGTTTTTACGTGCTGTAAATGATTACTCCGGGGTCAGGAGCAGAGGAGTCATGCAGAAGGGTTGTTCTGCCAGGCAGTCTGTACTAGAAGGAGCATCCTCTGGAAGTGAGATTACGGGAGAGGGCAAGGAAAGGCTGTTCTGTGCTGATAATCTCAGCAGAAAGCAGAAGGGGAAGCCTGTGGACTATCTTCCAGTCTCATTTAGTGTGTTGGTCCTTACGGATTTTCCAGTTGAACAGTGGTTTCCATTAGAAATATGGCATAAACTGTAGTGTGACACATGTGAGTTGGCTTTTCCCTTGCCATCATTTGCAGATCCTTGAGGAGCACTCTAGGGTTTACAGGGCCTCTTAAAAAGTATCTCTGTGCATTTAAAGGGCTGTTGCTGTTTTCATGCTGCAATCACAGACCTGCCAGGCGCTGTACAAACAGCTCACTTCCCACAGAGTGTTTTTTCTGCTTTCCTGTGCCATTTCAGGTGCCCTGTGACCTGTACTCCTCCTTTCCAATCCAACCTACTCCCAGAGACAGCAGCTGCCAGACCCCACGATGCTCTGCCTCCTCTCACACCTCCTGTACCACTCCCTGTCCCAGGATGACTGTTGTGCCTGTATTGAACCCTCTGCACTGACTGTCTGCAAACCCCTCAGCCCCTGGACCATTTTCCTCCAGGGATGGGCCCTTGCCTCTTTGGTAGTGACAGGCCAGCAGCTTGCCAAGATGCCACTTTGCTCCTTGATCCCCAGGAAATGGAGAATAACTGAAGGTGCTTTAGTGTCACCGCTCTGCTCTCCACCTCTTCCCACACAAGGCTGTCATCATCCACCATCATCTGAAATATCCCGTGAGCACCCAACTGGAATAACTCACTGAGAGGTGGAGACCTTTCCCAAATGCACTGCCATGCCAGGAAACACCTGGACACATCTGAAATAAATAAATAAACCCAAGAAACCCAAACCAAGCCCCCAGCCACCGCCACGTGCCAACCGAAAGAGCAAGGAGCACCGTTTGGGCTGGGCTTGCTGTCCCCCAACAGCAGCAAGGAGGTGAACCCAAGGCTTGGAGAAGCCCTCCACCTGTTTGGGTGCTGCAGGACAGGATGCCAACACCAGCTGCTGTGGCACATCCTCATTGACATGACCCCAGGAGTGACCTACAGTGACACGTCCCAGTGTGTGACCTGTGTTGTCCAACTTCCAGCCCCTTTGGGAGATTAATTGGATTTATTTGTCTCTTTTTCCCCCCACCTCACCTCCCCCCCCCAAAAAAAAAAGCCTCTTTGCTGGAAGATGTATTTTGAGCATAAATGCAACAGGACCTTGAACAGAACCTCAGATAATTAGATGTAATGGGCTCCCTCATTAGTGGAGAGGAGCTGCTGGTTTCTGTCAATTAGTACTGGAGAACACGATGTGCAGTGTTTGACATAGGGATGAATGCAAAGTGCTCTTTGTGTTTATTGCTCCCAGGTGCTCTGCAGCTAAACCAGGACAATGTCACCAGTTTTACTGAACAGATCTTCTGGTTTTGTTGCTCTTTGGGGGTGCTCTTCAGTGGTGCTAGAACTAAAGTCCCTGTGTACCCACCGTAGCCCAAACATCTGGGGACAGATGGGTTTTTAAGACACCCTTGTAAGCTGGTCACAGGGACTAAAGAGAAAATACTTGATCCATTAGATGTCTGTGCCTTCCTTATCTTTCTCACCTTTTCTGCATCCTCCCACCTTCTTTCCCACACTGCAAGGACCAGAAACTTTGGTGAACATGCTTGTTTTTTCCTCCTCCTTCCCCCTTTTGGTTTGGTTTGGGGGGTTTTTTAGATGCATTATAGTACCAAAGGGATTCAAAGCAGCAGGGATGCTCCTGGAACTTAATAGGAAAATAAAATTTAAAAAAAAATAGATACTTGAAAAAAGAGTTGTGATTTATCAGCTCTTTCCTGGTGTGGGATTCTGGGCTGTGCGTGCGTGCCCTGTGCTGTGCAGACACATGTTTGCAGTGATGAGTGTGTGTGTGTGTTATGCATGTCTGGTAAGAACAACTCAGAGGCAGTATTTAGTCCTCAGGGATGTTTGTCATCTTGAGGTACTCTTTCATTTAGGTGCAAATCAAGATCCAAAGCCTTGCGTGTTACAAATCAGCTGCACTTGTCTATCTCTTGTACCACCAACCAGCGAATCTCATCTGGCAAAGGTCACTAAAGGTAAATCTGTCTCCAGACTCTGCAAACTGCAAGTTTGCCAAGTCCTCATTCAAAACAGTAAGGCAGAGATGTTCTGGGCTTGATCTGATCTGATAACCTCTGAAGGCAGAGCTGAGCAGCCCATTTTCCTCCTGGGGAAGCATGAGGTGAGGAGCAGGCTTGTCAGAAACGCTGCAGCAGGGCGACAGCAGGGATCATAGAATCCCAGAATCCCAGGGGTTGGCAGGGCCCTCCAGAGCCCATGGGGTCCAACCCCCTGCCAAAGCAGCTCCCCAGCTCATATTGCACAGGGCGGCGTCCAGACGGGGCTGGAATCTCTCCAGAGATGGAGACTCCACACCCCCTGGGCAGCCTGGCCCAGGGCTCCCTCACCCTCCCTGGGGAAAAGTTCTTCCCCAGGGTGCTGGGGAACTTCCTCTGCTCTGACTTGCAGCCATTGCCCCTTGTCCTGTCCCCACAGACACTGAGAAGGGGCTGGCCATGTCCCCCTGCATCCCATCCTTCAGCTATTGATCAACATTCATAAGGTCCCCCCTGAGGCTTCTTCTCTCCAGGCTGAACAGCCCCAGCTCTCTCAGCCTTTCCTCACAGGGGACATGCTCCAGGCCCTTCATCATCTTCCCTTCCCTGTGTGTCACACACCTATCTGTACCCCATCCTCTGTTCCCTTCCCCCTGGGAGAAATGCACAGAGAAAGGTACCCATCCCAGCGCACCATGAGGAGAGGCTGTGTGCTGGGCAGGATGGGGAAGACCTTGGAGGAACTGCCCATCTATTCAGGTGCTTCTTTGGTAAGTAGGGAGCTGTAATATTTTATTAAAGACTCCCCTTTTCTCCTAGTTCCCATCTGTGCAGCAACACACAGAGCAGACCCCACTCCAGGACTGCTGTGTACTTCTGCCCTGGGCTTCTCTGCCTGTGGGGTAGGGAAAGAACTGATCCCCAAACCCAGATATTGAAATCCAGCTTTTGGAGGTTGACTGGGCATCATGGGACAGCCAGGACATGGCAAGCCCAGAGCTGCCAGCCCAGGGGCAGTTCCAGTTTGTTCATACACCACATAGCTGCAGTTTGTAGCCCAGACCCCTGCAATAAAGTTCCCTTTTGGGCTTTTTTTAAACAACCTCTTTCAAAACCCAACTGCACACCCAAAATGAGCTACCCAGGCCAATTGCATGCAGAGGAGGATTGAAATAATGGGCTCAAGGCCAGCAGTGGAGTTGCCAGGCACAAAACTCCCACTAATTAAATGGAACAGTTAAGTGACAAAACCCAGGCAGGGGCTGGGGGGTGGCTGGAGATGGGATTTCTCACCAGAGCAGTGATCATCAGGCAGATTAAAGTGGATGTGCAAGACATGAGGTGGAAATCTCCATCCTTTGGGTGATGTCTGTGGCTGCTGGGGTTTGGTGGTGGTGGGGTTTGTAGCATGATGGCACCCCAGTGTCACTGGAACTGTGAGGAGCACGGGTGTGCTGGTGGCAGCAGGAGCTGGGGTTGTGTGCCAGGGCTCAGCACCGGGTGTCATGCAGGCATCTGGGGCTGATCCACACCCTGTACCAGCTGAGGACCTCCTGATGCTCCGGGGGGGATGGGGGTCCACCTCTGCTGGAGGCTGAACAAGCACCAGATCCTTGTGGATCTGGGAAGTAGATTCCCTGGAGATCCTCTGCAGTGGGGAGCTGGTGGGAGGGGGCACGTGCTTTAGCAGGGTAACCCTGGGAAGGCATCGCAGACTGAAAGGAACTGTTATAAACCCCACACTATCCACCCAGCAAATAGCCAGACCGTTTCAGATCTCTTCTAATATTTTTTTCCTTGATTCTGTTTTAACTATCACACGTTTGTGGCTGCAATTATTTTCCTATGGAAGAAAAAAAAAAAAAGACAAATACCCTCCCACACAAGAGAGATCAAGACTATTAACTGGAGTCAGCCACTTGTCACAAGAGCTGCTTGAAGAGCAGGGAGCTGTGTTTACTGGTGCTCTGGTAACAAGCAGGAGAGCATGCTTTAAAATAATAATTAGTCAAAGGGGGAAAAAAAGAAGAAGCTGTTCTCCTTCTTGGAGAGCTGTGAGCCTGGCTCCAGCTGTGCCCGGCTCCCAGATGTGCCCGCGGGTCTGAGCGTGGGACTCCCCGCCTGCAGACTCATCCCACCTGCAGACTCGCCCCACCAGACGAACCAGTTTCACTTTCAGAAATAGGAAGTTCAGTGGGAAAGGCCGGGCGAGCGCCCAGACGCGGGCGAGGGACGCGGGACACGGCAGCATGAGCCGCCCGGCTGGCGGCATGAGCCCAGGATCGCTCCTTCCTTTGGCTCTGAGAAGCACCGTGCCATAGATCCCTGCACCCACAGCATCCACCAAGGATGGAGCAGTTTGTCCGGAAGCGTTTGACCTTCCTGACATCCTTCTGGAACAAGCTGCGTCCCCGCTCCGTGCCGGAGAGCTGCTCACTGGGGTATCTGGGTTCCGATTCTGTTTCGCTGCACTCGGAGCCGAACTCCATTCCCTTCATCCCCAAGTCCTCTCTCTGTATCGCTTTATACGCTTTCACAGCCCGCAGCGCAGAGGAGCTGAGCGTCAGCGCAGGGGACAAACTGCGTGTCCTCAGAGAAGAAGGAGAGTATGTCTTAGCCCGGCGGCTGCTGGGGGAGCCAGCCATGGGGTATGTTCCTGCTGCCTACGTGGCCAATCTCAGCCAGGGCACCTCTGCTCACCGGCCGTAAGTATCCGATGCTCTGGACCCACAGGGGGATGGAGGCTGGACCAGGGCAGCAGGTCCCTGCCCAGGGGAAGGCAGTGCTTGCCCTTCACTCTAGTGGGGAGCATGAGATCCTCATCTCATGCTTTTGCCGTCACTGGTGGTGGGATTGAGTGGGGATCTGCCCTCCCATGGGCACCTCCTGCTTTTGCCATCACTGGTGGTGGGATTGAGTGGGGATCTGCCCTCCCCTGGGCATCTCCTGTGGCTCAGAGGAGTGGAGGTATTCAGCACAGCAAGCAAAGGCTGGGGGATGTGCTGGGGAAGGGGGAAGGGGGAACGGAGTTGCTGGTCCCTTTCTGGGGCACATCAGCCTTGAGCAGGATGGGGGGGGATCTGGGCTAGGACACAATGTGATGGTGTGCATGGGTGCAGCTGTGAATAAATGGGCTCTTGCTTGTTCTGGCTCCTGTCCCTCACACCGTGCATTAAAGATGAGGCAGCAGGAAGGGAGGGAGCTGGGGAAGCTTGTGCCTGAGCCCTGCCAGCTGTAAAGGGTCTGAAAGCGCAGGGAGAGGCAGTTAAGGTTGGGACCTGCTGAGAATCCCAGAGCCCCATAGGGCCACTCTGCATCACTGCTGCTGTCTGGCTCCTGCTCATGTGGGGCTGGAGAGTCCCCTCCCCACGGGTGCCTCTCCCACCCGCCATGGAGCTCAGGTCGATGTCTCAGCCCTCTCACAGCTGGGGAAAGCCCAGGCTCATCGTTGCATAAGGCAGCCTGGTCCCAACACGCCGGGTGAAACTGCTGCTCCCTCTGTGCCAGGCCCTGAGTCATGCTGAGTGACAGGGATTGCACGGATGGGGGGGTGTGATCACCCCACAGACTCCCCCTGCACTCATCCTGTGCTACCGGGAGCAGGGCTGGAGGAAGGGGATAGAGCAAGCCTGGGAAGGGGCCCTGATGTGCTGGGCCATCTACTGCAGATGGTGGGGTGGCAGAGACCCTCTCTCACTCCCCTCCCTGTGTGTGCTTTGGAGGAAAGCAAATCCTGTCTGGTTTGAGTGGTGCTGGGACACACCAGTGGGGTCCATGGGGCTGGTGAGAGGCTTCCATCCCATGGCACAAAACACTTGGACAGGCTGAGTGTACGTGTGTGTGTGTGTACACATGTGTGTATGTGCATGTGTGTGTGTGTGTGTGTGTGTGTGCACAGCCCCTGCGCAGCCCTGTCCTGAGGATGGGGGTGAGGGGGATGCTGCAGTGCAGCACAGCTTTGCCGTCAGCAGACGTGCACAGCTTTGCCGCCAGCACACAGACTGTGAGGAGCCACAGGTTGGAGCTGGGGGTAATTTGTTCAGCTCTGTCACCCCATCATGTATAATTTCCTGCACGGCTTCTCAGAGGCTGGTGATCCCAGGTAATGATGAAACCTCTGGCTTTTCACCTCACCTCTGCATTGGGCTGGATGAAGCAGTGTCTCACCCATGCTCCTGTGTGCCCTGCTGAGGCTGGGACCCAGGCAGCCAACCTGCTTTTTCTTGCTGGAGAGCTGGGGATGAACATCAGTGCTGATCAGGCACAGGAGAGGGGTTTGGCTGGGTTGTCACCGCTGGCAGGGTGCTGCTGAGATCCCCAGCCAGCAGTGACATGTCTGGAGCAGCAAAGGGCAGTTCCCAGAGATGGTTTTTCATTGATGTGATTTGCTTATGGGCTCTGAGAGCTGGTTGTGTCCCTGAGCAGCAGGTGAAGAAGGACAGCACAATCCTATCCCTGTAGCTGTGGCTGTCACAGCAAGACACATGGGTATAAACCCACCAGAACATCTTCCCCGCAGGTGCTGACAGGCTGTCAGCCCAGGTGCTCAGCTCCCTGCTGCGCTGTGACACGGGTGTAACCCTCCTGGTTTGGGGGACAGAGCGAGGACCTGCTCAGCTGGAGGCAGCAGAGATCAGGCATGGCTAGAGGAAACGGGCTGCAGGCAGTAAGCTGTGATAACACACAACACGTGCTGGCAAACCCAAGGAAAGGAAGCAGCCCCAGCACAGGCTGGCAATGGTGTGAGCAGGCAGGCATCTTTACAGGCTCTGAGATGCTTGCTCAGTGGCTGCCATGGGGGAGCAAATGGTGGGAGTGTGCTGCTCCCCATCCCCGGCTCAGAAGGTGCTGGGGAGGGTACAGCCCCACTCGTGCACCATCTCTTGGCACTAACCCCTCTGCTCTGCTCTGCTCCCACAGCTGGTACTTCAGCAAGATCAGCCGGAACGAAGCTGAGCAGCTCCTCCTCTCACCTCCCAACCAGCACGGCTCCTTCCTCGTCCGGGACAGCGAGAGCAGCAAGGGGGAGTACTCTCTCTCAGGTAATTTCACAGAATCCCAGGGGTTGGAAGGGCCCTCCAGAGCCCCTGGGGTCCAACCCCCTGCCAAAGCAGCTCCCCAGCTCATATTGCACAGGGCGGCGTCCAGACGGGGCTGGAATCTCTCCAGAGACGGAGACTCCACACCCCCTGGGCAGCCTGTCCCAGGGCTCCCTCACCCTCCCTGGGGAAAAGTTCTTCCCCAGGGTGCTGGGGAACTTCCTCTGCTCTGACTTGCAGCCATTGCCCCTTGTCCTGTCCCCACAGACACTGAGAAGGGGCTGGCCATGTCCCCCTGCATCCCATCCTTCAGCTATTGATCAACATTCATAAGGTCCCCCCTGAGGCTTCTTCTCTCCAGGCTGAACAGCCCCAGCTCTCTCAGCCTTTCCTCCCAGGGGAGATGCTCCAGGCCCTTCAGCATCTCCTCAGCCTCCTCTGGACTCTCTCCAGGAGATCCCTGGCTGTTTGATCCCAGGGAGCCCAGCACTGGACACAACACTCCAGGTGGGGCCTGAGCAGGGCAGAGCAGAGGGGGAGGATCCCCTCCTGTGACCTGCTGCCCACACTCCTCCTGATGCCCCCAGGATCCCATTGTCTCTCTCAGCCCCAGGGCACACTGCTGGCTCATGGCCACCCTGTCACCCACCAGCACCCCCAGGTCCTTCTCCACAGAGCTCCTCTCCAGCAGCTCACCCCCAGCCTGTACTGAAACGAACGGTTCGTCCTTCCCAGGTGTCAGACTCTCCTCTCGCTTTTGTTGAACCCCATCTGGTTTCTCCCAGCCCAGCTCTCCAGCCTGTCCAGGTCTTGCTGGATGGCAGCGCAGTGTCCTGTGTGTCAGCCACCCCTCCCAGCTTTTTTGTGGTAATTTTCCAGAGAAAGGAACCAAGCTGTTCTATAGGGGCAGCTCCTGGCTTGGTCAGTGCACGGTGAAAAACACAAAAAAGGCACTTTACAACATCTTGTTAAAGTGAATTGCCTGCTTTCTCAAAGCATGGGGAAAGCTAGTAGATGCAGGTATGGATTGCCAAATTGCTGTGGCAAAGGAAAGTACGTTCCTCCTATCCAGAGTATGAAAGCCACAAACAATTCACGGTGGCTTAATGATGGTTTCATGGCACTGACTCTCAGGGTTTCATTCCAGTGGCTTTTGTCATCTGAGAGTTGTTTAAAAACATGCTGCCACTCCAGATTACCAGGGCTTGAGCTGTTCCCACGGACAGAGATCTGAATTCAGGTGCTTTTGTGCCAGGCAGCACTGTTACTGTGTGGTCCACATAAAAATAACCTTGAGAAATTCACAGCAAAACCCACATCCTCCCTACATCCCCTCCCTGGGCTGTGGTGTGCCTGCAGGGGGTCCAACCATTGCCAGTTTACCCACCTCAATCGGCAATGATGAGCTCCATCACTCTCAAGCAGTTAATTTGTGTGGGGAATTATCCCTGCTAATAAAGCATCACCACTCTGGTCCAAACAGCCCTGCTCACCCATGGCCAGAAGTCTTCTGAGCCAGGAGGTGGGAGCAAAAGGGACGGTGAGGAGTGGGGTATAACACCCAAGGGTGAGTTGTGTTGCTTTAGGGTGAATTAATAGACCAGCAGCCTGGAAAGGAGAGATGGTGAGAGCTGGCAGGGAGGTGGGAAGGAGCTGGCAATTCATGGATTGAGTTTCCCCTCTCCTGGCCTTCCCTGCAGTGCGGAACCACACGAAGGTCAGCCACTTCCGAATCTGCAAGAGCCCCGGGGGCAGCCTGTACATCCAGAAGGGACATCCCTTCCCAGACATGGAGGAGCTCCTTGCCTTCTACACCGAGCACTGGAAGGTCATCCAGAGCCCCTTGCTGCAGCCCTGCAGCCCTGCGGTGCGTACGCCTCAGCCAAGGACCCAAGGATGGCCAGGGTGGCAAGGGGGAAAGAGAAATTGTGGGAAAATAGGGATAACTAGTCTATTCACTTGGGATTTGTGCTTTATTAAGCTGAATTTAAAATACACCATTAGCATAGTGGCCAGCTTCACCTCTTATCAGCTAGATAAAGGCTGGGCATGCCATTGATAGATATTTTTGACTAGCCAAAATGCATGAGCTTGGCTGAAATGCCTTTTCCACCTCAAAGCCTAGAAGCCATGCTGTTAGAAATCCCTTTGATAACAAATCTGGGAAGACCCCTGCTTTTTGATTTTTCCTAGAGTGTAAGAAGACCACGTTGCTTCTATATAGTTGTTATTCCAATTAGTGTGGCACTCATAATTCCAATTAGAGTATTAATCCCAAATTGCCAACTCATTTCCTTATTAGAATTCCATTCACGGATTATGACTGAGAAATAACAGTTAAATGTGAATAATTCAAGAGTGACATTCAAAGGTGTGAGATAAAAGAAATGCCTAATGAGCTATATGAGTCTGTATCAGCCATAATAGCAATAATATTAATTTACTCATTTTTATTCATTGGTGGAAATGGAAAAAAAAATCCACCTTTGAGGTCTGATGAGGAGAGAATTATGACTTGAATTGATGATATTTTGTGTAGTCTCCAATAATGTGCACCTTGGACACGTTGGCTCCCAGCAGAGGTCCAGGCAGTGGATGCCCCACATGCTTTGTGTCCTCAGTGAACATTTAGCAGAGACAAAAGCAATGCCCAGGCTGCAATTGCAGGTGGTGGAGCACATTGTCCTGCTCACTCCTGCGTGGTCACCAGGCCTGGATAGGCACCAAAGCTTTGTGCAGGCTCCTGCCTGCAGGTTTGGTCCTGCCCAGCTGGCTGGTCCAAGCGTGCAATGTCCATTTTGCAGACCCCCCCTGAGAGGGATGGCTGGGAGCGCCCACGCTGGGAGTTCACCCTGAGGAGGAAGCTGGGAGAGGGCTACTTCGGAGAGGTGTGGGAAGGACTGTGGAGGAACACAGTGCCGGTGGCCATCAAGATCATAAAAGGTAGACAGAAGATGTGAATGGTGGCCTACTGGGTCTATTGTTCACTTTCCTCTTGGTCCTGTGTCTGTTTTGTTAAGCAAACTGTGGTAGGACCCGGCAAGGAGCCACTGGACTATCCCTGTGGACCCACCTAAGCTTGGGGTTCACCTTCATAGAATGGCTCTGTCCAGTGGGTTTGGGATAAGCCAAGGGAAGTCAAGTCCTGATGGGACTATGACCCTGAAAATGGGATCCAAAGCCCTGTGGGAAACATCTGGTGGGTGTTTGGATCTGAGGCACAGGTTATGCAGAACACAAGCTTTGAGAGTAGGGGTGGCCTGTGAGGAGGGAAAAGATCCTCCATCCCAGTTGGAGGTGCTGAGCTCCCAACATCCCTGTGAGAAAGCAGCTCACAAAAGCCATATTGGTTTTCTCCCCCAGCTGACATGAAAGCAGAGGACTTCACCAAGGAGATTCAGAACCTGAAGCGTCTGAGGCATGAGAAGCTGATCCAGCTGCATGCAGTCTGCTCACTGGATGAGCCTGTGTATATCATCACTGAGCTCATGCGGAAAGGCAACCTCCACAGCTACCTCAACAGTGAGTACTGGTGCTGGCACCGTGGTGAGTGGGTTCCTGGGGCACTGATGCTTTGCAGATGCTTTCCATGCCCTGGAATGGCCCTACAAACCCAAGTGAGGACTCTAAGAGAGAGTCTGGTTTCCATTCTGCTTAGATCCCTGGTAATGCAGAGCAATCCACAGGCACCTGGTAGAGATGGTCTTGGGTTCACTGCAGAGATGCAGTCTGCTGTGATTCTTTTGGTGTCCATATGGGTTGGGGTCCATATCAATCCAAACAGTGCTGGTAGGGATCTTCATCCCTCCTTCTTCACCCACCCATGGGCTGCCAGCTCCCACCAGTGGACAGAAACTCTGCTGCCCTGTTTGAGCAACAGTGCTTTCATTAGGAATGGAACTCTGAACCCTGGGCCAGCAGCACGGTTCAATTCACACGCAGAGCTGGTACCAGGCCATGCTCCATGCATCACCTGACCATCAGTTTATTTTTCTTGGCCTTTCTTTTCCTGACCCAGTAATCAATCTTGAAGGGAAACAAGACAAACAGCTCCCACCAAGACCTGTTTTTCTACTGGGTACACCCCCCCCTCTCCTCCCCCGCACTGACCTCATTTTTGGTTAGGGTTCCAGCAGCATTTGGTGCCTGAGGAGCTGGAACTTGCAGGGAGGGTGGGTTGAGAGGCCAGGCTAGAGATTTGCATGACAGAAGGTCACCTTTAGCTTTGAACAAGCCACAGACATCTGCATCTTCATTGCAGCACAGGACACTCTTCAAAGCTCACCCCAGACCCTTTCCCTGGGGAGCATGTGGCTGTACTGAACTTCCCACATGGCACAGCCAGGGCAGTTAGGCAGGACCTCAGATTTGAGGTTTTACACGTTCTCCTGGTCCCATGTCGCCAGTGCAAGGTCTCCTTCCAAACCACAACACCCAAACCAGATGTTGCTGGGCTTCCCCCAACGCTTGTATCATCTGGGTTAACAGGTCCTGAAGGGAAGTCCTTGGGCACTTCCCACTTGCTCAACATCGCCTGCCAAGTGGCAGATGGGATGAGGTACCTGGAGGAGAAGCACATAGTCCACCGGGACCTGGCGGCCAGGAACATCCTGGTGGGTGAGGAACTCACCTGCAAAATAGCCGATTTTGGACTTGCCCGACTCCTCAAGGTTGGTCAGTGGGATGCTGTGGTCCCTCCTGTCACCCCAGGCCACCAAGCTGCCCCATGCTGCAGCTGGCTCACTCCCTCCTCCTCTTTCCTGGCTGGCAGCCCCAGCAAAGCCCCCAAAGCAGTGGCTGTGTTCATCGCACCATCCCTCATCACCCATCTCCCATTACTTTCCAGGATGACATTTATTCCACCAGCAGCAGCACCAAAATCCCAGTGAAGTGGACAGCCCCAGAGGCAGCCAACTACCGCACCTACTCCCTCAAGTCTGATGTCTGGTCCTATGGGATTCTGCTCTACGAAGTCTTCACCTATGGGCAGATCCCGTATGAAGGTAGGGCTTCCAGCCCCCTCCAGTGCTGCCCTGTCCACATGCTGGGCAGCCCGCCCATGGTCCCCAAAAGCCAACATGTCATGAATTGTCATATTGCCCCTTCCACACTGGATGTGGAAGAAGCTCCAGGAGCATGGGCAAGTTATTGCCCACTTTTGGGATTGCTTAGAGGGATTGCAGAGTGGGCACAGGAGCTGAGGTGGTATGGGCTGCATGATGTCCACAGCTTCTACTCCACCACCCACACGGCAGAGAGAAACCATTTAACAGCAGGGCCAGTTGACATCTTAGCCCACTGCAGGTGTCCCTTCGGGGCATACTTTGGGTACACCAAAGGGCCAATGGGATCCTGGGGGGCATCAGGAGGAGTGTGGGCAGCAGGTCACAGGAGGGGATCCTCCCCCTCTGCTCTGCCCTGCTCAGGCCCCACCTGGAGTGTTGTGTCCAGTGCTGGGCTCCCTGGGATCAAACAGCCAGGGATCTCCTGGAGAGAGTCCAGAGGAGGCTGAGGAGATGCTGAAGGGCCTGGAGCATCTCCCATGTGAGGAAAGGCTGAGAGAGCTGGGGCTGTTCAGCCTGGAGAGAAGAAGCCTCAGGGGGGACCTTATGAATGTTGATCAATAGCTGAAGGATGGGATGCAGGGGGACATGGCCAGCCCCTTCTCAGTGTCTGTGGGGACAGGACAAGGGGCAATGGCTGCAAGTCAGAGCAGAGGAAGTTCCCCAGCACCCTGGGGAAGAACTTTTCCCCAGGGAGGGTGAGGGAGCCCTGGGACAGGCTGCCCAGGGGGTGTGGAGTCTCCATCTCTGGAGAGATTCCAGCCCCGTCTGGACGCTGCCCTGTGCAATATGAGGGGGGAGCTGCTTTGGCAGGGGCTTGGACCCCATGGGCTCTGCAGGGCCCTTCCAACCCCTACAACTCTGTGATTCTGTGATTCAGGGACATCTTCTCCTTCCTTGCAGGAATGACAAACCAAGAAACCGTACGGCAAATCACCAGGGGCTACCGCCTTCCCCGGCCCAGCTCCTGCCCTCCTGAGATCTACAGCATCATGCTGGAGTGCTGGAATGGGAACACAGAGGAGAGGCCTACCTTCTTGGCCCTACGGGAGAAGCTGGGCTTCATCTACAGACGGCTGTTCAGCTCCCTCTCCTGAGGGATCCCTTCCCACCATCCTTCCTGCACAAGCCTCTCCAGGCCAGCTCTTGCCAAGAAGCTCCTTCCTTCTGGTTTGCCCTCTCATGGGGCTCTGAGGAAAGCACATCTCCCCCCTCAAAAATAGCCCATGGTCCCTCTCAGTCAGGATGCAGGGAGATGGCCAAGGGAAAAGGCAACGAGTTGTGGAGAGCTCGATGCCAGCACTTGGCTGTGCAGCAGCCTGGAAAAGCCCCGTGGTAGTGAAGGTATCACCCAGAGTTTACATCTTCATTCAGCCAGTAGGGTGGGAGGTCCCTGCCCTCCCCACACAAACGTGAAGGTTTGCAGTTCATGTTCAGTCATGGCTCCACTTATTTTTCTTGTAGCGTGTGTCCAGTGTATTTATCAATAACTGTGTGTGCCTCCAGCCCTGCAAGTCCTTGCAGGGCATTCCTGGATGCTCTGCCCACACCGTGCTGCTCCCATCCCTGCCCAGGAAGCCACGGTCTCAGTCCCACTCTTGCCACCACAGATAAAACCACCTTCCACAGATACAACCACCTTTGTGTCTCTTTGGTCTCTGTTCATCCAGGCGTGCATTAAACCTGGATACCACCCATTTTCCAGGCAGCAGCCCCAACTTGCCCTGAGGACCCTGCACAGGCAGCTCCTGCCTGGGCTGCTCTGCTCTGGCTCCTCGTCTTGCTCATCATCGCTGGGCTGTACATGGCAGTGCTGGAAGGACTCCAAAAAGCAGCACCAGGAGCAGTGCCAAGGCCCTAGGGTGGTGCAGGCAGGCTCCTCAGGGCCAGCCCAAGCGTGGCTGCTTGAGCACTGACACGCTCGAGACACCAGTGGCAGGAAGCATGATGTGTTGTGGTTGAAAGGCAGCTGGGTACAGCCGGCGCTGCCTGGGTTTAGATTTTCCCCTGACAAGCCTGTTCGTGGGAGTAAGTTCTCTCTGAGCAGAGAACCCAAGCAGAGCTCCCCGGGCTGCACAGCTCAGCTCCCCTCCCAGTGCAGACTGACTCCATGGCTGGCAGGTGATGGAGTTACCACAGGCCAAGAAAGAGCCGGGACATGCGTGGTGCAGGCCCAGGAAGATATTAAATCTGCAGGGCTGGCTGCCACCAGATGGAGCTCAAAAATTAAGCTGAGAGAGAAGGGTGTGCGTGGGGTGACCAGGGTGGTGGGGCTGGAGTGGGGAGCAAGGGTCACCCGAGAAGCAAGCGGGGCGGGCAGAGCTGCCTGCGGCCTGCACCGGCCCTGTGCCGCCTGGCTCCATGCAGCTCCCTGTGCTGCAAGCAATGCCATCAGAGGCGGTGTGCAGGGGTGACGTGGGGACACAGGGCCACGGGCCAAGCCAAGTGCTGCCCCAGCAGCTTTTCCTTCCTCTTCTGCAGCTGCGTTAGAAGCTGATCCACTGCTTGGGTTTGCCCTCCAGCATGGTCTGCTGGGCTCTGGCATTTCTCTGAGTCACTGCTTGCTTTTAAAACTAGGCAGAGCTGGGGGGAGCCTGGATTTCCTCACCTGCTCTCAGGATCTTAGCCTGGGCAGGGCCTTGCGGCTCCCCCCAGCCCAAAATCAGAACCATAGGGCGTCTCCCAAAATCCATCCCATGAAGGCAGAGCTGTGAGGGCCCCAGACCCTTCTGATTCCCCTCCCTTCCAGGGTGGGCATTGCAAACATGTGCTGTTAAGGCATCCCCCCACTCTGGTTTCAGCCTGGCACATGCCCTATTGCAGATTCAGCTTGACCAAGTGGCATTTGAAAGCAGCATCAGGCTAACACCATGCATTGGAGCTGCACAGGTTGTTTCTATTTTTAAGGTCCTACCTTGGCCTTTGAAGGATGAGGTGGGGAAGCAGAGCTGCTGGAGGAAAAACCCCAATATTCCGCAAGCAAGTGATGAAAGGAACTGGTGTACACACTGGGGCTGCTGTGAGCTCTCCTCCAAGGTGTTGTGGTGGCACAAGGACCACTGCAAGGGCTCAGAGTGAGTGGAAAGCACCAGGAACTGTTTTCCCAAGTATGTGAGTTAATCAACAGCTAAAACATGGTGTCTTGTCAAGCAGCACATGGCAGTAGCCGGGGAGGTGAGGTCCATCCCTGTGGAGGTTGCTGTCATGGGTGGTGGGTGCTTGCCCCTCTTGATAGCAAGCCCAATGAAAAGGGGGCAATGCTTTGGGAGGGGGTATATGAAGAGGGTACAGTATATGAAGAGTCCTTTTGTCTTGTTATTTGCCCCAGTGGGCAGCACAATGATCCAAGACACTGGAAATCAGATGAAAGAAAGCAGTAGGGGTAGAAAGGGCACAAAAATGAAAGTATTTGGTTGTCAGGTGCATTTCCTAAACTCAGTTGAGTGTCACAACAATGTGAGAAAAGCCCCACAAGCACTGCCAGGTCTTTGCTCCCCACCATGCCATGCACTGCCTGGGAGCACAGTCTAGTGGTGGCCAAGCTTTCCCTGTTTCTATTCCCTTTTCCAGCCCTGACAGAGCAGCAGCCTGTGTGAGACTTCACAGCCACTCACAAAGCTGCCTTAAAGTCAGTGGGGCTTTTTCAGGCAGTTCTGCTCTGCTGGCCACAGATCAGGGCAGCCACCCACTGATGCTGCAGTCCCTGACCTGCCCGTGGGCACGGGCTTAACCCCCACGTGGCATCCAGAAATGGGATGGAGAAGCATCCATGTGCTGGTGGCATCACAGCAGCTCGCCCAGAGCTGGGTGAGACCAGGGAAGGTACCCAGCTAGAAACCAGGATTGGTGCCTTAGGTCTGCCACAGCATCCTCCCCCTGTGCTCCGAGGGGGGGGGTGCTGCTGGGTTTGACCCTCTGCAATCATGAGACCAAAAGCAAATACAGCAATATTGACTTTACCTTTGTGTGTTCACATTTTAACTGGCAGCCCCTGAAGCTGTAAGGCTAGGGAAAAAAACATTCTTATCTCCAAAATCCAGAACTTCTGCTGGGAACCAGCAACAGATGAGACCCCACTGCTCCCATGAGGCATCCCAGGGGGGCAAGTAGTGGCCAAAAGGGGCTGCCAGAGCATGGGAAGACCCTGGAGCAAGCCTTGCTGCCCAGGCTTCCTTCCCAGGTCACCAGCCAGGTAGCACATCTCATCTTGTCTTATTCAAAGAGGGATTTTTTTTTACTTCCCATGTTTAGTGAAGTTTAGGTGTGCTGCTGTGGGCATGGAGGTCCAAACCATGTGCCCAAGGGTGCTGGCCCTGCACAGCTCACTGCAGCTCTTCCCTGTGGATGCACACACTAATGCAAGGGCAATGGATGCCCTGGTGCTGCCCTGGCCCCTCCTCAGGACAGGGGCCAGGACCAGGACTTGCCTGGAGATGCAGAGCTCAGGGCAAAGCTTACACAACATATTTTCCTACCACAAACAAGGAGCAAAGCTGGAAGTGACCCTGGAAGCCTCCAGCTCGGATGAAAAGCAGAGCTGCCACCTCCCCTCCAGCTGCTCCCCAGGCCAGGCAGGATGGAGCTGCCCCAGCACCCAGCACTGCCCTTTGCTCCTGCCTGCACAGGATACAGGCAGTAGTCACAGAGCCCCCGCTGCCATTCAGCACACAGGGACTGTCCTGTACCTCGTGCTGGGCTGAAAGCAGGCCAGCACAGAAAGATTTGGCTCCTTTAAACTGGTGCCTGCCAGGGGTTTGTTTACCTCCAGCAGGAACAGCAACCTCACACCCCCTGCATGCAGGTACCTGCAGGCTCCTGTTTTCCCAGTGCTCCATCCAACGGCACTCCCAGTGCACTCCCCAGCTATCAGCTGGTCACAGCCAAGATAATTCAAGCCCCAAATCTGCCAAAACACCAGCTGGGCTCCAGGGCTGCCCAGCCCAGCCCTGAGCTCCCACCCACACCACAAGCATCAGACCACAGAACACAAGCCCTGAGGAAGCCATCTCTCCCCCCTGATTACAGAGGGCTCCCTCCACATCCAAATCCTTCCCCCCAGCCCTGAGCAGACCCAGCTCAGGCCCAGGCATTCACTCCTACTCCACAAGGCACTGGAACAGGGTAGCAGTGTGCTTGGGGAGCAGAACAAGTTGGGTGCCAGCAGGGACGTGCTGTGCAGCCAAGTAAGGAGGGAAGGGTGGGGGGAGGCTTTGCAGCATCACTCCAGCCAAACCAGATCTCACTCACATGCAAAACACATGCACTGGTGAGTCACACTGGCATGACCATGCCATCCAGCATTACCAGACCATGCTGCTACAGTTGGAGGCTTGTACCCATGACCCATCCCCCTGTCCCAGTCCCACCAGCACCCCCAGCACCGCTCTGCCCTCCTGTACAGTTGGGAGGCTTGTACCCATGACCCATCCCCCTGTCCCAGTCCCAACACCAGCACCCCCAGCACCGCTCTGCCCTCCTGTCCCAGGTGAAGAACAACCCACAGCATTTTAAAAGGCTGCTCAAGTTTATTAGTTGCCATTGTACCAATACAAGGTAAATAAAAGGCGTTACCAAGTCTGCATGGGAAGGGCACAGTTGCTGAGAAAGAGTAAAAAGGCTGGTGTGGGAATCCTTGGGGCTTTGCTGTGCTTTCATATTATGAAGCAGCACGGGTGCTTTGGGGCAGCCTGCCTACTCTACAGGGGGGGAAAGGGGCTGTGCCCGCCGGTTTGGGGAACAGCCACCAACCCGCTCATGCTGAGGGCCCAGGGCTGGGCTCGCTGGCGTGGCGTCTCCGTCCTGCTCCTGGGGCTGGCACCAAGCCACATGCCATCGGTCCTGTTGTCACCTTCAGAGTCCCCAAGCTGCAAGACAGAGCGGAGGAGAAGTCAGGCTGTCACTCTGTGTTTAATTTTGGAGCAAAGGAGTGCGTGCTCTGGGCATGAAGACATCACCCATCAGGTCAGGATGCACCTCAGGGGGCACAGCAGGGACGTCTCCAGCTGTCTCACATTGGCACTCCTCACATCTTCTCATCTGAGGGAAGTACTCACCTCTCTGGGGACTCTGACACAGTTGTCATGGCTGGGTGAGTTGTCTTCCCGAAAAAGAAGCTGGCCCACCAGTGGCCAGGGTCAGACTTGGGCAGACCTGGGGGACAAGTGCATGCCAGGGAAAGCCCAAGTCAGCGACACCCCTGCAACCCCACTGCCACCCCTGTCTCATCCCATACCAGGAGAAGCTGGGTCACCTCCAGTAAGGTTTGCTTCCAGACTCTCCACCACAGAGTCCCCTTGGTGGCCTTCAGCTGGGATGTGTGGCACTTACCTGGGGGGTGGGGGATGACCTCCCCAGAGTACTCGGAGCTGCCGCAGGAGCTGTTGCTGGATGTGGAGCTCAGGCGCCCTGTGGAGAGATCATGGCCAAGAGCCACCACTCAGCCTTGGTCGTGCTATGAAAAGCAGCATGTGGCAAGCCCCTGGGGTGACACAGCTCAGTGTCATCACCTTCTCAGTCCAGTACCTGTGCAGCTTTAATGCCAGGTGAATAACACCAGTAGGAAAGGGAATACTGGTGAGATTACAAGCTGGCCAAGAGCTGGTACAAGAAAAGCACCTGAACACCTCTGAAGGAAAACACCTGCGAGCCCAGGGACATTATTTTGTGGCTTTGCATCTGTATGCAGCACTTGGGAAACCTTTGCAGATGACTTGAGGCCAAGAGAATGCAGATTCCTGCAGAAAATCCATGCAGTTTTAGTCTAACTGTTAACAGTTTCAGCTCAAGGGAAATACTTTCATTCCCTCTGGTTTAGGCAAATTAAACCAGAAAGTCTCTCCCCTGGAGAACTATCAGGGGATGTCATTGCATGGACTGCTTCTGGAGCTCATTTGCACAGCCTCAGTGCTAGAGGCACTTCAAACCATCCTCCCTCCTTCACCTACCACCTTAACAATACGCAAAGGGGTTTGCAAGACCCATCTTCAGCTGGTACAACAGGGCAGGGCCTGGAGGGCCCAAGCAGGAGGGATGGCTGCCAGCTGCCCCCCTTTCTCAGCACAGAGCCTGACAGCTCCTGTGGAGCTTTGGCTGAAAGCTCACACCTAAGCTCAACTCCATCTCTGCTGCAGCCACATCCCTTTGAGCCTGGGAGAACACCCTGCCCACCGCCCCAAACCCACCCCAGCCCCCAGCCCACGCTCTTACTTCTATAGTAGTTGTGCGTCGCCATGAGCGAGCCACTGGATGGGATGGATGCCATGGCTCTCGATCTTGGGTCTTGTGCAGATCTAAACCCTGCGAGCAAAGGGGCAGCCGTCACTGCAGAGGGGCCGCAGCATCACCCACCCACTCAGGGCCTGACCTCCCACCCACAGAGGAGAGAGAATCCCAGAATCATAGGGGTTGGAAGGGATCTCCAGAGCTCATGAGGTCCAACCCCCTGCCACAGCAGCTCCCTAGGACAGGTCACACAGGTCGGTGTCCAGATGGGGCTGGAATCTCTCCAGAGATGGAGACTCCACACCTGTTGGGGAAGGCAGCAGGCCTGCTAGCGACCTAGCTCTCTTCTCCCAAGATTTAGGCCCTGACAATATTCTTCTGCTCCCATGAGACAGGAAAAGTTCCTCATGCAGAGAGGATCCTAATAATCCCATTCTCAAAACACAGCGGCCTTGTTGATAGGGGTACAGGCTGCCCTGACCCAAGAAGCAGCTATGGGAAGGTATTTGGGAGTAACGGAACATGTCAGGAACCAACCATAACAAGAGGGTCAAACCAGCAGGTGTGTGGATGCTTTTAGGTATTAAAGGTAAACTAAGGCTGTTTAGCTATAAGATAGGGTTATCAGAACTCGTTATAATCACTAACCAATCAATATGGTGTGAACAGTGTGTGTAACCAATTAGCAGTTTTTTAGCTTGCCATGTTTACAGTAAGAAAGGTCTAGAATCTGGAGGATTTCACCCAATAAATGGCTTCACCTCAAATTCATATTGAATTGCGTGTTGCTCCCTGCTGGATGCCACACACCCCCTGGGCAGCCTGTCTCTCACCCTCCCTGGGGAAAAGTTCTTCCCCATGCTGGTGTGGAACTTGCTGTGCTCCCACTTGCAGCCGTTGCCCCCTGTCCTGTCACAGGACTGTCAAAGCTGCAAGAGTTAAACAGTGCAGCGTGATGACCCCAGAGATGCAGCGTGCAGAGTGGCACCAAGCGGGGTGTGGAGGCCAGGGCAAACCCACAGCTATGTGCAAAGCCAAAATAAATCCCTCAAAAACAAGTGTGAGCACAGAGGGCAGGGCTGGCAAGCCCTCAGGGCTGGCAAGCCCGCACAGCACCCTCCCAGCCCCTCACACGGGGGTTCTGCTCCCTTGCACAAACTCACTTCTCACAGTGTCAACAACTGGGAGGTTAAAACCCCTCAGGCAGAGGTTGCGTAAGCAGCACAGGAGCCTTCAGCTCGGGGCACATGCCGAGGAGTTTTGTGCAAGGGGCTTGGTCCAAGCCCCAGCCTGTCCCCAGCAGCCTCCCCACCCCAAGCCTTGGGGGGGGAAGCCAGCCTGCCCTACACCATCCTGCACATCACATCCTCCTCCTGCAACGTCCCCTTCCAGCACGGGAGAGAAACTCGCTCTCCCCGGCCCAAAACACACGGAGTTCTGAACCGGGGAAGTGTTTTTCTCCTTCCGGGCCAGAGCACCTCCCTGCTAAGGAGCTGAGTCTTCCCGTGCCCCGCGGTCTGATCGTTTCTTGTTCAAGCAGGCTCCGGGATGCTCCAACAGCCGAAGGTGCCGCACACCTGCCAGCACAAGCCAGAGTCCCCGCGGCCCCTGAGAGGACACCGAGCCCCATGGCCCTCCGGAAGAACGGCGAAGGCACCCAGCTGGCACAGGAGAGGCACCCAGCGACCCAGGACCCCCATCATCCCCTGGGCATCCAGTTCCTCCCCAGCTCCCGGAGGAGCCTTTCTCTGTTCTAACGATGCGCCCATTTGTTGTGTGTCCCGCTACAAAAAGTCCTCCACGCACTCACGGCTCCTCTAACCCAACACTCCTCAGTGGGGAAACTGAGGCACGGAGCCACCTCCCCTTCCGTCTGACCCCAAAGGGGCTCACCGCGGCCTTGCAGCTGACCCCTCTGAAGCAACACACCTCCACCCTAATTCCCACAGTCCTCCCCGTTTCCCCACTCCCCACACCCCCCCCAGCCCGCTGGGGCCGCACCCCCGATCGCAGCGCACCTGGGCTGGGCGGCGGCGGTGTCCGGCGGGCGGGCACTAGGGCCGCGGGGGCCGCTCGGCGGCGGCGGCGCCGCCCGGGGAACGCAGCGTCCTCACCGCACCGCACGGCCTGAGCCGCGGCGCTGCCCGCTCCACCCCCGTCCTGGTCTTTATATAGCCTCGGGCCACGCCCACTCCGCCCACACCGCCAATCAGAGCGGGGGGCGAGGCGGGACACGCCCCTTTCCCTGCGAGGGGCGGGGCTTGTGCGGGCAGCGCTGAGCCCCGGGGTGGGGGGGGTGCGGGGTGTTACCATGGGGCAGGGGGGCGCTGTAAGCTGGAGGGTTGGGGGGTTCCGAGCCGGCGGGGCGGTGTCAGGCTGGGGGGAATACTTTGTTTTCGGGGCCGAAGCCGGCGGCAGGGGCGAAGCTGCTGCTGAGGTGCAGGGCCTGGCCAGGGTCTGTGTCCAGGGGGCACCCTCAGGGGTGGGCGCTGGGGCCGGTGCTACTCGGTGTACCCCAGGGAGGGGCGGCTGGTACCCCTGGGAGGGGCGGCTGACAGCCCAGGGGGCTGTGCTGCCGCTCAGGGGGACTGATACAGGCTGGAGAGCTGGGTGGGGAGGAGTGTGATGGGATTTAATGAGGGAGGGTGGAGGGTCTGGCATCTGGGGAAGAGCAGCCCCAGGTATCAGCACAGGCTGGGCACTGGGCTGTTGGAGAGCAGTGCAGGGGAGAGGGACCTGGGGGCTCTGGGGGACAGCAGGGTGACCATGAGCCAGCAACGTGCCCTCGTGGCTAAGGCAGCTGATGGCACCCTGGGGTGTGTTAGAAGGGGGGTGGTTAGGAGGTGAAGGGAGGCCCTTCTGCCCCTCTGCCCTGCTGAGACCCCACCTGGAATTGTGTGTCCCGTTCTGGGCCCCTCAGCTCAAAGGACATAGAGCTCCTTGAAAGAGCCCAGTGTGGGGCCACCAAGGTGATGAAGGGAGTGGAACACCTTCCTTGTGAGGAGAGGCTGAGGGAGCTGGGAGGAGGCTGAGGGGTGACCTCATCAATGTCTATACATACATAAAGGGTGAGAGTCAGGAGGATGGAGCCAGGCTCTGCTCAGGGGTGGTGGTGACAGGACAAGGGGCAGTGGGTGCAGCTGGAGCAGAGGAAGTTCCATGGGAATGTCAGGAGGAACTCTGTCACTGTGAGGGTGATGGAGCCCTGGGACAGGCTGCCTGGAGAGGTTGGGGAGTCTCCATCTCTGGAGACATCCAAACCCACCTGGATGTGTCCCTGTGTGATTTAACCTGGGTGATCCTGCTCTGGCAGGGGGGTTGGTCTGGATGATCTTCCAAGGTCCTTTCCAATTCCCAACGTTCTGTGATTCTGTGAAGCACAACCCCCACCAAATGTACTTGGGTACCAGTATAACATACTGTGCAGATGCTGTCCTATGGACAGTGGTGTGGCAGGGCACGTGTCCTGGAGAGCCAAGGTGATGCTGTACCTATGGAAGAGGAAAACAGAATCTTTATAGAAAACCACTTTCTGTGTGGAATAGAAATGCAGTTGGGAACACAATGTGAACCCACTCTGGAGACATGCAAGAGCCTCACAGTGACAGGGGGGTTGGTACTTGCTAAAGTGTTGGTCATTTATTCTCTCCCCAAACTCTGAAATGCTTTAGGACAGGATGCTGCAGCCTGGCATGCTGAGGGTTTGCAATAAAGCCTTCCAGTTTGAGTGCAGCTGTGGGAAACAGCATTTTTTGGGGTGATGATTTAGCCATTTTTGGATTTGGAGACAGGAGGGAGCTCATGTCCCAGCCTGGGGAGCTTCTAGCACAAGCTCCTCATGCAGTGGGGTTCATTCTTCCCCCAGTCTGTGATTTTTGTTATTAGGCAGGAGTTACTTATTCAGCACTGGGGATGAGCAGGCAGCTCCAGGAGAGCAGCACTGGGTTGCTCCAGGACACTGATCTCCCCACACAGCTCATGGGGCTGCAAAAGGGCTGAGCTGCCCTTGGGGCTGTGTGTTCTCAGCAAGGACAGCCCCCCTGGCTCAGGGACACTCTGGGTGACCCGTGTCCCTAAATCCCTTCGCCTGGGCCACAGAACAAGGCAATGCTCCCACCATCACCAGTGGGACAGGCACCTTTCACTGCCCACAGCCTGTACATGTGATCCCAGGAAATCAGCCAGAACAGCTTCAGAGAAAGCCTTGGCACCACAAGGCTGTAAATAAATTACTTCTATACAAAGTCTAAACCCCAGAGGTTTAAGAACCAACAGAAGAGCATGTGTGGTCCAGCTCAGGACCGACATGCTCCTGCTGTGCCTCAGTTTCCCCATCGATGACACCGACTCAGCACTTTCCAGGGATGGACTTGGCTGAAGACTGTGATGGACTTTGAATATACAAACACCAACTGGCAGTTCAAACAGCCACGTGGTTGTTTTCATGCCCAGCATTAGGCTTCAGGTCCATGCCTCATGATCAGGTTTCACCAGTGGTTTGATTTTGGGGGCCCTGGGACCCCCCCAGGATAACCATGCTGGGGGGTGATGCTCCCAACCCTGCCAGCTGCAAAGCATGAAGAGCCCCAGGGCATGAGCTTGGGGGAGTTTTCTGGCCCAGAAGTGAAAGCCAGGAAGGCTAACAAACAATTGGGTGCTTCAGACCTGAAAAGTCAGGTGAAATGGGTCATTTCTCAGGTTCCACCCCAAATCCTCCCTGAAAGATGTGTGTCCCTGTACCCTACATCCCCCCTAATCATCTACAGAGCAAGCAGAGTGCATTGCTATAGAGATTCTATCCTGTAAGGGAGCACATTCCTCCCAGCTGGTCCAGGATGGCTTTGTACCCCACCAAGCCTCAGTGGGCTAATTGCGTTAATTAATGATAGAGCAAGGATGAACAAACACTTCCTGGTCCATGTGTGCAACACCACTGCTCACACCCCCATCTGGGGGGGCTGCTTTAAGCAGGCAGCACTGGGGGCACGATGCTGCACCCACAGAGATCAGGGATGAGTTGGGGCTTCGCTGGCCCAGGGCAGATGAGTCTCCCCCATGGGTGAATTACAGCCTCCAGCGCGAGGGGTCTCACCCTGCTCTTCATGCCAAAGCCAGACCCATTCCTCCTTCACGATGCAGCAGGAGCAGCGCTGGCAGGGCAGAGCAGCCAGGAGAGACTGATGGAGCAGCCAGTCTGGTTTCCTAGGGCAAAGCCAGTCCTGGGTGTGTTGAGGAGAGGAAGATACATTTCATCTGTATTGATCAAGGCTCAGTTGTTCTAAAAGCAAGCAGATGACAAGATTTGGATGGATTCTTCTCTTCGATTTTCCTCTAATTAGAGCCTCTGAGTTGAGTCCAACTCTCCTTACAGCTTGCTTTTGTGCAAGGTTTCTGTGGTTTGCTTTTTTATTAAAAAAATATATATTAATCCATGTGTCTGTGCTCCATGGTGCAGCTGGCAGCTGGCTTTTGTTGTCTGGTGGCTGTGTGTGCTGTTCATAGAATCATAGAACCATAGAACCATAGAATCATAGACTGGCATGGGTTGGAAAGGACCCCAAGGATCACAGAGCTCCAACCCCTGCCACAGGCAGGGACACCAACCTCAGGCCTGGAGCTACACAAGGTTGCCCAGGGCCCCATCCAACCTGGCCTGGAACACCCCCAGACACGGGGCACCCACCCCCTCTCTGGGCAGCCTGTTCCAGCCCCTCACCACTCTCTCTGCAAAGAACTTCCCCCTAAGATCCAATCTAACCCTTCCTTAAAGGTTGGGAAATCACCTGACATGGTGCATCTTGCACTTGGCAGAAACATCTGGAAGCCAGCAAAGGCTGTGGAGCAGAAGGAGCTGCTGCCTCAGGACGTGGCCAGCACTCATGGGACATCAGAGATGGGTGTTAGCTGCTCCTGGGGGTGATGGGGGGACCCCAACGCCCAGTCAATGGGGCTTCCTGCTGCTGCCACATGGGGCTTATTGCTGTGATATCAAGGTGGCTTCAGGAGTTTGGCCAATGGTGAGAACTGACCCAGCAGCCCCTTCCCCAGCACCCTGCACCCGAGCACACAGCAGCTTCCCACCCGAGCAAGAAGGCAGCACCCACGCCCCACACAGCAGAAACACAGCCTGTCTAGATAAATGCTTTGTAGTGCTGGGGGGGCTGATCCTGCATTGCTGAGGGGGCTGATCCTGCCCTGCTGAGGGGGCTGATCCTGCCCTGCTGAGGGGGCTGATCCTGCCCTGCTGAGAGGTCTGATCCTGCCCTGCTGTGGGGGCTGATCCTGCATTGCTGAGGGGTCTGATCCTGCCCTGCTGAGGGGACTGATCCTGCATCGCTGAGGGGACTGATCCTGCCCTGCTGAGGGGTCTGATCCTGCCATGCTGAGGGGACTGATCCTGCACCACTGAGGGGTCCGATCCTGCCCTGCTGAGGGGTCTGATCCTGCCCCACTGAGGGGTCCGATCCTGCCCTGCTGAGGGGACTGATCCTGCACCACCGAGGGGACTGATCCTGCCCTGCTGAGGGGTCTGATCCTGCATTGCTGAGGGGTCTGATCCTGCCCTGCTGAGGGGACTGATCCTGCCCTGCTCAGGGCTCTGCTTAGCTCCCCCTCTCTGGAGGGCATCTGGCAGCAGAAGAGGGAGCAGGGACAGCCTGTGCTCAGGCTCTGCTCTCCTCCTGTTTGCGGGGCTGTGTCGGGGCCAGGTTTGGGATTCAGGCGCAGACAGCTGCTGCCACCTATGGATAGCGAATAGCCGAAACGTGCCCCCCAGGCAGCACACGGGCTGTCCCCTCCTCCCTGCCCCGAGCCTTTGCAGCCTCAGAGCAAGAGCAGCTGTGAAACAGAACCTATGGTCATGTTGAGAGACACCTGCGCATCTTCCTCTGCCTGCGCATGTTTAAGGGGGAGGGGGAAGTCCTGGAAATGCAAGGAATAAACCCCCTTTCCTTAAGTACAGCATGTGAGCAGCATCTTCTACCCATTGCCTGGAAATTCTGCCCTGCCTTTCTGGGGTTTAGGCAGCAAAGTGACCCAAGTGCCACCTTGGGAGGAGAGGAAGTCAAAGTCAGATCAAGGCATGCACTGCTGTCCCTGTGGTGATGGGAGCAGCTCTGCTGTCCCCACCTGCAGCTAGTGCCAAGGGGTGCAGGCACCCCGGGCTGGTTTCCCAACAGGCTCAGGGAATTGGCCTTCCAAAAGCCTGAGTCTCATCTGCAGACATGCACAGTGTGGGGAAGGGGTAGAAAGTCACAAACGTCCTGGGTTGCCTTTGCAAAAAGGATGTTTCCAGTTTGGTCAGGCCCCATCTGGAGTGTTGTGTCCAGTGCTGGGCTCCCTGGGATCAAACAGCCAGGGATCTCCTGGAGAGAGTCCAGAGGAGGCTGAGGAGATGCTGAAGGGCCTGGAGCATCTCCCCTGTGAGGGAAGGCTGAGAGAGCTGGGGCTGTTCAGCCTGGAGAGAAGAAGCCTCAGGGGGGACCTTATGAATGTTGATCAATAGCTGAAGGATGGGATGCAGGGGGACATGGCCAGCCCCTTTTCAGTGTCTGTGGGGACAGGACAAGGGGCAATGGCTGCAAGTCAGAGCAGAGGAAGTTCCCCAGCACCCTGGGGAAGAACTTTTCCCCAGGGAGGGTGAGGGAGCCCTGGGACAGGCTGCCCAGGGGGTGTGGAGTCTCCATCTCTGGAGAGATTCCAGCCCCGTCTGGACGCCGCCCTGTGCAATATGAGCTGGGGAGCTGCTTTGGCAGGGGGTTGGACCCCAGGGGCTCTGGAGGGCCCTGCCAACCCCTGGGATTCTGTGATTCTGGAAAAAGCAGTGAAGAGAGATGACCTCTGGTTCCTGTAATGCAGAGGCTCCAGGTGAACTTGGTCCCTGGAGTTCCTGCCTTTTGCCCATCCGTTCCTCTGGGCACACTGGAAAATCCTCTTGCAGAAACCAGCAGCAGCAGCACAGAGCAGGATCCATCTCTCTACAGAAAGCTCGTACACTAGCATCTCCTTCATGGGACTGAGGGAGATTTCACTCTCATTCAGCAAATTCAAAGCATATGCAAACACATTCCTCACCAATAGAAATCCCTGGGCTTTGGTAGGGGTTGATCCAGCAACAAATTTTCTCAGCAAGTCCTCTGATCCTTATTCCTCTGGATGCATCCAAAGCTTATGCTCTTAGCCAGGTATCTCCATGAACAGCCCTTGGACTCAAGTGATCAAAGATAGGGGCAACGAGGCTCCTTTTGCTCAGCAGCTGTGGGTTAATGAGAAAAGCCATCCCCAGGATTGGATTAATGCAGCTTTTCCTAACTCAGAGCTGTGCAGGGCTGCCAAAACAAACACATCAATCTGCTGGAGCTTGATACAGCACCAGGCTCCTTTGCTGTGAAAGCAGCACAGTCTGGGAGCTCCCTAGCATCCTGATCACAGCATTCAACCACAGGGAAGAGGTGTCTTCTTTCATTTGGACTTGACCTAGATCAGGATCTGTCCCTTCCCTGGCACACAGGGAGATTTACAGGATCAGCTTCTTGTAGCCCTCACAGATCCTACATCTGGGCATCAGAAACATCAGGGTGCCCCTGAAGAGATGCATCTGAAGTGGCTTTTTTCTCCTCCTCTGATGTTAAAGAATATTTCAGAGGATGGAGGAGTTCATCCTGGCTTCTCCCTGGATGGATTGAGCAGATTTGTCCTCCACAGCCTCTTCTCTGCCAGTGGCATCTCAGGGAGCTGGAAGAAATATAGTAGCAATATTAAAATGACAGTGGGGAAGGGGAAGAGAGGTTCAGGAGTGAAAATCTCCAGATCAAATCAGAGTTTAGGACAGGAGCTGCTGTGTTTTACCTGGGGATGTGCACCCAAGGGCATCTGCTAACCCCTGGGATGCTGCAGAGCTCAGAGAGGTGGGACAAGGGTGCAGCACTGGGGGTGCTGGAGGAGCTGCATCCCACAGGGATGAGTTCCTGGTGATTTTATCCCTGAGACCACCACCTCTCTCTCAACCTGTCTGACTTTGGGCCCAGACCCTGCAAGCTGCTTGCTAGGGACATGGAGGTACAGGGGGGGTGTAGTGTGGTTTCTTAGAGAAAGGGATTAACAGTCAGCCCAGCCTTCCAGGCTGATCTCTGTCCTGGCACCAGAAAGGTGGTGGTTGGGTCCCTGGGCTGCAGAGGGGCTCCCAGTTCATTGGGGATTTACTCCACACTCAGATCCTGTGCCATTGCAACAGGATTCACAGCTTAATGTGCCAGTAACCAGGTCAGGTAGTGCAGGAGGGGAGCGATCCTCCCCTGCTCCCTGTGCTGCCCAGATGGCCCCAGTGCCTCACAGCCTGGGGATGTCTCTGCATTGCTTTCCAGTCTAACTGCTGAGCATTAGCAACTCACTGCAGCCTGTGGGGTATTTAATAAAGGATGGAGTGTTGTTAAGGCCCCTGAGTTGCCACCAGAGGAGGGATTTGGCTCCATGCATGCAGGAGGTCAGGCTGTTATTAAAAAGTGATTGAAATGAGAACCTGTTCTGCTGTGCTCCCAGGGGAATGTGGGCACCAGGAGCCAAGGTGGGACCTGCCTCAGCACCCCCAGCTCTGGAGGCTTTCCATGGCAGAGCTGGGCTTCACTTGGGAACACCCACAAACACCACTGATGGGGCATGATGGCTGGGGGGAGGGGAGGGATGGGGGATGGGATTTCCCCCTCTCAACCCCATAACTCAGCTGTCTGGGGGAAAAGGGGCTTCTGGAGGAGCATCCCCATGGTGTGCCTGGAGTCATGAGCTAGCACACATGCCCAGGATGGCTACAGTCAGTTTTAAAGGCCTTTAAGCATTGTCCCTGCTACCTCAGGTCACCTCAGGTGCCCAATGGCTGTGGCTACACTGAAACCCCAGGGTGCAGGTCCTGGCAGAGGAAGCATGCTGGTGGATCCCTGGGTGCAGCCTGGGACAGCCCATCTTGCACAAGGCTTGCTGCTGTCCCATCAGGGGTGACACCAGACACCATCCCCAGTTGTCTGGAGCGTTTGAGCATCTTGTTATTGCCTCTGAAGTTTATTTTTAAAACCCTGGCTCCAATTTAAGGGTATCAGCAGCACACACTGAGTGCAGGACCTCAAAATACTCCCCTGCTCCTTCTTGCCATGCCTTTCTGTCCCATAATTTCTGTCTTCATCTCCACTCTCCACACCTACAGCATGAGCTCCCATTAAAAGCTTCCTTAAATTTGCCATGGGCTGGGGGTGCTCCTGGGAAAAGAGAGAGGGACAACACATAGAATCATAGACTGGCATGGGTTGGAAGGGACCCCAAGGGTCACAGAGCTCCAACCCCCTGCCACAGGCAGGGACACCAACCTCAGGCCTGGAGCTACACAAGGTTGCCCAGGGCCCCATCCAACCTGGCCTTGAACACCCCCAGACACGGGGCACCCACCCCCTCTCTGGGCAGCCCCTTCCAGCCCCTCACCACTCTCTCTGCAAAGAACTTCCCCCTAATATCCAATCTAAACCTTCCCTCCTCCAGCTTCACTCCATCCCCCTTGTCCTGCCAGTCTCTGCCCTTTAACAAGCTGATTCCCCTCCTGTTCCTCTGCTCCCTTCAGGGACTGGCAGGCTGCAATGAGGTCCCCCCACAGCCTTCTCTTCTCCAGGCTGACCCAGCCCAGCTCCCTCAGCCTCTCTCCAGAGGGGAGCTGCTCCAGCCCTCTGAGCATCTCCGTGGCTCCTCTGACCCCTCTCCAACAGCCCCACATCTTCCTTGTGTTGGGCCCCAGCTCTGGACACAGGATCCAGCTGGGGCCTCCCCAGGGCAGAGCAGAGAGGGACAATCCCCTCCCTGTCCCTGCTGCCACCCCTCTGCTGATGGAGCCCAGGATCCCATCGCCCTTCCCAGCTGCCAGAGCCACTGCTGCTCATGGGGAGTTTCTCACCCACTGTTACACCCAGGTCCTATGACACACATGTTGACACAGGGGCACGGAGAGATTGACCTCAAAGCCAACCCCACATGAACATGCTCTAGAAACCTCTGGGAGATGCAGCAGGGAACTCCAGCCTCTGCAGAGCCTCCAAAATTGGCACAAGAAGTGATGGAAGCCTGAGCATGGCAAGAAGGAAACCTAACAGCATCCACCCCTTCCATAGGGCTGCCCTTGAGAGGACAACCACAGCCCAGCATCCCTCTGAGCTCCTGTTCTGATGGCTGCTGCATGAGGCCAGCATAAGTCTCTGCATTTCTTCCTTGCAGGGAAAACATCCCTATTGCTTTGCATGTGAAGAAGGAAGAAAATGCAATTTCCAGCCTGTGCCTGGGGCCAGCCCCAACTTCTCCCCAGTGAGAGCAGGTCTGGGGGGAGATCAGGGCAGGAATCCCTCATGGCTGGAGAAGAGAAGGCTGTGGGGGGACCTCATTGCAGCCTGCCAGTCCCTGAAGGGAGCAGAGGAACAGGAGGGGAATCAGCTTGTTAAAGGGCAGAGACTGGCAGGACAAGGGGGATGGAGTGAAGCTGGAGGAGGGAAGGGTTAGATTGGATATTAGGGGGAAGTTCTTTGCAGAGAGAGTGGTGAGGGGCTGGAACAGGCTGCCCAGAGAGGGGGTGGGTGCCCCGTGTCTGGGGGTGTTCAAGGCCAGGTTGGATGGGGCCCTGGGCAACCTTGTGTAGCTCCAGGCCTGAGGTTGGTGTCCCTGCCTGTGGCAGGGGGTTGGAGCTCTGTGACCCTTGGGGTCCCTTCCAACCCAGACCAGCCCGGGATTCCATGATTCCATGATCCTATGGCTGCTGCCTGCTCTGCCCAAACCCTGCCTTCACAGGAGACCTGAGGCATTTCTGAGTGACAAACCCCCCAATGCTCAGTTAGCTGAACGTGTTTCTCTTCTCAGGGGAAGAAACACCCCCAGTGTGAAGGCAAATCCAGGCAGGCAGCCTGGTGTGTTCACATCCCAGATACATACAAATTACCAGCACTGCAGATTATTCACACTCCTAGTCACACTGTGCACAGCCTCTCTGGAAGCAACAGCACCAAAAAAAGATTTCTCAGTCATTATATCTGGGGAAAATGGGGATTTTAGCACAGCTTAAAGCATCTGATACTCACCTGGGGCTTGTGGGGCTGGCTGGGGCCAAGGTGATGATGAAAGGGGTAAGAGGCCCTTGCCATGCATGTCTGCAGCCTGCACATCCCTTTGAAGGGGCAGGGGGTGTTCTATTTTCTTGAGTGATCCCAAATAATTTGGTGATGGTTTTTGGGGACAGGGAATCAAGCCTAAATGGGATGTAGAGGAATTGTTTCAGCTGGGCCCTGAATCTGAAGCCAGATGGCTGCAGACAAGGTGCTAAACTTCAGCCACCCCCAGATCTTCCCTGCTCAGGTTTACATAGCTGAATATTTTAAGGACAGATTGCCACTATTTTCCAGGAGGGGAAAATGGTTCCACTGGGGATGGTCCACAAGGACCACGTGTGTTCATTGAAACCCTCTTCTCCAGGTGCTGGCAGGACCTGGCCACACAGCTGTGGCTTTAAGCTTTCCGGAGGCTGGGCATAAGGTGGCTTAGCAGAGCCAGGATTAGCCAGGTCTGACAGCTCTCTTCTCCTCCTCGTGTCCCATCCTATTTATAGTCTGATGGCCTGTCAGGCTTGGTTTGTCGTAGAAGGAAAGCACAGTCATTGCCTGCTTCTCTCTTTCCTGGCTGAGAAAAGGGGTGAAAATGGAACTTCTCTTTACTGGAGAAGGAATGGAGAGAGGGGAGCCTTCCTCAAGTGCTCACCTGGCCTGAGCAGCAGGGGGACCTGGGGTTTACTCCATCTCTGCAAAAGCAAAGGCAGCCTCTGCCTCCAGCCTTTCAATAAAAAAGGAGGGGGAGTGGGAGGGGTTATTTTTTGGCAAAGCACTGACATATGGATAGGAAGAATAAGGGATTTACATACCCATGGCTCCTGGGTGTTACCCTTCTTGGGGTGCAGCCCATCCAGACCAGGGTAATGCTGCTGTTCCTATGGCAATCGATCCCTTTCAATGCTGTCTTCAACCCTTCCTGGAAGTTTCTTTTGACTTTTTTCTGGTGCTCAGTGCATTTTGTGTGGCACAAGAAATGCTGCATGAGAGGAGAAGGCATCTTTCTGACCATATTTCTAAGAAAACATTCAGGGGAAATACTGAAGTCTTCCTTTAAGCATTAATGAGAGGTTAGTACCTTCTTAATCTACATGATGGGGAAGTTTTTAACCCTTAGACTAGGAAGGCAGGAGGACCTTCATGAGACTACCTAAGAGTACCAAGTCTGGGCCATAAAGCTGGTCATAGCTGAATTCAAGGTGAGCTTTCTTCTGGCCTATATTTGGCTGTGGGACACAGGACATTTTGCATGAGCCCTGTTGTTGCACAGCTCACACAGGTGTCAATATTCTGACCACCACATGGTTTGTATTTTCTTTTTTAGGCAAAGAAAGTTCCATGGCATTACCAAAGGAGATTACTCACGGTTTCCTTGCCCTCCTGGGACTCAAACCCCATCTCCTAGATGAGATGATGTTAATAAAGCACAGATCCTTGGGCAACCAACCTACGTGTTGCAGGTGCAGCAGTCTGTTTTGCTCTGTTTGTCCCTTGCTTTGCTGTTTGCTCCTGGGCTGAGGCAGAAATGTGGGTGAGTGCCAGCAGGGCTCTGCCCAGGGTTCTGTTTGCCCCCTGTGCTGTACAGAGACCCCTTTCCTCCCAGCCCTTCTGCACCACTGGGGTCAGAGCCAGGGCTGCGGTACTTGGTGGTCTCCTAGTCCAAGCCCTGTCCCTTCACCCCATGTGACCCCAAGCCCCACTTGGCCTCGAGCTACCCCAGTCCCCCTAGATCAGGACCTCCATCATTTCCCCACCTCTTCCAAAAAGCCCTTCTTTCCACCTCTCTCTCTTCCTCCACCTTCCTCCCATCCCTCTATCTCCAGTTCTTCCACCTCCCCCATCCTTCCACCTCCCTCTTTTGCCTTCACCTTCCATCCCTCTATCTCACCTTGTGTCTCCATGTTTCACCCCTCCACCCTTCTCCCATCCCTCCATCTTCCCTCCTACCACCTCCCTCTGACCTGTCTTCCATCCTTCCATCTTCCCATCCTTCCATCTTCCCATCCCTCCACCTTCCTATCCCTCCATCTTCCCATCCTTCCATCTTCCCATCCTTCCATCTTCCCATCCCTCCATCTTCCCATCCCTCCATCTTCCCATCCTTCCATCTTCCCATCCTTCCATCTTCCCATCCTTCCATCCCTCCATCTTCCCATCCCTCCATCTTCCCATCCTTCCATCTTCCCATCCTTCCATCTTCCCATCCCTCCACCTTCCATCTCCCCCTACCTTCCATCTCCCCCTTTCTCCCACCCCTCCCTTTCTCCCACCCCTCCCTCTTTCCCCCATTCCTTCATCACCCATCCTTCCACCTCCTTCCCATCCCTCATTCTTCCACCCCTCCATTTCTCCCATCCCTCCACCATCCTTCCCCCCCTCCCCATCCCTGCCTCGCACTGCTCTCTCTCTCCCTCCCTCCCTTTCTTTCTCTCTCTCATTCTCCCTCCTCCTCCTCCTCCCCCCGGCGCGCCGCCTCCTCCTCCTCCTCCTCCTCCCCCGCCCGGTACCGCATTGCCGTAGTGCGGGGGGGTCGCTGCATTGCGCTGCCGCCGTCAATAGGTGGGCCCCTCCCGGGGAGATAAAGCCGCCGGAGCCCAAGCTGGCAGCCTCTGCCGCCCCGACCGCCGCTCCGGTAAGAGCTCCGAGCCCCCCCCCTCCCCCCGGGCCGCGCCGCGATGGGGCCGCAGCGGGGGATGGGGATGGGGGGGGGACACCACGAGGGGATGGGGATACACCGGGTTTTGGAGGGGCGGGTTCCTGCCCTTAGGAGCAGCGGGGGTTCAGTGGACACACATCCCCCCCCCCCCCCCGGTGTGTATGGGGTGCTGCCAGCCCGTGGTGGGACTGGACAGGGGGGTGGGTACCACCGGCAGGGAGAGGATGAGGATGGGCCATTCCTTCATCCCGCAGGTGGGAAATACCCCGCATCCCCCCATCCGCCTTTAGATCCTTGGAGGGGGTGGGGGAGGGGGGTAAAATAAATGCCCAAAGCGCCCCCCCCCCCCGCCCCCATCACCCACCCTGGGTGCTGAATGGGGAGGGCGGGGGGGGGGGGGGGAGGGCGCAGAGGGACCCGCACCCAGCGCTGGGCGCTGCCAGGAGCTGCGAGATGGCCCGATCCAGGCGGGAGCTGTTCAAGGGCAGGAGGGACGGGGCAGCCGGGGTTCCTGCTGCCCAGGGGAGGGGAGGGGGGGGGGGGGGTTGGAGGGGCTTCTCCTGGGGGGGTGTTACTGCCCGCATGACTGAGTCGCTGTCAGAGCAGCAAACTGTTCCTGACCTCCTTTGCTTTTACGGGCAGATTGGTAAAATTGGATTTTATTAGACGTCAAATTAAAGCTTCTAATTGTGCCGGGGCTGTGCGGCAGCTGCAGAGCCATGGCAACGCCGGGAGATGCCAGAACAGCTCCCCGGATAGAACGATTTGCTTTTTTAGCCTCCTCCCTCTGTTTCATCCTCATTCACGGCAGCAAAATATAACGGTAGCCCCCCCCATCCCATCCCATCCCATCCCATCCCATCCCATCCCATCCCATCCCATCCCATCCCCTCTCCCCCTTCCTCCCCCCCATCCTCCCCCCTGCTGCCCCTCTGCTGCAGGCTCAGCCGATGCCACCGAGCTTTTGGCAGCCCTGTTATTCCCAGCCCTGCTCCGGGGAGGAGGGGTGTGTGGGGTGGGGTGGGGTGTGTGTGTGGGGTGAGGGTTATTTTTGTCTGTCCCATTTTGTGGACACCCTGTTGTCACCCGAGCTGTGCGCAGCTTGGTGAGGGCAGCCTGTGGGGATGGGCACCCACGGCTCCTCCCAGGACACCCACGACATGAAGGAGGTGTCCTCGGGTTTGGAAAGACCGAGAAAGGTGGTGGTGGCAGCCCTGAGCCAGGGGAGGGGGAAGGTTTTCCTGGGGAGGAAGGGCACCTTCGAAGCACCGATGACGTAGCCCTGGGAACCGGGGGGTCTCCGGGAGGGCAGTGGAGGGCATGGCGCTGGGAAACGTGGCACCTTGCTGAGGCTTGGAGGCTGTATGTGGCAGCCAGAAATAGCCCAGCTGGCCTCCTCCTCCAGGGGTGGGCTGGCTCCATCCCAGCATGGGCAGAGCTGTCAGACAAGGCCGGGCACCCCCAGCTGGGATGGGGTTGTGTGGTCCAGCAGGAAGGTGGGGTGAAGGGAGGAGAAGCCATCTCTGAGGGGCTGGGGGGAGTTGGGGGGGTGTGTGGGGTGGGGGGGGGGGGATGGTTCTACGCTGTCTTAAGGCTTCTTTTCATGTGCCTGCCTCTTTCCCCACAGCCTCCCCAAAAACGCAGCTGCGTTCCCACAGCCCTCCCCACCACCACCACCACCTGCCCCAGCCAGCCCCACGTAGCCCACCAGCATGGGGAAGGAGAAGACACATATCAACATTGTCGTCATTGGGCATGTGGACTCTGGGAAATCCACCACCACCGGGCACCTCATCTACAAGTGCGGGGGCATTGACAAAAGGACCATTGAGAAATTTGAGAAGGAGGCTGCTGAGGTGAGGAGCCCCCGTTCCCCCCCTCCCTGGCCTGCCACTCACCCCCACACTCCCACCCACAGTGCTGCCCCACAAGGTTCCTGTGGGTAATACTCCCCTTTTCCCAGTGCTGCCCCACAAGGTTCCTGTGGGTAACACTCCCCTTTTCCCAGTGATGCCCCACAGGGTTCCTGTGGGTAATACTCCCCTTTTCCCAGTGCTGCCCCACAGGGTTCCTGTGGGTAATACTCCCCTTTTCCCAGTGCTGCCCCACAAGGTTCCTGTGGGTAATACTCCCCTTTTCCCAGTGATGCCCCACAGGGTTCCTGTGGGTAATACTCCCCTTTTCCCAGTGCTGCCCCACAAGGTTCCTGTGGGTAATACTCCCCTTTCCCCAGTGATGCCCTTCTCTTGCCTTCTCCCTTTGTTCCCATCTATTTATTTATTATTCCACACACACACACACTCCTCTGTACCCCTGGGTCTTCCTGACTCTTCTGGCCTTGGGAAAATAGGACATCTGGGTGCTCACCACCCTCTTCCCCAGATCTGGGGGACTCCCTGCTGCAGGCTCTTAACGAGGGCAGGGGCATAGTGAGGTCTGCGGGATGGGGATAGTGCTCTGGAGGAGCCACAAACCCTAGTGCTTCAGGGCATGAAATTCCTTCTTAAATACTACCCCCCAAGGAGGAAAAATCTGATAATGCTTAGTGGAGGACTCAGAATTTCATCCTGAAGCATCAATTTCCAGTGCCTGCTGGGGACAAGGTGGAGGAGCATCAGCTGGACCACTCCTTTGATCCAGTTTGTTTAAAAAAAAACCCCCCATCCTCCTTTTTCTCAGGCCTCGTGCATAGCTTGGTGGGCAGCCTTTAGTGTGGAAAAGCTGGTGTGAAAGATGAGCATTTCCCTTAAAACCTTTTGTTTAGCCCTGAGAAGCAGTAGTGCTATAACAGCTCATGCATCTAGCAGCCTGTCACACGGCCCAGCACCCCCTGATACCTCTAGTGGGGCAAACACAGGGGTTTAAAAGAGGAAGAAATAGTCTGGGGAGGGGAAAATGTGAATGGGAAGCCTTTGGGAATGGACAGTGGTAAGTTCTAGAGAGGTGGGGGAGAACCCTGGCTGTGTTATTGGTGGGGCATAGCTGGTCATGCAGAAGATGGCTTGTCATCATCGGTCCAGGAGTCCCTCACTGCACGTATCCCCCCATCATAGTTGTGTGTGTTTCTTTCCAGACAACAGCTCCCATTTCAAGGGGGGGGGGCTGGGAGTGTGTGTGTGTGGGGGGGAAGGTTTATAGAGCATCCAGCCTTGATTAGATCTTTTGTCTGTCTTCTCAACCTTTTGGATTTGCTGATAACCACCCATTTTTTTGGGCCAAGCTGGCAGCCTGGTTTCCCAACCCTTAAAGCAAAGAGCTTCATCCTCCCTACAGAACCATCTCCCCACCCTGGTTTAAAATGACTGCTGACATCCCTCCATATTCCAACCCTCCCTCTCTCCTCTCCCTCCCTTAGCTCCGGATCGGATATGGCATGATGAGGTTATTGTAGATGTGATTATGGCTGTTTTAATTGAACAGACACTTTCACTGACTTGCCAGAACACGCAGGGACTGGGAGCTGCTATTAATAGCCTATTGACTGAGCTTACAGACTCCATTTTCTGATGCAGGGCTGGGGAAGGGTTTTCTTCCATTAGGTGGCATTCACAGGAAATGGAGGCCTGCCTGCACCCAAAAAGCCAACACAAAAAAACCCCAAACCCTCAAGCTCTGGGGGATTTTGATGTATTTTTTAAAAAAAAAAAAAAAAAAAGAGAAAAGAGATAGGATTGTGGTTTTTTTTCTTTCTGACTCGAGGGCAGAGGTGATGGGATCTCCAAAAGATGAGTTGTTCTGTTATTAAAAAATACATATATATATATATATATATATATAAATAAATGGGTATTGGTGGCCTCCAAATAGAAAGCTGCCCCTCTGCTGGGGTTCCATCAAGGAAAATCGGGCTGTTTCTGGTGCTGAACAGGGAAGGTATTGTGCAAAGACAGATAATACCCCAGGGTGTTTCAACAACAGCTCTGGGTAACTGAATATACCCCCTGAAAGGACGGGAGCTGTTTGCTAAATAAAGGATCTCATTTGTCTTCAAGTTACATATGATGCTGGGTTTTGGAGGGGGGGGGGGAGTGTCACAGATGACAGGCTGTTTGCATGCACTGTTGTGGGTGCCTGTGATAAGGTGTTGATTAGCTACTGAGAGGCAGGGGTCTGCTCTGTGCCTCAGTTTCCCCATCCAGGAGTGCAGGAACAGGCTGTCGATGGGTGAAAGGCCCTGGGATGTGCTGATTGAGCTCTTGCTCTTGCACAGCATGCACTGTCCCTCAGTGTATCTCCACCGTTCCCAGTAGTAAATGAGCATGCTTTAATGACCTCTCCCCTTCCCTTTGCCCCTGGCAAGAGAGGGGTTCAGTGTGCATGCTGAAAAGGGTTAATCTCTGAGCTCCTGCTCTGCCTCCTCATTAAGTCTGATGCCAGGAGGATGCTTATAAGCAGAGATTTGATTCTGGATTTTTCCACACCCCCCCTCCTCCTCACCTCCCCCCCCCACCCTCCAGCTGCCCTTCTTGCAGGCATGACAGCTCACAGCTGCCCAACTGGGATGGGGCATCACCCTCGTGACCTGCTGTCCCCTCTGAGGAGGGGGACCCTTGCCCCTTGGCTTTAGGATTTTGCCTGTAATCCTCCAAAGCAAGCTGCAAAGTCATCGCAGCACCCAGCTGTTACATAAAGGGGCCAGCACCATTAATTCCTCGTGCTGGGCGCCGGGCTGGAGTGCAGGAGCCAGGGGCAGACCAGCCCCTGGGCACAGCGTGGGCCAGACAGGTGCACATGTGATGCTCCATTAGGCTTTTTGGTGAGGAACATCCCTGAAGCACTCTCTGCCTGTGATCAGGAAGCTGTTCCCTCTGGACCAGCGATGTATAATTGCCCATAATGACTTTTATGCATTGATTCTCCAGAAGAAACTGTGGTTGCAAAGAACACTGGGATGGGTGGACTGGAGTAGGGTATCACAGCTCTGTCCTTGCACAGTGGTTAAAGCCCATTAAATCGTCTGCAAACGACCTAAATTCCATTTTCCATCTTAAAACAAAGCCTTGCTGCTGAGGCTCGGAGCTGATGGTCAATGCTCTTTACCCCCTTGCTTTGAGCAGGCTCCCCAGACTGCTCTGGCATGGTCAGCGAGATGGCATGGTCAGCAAGAGCTGGTCTTGGCCTGCCCTGTGTCCAAGGTGGCAGCATTGCCACCTTGTTCAGCCTGGTTGCCACCTTGTTCAGCCTGGTTGCCACCTTGTTCAGCCTGGTGGCACCATCTCCGTGCTGGGAGGGGGAGGGAGGGTGTCATCTTTCCTGGGAGGCATGATGTCAAAGGACTCAAATCAGAGGAGAGGGTGGTTCAGAAGTGACATCATGCTTTGCCAAAGGAGCGTGCTGTATCACAGGGCAGGGAGATTGACTGTGGCTGATCTCACCCAGCGTGATTTGAGGCATTACAATGTTGGCTGAGATTTTGGCCATTTGGCAACGACAGTTGGTCTGGCTGCAGCTTGCAGTAGCTTTTCATGTGAATTCTCACACTCTGTGGCAAAAATCAATCACTTTTTTTTTTTTTTATTCTGCTCATAGCAACCATCTTGCATTTCATTTCCTTTTAACCCATTCCCTCCCGACTCCTCTGTCAGTCGTGGCCTCCCTCATGCAGCAAAGCCCTTTCTGCTGGGCCAGCTGTCTCACAGCTTTGGTTATTAGATGAAAACACAGCAATAAGAAGCTTTTCACCGTGGCTGTGTGGCTCTGTAGCAGCATCATTTCCCAGGAGCAGTGCAGGAATGCAGTTTCATGGAGGAGACCTCGTGGGTCGCTGGCTTGAGCTCCTGCCCATCCAATCCCATGCACAAATTCACTTCACAGCTCTTTTCCCAGCCTTTCCTCCTCCCTGTTGAGGAACACATTGAAATCAATACCTCCTTTCACCTATATGTATTGGTAAACTGATCGTGGCTGCCATTGAACTACATTGAACAACGTGACCCTCTGCCTACGTGAGCCTGGGCTCAAGCATGGCTGCTTCTGGGCTTGGGTTTCTCACTGGCTCCTGCCTTTGTGTTGCCCAGATGGGGAAGGGGTCCTTCAAATACGCCTGGGTGCTGGACAAGCTGAAGGCTGAGCGTGAGCGTGGCATCACCATTGACATCTCTCTGTGGAAGTTTGAGACCACCAAGTACTACATCACCATCATCGATGCGCCTGGCCACAGGGACTTCATCAAGAACATGATCACTGGGACCTCCCAGGTGAGAAACGGTGGCTGGGGGCAGGGGGCTGCCCAGGGGTGGGAGGCTGTGGTTTCCTAAGAGGCCCAGGGTCGTGTAGGTGCTGTTCACATCCTTTTGAAGGGGGGTAGTTGGGACAGAAGACATCGAGTGGCATTGAGCAGGGTCCACACAAGAGGCTGGATCGCACCAGGGGACCCAGCGTGCCAGGGTCCTGCACCTCCCTGTGCAGCTGGAAGAAGGGGCCTCCTTGGGCACAGAGAGGTGGTTTTCCCACCCCACTTGGCCTTCTTGGAGGGGCTAGGGATGAATATGGCCTCTCTGGGAGGTGGGGTGGTTTGACCTACAGGCCTTTGTGTGAGGGTGTCTCCCACATTGTTTTTGCCTCAGCCAGCTGAGGTATCCAAGAAACTTCCAACAATCCCTTAGGTTTTATTGGCTACAGGAGATTCCATGGGTCTCTTCTCCTTTCTTTTTCTCAAAAGAGCTATCTTTGTCCCACAAACCACATCACGTTGCCAAACTCCACAGTCTACCCTTCCAAGGTAGGGTGATTCCCCCTCATCACACTGCAGGACATTCCTGCATCTCCCTGGGGTTCATGAGCCTTGCTGAGTGCCCAGTGAGATCCCTGTTGTGATGCCAGTTGTGCTGGGCATGGCTTTCCATCAAACTCATACAGCTTCTGCTGGGAACACAAGTAAGCCAGGGAACACAAGTAAGCCAGGGAAGACAAGTAAGCCAGGGAACACAGTTTGCATGGCTAGAATCTCATCCATCACCCAGGGAGATTCTTTGCAAGACTTCAGGAGGAGTTTAGATAAGGCTTTGCTTGGATATCCCTGGGTGATCAAGGTGAGGTCCTGGTTAGCATCACACAACATAGAGGGACCCAGACTGGTTGCCAACCCAAAACCACGCACAGTTGGCAACTCTGAAATCATAGAAGCCCAGAGAAGCAGTGGATGCCCCATCCCTGGGGGTGTCCAAGGCCAGGTTGGATGTGGCTCTGGGCAACCTTGTGTAGCTCCAGACCTGAGGTTGGTGTCCCTGCCTGTGGCAGGGGGGTTGGAGCTCTATGATCCCTGGGGTCCCTTCCAACCCATGCCAACCTATGATTCTATGACTGGTCTGGGTTGGAAGGGACCCCAAGGATCATAGAGCTCCAGCCCCCCTGCCACAGGGAAATAACAGACGTAGGTCACTTTTGAGGTAGATCAGCAGGGTTATGGGTAGCAGCTGGCAGGGAGTACACCCCAGCCATGAACAGTGTTCACCTGGGCCTTACTCAAAGCTCTCAGGGGTGTCCCCAGGCACTGGGTGTGCTCTTGGGGGGCAGAAGCCATTCACTAGCTCTCTCCTCTCAGGCTGACTGTGCCGTCCTGATCGTCGCTGCTGGTGTGGGTGAATTTGAAGCTGGTATCTCCAAGAACGGGCAGACTCGTGAGCACGCCCTGCTGGCTTACACCCTGGGGGTGAAGCAGCTCATCGTGGGCATCAACAAGATGGATTCCACAGAGCCCCCCTACAGCGAGAAGCGCTACGACGAGATCGTCAAGGAGGTCAGCGCCTACATCAAGAAGATTGGCTACAACCCAGCCACCGTCCCCTTCGTGCCCATCTCAGGCTGGCATGGAGACAACATGCTGGAGCCCTCTCCCAATGTAAGTGTGTGTTGTGTTAGACTTTGGCCCCCACCCTGACTGTCCTGAGCCAGGGTGCTCTGAAAGCTCTGGGCACGTTTCCTGCCCCCGTGCTGTGCCCTGGCCTGTGTTGCCAGCGTGGATGGGTTTGTCACGTAGCTCTGCTTGTGCTGAGCTGGGATGAATGGGTGCACTGTTCATGGGCACGCTGCTTGCTGTACCACAGCCAGGCACCCAGAGGCTAAATACCAGCATCTTCTGGAGATGATCTGTATGGCTTTGCTTCTGGGGTGTGATTTGAAGGTCCTGCATCTTCAGATCCATGGTGATCAGAGGGCTGGAGCAGCTCCCCTCTGGAGAGAGGCTGAGGGAGCTGGGCTGGGTCAGCCTGGAGAAGAGAAGGCTGTGGGGGGACCTCATTGCAGCCTGCCAGTCCCTGAAGGGAGCAGAGGAACAGGAGGGGAATCAGCTTGTTAAAGGACAGACAATGGCAGGACAAGGGGGATGGATTAAAGCTGAAGGAAGGAAGGGTTAGATTGGATATTAGGGGGAAGTTCTTTGCAGAGAGAGTGGTGAGGGGCTGGAACAGGCTGCCCAGAGAGGGGGTGGGTGCCCTGTGTCTGGGGGTGTTCAGGGCCAGGTTGGATGGGGCCCTGGGCAACCTTGTGTAGCTCCAGGCCTGAGGTTGGTGTCCCTGCCTGTGGCAGGGGGTTGGAGCTCTGTGACCCTTGGGGTCCCTTCCAACCCATGCCAGTCTATGATTCTGTTAGAACCACTGGGCAACAATTGTCGCTCTCAGCAGGAAAATCCTGTGTGTTTTTAGGACATTGTTTTCTAAGGCAAATAACAGGATCTGGTCAGAGGCTTGGAATGGCTCCCACCACACAGACAGGCTCCCACGTGATGGGTGTTGGGAGCCCCTCTCCATGGGTGCTGCGTGGCACTGTGGTGCCCACTCTGGTTGCAGTGCTGGGATCACACTTCATAATGTGATGTTTTCTTGAGGAGTCACCTGGTTTCCATTGCCAAAATCATGGTTTCCTAGAGCACCCACCTGGGGGGCTGCTCCTTGTCCTGTTGATTCTTCCAGTGCTCCTCCCTCTGCACAGATGGTGGGGACACACAGGCAGGGTGCTCCGGGTGGCTCCTTGCCATTGTTTCACATGACAGCAGGGGAGAAAGAAGAGCTGGAAGAAGGATGGGAGCTTCTTGGCAGAGGGGCTGGCAATAACACTTGCTACTCTGATGCTGGATTTTTGGGGGAGGAGAAGCCTTAGTCTTCTGAAGGAGTGCTCTGGCCAGAGGAAGGTTCATGCCCTCCTGCTGGCTTCTGGGTGACCTTGAGCAAGTTGCTCAGAGCAAAACCCCCCCCAGCAATCTCTTGTGAAACCAATGGGAAATGTGATGCATGGGGGGGCTTTAGGACATCACCCAGGGATTATGGGTCAGGGCTCTGTGCTGGAGGAGGCAGCGTGTGAGTACAGCAGTAATTGAGGGGCTCAAGGGTTGCAAGCCTGAGCTAGAGAAGTGCTGCAGTGCAAACTCATGCTGACAGGAGAGGCAGCTCTCAGCCTTGCACAGGAGAGGCAGCTCACTTGGGGCTGCCTTGGAAGGAAGGAATTTCTGGGGTGCTTGGGAGATTCCTGCTGCCTGCAGAGTAGAGCTGGGATAAAGGTCAGCCACGGCCATGCCAAACCCTGCCACATAGTTCCTGGGTGCCTCAAATCAGGCAGGCTCCAAATGTCAGCAGCTGCTGGGCTGGGAAGATGATCCCAAACAATTCCCTATTAATAGGCAGCAGAGGGGAGGCACGGATCAGGATGGGACTCACTGGCCCCTTCCTCTGGGCAGGTCTCAGGGCATGTTCCCAATGTGATGCCCAAGAGAAGGCAAGGGCCAAAAGAACTCACCCCTCTGCTGTAAGCAGGCTCCTGGGTGGGTTCCCAGAAGCAACCTGAGCTGGGAAAAAAGCTTGACCAGAGGTCTAGAAAAGCATGAGCTTTGCTGGAGGGGGTCAAGGGTCTTCCCCATGCTGTGGTCCCCAGGAGGTCCCCATCCTGCCTTTGTCAGGACACCAGCTTGGGACAGGCTCCTCGTTCCCACATTGCTCCCCATCCAGGAACGCTGAGCAGGAAGCCAGCCTGGATGTCTCTCCTCTCATCCCTTGCCTGAAAAAGCTCTGCTATTTTTTTTTTTTTTGACTCACAATTCCTGGCAAGGCTTCACCAAGGCACAAGACAGTCAAGTGACTCTGTCTGTCTGTCAGGGGACTTATCAGAAAGTGGGAATTAGAGCTGTGACTTCCCTGCAGCTCCTGTCACCTCTGGGTGAGGGGAGGTGTCCAGCCTGTCACCCTGCAGCCCAAGGCCAACCTCAGGAAGGGATGGCTGGGCTGGCTTTGCATCCAGGTTTGACATTGAAGAGGTTTTCTGTGTAAATGGGATTTTACATGAGGCCAGCTTTCTGTAGCTGCATGAAGTGGGGGACACAGTGTGGTTTGAGGGGCTTTCACCCCGTGGGATGCTGCAAGCCACACACACCCAGTCTGCAGTGCAAAGGATGGTGGTGGCCTCCATGCTGGGGGGTGTGTGTGGGTGTTGGGGTGCTCATGGGGTGGGTAAGGATCAGAGAAGGTGACTGCTCTGTAAAATGCACTCAGGGTGCAACACCATTGGAGCTCAGCTCATGTATGGGGACTGAAGCCTGCAGTTCAGCCTGCCTGGCTCTGGGGTTTGGTCGAATCCTGCTTTGGGTGTAGGAGTGGTGAAATAGGAATTGGTCTTTGGGAACCAGATTTGGGGAACACATAAGGCAGGTTTTAGTTGGGTGGCCCTAGGAGGCAGCACAAACCAGATGCTTCTCCCCATGGAGCTATTCTGAGGTCCCAGAAAGTGCTGAGGTTGTCTCTATGTGATCCTTGGGTTGCCAGAAGTTCTCAGGATAGGGCATTGAAAGGAAAAAGGCAAGCTCCAGCAGCCAGGTGTCATGGGGCAGAGGTTGCCGTTTCTCCCTGAGCTGTGCAGGGACAGAGGGATGGGAGCTGTGGGCACACAGGTGGCTGTCACCCTTGAGAGCAGAGCCTGTGAGCAGGCTGCTGCCGGGGGGACAGTAGGCTGGGGGAAAGGTCTGAGTCATCCTGCACATCACATGTGGCTCTGTCACTGCTCTCTGGGTTTATCTCTTCACCCAGCTGGTACCCAGCACTGGAGCTGGCTGCGTGGCTATAACTGCAGTGCTCTGGGAAGGATCCCTCTGCAAAACTGTCCCCAGGCTTCTCCTGTCCCTGTCACCAAGGAGGGCAGTCGGTGCTGGCCACAGCCCTCCAAGGGAGCCTGACCTGGACACACTCAGTGCAGACTGGATTCCCCAGATGGACCCAGCTCTTCCCAGTAGAAGGGCAGACTGCAGGATAGGAAACCAGCCATGACATAGCTGTGCCCTCCAGGGAAGGCTGTGAAAGCAGGGGCACTGTGGGGGGTCCCATTTCCCCCCCTAGTCCCATCCCCATCCCAATGCACTGTGCCCCTGGTGCTGGTTCTGAGGGAGGATCCACGGCTGTAACGTGTGTGCTGGGGCTGGGCTCATGGGCAGCACTTTGCATCCCAGTGGGAAAAGACTGTCTGACCCTCTCCATGCAGAGGAAGGGGCAATGACCTCACAGCCTGTGTTCTCTGTTGTATCAGGGTTGTTTCTAACTCAGGACTGGACTTTTCTTGCCAGCAAGGCCCAGGTGTTGCTACAGCTTCCAGCATCACCCAAGGCAGCGCTGCAGATCCCTGCATCAAACCATGGCCTCTACTGAGCACATTTCCCTACCTCTCTGCCTCTTTTCTGGCCAGTTTTAGCTTCATGGGTACAAATTAAGGCAGGAGCAGAGAGCATCTATGAAAAAAAGATCCTGCCCCTCTGCAGCTCTAGTGTGAGTTTCTAGCATCCTCCCAAGCCAGGGTTTAAAAACCAAACACTGGAAGGGTGACAGCAGGAGTGAGCAGGGGCAAGAGGCTGTCTGGGGCTCTCCTGGAAAAGACTCAATTCCCAGGAATGAAGCAGGGGTGCTCTGTAGCTGGGATTTGGCTGGAGACCCTGTGGTCTCATGGTTGCTGGAGGGCAGGATTGATACAGCTGGCATGGGAAGGCAGCATCCACAGATTGGTGTTGGAAATAGGGACAGTGAGTTTGCTGGATTTAACCACCTTTGGTCTTTTTTCTCCTGTTAATGGGTGTTCTGTATGTTTCTGGGAGAGAGGGGGGGATGGAGATTGAACCAAGGGGTGCTGCTAAGCCTTCAGAGGTGGTGGAGTGGAAAGAGCTCCCCACCTCTGGATGCTGAGGACAGGCACACTCAGTGCATGTGTTCGCTGCTCTGTTTCCAGATGCCTTGGTTCAAAGGCTGGAAGGTGGAGCGTAAGGAAGGCAATGCCAGTGGGGTGTCCCTCCTGGAGGCCTTGGACACCATCCTGCCCCCAACCCGCCCCACAGACAAACCCCTGCGCCTGCCCCTCCAGGACGTCTACAAGATCGGAGGTGAGCAACAGTCCTGCTGCTGTCCCTCTTCCCTCTGATTTTACCACAACCATGGGAATTTGGGAATGATGTTTCCAGGTGTTGGGAAGCTGGAGGGCTTGGAACCCTCAGACTTGACATAACGTTGGGGAAAAGGGAGCTACCTCCAGGGCAAAGACCCCTTTTGAGACTGGGTTGCCTGGGGTTGGGGGTAGACATGCCCAAAGGTACCCAGGGGCTACAGGGGAGCTGCAGGCTTGTGAGCTCTCCCCAGGGAACACACGATGCCAAAACGGCTGCAAATTTGGGCATCCCAGAGGTCATGGCTGACAAGGCAAGTTGAAGGCAGCAAAAACGTGTTGGGGCCCACTTGAGGGGCAAGGCCAGTGGGGAGGGACACTGGTGAGACTGGTGCGTAGCAGCTTGGCCACAGCCTTCCCGTGCTTCCCAAATGCTGGTGTCCATCATCAGCACCTCCATCTGCTGAGCTGGACCATGGCACCAGCCATGTACAGAGTGCAGCGGTTGGCACATCTCCCTTGCCCTCTGGAGTGGTGATGGGGACACTTTGCTGAGCTATAAATACCTTGTGAGCTCTCTGACCTGCTGGCAGCAGCAGGCAGCCCTCCTGACTTGCCCAACTGCTGGGTCAGGCAGGCACAGACATTTCCAGTCCCTTTCCATGCTTCCCAAGGACACGTGTGCTGCAGGAACCAGGCAGGGATTGAACATGGATTTTAGCAAGCCTTTCAGTGAAGTCTTTCATTTCTAAGGGGGATGAAAGGTGGTGAGCACGTCTGTGTCCTCCCCTAGCTCAGCTGGGGCAAAGAGATATGGTATTACCATGAGGCAGGTCCTTAGAGAGCAGAGACACTAGTGGGAGTGGGGTTGTGGAGGCAGCAGGCTGGATGTGGAGGAGCAGAGGGGTCCAGCCAACCTCCTCAACCTCTTTTCAAGGTTGTTCCTCTTCACCTGACTCCAAGGGTGGGTTTCCCCAAAGTCCTCTGATGATATGGGGGGTAAAAAGTCCCCTTGGTTTAATCCTTGTTCCCTGACAGAGCTGGGCCTTGCCCCATGCTGATGGAGTGCCCATCAGGGACGTGGAGAGTGTTGTTGCACACACAACAGGAGGTGCTGCAGTTGCTCCAAAGGCAGAGCCTTCAGGGCACATGGATTGCTCTGGTCCTTCTAACTATGGTGTTACTCCTTGTACAAAACACTGGGTAGAAAGGACAGACTTACAGTCCTTTTAACACCCTGATATTAATCTTGCAGCTGAAAACTGGGGATTTTTGGGGGCAAGAAGCACGCATAGTCTTTGGTGAAAGGCACTGGAGATAGCCTGGCTGCAGCAAAAGCAAGGTCTGGCTCAGGGATATGCATTCTGGTGGATGAGAAACTGAACATGAGCAGCAGTGGCTCTTGCAGCTCGCAAGGCCAATGGGATCCTGGGCTCCATCAGCAGAGGGGTGGCAGCAGGGACAGGGAGGGGATTGTCCCTCTCTGCTCTGCCCTGGGGAGGCCCCAGCTGGATCCTGTGTCCAGAGCTGGGGCCCAACACAAGGAAGATGTGGGGCTGTTGGAGAGGGGTCAGAGGAGCCACGGAGATGCTCAGAGGGCTGGAGCAGCTCCCCTCTGGAGAGAGGCTGAGGGAGCTGGGCTGGGTCAGCCTGGAGAAGAGAAGGCTGTGGGGGGACCTCATTGCAGCCTGCCAGTCCCTGAAGGGAGCAGAGGAACAGGAGGGGAATCAGCTTGTTAAAGGACAGAGACTGGCCGGACAAGGGGGATGGAGTGAAGCTGAAGGAAGGAAGGGTTAGCTTGGATATCAGGGGGAAGTTCTTTGCAGAGAGAGTGGTGAGGGGCTGGAACAGGCTGCCCAGAGAGGGGGTGGGTGTCCCGTGTCTGGGGCTGTTGGATGGGGCCCTGGGCAACCTTGTGTAGCTCCAGGCCTGAGGTTGGTGTCCCTGCCTGTGGCAGGGGGTTGGAGCTCTGTGATCCTTGGGGTCCTCTCCGACCCAGGCCAGTCTATGATTCTATTCAAGTTCCATGTTGCTCCTCTCTGCCCTTGTCTCCGCAGGGATTGGCACCGTCCCCGTGGGCCGGGTGGAAACCGGCATCCTGCGGCCCGGCATGGTGGTCACCTTCGCCCCTGTGAACATCACCACTGAGGTGAAGTCCGTGGAGATGCACCACGAGGCCCTGAGCGAGGCTCTGCCCGGGGACAACGTCGGCTTCAACGTGAAGAACGTCTCGGTGAAGGACATCCGCCGCGGCAACGTCTGTGGGGACAGCAAGTCGGACCCGCCGCAGGAGGCGGCGCAGTTCACATCCCAGGTCAGCAGAGCTGGTTGGGGTGCCACCATCCACAGGGTTCACCACTCCTCCACCGGCAACCAGGGCTTGTCCTGACATCGCTCTGTTCCCTCCAGGTGATCATCCTGAACCACCCCGGCCAGATCAGCGCCGGCTACTCTCCCGTCATCGACTGCCACACCGCACACATCGCCTGCAAGTTCGCGGAGCTGAAGGAGAAGATCGACCGGCGCTCTGGCAAGAAGCTGGAGGACAACCCCAAGTCCCTGAAATCAGGGGATGCAGCCATCGTGGAGATGATCCCTGGCAAGCCAATGTGTGTGGAGAGCTTCTCCCAGTACCCACCTCTTGGTAAGGGAACGGGTCACTTGCAGGCTCCTGTGGAAGAGGGTGAAAGCTCTGTGCTGTGCAGCTCACACCAGGTGTGATAAGCCTCTCCCAATATCCCACATCAGTTAGCTTGAGCACATTTGTGGCTCCCAAACCTGTTGGGGGTGCAAAATCTGATGCATAAACTGTGCAAGGGCTGGTGGGGTGGGACGGGCTCTCTGCTGAGCTGGGTTTCCAAAGGCAAGGCTGTTTTTCCAAAGGCAAGGCTGTTTTTCCGAAGACAAGGCTGGTTTTCCCTCTGAGAGCCACTGGGCCTTTTCTTCAAAGTCCCCGAATGCTGAGAGTTTCTGAATGCAGAATCATTTTTCAGCTTGCTCATCTCTGCCCTAAAACACAACCAGTTAAGAGAAGAAAGAGAGAACTTTGCTAAGCAGAGCATACCTTTCAGTGCAGGGAAGTGCCGTGATTTCACAGAATCCCAGGGGTTGGAAGGGCCCTCCAGAGCCCATGGGGTCCAACCCCCTGCCAAAGCAGCTCCCCAGCTCATATTGCACAGGGCGGCGTCCAGACGGGGCTGGAATCTCTCCAGAGATGGAGACTCCACACCCCCTGGGCAGCCTGTCCCAGGGCTCCCTCATCCTCCCTGGGGAAAAGTTCTTCCCCAGGGTGCTGGGGAACTTCCTCTGCTCTGACTTGCAGCCATTGCCCCTTGGCCTGTCCCCACAGACCCTGAAAAGGGGCTGGCCATGTCCCCCTGCATCCCATCCTTCAGATATTGATCAACATTCATAAGGTCCCCCCTGAAGCTTCTTCTCTCCAGGTTGAACAGTCCCAGCTCACCCAGCCTTTCCTTGGATGATGTTGCATGTCTGGAAGCTTTAGCAATGCTGGGAGCTTGCTCAGAGCAGACATGGTTTAATTGTAATCAATAGTTATTTAAAGAGAGGGGAGCATCTGGGCTAGCTGGTGGGCAGAGCAAGAGCTGATGACTCAGGGCTTGCTCCTGCAAGGACCTGCTCCAAGCATGGGGGTAACGCATGGTACCACAGGTGGTGAGTGTAGATCCCACTGTCACCCACCCATGCTCAGCCTTAGGAAAGGCAAGGCAGCCACCTTGGGGAGACCTTATCACCACCTACAACTACCTGAAGGGAGGTTGTAGAGAGGTGGGCGATGGTCTCTTCAGCCAGGGGACAGGAGATGGGACAAGGGGCAATGGGCTCAAGCTGCCCCAGGGCAGGGGCAGAGCAGATATTAGGAAAAACATTGTTACTGAAAGAGTTGTTGGTGCCTGGCACAGGCTGCCCAGGGAGGGGCTGAGTCACCTTCCCTGGGTGTGTTTAAAAAAAGGGTAGATGAGGTAATGAGGATGTGTTTAAAAAAAGGGTAGCTCAGCGATATAGAATCATAGACTGGCATGGGTTGGAAGGGACTCCAAGGATCACAGAGCTCCAACCCCCTGCCACAGGCAGGGACACCAACCTCAGGCCTGGAGCTACACAAGGTTGCCCAGGGCCCCATCCAGCCTGGCCTTGAACACCCCCAGACACGGGGCACCCACCCCCTCTCTGGGCAGCCTGCTCCAGCCCCTCACCACTCTCTCTGATTTACCTTAGGACAGGAATAGTTGGACTTGATGATCTTTAAAGGCCTTTTCCAACTCTGTGCTTCTGTTTCCCTCACCCCCACCCCCTCTCCATCCCCTAGGCCGCTTCGCTGTCCGTGACATGAGGCAGACCGTGGCCGTGGGCGTCATCAAGAACGTGGAGAAGAAAAGTGGTGGGGCTGGCAAAGTCACCAAGTCTGCCCAGAAGGCCCAGAAGGCTGGCAAATGAATTGTGGGCTCCCAGTGCATCGCTCAGAAACCATCCCTGACACCAGGACGCTGCCACCGTCTCCCCCGGGCGCATGTGTGCACATCAGCTTGTAAGAGTTTATATGTCAACGACTGGATGCTCACCATTAAGGTCCAGTGGAAATTCTTTAAAAGGAAAAGCATGTTCCAGCGTTTGTGAGGCTTCATGTTAATTTTACCAATAAAACTGGTACAACATCCACAGTGGGAAAAAAAAAAACCAACCAAAAACCAAACCCAAAACAAACAAACAAACAAAAACCCACCCCAAAACAACAAAACAAACCAACCAACCCAAAAAGTGTGGAGCTCTGTGTGTCTGTCTGTCATTGAGAGGGGCTGGGGGTTGGGGGGGTTTCACCTAGTCTCCCACTTAGAGCAGATGCTGGGGATGGGCACAGGAAGGGCTGGGATGGGAATTCGGAGGAAGGATGGATGGCAAATGGAAACTGGGAGGAATTTGGCACCCATATTCAGGGCAGCACCCAGTGCTTCTCCAGCTCTTGCTGCTTGAGTGATGCAGGTGTGTGGTCTGGACTCCTCCAGCCTAAAGCAGGAGCTGCCCTTTCAGCAGTCTGGGTTTTGATACTCTCTTTAACCTGCTCAACCCTTTAATACTAAGTCTCAGGGGCTTTATTATCATTTCTTCCCACACAGCATAAGCTGAAGTTAACCTCCTCAAGTCATGCCATTTAAAGAGAGAAGACAGCATACCCTGTGCCTCCTGGAAGGCCTGGCAGCATCACTTCTTTATAACACCCCATTATTTGGGGAGAAGTGGCCAAGGCTGCCTTCTCTCTACACCTTCCTTTGCCTTGCATGTGGCAGAGGGACCAGCCCTTCCCAAAAGATGGAACAGGAATGTTTTCCCCCAGCTGAAGCCCAGCTGTGACTCAGGACTCCCAAGAAGCTCCCAAACTCATGCTCTTCACCCAGGATGGTTTCTTGGCTTGCACTGCAAACTTGCAGCCAGGGGCAAGGTCTGCAGCTCTCCCTGCCCTGTGTCAGCTGCCCCAGTCCAAAGGGTTGTGTTGCCAAGCAGATAGGATTGGCCAAAATGCAACATCTAGGAAACTGGAGGGTGAAGGGCTGGGAGCACTGGGTGTGGGGAAGAGGAAGAGAGGGAGGTGGTACTGCAGGGCAGGGAGCTGGAGGGAGGTGTGAGGATGCTGCTCCCACCCTGCCATAGTGCTCTGGGGACTTTTCCAAGAGATCTTTCCTCCTCAGAGGTGGGTTTAGCACTGTGCTGGGGCATCCTAGGTCATTTGTGCTCATGACTTGGCTTTTAGGAGAAGCCACAGCTCCAGGAGCAGGTTCCATGCATGGGCTCTGTGAAGGATGGCATCACTTGAGGCCCTTCCCAGGAGAGCTTCAAAGGCACAAGGATCATTACTGGTTGTGTTGCAGGAGCCCTTAATGATCCTAATTAACATCTGGTGTTCTGCAGTGCTAAGTGCCCCCAGGCAGAGCCTCAAGGAGCTGGTGCCAAGCTGAACACTGCCTGAAGCCACCACCACCCCCTGCTCCCCCAACACCACCCCCACCCCACGTCCTGCTCTGGCAGGAGGCAGATGGACTGAGCTGCATTCCCCAAGACTGTGAGCACTGAGGCTCCCCCTCTCCCCCCACATCCCCAGCAGCCACCAGTTTCACCTGTGGAAATCAGTTTGATACCCAAGGTCCTTGCAGCATCTGGGGGCTGTGAAGTGCTGTGTCCTTGGCATTCCACAGATTGGAAAGGGACCTGGGGATCCCTCCAGGCACAGCAGGTCTGCAGGAGGAGGCTGTGTTCCCACTGATGGTTTAATCTCATCTTCCAGCTTCCAAGGGATGTCCTTGTGCCAGCACAGTGCACTTGTGCCCCTTCCTGGGTATGTCCAAGCAGGGCAGGAGAACATCACCATGTGCATGTTTTTCCTTCACCCCCAAAAGCAGCAGGCACAGGAACTCCTGTGGGAGCATCCCTCCTACATTGTGCAGGGACCTCCAGCTCTCTGGTCCCCAAGGTGAGCCGATCCCTGGCCCAGTGGGAACAACTGATTTCCACAGGTGAAACTGGTGGCTGCTGGGGATGTGGGGGGAGAGGAGGAGCCTCAGTGCTCACAGTCTTGGGGAATGCAGCTCAGTGAGCCAGTACATCTGCCTGCTGTTAGACCAGGACAGGGGGTGGGGATGGTGTTGGAGGAGCAGGGGGTGGGGGTGGCTTCAGCCACCTGCTGGAGGTGCAGGAACCTCCAGCTCTCTGGTCCCCAAGGTGAGCCAATCCCTGGCCCATTGGGAGTGGGAACAACCTTGGAGTCATGTCGAGGGACAGAAGAGCAGGCACAAAGTCTGTACCTGCTCCTCTGCAGCTATTTTAAAAGCATAAACAAGTCTGACAAAACCACAGCTACGTTGCAATAGAAATATGCCAGGGGAGCTGTGAAAGATGCTCTGGGAGCAGTGCTCAAGTGGTGTGGTAATTAACAGTGGAGCTGCAGAAAAGGAGAGAGAGAAACCCCAGAGGATTTGACTCCAACTTGCTCATGGCTCACAGCAGGTCCAGGTTTCCAGCCTCATGTCAGTGTGTTTGGTACCCCAGGTAACCTGCAGGATCAGGAGCCAGGTCCTTAAGGGGGCTTTCTGCAGCTGCAGCACCCCCTGTTTTGGGAGGTTTGGGCCAGGCTCTGGAGAGAGTCAGAAGAACCAGAAATACTCACAGTTAGGCTCACTTCAAAGCACGAGGCTCAAAAGAAGATAATGAAGGGTGCTGAATTCCTGTGGCTCTCAAGTGGAAAGCCAAGGAAGCCATGGGCTGCCTTCAGCCAGACCTTGGGCTTGAAGCCTCATTGCTGATCTGGGTTTTGGGACCAGATCAATGACCTGCCATGTGCCAGTCACTGCCTGACCCCACAGGGCTTGCCCACACACTGGGGACGATGCTTTGATTGGCACAGGTGACCCATTTTGGGGGGGGGGTACCAAAAAACTATAAGCAACCCAACATCACAGAGTCACAAGGTTGGAAAAGACCTTTGAGATCAAGAACATCAAGAAACCCATCAGTGCTATAGTGTGCACAGGGCATGCTTGCACTGGGGAGATGACACTGCCAAGTGTCAGGGGTGGCACTGGGGCTGGAGGAATCCCAGCCACAGATACAGACTGGGAGAAGAGCTCCTGGGGAGCAGCCCTGTGAGAAGGACCTGGGTGTCATGGGGGATGAGAAACTCCCCATGAGCAGCAGTGGCTCTGGCAGCTGGGAAGGGCGATGGGATCCTGGGCTCCATCAGCAGAGGGGTGGCAGCAGGGACAGGGAGGGGATTGTCCCTCTCTGCTCTGCCCTGGGGAGGCCCCAGCTGGATCCTGTGTGCAGAGCTGGGGCCCAACACAAGGAAGATGTGGGGCTGTTGGAGAGGGGTCAGAGGAGCCACGGAGATGCTCAGAGGGCTGGAGCAGCTCCCCTCTGGAGAGAGGCTGAGGGAGCTGGGCTGGGTCAGCCTGGAGAAGAGAATGCTGTGGGGGGACCTCATTGCAGCCTGCCAGTCCCTGAAGGGAGCAGAGACACAGGAGGGGAATCAGCTTGTTAAAGGGCAGAGACTGGCAGGACAAGGGGATGGATTAAAGCTAAAGGAGGGAAGGTTTAGATTGGATGTTAGGGCGAAGTTCTTTACAGAGAGAGTGGTGAGGGGCTGGAACAGGCTGCCCAGAGAGGGGGTGGGTGCCCCGTGTCTAGGGGTGTTCAAGGCCAGGTTGGATGTGGCCCTGGGCAACCTTGTGTAGCTCCAGGCCTGAGGTTGGTGTCCCTGCCTGTGGCAGGGGGTTGGAGCTCTGTGATCCTTGGGGTCCCTTCCAACCCTTGCCAGTCTATGATTCTATGATCCTAAGCTAAACCAGATCCCTGAGTACCTCACCTACCCTTTTTTAAACACACCCAGGGAAGGTGCCTCAGCCCCTCCCTGGGCAGCCTGAACAGGGCCACAGATGGCTTTTGGCAGCCACACAGGGAACTCCAGCTCATTCAAGAGCCATCAGCCCCATGCTATAGCAGGTGGATGTGTGTGGCCCTGGGGCAGGTGATCTGTAGGGCTGTGCTGGTGAGATGCATTTTAAACCACTAACTTCTCCAGCAATTCCTCCCTGCCACGGTCAGGATCTCACAGCCAAGTAGTCAGAGACATTTTTTATTTTCCCTAGCAGCTTTTTATTTTGGAGCTGTGTTTCATCACCATCCTCCCTGCAGTGGCTGCTCCCCTCTCTCCATCGCAGCCTCAGCAATGCCATCTCGTGGAAACAGGGACAAAAGTCCTCCTGGAGCAGTTGCCAAGGAGAGGAAATCCAGCTCCACATCCCACCTCTGCAAAGCCTGGCCCTGGCAGCGTGTGGGTAGCCACGTGAAGGGTACAGCCAAATGCTTATTGTCGTTTCTTCTGAGACAGGAGGTTGCAAATGTGATTATATTACCTGAAATTTAAAGCTTCTTGGGGGGGAAATCACTTAGAGGTTGCAGGAAAGTCAAAGAGCATCAGGGCCAGCTCGCTCTTGAACTCTCTAATCAGCTCTTCAAGAAGGGGTTTGAGAAACCAGAGGACCTGGAAGAGGAGGGAAGGAGTCTGGATGAGGATCAGCATCCCATTCTCCAAAGGGGGCATCATCTCCCCAGGGCAAGCACACCCAGCACACAGTATAGCACTGGTGCCTCCTTGGGGTGTCTTGATGGGGATGATGGGTTTCTTAGTGGGTTTCTTGATGTTCTTGATGTGTTTCTTGATGGGTTTCTTGATGTTCTCATGAACAGGACCTTACTCCAAGGTGTGAGTGGCCCCCTCTGCCTGGCCCCAGCCTGCTCCTGGCACCCACTGGAGAAGGAGATGTAAGTTCTCCTTTCCCACCTCATGTGTGTTGTTAATAATTTAAAGTAAGTTTCCTTAATCCAGTGGAGCTGATTGGCTGACTCAGCAGGCACTTTGGGCTCCTCTAAAAAATTGATGAGGCTTTTGCAAAGCCTGCAAGTGGAGCCCATGCTGCAGATGCTGAGCTGGGTGAATTCGAGCTGCCTGCTGCCCTTCTGTGCTTGGAGGGGAGTTAAAGCATCCACCCCAACCCCTCTTCTGCTGGGGCACATCCCTGCTCAGCAGCAGGTCACCAGGCAGGCTGCCTCCTCTGGTGCCCCCCTCACAAAGGGCATCAGCCACCACTGGCTAAATCCTGCCCAGAGAGGCACAAAGTCAGGGAGGAGGGTGGCAAAACCAGCCCCTCCCTCAGCATTCTGCACTCTGTTGAGGACCAAGCTCAGGAGGGCTTTACTCATCTCCTTTACCCACCTCCCTCTGCATCCTGCCATCTGAGAGCCCCCAAGGTGGGCTCACAGCCCGGGGAGCACAAAGGAGCATCTCTAGCCAAGGCAATGCACCACATCCCATCCTCCCCTTGGCCTCTGCCTTCACCTCTGGGCAAAGATATTGCTGATCTGAAGGAGAAACCTGAGCTGCCACCCAGCCCAGGGCCAAGCTCCCAGGCAGCCCTCTCCCCCTGCCTCCCAGCACTCAGGTATCCTTTAGCCCTGGTGCTTTACACAGAGATCCTGCAGCATCTGCAAACAATTCACTGCAGCTCTCTGTTCACAAACACTCCTTCCACGTGCCAGGCTGCCTGCAAATTCAGGGTGGCCTGGTTTCTCCTAGTCTAAATGATCTCTGATCACCCCTCTCCTGGCACTCTGGTCATGCCTTGGAGTTGCTAAATGGGTTTTGCAGTCCTGGCCAGGCACTGCCAGTGCCTGCCAAGCACTTAGGAGTGATGAGGCTGGAGGCAGCCAGCCTTTGGGATAGGGCTGCAGGAAGGGGAAAGAGGGGAGGATGACCCCAAATCTAGTCTGTGTGACTACAGAGATGTGTGTGCTGGGGCTGTTTAGCTTGGAGGAGAGGATGCTGGGGGGGGAGACCTTCTCACCACCGACAACTACCTGAGGGGAGGGTGCAGAGAAGTGGGTGACGGTCTCTTCAGCCAGGGGACAGGAGATGGGACAAGGGGCAATGGGCTCAAGCTGGGCCAGGGCAGGGGCAGAGCAGATATTAGGAAAAACATTGTTACTGAAAGAGTTGTTGGTGCCTGGCACAGGCTGCCCAGGGAGGGGCTGAGTCACCTTCCCTGGGTGTGTATAAAAAAGGGTAGATGAGGTGCTCAGGGATCTGGTTCAGCTTAGGATGGGATTGGTTGGACTTGATGATCCCAGAATCCCAGAATCCCAGGGGCTGGAAGGGCCCTCCAGAGCTCCTGGGGTCCAACCCCCTGCCAAAGCAGCTCCCCAGCTCATATTGCACAGGGCGGCGTCCAGACGGGGCTGGAATCTCTCCAGAGATGGAGACTCCACACCCCCTGGGCAGCCTGTCCCAGGGCTCCCTCACCCTCCCTGGGGAAAAGTTCTTCCCCAGGGTGCTGGGGAACTTCCTCTGCTCTGACTTGCAGCCATTGCCCCTTGTCCTGTCCCCACAGACACTGAGAAGGGGCTGGCCATGTCCCCCTGCATCCCATCCTTCAGCTATTGATCAACATTCATAAGGTCCCCCCTGAGGCTTCTTCTCTCCAGGCTGAACAGCCCCAGCTCTCTCAGCCTTTCCTCACAGGGGAGATGCTCCAGGCCCTTCAGCATCTCTGTAGCTCTCCTCTTAAAGGTCTTTTCCAACCTGGTGGTTCTGTGATGATGGGGGGGGTGACAGCAGTTACTTAGCAAAGGCTGCCGATTCCCAAGCTTGGGTTTTGGTGTGAGGTGGGAGTACAGGGGGGTTTCATTGCCTGTGCCAGCCCCTCCCACCACTCACACATCAGCACGATGGGGTGGTCCTCTCCAAAATGCACCACCTGCAAGGACACAGTGTGGGCTTCTCCCCTGGCACTGACCTGAAGGACCAGAGTGATGAGCAAAGGCAGCCTGGGCCAGGTGGGGAGAGCCTGTGATTAATGGAGCTGTGCTGGTGCCTGGGATGCTCTGAGCAGCTCCCATTAGTGTGATTGCTACAAGGGGAGTGTGCAGCTGCAGGTCAGCATGCTTTGGTGCCTCAGGACATCTCTGGCCACAGATCTCCATGGGGAATGTGTAGGAGAGGGGGCTGACCACATCTTCAGGTGGAGGTGAAGTCCCTCTTGCAGGGTGGCCTGGGCAGCTGGGCTACTGCCAGCTCCCTGTCAGGCTACAAACACAGCTCATTTTTAAATCCACCCCCCTCTGCTCTGCCCACTGTCTGCACACAGAGGAGAGTGCAGAGAGCTGCTGAATGAGATGTTTTGCAGGCACAGCCAGAGCATCTGGATGCCCAGAGGACAACAACATCCTCTGGACCAGGGTGAGAAAGGCAAAGTTTCAAGAACAAAACAGGGGCTGCATGAAAATAAGGCTGGATGTGTGGAGATGTCATCCTGCACACACAGCATCAGCTTTGCCTGGGGGATCCATCTTAATCCTGCCTTGTCAAGCACCCAGGCACAGAGATGTCTAGCAGAGGCTTGCTGCCTCTCTGATGCTCCCCAGGTGGCATCCAAAAGGAGCCCTCAGAGCAGCAGCTCCATGCACAGCAGAGCCAGGCAGCCCAGTTTCCTATTGATTGGTGTTTAAAAGTCCTGGGTTAATTCTCTGGGGTCAGAGTTGTGTGCATGCAGCAGCATCTCCCCCAGCACAGAGATTTCAGGGTTTCTCTCCTCTCTCTGATCACAGTTTCACTTGCAGCAACCCCAAGTGTCCCCAACTTTCATGAACTAAGACAAAACCCACCCATCAGCTGTGCAGTTATTAAAGCAGAGATGAGAGGCACATGCCCCCCAACACCTTTCCTCAGGGCCTCAGGTTAAAAATGAAGAATTCATCAGCCCTGGTCCCTTTGTGTTCTCCTGATTTCCCAGGTGCCCAGGCTGAAAGACTGGTACAAGCTTTCCCAACACAACACTTACATTTTTAATGCCCAAAACATGGATCAAAACCAACCCTCTGAATGAAAAGCAACAGCCAGCCTGCCCTCTGACAGTGGTGGAAAGAAAGAGAGCTACATAAAAAGGGAAAGCAGAGCTTTACAGCCAGAAGAGCTACAAGACAGGTTCACCTCCTCTAAAGATAGTCTATCATGTAGCACAGCCCTCCCTGTCCCCCCAAAAGCACTGAAACACCCAAACAGAACACAAACCTTCCAACATCACCTGCCCTGTTCCCTAAACCCCCCTTTTATCCCCACAGCACTTACCATGGTGGAGTGCAGCCTGCTCTGGAAGGTTCCTGCCCTCCTAACCCTGGACACCTGGGACCACGTGGAGCCTATTTATTTTAGCTGGCTCCCCCCACCCTCTTCTCTTTCTCTACAGCAGAATAAAGCTCAACAATCCAGTGTATTCCTGCCCTGCTCAGCTCTTAGGTAAGAGAGATGTGTCAGAGTTGTTAGCTATTTCAGTATGGGCTTTTTCTTTCTGTTGACAACCTCCAGTCCCTCAATATTCATGCAGGTTTCAATTCAGCTTTGAAGTGGTGGGAGGCAGGTGCTTGAATGGGAACAAAGCACCTAGAAGGGCTTTGTGGGACTGGGTCCCAGCTAGGGTGTAGTTATGGTACTCAGAAGTGGCTTACTGGGAGTCAAGTCTGGTCCTGAGCCGGTCCCTGGAGACTGGCAGGGCTGGGCAAGCTCCTGTGTATCAGCCAGGTCGGTTTTACTGCTGTGAAGCTGGGTGGTGTAAGGGGAAAAGGGCTGCTTTGGAGACAGTGGGAGGGGGCTGCTGATGGGAAGGGTTCTAAGTCAGCCCACCTCTCTGAGGGGGTCACTCCAAGGAGCTTGTGGGGGCCCTTGTTTAGGGGGAAGGGGGTCCTGGGATAGCCTGGTCCTGGGGAACGTGGTCTAAGGGCACAGTGGTGGCAGTGATTTGAGTTGGGTGGCTTTGGCCCTTACAGGTGTTGGGGGGGAGTGAGAAAGCCAAGGAGGTCAGGAGGAGGAAGGGGAGTGCTGGGAGCCATGAGGAGGGACTGAGAGAGCTAAATTTACAGAGCCTGGGAGGAGGAAGGCTCAGGGGCAACATGGTCACGGGCTAAAAATACCTTCAAGGTAACACTATAAATGAAGAGAGGGAATTGTGGTTGCTCCCAAAGGAGCCCAGGACAAGAGCCAGTGCTGGAGGCTCCTAAAGGAAGCACAGGGAGTAGGGATAGGGAAGGAGACCTGGCTGGTGGGGAGTTTCCTAGGGGAAGGGGCTGTGGGGGGCTGAGCAGGGTGACTGTGAGGTGCTAGGGAAAATGGGACTGGTACCAGTCCCCATGTAACCAAGGGGCTTATTTGCATATTTGTGGATGCTCTGAGTGTAGCCCAGTTTAATCAAAGAGAATTCCCTCCACATTTGCCTTTCCCCCATTGTTTCTCACTCCCTGTGCCTGCCCAAGTAGCTGCTCCCCCCAGGAACTGGTTTGCTTTACAGTTAGGCTGTAAATGACTTTTTAGACCTCAGCAGCTTCAATCACCCTTACAAAGGAGGTGCATGGACTCCCCAGCTGAGAAAGGAGTGCTTGCATCTCCCTTCTGGGTTAATTCAGTGGGGCTTGGGGACCTGCCCATGCATTCAGGTGTTGCCAGGTGCAGCTCAAGTCAATCTCCTGTGGTAGGATTTGTCCTGGGCTTTGCTGGAGCTGCCTCCAGTGAGATGGGTTCTGCCTAAGGACAGGACAGAAAGGTGGATGGTGGCACAGAAACTTTGACTCTGGTAGATCATAGAATCTCAGAATCCCAGGGGTTGGCAGGGCCCTCCAGAGCTCCTGGGGTCCAACCCCCTGCCAAAGCAGCTCCCCAGCTCATATTGCACAGGGCGGCGTCCAGACGGGGCTGGAATCTCTCCAGAGATGGAGACTCCACACCCCCTGGGCAGCCTGTCCCAGGGCTCCCTCACCCTCCCTGGGGAAAAGTTCTTCCCCAGGGTGCTGGGGAACTTCCTCTGCTCTGACTTGCAGCCATTGCCCCTTGGCCTGTCCCCACAGACACTGAGAAGGGGCTGGCCATGTCCCCCTGCATCCCATCCTTCAGCTATTGATCAACATTCATAAGGTCCCCCTGAGGCTTCTTCTCTCCAGGCTGAACAGCCCCAGCTCTCTCAGCCTTTCCTCCCAGGGGAGATGCTCCAGGCCCTTCAGCATCTCCTCAGCCTCCTCTGGACTCTCTCCAGGAGATCCCTGGCTGTTTGATCCCAGGGAGCCCAGCACTGGACACAACACTCCAGGTGGGGCCTGAGCAGGGCAGAGCAGAGGGGGAGGATCCCCTCCTGTGACCTGCTGCCCACACTCCTCCTGATGCCCCCAGGATCCCATTGTCTCTCTCAGCCCCAGGGCACACTGCTGGCTCATGGCCACCCTGTCACCCACCAGCACCCCCAGGTCCTTCTCCACAGAGCTCCTCTCCAGCAGGTCACCCCCAGCCTGTCCTGATTCCAGCAGTTGTTCCTCCCCAGGTGCCAGACTCTCCACTTGCTTTTGTTGAACCCCATCTGGTCTCTCCCTGCCTAGATCTCCAGCCTGGCCAGGTGTCAGATATCTAAGCATCTCTGCCAGCACTGGGAGGAAGGCAGCCTGGCTCTTCATCAGTGTGTTGGTTGGAAGTTCTGGTTGAAGCATTTTAGTGGCTGGGAGGGGTGGTGGTGTTTAGTGGTGGGGGAACCTCAGACTTTCCTTCTGCCACCCTCTCAGCTCAGCCGTGCTGCTTCTGATGGAATATTACCTGTGAAGAAGGAGTTAGAGATACCCTAAGAGCCCACAGTGAAGAGAACGAAGGGGTGGGGGTAGAGTGGGTCCTCAGCCACAATTTCAGTCCTCCTTTGCTTCCCAAGGACTCTTGCTCTGCACCATTCTTGGTGCCCCTTGCTCCCAAGGGCTTGCTTGTTATTGAGTTGCTCCCTCCTAAACGAAGGAGGCACCTTCTCTGGTGTCTGATAAAGATGAGATCACACTTCAGGATCCCCTTGGGAGCTGAAAAGAGGATGTATTAGGGAGCCTCTGCCTCTCCCTACATTTCTGGTCATGAAAATTGACACAAATTGAATTAGCCTGGATGCAGTTGGGTTTTATTGAAGCTGGACAGTTATCTGGTGTATCTTCTTCTTAGGCTGGTCAAAGCTTATAAAAAACAAATCAGTGATGATATTGTGCTTGAGATTGCCAAGAAAGGCCTGTGTTCTTTGCCTGGTGCCCAACTTGAAGCACTCTTGCTCTCAAGGTGGTCCTGGGGGGTGGGATGCGATGATCCCTTGAGGTCCCTTCCAAACCCTGTGATTCCACACTCGTGTCTTCACTTCCAGTCTTGGCTGCCACAGCCCCAGAAGTCACTGTCCACACCAGGAGTGACTGTGCTCTCTGGTGGGAGCAGAGGGCTCAGGCCAGGTCATGACTTCAGATCAGTGTTGTACCACTATTGCACCTGCTCTTCACCCCATGTCCTTAGCAATCCAGATTTATCATGTGCCTTTAGTCCCTCCCTCAATCCCAGAAACAGGGCATAGACCTGCAGCCCAATTTAAGCCTATTCAGCCGATTTTTGTCTCTCCCTAAAGCCCCATTTTCTATGGCTCAAATAGCAGTGGTTGCAAGCAAGTGTCCTTCAGTTTACCTCCCCATGCACTCCTCTAAGCTCTGGGTTCCTGTGCCCAAATCTCTCCATCCAGCAGCAGTGGCTCTGGCAGCTGGGAAGGGCGATGGGATCCTGGGCTCCATCAGCAGAGGGGTGGCAGCAGGGACAGGGAGGGGATTGTCCCTCTCTGCTCTGCCCTGGGGAGGCCCCAGCTGGATCCTGTGTCCAGAGCTGGGGCCCAACACAAGGAAGATGTGGGGCTGTTGGAGAGGGGTCAGAGGAGCCACGGAGATGCTCAGAGGGCTGGAGCAGCTCCCCTCTGGAGAGAGGCTGAGGGAGCTGGGCTGGGTCAGCCTGGAGAAGAGAAGGCTGTGGGGGGACCTCATTGCAGCCTGCCAGTGCCTGAAGGGAGCAGAGGAACAGGAGGGGAATCAGCTTGTTAAAGGGCAGAGACTGGCAGGACAAGGGGGATGGAGTGAAGCTGAAGGAGGGAAGGGTTAGATTGGATATTAGGGGGAAGTTCTTTGCAGAGAGAGTGGTGAGGGGCTGGAACAGGCTGCCCAGAGAGGGGGTGGGTGCCCTGTGTCTGGGGGTGTTCAAGGCCAGGTTGGATGGGGCCCTGGGCAACCTTGTGTAGCTCCAGGCCTGAGGTTGGTGTCCCTGCCTGTGGCAGGGGGTTGGAGCTCTGTGACCCTTGGGGTCCCTTCCAACCCATGCCATTCTATGATTCTATGAAGCCTTTGCTTCATGTTCCAGCCAGAAGTATGCAACCCCTTGTCATGGTCATCTTTCTCCTCTGGAGATCTGCAGGGTTCTCTGTGCCCTCTCTCCTGGAGAAGCATCCCTTGCAGGTGGAACAGACCAACCTTTCTCTTAGGTCAGGGTTTCTTGGGTTTCAAAACCAAAGATGGTTTGGTATGTGTTGGAAAGAGTCTCTGCTAGCCAAGCAGTGAAGGTACATGTTGAATAAATCAATGCAGGTTCTGAGAGCTGCTCAGAGAAGAGGGTGAGGAGGTGAGGGTCAGCTGAAGCAGAGGAGGGAGATGGGTGGATGCTGGGTGTAGAAAGACTGAGCTGTTTGTGCCTTTGCTCTTGGCAGGTTAGGTTTGCTGGGATGCTGTTGCATCCTGTACAAGAGGAGATAAAGCCATCTGCTTTAGTCTTTGAAAACAGCTCTGGAAGAAAGCTGTGAGTGACAAAACCCAGGCTATGGGCAGCACAGTTCATGCAAGCCACCAGCTGGGTGGGCATGGAGAAAGGGCTGTGGTTCAGCGTTTCCAGCAGCAATACATCCCTGAAGCCATGTTACATATTTCACACCAGTCATCTCTTAGTGCCTCTCCAACTGCCAAGGGACAGAGCATGGACTCTCTGTATCTTAACAGACTTTGATAGAATTCATCCTGCCTTCAGGGGCTAAGCTATCTGCCGCAGTATTTGTGCTTTAAAGCCATCAGGGGTGTTGAAAGCAGAGGACTGACTCAGTAATTCTGTTTGTTTGTGGAGACATAATGCCCTTGCATCAGATAAAAGCACCTTCCCAGAATGGCATTTATACACCTCAGTAATTCACCCAGTGCTCGTGGCTGGGTCTCTCCACCCCCCAGCAGAAGGAGCAACCCAGACTTGGTCTCTGACAAGCTCCCTGTTGCAGACTTGGTGGCTGGACACTGCAGCTCCAGCAGTGGTGACATCCCAGCTGTTCCCAGGAGATGGTTGCTCCTCTCAGGGTTCTGGCATGCCAGGCTCTGTGCAGACCTGATTGAGGGAAAGCTCCTGGGAACTGGTGGGGAGGAACAAGGGAAAGGATGTGCTCATGGTCTTGGAGTGTTTAGTGGTGGTGGTAAACTCAGATTTTGCCTTCTGCCACCCTCTCAGCTCAGCCACGCTGCTTCTGATGAAATATTACCTGTGAAGAAGGAGTTAGAGATGCCCTAAGAGCCCTTCAGAACGAAGGGTTGAGGGTAGAGTGGGTCCTCAGCCACAATTTCAGTCCTTCTTTGCTTCCCAAGGACTGCTCTGCACCATTCTTGGTGCTCCTTGCTCCCAAGGGCTTGCTTGTTATTGAGTTGCTCCCTCCTAAACGAAGCAACAAGCCCTGGCAGCTGCTAGAACCACACTGCCTGTCCTCAGCCCATCCACAGCTTGGGAAGGATGAAACCCCATCCCCTCCCTTTGCCCACTCCCTTTTTTTGGTGGTCCTGGAGATATACCCTACCCAAAGCTGGGCTGCAGTGTGTGACACCCCAAATGACCGCCTAATTAGGCAAAGAGGAGTGTGATGAGTTCAGATTCTTCTTTAGGGCTCACAGACTATTAGTAATCTTGATTTTTGTTAATTGAAAATTGCTTCCTCTGTTTGTTGTTGGCCTTTTTGTGGAGGGGGATATTTCCTGCTTTTGGCCTGCGTTGCTGGATCTATAATAATGCACTTTGTACATTAGTGCCAGGCACATTTGTAATTGGCTACCCTATTAAAGAACACTAATGATCTTACAAGTGTTCACAAATAATGAATAGAATGGCCCCTCACTGAATTGAGTAATTTATTCACTGACATACTTGCAGATCTGTTTTTTTCCAGTATTTAACCCAGCTTTAGGTTTCTGCCTGCCTTGCAGAGATGGCTTCTCCCTCAGCCATGTGTGGGAGAGAATATGGGTCATGGGAAGCCTACTGCTCAGGAAGATGTAGGGCTGCTCTGTGCTGGCTCTTCTCTTAGCATCCATGGCAGGATTGGGAGAGGGAGTGGCAGCAGGCTTAGTCCTGGCACTCCTGTTGTTCACTAGCTGTTGGGATTCTCCTGAAGGAGAAGAATTGCAAAGCTGGGATTTGGGACATGCACTCTGGAAGGTGATGTTGGTTATTTTGATTTCATTTAAGTATGAAACTTGGGAACAGCCTGTCAGGAATAGTGGCAGGACTGGCTTTCCACCTGCTGCCTCTCCTGAGGGAGGGAACTGAAACCCAGCCCTGTGTGGCTCCTGCATGCCATGAAACTCAGGGCACCCATTTTGCTGAATCATAGACTGGCATGGGTTGGAAGGGACCCCAAGGGTCACAGAGCTCCAACCCCCTGCCACAGGCAGGGACACCAACCTCAGGCCTGGAGCTACACAAGGTTGCCCAGGGCCCCATCCAACCTGGCCTTGAACACCCCCAGACACGGGGCACCCACCCCCTCTCTGGGCAGCCTGTTCCAGCCCCTCACCACTCTCTCTGCACAGAACTTCCCCCTAATATCCAATCTAACCCTTCCCTCCTTCAGCTTCTCTCCATCCCCCTTGTCCTGCCAGTCTCTGCCCTTGAACAAGCTGATTCCCCTCCTGTTCCTCTGCTCCCTTCAGGGACTGGCAGGCTGCAATGAGGTCCCCCCACAGCCTTCTCTTCTCCAGGCTGACCCAGCCCAGCTCCCTCAGCCTCTCTCCAGAGGGGAGCTGCTCCAGCCCTCTGAGCATCTCCGTGGCCCTACTATTCCCCTACTAACAGCTTAGGACTTGGTGTTGAAAGCAGCACCTCACAGGACTTTGCTATTTCATTTTCACATTAATAAAAGGCACCTTGTCATAAAGCATTGCTTCCTTACAGTGTGGAAGGCTGGGCTCACAGGTTATCCATGGCTTGTTGGGTTGTAAGGGGTAGGAAATTCACTGCAGTAGCAGTTGATGATCCTGGGCTTGATTTTGTTTGGCTGCAGGTCTTCCCTTTGCTCTACAATGACCCTTTTCCATGGGGAATAATCATGTGGGGCAGGTGTCTGTGCCTTATCTCAGGCTTCTCCAGCCTACATGTCTTCTCCTGAGTCTTGTGACAGTGTGCCAGGAGGAAATACTCATTAGGGCAAGAGCCAGCTATGGTGTATGGGGTGACAATGGTTATATCAGACCATAACCCACAGGCTGTGTTACCTGATTTGGGTCAGCACACCTGGGGGTGGGCTTACTCTGCTGGGAGCTTGGTCTCTGCCCAGCTTGGTGACCATGGTGGAGTTTCAGTGTGTGGAGTAAGCAGCATTTGGGCTTCCAAGCCTTAAGAGGGCAGGTTGGACCTTGGGGGTGTGTGGACACGGGGAATGGCTTTGCACCAGGGTGTGAGCAGTGAGGTTATCAGCTCTGGGGGGCAGGTGGGGATGGGGCATGGACTGGGCTCCTTCCTGTGACCCTGTGTTGCTCTGTGTCCACTGCCAGGGGGGCCACCTTGGAGCCCCAGGGATGGACCTCCCGGTGCGGGCTGGCCCCCCCACCTCCCCCCCTCCTCCCGGTGCGGGCTGGCCCCCCCACCTCCCCCCCTCCTCCCGGTGCGGGCTGGCCCCCCCACCTCCCCCCCTCCTCCCGGTGCGGGCTGGCCCCCCCACCTCCCCCCCTCCTCCCGGTGCGGGCTGGCCCTGTGCCCAGCTCTGGGGCTTCTGAGGAAGGGGGTGTTGGGGTGGGGGCATAAGCAAGAGCCTGATTTTAGGAGCAGCCACTGAGCCCTGACCTGGGGCTGGGGGGAAGACGCTGGACCTTGGTTTTCGAGGAGGATGCTGGAGCCGCCTTGGGATGGGGGATGAGGGGGGTGAGGTGTAGGGGACGATGCCAGACCCTGGGTTTTTTTTGGGCGAGGCCGGACCCTGCGTTTTTCCTTCGGGTGGAGGGTGGCAAACCCGGATTCTTCGGAGCAGAGAAGGCGGGGGGCGTGGGAGAGCTCGGTGCCGGAGGCGGGGGGGGGACACGCCGAGGGAGGCCAAGGGTTAAGGGGGCGGGCGGCGGCGGGCGGGGCCGCGCTGTCGGAGCAGATTGCAGCCGGTTCCTGCGGCTTCGCCTGCGCCGGGCGCGGAGCAGCGGCGGGGAGCGCGGGCGGAGCCCCCCGCCGAGCCCCCCGCCGCCTTCCCCCCCCTCCCCAACCCCCACCCCACCCCTCCCCTCCCGCCCCGGTCGCCACCATGGTGCAGAAATCCCGCAACGGAGGCGTCTACCCGGGGCCCGCCGCTGAGAAGAAGCTCAAGGTGGGCTTCGTGGGGCTGGACCCGGGAGCCCCGGACTCCAGCCGGGACGGGGCGCTGCTCATCGCCGGCTCCGAGAGCACCAAGCGGGGTAGCATCCTCAGCAAGCCCCGCTCCGGGGTCTCGGGCAGCGGGAAACCCCCCAAAAGGAATGCTTTTTACCGCAAGCTGCAGAATTTCCTCTACAATGTGCTGGAGAGACCGCGGGGATGGGCTTTCATTTACCACGCATACGTGTGAGTAAAAGGGTGTGTGTGTGTGGGGGGCAAAACCCATAGGGGAGACCCTCCTCACACCCCCACCCCCGGTCCGGATCTGCCCTTGTTAGCCCCCTCCTTCCCCACCCCTCCTTCCCCACCCCTGCCCCCAAAACGCACGCTGAAGAGGAAGGATGCTCCAGCTGCAGAGCGGGTGCAGGGAGGGGATGCCGGTGCGAGGGCTGGCTGGGGAGCCCCAGGGGGGGAGGCTGCGGGGTGGCAGAAGGCTGAGCCGCCTCGCCCCCCGCCCATCCCCGGGGCAGCTGCATCCTTGCCATGGCCCAGTCGGTGCTCGGTGCAGGGCGGCACGGTGCCCAGGCACACGGTGCCCAGGCACACTGCGCCCGGCGACGGGGTGTGTGGTGATGCCGGGAGGGGGGCGGTGGTGTAGGAATCCGGAGGGAGGGGAGGGGGGATGGGGAGAGGGGAAGCTACCCCTGCAGAGTGGGGGGGGGAGTGGGGGATGGCTCCTCCGGAGAGGTGCAATGCACCGGCTCCCTGTCCCCCACCCCCCCCTCCTCCTGCCCGCTCCTGCTTGCGGGGGAAGGGGCTGCTCATGCGGTCGGTGCAGGGGGCTGGAGAAGCGGGAGTGATGGGTAGGGACTGCTCCTCCGTCTTGCTTGAAATCACCATAGCAATGCTGTGAGCAGAGGAACAAAAAGCTCCGCTCAGGCACGGTCTCTCCCTCCCTCCTTTCCCCCCCCTCCCCCCCCCCCCCACCTTCCCCCCCAGCTCTCCTTCTCCCCCGGCCCCATCTTTGGCTGCTGCGATGGGTTTGGGGGGGAGGGGGGGTTCTGTGCCTCCTCACTGGGCACTGGAGGTATTCCTTGTCCCCCGGCTGGATTGGAGATGTGTCTAGAAAGAAATGCTAAGCAGTGTCTGGGGCTCCCTCCCGGCGCAGCGATGGAGCGGTAAACAAAGGAGCAGTCCCGGGGTGCGCATTCCCCCTCTGCCCCCTCCCCAATAAACCCCTCATCCCCGAGGTTTCAGCCAGAAACGGGCACATCTCGCCCTCTGTCTGGCAGAAAGATGCCCACCTCCCAACCCTCGCCAGCCGCTGCTGCATTGGGAGAGCGGGTGACTTCCCGTTGTTCGGGGGATGGCAAAGGGAGGGTCAAGATAAATCGCTGTGTTACTGCAACTCCCTTCCCTCTGGGACCTCCCACAGTCCCACCAGGCTCTTCTGCAGGCCTGGGCTGCTCGTTCCCTTGGTGCTGATGTGATGGGTTGGTTTGTTTCTGTGTCTTTCATCATGGCTAGGGCCTCTGGCAGCTCCAGCAAGGGGAATTTTTGGGGCCTTTTGTGTTGGTTGGTGGCTATTTTCCTTCCTTTCCCTGTCCTCTGGCTGCTACGCTCTTCTCAGAGAGGGTGTTGGGATGAGCTTTGTGGTCCTCAGCCATTTTGTACATTGAGGCCTTCCAGGGAGGTGTTGGTGAGTCCAGCCTGAGAGTAGGTGAAATGCTGGCTGGGTGGAAGGGGAGGGGGCTTTGCTGCACACTGCAGCGAGTTGGGGTCCTTGTGGGGAGCTCTTTTCCCTAAGGAAATGAGAGAGGAGGAGAGGGAGCCTCTGTGGAGCTCAGCTGCAGGTATGGTGAGTGTGAAGCCCAATGCTTGGGCATCCTGAGCATCCTCCATCCTCTGGAGTTGTGGGTGGTTTGTGTTGCAAGCATGGAGTTGGGTGGAAGGGCTGAGCAGTCACACTGTGAGCAGGGTGCTTGGCTGTGTGTGTGCTGAGGGTGGGGGGATGGTGTGTGTCACAGGTGGGAGCCTGGCTTAGGGACACCAGAGTGACAGGTGGAAGGGGCTGAAGGCCAAGTGGGTGGGGGTCACCCTGTCTGAGGGGGGCTTTGTAAGCATCTCTAGCTTATGGCAGCTGCTCTGTCTTCTGACCCATTTGGCTGTGGTGGTGTTTGCTTGGGCATCCAGTAATCCTCTCAGGGCAGGAGTTGGGGGCATCCCAAACTGACCTCCTTCCTGCCAGGGTTCCCTTTCCCATCAATGTCCAGTCCTGGTGTCAGGCTGGGCTGCCCCTTGTTCTTGCTGTGTAGCTGTGTCTCCCCAGGCACCTCACCCCCCAGCAACTGCAGTTCTCCTGGGCTCATGGCTCCAGTTGTACCCATTATGATGGCACATGGAGCCATGCCCTCCCATTAGAAATGTTTGGGATGTGCTGGGCAGCCTCCCTGGCTCACCTTGGGGCAGGTGCCTGAGCAGCTAGGAGGTTAACAACTGCAAAACTATCCTCTGGCCCCCACCCACTCTCATGTTAGGAAACAGAGGCTGAATTCAAGGCTGGGGTGGTAATTGCACTGATGTCTGTGAAGCATCAGTGGTATAATTAGTTTTTTACAGTGTATTGGGGAGTTATATGGATTCTGAGCTATAGGGATGAGAGGTTTAGCATTGGCAGTCTGCTAATATATTCTTTAAAGAGCTGAAGGGTATGGTAAGCATCATACAAAGCCACCAGGATAAGCCTGTGCACCAGTTAGTGCTCTCTGGGTGGGTGAGCCTGGCATGGCCCCTGCTAGATCTGTGGGTGCTTGGGGTGGGGAAGGGGTCTCCTGGGCTTCTGTACCTGGCAGTCTGTCATCTAGAAGGACAGGACAGACAAAAAGCTTAGTGACTGCTTATCCAGAGATGTGGGAGGATGAAGAGACTGGCTCAAGGTCATAAATTTAGTATGGGAGAGCTGGAGCCACCCCAGTGTCCTGCTGGCTGATGCAGTGCCCTACCCACACTATTGGGGTCACACTGTCTCCTCTGACCCAAACCCCCACTTTGTGCCCAAGCCTTGAGCACTAAAGTGCTTTTAGCACTGCTAGAGCCCTGTAGACTCTGGATGAGGGATCCCCATCCTGCTGCTGTCTTGGGCTGTGCACTGCTCAGCCCACCCACCCCGACCCCATCTGCCAGCACCCCCATTTCTCTCCTCACAGGGACTTTCTTGCAGGAAGATTTAGGACTAATTTCCAGTGTGCATGAGTTCATGACCCTGCAAGGTTGGGTTTTAGCTTGTAGAGGTGCTTATAGACCCAGCTGCATTTCTAGGTGTGGGGCTGCTCTGGAGCTGCTGTGCTGCTCAGGCTGCCTCCCTGCACTCAAATGCCAAGACAAGAACTATAGGGGCTCTTCCAGCATGGAGATGCTTAATTAATCTGAGAGGTGCCTCTGCAAAAGTGCCTCTGATAAATGCCCATCTGCAGAGACCCACCTCCCAGGCTGATACTGCACCAGGTGATTGCTGCTCTGCCTTGAGATGCCTATGCAAGTTGCATTCATTTCCAGTGCTGCATCCTAGACCCAATCCATCAGATTTCTTTCCCCACCTCTTCCTGTTGCTGTTCGTTCCCCTTTGCAACATTTCATGCCTAAGAAACCAGGGAAACCTGGAGCTACTCCTCCTTCAGCCCCAGACTGACTGGTGTGCTCTCATCTCAGATGTTGCCTCTGAGCAGAAGCATGCTCTGTGTTGTGATTCATTTTTATACTTAATAGCTCTTCCTACACTGACACAACTGGGTGACCTGCTCATGGGAGCTCTGTGTGTACACAGATGATAGAGAATATATGGATATAATTTGCACAGCCCTGTAGCCAGCTGAGCCTGATAGGTCCTGGTTTTGAGTGTGGCTGGAGCTGGGCTCTGGCTCCTGGAGGTTTGAGCCTCCTTATCTTTCATCCTATCCCAGTATTTCTCTCAGCATCTTTCTTTTCTTCCCCCCCACTCCCTTTTCCTCTTCTAATGCAGCATGTGGCCTCATTCTGTTCAAGGCTGAGCTGCAACTTGGAAAGTTGAGCTGTGTCTAAATGGCAGGCCAGGCTTCTTGAGGGATGCAGCAGCACTTTGAAGTTCCCTGCATGGGGAGGAGGCATTTTCCTTCCAGAATTCTTCCATTTTATTTCTTTCTGTTGTTCTTGTCCTTTTACTTTGGATACTGTGACCTGTCCTGTGCTCCATGGTGCTGAGTTTGAAGGGCTGTGATACTTCAAAGTGATTTTTGTCCCTACCTGCCATCTTATTTCAGGAGAGATCACTGTGTTTTGTGCCAGTGGAAAGAAGGTGCTGACACTGGGCACCCCCACAGCCTGAGACCTGTTTGTTGATTCCCTGGGTGAGCTGATGAGCCAGGGGCTGGATTTGGGGCAGTAGCAAAAGCCCAGCCTGTATTCAGAGACTTTTAAAGCTGCATGCCCAGCAACAACATAATTCTTGCACTTCCTACTTTGAATTTGCTACCTTAATGCATCTTTTTAACTGCATTAGAAATAGTTTGGGTGCATTTTTTACCTGCATACTGTGCACCATACATCCACTTAATTAGGCAAGTGCATGGACTTAAATGATAATAAAGAACCTTTCCTCCCTGTCTTAATTCCATTAAATTTCCTCATGTCCTACCCATCCAGCTTGTTCCTCCCTTTTAACCCAGCCAGAAGCCACCTCTTTCTCTGGAAAGTCTCCTCTCTGCACTGCCTGCATCCTGGCCTGGCCATGGCTGACACAGTGGGAGGATGGACAGTTGATGCAATTGCTTCTTGAAGGGTCCAGGGTTTCTCAGTGCAGAGGTGGCCTGTTTTGTGACTCCTTCCACTGATGGGCTGATGCAAACATGGTTATTGCATATGGAACCAGTCCCAGATAATATTTTGCATCAGATTGAATGGCTGTGGGAACTCCCAGCTGTTTCTCTGGTGCCTGTGTGGGGTTTTTAGGCAGCTCTTGTGTTTTGCTTTGTTTTCCACTTAAATTTTTTAATAGTTGTTTTATGGCCTTTGCTAATTAGGGGGAAATGGAGGCTGATGGTCTCACTTATCCATCCCCAAGCACTGAGGAATGGTGGTTTGTGACAAGACCTCACTTGCAAGCAGGGATGTTGCTGGCAGGTAGGATGCTGCCAAGCTCAGCCCCTTCACCAGTGACTCCTGGGTCATCCTCCCCATGTCCTCCTGAGTATGTGGGATGAAGAGGCTGATGCACATCTCCTAGGTGTGGAGTTTAATGGTCCTGCTGGGCTTTGACCCCCTGCAGCGCTGCCCTCAGCTCCATGCTCAAGTCCATCCTGGAGACCAGGGAGACCTGCAGGGTGTGATGCCTCATGAGCTGCTCTCCAGCTGCTTAGTCAGAGCTTGGTGGGTGCAACCTGATTTCAGTAGCTCTAATGTGTCACGTTCACCCCACACTGACATTAAGGAAAGGAAAAACAAGCTGATCCTCAGGATGACCCCCTTTTTGTGCTGCAACGCACCTCAAAACCAGGGGAGTCTTCCTATGGCTCGACTTAACTGTAAGAGGGAGTAACCCCAAAAACAAACCCCACACTAAAGGGGAGATGGGCATTGCTTAAAGCAATGCAGCTACAAAGAATCAGATTTCTAGATATTTCTTTCCTTGTGCTGCTGCAGAGGGAGGGCATCTTAGCAGGGAGACACTGTGCAACTCGCTTGGCAGGGCAGGGTGAGCAGGCAGAGGGTTTGTCTGTCTGTCAGGTGTCAGTGGGGCTTACCAGGATAAGAAGCCTGTAAGTTTGGTGTTTGGTTTCTGGGATTTAAGCAACAAATGCTTAGCCCTGCATAATCCTTTTTAAGGTAGCCCCTGAGCACTTAGCTGCTTTCTTACTTCTTGAGGGACAGATTCCTCTGTAAATTGTGGTGGCAAGGAGATGTGCCAGTCCCTTTTCCTGCTCTGTAATCTCCTGTAGAGCTAGATATGGAGAGCTGAGAGAGATGGAGAGTGATTCTCACATGGATTATGTTTTGCCTATGGCAGATGTGAGCCTGTCCCTGTTCATGTGCAATGTCCCCAGTCCCCAATCCATCAGAGGGGGGATGTCTCCAGGTAGGTATTGCTGCAGGATGATGCAATAGTTTTTAGCCCCAAAAGGGAATCTTGTTTCAGAACCAGTTTATTGTGGTTCAAACTGAATTTCATGGATGTATTTAGGTGGGAGCTGTCTCACAAGGTGACTTGATGGCTGAGCACATGACGGCACAACCAGAAGGATGCTGGGCACAGTGGTTTGGCTGGTGCAACCGAGTCCTTCACCACCAGATGTTTAAGTGGCTCCTAATCAGCTTGCAACCAAAAAACACTTCAGGTTGCTCTCACACTCAGTCATGGCAAAAGATGGTACCACTGAGCTGCAGGAGTCTGTATCTAAATGTGGCCCTTTGGTGACTGTGCCCTTTGACCCAGATTTTTTTTAAAAAGCTTGTCTTTCTCCAGTAAGAACCAGTTTGTGTGGTGTTTGATCAGCTCACTGATGCTATGGGTGCCCTTGGTTCCCTATGCATTCCCCAGGACTCACCCTGGATAAACTATGACTGCAGCCTCCTGTGACATGTGCATTGAAGGTGTTGGGGGGTATTAAGCACTGAATTAATTACATTGAGCGTACAGAGTATCTCGCACAAGTCACTGGCTGGGATGGAGAGAGCTGCTTTATTACAGCCTTGGGGCTTCCTGCCTGTCCAACTGCCAATAAATGAGGGAAACTGGAGCATTCCTGCAGATCTCTGATCTGTCTTCAGTAGCTCCAGCCTCTTAACAGGCTTTTTAGATGCGTGGAAAGCTTCAGTGTCAATAAACATCCATCTGATGACTCTCTCTCTGAGTGGGTTGGATGTCAAGGGCAGCCTTTTCCAAAGCATGGGGAGCAGAAGGTCCTGGGAGATCATCTCCCCTCTCTTGCTGCTGTAGGGAGGGGATTTAAAGCTACATTAATTGCTGGGGCTGCTGGGTGCAGGAGCAGCCTTTTCTGTGCAAGCCCTGTGACTGAGCAGTCACTGGGTTTGTTTCAGGATGTACAGTGTCCAGGTGTTGCAGGTGGAGTGGGCTTTCAGCTCAGATGTGGTGATGCTCAGATACCTGCTGGGTTCCTTGCAGAAATCCCATAGGAGCCTCAGTGCAGATCTCAGGTGGGCACGTCTGCCTTCTGGTGATGCCAGCTTCTCTTTGGTGATGCCAGAGGGATCCAAAGTTCCCTTGCATACCCTAGGTGGAAGTTGGGTGGTATTAGTCCAGACAATGAGAAGACAGAGCCCAGCACTCACTGAGAACAAGTGAGTTGAGGCATCTCCCACCCCCTGCAAGAACTGTGATGTTCAGAGCCAGAACTGCCCTGTGGACACCCTGCCAGGTGAGGTCAGGATGAGAGATGGGGCTGATCCATCCTAAACCAGGATGGCCAGGGTCAGAGATCCACATTTACTCAGCACTATTTGAGGAACTGGTTTTGAGGAAGGAACCTTTATAGCAAAGCCTGATCAGCTCACGGGCCTGCAATCTGAGACACAGGGGAAATCAGAAGATAATCAAGCCTTATTAACAGTGATTATAGTTAATCAGCAGCTGAAGCTGCATTTAGGCCCAGTGGTCAGTATTCATGCAGAGATCCTCCTTTTTTAATGCCCCCTGACAGGGACAAGGCAGAAGAACATGGGACAAGTGAGGTCAGAGGGAGCATCTGCTTCTGCTTGGGCCAGAGGCTCCTGCTCTCCATCTGAGGGAACCAGTCCTTTGTGGCTGGTACTTTGTCTCTTTAGGACTCCAGAGGGTCTTTCCCAGCAATTCACAAATGCCTCACTTACAAACAAACCCTGACCTGCCTGGAGGTCCTGCTTTCTCCTTTAGAGCTCCAGCACCCTGAGGAGGTGACAGCATCAAAGCAAAACACAGGTGGGGTGATAGCCAAGCTGGTGTCACACACTGGGATGGAGGAGCAGAGCTGGGCAGGTGATCCCAGGGCAGCTTCCACAGCTGTGCTGTCACTCTATAAAAAAATATTATGATGGATTTGGGGAGGGGAACCAGCACAAGGCAGAAAACCTGACTCAAAGGTGACTCATGTACACCTCTTCCCTGTCTCTTGTGCAGATGCAGTGGCTTGTGTCTGGGTGCCTGCTCTGTGTGTGTGTTGCAACCTTGGTTTGATATGGTGGGAAAACTTAATATGTGGCTTTCCATATGCAAAAGGAAAAAAAGTCAGTCAAATAATAGTTAAAATGAATATCAAGGGGACAACAATATTAATATCACAGCAGTGTGCAAGCATCCCTAATGGAAATAGAAGTCTATATGCTTCTGTTCTGTATGTTGAGCCAAAAAGAGCCAGTCCTTGCTGTAAGGATTTAGTGTATTGAACAGACCAGAGTGATGAAAGGCACAATGTAGTTGTCAGGGGACTGCTGGTAAAGGTTATCTTTGCTCAGGTTTTCTTTTGACAGTATCTGGTTGAGTCACCTTCCCTGGGTGTGTTTAAAAAAGGGTAGATGAGGTGCTCAGGGATCTGGTTCAGCTTAGGATGGGATTGGTTGGACTTGATCTTCAAAGGGCTTTTCCAACCTTGTGACTGTGATCTGCCTGGCTTCTTACTTTGCTTTTGAATTGATGGGTTGGCTTCCATTTGTGGGCCTGGGGCTAAGGCAGGCTGGCAGGGACAGGGGTCTGCTGCTCCTAGTGGGAAATGCTGCCATCTGAGTGACCTTTGGGCTGGGAGGATGAAGGCACATCTTCCCTGGGGAAGGATCACCTGTTCTGGGGCAGCTTGTTGTGGGGTTGCTGTTCAGAGGAGCCACGGAGATGCTCAGAGGGCTGGAGCAGCTCCCCTCTGGAGAGAGGCTGAGGGAGCTGGGCTGGCTCAGCCTGGAGAATAGAAGGCTGTGGGGGGACCTCATTGCAGCCTGCCAGTCCCTGAAGGGAGCAGAGACACAGGAGGGGAATCAGCTTGTTAAAGGACAGAGACTGGCAGGACAAGGGGGATGGATTAAAGCTGAAGGAAGGAAGGGTTAGATTGGATCTTAGGGGGAAGTTCTTTTCAGAGAGAGTGGTGAGGGGCTGGAACAGGCTGCCCAGAGAGGGGGTGGGTGCCCCGTGTCTGGGGGTGTTCAAGGCCAGGTTGGATGGGGCCCTGGGCAACCTTGTGTAGCTCCAGGCCTGAGGTTGGTGTCCCTGCCTGTGGCAGGGGGGTTGGAGCTCTGTGATCCTTGGGGTCCTTTCCAACCCAGACCAGTCTGTGATGCGTTACAAATACAGTGACTAGAGGGCTGTGAATTCTCACTGTTCAAGTGTTACATGTGGCAGAGAAATGACAGTGCTACGAGACTTTTTCTCCTGCATGTTTATGGCCTTTTGCACAGTTCAGAGTCTCAAAGTGGCTGTTAATTTGGTTTATGCTTGCTCACAGGTTCCTTACCTGATCTGCAGACTGTAATAAGGGATGTGAGAGCACTCCATGTTCCACTCAAGAGGAGAGCAAAGGAGTTAACCATGAATACCTGTATATTATAGCTGGACAAACAGGCATGTTGCCTCCTGCCACTTGAAGCCATACAGTGGTTAAGGCTGAGTGCTTCCAGGAGGGGTGGTGAAAAGCAAAACCTCTTCCCAGTAGCAGGGACTACTTGGAAAGGCTGGTGGGGCTATTGCTTCAGTGTTGGACTTTTGGTTTAATCCTGTGGTTGTTCATCCTTCTCCCACTGCCTGAAGATGCTGTATCTGGTCCAGCTCACCTCTTGCTGGGCCTTCCTCCAAGTTTCCTGGGGTTTATTAGCAATGATTTGTGCCTTAAGGACTAGTGAGATTCCTGAGTCATCTCCCTAGGCAGGGAGCTATTTATTTCGGTGTGTGTGTTGCACTCCCTGGGAGTGGGTGTCTCTCTTCCGCTTTTGGATCCTGCCCTGACTCTATATAAAGACTCGAGGCTTGAATGAGCAGCAAAACCAACCCTCAGCCTGGCTCCATCACTTGGGAGATTCATGCTGCTGATCCCATCTCTCCTGGCTGAAGGAGCATGGCCATTTGGAGCATGGGTAGGAGTTTGCATGGGATGTTTGTCTGTCTTGGGGTTGCATAGCTGCTGGGACAGCTCTTAGGAACACAGTGTGCTGTGTGTCCATGTCCAGGAGCAAGTCTTGCTCTCTGGTGGCTCATGACCAAGAGGGAAGTGTGGTTTGTACCTCTTTCTCCCCTGAGGTTTACTTGCTGATGCTGTTGGGGTTTTGGTCAGTGGGGTTTTTCTTATTTAGGAGAGATGAGAGATATTGGAGTGGCTGTAATGCTCTGTTGGTGTCAGAGCAGGGCTTGGAGGTGCCATGGGCAAATGTGGATGGGTTCCTCTGAGGCATTCCCAGTGCAGGAGTTGCTGTGTCTGTGTTTCACTGTGGTATTTCTTCTGGAATGGCCCTTTTCAGACACATGCCCTGCTTGTTTGGTGGCCTTGCAGAAAGCTGCCTTGTTGTATAGGAATTTAGGGCTGCAAAGAGAACCCCTCACATAACAGCTCTCTGGGGAGCTGCAAAGAAGCCAGCATACTGATGGCAACTTTCATCCAAAAACTGGCTTCACACCCAATTAAGCATCACCCTGAGCTGGAGGGACAAGTCATTATGTCATGATCTAAAGTGCTGGCACTTCCAGAGGCCTCTGTCTCCATAGCCTGAGGGACTGATGCATTTAATCCCTATCACCACTAAAGAAACTTTAAGGTGACCTCATGGCTTGGTCCTTGTGGCTACTGGATGCACATCACTGTTGTTTTTTTCTTGGTTAATGGCTGTTCTTGTAAGGAAGGAAAAACACGTGAAGGAGAATTTCCTGAGCTCTCTGTGATTTGTCAGGTATGACAGAATTTTGCAGGGAATTTTCCTTCTTTTCAGTGTTTTTTCTTTTAAGATCTAGCTGCCTTTAATGCTATCTTTATCTAGCAGCCTCTCTCTTACCGTACCAGCTAATGAGGGGTGGGAAGAATTTCTGCATTGACATTCTGTTGCTGCTGCTGTTTTTCTTTTCTGCAATGGAAATCAGATATCATTTCAAACCTTCTCTCAGCTGCCCTCCCCCCCACCCCCCCTCCAGGCCCTGAGCTCCTCGTGATGTGTGTTTGTGGGTGGTGGAAGCATCTTGACTCCTGCTAAAGGGCACAGAGGGAGCTGCTGAGGCTTAGCCTGTGGATCAGGAGTTTCCTCATCTGAGCCTTGGGATAACTAGTGCAAGGGAGATCTGAAACTTGGGTTTGAGTTGGTGATGGATTGAGCTGTCTTAGTATGTGTGGGGAGTGATGTGAGGTATTGAGAACAGGGCAAGGTCATGCATGTGTCTGAGTAAGACAAGCCAATGGGCCTCTAGAGATGTGTCTGTCCTGGTGTTGCTGCTGGGAGATGGGGATGTAGATGTCTACAAGTAGGTGTATTTCAACATCAGGTCTCTACCCTACGCTGCAGAATAGCCAAATCTGGGAGACCTGCTGGTAGGACAGGGCTTGCCTGGGCTTGACCTGTCCATGTAAAAGAATCTGGGCACCTGGGGAGCACCTCTGTCAAAGTTGCCACTTCTGCTGCCCTTTGCAGACCAAATCATCCTGCTGGGGAGATGTGCTTGGCATTAAGCACTTCCACAAGCCCCAGCTCCCTGCAAGGAAATGGGCTGAACCTCCAAAACTAGTTCTAGTCTTACCTAGCTGTGCTCTTTTGACCCTTGTCCACCTGTGAGTAGATGGCTATTAAAAACCCCAGAGAAATTCATCAAGCTAATGGACTGCCAGCCCCTGTCTGTGGCCAGGGAGGCCTGTCTACCCTGTGGCTGCATCCCTGCGGGATCCAAGGCAGGAAGAGCAGCCAGAGCCAAGCTGGACCCTGTGACTGGCTACAGTGGGTTGTGCATCCCATGTATGAAACGCAGGCTGGTGGAGTAGCCCAGGGAGGTATCACAGACCTGGTGGAGTGACTTTGCTTTTAGCAAATTAAAAAAAAAACTGAGCAGAAATTAAATGAAGATTAATTAAACCATCAAACCTTTCTTTCACCCCCTCTCTCCTGCTGCTTCTTGCTCTTTGCTGTTTCTAGGGAAGACTGAAAAAATGTGATAGAGAGGAAACTCAACTCGGAGCATCCTTTCATGGATGCAGCATACAGCCCTCATGGGACTGCAGGGGAAAGGCCCTGTAATTACTGGGAATGTCCTGTGAGGCTGGGTTACACAACCAGGACAGAGAGCTGCTCCTGCTTCACTTTAGCAGCAGGCTGATGATGCTGTAACTCAAAATACTACCTGGCTATTATCCATTCATTGCTTTTCATCACTGGCAGTGTCCTCAACGTGCAGCACAGACCACTCACGAGGCTCTGAGCCAAGGAGGTGGGAAGGAGTATGCAGGATCATAAAAGGGCCATTTGATATTTACAGCACCCGGTGACATAATTCCCAGACAGCCCCAGTGCATCTCAGAGCCGACTGACAAGCTGTTGGGGAGATCTTGCTGTGATGCCACCAAGTGAAGGTGACTCCTTCCCAGCTCTGGCAGGAGCAGGATGCCCTGATGGAGAAGACGTGCTGCGGCGTCTGCTCATGGGCTCTGCACCGTCTGTTGCCACCTGGGTTAAGAAAGAGCCAAGTTAGTGGCTAGGAGAGGGATTTAGGACTGTAACAACTGCCTCCTTGTCATGTAGGGCAGACTGACACCTTGGCAGTGGTGCTGGGCATGTCCCAGTGTCATGTGCTGGAGGGTGTTTTTCTTGGATGCTCCCGGGTGGCTTTGTGCTGTCACTTAAGATGCTGTTGTTGGCTTTGGTCCATGCATGCCCTGGTTACTGGGGTGCTTCACAGTGGTTTTGTGCCAGGCTTTATTCTGCTCCAGAAGGATGTAGCAGTTGCTGAGCTCCATGGGCATGTCTTGAGCTATGCGTGGGCTTAACCTCAGCTGTGCCCCTGTGTGCATGGTGGGGGGAGAGGGAATTGGTTACTTGTGTTTTCCAGGTTAGGAGCGAAGGAAGGAGGAATTCAGCAGCACAAGATGCCTGTGGAATAATCCAGCATCCCTGCTCCCTGTGCTGTAACCCTAGCCACTGCCTCCTCCAGCAGTGATAAACATTTCCCATGCAGACAAGGAGACTTCAGCATGTATACTTGTCCTGTCAGGCCTTCCTGGGCTTTGAATTATTAAATATTGTCTCTGCTCTCCATTATAAAGGTTGTTCTAGCACAGCTACTTATCAGAATAGAAAATACCCTGTTTCCGCACTTTTAACAGTTGACTTCATCTGGTTGTGGGATTTACAATAAATGAGGAGCTTTTTTAAAAGGCAAAACAAATGATGAGAGGCTGAGGTTGGAAGTAAGCACAGGAGGAGCATCTTTGTAAGAGCACGTCCAGTTTACTGACTCAGTGCCCCCATGGTCACTGTCTGTATCTTCAGCCTAGCACAAAATCACATGCAAACTCATTAACACTAATTGGCTGGACAGCATTTGCTGTTGTGAATTCCATGATGCTGGATTACAGATTGGGCTCTGGGGGTGCCCCTCCCTATACCCCCATCATCCTATCCTACATCAGCTGGCAGAGACCCCAGCAAACTGACTTGGCTTCCTGGGCAGTGACTGCACATTCAGCTTAGAGGGAGGAAGGAGAAGGTGCAGATGCAGAGGAGGAGACCCGGGGCCAGCTGCAGACTCCAGCCAGCTGCCAAGCTCAGTGATGGGCTTATTTTGGAGAGACTGAAGCCCTGGCTGCTGTTTGCTGTACGTACTTCCCAAGGTCAGGTTCTTGCTTGCTACTTGTAAGGAGTCAGGTGGTTCCTGCTGCTTTGTGAAAGGCTGGATTTGAGCAGCAGCAACTCAGACTGTGGTCCTGCTGTTGGTTATTCTCTTGCCCCACAGCTGGGCACATCTGCCTGGCCAAGCACTGCCTGTACTGTGCATCTGCAGCATCCCTGATCAGAGCTGCGTGATATGATACTGGGGACGTGATCCAGGGAATAAAACTCAGAAACTGGCTTGACAGTGAGCTGGAAATGAGAAGCAGGGTCAAGGTGCTGTCAGCCTGGGTCTGACTTCCTCTGGGTCCTGTGGGAGAAGCACCGGTCCCTTCTCTCACTCCCAAGTTCAGCAGCAAGAGCTCTTCCAGGGAGCAGCTATGCAGCAGTACAGCATGATGCTGCCGGGCTGGGGGAGCTGCCAGGGGACTTGGATTGTGCATGAGAAAAGGGGGTTAAAAGCAGGTTTTTGTAAGCCTTTGCCTGCCATTTTAAACGGGAGGGATGTTTCCCTGGCAACGAGATGGATGCTTCCCAGCAGAGCATATGGCTTCCATCGACTTTGATTTACCGGCGTGTTGAAATGGCAGCTAGATAATCTCTCCTCTGCTTTAATGTGTCCATGCTCTGTGTTCCTCTTACTTTGGAGCTTTAAAAGGCCACAGGTCCAGCCCCTGTGGTGCTGGCCCTGTTCCCAGCCCATCCCAGGGCTGGAGCTGGCGGGGTCCCATGTCAGGGCTGGGCCTGAGGACCTTTGCAAAGAGACCACCCACGCAGAGGACCTGAGCATCGCCCAGAACAAGGAGCTGCAGTCAGGAAAACCTTCCCTGCTTCTGCTGCCTTTCACCAGCAGAACAGCTCCTCCTCCTTGGAGAACATAACACTCAGCCCTCTCTTCCTATTCTCCTCCTGGCTTTAAATCATTTTTAGATGTTTTCCACCTTTCACCACACACTCATCTGCCTCCTGCAGCTTGCTATTTATTGTTGTGTTTACTGGCATGGGGAAATAAGGCGAGGGAACAAACCTGTCATTTGCTGAGCGGGGGAACTTGGGGGAGCTGGTTTCTGGGAGCTCGTGGCTCTCCCAGGCGTAAGCTGGCCCTGCTGAGCTCACACAGCGGCCTGCTCTGCGGGGCAGGCCCAGGCTGCTCTCTTTATGCAGAGGAGCTTTGGAAGATGTGGTTTTTAAACCAGCCAACAGGTCTGAATGTTAGGTAGGGACAATCACATAAGCTCCCTTTCCTTAGGAACCCTGATAGCTGGAGGTTCTTCCTGTGCTGGAGTGGTACAGAGGCTGGTTCCTTGCTGCCTGTGCCTGGCTGATCCAAAGCGGCGAGGGCCAGGCATGGGCTTTGGGTGCTGGCTGGCTAGGGTAGCCTTAAAGGAGATGAAAACTTGGTGCTGCGCTGCAGGGACTGGGAGGTGCGTGCTTTGCTCCTCTTCCACTGATGGAGGCTTTTGGGGAGCTCTAGATGAGGCAATGCTGCCTCTGTTGCCAGGGCCTGAGTGAGCCAAAAAGCCCTGCTGGCTGTCACCTTGCAGCCCTGACTGCAGCAGGCCCACCCAAAGGCTGCCCTGCCAGAAGGACTCTAAAGAGAAGAGCCCCTTGTAACTGAGGTTGCCCTTATTTCTTCTGCCAGGACCATCACTTCCCCTCCTCTCTGGGCAGCCTCTCCCCCTGTAAAGGGCTCTTGAGGATGGGGAGCTGCCCCGTGCTCTCCCCAGCATTCAGGGCTGAGCTGTGCTCGCCTGCTTTCCCATCCACACCCAGCCACCCAATTGCTGCATTAGAAATCTTCTAGAGAAGAAGCAAGAGATGATAGAAGTGTTTATTCCTGCGCTGGGGATTAATTTATCAGGTGCAAGGAGAGTCTGGGCCCTGGCAGCCCTGGTGCTGTCAATGCAGGTGGTGCTGCCCTGCTCCCATCCAGGCTGGTGTCGTGAGCTGGCTGTTCTCTGCTGGGAGGAAAGGAGACATGCACGTGGGTGCAGGAGGTTCTTCCCATTGCTCCTGGGCAGCAGCGTGGCTGGGGTAACTCTGGTTACAGCTGAGGGAAACTTTACTGCTGTAGAGGGGAGACTGGTGAAAAAGGTCTTTGAATTCAGCATTGCAGCTCCGAAGACCTGGAATATTAGTGGTGAAGTGAAACAGAACTTGACTGACAGCTATTGTGATGTTCTCCCCTCCCTGTGGCATAACTGGCTGTTTCAGCTATTTTTTGGGGTGAAAGAGCACTGCCTTTTTAAGCCTGAGTTCTGGGTTTGTTTTGCATCCCTTCACCCTGAGCAGATCCTCTGGGCTTGTCTGACCACACAGCCAAGGCACTGTTCCTAGCACAAACTCTCTCATCCCAACAGGACCAGCTTCACAGACATGGAAAGCATCAGGGTCATGTCATATGCCATCCTTCCTACTGCTGTGGGAAAGGGATGTGGGGCTCTAAAACCAGCCACTGGCCTTTTATTTCTTGTTGTTGGACCTAATCCTATGGTTTTTTGTGTTCCAAACTTGGGAGTCTCTCTGGTATCATGGGGTTCAGACTCAGCTGAGCTGGACCCTGTCTTGTGGCAGTGCAGCTCCCTTGGCTTTTGGGGGGTTATTCCTGATTTGCACCAGTGTGACTGGGGGAGAACAGCAGAGAGGGAATGTCGTCCTGGTGATTGCAACCCTCCTGTTACTCCTCTGGGTACACATTTTTACCCAGCTTGGTGGTCACTGTCTTCTGGGGACTAAAATCCGAAGGCTGTGAACCAGCTCTCCAGCTGCTTGGCTCTGAGCTCTAATCACTAGCTGGGGCAAGAGAAGTAAAATGAAACAGATGGTGAAATTACCAACTCTCAGACATATTATATGGGCAGTTTGCAAATACTTCTTTCTTTTCCCTGAGACTCAGTTAATTAAACTGATGAGCAAATGAAATTAGTGGTGCTTTGGTGATGCTTGTGTTCTGCACTTTGATGTTATCTGTTTGCCTCTGGCTCCCGAAAGCCACATTCTTGTTTTCTCATTATTGAGGCATGAAGCTGGGGATGGACCCTGGAAAGTGGCTGGGGTGTCCATGTACCTGTGACACTGGCCAAAACCTTGGCTGTCCTTAGCTGTTAGCTGGGAGGAGCCTGAGAGCACAGCTCTGGGGTCCTGCCTTCACCAGAGCATAAACCATGGCCTGAGGCATATCAGGGAAAGGGAGACTTTTAAGTCAACACAAAGGATATGAGATCATAGAATCCCAGGGGTTGGCAGGGCCCTCCAGAGCCCATGGGGTCCAACCCCCTGCCAAAGCAGCTCCCCAGCTCATATTGCACAGGGCAGCGTCCAGACGGGGCTGGAATCTCTCCAGAGATGGAGACTCCACACCCCCTGGGCAGCCTGTCCCAGGGCTCCCTCACCCTCCCTGGGGAAAAGTTCTTCCCCAGGGTGCTGGGGAACTTCCTCTGCTCTGACTTGCACCCATTGCCCCTTGGCCTGTCCCCGCAGACACTGAAGAGGGGCTGGCCATGTCCCCCTGCATCCCATCCTTCAGATATTGATCAACATTCATAAGGTACCTCCTCAGTCTTCTTCTCTCCAGGCTGAACAGCCCCAGCTCATTCAGCCTTTCCTCATAGGAAAGATGTTTAGTCACCTGCTGCAGGTCTGAGATGGTTCATGCAGCTGCTGAGCTGCTGTGCTGGCAGCTCCCTGCGGGTGCTCTCAGCGAGGATGCTCAGTTTAGAGGTGCTGTAATTCTTGGTGCCGTAAAACTAGTGCAAAGTCAGAGACAGGGGAGCAAAGCTAAAGGAGCTCAGCAGGACAGAGGTTGTCCTTTGAGGGCAGGAAACCTCAGGCTCCAGCTGAATCGCTGCTTCTGGGACAGACCTTTGAAAAACCAGCTACTATTCCTGTCTGCAGTGGGAACCAGCCCTGCGCATTTTGAGCCAATCTTCCTATCTGCAATTAGACCAGAGCCTATTTTTGTATACGCTGTTCCCTCAAGGAATGTTTAGATGAGATGCAGCATTACATTTTACAGGGACATCTTGCTTTTAGCCCAGTTTTAGAGCTCAGTTAAGTTAGGTCAAGTGACTTGTCCAGGTCAGTCAAAGGAGCCTGCCCTCAGCAAGAGGAGGTTTTTTATTCCTGTATGTTCCAACCATGCAGCACAGCCCTTGGTTGCTTTTATTTTTCTCAAGGTGCTGCAGAAAAGCAGGGGTTTGTCCTTAAGAAATAGAAAATAACTTGATCTTCACCTGCAGATAAATGTTGGATTAGGAAGGCTTGTATTCCTGTACTCACTCATAGGGATTTCTCAGAGGTAGGGAGGAAGCAGAGGCTCTTTTTGGGGGAATACCTTGTGGGATGAAACAGGCAGTGCTCAGATTTCAATCTGAGTAACACGGGCACTGCATGAGACAGCAACTTTCCCCTCACATTAAAATCAATGAATGTGCTCTGAGTAAATGCCTGTGTGGATGTTTTAAGAATTACTTAAATATCCAATATCTTATACTCTTAATTTACCTCCCCATGCACTGTAATTGTGCTGTGGTCTTTGGGATTCTCCCCTGTGAACCGTTTCTGCAGCTGCATGAATATCTTTCTCCCCACTGAGTTTTTCAAAGGCAACCTCAGCCTGGCAGCGCTGAATCGCAGCAGAGATGGATGCTTCTGGCAGGTCCATGGGCTTGGTGAACACTTTGGGCTTTCCCCCAGACATCTGGCTCCTCTGAGGCTGCATGGGCAGGGCAAGGAGAACACACCTTTCCCAGGGATTCAATGAGGACAGTGGGGAACATTCGAGCTAGAGCTTTGCATGCAGTGATTATTATTAATAAGGCTTTTACTCTGTGTTGAGTAAGTTAAGTGATTAAAGCCAGCCTGTAAAACAAACAACTGATTCTTTAAAATTAACCCCTTTTCCCACTGTAAATGTTCAGATCATCTTCTCCATTCCCTGATGCTTCCAGATGGCTTTTGTTCTCTGAGGCTTCAGTCCAGGAAAGCTCTTAAGCTCACTGTTGCTTGTAAGCATGGAGATGCACAATCCTTTGCTGGACTAGGGACAAGATATGTCATGCAAAACTTGCTTCTGCTCAAATTCCTGCAGTTCATGGGTTTAGGTCAGGCTCTGGGCACTCAGGGCAGGTGATGCTGTTTCTGCTTCCTGACTGTTATGAACAAGAAGGAAAAGCTGGAGGAGCTCTTGGAGTGGGAACTGAGTTAAAATGTTGTGCATGTTGAAGGAGAAAATACATGTGAGCCCATAACCTGCATTTTTTCTAGCTGGGAGATGTGCTGCTTGAACAGGGGGAAGGCAAAGGAAGAGTTCTGTGATTTGTGTCCCTATGGTGAAACTATGGGCACCTCTTCCTTTTAGCTCAGTTTGCTATGATGGCTTTATGATTCTCATCTGTACATAAACTAGAAAACCTTCCCCAAAATCCTCAAGCAAAGGAAATGTCATTCTTCCCTGGGATGTAAAGGTGCAGGAGTGTTTCAGTAGCTGCAAGGGCAGCTGGAGCACAGCAGCAGGGCACTGAGCTCAGCTGGCAATGTTCCTGCTCCCAGCCATGTGTCTGGGGAAGACTCCAGAACACCTGACCTGCTGGAACACCCCTCTTTGCCAGGTTGCTGTCCCACAAGGAGGAGAGCAGGCTTGCTGCTTCTGTGCACAGGGCTGGGGAACATGTCCTGGGGGCTTGCAGGTGGTGGAGGTGCAATTGGGCTGATCAGGAAAGTAAACCCTCTCCTTGTCCTTCCCTTCCCATCCCAGTGCCACCAGTGTAACACACTTTGGGGTCTCCAAGACCTGCTCCTCTGTACCCTGATTAATGTCCTGTATTTCTACCTGTCTCCTGGAGCAGGGTTTAATGCAGCCTTGCTGTCCACACCACAGCCTTCCCTATGGTGCTCTTGTGGTCCTCCAGAGATGCTCCACTTCTCTATTTGCACCATCATCCTTAGTACACTTCATGGTTTGTATGAACAGGGTGCTCCTTATCAGGGCTGTTCAGCCATCATCTCCATGCACAGAGAAGGTGCAGGAGCTGTTAACCTTGTCCCAGAGAGGCCTTTGTTAAGTGTTTATTTAAATGTTTATAAACCCTGAGAATCCCTGCCATGGGGCCAGCCTGTATGTTGCCCATAAACACTGCTTTCTACCCATGTAGGTGCTCCAAGGGGCAAGTTCTAGGCTGGGATGTGGTGAGAGGACAGGGCTGGGCATGGTCGAACCTGTGGGAAATGAGACACCATCAGGGGCTATTTTTGGAAAGGAGAGCATTTATTAAGACACAGGACTGAAAGGCAGGACTCCCTGCTCTATTTTCAGCTCTGCTAGTGACAGAAGTTCGCCTTGGGGAGATGGTTTTGGCCAAGACTGAGTGATGTGGAAACCAGGAGCAAGGCATTTAGCCTTGTGTTTAGCCTTGTAAATGAATAGCTGGGTTGCAAATCAGAGCAGGATTGCTTACATGAATAAAGATGATGGATGCTCCTAGCTCAGGGTAGGTGAATACAATGACGTCTTTACCCCTGGAAAAGTCATGGTATTGCCAGGGTTATGATGCTGATTCACCAGAGATTTAAACTGAGCTGTAAATAGTTGTGATTATGAGGTGATCTGAGTGTTTAAATAACAGCAAGTGGAGAGTCTGGCACCTGGGGAGGAACAACTGCTGGAATCAGGACAGGCTGGGGGTGACCTGCTGGAGAGGAGCTCTGTGGAGAAGGACCTGGGGGTGCTGGGGGGTGACAGGGTGGCCATGAGCCAGCAGTGTGCCCTGGGGCTGAGAGAGACAATGGGATCCTGGGGGCATCAGGAGGAGTGTGGGCAGCAGGTCACAGGAGGGGATCCTCCCCCTCTGCTCTGCCCTGGTCAGGCCCCAGCTGGAGTGTTGTGTCCAGTGCTGGGCTCCCTGGGATCAAACAGCCAGGGATCTCCTGGAGAGAGTCCAGAGGAGGCTGAGGAGATGCTGAAGGGCCTGGAGCATCTCCCCTGGGAGGAAAGGCTGAATAAATTGGGACTGTTCAGCCTGGAGAAGACTGAGAGGGGATCTGATCAATGTTGATCAATAGCTGAAGGATGGGATGCAGGGGGACATGGCCAGCCCCTTCTCAGTGTCTGTGGGGACAGGACAAGGGGCAATGGGTGCAAGTCAGAGCAGAGGAAGTTCCCCAGCCCCCTGGGGAAGAACTTTTCCCCAGGGAGGGTGAGGGAGCCCTGGGACAGGCTGCCCAGGGGGTGTGGAGTCTCCATCTCTGGAGAGATTCCAGCCCCGTCTGGACGCCGCCCTGTGCAATATGAGCTGGGGAGCTGCTTTGGCAGGGGGTTGGACCCCAGGGGCTCTGCAGGGGCCTTCCAACCCCTGGGATTCGGCAATCTCTGCTGCTCTTTCACCTTGGTCTGTTGTCATTGCTGCGTTTTCAGGGTCTTTGATTTACCTTGAAGATTTAGGTACTGGAACACCAGCATTGTATGAAGACCAAGACAAACGGATCACTGGGATTCCAGATGGATTGCCCATGAGCAGTTCGTGGGTTTCTAAGCACAATTATCAATGCCTTGTTCACATCCCCAAAGTCCTTTTTAAGTGTTTCAGTTATGTGTAGCTGTTTTCCATTGTGCGGTGCTCAAAGCTCTGCAGTAAAATGCTTTTTCCTTCCCAGCTTTGCTCTTTCTAATTAAATAACTAATCCCCTCTCCCAATTCCAGGGCAAGCCAGTGAAGTGCCTAACAAGCACGGGGGCTTGTTAGAAGCTTGTGCCACCTCCTTGTGTTGTATCCAGCAATCCAGTGGCTAATTATTGGTGCTCCAGAGGAAGCCCAATGTTTTTGCATGTCAGCAAACATTGTTTGAATAGGAGTGTTTCAGGAATAAACTTCAAGTTTTGGGTTTTAGGGTTTTCTTTTTAGTTCTTATGTAAATGGCTGTGTAGATTCCAAGGGGTTTCCTTTGGAAGGCAAATTAGATGATTAACCTGAAAAAGCTTTATGATGATTCTGACACATGCTTTTACTGAGAAAAGAAGGACTATATTTCCTGCTTCAAGTAGGTTTAAGTTTGATTTTTGGTTTGTTATTTTCTTCCCTGAGGGCAAGTTCAATCAGGTATAGATACAGGCTGGGAGAAGAGCTACTGGGGAGCAGCCCTGCTGAGAAGGACCTGGGTGTCATGGGGGATGAGAAACTCCCCATGAGCAGCAGTGGCTCTGGCAGCTGGGAAGGGTGATGGGATCCTGGGCTCCATCAGCAGAGGGGTGGCAGCAGGGACAGGGAGGGGATTGTCCCTCTCTGCTCTGCCCTGGGGAGGCCCCAGCTGGATCCTGTGTCCAGAGCTGGGGCCCAACACAAGGAAGATGTGGGGCTGTTGGAGAGGGGTCAGAGGAGCCACGGAGATGCTCAGAGGGCTGGAGCAGCTCCCCTCTGGAGAGAGGCTGAGGGAGCTGGGCTGGGTCAGTCTGGAGAAGGGAAGGCTGTGGGGGGACCTCATTGCAGCCTGCCAGTCCCTGAAGGGAGCAGAGGAACAGGAGGGAATCAGCTTGTTAAAGGGCAGAGACTGGCAGGACAAGGGGGATGGATTAAAGCTGAAGGAAGGAAGGTTTAGATTGGATATTAGGGGGAAGTTCTTTGCAGAGAGAGTGGTGAGGGGCTGGAACAGGCTGCCCAGAGAGGGGGTGGGTGCCCTGTGTCTGGGGGTGTTCCAGGCCAGGTTGGATGGGGCCCTGGGCAACCTTGTGTAGCTCCAGGCCTGAGGTTGGTGTCCCTGCCTGTGGCAGGGGGTTGGAGCTCTGTGACCCTTGGGGTCCCTTCCAACCCATGCCAGTCTATGATTCTATAATTTCTTTTTCTGCTGCTAGCATGAAGCACAGTAGGTATGAAATCAGGCTATGCAGATTTTGTGCTGGGATTTATAAATTGATATAAGAAGCTTGCATGGGTGTGTTAAGTCAACATAACCTTTAGATGTAAAGCCAGACTTTGGAGGACTTTGGATTTATTAGTATTAGCAGCAGTCAGATTTGCACAGCTGAGTCTTGGCTGGGCTTTTAAAGGTCTAGGCAACAGGCTTGGGGGATGCTGGAGCATCAGAGGGTGGTGGGTGAGAAGATGCAGTGGCATGAGGTGTCCTTCTCTGGTGGCTCCAGGAGGCTGGAGGAAGCTGCTTCTGTTCCATAACTCTTCAGAGGGGACAACAGTCCAAAACCATATGCTGCCCTTTGCATCCTGACCTGGCTTTGAGAGAGGCTGGTCCCAGCTCCAGCCCTGCTTTATGTAGGACCCAGCTTCTCTCTGCTTGGGAGGAGGATATTGTCTTCTCCAAAGCTCTAAGCAGAATTGGCATCTTTAATGTAAAAATCATTAGATGGGACATAATTAAGGTTCCTTATTGCACATTAACATTACCCAGAGTCAGGCTGCAGACATAATTTGCTTTGATTAGATATGTAGCTTTAAAAATTAGATTCATCCCAACCTCTCCACTATTTATTGGCCTGTTTCCCTTTCACTAGCTATCCATTATTAGCTGGAGCCCTTTCCTGTGCTGTCTGGGTAGATTAGGTGAAATTAAAGTCAACCTTCCTGTTCCCCACTGCCCTCCCTTGGTGGAAGCTCAGAGGATGCATGCCATCTCTTGTGTGGGCATACCTCAACTTTCTTCTTCCATCTCTATTCATAAGGGATCCTTCAGAGCCTCCCAGAAGCCATAAAGACCCTCACCCCTTAAATCCAGTTCCCTTCCAGAGAGGTTTCATTGTCTTAAACTCCTTTTACAGCCTCCCAGAGGTTTGTGGACCACAAGGTCAGGCAGAGCAGCTGTGCATCACCGTGGAGCTATTCTGAGATGCTTATGTAGCTCATCCTGCAATGAGCCAGTGCCTGCATCCCTTGCTGGCAGGACTGTTCCTTACTTAGTGCCTGAATGTCCCTATTGGGACTGAAATGGGGGAAGATTTTGGTCCATGTGGGATTTGGCCTTGAAGCTCCCATACTTCACTGAAGAAGTTGGCATCTTTCCTGTTGCCTCGTGCTCAGCAGGGCTGTAATTAATGCTGGTCCTGTGAGCATCATCTGCATCAGGTGTCCCTGGCAATGAGAGCCCTGGGGAGCACACAGCCAAAATTACAGCAGCACTGAGCTAGTCCTGGGGAGATGAGGGGGATGGAGAGGCTGAGGACAGTCTGCAGTGCTGGTCCTGTGAGCATCATCTGCATCAGGTGTCCCTGGCAATGAGAGCCCTGGGGAGTACAGAGCCAGAATTACAGCAGCACTGAGCTGGTCCTGGGGAGATGAGGGGGGTGGAGAGGCTGGGGACAGTCTGCAGTGATGTGCTAGGGAAGGGAAGAAGCAGCACCCAGATGTCCCACTGCCCCAGCAGCATCCAAAGCTGCCCTGGATCTCCTCACATAACCAGTGCTTGCACCATCCACCCTTGGGATTCAAAGCCATAAAGGGATTTCTTTTCCTTTATTTCCAGCCCCATTGATATATGTCCAGTGACAAACTTAACATACAGAAATTCCTCTTTCTTGTGGTGTTTGTGCCTCCCAGGGATCCTCTCTTCAGTGTGGCTTCATTCTGGATCTGTCCACTGTGGTCACCCTCCCCAACATGATGTTCAAGTTTGGGTTGATATTGGCACTTTGCTTTCAGCACCTCCCCAGGCATTTTATTGTGATGTTTGGCCATCAAAATACAACCCATGCTCTACTGCTTTAATCCAAGAATATAGGATCTTTTCCCCTGATCCCTCTCCATTATCTCTTTTGGTTTCCTCTTCTCTTTCTTCTTTCAGTGATTACTCATTTATTTCTCACTGCAACACAGAAGTTTGCAGCAAAATCTGGGCCACCCTGGGAGCAGAGCTGCTCGACCCAGTTGTAGCTGGGTTTTCAAAGACCAGCTTGGGGAGAAAATTCATTTTAAGTGAGACCCAGAGAAGATGCTAAGGAGCAGGGATTGGAAGGGATGTTTTCTTACTCTTTTGAGGTTGCTTCAAGTCTCTGGGTACCAGATCTGGTATGAGAAGAGGAAATTTGTAGTGAGAAATCAGAAATTGTCCTTACTTGGTCTGATTCCTGGTGGTGTTGACAAAGCTTAGGCTTTGCTGAGATGGCTCTGAAGGTCCCTTCCCTCCAGCCAGCAGGGATGTTTCAGCTTGGGGTTTAAAGAAATACTAATCCCCCTATTTTTACTTGTTACTGTGACATTACTGGTCATTGCAAAGCCACAAGCACGACCTGCTGGTGTGAAACTCCTTTTCTTTAGACAATGCAGAGGAACAGCCCCCACCAGCCCAACTGCACCTTATAAATATTCAATAGGCCCTTTGTAGGAATGTGAGATGAAGCCAGACAGATGAATTATTTAATGCTTTTAAAGAATGCAGCTTTTAGTTTCCTGCTGCACTGGCCTACTTTATGGTATCAGTAAATCGATCTTTAGTAAATTAATTTCCCTCCTTCTGTTTGAGCAAGCGGTGGGCATCGTGGGCTGGTGGAAACCTCCTCCATCCATGAGCTGATGCCAGGACACCTCTGTGGCTGTGGATTCAGGCATTGAATGTCAGAAAAGAGTCGGGCTCCTGTCATTCATTTCGTGCCTTTTGAATTGCAGCAGCACATCAGCGCTCTGGGAGTGGGTGGTTTTGATGGGGACAGCCTGGGGATGGTGGGGTGGGTGGCAGTTCAGTGTGCCTTTGGGACAGCCCGTGAAAGGAGATCTCAGGGAGACCTGGACACATGTTGAGGGGGGGTTGAGAACCTCCCCTTTTTCATGGTAAATAGAAGCTGGGTTGTTCCCAGCTCCTGGCAGGGTGAGGTTCCTTTTATGTTTATAAATATCTTAAGTATGGGGTGCAGGGGGAATTGTCCAGCCCCTTTTCTTTGGTCAGTGGAGACAGGACAAGGGGCAATGGCTGCAAGTCAGAGCACAGGAAGTTCCACACCAACATGGGGAGGAACTTTTTCCCAGTGAGGGTGAGGGAGCCCTGGGACAGGCTGCCCAGGGGGTGTGGAGTCTCCATCTCTGGAGAGATTCAAGACCCATCTGGACACCGACCTGTGCAGTATGAGCTGGGGAGCTGCTTTGGCAGGGGGTTGGACCCGATGATCTCTCGAGGTCCCTTTCAACCCCTACAACTCTGTGATTCCTGGGCTCCCTGGCAGGGTGTGTCTGGCATGGTACTAACAGCACCAAGATCACATCCCTTGGACTGGCTCAGACCCCTGTGGTGTCCCATGTCTGGCAACAGAAGAGCAGATAACCACCACCCAACTCCCAGGGATCCAGCAACACATCTAAAAAGCCACCAGCCTTTCCAGGTGGGAAGGAGTTAATCTGGAGTACCTGCCAAAGAAAGGAACACTAAATCCACCCAAAAACATCCTCCTTTGGCAAGGCTGGGCAATGCAGACCCACTGCCCTGTAAGCACTGCCCTGTGAGCTTTGGTGGATGCAGATACCTAAGCAGAGCATCAATGGAGTTTTCTCTGGGATGGTGTTCAGGCAGTCTGGTCACCTGTTAGCATCTTGTTAATCCTGGCTTGTTTGTGTGCTTGTTGAAACCACAGTAAGAGCTGGTGGTGCCTTGGGGAAATAATGTCAGGAGTGACCAGAGCTGGGCAAAAGGGGAACTGGATTGTCACTGGCCAAACTGGGAAAAGTCCAGTGGGTCCAACCACGTGTAACCATTCTGGTTAGTAAAGCCAGGCACTTCACTTTCCCTTTTTACAGGTGGTGTAGCAGCAGCACAGCAAACACTCTTAGAGAAATGTATCAAACAGTGCTTTCTGGACTAGTTTGGTGAAGTGAAGGTCCCTTCTAACCCCTACAATTCTGTGATTCTGTGAATTCCTGCTCTGAAGACTGACGTGTTCTCTCTCTATCTCTCTCTATTGTTTTTTATTTTGTGTTATGTAGTTTTCTACTAGTTTTCTCCTGCCTGGTGCTGTCTGTCTTTTCAACCATTGATGAGTACCAGAACAGCTCGGAAGGAGCCCTTTACATCCTGGTGAGTGTGTGTGTGTGTGCAAATGAAGCCATCAGTGAGGCATAAAACCACACAAAAACCTGAGCTTGGGGGGTTTTTAACTGGGGCAAGAATTTAACCTGCTGCTTTTGAGAAGGGGACCACTGGGACCTGCAGGTAAGGAATGGGAAACACAAGAAAAGGAGAAATCTGTATCAGGATTAAGCTAATGGTATTTGTAAGGATCCTTTAAGACTTTTCTTCCTAAACTGTTTATTTTTTCTTCACTTATCTTCAATGGCAAAATGCAGTAGCAAGGCTGATCCCAACTGAAAAGCACTTTGTCCAACTGCTCCCAGTATTTAAAGCTGGATGTGGTGTCTAGGGAGCAGCTTGAGTAGCTGCCTCCTCTCCCACACTTGTAACATCCCTGCAACCATTTGATCTGACATGAAGCTGCAGAGTTTTGTTCCTTAAATAGCCTGGCATCCCTCACACTGACAATGTGGCTTCTGCCATCAAGAGCCAGCAGAGATCCCGTGCACACTGCTGCATCGCGGGGCTGCTGGATTCATGTGTCTCCTTTCCCAGTCCCTGCCCTACATCGACATCAAAAGGCACTGCAGACTAATTAGGGCTTCGTCAGGTTTGACACATGAGGAAGCTGAGCTGCTTTACAAGAGCTGCTAGTAAAGAACTTGGAGGGAAAGGAGTGTGTGCTGGGTATTCAGGTGGTGCTGGGAAGCGCTGTGGTTGCACAGCCATCAGTGTGAATGCTTGGCATCAAGGGATAGAGGTTCTGTCTCTCTGCACCAGACAGCCCAGCTCGATTTTCTAGGGGAGAAAAAAACCCCTCAAATCCCCTGTGAAGAGTCCCAGGATGGAGTAGCCAGTTATCCCCATCTCTGGTTTGCCCCAGGCTGCTCAGTGTAGCCCTAGCCGAGTCCTTGAAGACTAACTGTGGGGTGATAAACAAGTACTCATCCATCCTGTGATGAGAGACACAAACACAGTACAAGAAGGTGTAAAACTCTAGTTCACAGTCTACAGCATGCAAACCATCTCCCTGCCCAAGGAAGGTGAGGGAGGGAAGGCATAAACAGCAAAGATACCACAATCATAGAATCATAGAATGGCATGGGTTGGAAGGGACCCCAAGGGTCACAGAGCTCCAACCCCCTGCCACAGGCAGGGACACCAACCTCAGGCCTGGAGCTACACAAGGTTGCCCAGGGCCCCATCCAACCTGGCCTTGAACCTTTCCAGCCTGGGCTCTGCACGCAGCAGTCCTGGTGCAGACAGCTCTCCAGTCTATTTTATGAGGTGTGCAGAGTTTTTAAGTTCCAGCTTTGTATCTTGAGCATGCTCCTCATCACACATCTTTCTCTACTATCTCCCTCACAGGAAATTGTCACCATCGTGGTGTTTGGGGTCGAGTACTTTGTGAGGATCTGGGCAGCTGGCTGCTGCTGCCGATACCGGGGCTGGAGGGGAAGGTTAAAATTCGCTCGCAAGCCCTTCTGCGTCATCGGTAAGAGCTGCTTGCCTCCATGGGATCTTCCAAGCCTAAATGGGTATTGCAAGTGCTTGCCTTGCACTGTGCTTCTATTTCTTGCATGTGTTTTGGGGGCTGTTCCTCAGCTGCTTCGTGGTCACCTTGAGAAGGGAAAGAGTACAATGGCAAAAGTCCTGATCATAGACTGGCATAGGTTGGAAGGGACCCCAAGGGTCACAGAGCTCCAACCCCCTGCCACAGGCAGGGACACCAACCTCAGGCCTGGAGCTACACAAGGTTGCCCAGGGCCCCATCCAACCTGGCCTTGAACACCCCCAGACACGGGGCACCCACCCCCTCTCTGGGCAGCCTGTTCCAGCCCCTCACCACTCTCTGGAAAAAACTTCCCCCTAATATCCAATCTAACCCTTCCCTCCTTCAGCTTTAATCCATCCCCCTTGTCCTGCCAGTCTCTGCCCTTTAACAAGCTGATTCCCCTCCTGTTCCTCTGCTCCCTTCAGGGACTGGCAGGCTGCAATGAGGTCCCCCCACAGCCTTCTCTTCTCCAGGCTGACCCAGCCCAGCTCCCTCAGCCTTTCCTTGTAGGGCAGGTGCTCCAGCCCTCTTTATCATCTTCGTGGCCTCCTCTGACCCTTCTCCAACAGTTCCACATCTTTCTTGTATTGGGGGCCCCAGATCTGGGTGTTCCAGTATTCTGCATGAGGTACTCCCCATCTTCTGCAGTCTTGGGAGCTGTCCTGTTGTCCTGTACTCATCACTGGTGAGGTTTCACCTCAAGTGCTGGGTCCAGTTCTGGGCTCCTCACCATCAGAAGGACATTGAGGTCCTGGAGCGAGTCCAGAGAAGGGCAACCAGGCTGGGGAAGGGGCTGGAGGGCAAATCCTCTGAGGAGCAGCTGAGGGAGCTGGGGGTGTTCAGCCTGGAGAAGAGGATGCTGAGGGGAGACCTTATCACCACCTACAACTACCTGAAGGGAGGGTGCAGAGAGGTGGGTGATGGTCTCTTCAGCCAGGGGACAGGAGATGGGACAAGGGGCAATGGCTTCAAGCTGTACCAGGGCAGCTTTAGATTAGATATTAGAAAAACATTCTTTACTGAAAGAGTTGTTGGTGCCTGGCACAGGCTGCCCAGGGAGGGGCTGAGTCACCTTCCCTGGGTGTGTTTAAAAAAGGGTAGATGAGGTGCTCAGGGATCTGGTTCAGCTTAGGATGGGATTGGTTGGACTTGATGATCTTTAAAGGACTTTTCCAACCTTGTGATTCTGATTCTGTGTACCTCAGGTATTACTGACCACAGAAAAGGGGGTGTAGCCAGGAGAAACTGAGCATAGGAGCTGGGATCCTGTGTCTTGACCTCAACACCGAACTGCTGACAAGTCATTGAAATTCTCTGTGTCTCACTTTGCCTTCCCTGGTGCTGATGAGCTGCCACACAAGGGAGTTATGAGACTTAATTAATTCTTGTTTGTAAAGTACTCAGCGATCCTCTTGTGAAAGGGGCCATCTGTGCACAGCAGTTATTTTTAACGGGGTAAGGAGTGGGCAGTGAGGCCGTGCCATTCACATGGAGCCTGCTTTCAAATGCCCAGGAGCTGGCAGTGGTCATGTGAAGGATTTCAGCTTGTTCCACAGAAAAGCCTTCCAATAAAATTTCTATAGAAAACAAGGGGAGAGGGTGGTTTTCAGGGTCCTTGAGTTTTGGATATAGAAAGGAATTTTTTTTTCCTCAGCCTTTCTTTGTCCATGAGCACCCTTGGATTGTGATGGTGGACCTTTAGGTTTTCATTCCCAGTTTAGATGGGGTGTTCACACCTCTGGACAGCCCTGTGTAACAGGCAGTGGTGGCTGGTTACCAAAGGGCATGCGTTTTGCAAGGATTTAGTGCAATTTAGAATCATAGAATCACAAAATGTGTAAGGTTGGAAGGGACCTTTGGAGGTCATCTAGTTCAACCCACCCTGCAGTAAGCATCTTCACTAGATCAGGGTTACTCAGAGCCCCTTCAAGCCTGACTTTGAGTATCTTCAGGGATGGGACCTCTGCTACAACTCTGGGCAACCTCAGCCAGTGTCTCACCACCCTCATATCAAAGAACTTTTTCCTAATATCCAACCTAAATCTCCCCATTTCTAGTTTAAAACCATCACCCCTTGTCCTACTGCTTCATACCCTTGGGAACAGTTCTTCCCCAGCTTTCCTACAGGCACCTTTTGGGGACTGGAAGGCTACTATAAGGTCCCCCTGAAGCCTTCTCTTCTCCAGGCTGACCCAGCCCAACTGTCTCAGCCTGTCTTCCCAGGAGAGGTGCTCCAGCCCTTTGATTGCTTTAGCTGCCCACTGGATTACCAGTGTTAACACTCAATCATATCAGAATTCAGGCTTTGCTGCATTTGACCCAATTTTTATGGGAAGGCAGAGTGTGGAGAAGGAACCTAGGATGTTGGGAGGTGGTGGAGTCTCCTTCTCTGGAGAGATTCAAGTCTCATCTGGATACCTATCTACGTAATATGAGATAGGGAGCTGCTTTGGCAGGGGGGTTGGACCCGATGATCTCTCGAGGTCCCTTCCAACCCCTAAGATTCTGTGATTGTGTGATATGTTGCCATAAGGTGTAGAGTGGTTTCTTCCATCCAGGTTAAGATTCCCACAGTGTCCTTCCAGCATGAGATACAGCTGATAGAAGACCTCCTTCACGCACAGCCCCCCTGCTGCCAGTGGTGGGGCAGTGCTGTCCTGCTGGGTAGTGGTTCAGCAGCGTTTCCTTTCTCTGTTGGTGCAGACATCATGGTGCTGATCGCCTCCATCGCCGTGCTGGCGGCAGGGTCCCAAGGGAACGTCTTTGCCACCTCAGCGCTCAGGAGTTTGAGGTTCCTGCAGATCCTGCGCATGATCCGCATGGACCGGCGGGGCGGCACCTGGAAGCTCCTGGGCTCGGTGGTCTATGCACACAGTAAGGTAAGCAAACCCCCCCCCAGGCAAGGACATTGAGTCACTTCTTGTGTTCCCCCTCCCCCCAACAACCAGTGACCCTGCTTTGGGTTCAGTTTTCCACCCCAAACATCTCCCAGGCCAGGGGAGATTGGGAAGACTCCATACAGTAACATGTGAGGCAGTGCAAAGTCAGAGATACAAGGTCCTGTGGAGCCCTCCAACCTAGAGAGGAGAGAAATGAGGGATGTTTAGATGTTTGCAGGGAATATCTTGAACACAGTGACCACCTGCACTCATTTCAAAGAGGTAGCAATTAGCTGAGCAGCCTCATTAAGCAGAGGTGGTGTGAGCTCTCTGGCTGGGATGCACAGTTCAAAGTGGATGCGTTTCTGAAGGTGCATCCCACCAACAGCAGTCTCTCACAGGCATGATTGATGTGCTGAGCTCCTCTTCCCAACGTGAGATCACAGACCAGTCACAGAACTGACCCCTGGTGTAAGGCACTTTGGCCTTTCCTCTCTCTGGGAAGAGTTTGTTGATATTTTTCTTGTTTCCTGCTGCTGAGTTTAAGAATTTAACATTTCTTCTCTTCCCTGCACTTTCCCCCCTGAAATGCTTAGCTGGCTGATCCAGAACTTTATATAAAAACCACAGGGGAACTTGTGCATCTCTTTTGTCCACACTTGTATCACTTCATCCAAAAATAATCACGCTTGTGAATTCTGAATTAAAACTTCTGTGAAACTGGGGTGTTGGATCCAGACCCCAGCTTTGTAGAACCTCCCCAGGAGGGGACCTGCCCTAAGCAGAGTCCCCAGGTATTTGGGGGTTCCTATTTCAGTTTTAACCCCACTTCCTTGTGTGAACAGAGGAAATAAACCTTTTTTTTTTTTTTTAAAGTCTCAGTGCCACATCTTGACCTGAGGGAGCTATTAACACTCCCTTTCCTTCTCAGCTTGCTGTATGTGTTTAGATGATGGGGTTTTCAGAATGGAGACTGCCCTGTGTGCATGGTAGGGCCACCCCAGCATGCAGTCCCATCTCAAAATGTGTGTTTCCTGACCTCCAACCAAAGCCTCAACAAATGCAGGGAGAGCCCAGATCTGAGACCAACTGTGAGCAAGTAACTCAGCTTTTGGAGATGCGAACCAGGATTGCAATTATTCTCTTCTATCTCTTAATGATCTTGCAGGAGCTGATTACTGCCTGGTATATTGGCTTCCTGTGCCTCATTCTGGCCTCTTTCCTGGTATACTTGGCTGAGAAAGGAGAAAATGAGCACTTTGATACATACGCAGATGCACTCTGGTGGGGTCTGGTAAGTAATTTTCCTAGAACAGCTGCTGGTTATTAAAATAAAATGTCCATTAACCCTCCATCTTCTATCACTTATGTGAGGAATCGACTAATAGAGTTGTTAGTTAACATTTTTATTAAATGGCTTTGGGCTACTCCATTTAGCTCCTTTTCTTAAATAAACCTCATAGAAAATGTTAAGGGATTGTGTTTCTTGAGTTAGCCAGAGCTGGAAGGGAAATGGGAGCTCATGTGCTCTCAGCCTTAGGATTTGGCTCTGTCGTGACAGTAGAAGCAGGTGAGATAGAGACCCCCCTCACTATGGGGTGCTCCCATCATCATTTTGACAAGTAGTGGCCACCTTTTAATTATTTATAATCTTCTTTAGGCAATGAGTTGTTAAGCAGGCTGAAATCAATTCTATAAAATCAGTAGGGCTTGGTAGACTGTGGTGTTGAAAGGGGGGGTTGGAACTGTATGATCCTTGGGGTCCCTTCCAACCCAGACCAGTTTATGATTCTATGAAAGCACTCCCCTTTCATGTCTTTGCTGGCAGAGGAGGAGAGAAGGGCAGTGCTTTCAGTTTGCCCTGCACGCATGCGTGTGAATTATTGGATTACCTGATTAACAAAGAGAGAATTAATGACGTTCTAATCTCCTTGTGTTATTGTTGTTCTTGCTCCGACGCCGCGGCGCTGGTTTGGCCGTGATTACAAAGCATGTAATGGGAATCCCAGATCTGATCAAACCCCAGTAACAGGCTTGGGGAGGAATCTGCTGAGCAAGCAGCTCCTCTGCTCCAGCAAAGGGAAAGCAGCAGGAAATGGTTCTTCAAGCCCCTTGGATAGAAGATAAAAACAAAGCCCAATTTAGCATAACTAGAAAATAAACAGTCATAAAATGGCATGGGTAGGAAGGGACACCAAAGATCATAGAATCATAGAATGGCATGGGTTGGAAGGGACCCCAAGGGTCACAGAGCTCCAACCCCCTGCCACAGGCAGGGACACCAACCTCAGGCCTGGAGCTACACAAGGTTGCCCAGGGCCCCATCCAACCTGGCCTTGAACACCCCCAGACACAGGGCACCCACCCCCTCTCTGGGCAGCCTGTTCCAGCCCCTCACCACTCTCTCTGCAAAGAACTTCCCCCTAAGATCCAATCTAACCCTTCCTTCCTTTAGCTTTAATCCATTCAACAATGGGGGGGGGGGAAATGACAGCCCAGATTAGATCTCAGTCTTGGAAGAACCATGTTCAAATTGATCCCTCCTGCTCCCCAGGTTGTCAGAGCCTTTGGTAGAGAATTGCCCCTTCCCTGTTTCAGGCCATAGAGGTGCACCAGGCTGCTTTGCCACTGAGAAGCTCAGAATAAAAATTGAGCTTCATTAAAATAAATAAGGTTTGTCATTGTCTCAGTCCTGGGTCCAGCCCAGACAGATATTAAGAGATGGGTGAAATAAATCAAATTTCAGGTTCAGAAGCTCACCCCATGGTCTGATGATGATGGTTCCAATCCTTGCAGTGTTCTGTATAGATGATAAAGACTTGTAAGCCAACTTTGCAGTGGTTATGGAGAGAGCATTGCTTTGACTTTGTGTTTCAGTAAGGAATAGCCATGTAGATGCATTTTCTAACCGCTTTGTCAAAATGGCATCTAATTGATAGGGCTTTTAGTGGGCCCAATTAAACAGTGCTTTGGGATCTTCCTTCCATTTGTGTAAAACTGATTTTATTTGAAGTTAAAAGCGTGAGGTTTCTGAAACCACATCAGCACGGTGTCAGCTCCTGTCCCTGGGGCTGGCTCTGAGATTGGGACAGCTTTCCACTTAGCTTAGGTACTGTTGGGGGTCCATTGGGCAGAAGTCTCAACCAAGATGTTTCTAATCAGATTGCCTGTCCCTGCCTTGCTCTGCCAGTCCCAGGCTCTTTCTGGGCTCCATCAGCAGAGGGGTGGCAGCAGGGACAGGGACATGATTGTCCCTCACTATTCTGCCCTCATGAGGCTCCACCTGGATCCTGTGTCCAGAGCTGGGGTCCCAATACAAGAAAGATGCAGAACTGTTGGAGAGGGGTCAGAGGAGCCACAAAGATGCTCAGGGGGCTGGAGCACCTGCCCTACAAAGAGAGGCTGAGGGAGCTGGGCTGTGTCAGCCTGGAGAAGAGAAGGCTGTGGGGGGACCTCATTGCAGCCTGCCAGTGCCTGGAGGGAGCAGAGGAACAGGAGGGGAATCAGCTTGTTAAAGGGCAGAGACTGGCAGGACAAGGGGGATGGAGTGAAGCTGGAGGAGGGAAGGGTTAGATTGGATATTAGGGGCAAGTTCTTTGCAGAGAGAGTGGTGAGGGGCTGGAACAGGCTGCCCAGAGAGGGGGTGGGTGCCCCGTCCCTGGGGGTGTTCAAGGCCAGGTTGGATGGGGCCCTGGGCAACCTTGTGTAGCTCCAGGCCTGAGGTTGGTGTCCCTGCCTGTGGCAGGGGGTTGGAGCTCTGTGATCCTTGGGGTCCCTTCCAACCCATGCCATTCTATGATATCTTCTCAGAAGCCTTGGGGCACGCCCAGCATTTCCCACCAGTGAGCTCCATGGGCTGAAGTGGGGAAAATACCTTTTTTTTAATCCTTCAGTTTGGAGTTCAGGAGAGTCTTTGTCTCCAAAAAAATCTCTCTGCTCCTCCTCCAAAACACGCGCAGCAGCTCAGCAGCACTCTCTTGGTGCACTGCAATAATGCTGGAGAGGAGAAAAACATCCCTAAATTAGATAGTATGAAGCAGCCATAATTCATCCTGGCCGGCTAATATGCTGGGTTTAAATAGGGAGACTGGCTAATAGGCACTGCTGGGAAGATCAGGAATAAACAGCATCAGTTCTTTCTGCATGCAAATAGCCCTGCCTTCGTTTGTGAGATGCTGAAAGGGAGTTGGGGGGAACTGTGCTGGTTTGCTTCCCCTGCTGAAGGCACAACCCCATCTCCCTGGGGGAGGCTCCGAGCTGCCGCAAGCCTCTGCACCAGATGGCAGCTCTCTCTGTATCAGTTAAAGGCAAGAAAATGCTCCTGACTGGTGTGAAAACTCAGTGTGTTGAGTAGGGAGGGTGGCAGTGCTGTGCTGGGCATCAGGGCATCGCTGCTTCCCACAGAGCTGCCCATCCCAAGAAGCTGGGGTTCTCCTGGATGCTGGAGCTGCACCTCCACTTGATCCCCCATATCCCTCTGCGGTGTCGCAGGAGGTTTGGCTGTGTTGTTTTAGTTTTAAGTCTGTCTGACCATGGTCTGTGTGGTGCTCTCCTCACAGATTACTCTCACCACCATCGGCTACGGGGACAAGTACCCACAGACCTGGAACGGGCGGCTGCTGGCAGCTACGTTCACCCTCATCGGCGTCTCCTTCTTCGCCCTTCCTGCTGTAAGTAGAGGCTTTGGTGTCTGGCTGGGAGCAGGGCTCAGCTCTGCTCTGCTTTGTCCCTGGCCCCTGGAGCTGGTGATAACATCCAGCTACATCTAGCCCTGTGATGCACCCAGAGACCTCCCAACTGTGACTGCTCCATGGCTTTTGAGCCAAAAAAAATGGGGGAGAAGGAGGATTTTATTAATGTTTATAAATATCACAAATATGGGGCACAAGGGGAAATAACCAGCCTCTTTTCTATGGTCTGTGGAGACAGGACAAATGGCAATGGCAGGAAGTTCCACACCAATGTGCAGAAAAACCTCTTCACAGTGAGGGTGAGGCAGCCCTGGGACAGACTGCCCAGGGGGTGTGGAGTCTCCATCTCTGGAGAGATTCCAGCCCTGTCTGGATGCCTCCCTGTGCGAGCTGTCCTAGGGACCCTGCTTTGGCAGGGGGTTGGATTCGATGATCTCTCGAGGTCCCTTCCGACCCCTACAATTCTGTGAAGGGAAACGTTCTCTGAACATCCATACCTCAGGTACTGGTGTATGAGGGAATGGGATGGAAGTTAGATTTGGCTCCACACAAACGTTTAGTGAAGTGAAACCCTTTTTCCCTTGCAAAGGGCTGTTCCTTGGGGTGATTACACCGTTTCAGCAAATCACCCCTGGCCCTCACGCGGTGCCTTTCAGTGTGTCATATGGATCTGATTTTTCCCTGTGGGGATAATTAGCTGGATGCCAGCATGGTGTGGTCTTTCTGTATTTGATCAGCCAGCTGGAGGTGGTTTGGTAAAAGCAGCAATTCTAGTAAGCACCAGCAAAGCCTGTGGTCCCTTCTCTGGGAGCACGTCTGCCAGGGCTGCCTCGGAGCCTCCTCCTTCCTTCCTCTGTAAGCTTGAAAGAGAAATGAGCCAGAACAAACCTTTGGAGGGAAGGTAGGCTGCAATTTTTAAAGTGAAATCTTAGCTAACACCTTGTTCTCTTCCCCAGGGCATCTTGGGCTCAGGGTTTGCTCTGAAGGTCCAAGAGCAGCATCGGCAAAAACACTTTGAGAAGAGGCGAAACCCAGCAGCAGGCCTGATTCAGGTGAGGGTCACATCAGGTGAGACCTGGGGTTACACCTTCCTGATTGTGGGGGTCTTAATAAGCTTTTAGAAGTAAGGGAGGAGACAGGAGGAAGGTGAAAAATGGGGCCGTGTGTGTAAGGTGTGAGACAGCAGCTGGTGACTGGTCTTGTCTAGGAATAAATGCCAGGAAATCAGCCATGGGAAAATAGCATATGTGGTAGGCAATCTGGGGGAGAGAAGGAACGAAATCCAGCCCAGCACAGCAAGACAAATGCATTAGGACAGTCTGTTTTCACCAAACTTCCCCCCCTCACCCCCCCAAGAGAATATTTATACTGATAAAAAGTTACAATTGGGAGCATTTTATTCATGATAACAGATGCCTGTGCAGAAGGCTGGCCTTGGTGATTTGAAATTGGAGTCATTTGACATTCCCCTGCTCCTCATGCTCTCCCCAAGTTTTTTAATTCCTTAATGTGCAACAACACACATTTGATACCTGACCTCACCCTACAAGGGGGTGTCTGGTACCCACAGCACCCTTAGCTGGGCTTATGCGGTCAGGAGCATCATGGTATCACTCCAAATTTGTCAGGGCAGAATGTTGGACCTATCCTCTAGAGCACAGGGGGAGGGCACAGTGTTGGCTGAGGTTTCTAAAACTGAGGATAAGGCTTCATGGCTGGGTCCAGCATCCTGCTGTGTCTCCTCTGCAGGCGGCTTGGAGATTTTATGCCACCAACCTGGCCCGGACAGACCTGCACTCCACCTGGCAGTACTACGAACGCACCGTCACCGTCCCCATGTACAGGTACCTCCTCTTCCACTGCCACCTTTGTGATGCCACTGTCTCCATATTTACTTTTGTTATCTGGATATACAGATTTTGTTATCTATTTACCTTTTTAAGTTGATTTTAAGGCCAGATATGCTTTATTTCTTTTGGAGGTCTTTTTGCTTTGTGATGATTATTTTTTTTGGTGTGTGCTTATTTTTTTTTCCATAATTTTAATTTGCCTGTTGTTTTGTTGTTTGTTTTCTTTTTTCTTTTTGTTTGTGTGTGTACACGTTCTTCTTTTCACCTTTATTTCTCCACATCTGCTGGTAGTTGCATTGTGTTGTGAAAGTTGCCGTGGCCAGGTATGAAGACCTCCTTCCCAAGCTACCCTGGATCATAGGTAAACACCACCCTCCTTGTGCCCTTGCTTGGGCTCTCCTTGCTCCTCCAGCTTGTCTCTAATGGTCCTTCTGCCTTTCAGCAAACTTCTATCCCTCCTTTGACTGGCCCCACACTCTCCTCAGGTCCATTTTCCCCAAGTCTCCCTTTCCTTTCTCTGTTTTTTCCTCTCAGAGAAGGAACAAGAAGTGAGGATTCAGTGAGCACTTTCCCATTCCTTGCATTTAATTTATACATCACGATCTGTTGACGTGAGGAGGGAAGGATGGCAGAGCCGTGACGGATGACACTGATAAAGCACTGCTGTGTTTTAGCAGCATCCATCTGGCTTGCTTTAAGGAGAGGGAACTCATCATCGTAGCCAGGCAGCTCTTTCAGCTGGCACGACGCAGGTTGTAGCAGGGCCGTGGGGATTCGCAGCCACTTGGGACATGGAGCATCACGTTGATGGGAACAGTCCCCTGCCATGTCTCACTGCCTCCCCCTGTGCCACTTTGGGGGTTGGTGGCATCAAGGAGGCAGCTTCCTCAGGAGCTAAAAGGCAAAAACATTGCTGTTTATTTTCCACCCCCAGGAAGCTGCATCCTGGGCAGGGCTGTGTGTCCCTTTCTGGTGTGTTTTTAGGGACAAGGCAGATCTCTTGGTTTGTAGAGGAGTCAGATGTGCTCGTTTGATATTCTCATTGCTTTGTGGGGTTTTCTTGGGCATGATGGGGCTCCCTGTGCTCCACCTCCCTGCTCCCAAGCAGGGCTGTGGTCCAGCACTGAGTTGTGGCACAATAAATACGAATGCCTTTCTGCTTTCCCATGTTACCAGTGCCTTTTAGCCCTTGGGAAGACATTCTGGATATATTTCCTAGGGTAAGCATTAGCCTGTATTTCAAGTGCAATGGCCAGCCTGTTAATCCATCTTAAAAACCTATTGGAAGTCACATTGTCATGCTCAGTAAGTTTTCATTGGATTCATTCCCAGTGTGTGTCTGATCAGTTGCTTTTTCCCTAGAGATTTACCAACTGACTTCAAGATTTTGCTTTAAAAAACCCAAACCCAACAAAACAAGAACAGACCTGTTTTCCAATAGCATTAAACCCACCCATCAAAGCCCTCCCTCCCAGTATCTGACCACCTTGCTGTACATTTGCAGTGCTGGCTGAGATGAGCTACTGGAGAGGATGAGGACCAGACCCTGGTCCAAAGTCCACTGCAAAATGCAGAAAGCCAGGGCTTGGTTTCAGTGGACTTTGACAGGTTTTACTGCTCTTTGAAAGACTGAACTTACTCTGCAGCCAGACATACAGTGACACCCTTTTGCATGAAGACATACTGGGGTAATTACTTAATCTGCTTGTATTTCCCATGAAACTAGCTTGTATTTCACATGGAGCTAGAAAGAAGGAAGAAAACTAAGCTGAAGAGCTCCAGAAGAGGCCAAATAACAGACTTTAGGGAGCAGAAAGAGCAAAAAATACAGTTTAGTGAAAAACACAGCTATCCTGAATTAGAAAAAAAACCCAGGGTGAAGTTTGTAGCAGGGTTGCAGCAGTTTTGCTGCGGGTGCTGCTCCCAATGTCAGTCCCAAGCAGCAGCATCTCACCCTGCACTTCCCTAGGCACAGGTTTCTGCTCTCCCATCTTCAACCTTAAACCCTGATTCCATCCTGTGCCCAGGCAAAGTGGATATCACCTGGGAAAGTGAGCTGTGGGTGCATCCATGCATTCAGCTCTTAGTCAAATTGGATTTTGGGTTTTTAATGAGAAATCAGCAAATCTCTTTCTTTTGACTATATTTTGGATGCATTCAGGTAAAACAATTTAAAAATAAAAGGAATGACAACAAAAAAAGGGGGTAACTGGTATGTTCTGGCTGCTGCTTCCATCACTCACACTGCCCATCTATCCTCATCTACCCACTTCACTAAGCCAGCTGGCTGGTGCTGCAAGCCCAGCGCTGGGATAAGGCTGCTGACATATGGCTGCCACACACAGCGTGGTTAGGAAGTGGGTTGGAGGAACACAAAATCCCTGTCTCCCCTGTGGGTGCCTGGGAGTGATCTGCAGGCACCGCTCCCCTGGCACCCTTCCTGCTGAACGTTGGGCTGCTTATTCCTCCTAGTGGGAGCCCTGTGACTTGAGCTTGCCCCTCTTCCCAAGGCATCTCCAAAGAGGCTGGCTGTGTGGTAGGAGACAAATCGTTGCACATGCCTTGGAGGAGTTCACGTGTCTCCAGAACATCACCCCTGTAGAGCTAATCTCACCCCTTTGGGGAAAATGTGGTGGCCTCTGAGAGTCTCTCAGATTTCATCTGTAAACCCAAAAGTGCTGTAGAGTGAAATTTGAAATAGGCACAAGGCTCCTGTGTGTGCAGCTGGGGTTTGGGCTTGTAATGCACACAGAGCTCGGTGTGCCCAGACATTGTAACCTGTCACACATCCTCCACTGGATTCACTGAAAGCAAATCTGCTCTTCATTATCCCTTGTGAGAGCAAGGCTGTGATCTCCTCTATGCTCATACATTGGTCTTCACTGAAAGGCCCTGGCACACCACGCTGAGCTAGCAGCCCAGAGTCCCTGGTTGATGAGACCAAGGGCTGTCTGCATCTCACCAAAGGTCTCTCATGAGCCCCCACATTTTCCCCACTCTGTGGTGCCCATTTGCTTTTGGAGCAAGGTGCCAGCTGCCTGTCCCCAAGGGTGACATGGTGACACAAGGCCACAGTGGTTTCTGAGCTGGCTGCAGCAGGAGCAAGCTCAGCCCATGCTCACCTGTAAGCCTGGTCACATCACATCTGCTCCAGGGGATACACTTCGTTCATATGCTAATTTTCTTTATTCTGTTTCTTTTCCCCTTTCCTTCACCCCACCTTTCCCCCTCTCCCTCTTTTTCTTTCTCTTATCCCTTTGGTTTTCTTTGGTGAAAACACTTGAAAAGCACGCAAACGCAAACGTATGGTGCCTCCAGGTATGAAGTGCATGTGACTCTGAAACTGTGTGTCATGTCACTCCTTGTTCTTCGTTTGGGACTGTAACGTGCAAAGCCTTTAGCTAACAAAAAGAAAAAAGGCAAAGAAACCCCAAACCCCCCCCAAAACAGCCTTTGAAGATCGGTTTTCTCAAAGGAATGAGTGAAAGCCCAAACCTGACTCCCCATCCTGCTGCCTACAGACTAATTCCATGCACCTCCATGTCCATTTTAGCTATTGGTACACACAAGTGTTGGGAAACTGTCTGCCAAAATGAGGATTTAAGGAAGGAGAATGGGAGAGTGCTTGATAAGCTTGCTTTTTAAAGGATGATTTCTTGATGGTCTTACCAACCTCCTCCAATTCATACAACCAAGAAAGCTTCCCCTTCCACACCTCATTTTCTCTGTGTCAGCACCCCTGAGTGTTCCTCTTTCTCCAGCCCTCTTTTTCCCACCCTTCATTGTATCTCACTTCATGCTGTAGGAGCTGTGGCCACCATGTAATGGTCTTTGCTGAATTAACTGGTGTGGTGGCACTTGGGACACATCAGTGGTAGCCCAGAATAAGCCCACAGTAGTGACCATGCCTGCTTTTGGGGGCCGTGTCTGAAGGAGAGAGATCTGGAATGCTAAGCTGAAGTGGCTGCTCAGGATTTCCCCTAGGAATGCAGGCTGGTTGTTGGAAAAGGGGATGTCCCACCTCAGCAGGACTTTTCCTTTCTGGATTTTTCTTGCAAGACTGACCTAGACTCAAATAATTATTGATCCCAGTTATTCAATCTGGGATTTAGCCTTCTGGGATGAATCCAAACATAAAGACCTGTATGTGGCTGGGTAAGACTTATTATAAGTAATATTATCTCAGGTTGGGCAGAGAAGAGCAAATTCTCAAATTGCAGCCATATTTTAGCTGAGGTGGGTAGTCTGAAGGTGTAGCCAAGTCAGTATTTTAAGATGGGGAATAAATGGTTTGCATTTCAAGACTGTGGGCCAAGCTCTGTCCTTGGAGCAGTTTAAATCCTCCCTGGATGCATTAATGTCATTAGAGCTGATGTGATTTGGTGCCTGGTTTCCAAACCCAGTTCCAGTTTTCACAGGTGTGAGTTTTACAGCCTTAGTAAATCACACTTACCCCTTGGAGTGGTTAATTTACAGCAGATTGCATCGATGAATTGTGAGCATAATATTATGAAAGCATTCTCCTGTTGTCCTGAACAGCAGCCTGTTTTGAGAACCTGACATTTTTCTACTGCTGGAAGTGAAGTAAGAATGTGCCACTTCCATCCCTTGTCTTCTAATAAAACACCTTCTAACTTTCATAAATGTTCTCATGGATGAAAAATAGCTTGGGCTGGAGACATAAAATCCTCCTTGGGTAATAATTGGCTCCTTATAGGAACCCCAAAGCAACGTGGAGACTCATTTAAGCCCCCATCCCATTCCAGCATCCATCTCCTTGTCACCCTCTTCCTTAATCACTCATACTGGGGCTGTTCAAAAAAATCATCATCTCTGTGTGTGTGTGTGTGTGTGTTTTTGTGTGTTCCCCCTCCTCTGTTGTGGGTGTGCTGCTGCCCCCCAACCCTGTCTTGTGTTTTTTTCATGATGTCCTGACCAGAGGCATGATACCCCCTTCTGTCCCCTGATGCTTGAACGTCATCTGTGCTCCTAGGAATAGCTGATTTACCTTTGCTTTGGATGGGGGAAGCCAGTGCCTGGATTTAGGGTGGTGACTCTCTGTGCTGTACTGGGGGGGTGGTGGGAAGCAGCTGTAGGTACCGCTGAGTCCCTGCAGCAGCCAGTGACTTTGGAAGTGTTGCTGTGGTGGCTAGCATGAGCTCTGTGTGTTCCTGTGGTGTGCAGATCTTTTCACCTGGCTTCCCTTTAACTGAAACATGCTTCCCCTGCTAACAAGTGACACGCAGACCAGGAGGAGAGAGAGAAAACGTGAGACGCCCCAGCCAGAGGTCCTTTCTCCATGGCTCTGGAGGACACGGTGGCACCTGCATCACTGGTCCCTGGGTGCACACACCAGTGCTGGGTGCCATCCCTCCAGCACCTTACAGCAAAGCTCAGTTGAAACCCTGCTGTGGGCAAACAGTGCAATGCAGTAGCTGTTCCCCAAGCTGCCCTTGTAATCACAATTTAGGCATTCACTTCAGGTTACACTTTGAGTCAAGGACCTGTCTCAGTTTACACACATCCTTAATAATTATGAGGAAAACCCTGATCTTTTCCCACCATAGGTGGACTGGGGCCATCACCCTACCACAGAAACACTGGATTTCTGCATTTCTTATGTCTTTACCTTTGCATGGAAGTGCCTCTGGTGGCCCAAGACACAGCCACCTTCAGCATGGTGCAAACATCAAGTTGTGGGCTGATGCAGAGGAAGGATCCTGAGATCCTTTTGGGATCCTGAGTCCTTCAATCTAGTGAGCTAATGGGCTCAGCTGTTGAGACACCTACATTGGTGGGAACCCTGGATTTGTGATCCCAGCTGGAGAAAGTGGAGCTGTTGTCCTGTGTTCTGCTGAGTATGAATCTCCCTGAGAAACTAACTTGCCAAAGAACAGTTGCTCCCCCTTCATTAGCTGCTGAGTACACTTTGTGCTTGATTTTACGCCCCACCTCCTCCCATCTTGGAATGAACTGGCAAACCCTAGGGTGGGTTTGAAAGGAGGTGACAAGCCCAGCACTCAGGCATTGCTCCAGTGCACCAAGGTCAGCTTCTTCCTGACATCTTGAGTGAAGAGGATCATTAATTCATCAGATCAAGATGTGCTCTTCTCTGGATGGAAGTGAACAGAGCTGGGCTGGGGAAGCTGAGCCAAAATTTTCAGGCCTATTTTTATTCTTTTCTCCATACTTAGGACTGGAAAATTTCCTGATTGCCTCAATCTTGTGAACACCAAGTCTGCTCTGCTGAACAACTGTGCTTTGGAGGATGAGTTTTGTACATGCAGAAGGGAGGCTTTTCCAGTTGGCTTGTGGGGTTTTTTTCTCAGAGGAAAATGGTGAAACTATGGGTCTCATAATGGCTGAAGAGTTGTGGGCATAAATCTCTCTGCCTTTACAGTAAGCAAGAGCCCCATTTCTTACAGCACCTCAGCTGAGACCGCTCTGTCCCCAGCCTGCCAGCAGCCCCCATCCTCCTCTTCATCCCTGCAGTGTGCATCCTCCCCCTCACTTGTCACAAGCATGACCAGAGGCAACTGCTGTGGTGACTTCACGCCCTCTGGGCACAGTTATTCACAGTTTGACAAGGCCACACTGGTGGCCCAGAAAGGAGTTTGCTGCAAGCCATGGGATGAGCCCTGTTGGCCTTGACCCCAACTGCAGAGTCCCCAAGCCCATTCTGAAGTAGACGCTGCTCTTCCTGCAGCCTTCTCCATCCTCCCCTGACACCTCCAGCTTACATCTTTCTTGCTTGAAAACCTGACTGTGAATATCAGCATTAAATATTTATGGAGTGAAGCCCCAGGGTCCAGGGGAAGAAAGCAAAAGTGGCTGTGGGAGCTAATTCAGTGGCTTTCAGCACAAAAGCAGCATAGGCATCGGGGTGTTTGTTCCTTGGGGTGTTTTATTCTTCCCGTTGTTATTAACCAGGATTCCCATCGTCAGGTTCTTTTTCTTCCTGAGAAAGGAAGGAAACCCATGGTACCTTGGAGGCTTCAACACATGGTTTTGCCTCGTTTGGAGGCAAAACATGATATGAACAGTTGGAAATGGCTGGATGTGACCCCAGAGAACAGTGCTATTTTCCCTGGGTTCATCCCTAGCCTTGTTTCCATGTTTATTCTGCCCCAAAACTGCTCCTTCCAGTGCCTCCCCACATCCCCAAGAGCAGCAGGCAGGGTTGAGTTTTCCTATTTGCCTCCAAACCTGGAGCTTCTCTCTGCTTAGCATACAACGGAAGCCCTGACCTCCAAACACAGCAACACTGACCATCAGACAGGTGGTGAAGCAGCTCTCCTGCCAAAACACCATCGTGCTGCTCAGTAACCCTGGCAGCCGCCTGTTGTTCTGGGAGGTTCAAAATCCGGTGGTGCGGACAGGTTTCTCTCTCTCTCTTGCTGTCACTCTCTCTCTTCCCCCACTGCTCTGCCTTAGGACACTGTTGGAAGTTGCAGCCAAACCCCTCTCCTTCCTTCCCAAGCTGTCTCCCAGTTGCAGTTGGTGGCACAAAGCTGGTTCTAGTTGAAAGGATGGGGCAACAGGGGAAGTTTCCGAGACAGGAGGCTCTGAAATCAGCTCTGCCTGAATATTAATGGTCTTTATTTTCTCCCTCTAGACTCATCCCTCCTCTGAACCAGCTGGAGCTCCTGAGGAACCTGAAGAGCAAATCAGGACTGACATTCAGGTTAGCAGCAGAGCTATGAGAGCTTGGAAAGCATACACTTTGCAACCTATTTCTTTTTGGGTTGTTGTTTTGGATTTTTGTTTTCTCCTTCCCCCTCCCCCCCCCCCCCCTTTTTTTTTTCTTTCTTTGGTTTTTTCCTTCCTGCTTTTGGCATTTGGACAGTCTGGAAGATGTGAGAGGTTTTGGCAGCTGGTCCCACATTCAGTGACCTCCTCCCCATCCTTCTCCCATGCTGTACATTAATTTCTTCAGCCTAACTTGGCTCTGGAGTAATATGATGCTTGGTTGAAAATGCAAGGTGGTATTTTCAAAGGGTTTAATCAAGGTAGTGTTCTTGGTTTTCCTCTGACCTTTCTGCTCTTCACTGCCCTCAGAGGAGACTCAGGCCCACAATGCTTTTATTAATCTCCTATTCCCTCCAGCCTTCCCTCACCACCCCTGGAAGCAGGCAAGGTTGTAGTGGTGAGTTTTTGCTGAATTTCCTGTAGCAAGGTGTACTTGATTGCCCCAGAAGACCAAGAGCCTGCAGCTTAAACGTTTGCTCAGGAGGGGTACCTTATTTTTTTTAAGAAGGGAAGGTTGCCCTATTTGCTGAATGGGGAGTGTGGAGACATGGGAGGGACAGAGAGATGCTGGCCATGCTGGTGGGCATCGGGGCCAGCTGGGGAGGTGTGGGGTGGGACCTGCCATGGGCTGTGTCTCTGCAGAGGGTAGAGGGCAATAGACCCATGCAAACTTTAAAACGCAAGTATTTGAGCTAGTAGCTGAGGTTGGGCTTCCAAGCTTGTCTGAGCAAGGAGCAGGGGGTGAGGGGTGTTTTTTTAGTCTCTCCAGGCTGCTGCCTGCAGCCTAAGGGAGAGGGATGGGCATCTGTGCAGATCTCAGAGGTCACTGCTGGGGGGAGGCAGGACCAGGGCTGGTACAGCAGTGTGCCCAGAGGGAATTGAACTCCTGCCCAGGGCCTTTTGCACTCTGGTTTGTCCCTTAGACTCTGGTGTTAGGAGAAGCAGCAGGCCCATATCTGCTGAGAGACTTCTCACTCTCCTGTGGGTGGGGCTGCAGGGATAAGGAGGCTGCAGGGCCCCTGGTTAAATGTGATTTCCCACTGTGAAGAAGCTGTCGATCAGAGCAGCAGAAGGCAGAGCAGGCTTTCCTCATTGCTGGAGGGCAATGCCACCCAGGTGCCTGGTCAGAGAAGGTGAGAGATTTTTTTCCAGTGTGGCCTGAGCTTGGCTTACAGTGTTACACTGCCCTTCAGCTCGCTTCATCCTCAACTTCAGTGATTTTTCAGGACAATCAAGTGGTTTGGGGTCTCAGTAGGAAACCACACACAAAGGTTGTAGCTTCCTGCTCCCTCCCCGTAGCCTCAGCCAACAAGCTGGCAAAGGAGCTCCCAAAGGCTTTGGAGGCAGAAATCCCACCTGGGGTGTCAGGATGTCAGGGCAGGGGTCCATACTCCTTCCCACCAAGGTCCCCCCCTCCCAGCACCATGCGATAGCACTGCGGTGTGAAGCTATGCATCTAGGGGTGTGAAATTAGCTCTGTCCCAATGGTCAGGAAAGAAAACCAGATGCACCAGGTGCCCCGGGAGCAGTTCAAATCCTTCCCTGTGTGCTGAAACAACTCAGGGTGGTGCGTTTCCAAAGGAAGGGGGTCACTCTCTGAGCCCACAGAAGTCCTCCTGTGCTCACACAAATCACACGACTGTCAGGTGTCTCAGTCATGCGTAGGCACACGGATGGGTTGGGATAAACTCTTCAACCCTGTGCGTTGTATGTGTCTTCTCAGAGGTTGTGTGAGTCTCCAGTGATCTTCTGTCCAGGCCAGAAACTCCAGGAATTAAGTGCTCCTTTCCCTTTCTTCTGTCCACAACTTTCCACTTAGTTGTATTGTTTGGTATTGTCCTTTCGTTATGTTTTAACAGTGAAGCAGCAACATCTTTTGCCACCTGACACCATGCTAATGTACTATTGCTTCTGTTTAAAGGAAAGAGCAGCAGCCCGAACCATCGCCAAGGTCTGTATCACTGCCAACACACCATTCCCATGCATTACCTGTAGATTTCTCTGTACGTGTGTGTGCGTGTGTACCATGTCGTGGCGCCATCGAGGGAAGCATTCTAGGTATTAACGTGCTTTTTCTGTGCTGTGGCAGTCCGATGTATCTACGTGTGATGCTGGACCTTAAATCCTGTCTTCCAGTCTGTCTCAGGCTGTAGCTGCCAGGGTAGTGAGGCTGGGGGGGCGGGGTGGGGCTAGAGAGAGTGGTGGGCAGCACGGGCAGAGCTGGTGGACTCTTCTCTGGAGTGATGAAGGCTTTTTGGTTTATGCTGCTTTTTTTTGTTTTCCTTTTTGTTGCTGGAGTTGTAGGTGAAACAGTCTAACGCAGGCTCAGTGAGTGCTGGCACGTCGGTGGGGCTTTACCTATGTCTCCATCACCCAGCGCCGTGCCGGGTGACATGGGAACACGAAGCCATCACCCTGTCGCTGAGTTAGCAACTTCTCCTGAGCTCCTCTGGCTGCAGGGTGCTGCACAGGGCTGCGTGGACCTGCTGCTCCGTGGGACACAGGAGGGCTCTCTGACATGGCACCGTGTTACGTGGCAGAGACACCCTTTCTCCACCCTATTCCCTTGGCCTCACAACCTCTGGGTGAAGCACGGTCCCTGCTCCGCCTTCCCTCCACGCCTGGAGCCCACCGTGCAGAGGGTGCTCAGCTGGGCGCCCTCTGAGAGGTGGCGAGCACCTTCCAAGGCCAGCCATAAACCTCACCTAACAGCAGAGCTTTTCTCTGCTCACATGTCCCAGGGAAAGCAACAGGGCTGGTATTTGGGATACTCTTCATCCCCTCTGAAGTATTTTAATTCTGGGGTTTTTTTCTCAGTCCTTTTAAGAAATAATCCTGGTCCTCAATCTTTTTTTCTTTTCTTTTTTTTTTGGTGGGGGGAGGCAAGATGCAAACCCGATGATCTGTGGAGATCATCTGCTTGGCTTTCAGATCTTCCATCTCCTATCACTAAACATAGCCTACAGCCTAGATACTGTAAACACTTAATATGTTTCTCAGGAGTTTATATAACTAGAGCAGGCTTTTTGCAGATGTAACTTTCTGCTGTGCCTTTTAGCTTAGAAGAGGCCAGAAACTAATTTTTCCCTGGCATAAAATCCAACCAAAGATATCTGGTACTGACTAAAGGGAGGGAAATTTCATCCTTCCTTCCTTCCTTTTCCTCCCCACCCCCTCTTTTTTCTGTCTTTCATTTGAGCTCTGTTTTTTTTTTGCAAGCAGAACCTCTGTACCGCTCCATCCTCTTTCCTGCCAAATACACCAAATCTCCAAGATCATGTTTCAACTATCCAGATTTTGGGGTTTTTTCCCCCCTACTTGGGGTCTCATCCTGTATAGCTAAAAGCAGCCTCCATCCAGCTTCAATAAATCAGGGTGCATTACATAGGGAGTGCTTGTGGAGCAGACCAAGGCTGAAATCTCAGCCACCCACCCATGGCATCAGGAGGGTCAGCATTTCATTTCTGGGTCCTCCACTGCCCTGTCTTGGCCAGTGACATATTTTGGATGTGTCAAAGGGTAAATTCACATTTCTCACAGGCATATGACTGTCCAACCTGATTAGTGCCATAGCTGAGGAAATCTGAGGCTTGGCAGGCCCTCGTAGGGTCACACCAGCCAGCATCCCTGCAATTGCAGGCACTAGTCTGGTTTCTGAGGCACCAGCCTTATTTCTTAAATTTGAATCTCAGTCCCATCTTGCAGGACTCATCTTCACCAGTGGAAACACTGGGCTTGGATATATTTCTTCATAGAGGTTGCAGGTTTTGCCCTGTTCCATTTCTACCTTGCTTTCTTAATCATCTGTCACAGAAAGAAGTAAAAAGAGCCTTTTGCTGCCCTTTTCCAGAGTATTTTTTACTGCAGATACTCTTCATAAGGGTTGCTTCCAAATGATGCTGTCCTGCTCCCGTAGTGTATCTGTCTCCTCTGACTCTGATGGGTTTTGTTGCCCTCTGTTGTAATCCTGAACCCAGCAGTGCTCAAGCTGAGGGTCTGCAGCTGCTGTGTATATGGCATCAGGGTGCTTTCCATCTTGTTCTGTCAGCTGCTATAGCAGAACCAATGCTCTTTCCTACGGTGTTTTGTTAGGGCAACATCAATTCTACCTGTTCCCACTGCCCTTTTCCATCTAATAATGTCTCAGGCCTCAGGAAGGAATCTTGCACACCAGTCCCTGGAATCAGCAGGCCCCAGATCACCTATTTTTCCCAGGAAAAAGTTCCTGTATCTTTTTACATTCACATCCTAAGTCTCCCACCCACTGTAATTTCCAACAGTGATGTTCAGTGTGTCATCCTGCCCTTAGAAAAGAAAACTCATCCTGTTTCTCAGCCCACCCAACAGTTAATCATCCAGCCGTGGTCTGTCGCTGACTGTTTCCTTAGGAAACTCCTCAGGATGAGTCGTCTCTCATAGCAGACCTCAGCACCACACTTCTACTGCTCCAGCTGATACAGGATTTGCCACTTTCCATTTCCATGGATGTAAGAAAACATCCAGTCTATCATCTGGAGACAGCTGGATCTTCTTCCCATTGTAGCTGGGTGTCTGGAGTGGCTGATTTCCTGTGTCCCTCTTTCCACAACTGATGCACCAAGGTCCTTGCAGCAAACAGAACAGAACCAGCTTCTGCACTATTTTACATCCTAAATATGTTTTTAAGTGAGGGAAGGGATGCAGGCTCCTGGGAACCTGCTGAGCAAGGCAGACATTGCCTTGCAAGGTCAGGGAGCATCCTGAACTCCTCCCCAGTGTGTGCGGCAGCTGCTGGGGTCTTGCCTACGCACCAGCGGCGGTGCTGCCCTCTGACTCCACTGCTGCTGTAGCTGTGCTGATTTCTGCTGAGGCAGCACCCACAGACCTGCTGCTGGGGTGGGAGGACTTGGGGAGACAATGGGGTTAGCGTGGCAGAGGCTCAGGGTCACCTGGAGTTACTCGGGTGGCTTTTGATTTGGCCTTGGCACAAAGTGGGACAGCCGATCTGAGAGGCAGGTTATGTCCCTTCTCTACTGTTTCTGTTTTGTTTTCCACCATGAGCTGACCTGCATCCATCTATGACTGAGTGCCAGGAAAGCTGAGTGCTGCCTGGCTTGAGGGGACAGGACCTCACCTTCCCGCGCCGTGGAGCCCAGGCTGTGATGAGCAGAAAAGATGCTGGCCTTTTTCTACATGCTACATACCTCTTCCCTCTGTTGTTTTCCTCCCTTTTTAAAAAAACTGCTCATGGAGCCTCCTGTTGCCCACCCTACCATAGACCTTGGCCAGAAGAAGTGGCCACCTGCCCTTCCCCAGGCTGGCTGCTGCTGCTGCAGGAACAGTTAGCGCCAATCATGCTTCCTAGACCATGCTGCTCTCATGCAAGTCCAAATATGAGTCCTTTCTGCCTCATAAACCTAGGCAAGGAGGGCTGCTCCATGGTGGGACTTTTCTCACCCCTCCTGCTGCAGAAAGCCAGCAAATCAGAGTGGTAATAGGGTTTGGTTACTCCTGTGTTAATCAGGCTGGAAATCTGCTGTGGCATCTTGTCTCTGTTTGTTTTGTCTTCTGATTGTAATGTCAAAAAGACAAACATATGGTTAGCCAGGACTACGGAGGCTCTTATATGAACCATGGGCTTCAGATGCTCTTTAACAGATGGCTTTATAAACATCTGAAGGCATCCATGACCACATTTCTTCCTCTTGTGTTTTCCAAAATATAATTGGGTGGCAAGCTAAAAAATTTCATGAACTGAAGTGATCATAAAAATATGTTAATATCAGAGAAAAAAAGAAGCAGAAGGATTCTGGGGAACTGGGAAGCTAAAACTCAGATTACTTTGTCCAGCATGAGTTCAGTCTTGTAGGTAACGAGAGGAACCTCTTTGGAAGGTTGTGCTCTGCATTGGTTTGTCCTCGGCCCTCATGAACTCAGCAAGACCTTGGCTGTTACATTGAGTGAATGCTGGACTGGGCCACCTTGTAACGTGTATGTATATCTGTGCGTATATCTATCTATCTCTCAGTGTATGTATGTGTCTGTCTGAGGTACACACAAAGTTAATATCTCCGTTCAGGGGTGTGATTAAGGCTTTTCTACGCACTGGAGGATGCCTTTGGTTGACTCAGTGGGCCCCTGCTCATCCAGCCCAGGGTGCCTGAGGTGTCACTAACCGCTGCTGCCCAGGGGAACTGGTGTCAATCACAGGAGCCCAATGGGCCACGTTATCCTGGGTTGGCATTTGACTTACTAACGAGTTAAACTGGTGTCAGAGACTCATGCTGGGACTGACAGTAATCTGGAAATAATCAGTTGCCTTTAGGGGAGCGGATTATTTGCACAGAAGGGACTGCATCTTTCCATAGGGACCACAGTGGAGACTAAGAGGAGGGTAACCCACCTGTCTCCCTGAGGCTCTGCATGCTGAATATCCCACTTCCACACGCCGCAATGCTCAGACCACAGCTCCAGAACAGCCCTGGTAGCACCACCGATCCCCGGGGCTCCCTGGGAATGTGGGGTCCCGTTGCGGGCACCTGAGGAGTCCCCAGGATGGAGAAGATGGTGTTGGCTGAGCTTGCATGGGATGCTGCAAAGCAAGAAGGAATTCCTGCAAATTCCTTCTGTGTGTGTGCCAATGAGCTCCTCCCATTGCCGAGTTCCAGTGTAAAACGAGACTGGGGTTTTGTGCCCTTCAACCTTTCCACTCTGTCCATGAACTCAGCGAGTGACATCCACTGGTGGCCAGGTGGGGCGATGGGGGCCACATCATTACCCTTCTGCAGGTAGAGGGCTGCTCCATGGCGTGGAGGACCCCGGTTGTGGTGGCGATCTCCTGGCAGGGCAGTGCCTGAGCAGCGATTTGGGGTGGGCTGGTGGGAGCTGTGGCAGTGCCTCAGCAAAGCCACTAACTCCCCAGAAGTGGTAGGTCCCATCTAAAAAGTGTTATGAAAAACAGATGTGTGAACACAGACGTTCTAGTCCCTTCCTGTAAGGGGCTTCACCACACCCTGGTTATATCTTTTTCTTTTTTTTTAATGCCAGGCTTAATATCATGCTGTTTCCCATTCAAGAAGTACAAGTAATTCTCAGATTAACTAGCTCTCTTTGTGAGGTTTTGGTTGGTTTGGGTTTGTTGTTTTTTTTTTAAAGAAAAAGAAGAAATTTGAACTTTTTGGATGTCATTGGACAAAAGGAGTTAAAGTTTCAGCTTTCCATGGCTTAGCCAATTAAAGAAAATAAATCTTTTTTTATCTGTTTAGAGGAAGAAAAGAGTACTTTTTGTTTCCAAAGCAGATGAAAAAAAAACCCCAAACAACCCCTTCCTGCAGAAGCAGTCGATTGTAGATCAACTGATGCCACCAATTCAATGCCTCATTTCTAATAATGACATTTATTGGCCACAGTGAGACAAATTTCACAAACCCTCTTGATTTTTTTTTTCTTTTTATTTCCCATTGAACGCTCAAACAGAAGAATCCTGTCATGAACCCGGCCCTCAGAACACCTGTCTTTTAAACCTAGAGTCAGTAGTCAAAAAGTTTCCTGTCTGGCATTTGCTTCCAGGTCTAATTTTTACTCTCCCCTCATTTCCAGTAAAAGCAAACCGTGCAGAGAGTCACTATGCGGATGCTGCTCAGGAAACTCTAGGTACCACGGGAAATGCGTCGCACGGAACTAATCAAAAGCTGCACGGCTCATTCTCCCTCTACCCTGCTACCACCCGTTCTGATCACTTCTCTGCTTAATAGAGGTACTAGATGAGTAGAAAAAAAACCCAAAACCCAAGGTGAAAGAGCCTCCCCATTGCCCATTCAGAAATTAGAGGCTTCCTTGTCTGCTAATCATGCAGAACATGTGAATCGAAGAGATGAGGATGGGGAATTTGGTCTGGGCTAGCAAGCCAGTGTCTGCTCAGTGATGAAGGAGGCCAGGAACTGAAGTTTAAGAAATTATGGAAAATTAAAAAAAAAAAATTAAAGTAAAATAACATTTTAAGAATTTAATTTTTTTTTTTTTTTGAGACAGACTCCTTCCTCCCTATCACTCCATCCCTCCTCAAGGCCCAGGGAACCCTTGCAAATTGAATTGCTCTGTACAGCAATGTCAAGTTAGTAGCATGAGAAATACCAGCTTCCTACCTCTGCTCAATCACCGTTCCTTTGGCTCTCTGAACACTACAAATTGACCTGTCCTAGTCTTGTGGCCTTTGGAAGCCATGGCTTGCCTATCTAGCACCTCTACTACGCAGCTAGAGAAGGACTAATCTCAGCCTGTCCCACCAGACGTAGGGGATACGGCTTCCCCTTAGCGTTGACATTGGCATTGTGAATGGTTCTGTTTCTAGATCCTGCGGGGAGCAGTTAGCTAGAGCTGAGGGTTTTGTATGAGCAGTGTTTTCATCTTTCTCATCAAGCTGACAGTTGTTAGGCGGCTTCAGAGGATTCCCAACGAGCATCCCTTAGCGCATCCATCTGATGGCCATAAGGGGACACAGATACATACATCTTATTCTACTTATGCACACACGATGTCTACTTCCCCACTTGCACTGGAAGAGTCTCTTCCCCCTGCCCCAGACACTGCTTCTCAGCAGCAAACATGCACCTTCTTGAATTACCAAGGCCCAGAGTTTGCATGCTGCGAATGCTGGTAGGTGAATCCCATCAGCTCTTCCCACCCCAGCAGCCAGGCAGGGGGATACCCAGGAGTGGCAGGGCACTGAGCGATGCCGCATGTTTGTGAAATCGGATTTTTGCATGCTCTTTTTTGGAGTCCGTTTTAATTCTTAAAATCACCAGTCTCTGTCTCCCTCAGAAAGCCAACAAACTACAGCTTTAAAAGTATATGTATCTCTGATTTTGTCCATTAATTGTTCCAACTCCTATCTTTTCTTTTCTTGCTATATTTTTTTTTTTCCTTCCTGGCTGTTTTAGTTCTCTGTCAGTCTAGAGGCTCAGGCTCACGCCTGAGAGTCGCGTCCATCAGAAGCTCAGGAGTAGTGTGGTAAATCCCATCTCTGAATGGGTAACAAAGAGGAAAGGGGCATGATCTGGATTTTGTAATGAGCAGTTCTCCACGCCAGGAAATCCCCTGTACCTGGATAAATAGCCTGAATCTTTTGAGTTAGCCTCCTGATGCGTGTTTTACTAGCACTGTGCCCTTCCGTGAAGTTTATCCTTGAAAGAATTGATTTAAATATTGGGGGATCATCAGTTGCACAGGCAGCGTTTCAGTGCGTTTCCACGTGACAAAGATTTGGTCAGTAGGAGCTGGGAAAGTTGTTCACGACTTCTGTGGTGTTTCCATTTGCCAGGTTTGTTCTTGGAGGCAGAGGTGTAGTGCAAGCAGGGACTCCTCCCCAGAGAAAGGAGTTACTCAGTGTTGAGGTTGGGTTTGGCAGCAATTAAATCAAGCAGTGATGTTTGTAATGCTGTCCTCTCACCTGTCTGTGTCCAATTCTGTTTTCTGGAAAATCAGCCACTCTGATCTTAATGTCTTCCTTGCATGTCTTCCTAGGCATGAATTTGTAATTGTTAAAACCAGTTTTGTTTTGGTTTTTTTTTCCCAATTTTCTACTGAATTCCTTCCCACTGTGGTCCTCATTTCATCTCCCCCCATCTTGAGTTCTGCAAGGGAAAGGGAGGATGAAACAAATTATCTCAAGATCATCTTAATCCATTGGAGACCCTGAGAAAGGAGGGTTACAGGCTGTGGTTCTTCCAGTCAAAAAAGGAGTCTTGAACTTTGGAGTAGCTCCAAGAGCATCTTTGTTCCCTGCATCCATCCTGAATGTAGTGTTTTACATGCTGGGCTTTAGTAAAACTATAGATTAACCTTGAAGGGACATAAAAATAATTCAGATGTCTTGTTTTCCCAGACCCTTGGGCTGCTTCCTGCAGTCCCACACTGCACAAAGTCTTAGGGGCAGATGCCAGCACTTTGATGCATCTAAAGCTGAGTGCTAAAAGCCTTCATCTAGGATGCCTATCACAAAATAACAGAAACTGATGAGGCACTCATGGAAAACTCCATGTAGGTAAATTAATAGCAAACTCCTTAGAAGCTGTGGTTTCTTAATGTACTAACCAACGGTCTCTGGTCAATAAAGGCAATAATACAGGCATTTTTAGTCAATAATGCAAACTATACCAAGCCAGATTATCAGGTCTATCATATTCTGTTTTGTAAGAGGTATTCCTGGTGTCTACTCAGAGAAATGAAGGCACCACACAGACCTGACAGTGGGAAGGGCACCAGTGAAGGAGAAGTGTCTGCAGAGCCCTTGACTGGCCTGAGTGTAGAATATTTCTTGAAGTTTAGTTTAGAAACAATCAGCCAGCTCGAAGATGCAACCTGATGTTCTGCTTTGCTCCTGAAATGCAAACCAGCTGAGCTGGCAAATAGGGAGAGCTGGCTGGAAGATGCAGGGTACGTGTGATGGGGTGTTTGACAGCTCTGAATGTCTGTTTGGGGAAAAAAATCTGTGTCTTAGGAAGACAGGGGTGATGGTAGAACAGCAGTGCTGTTAAGGTTAAGGCCATGTGTCTGGTTCCAGTGTCCCTTTGCTCACCCCAGACCCCATGCTCAGCCAGGTTTACGTGGTGGCTGTGGGGATGGTTCAACTCTGGTCTTTCCTGTTACAATTTCAGTGCCTCCCTTCCATCCAAGATTAACACCCTGGTTGTGGACAAGGAGGAGAGGAATTACTCACCGTGGCATTGATCACTGGTTGACCTTTTGTTTTCTTTATGCCCAGGTTGCTCTGCTGCTGTAAACTCCATTCTCTGGGCTGAATTCACCTTTGCAGTGGCTTTTCTGAAATCACCAGAGCAAAGTAGGCTTGAGCCTGCTTCTCTCCTGGTGTCTGCACCAGGTGTCTACTCATTACAAGTGTTGCACACACAGATGTTTTTTACTTTCCTTCATGTCTCCAGTAATTGGTTTTTGCCTCTTAATGACCAGGCTGGAGCCCAGTGGTGCCACAAAGCCTATCATTCACTCCTGGCACTCCTGCCTGGTTTTAATATGCCAGGAGCTCAGCAGAAACTGGATTAAACACCAGCTTCATTTCCCAACAGGACATAGCCTTTTTCTCCTGGCCATTGCTTCTCAGAAGCATAAACACTTGTTACTGCTTGAGTTGATATGCAGAGGTGGATCAGAGTCCATGGTAGCCTATCTAACTTGGTTTGGCCTAATGTTTGCTGCCTACAAAACGAAGGGAGAAAATGAAATGATTGCTCAAGCACAGTTTAAAATCAATGACAAGAATGTACAGGTGATACCTTTTATTGATCCAAAACTGCTGCTAATGCAATGACTCTGCATTTTCTAAAAGTGCTGATTTAATACTGTGGAGGGGCTGTGGAATGAACTCTGAACCAGAGGGTTTCAAATGGGAGCTGAAAACCCCATCATTCTAAGGAGGTGGATGGATTTGAAGGTTAGTTCAGCGATTTGCTGCTGAGTGCTGGGCTGTTGGACTTAAAGGAATCTAAACACAAAGCCCACTAATGCAGGGAACATCTTCCTATCAGCAGTGTGACCATGGCTGGGGCTTCATGTATTCATCCAGCACGGGCTCTCGTTTTTTGACTGGCAGCAGAGAAGGCAGCTCCATTTCTATCTTTTGTTAAATTCAAGTCAAAAGCTGAGAGTTTTGGAAACCTTCCCCACAGTCAGCCTGGAAACCTTGTCATTATTTTTTTATCAACTACCTTTTTAATAGCTGCCAAGTGAAAGTGATGATGAAGACCTAGAAACTGAGGCACACCCTATTACACTGTTACAGCCTCCCCAGAATCTTTGTCCGTGGTTGCAAAGCCACAGTTTTCTTTCCCTTCCCCCTGGTACGAGCAGGGTGCCTTGCCCCATGGTCATCCTCTTAGCTACCGTGATTGCAAGCTTCAGTTCACGTTGTTGTCTGTGGCAGGGTCACTGCTTTCCTCATGTTCATGTCACCAACACGTGCACTTTCCACTGAACTCAGGCTCATTTACTGTCTACTTGAGTGACATCTAAATACCCCTTCTCTGGGACGCTCTGCATCACTCTGCATGACTTTCTGGTTGAATGAGAACATGATCTTGGATTAGCTGACAGCATATATCTCTATATATGTCTATATTTCTTTTGGACTCTTTCCTGCCAGCTCCTGCAGACCCCAACAGCATTCTCCTCTGCAGGGATTGTACTTGCATGTGATTCCAGGTGTTATTTCCAATGAGACAGTTGCATGGCAGAAGGAAAAATCCAATTAACTGTTCATGTTGTCTCGTGTCATCTGTGTGGAAACAGAGAAGCTGGGTTTCTTTCTGAGCAGTGAGTGCTCAGGAACAAAACCCACCCAGATCTTAACTGTTTCATCCGACTTCCTAGGAGATTTTGTAATGTGTTAAAGTGTTGCACCTCATGCTGCCAGGCTTGAAACTCTTTGCTCATACTCCTCACTGAGTTCAACGCTTTCTTTCTATTCTATATATTTGCACTTTGTGAGTCTTGCAAAGATCTGCGGCGCATTGATTGTGGGAATGGAAAAGGGGCCCCAAAGAAGAGGGCCCTGCTTGACTCAGTGATCAGCAACTGGGTTTGTGCTGAGCTGGGTGACGGGAGCAACTCAGCAGAGGATGAGGCACAGAGAGATGGCTTTGAATCTGGAATATTGCTGTGTTGCTCGTTCATTTATTTTTTTTAGAAAACTTATTTTTAAGAAAGACCAGGTAGTTCAAAGCATCAGTACTACTGAAACACAGTAACTTTCTGGAATATTCCTCTGCAAAAGCAACTAAAAGAGAGAAAGAAGAAAAAAATTCCAATTGGCCTATTTGGGTGACAGCTAAGTGTCACTCTGCTTTCTGATCCAAGAAACACGGATTGACAATCTCTTTTAAACATTTGGCTCATTATGTATGATGATTTTGGTAGCATTAGTGACTATGGCTTGCAGCCAGAAAGGTGTTCAGGCACGTGGTTGTTCCTAAATTCCTGTGTGGATTTGCACCTCTGATGTGATTTTTCAGCTACACTGAACATTTGTGGGTCCTGTGGCTTTCAGACAGACCCTGCAGTGAGCAGCGCGCTGGAGTGATACCTCCAGTACTTAGCTGAAATAAAAAGGCATCATTAATTGGATTAACCCTGCCTTTCCTAACTTGGCTGTGAACAAAGCTTTACTTCCACTCAAATGCATCTTTCAGTGTGGAATTGTTGCCTGGCCAATGGCCACAGACAGCCCTGCCCTGCAGCCCAGGAGGTGTTCTCCCCATTCCCTGGGCGTTACATCAGGGCAGCGATGCCTCGCTGTGCAACTCTGGGAATTGCTGCCTAAGCACCTTTCTCTCCCTATAAATGTTCAATGTCTCCCAATGGAAAGTGACTTTGTAAAAATAGCACCTTCTTACTCAACAAATCTGCTCCCTGTGTGTCTTTGAGTCACGTCGTCTTCCTTCACGGACAAAACCGAATGGCTGTTCCCGTTCAGCACGGTACAGCTGGTACTGCTGGGGGAAAGGGAGCTGCATTTTGCTTCGCTTCAAATATTAGCAGCTAAGTTCTGGTTACAAAGAGCCTCCTGCCAGTTTTGAAGGCAAAGGAGGACACTTTGGCTCTGCGTTTTAAGGTGGCATTGCTAAGAGACAGAAAAAAACCACCCTCAGGTCTTTGGTTGGTGACCTGGAAATCTGATGTGGAAGTGAAAATTCCTGCAGTGTTCTTCCCACAAGTTGAGTCAGAAAACTTGCAGCAAAACGTGGCTGCTGCAGTGGGAGAGTCTTGGGAGTCACATCTGTGGTTTTATTCAGTTTTGATTTGCCTATATATAAAATGTTACCTACCCGTGTGAGTGCCTTGCACTGATTGTCTAACCTCTATCAGTATAATCAGGTAATATTAATAATTTACAATTAAAAATCACAACATAATGACGTGTAATTAATAATTTAATAACCACTTACAATTCAGAAAATGCCAAATTATCCAAAACTCTTTCCAGTTTGGTTTCCCCAATGCTGTCTCTAAAAAGTTTGCCCTTTCATAAAGACTCACACCAGCTTTTGGGTTTGCAATTTTCACCTGGAAAATCCATCATCTTCATTGGGGGTGAAAGCTTCTAATTACAAATTTCAGATTTTGGAGAACGGTTTGAGCTGGGTCAGCAGACTGTTTCTCAGTGAGATCATCTCTGTTTCTGGAGAGATTTTCTTTTCAAACCATCATGCTAAAGTTTTAAAGAAATGGGATTCTAGTAGAAAAACAGCAATAAAATGCCATATTCTGAAGTTGTAAAATTTGGCTTTGCATGATGATGATGATACCTGTAGCAGAGCAGATAGATTTTAGCCAGCTTCCAGATTGAACCTTTATAGGACACAGGGAGCTGCATGTTTAAGTGTTTGTATTTAAGCATTTAAATAGATGTCTGGAAAAAGAGGAACTCTACAGAATATATAAAAGGGGCAGATCATGTTTTTAAGAGGGAGGAAATACATGAGTGGCAGAAAGGGAAAGGAAAGGTCTGAGCACCAGAAGCAAAGGGTTTAAGAAAGTTAAAAGTTTAAGATGAAGGGTTGAAGAAAGATAAAAGTTTAAGATCAAGGGGTTTTGGGTTGTTTTTTTATTTCTAAAAAGGTATTTTCTTACTAGATCTAGGGTTTTGGAAGGCAGTTGTGAAAGAAAAGCTTCCTAGCTCGTGATTGGAGCCGATCAGTGATTTAAGGAATCATAACCTCATTGTTTAACGTCATTCTGTCCCGCCAGCCCTGGCATCCCACAAGGGGCTTCTGTTTAAGTCCTCATTATTTTCTCTCTCTTAATAATCATTCTCATTTCACTCATTATGGTGGAAACATTTCTACAACGCTTTCTTTAAAAAAAAAAAAAAAAAGAAAAAAGAAAAATAAATACCTATATCTAAAAGGATTTTTTAAAAAGCCAACAGCAAAACTACATCTCACTGCTGCTTGGAAGTGCTCTTGGTTTCTAATGGCTGGTGGGGAAGGACTGCGTGGTTTCCAGAATGACTCCTCCTGCTGTCTCCTTTTTGTCTTTGTTTCAACGTGTTTCTCTGAACAGTCAGAAGGTCAGTTTGAAAGATCGTGTCTTCTCCAGTCCCCGCGGTGCTGGCACCAAAGGGAAAGGCTCTCCACAGGCTCAGGGCATCCGGAGGTCCCCCAGCGCTGACCAGAGCATCGAGGACAGCCCGAGCAAAGTGCCCAAGAGCTGGAGCTTTGGAGACCGCAGCCGAGCCCGGCAGGCTTTCCGCATCAAGGGAGCGGCATCGCGGCAAAACTCAGAAGGTGAGGGCTTGGGAGGGGGCTACGTGGGACCCCAAGGCCCCATCCAGCCTAAACACCCTCTCCTCCCTTACCTAAGAAGGGCAGAGCTGCAAGGCAGGGTTCTTAGGGACTCCTTCCACTCCAGCTCTTTAGCTTAAAGCATAATAAGCACTACGAACCCTGCCTTGCAGCTCTGCCCTTCTTAGGTAAGGAAGGTGAGGGCTTGTGGGGAGCTATGTGGGACCCCAAGGCCCCATCCAGCCCAAACACCCTCTCCTTCCTTACCTAAGAAGGGCAGAGCTGCAAGGCAGGGTTCTTAGGGACTCCTTCCACTTCCAGCTCTTTAGCTTAAAGCATAGTAAGCACTAAGAAAACCCCTGCTGACACCCAGGATCATGTAAATATTTATGTATATCGAGATGGGGAAGGGAGAGTTGGGCAGCTTGAGATGGATGAGAGCTGCAGTTGGCATTGCTGGATGGCACCTTAACAACATCTTGGGATCTGTTCTCATTTGGATGCTCAGCTAAGATAGCTCTGGTGCTTCCCCTGGGGTGGTTGTTTGCAATCTGACTTGGTTTTCCTTGCACAGCATTGGGCAAGGGAAATAGTGACAGGTTGTCTTTATTCCTCCCTCTCCCAAACCCAGAAGCAAGCCTCCCTGGAGAAGACATTCCTGATGAGAACAAAAGCTGCAACTGTGAGTTTGTGACGGAAGATTTGACCCCAGGACTGAAAGTCAGCAT